>CAWUFW010000747.1:2400000-3689331 GCA_963921515.1 Calotriton arnoldi
ACAGGCTCAAGACTGATTTGCATTTGGATAGGTCTGAACTGGGGTCACGAAGTGAGCTAAAGAACAATGATGGATTCAACCCAGATCTGAGACGAGGGGCGAGTGTCTGAAAAGTTTCAGCGCTCCGTCCATCATCTCCTTGTGTTTGCTTTGTTAGCCCTAAGTTAGCAGGATATGCCAAGGCATGGGTCCCTTGCTCACTTTGCCACTGGATTCAAGCTAGCCTTGCTGATGTGGGTTGTTACCCCGAAACTGGTCCCAGGATGCCTGTTTCCGGTCCAGGGAAGACCTGGCTTGGCAGTTCGGGCTTGACTGTTCCCATGACAAACAGGGTCAAGACTGATTTGCATATGGCTGGGTCTAAACTGGGGAGGCGAAGTCAGCTAAAGAACGATGATGGATTCAACCCAGATCTGTGACTTGGGGTGAGTGTCTGAAAACTTTCAGCGCTCTGTTCATCATCTCCTTGTGTTTGCTTTGTTCACCCTAAGTTGACAGGGAATGCCCAGACGCGGGCCCCTTGCTCACTTTGCCACTAAATTCAAGCTAGCCTGGCTAATGAGGGGTGTTACCCCGAAACCGGTCCCAGGATGCTTGTTTCCGGTCCAGGGAAGACCTGGCTTGGCAGTTCGGACTGGACTGTTCCCATGAGGAACAGGGTCAAGGCTGATTTGCATATGGCTGTGTCTGAACTTAGGTGACAAAGTGAGCTAAAGAACGATGATGGATTCAACCCAGATCTGTGACTCGGGTGAGTGTCTGAAAAGTTTCAGCTATCCGTCCATCATCTCCTTGTGTTTGCTCTGGCAGTCAACAGCAGCTGTCATGGGCTCTGTGTGGATTGTCGCAGTGGCGGGAGGCGTTTTCCCGTTTCCTGTGCGTGTGGGGGCACTAGGGCTCTTCCTCATGTAAGCAGCAGCACGGCATGGCTCTTGAGAAATTCACTGCTGAATGCAGATTACTGGGCAGTCGCTAGGTAGCACTGCAGCCACCATTCTACTCAGGCCACGATAGTCCCAGCAGTCTCCCCGATGCTGCAGACGCTGGCCTTACTTAAATGCAGATGGGGGACTTTATTTCCTGCAAAGTGCGCTTGTCCTTTCCACAAGGTTCGCCCGGTCGGGCCCGCATGTTCCTTACCTGTACGCGATTCTTTTTCACACTGCCACAGCAGCCTTTCTCCCCTGTGGGGGCAGTGAGGTGGCTACTGCCTCCCTGCTCCGGGAAATGCCGATGGGGGCGGCCTCATTTACCCGGAATGCTGTGCTACCTACAAAAATCTCCTTTCTCCCCCTCCCCCGCCAGTCCCTCACCAACTCCGGGACGCATGGGCAGGGCCGGACTGGCTACCGGGCGTTTTGGAATGCTGCCGAGCTGGGGGCTGATGTCACTGCGGTGGGAGCTAATTTCGTTGATGGAGACCTGCGTGTGCTTCGAAATCAACAAAGCAAAACGAATTTCGTTCAACACATGCAGGTCCCCATCAACGAAATCAGCCCACAGCTCGGCAGCATTCCAAAACGCCCGGTATCCAGTCCGGCCCTGCGCATGGGGGCTGGAAGTGCAGATGCGGGGTGCACTCTCTCGCAAGTCCAGCCCTGGACAGTGCAGCCGCATTCAGGACACTTACTTGTGAGGTTTACGGTGCAGCCACCAGGTGGTGCTTTAGCCACCTCTCCACTCAGGCTGCAGAAGCTCCCTGAGGCTGCAGGCCTTTCAGCTCATATGTGCGATGTACGAGGCATTCGGCCCAGGTGAGACCTCGAGGTGTGCCATGTTGGTGCGGGCTTGATCCTCCTACTGCTGACAGGGTGCCGCACTTAGCAGTCAGCAGGCTGTATGGGTGTCATTCAACAGGCTGCCTTATTTCTTCCCGGCACCACGGCTTATGGTAGGTAGATGAGTCAAACAAGAGGCGCCGTCCATCATAACAGGATTTGCTCAGCTGGATTAGAAGAAATAATGCACACCATGCCATACATTATAAGGATATTGCAAGTCACCTCATAGTTCTAAGACCTTATAAAGGAACTCAGCCTGTGGCCTCGTTCCGCTATATTGGCAAGGAACTACTCAGTGACTTGCAATATCCTTTTAATGTACAGCAGGCGGTGCTTCGTTCCATATATAATTAATTGGAGCAGCCACTGCCTAAGTAATCATGCTCTCGACAGGCACACAGGCACCAATCTCTTCAAAAAGGTTTTGAATGCGCATGCAATAGGTGCTGTGCAATCCCATCCTTCTTGCTGTACCTGTCCAAAATGCTGAATGCCATCACTGATCTGTTTGCTGGTTCTTTTTTTCATAATTCTATTTACTGATTTTTGAAAGTTCAAAATACAATACATAACATGCCAGCAAGCTCTGATCCCATTGGTCATAAGTAACATAATCATCGCTCCCTCACATGCCGCCAATCTACATATCAATGTTTGCTTCTGTGCCACATCCCCAGTCACCCCTCTCCATTCTTTATAACTTTGTTCCACTAGAGCCATTTTATTGAGTGTCCTCATAGTTGTCTAAAGCCCCTGCCCCTCTGAGGCCAAGGCGTACAGATCTAGTCTCATTCCTATTGTGCTCCCCGCACTTTATATACCAGCTTTTCTATTGCTGTACAGTGGTCCATCTCCCTGATCCACTCTTCATTGGAAGGAGGCTGACCCTCTTGCCAGTGCCGAGCCGGATCTCTCCCGGTTTGCTGGTTTTTAAGCATTTTGGATCATTATACTCTGCTCTGCTTGACGTTCGATATCTGTTTCAAATACTATTTTTATGGTCTGGCTTCTCAGTGCAGCTATCCCCAGACAATTATGTGAGAATAACCAGGAGAGAGGCTTTGGCTCCGCCCACAAGATTGGAGCCAGGAGTACATGTTTCGATTGGGTAGAAGTTGTGTGCTTCCACAAAAAACGTGCTTGCCCTTCACACAGCTGTAAACATTTTAGTTTATTTATCCAGCTGCCTAAGTTTGAACTTTCAGGTGTACAGATTTTATTTTTTGAGCAGCACAGATGGGAGGAGGGCAGTCATATTTTCATGTCTGGCCTGACAGCGGATTCATAACACCTATTGGCATTGCCAAAGCTTTGTTGCTACAATGGCACTGAATTTTAAGAAGGCAGAAGAGAAGCACCATGTTTATGTGTAAAACTTGAAATGCGGCTTAAGTAAACCAGCGGTTTGAGGGTTTGCCACAAAGCCTTTCCACAAACCCTACACCAAACTGGGATTTATTTCTGTTAGTGAGACTGACGTGGTTTCGCAGCATAGAGTTGTACGGGTCAGGGCCCTAGGCCCCCTTGCAGTTAGAATGACCACGCAGACACAGTGGTATACTATCTGGAACTGGCCGAGGGCACGGGCGCCCGTCCCCTTTTATTGGCAGGGTCAGCTGACCGGTGACACCTGTGATGTACAGGTGTGGGGTGAGTGTTGAATCCAGCCCTCAAGGAGTGGCGGATGGAAACACATATTTTACAAAGACAAGAAGGTGACCAGCCGGTCGCTTCATCCCTCCCAAACTTTATTAAAAATGGGACAACAAGTCCAACCTGTGGGAGAGAACAAAACAGCAAAACAAAACTCCACTGAGTCTATTCAGATTGCTTGCAGGACAAGATGAATGGACAGGTGCAGCTGAGAGCACCAGGCGTCATTTTAACCAGACTACTCTGGGTACGGATGGGAGTGTAAATAAAGTCCAGATTTCTCGCTCGCGAGTCTAAGTTGTCACAGTCTACCTGAGCACTGTGGGTCCTGTCCCACCTAGTCTCACTGTGTGGAAGTCTATTTACAATGTTTGCTATGAGGGTGCATGTGGAGCAATAGTGAAGTCTGTTGCTGACACATCTTCAAAGGTGACCTGGCTCCATGGATAGCAAGCCTCCAATGACGGATGACGTCACGGCGACTGTTAAAGATTCTTCCTCGGATGCTGCAGTGCTTCCAGCTGCCCGATGGTGGAGCAACGTCCGGCTACCCTCTCTGACCAGGATTCTCTTCTCTTACCAGGGTTCCCCTCTCATGTGAGTCCCCTGACGTCCTCTTCACCGGGCTGTGTGGGCTGCGCACTATACCTCCCAAGCCACACCATAGGGCCATGGGGGAACCGCCATCAGTCCCACCTTCAAGTCACTTGCTCCACCTCAAGGGTAGTTGTTTCCAGGGTCGGTGTACTCCCGCCATCCGGACTCTGGAGCACAGGCATCTACAGGACAGTCTTTGGGGTAACCCAGTCTCCATGCATGCTTTCGTTACTTCCTGATACCTGTCGTAGAGCGGCTGCAGACACATCTGTCTTGGCAGGACTCCCCTCTCACGGAATTCCTTGAGGCCCTTGCCCCTGGATTGCCAAGGGACTGCCTGGGCTGTGCAGGCCTCTCATAGGCATTGTCAAGGGGTCACTGAAGAACTCCCAACAGGGCCACGTCCAAGCCTCATGTGCAATCCCAAGGGTGGATTGTCCAATGGTCGAGATTGCTCTCACCAGCAGGCGTCAGGTTCACCCGTGCACACAGATGGTTCCTTGGCAACCAGCCTCCCATGGTGCCAAACATGCCTCATTGACCTCTGGGTGTTTCATAGGCACAGGGCTCCACTCTAGATGTCCAGTGCTCGGTGGATGTTCTTAGGAATGCACTTGATTGCAATAACACTCACAGGTCTTAGACTGTAATTTTCGGTGTGCCAGGTGTCTACTATACACCATTCTCTTCTTTTCCTTCACGCTCTAGTGCTGTGGCTTCGTGCCACATTTTTCTTCTCCTCTTCCATCTTTCCTTCCCTGCTTCTCCTATTCCTTTTCCAGATGTAGCCTTGTTCCGTCTTGTCAAACCCCTTCTTCCTTCAGACCAGGCCTCTCCATGTGACGTGCACTTCACTTGGACCTTCCTGGTCGCTCCCTACCCCTAGGACTGACTCTCTTCGCCACTCTCTCTCTCCTGACCAGGCCTCTTGCAGTGAGCTTCCTTTCACCGGTACCTCCCATGTCACATCCTGTTCCTAACGGTAGGACCGGAAACTTCTTCGCTTCGTAGACCTCTCACATGTCTTCTCTTTGTAGACCTCTCCCGGATCTTCTCTTCATAGACCTGCCACAAGTCTTCTCTTCGTAGACCTGTCACAGGTCCTCTCTTCGTAGACCTCTCACAGGTCTCCTCTTCATTGACCTCTCACAGTTCTCTTCATCATAGACCTGTCACAGGTCCTCTCTTCGTAGACCTCTCACAGTTCTCCTCTTCATGGACCTCTCACAGGTCTCCACTTCATGGACCTCTCACAGGTCTCCTCTTCATCGACCTCTCACAGTTCTCTTCATCATAGACCTATCACAGGTCCTCTCTTCGTAGCCCTCTCACAGTTCTCCTCTTCATGGACCTCTCACAGGTCTCCTCTTTGTGGACCTCTCACAGGTCTCTTCTTCATGGACCTCTCACACGTCTCCTCTTCGTGGCCTCTCGCAGGTCTCTTCTTCACTTGAGAATGCACTCCTTGCACCTCAAGGCTATGCCGTCGCAGCACATCCTTTCCTTCCTCTTCCATCGTGGCGCTCGCTTCTGTCTCCACTTCAGCAGGCTTCACAGGCCAGTCATACCGTGTGACGCCACGGTTCGTCTACCTCATAGGGCTCTTTCACTCCCCGGCTCCTGCCCATGCTGTCTGATTCCAGATGCGGCCCTTGACGCTCCACTATCCTTCATGCTTTCAGTCTTGTTCAGGAGCACCCCCTTCTGGCGCCCTGCGTGCCCAGTCGTCACTTGGGACGCGCGTCGCTATCTCCTCTATTGCAGTGGCCTCTGACAACCACTGGGGGTGTGCCTGCAGTGCACATTCTTCTGTCCTTTGTGGACATGTTGCCTGGCTGTTTCTTGGCATCAGTGGACTCATGGCGGCTTTGTTGGCTGGCAGCATTGTGCTTCCTGGGGCTCCCTACCTTGGGATATATCGTCCCTCACCCCTTCACCATCCATGCTCCTGGGTGCTGCCACCGGCTTCAACCATGTGCTAGGCAGCCTTCTAAGTGCTGCGGGCCTTTTCTCTTCCACAGGTGTCCTTTGCTGCTGCAGTGACCACCCAAGGCCACTAGGAGTCACTGCAGTCCTCTTCATAAGCCCCATCTGCTTTTCCCCTCGAGGTCCACTTGCTTAGCTATTACTTGGTTTGTCGTTTCCTCTACCCACTGCCTTGGAGCATGGCAGTGCTAAAACCGGTCTTCTTGGGAGCTAATCTCGTCCCACCACATCTCTCTCAGCCTGGGCAGTTTAAATCGTTCGGGGGCCTTCATTCAGACCACACGCTCTTGCAGCTCCTCCCCCAGGCCCCAGTGCGATGCCACGCTCTTCCTCACTGGGGTTGCGGTAGGCTGCAAACCGCTTCAGGCCTTCTCGTGCATTGGAATTGCCTGTTGTGAGGCGGCAGGGCCGGAACACCACATCTCCCTCTGCTGATCTGGGGCTGGGCTTCACGCAACTCCTCAGATGACGGTGAGTCCAGTAATAGGTCTTTCTGTAGCCCCTCCTCTCACCTGCGGGCGGGCCCCCCGCTGGGCCACCGCAGAGACAGGTGCTGGGCTTCCACACTGGCGCAGCTTCGTGGCACCAGGGTCAGACATGGGGACACCTCTCGCCTGCCACATCACCTCCTCCAGTGTTCCTCCAGCATGCGCTGCAGGGAAGCTGTTCTCCTCACCCACAGGGCATCCACCCCTCCACACGCCGGCTGTCCTCTCACCGGGACTGGGTGAGTAACGACGGGGCGATGCACCTATTCTCGGGGGACACAGCTGCTCCGCTTTTCTTCCCTGGCTGCAGCAGTCATTTTCTACCTACGGGCTGCGTTATTCTCAGCTGCTGCACTGGTGCTTCTCCGGGCCGCTGCAGCTTTCCTCCCGCTGCGGGCCATGCCTTATTTCGCAGGCACAGTCTTTGTGGATTTGAGGGAGGTGATACTCATGCGATGACACAGCCACGGGCCTGATTCACACTACCCTCACCTGCGGGGCATCACTCACTGCTCTGTCTGCCTGGTGATGTCCTTCTGACTTCCTCGCCGTGAGCGTCCACTGGCCAGCCACTGTCTCCATGTGGCAGGGGGTGCCCCTCATGCCCGATGCGGCCTGCTCACCGGCGGGCAGTGTTCCTCTATGCCATGCTAATCCACAACGGGCCCATACCACAGACAGGGTAGGGGCTGCTACACATGCCCAGCTTCTCCACTTCGCCTGTAGTCTCAGTATACCCGGGGCTCACCACATGCCTAGCGGGTAACCAGACCCTGCTTATGACCGCTGGCAGGGGGTGCCCTCAACGCGGGCTACACTCCCCCTCACCAAGTATCAGGGTCGCTGCTGCACATGGGTCCAACCCGCTCGTCGCCAATGTAAGGGTCGGGGCCCTAGGCCCCCCATGCAGTTAGAATGACCATGCAGACACAGTAGTATACTATGTGGAACTGGTTCAGGGCACGTGCCCCCAGCCCCTTTTATTGGCAGGGTCACCTGACCAGTGACATCTGTGATGGATGGGTGTGGGGTAAGTGTTGAAGCCAGCCCCCAAGGAATGGTGGGTGAAAACACATATTTTACATAACTAGAACGTGACCAGCTGGTCACTACATCGATGTCTTTCAATCATTTACTATGTGCTTGATGCT
Source organism: Calotriton arnoldi (assembly GCA_963921515.1). NCBI lineage: Eukaryota > Metazoa > Chordata > Amphibia > Caudata > Salamandridae > Calotriton > Calotriton arnoldi. Next base: position 2,407,657 of record CAWUFW010000747.1, read on the forward strand.
CCTTCTATATGCATGCACAATATTTTTATTGGGATACACTTTATAAATGTCTGCAACTAAATGTTAAAAAAAGCTGATGTGTTTGGATATAGGACAAGAGAAGCGGATGATTTTTATACGGACGACTTGTTTTTTTTACAAACAAAAAACGCTTCCAAAGCATGGCTAGGCAGCTGTAAATTAGACCGTCCCACTTTGAGGGCTTGCCTAAAGTGCAACATTCTTATTCCTGAACATGGTGGTCACAAACATACTTAAATATTCCATTCAGCGGCATGCTATAGGCCTGCCCTTTACTATGTTGATGTTTTACTTTCATTTCGCAGGTGCCTTTAATTTTTTCATTTTGAAAGTTTTTATGTGTGAGATACTTTCAAAAGAAAAAAGAAAAACATCTGCAGTATAAATGTGAAAACTGACAGAGTAAGAGGGTCTTCAGCAATCCAGTTAGATGCTGCATTAAGACATTTTAACTTTCAATGTTTCAAACATATCTAAGTGAAAGGAGACAGCAGAATCTGTACAACATAACTGGGTATTAGTCACCCAGCTACGAGTCTCCTATGCATATTCAGTAACTTACTCTAATTGGTGACCATCACAGGAATAGTGGACTGCTAGGGTCAGCTGAATACCATGACCATGATTGCCTTTTAATAAAGGGAATGAATGAATGAATTAATTAATTTGCGGGTTTGATTTCTGGCACTAGTTGCATTGATTGAGTTTATATCTAGGCCAAATAGATTCCCTGGCTGAAGGAAGGAAAGTAACAGGAGACGGAGGAAGTGGGGCTGGGTGGATCTGGGAGGAAACAGAACCCTGTCATGGGGTTGGTGGCCTACAGGTTGAAGGGAGTTTGTGGAGTGCGTGAAGTGGGAGAAGGGTGGAAGTCCTGCTATAGCCAAGAGGGGGGGGGGGGGTGTAATCATTTTAGTTGATTTGAAGTTAGGACTCTTAGGGAGGGGCAGTCTCTCTGTTATTAAAGGAGTAGAATGGTGAGTTGTTTTTGCTTAACGCTAATGGATTAACCCCTTCCGTGCTCGCGTCGGCCAACGGCCGTCGCGAGCACTACCTCCCCAGTGCTGCGAACGACCGTTGGCCGACGCAGCCCCGCCCACTCCGTGGAACGCCCGCACCGCGGCGGAATTGCCGCTGCGGTAAACGGGTTAAACAATGCTAGGAAAAAAAACAGGCAGTCGAAACGTGCATAAAAAGCTATAAACCTGCAGTGATTTTTTTGCAAGCAACTCATATTCCTCTTAATAGGTTACCCATGTTCTACATGTTTAAAACATGGGCTGATTATGAATATTTCACTTCTGTGGGGGCAGCACATAGGGGAGTGGCAATTTATATAAATAAGAAAGCTTAAGTAAGGATTCATAAATGGCAGTCAGATACGGAAGGACGATGGTGCTGGGTAGACTGCCCGATTAATCAACTGAGGTTAACATTAGCTAATCTATATGTTTCAGTTGAAGATGATCCTGCCCCATTTATTAAACTGTTCCTAAGAATTTCTGGAGAGCGCTAGACTGGAAATAATGAGTCCATTATCTAAGCTGTGCCCCCGGAGAGGTTTGGTCTCGGCTATGCCACTTAATGGGTCCAGAGCCAGAGGTATGGAGAACAGGAAGCAACAGCAGCAGGCAGTTGTTTCCAAGTCAACCTCAAGTTTCTTCAACTTACAATAGAATCCAAGGGGAGCTCTGAGGTAGCATTACCTCCTCTAGCTGCTCATTCCATCTCGTCTGCCTCAGCACCGGACTTTGAATTATTGCAGAATTCGGGCAATGATGCTTATTTTATTGACCAAAGTATAGCAGAAGGTGGCATGCCTGAGTTTAGCCTGATTACAGCTGACGTCATTATTAAAGGTGTGCTGGAGGCTGATGACATTCTTGCTGCACAGGATACAGGTGTTACCGGAAGGCAAGATCTGGCAAGAGAATGGCATGTATGCCCTAGGAAGGCTTTAAGTAATGATACTATTGCCGATAATAATGGTGACTGTTCAATATGTCTTGAGGATAAGAAGAATCAAGCACCAAGTTTAGCTAGGCTAAGTTCAACACCTCAGATTACTGTAGCGACTATTACAGAGACTATTGCTATCTCGGCAGGCACCACTCACTGTCTGGCCGGTCCCCCAGAGAGGGACGATACTACTACTACTACTAATTTTAATATTTCATTGAACAAAGAGAGTAGAACTGGCCTTCTAGCATAGAGGTCTATAACATCTGAGGAAACAGGTGCTGAGGCTTGAAGTAGGGTCCCAGGCCATATGACCCCTACTCTGGGATTTAAAAACTCAAAGGGAAAACAACTAGGGGATCCTGCACCCCGCAATATGTTCAACTGCTGTGCGGAGTTAATGCCTCTAGCCCTGTGTTGCTGCTGCTCAAAGAAGTTCTTGGTGAAATTAAAAGTTTAAGTAGTAGTTTGATTTTGCAAATGAAATTAAGTAACGCTTGGGGAAGACAGAGGGCCAAATGACTAAATTTGCTGATTGCTGTGAAGAACTGGAACAGCGGATTTCAAGGTGCGCAATACATTGGAAATCATCTCAGTTCAGACCCAGAAGTTTCAGAAAGAGATCAGGTCTCTTTGTGAAATACAGGAACAACTGGAAAATCACTAGAGGTGATCAAATCTATGAATTGTAGGGGTGCCCGAAGGAAGGGAGGACAACACGGGTGCAGCAGCATTCGTTGATTCATTGATTCAATCTTTCATTCTCCCAGAATCTCCCCAGGATCTAACTATACCATAAGATGCCTTCACAGATTCCACACAATGGTAAGTACCCCAGCGCTATTCTGGTTAGCTTTGCTGATTATAGGGTTAAAGAATAGATTTTCTTTAAGGGGAACCGGGCTACATTTAAGTATAAAAGTTTACTTTTTAAATTTGTTTACAGTTGGCAGTTGCCCCTTGAACAAATACCTACCTCCAACAAACTTGTTTTCACATTCACGAAAGAGAAGCAGGTCCCCTTTTGGGAATGGCTTACCACTCCAACTTAGGAGTCTGTAATATTTTAATGCTTTGCAACCGGATTTCAGTTGTAAATGATTGATCTCATACTGAATTGCTATTTAGAATGAAACCTACAAGACACCCCTTCCAGATAGCGGTTGATTTGGAGTTGCAAACCACTTTAAGGAGTCTGTAAAAAATTTCTGACTCCTAAAATGCTATTAGAACATGGCAAAAAAAAGTGTTTGCGGTCACAAACAGTGATTTTGGCTGTTTGCGAGTGTAAAAATGTTTAGTACATCTGAGCCTAGGTTTGTGGTGGACGTCATAATGAAACAATAAAATACACGTAATATAAATACAGTAATGATTTATCAACATATAATTGTGTCTTCCAGCTACAATAGACAAAGAAAACAACACTTGTAGGTATATTAGAAACAGCTTCCCTCGGCTTCCTTGCGGGGTTCCCCAGGTGTCATCCTTGAGCCCAATTTTATTTAACTTGTATGTTTCCCCTTTAGCAAAACTGGTACATTCTTTTGGGTTCCAGGTAGCTTCCTACGGGGATGATATCCAGATCATCGTGTCTATATCTGATGACTGGGACGAGGTGGCAGACAGGTTTAGAGCTTGTATGCAGGAGATCAGCAGTTGGATGATAGACAACTGGCTGAAAATGAATGGGGGAAAAAACTGAGATCTTGGTGTTTGGAGCTGATAGCTCCATCTGGACCAACCGTTGGTTGCCAGAAACAGGTGGAACTCTCCCTACACCTGTGGTTGCGGCTACAAATCTGTGTGTGATTTTTGATAACACCTTGTCGTTCAACACCCAGATTAATAGAACGGCGAGTTCCTGCTTCTGGAGTATTGGCATTCTGAAGAAAATATTACCTTTTCTTCCAAAAGAGTTGAGGGTACTGGTGGTCACAGCTCTTATCACCTCCCATTTAGATTACTGCAACACCCTTTATTTAAATGCCAACCAATATAAGCTTCAAATTATCCAGAATTCTGCCGCACACCTGGTTCATGGCATACCCAGTACTCCTCATTAGGGAAGGACTGAGGTCTCTTCTTTGGCTGCCAGTAAAGAAGCGGGTGTGCTTTAAAGCACTCTGCTTGACTCATAAAGCCCTCCACTCTCAGGGATTGAGTTATCTCAAATCAACCCTGAATTGGTATGTCCTAAGAGACCACTGCGTTCAGCTGACCAGTATATGGTAACGGTTCCTCGGTGTAAGAAAGTTAGGTGGGGGGAACAAGCCTTTACTGTGGCAGCTGCCATGCTCTGGAATGCCCTTCCGGCGCATATCAGGTGCCTTAGTTCGCACCTGTGGATTCGCAAGCAGGTGAAAACTTGGCTTTTTGTTGATTAATCATGGAAACTGTAATGTTTGTCTGAAGTTCAGAAAAACGGATGGAAGCAATTGCAAAGAATTTGAAATTAGGTAATTTCTTAATTGTATGGATGCATATATTATGTATGTATTTCAATGTCCATGTGGTCTTCTTCATTTGGGTAGCACATTCCATCAAATACCGATCAGGATTGTTTAACAGATTAATAAAACCAGAGGGAAGATGAAAAATATCCCCATGGGATGCAATTGAATTAAAAATATAACAGCTACTCTTCTACCCTAATATTTGTAGGCAACTGTAATCAAAATTAATTTCCTAGGCGAGGAAATCATGAACTAAAGTCAAGGCAATAGGAGTCTAGGATAGTGCACAGCAAACGTCGCAAACATGACCGTGAGGGCACTCATTGACACTGGAGCGTCAGTGATTTAATGGACTCTGAAAAATAGGAACTACTCACACCCCGTCTTCCTCTATCTGACACCAAAGCCAAGATCAACACATATGGTGGCACAAAGCCCCTGCCACTTCGTGAAGTCATAGAAGTGGGCGTCACCAGCGACAAGCAGGCCACCAGAGGAAAACTCCACATAACGGAAGGAAAGAAGGGCACGCTGCTGAGCTGCCACACGGCCAAAGATCTCAAACTTGTTTTCTTCGCAAACCAAATACACGAGTCTCATGCCGACTCCATCCTGACGAAATTCCCGCAGCTCTTCCAAGGGCTAGGCAAGCTAAAGCACCAACAGATCCCACTACACATTGACTGAGTCAGTTAAACCCACTGACCTACGACACCGGAAAGTCCCATTCCATCTGAGGGCTCAAGTTGAACGAGAATTGTAAGCGCTGAAGGACCTTGGGATCATTGAAAATGTCACCGGCCAAACTCCCTGGAAGTCGCCTCTGGTCATAGCGCCCAAATTGAAGCAGCCAGGAGCGATAAGGATCTTCGTGAACATGCGACTCCTGAACCAGGCCATCTAGAGGGAGTGCCATATGATGCCCATGATGGACGACATCGTGGCCGGCCTTAAGCGAGCCAAGTAATTCTCTAAACTCGACCTCAACTCCGGATACCATTAGCTGGAACTAGCCGCTGAGAGTAGGTACATCATGACCTTCTCTATGCACATAGGCCTCAGAGGTACAAGAGACTGAGCTTCGGCGTGTCGTCCGTGCTGAAGGACTTCCAGAACGCCATCAAGGAGACCATGTCTGGAGTGCTAGGGGTCATCAACCTAACTGATGACATCCTCATATTCTTGAACAGCCTGAAAGGGCATCACATTTGCCTAAGAGACACGTTGCGACATCTATCAGATAGCGGTCTGACTTTGAACAAGCACAAATGTTGTTTCTATCAAGACTCCATTGAGTTCTTCGGATACATATTCTACTAGGAGGGCCTGCGAGTGGATCTGAAGAAAGCCCTGGCCATACAAACTGCATCCACCCCCAGAAACTTGACGGACGTCCGCAGCTTCCTCGGAATGGCCACGTACTGCAGACACTTTATCCCCAACTTTGCCTCCCTGTCCGAACCCCTGTGGGCACTCACACGCACCAGGGTGTCCTGGGACTGGAACCACTTGACGGATAAAGCCTTCAAAGCGATCTAGGATGCCCTCATGGACAAGACCACCATGGCTTACTTCCACCCAAAGAAGAAGACAGAGCTAACTGTTGATGCAAGCCCTGTTGGCCTTGGGACCGTGCTCATGCATGAAGGCACTGATAGAGAGTGGACACCAATAGCATACAAAGGCAATGACAGAGAGTGAACACCAACAGCATATGCCAGTAGAGCCCTGTTAGAAATTGAAATGTGATACACACAGATCGAGCGGGAAACTCTGGCATTCAGGTAGGCCTGTCAACATTTCCACCTCTACCTCTGTGAACAGGAGTTTAGAGTAGTGACGGATCATAACCTCTTCTTCCTCTGTTCATGGACACTACCCGGCTAGCTCCCCCGAGGATCGAGCTATGGGCGGTACAGCTACAGGCCTACAAGTTTGACATAGTTTACCACCCAGGCGCTAACAACCAGGCCGACTACTTGTCACACCTTCCTCTGCCGGAAGTGATCCCGCGTTCAACCCAGGAGGAAGAGCGGACCAAGGAGTTTGTCCGGATGATCATCCAGGATGCCTGCCCGATGGAGTTAACCCTTGAGGAGATTAGGAAAGCAACAAGCCAAGACGAGACTCTGGAAAGGGCCAAAGAAGCACTGGCCCAGAGTAAATGACAGCATTTCCTCGATGGAACCAGATCACTAACCACAGAGGTCCAGTCGCAACACAAAAGCTGTGGAGGGTTCGGCACGAACTCAGTGAAGGACAGCATGGATTACTACTGCAGGGCCAAATGATTGTAGTCCCGAAAGGTCTGTGGAGCAGGGTGATCACTGTGGCTCACCTAGGGCACCAAGGCACGGTGAAGGCTGAAGCCCGGCTCCACAGCAAGGCATGGTTCCCTGGAATGGACACCCTCATCGACGCACAATTGCCACTCATGCGCTATAATGAGTGGAGATCAGCTGCTGGCACCCACTCTCACACAAGAACCGAGCCTAGAGCCCTCTAAAAAAGTCAGCATCGATATTTGGAGTTTCCCCGATATATGAAGCACGTGGTGGTAGACTGGCACTCCAAGTACCCAATTGTGGAACTGGTGTTGTCCATTGCTTTTCCGCAGGTCAAAGCGGTGCTAGACAAGACCTTTGCACCGATGGGTCTCAGAGAGGACCTAAAGTCGGACAACGGTCCACCTTTCCAGGGGCATGAATTTCAGGGCTTCCTCACATCCCTTGCCATCAAGCACAGGAAAATCACCACGCAGTGGTCACAAGCAAACAGGGAAGTGAAAAGTTTTATGCGGACTCTCAACTGCAAAATCCAGATAGGAGTGGAGCAAGGCGAGGAAGCAGAATGCTGCCTACACAGGTTTCTAAACACTTACCGGCAGACTCTTCACTTCACCACTAACTGCGCATCAGCGCACCTGTTGTTCCGGAAGCCCACGTGGGACAGCATCCCTGTTAGTCCAGAGTGGACTTTGACAAGGAAGCCACTCAAGCCAAGTGGGTAGTCACTAACCAGAAGGCGAGTGGTGCACGCCGGAGAGCACAAACCCCTACTCTGCAAGTGGGTGATGACGTGATCTTCAAGGACAGATACCCTGGATGGAAGTTCAGAACCCCCTATGAGCTTGAAGTCTGGAGGGTTATCTCGGTGCATGGCAAGATGATCACATCACAGTGAGGTCCCTGCACAATCACCAGAAATGTTTCCTGGTTTAAGAAAGTAGTCGCCACTCCACAGACAGTTGATGATGCAGTCGAGATGGCGGCCAGAGAAGGGCATGCCAGCGAGGAATTTCCTTCTCTGGAAAGAGGGAGAAAATGCCTATCACCCTTGGTTATTGTTTATTGCTTATGGGTATTTCACCCACCTTTACAAAGTTTGGGCAACAAATACGGGTAAACATAGTCAAATTCTTGCGAATGACACTAATAAAAATTCAAACATATTCAATTTTGGATAAAAATAACAGCACAAATTTTCTATGCAATGCGAGTGCGTTAGAGCAATTAGTTTGTAGTTTACACTTAATCAAAGTTATTTTACCTGGTGTTAAAAGAGGCAACAATGTATTCCTTGGTTGCAGCAACAAGTATATAATACAAAATTATTAAAACGACTACATTTACTGATTACTGTTGTTAAAGGAAATCTAAAAAATATGCTTGAAGATACAGGAAATTGATAAAAATATAAATGCAATATGGTGACGACCAATGCAATCCTATCACCCGGTGGAGAACATGAAAACTGAAGCACCTGCCAGCAAGGAAGCAAGTCTCCGGAGGGAGATGAAATGAGCGTTGGCCCGCCAAGGCAGGAGTCCAGAAACAACTCTTGCACCAGACGTAATGGTCTCCGGCCTAATCCTGCCCCCAGTCAAAGACTGGGAGATTTTGTATGCCGCGCACAATCCGAGTGAGAGGCTGTTTGTTTTGAACTCAATAAAGAATAGGAGGGATGTAGAGAGCCACCCGGCCTCTACACAAAAACCTCTTCACTTGTGTCACTCCCCGGGCTGGACGTGGCCTGAGGGCATAAATAAATGGGCGTAAGACCGCACGGGATCTTCGCCAATACATGAGCACTGTGTGTGTGTGCATCATTGAGGCACTACTGCGAGTGGGCCTAAGCGGGGCTGGGAGAGCCTTCTACACCACTACAGTAGCCTGCTCCAGGACGTCACACTCATAATCAGGCCCTTACTCTTTTACAGATTAAACACTGTCCACCACCATTACCTGCCTCCTGGATGTCCCCAGTCCTGTTCCTTCAGGAGAACGATCCCAGTGAATACACACAACATCCTACATGCTCAGCAGGACAAAGTGGACATGAAAGCAGGAAAGACGCTACTCACCACCATGCTACTCAGGGCACAAGTCGGGGGTACACGCAGGTACACGGCGTCCACCCACTATTTTCTCAGGGTGAACTCCATCCACCCTGCCAAGAAGGCCCCACAGAAATATGCTGAACTTGTCCCGGTGTAATTTTCAGACACCGGGACATGTTCAGCAGCGCCTGCCCATTGTCTGCTTTCCATTCCCAGCAGCAATGTGCAGGCGGGCGGGTTTTTTTTCCCACCTCCAGCTGGGCCAAAGTTAAGGGGCCATCAGGCCTGCTTTTGTTTGAATATCCTGACTGGAGGCGACCTGGAACCTCACACTTAAATGTAAATGCCAAGGAGGGGAACACAGCTTGTTATCTCTTCACAGGTACTTAAGAGAGGCGTGCTTTTGCCTTTGTTCAGTCCCTGTATATAATAGATGCATGCACTGTAAGAATGTCAGGTGTGTTGGTCTGGCCAGTATTTACACAAATAACAATTTCGATAGCACTATTTTATTTCTTTTATAGTGCTACGCAACCCAATGCAGGGTGTCAGAGCTCTTTATGTAACACACATTATGCATTAACAATACATCATGTATGTTAGAAGTAAACAGCTGACACAGGAAGATGAAGAGAAGCTGTTTATTAAACCAGATCCTCAGGCACCAGCTGGCAACTGACGCTCACCAACATTCTAAGGTGAGCTTCACTCTCACCGTTCTATGGTGGGCACGTACCATGGGTGGTGGGAATGTTGGGGTGGGTAGGCAAGGGAGATACCATTTATATAAAAGATAATACAACATATGGAATACAGGCATAGGTTACAACACACCTCCCTTTGAATAGGGAAGAGAACAATTGCATTATAGTGGAATGTAAAGATGAAAACCATCAACAGACAGAAATTGACAAAATAGTATCACATTTCATAGTCCTCTTGCCACCGTGGTGGATGGCGTGTTCTGACATCCTTAGGTTGTTGCATGTTAGAGAACAAGTCATCCTGACTTTCTTCCCTAGTAGACCTAGGAATACACACTTTGGGGCAGCGAGCTATATTGTCCATGCTCCAACTGCTTCCATCTTCCAATACTACAGAATTACTATTTACACGTTGGATTCTTAGGGGTTTGGAGAATGACGATACTTTGGAACGACCTACCTGGGGTCTTTTGATAACTACCCATTGGCCTACAACCCATTCCTTACTGGTGGTTCCCCACTTCTGGTCGTATTTAGATTTGTAATCATCTTGATGCCGACTCACTTTCTCCATGACAGATTCCCTATCTACCCAGACGGGACTTCCTCCATTTAGCCAATTGGGAGTGAGTTTAGAACCAGGATTCCTCCCTTTCAGAGACACAAATGGGGAAACTCCAGAAATGGCATTGGGAGAGGAGTGATAAGACCAAAGCATACGTCTCATGGCTTCTTCTATAGGCTCATGCAATGTAAGAGCCATTTGGATGGTGTTTTTATCATTCTATTAGCTCTTTCCACCAATCCATTGGCTTTGGGACAATATAAAGGAGTTTTTACATGTGAAATGGCTAATTTGGACAAGAACTGCGTCATTTCATCAGATGTAAATTGAACGCCGTTGTCTGTGACAAGGGTACTGGGTATCCCTTCTTTAGAAAATATATCCTTCAGAAATTCAATAAGAGATGATGTGGTGATGGAGGAAACCATTTTGGTAGAGATCCAATGTGAATGATAATCAATGAGTACAAACATGAATCTTTGAGAAACATTTGCTAAGTTCAAAGGACCTATAATGTCCAGGCCTAGTTTGTCCCAAGGTTTGGAAGGGATCGACACTGGAATAAGGGGAGCTTTGCGAGTGACTTTGGATTTGTCACATGACCCACAGGCTAGACAATCTTTTACTGTCCTCTCCACCATGTAGTCCATGTTGGGGAACCAATAGTTTTGTCTTATTTTACTTTTGGTCATACTCCTTCCTGGATGACCCTCATGTGCCACCTCTATGATGCGTTCTTGCATGTTACTGGGTGGAACAATTCTGTTGCCTCTGTAGATTTGATCCCCAATTATGGATAATTCATCTCTCACCACCCAGAAAGACTTGAGGTTCTCTGGAAGATCTTTAATAGATCTGGGAAATCCTTTGCAGATCATGTTTTTTAGACCCATTAAGGCGGTGTCTTCTTGTAACCCTTTCTCCCATTCCTCCTTGTTAATGGCAGGAATGTCAATTGCAAGGATGGTCTCATCTGGAGGGTTAAATTGCGAATCCTCATTGGAAATAGGAAGTCTCGACAAACAGTCAGCTATTAGATTCTTGTCACCTGAAACATAACACATAGTATAATTGAAACCTTGTAAGCCTAGCACCCATTTGGAGATGCGGGGAGTGGCCCTTTCAATGCTTTTTGTGGAGAACATGGGAAGTAGGGGTTTGTGGTCTGTTCGAAGAATAAAGGGAATTCCCCACAAGAAAAATTTGAAATGGTTTATTGCCCAATAGCAAGCAAGGGCTTCTTTCTCGATCGTGGAATAGTTACATTCAGGCTGTTTCAATGATCTAGACGCAAACGCTATCACTCTCTCTTTACCATTTACCATTTGAGTGAGTGAAGCTCCTAGACCTTTCATGCTTGCGTCCGTTGTCAAGGTTGTGCTGGCACTGGGATCAAACATTCCTAAAGTGGGAGCTTTTACTATGGCTTGTTTGATAAAAGTGAAATCACTCTGGCATTGGGAACTCCAATTAAAAGGGGACCCTTTTTTTAACAAGTCTCTTAGAGAGTGCACATGTCCCGCAAAATTTTCCACAAATTTGGACATGTACTCTACCAGGCCCAAAAGGACTTGAGCTCCTCCTTGTTAGTAGGAGCTGGTGCAAGCTTGACCGAATCCACTAAGCTAGTTTTAGGTCTGATTCCTTCACCAGAGATGGTGTGGCCCAGGTACACTACAGACTTCACACCTATTTTACATTTGTCTCTGTGAGTGGTGAATCCTGCCTTGCTTAGTTTACAAAGAACCTCTCTTAGGATCTTGTTGTGTTCCGTTTCCGACTCCCCATATATCAGGATGTCATCCTGGAAACACAATACCTTTTCCAAATCCTTCAAAATGTGTTGCATTATACGTTGGAACACTGCTGCGGCAGATGCCAGGCCGAACGGCATTCTGCTAAATTGGTAGGCTCCAAAGGGTGTTATGAAGGATGTGAGGGCTTTGGAATCAGGGTGGAGAGCTACCTGATGGTACGCTGCGGAAAGATCTAAGACGCTGAAATATTTGGCACCTTGTATTACACTGAGCATCTCGTTAATGTTGGGGAGAGGGTATCTATCCACCCAAATGTTGGAGTTAAGATCCCTAAGGTCCACACATAGACGGATACCTTTTCCACCTTCCTTAGACGCGACCACTATGGGAGCTAACCACTCCGAGCTTTCAATTCTCTCAATCACACCACAAGTTTCTAGTCTCTCTAATTCTCTTCTGAGAGGATCTCTTATAAGTAAAGGAACCGATCTGGATTTATGAACAGTTGGTTTGTATTGTTTCTTCAACTTAATTTTATGTAAGAAACCCTTCAGCAGACCCAACTTTTCTGAAAATACTTCTGGAAATTCTTCACACACTTCTTTCCCTACGCTAGATCTCTCAACCAAATACACTGGTTCTGAAGCATTGGGGTCCAATTTTATCCCAAGATCTTTTGGTGTTTCCACCCTAATAAATTCGACCCATTCCTTGTAATGTACACTTTCCCCACCGTAACCCTGTCTTTGAAGTTGATCTGCATAACGAGCATGCCCACCAACGGTATAGGATCGTGGTTGTAACCACCCGGATTGACATCAGGGGGTAACATTTCATAATCCTTGCTTCCTGAGTTGGACTTGAATGTAGCTTCATTGATAAGTGTATAGGGGGAACAAGAATCTGCAAATACCATATACGGGATATCATCAAGGAGAATTTCACATTTGGGGTAGTTACCATTAGATACTTCCTTAGAGTCTGCTACTTGGAATACAATGTCATCATTTGAAACAGTGTCATAGTGAACCATGTGGGTGACATTTTTTCTTATAACGTTGCAAACTTTAGAGAAATGACCACGTTTGTTGCATTTCCTACACGTAACATTCCTAGCTGGACAATTTACATTGTTAGCTAAATGATTGGGATTACCACAAAGGTAGCATTTAAATTTTGAACCCTCAGTTCTTTGTTTTACCTGTTCAGGGAGAGGCACTTTGTTCTTAACATCCTTAGTTGACACCTTAAGTACACCATTATCATTAACTTGTTTGACTTCAACAGCGTCTTTCATTTCACTCATACAAAATGCAGTGTGCTCTATGCTTTTTGCAATATCAATCGCTTGTTTTAATTCAGGAGCGTCAGCTAATAATTTCTCTTGAATTTTCTTGTCACAGGTACACCTAACTAACTGATCCCTGATTAAAGATTCTGTTAATGTACCGAACTCACAAGTAGAAGCTAATCCTCTTAAAACTGCAATGTAATTTACCACTTTTTCATTCTTTCCTTGTGATCTAGAGAAAAATTTGTGGCGTTCTAGAACCACATTGATTTTTTCTCCAAATTGGATTTCTAATTTTTTAAGGGTATTTTGATAGACATCATGTTGAGGATCTCCGTGCGCATCCTCACTTCCGCTTTCACCTTCAATTCCAGTGTCAGGGAGATCATCAAAAATTTCTCTCGCATGTTTTCCCAAATTATGTAACAGAACATGCTGTTTGCGCAGAGAAGAGAATCTGTCCCCCCCAATAGCAATTAGATAAGATTCAAAAAGATTTACCCATCTTTTCCAAGGAATAAGTGGTTCTCCATCTTCATTCAAGAATGAGGGAGGTTGGGACATTGCAAATGACGCCATGATAGGAGATAAAGTAGAAAAACCAGAAATGGCAGAGGAAGGAATAGAAAAATAAGGGAGAAGAACAAAATGACAGTCGAGGAAGGAAGAAGAAAAATAGCCAGAAAATAGTGAAGAAAATAAAGTAACGTTAATTCACATAGTATAATTCTAAATACAACTAATACTTAAGCAAGATTCTGAACATGTGAAAACTTTATATGAGGCAATTGTAAAAAAATTGCACCAAATAAAAATATAAAGAGTCACACACACTGACTTCCGGACGGTTGTAGAATATTCAGCTGTGGCTGAGAAAACTAATTACTGCCACGCCTGACTGACTCTTGCTGTTAAAAGTACTTTTATATGATAAACAACAAAGGCTAGTGAAATAAAGATATAAATTGAAAAATAAAGTTTCATGTGAAATTTCCACACAATAAATGACAAATTTTCCTCATAGATGGTATTTAGCTGTGCCCATCAGCGATTGACAGGCAAATAAGGAGTTAATTCTGAGAGGAATCTAGCTGACAGACGGCAGGAAGAGGAAAAGACTGCACCAGCTGTCGGTTTAATTAACTTAATGACCGTAAAAGGTTCCTCCCAGCAGGGAACAATAGCTCTGAAGAAAATGGTGTGCAATTAAAGCTGTGCCTGTCAGCGAAGGAAGGCACCCTACCGAGATGATTATAACTGTGATGGTTCCTCAGCAGGGAGTCAACCCTTAGAAAGACACATGAGGATTAAAGCTGTGCCTATCAGCGAAAGTAAAGCACCTCAGGAATTCTTGTGAGGAATGTAGCCTGAGCGTGAGGAGAGTTGAACAGCTGACTGAAAACAGCGGGAGAACGGGAAACCAGGAAGCACGAAGATTACCCCATGGAGAGAGAGTAACATATGAGGGAATCCCCAGGCAGCTTGTCTAGTAAGAAAATAAAGCACTCCACAAAGCAGCGCTGGAAGACAGCAGGCAGACAGCTGAGAGGCAACCCAGGGGAGGAAAGGGCAGAGCTGGATTCACGCTCGCAGGCAGTAAACAATGGCAATCAGCTGTGCCTGTCAGCGCTGAAGACAGCTGGCAGGCGGCACAACAACGACCTGAAACCTCGGCCAGGGGCTTCTGAAGTATAGCAGGCAAACTCACATGAAGGTGAAACGGTCACTTTGCTTGAAAAACCCACAGAGAGTACAACTGTGAGGAAACAGAACCTCAGGAAGCCCAGCAATGCTCCCCTCTCGGAGAAGAGACAGCTGGCAGGCAGTGAAATGTGACACCTCAGGCAGCAGGGAATCGAAGAACCACCAAAATTTCAAGGAATCTCTCGAAACGTTTCCCGTCCAAGATGACTCAGCGAGGAAGTCACACACGGAAGCACTCACCAGCAATGAAGAAAACAATTTCTGGACAGCTCACTCTCTGAATTCCTGACAATTGTAGAATATTCAGTTGATGTAGAAGAAACAGGGGGAGGATCTGGAGCTGCCCCCAGCACAGCACTCTCGTCGCCAATTTGTTAGAAGTAAACAGCTGACACAGGAAGATGAAGAGAAGCTGTTTATTAAACCAGATCCTCAGGCACCAGCTGGCAACTGACGCTCACCAACATTCTAAGGTGAGCTTCACTCTCAACGTTCTAAGGTGGGCACGTACCAAGGGTGGAGGGAAAGGAGGGGTGGGTAGGCAAGGGAGATACCATTTATATAAAAGATAATACAACATATGGAATACAGGCATAGGTTACAACAATGTACATGTGTAAATCAATGTACAAGATGAGTTACATGATACAGGCTTACAAGGTGTAGGACTCACATGTCCTTCATAACTCACTGTGCTATATTACAAGGATTCAAATATATGAACTGCAGGTAACAAAAGGATCTATGTGTTAAAAGTAGTAACCCACTTTACCATCTACATAAAATAAAAATCTGTCATCTGCATGTTACATGATGGGCTTTGCAGGAGACACATTAACCTTACACTACTTTGATTTAAATCTGGGACTTCACAAAACACAGATCTCTCCAGCAAATGCATTAACCTTCAGAGTTATCTCACCATTATTACTATTCCCTGAGATTTACTGGGCACCTTCACAGCAGATGCCTTAACCCAATCAAATTTTTTAAAATGCAGACTTTGCAACCAATTAAACATAACAGATCTACTGCCATACTTCTCCTTGTTGCCAATTTCTTTGTGGCAGTGTTTTAAAAAAAAAAAATGTATTAGTTGAGGCCCAGATTTTGCGTTGGGATTGCGACACTTTTTTGGCACAAACCCGACGCCAAATCTCATTTGTTAAATCTCATAATGCACTTAAATGTACTCATGATATACCTGATAAACATACGTGTGAGGTCTTAATATCTGATGTCACTTCTTGTGATGTCACTTCGAGTGAGGTCACTTTCTGTGATGTCACATGCAATGTCACACGTCGTGACATCTTGCGCTGTGATGGCACGCATCATGATTTCACCTGCATACTGCCTAACCTGGTTAGTCCCCCCACTTCTTTTTTTAGGACTTATGCCCTGATGCTACTGATGGGAGCAATTGGTATTCAGTATGCTTACCAGTGGTACCCAGTCCAAAAGCTGTGAAAGGAAGATGGAGGTGAACAAGCTTCATCCAACACACTGTAGGCGCCGACAGGAATCTGCACTTGGAAAATCATTTGTTAGTTGATATAGAACAAGCTACGATTGTGAGTCAGGCAGAGTAGAATTCCTGCGTGGAATTCCGCTCTGCTCAATTGTGACTGGCCAAATGACACCAATTCAGATTTTATTGGCTAGAAGAAAAAAAAGGTGGTAAACTCACTTTAGGCTTGGCCTGGTGCCACGGCTACCGCAAGGGGGAGAATGCAATGCTCCCCCCACTGTGACACTACTTCCAATTCTGTGCCCTACTCTCCCGACCCTCCTGCCTCCCCCACCTCACGTCAGCATATTTATACTACCTGCTCACAGCAGAAGGTAAATGTGTGGGTTAAAACTCTTGCATGTGGAAAAACTAAGAATTCCAACCTGTAATTGCTGGTCTGCAAAGTTATATCCCATTTTGAGGCGATTAACTGGTAATTGCAGGATTCCAAGCATACTTTCTTCTGGGTAACAGTCATTCCTGCCACCAAGAATCTCCACCTGGAATTCTGCAATACTCATAATGGTGTCCTTAACCCCTTCTATGCGTCGGACGCGCAGGAGGCGTCCGACGCGTAAGTGCTCATGTGCGTCGGACGGCGCCTGCGTGTCCGACGCCATGGCACAGGGATCCACCCACTAGGCACCAGGGAGGGGGGAGCGGACCTTTGGGCAAGGGCCTTTGCTTCCCCCATTTTTTTTGGCACATTCAGACTTTATGCCCCCCCTTGGGGGCAGATGGGGGCAGCAGCCCCCAATCTGCCCCCCCCCCGGGGTGGCAGAAAGCCCACTAGACACCAGGGATTTAATTTTTTATTGATGTTGGGGTGGGGGCTGCCCAAAAAGGGCATGACAATGCCCCCACCCCCCCCTGAGAAATGTCAGTCTTTCTGCCAGACGAGGGCAGTAGCCCCCAATCTGCCCCCGGGGGGGGGGCAGAAAGCCCACTAGAAACCAGGGATTTTTTTTATTGATGTAGGGGTGGGGGCTGCCCAAGATGGGCAGGCCAATGCCCCCCCAAAACAATGCAACAGTCTTTCTGCTCCCCCCAGGGGCAGATGGGGGCAGTAGCCCTTAATCTGCCCCCAGGGAGGGGCAGAAAGCCCACTAGGCACCAGGGATTTTTTTTATGATGTAGGGGTGGGGGCTGCCCAGAATGGGCATGATAATGACCCCACCCCAAAAACAATTACCACAGACTTTCTGCCCCCCCCCGGGAGGTAGAAAGCCCACTAGACACCAGGGATTTTATTTTTTATTGATGTTGGGGTGGGGGCTGCCCAAAAAGGGCATGGCAATGCCCCCACCCCCCTGAGAAGTGTCAGTCTTTCTGCCCCCCCAGGAGGCAGACGGGGGCAGTAGCCCCCAATCTGCCCCCCGAGGGAGCAGAAAGCCCACTAGACACCAGGGATTTTTTTTTTATTGATGTTGGGGTGGGGGCTGCCCAAAATGGGCATGACAATGCCCCCACCCCTTGTGAAATTTCAGTCTTTCTGCCCCCCCCGGGGGGCAGATGGGGGCATCAGCCCCCAATCTGCCCCCGGGGGGCAGAAAGCCCACTAGAAACAAGGGATATTTTTTTATTGATGTAGGGGTGGGGGCTGCCCAAGATGGGCAGGCCAATGCCCCCACCACCCCCCCAAAAAAATGCAACCGTCTTTCTGCTTCCCCCAGGGGCAGATGGGGGCAGTAGCCCTTAATCTGCCCCCAGGGGGGACAGAGAGCCCACTAGGCACCAGGGATTTTTTTTTATGATGTAGGGGTAGGGGCTGCCCAGAATAGGCATGATAATGACCCCACCCCAAAAACAATTACCACAGTCTTTCTGCCCCCCCCGGGAGGGATATTGGGCAATAGCCCCTTATCTGCCCCCCCAGGGGGGGGGGGCAGAAAGCCCACTAGGCCTCAGGAAATATATATTTTTTTAATTCAGGGGAGAGGTCAGCCCATGCCCACACCTCCCCCCAAAAATGCCACAGTCTTTCTGCCCCCCCTGGGGGGAGAATGGGGGCAGTGGCCCCTGATCTGCCCCCGGGGGGGGCAGAAAGCCCACTAGGCGCCAGCGATTACGCTGGCTTTTTTATGCATGGGGGTGGGGCTGCCCAGGATGGGCATACCAATGCCCCCACCCCCCAAAAAAATAGCCACAGTCTTTCTATCTGCCCCCCCTTGGGGGCATATCGGGTCAAACCCCCCCCCCCGCCCCCCGATTCCCCCTCCAGGGCGGCAGAAAGCCCACTAGGCACAGACTTGTTTTTTTTTTTGTCAAAATTTGTTTATTGAGATTTTGTCACAAATACCAAACAATGCATAAAGAATACATCTCACAAGGTGTTTCAAATATTTCGTCAGGCACAGATACCACTCCAACGGCAGCTAGAGTAAAAAAAAAACACAGTTTCAAATTACCTTGGTAGGCTGGCCTAACATTCAGTCCATAAGTCGGCGTACTATATTAGTAGGAACACAGGTGGTCCCGCTGACTGTCTTGAGCCATCGGTGCCAATCTGCCATGCTTCGCCCCTATAGGCGAGCGCCCTTGGGAGATGAGCAGCAAACATCCAATGTGGACCCCTCGGATGCCGTCTACAGGCGGCGTCTAAAGGATATCGAGTAATACAACACAGAGCCCACACCAGAAGGAGCCTATGTGGTTAAGAGAACAGAAAAGAACATAGAGGCCAGAAAAAAAGAAAAGAAAACAGAAGGAACATTCGAACTACGGTGATACCCAGGGGAGTATTAGTGAGGCAAGTAGACTGGTTAGAGAGAGGGGAAGGGAGGTCGGGACCCAACAGGGACATCACACGACCCGCGCCAGATGCCATCCATGTCAGGGTCGCCGCCTCAGTAGCGTCGTCCCCCGGGGGGGGGGCCGGATGTGCCTAAATCAAGAAAAGGTGGAGTGCCCGCAGCCGAGGACTGCAAGCAAACAGGGGGAGACCCTCCGAGAGGTAGCTAACCAGAGGGGTCCAGATATAATCAAATCCCTTCCTCGACTCCTCCGCTATATCAGTTAGACGTTCCATCGCTAATGCCTTCCATAATCGGGCGTGCCATTGGGTAAGCGAGGGGGCTTCGGGTCTCTTCCACGCCCCGGCTATGGCCATCTTCGCCGCTCCCAGGCAAACCCACAAAATAGATCTGTCAGCATGCGTTTGGTATTTAAGGAGCGGGTCACGAAGACCCAGCAGAACCTGTGCCATGGAGTCCCCGATTGGATAACCCAAGATAATCTTAATTTGGGAGAGAATCTCCTTCCAAAAGGGTCGGATAACGGGGCAGTCCCACCATATGTGTCTAAAGTCTCCCAACAGCCCGCATCCACGCCAACAGCGATCAGAGGTGCCTGGGAAAATAGAATGTAGTTTACAGGGATGAAGGTACCAATCGTAGAGCGTCTTGTAATGAGCTTCCCTGAGGTGCATGGATCTATTTAACTTTGCTATGTCCTTATATAGGGATTCCCATTGTTTGTCCGGTAGCATGTCGTCCCAGAACAGTCTGTGGTGTGTTGTGCATTGTGGTGAGAGTGTGAGCAAGAGGGTATAGAAGAAGGAGATACAGCCCTTGCCCGTGGTGCCCGATTGTACACATTTCTCTATTGGGAGATAGTCTCTAGTGGCGGCTTGACGGATCTGTGGTTGCTGGACCCAATGTATTAACTGGGCTCAGTGGGTGGAAGGTGAAAATGATTCATGCACTCGTGAAAGGAGCGTAACTTAGAGCCCTCAAAGAGATCCGAGATCATAAGGCAGCCCCCCTCTCTCCAGAGATCAAAGGGCCCCTCTCGAAGAGCAGGGGGGAAATTCTTAGAGAAGTGTATGGGGGTATACGGCGATGGAAACGTAGTGAGTGGCAGTGATCTAGTGACTGCATCCCACACGTGGAGGGTGGTGGAGGTGGGCACACTCAGATAAGCGTTAAGGGGTCTATCCGTTTTGTGTCGCCAGGTTAAATCCCAAATCGTTCGACCTGTCACCTGCCTGTCTATATGGAGCCGTAATTTATCTGAAGCTCGTAACGACCATTCGCTTAGCACACGTAGTTGAGCCGCTCTATAATAGGTGAGAAAATCCGGCAGGGCCAGGCCTCCTTTCATACGTGGTCTCGTTAGCAAATGATAGGAGAGCCGTGCCCGCTTCCCCTGCCAAATAAATTTGAGCATCATAGTTTTTAACTCGGGGAAGAGGGTCTTGTCTGGTTGAATGGGGAGGCCCTGGAAGAGGTACAGAAGGCGTGGAAGGACGTTCATTTTGATGGCATTTATTTTACCAATCCATGAGATGTAGGCCGCACTCCATCTTTTACAGTCGGCTCTGAGGCGTTGCAGAAGGGGGGGGAAATTGGACTTGTATAGGTCTGTAAGTTTGGGGGTAATTTGGACCCCTAGGTAGGTGATGGCTTTACGAGCCCACTGGAAAGGGGATATTACCTCCAGGGTCTGTTGTACGGCCAGGGGCAAGGTGAGATTGAGGAGGGATGATTTGGAGAGATTGACTTTGAAGCCAGCTACGGCCTCAAATTGCTCTAGTTCCTGACTGATAGGCGGGAGGGAGGAGAACGGATTGGTAATCGGCAGAAGTATGTCATCTGCAAAAAAAGGCAATCTTATGATCATCTGTCCCGAATCGGATCCCGGTGATCTTGGGATTGGCACGGATCCGGGCTGCAAAGGGTTCAATACTGAGAGCAAAAAGCAGTGGGGATAAGGGGCAACCCTGCCTAGTTCCCCTCGCTAGGTCAAAGAACTGTGAGGCTACCCCATTAACCACCACCCGGGACCGAGGGGCACTAAAGTTGGCTTGGACCATCCCAATGAAAGCCTCGCAAAAGCCAAATCGACGCAGAGAAAGCTCCAAGAAGGCCCAATCGACCCGATCAAAGGCCTTCTCCGCGTCGAGCGACAGGAGTGCAGCCGGGATTTGCTTCTTTTGGGATTTATCTATTAGGTGGAAGATGCGTCTAAGGTTGTCGTGGGTCTGCCGCCCCTTTATGAACCCCGATTGGTCAGGATGGATGAGGTCAGGGAGGAATTTCTCGAGCCGGGTGGCCAAGATCTTAGAGTATAGTTTGGCATCCAGGTTGAGGAGGGCGATGGGTCGATACGAGGAGCATTGTTGTGGGTCTTTCCCGGGTTTGGGGATGACAGAGATTAAGGCCTCACGGCATGTTGAGTGGCAATGTTGTTAAACAGTGTAGTTAGGTGAGGGCCTAAGTCAGCGGCGAAAGTGCGATAAAATTGAGTGGTAAAGCCATCGGGCCCTGGCGCTTTGTGGCGTTTTAAGGAGTCAATGACAGCCTGTACCTCCTCCAAGGTAATACTCCCACCCAGACTATCATTGGCGGTGGCAGAGAGCTGAGGCAAGTCAAGGGCAGTCACATATTGAGTTTGCTCTGGCGCCCTGAGGTTGTCAGCTCGGTACAGGTTTTGGTAAAAATCATGAAACACCCGGGCTTTTTCCTCTTCATCTACATGGGTTGTGCCATGCTCATCAATGATGCGTTGTACGTAGTCTTTCTCCTGTCGGATCCTGAGCTGTTTGGCCAATAGGGTGCCAACTTTATCCTTACCCTCGTAGCCTCTGGCCTGAAGCCTCAAGATTGTTTTCTCTGCCCTATTCGTGTATATAGCGTTAAGTTTCCCCCTAAGGGCCGTGACTTTCCTCAGTGATGGGGCCGAGGGGGTGGACTTGTGTTGCTCTTCTGCTGCTATCAGCTCGCTCTCTAATTCTAGGCGTTCTTTAGTTTGGAGTCGTCTGAGGGAAGATGCTAGGGCAATACAGTGACCCCTAATGTGCGCCTTAAACGCGTCCCAAGTGGTCGCCAGGGATGTGTCAGCCGGGTCATTGAGTAGGAAGAAGTCTCTGATAGCTTTGCGAAGGTCGTCCCGATGTAGGCGATCCCTACATAAGAACTCCGGAAAGTACCATCTCATCAGCTTAGAGCGTGGGGCCGGCCAGTTCAGCAGGCACGTCAAAGGGGCGTGGTCGGAGAGAGCAATGGGAAGAATGAGGGAGGTTGTGACTGCGTGGGTGAGCGACTGGCTGAGAAAGATATGGTCAATACAAGAGTACGACCTGTGGGCATGCGAAAAAAATGAGAAATCCTTCGTCGTCGGGTTTAGGTGGCACCAGATATCCACTAGACCCAGTTGGTGGATTTTGTGCTTAAGGGGTGTGGGAAATATACCTCCTCCAGATCTATGGGAGTGTGCCGTATCTAATTGAGGGTCCCAAACCAGATTAAAATCCCCCATAATAATGAGATCTCCTTCTGCGAACCCCATTAAAGAGTCGAAAAAAGAAAGGAGAAAGTCAGTTTGTCCAGTATTGGGGGCATATACCGAGGCAATTGTACAAAGTATGCCCATTAGGGACCCCTTGACCATGATATACCTGCCCTCCCTATCCTTCTGTGTAGCCTCATGTAGAAAATGAGCAGAGGAATGAAAAATCAAGGCAACCCCATTCTGCTTTTTATTATTGGTGGCTTGGTAAAGTTGGGGGTAACGTCTATGTCTGAGCCTGCTTTCCTCCGCCCGTTTTATGTGCGATTCCTGAATTGCCACAATCAGAGGCCCCTGATCACCAATATATTTCCAAAACCTGTGTCTCTTGTTAGGGGAGTTGAGACCCCGCACATTCCAAGATAGAAGTTTAACCCCCATCCCCCCCACAGGATTCAGTCCATCCACCGACAGCCCCTCTCCCCCCCCCGTTGTTCCCCTCCCACTCGCCATCGAGTTAACCCCGGGTAGAGCACCTAAACAGGAAAAAACAAAAAATTGAAGAACAATCATAACATGAAAGCAAGTCCTTGCAAACCTCACGGTCTGCGTTGTCGAATGTCCTTAGGGGCAGGACCATTCCCGCACCGAGAAGTCCGATGAAAGCGTCAGAAGACCCTTGTAGCGCTGTCCCGATAGCTGGTGGAAGACCAACGGGTCGCCATCCTGCCAGCATGTGGGCTAGTGAGAGCCCCAAAAAGGTTCTCGTGGTGGCGCGGTGTAGGACAACATTCTTTCCCTGAAGCCGAGGCCCCCTCGGCGGTTGCATGAGCGTGCACAAAGTGGGGCGATCAAGGGGACTTTCCGCTGGGAGCCGGTACCCTCTGCCATTCTCCAGTCGCTCCTTTGCTCAGCGCCCGGCTCTTGGCAGCTCCTGAGGAGGCCGAGCGATCCCTCGATGGTGCATTGTCGAGCCCCAGGAGAGTCGCCGCTCCTTCGACCTCCGTGAAATGGTGCTGTTTATTGTTGAGGGCAAAGGCAAGTCCAAAGGGGTACGTCCACCAGTATCGAATCTGCCGTTCCCTGAGTGCAGTGGTAATGAGTCGGAACTGCTGGCGTCTCATCAGTGTGGCCTGGGCGACATCCTGAAATAGTGCACACGAACCCCCTTGATAGTTAATCGAATCTTTCCCTCTGGCCCTGCGCAGGACCAGCTCCTTGGTCTTAAAGGAAGCAAACTTAGCCAGGATGTCCCGTGGTAGTTGGTGTTTCCCCTGCTGAGGTGGACCCACTCTGTGCACGCGTTCCAGCTGGATCGGTGGACCCTCTGCTCCCACAATGCTGGTAAAGAGACCCACGATAAACTGCTCCAAGTCGGCCCCCTCTCGTCCTTCTTCCAAACCGCGCACTCTAATGTTTTCCCACCGAGAGCGGTTCTCCAAATCTTCACATTTTAACAGCGCGGAATTCAGTTGGGCTGTGAGGGCGTCGGTACCTTCCTCCAGTGGTTGGAGGTGGTCCTCCAGGGTCTGGTATTTCGCCTACAAATCAAGGGTGCGGGTCCCCACCGAATCCACGTCAGTGCGCAGTTCGCAGAGTCTAGAAGCCATATCTGATTTGAAGGCCTCTAGGGAGGCATTTAGGTCTGCTTTGATGTTGTCTAGCAGCTCTCTCTTGAAGTCCCTGAGCGTGGCCAGCAAATCCTCACGGGTCAGTGCCATCGTCCCCGCCGTCTGGGTATGCTCCGGATCTTGCCCGTTCCCCGTGCTAGAGTTGCCAAAGTAACTCGAGACTTTGTTGTGTTGCGATTTTTTGGGAGGCATATGGGCAATTCGCAGGGTTATGCCGCACGTTGGTGTGCTCGTGCGTTCCCCTCACTTCGGGTGCTCTCAGGCCTCAAGTTATGCGGCGGGCTAGGGTGACCGCCTGGTCCCAGAGCGCGGCCCCCAGCGATCTCAGGCGGTGGTCTGTGGGTGGTCTTGACCTATTAAGCAGTCCCAGGGCGCCGTGGATGTGAGGGAGACAGGGGCTCAGGCCACCATTTTAAAGTCAGGCACCAGGGTCAGGCAGGTCTTCTTCTCTCTTCCGCAGTGCTCTAACCCTCAGCCCTGTCATCGGGAGGACCTCTCAGGCCAGCGCACCCCAAGGCAGATATGGGGAGACTCAAGGGGGTGAAGCGGGGCCCCCCGGCTCACCTCTTGGCTGGAGCAATGATGCAATCAGGGGCGTCGCTGCAGACCTCACCATGCCGTGTGGTGTAAGCAGCCCATGTCCTGGTCTTGAGCGCCTCAACACGAGTCACCCAGCCGCTTCAGCAGGTTCAGCCGCCCTGACGCTGCAGCCGGAGCTCTCAGTCCAAGCCGGCCACCATGTTGTAAGCGCCGTCATCCTTCCCCCTTCACCAGCAGCACCGCCGAAGTCGTGGTCTGCTACACTGCAGTGTCCCACACCAGCGCCACCTCGCTAGGGACGGGATCGTCATCCACGGTCTGGAAGCCACGCTAAGAACCGCGGTCCGGCTCCGGAGGCGCCCCGTCAACGGGGCCCGGCCGCCATGTTGTGAGCGCGGCCGCGCTCCTACTCCGCCGCAAATACGGGCTCAGAGTGCCGCCCGAGTCCTGCACAAGCGTTCAAAATGTGCCGCACACCCTCCGCCCACGCTTAGCTCACCGGCCCTTCATTTGTACAGGCTGGAAGCCCCGATGGCAGCGAAAGATTAGACCTCGGTGCGGGAGCCGAGCAGGATTACGTCCGCGCAGCCATGATGGTTGGCCACGCCCCCCCACAGACTTGTTTTTAGCAATGTGCCAACCTGTGGAATTTTGGCTCTAGCGCAGCCAGCACATAGGGAAACCTAGCAAACCTGTACATTTTTGAAAACTAGACACCAAGGGGAATACAGGATGGGGTGACTTGTGTGCCTCTCACCAGGTTCTGTTACCCAGAATCCCTTGCAAACCTCAAACTTAGTTAAAAAAACACATTTTCCTCACATTTCTGTGATGGAAAGTTCTGGGATCTGCGTGGATCCACAAAATTCCACTTACCCCGCATTCCCCAAAGTCTTCCAAGAAAAATGGTACCTCACTTGTGTGGGTAGGCCTTGTGCCCGCGTCAGGAAAAAGCCCAGAACGCAACATGGACACACCAAATTTTCTCAGTGAAAACTGACCTTTTTTTTGCAAAGTGCCTAGCTGTAGATGTTGAACCCTAGCTCTGCCGGCAACTAGGGAAATCCAGCAAACCTATGCATTTTTATAAACTAGACACCCAGGGGAATCCAGGATGGGGTGACTTGTCTGGCTCTCACCAGGTTCTGTTACCCAGAATCCCTTGCAAACCTCTAACTTTGTCAAAAAACCCACATTTTCCTCACATTTTTGTGGTGGAAAGTTCTGGAATCTGCGTGGATCCACAAAATTCCACCCACCCCGCATTCCCAAAAGTCTTCTGAGAAAAATGGTACCTCATTTGTGTGGGTAGGCCTAGTGCCCGCGACAGGAAACGGCCCAAAACGCAACGTGGACACAGCACATTTTCACAGTGAATACTGACCCTTTTTTTGCAAAGTGCCTAGCTGTAGATTTTGAACCCTAGCTCTGCCGGAACCTTGGGAAACCTAGCAAACCTATACATTTTTTAAAAATAGACACCCAGGGGAATCCAGGATGGGGTGACTTGTCTGGCTCTCACCAGGTTCTGTTACCCAGAATCCCTTGCAAACCTCTAACTTTGTCCAAAAAAACACATTTTCCTCACATTTTTGTGGTGGAAAGTTCTGGAATCTGCGTGGATCCACAAAATTCCACCCACCCCGCATTCCCCAAAGTCTTATGAGAAAAATGGTACCTCACTTGTGTGGGTAGGCCTAGTGTCCGCGACAGGAAACGGCCCAAAACGCAACGTGGACACACCACATTTTCACAGTGAATACTGACCCTTTTTTTGCAAAGTGCTTAGCTGTAGATTTTGAACCCTAGCTCTGCCGGCACCTCGGGAAACCTAGCAAACCTATACATTTTTTAAAAATAGACACCCAGGGGAATCCAGGATGGGGTGACTTGTCTGGCTCACACCAGGTTCTCTTACCCAGAATCCCTTGCAAACCTCAAAATGTGTCCAAAAAAACACATTTTCCTCACATTTCTGTGGTAGAAAGTTCTGGAATCTGCATGGATCCACAAAATTACACCCACCCCGCATTCCCCAAAGTCTTCCGAGAAAAATGGTACCTCACTTGTGTGGGTAGGCCTAGTGCCCGCGACAGGAAACGGCCCAAAACGCAAC
This sequence comes from Calotriton arnoldi, assembly GCA_963921515.1. Classification (NCBI taxonomy): domain Eukaryota; kingdom Metazoa; phylum Chordata; class Amphibia; order Caudata; family Salamandridae; genus Calotriton; species Calotriton arnoldi. Next base: position 2,434,481 of record CAWUFW010000747.1, read on the forward strand.
GTGGACACACCACATTTTCACAGTGAAAAAGGACCCTTTTTTTGCAAAGTGCCTAGCTGTAGATTTTGAACCCTAGCTCTGCCGGCACCTAGGGAAACCTAGCAAACCTATACATTTTTGAAAACTAGACACCCAGGGAAACCTAGGATGGGGTGACTTGTCTGGCTCTCACCAGGTTTTGTTACCCAGAATCCCTTGCAAACCTCAAAATTTGTCCAAAAAACACATTTTCCTCACATTTCTGTGGTGGAAAGTTCTGGAATCTGCGTGGATCCACAAAATTTCACCCACCCCGCATTCCCCAAAGTCTTCCGAAAACAAGGGTACCTCACTTGTGTGGGTGGGTCAGGTACCCGCGACAGGCAAGGGCCCAAAACCTATTGAGCCTACATCAAAATTACCTATCACAAAACAACCTGGTTTTGCAAGGGGGGTCCCATGAGATTTTAGCCCCGGGCTTGGCGGCCATCTAGGGAAACCTACCAAGCCCATACATTTCTGAAAACTAGACACCCGGGGGAGTCCATCAAGGTATGGCTTGCGTGGGTCCCCCAACATATCCCTACCCAGAATCTCCTGCAAACCTCAAATTTTGTTGAAAAAATCTATTTCTTCTCACATTTCTGTGTGGGAAAGTTGTAGGATCACCTAGGCTGACACAAATTTCCTACCACCCAGTGTTCCCCCAGGTCTCCCGATAAAAATGGTACCTCACTTGTGTGGGTAGGCATAGTGGCTTTAACAGGAAATGGCCCAAATCGTACTGTGGAGACTTCAAAATTACCTATAACAAAACTACCTGGTTTGGGTTGGGGCACCTGGCTTTTTGGCCCCGGGCTCGCCGCCAACTAGGGAAACCTACCCAACCCACACATTTCTGAAAACTAGACGCCCTGGGGAGTCCAATGAGGTATGTCTTGCGTGGATCCCCCAATGTTTCCCTACCCAGAATCCCCTGCAAACTTCAAATTTAGCTGCAAAAAAACACATTTTCCACATATTTTTGTGTGGAATCACCGTGCCGGCACAAATGTCCTACCCCACAGCGTTCTCCTTAGTGTCCCGAGTAAAATGATACCTCACTTGTGTGGGTGTCCAATGCAGAATTGTCTAAAAACGTATTTGTAAAAAAATGTAGGGGCATATCAGCAAGGGCCTGCGATAATTATCGCTCAGCGCTTTTAGCGCGAGGATAATTATCGCAGGCTAACGCTGGATTCTGTCGTGGAGATAGCGTGCTATCAGCAACGCTTATCTCCCAAGCGATAGGAATCCATGCGTTAGCTGGAAAACATTGTGATTATCACTGGAAATCGCACTGCGACCAGCGATACCTTGCTGATAGGGCAGGGTGGTCTTAGCCATGTAATCCACCTCCCATTGGATTACATGGCTAAATCAGATTACAAGCAGGCGTAAGGAAAGTAGCGATAACTGTGGTTATCGCTACTTTTCTTATCGCTCTGCTTGTTTGCGTGCAGCTTGATAATTGGAGAAATGTCGGTTAGCGACATTTCTCCAGTTATTTTGACACGGAACGCCCACTTTGCATCTCATTAGAGATGCAAAGCTGGGCGTTGTTGTAAGGGGCGCTAAATCAGCAAAACACGCAATAGCGTGTCTTTGCTGATAAAGCGATGAAATTATCGCCGCTTTTCGCTCGAAAACGGACGCAAAAGCGGCGATAATTTCATTGCGCCGCTTTGCTGATATGCCCCATAGCGCTTAGAATTCTCGGTGCTATACCCTTAATCCCTACGTTTTGGGCTCTTCCCAGTCACAGGCCCTTGCCCCACCCACACAAGTGAGGTATCATTTTACTCAGGAGAATTGAGGGGAACGCTGTGAGGTAGGACATTTGTGCCGGCACGGTGATTCCAACCAAAAATATGTGGAAAATGTGGTTTTTTCAGCAAAATTTGAGGCTTGCAGGGCATTCTGGGTAGGAAAACGTTGGGGGATCCACACAAGCTATACCTCGCTGGACTCCCTCGGGTGTCTAGTTTTCAGAAATGTGTGGGTTTGGTAGTTTCCCAAGATGGCCGCCGAGCCCGGGGCCAAAAACCCAGCTGACCCCCCTTGCAAAACCAGGTTGTTTTGCGATAGGTAATTTTGATGTCTCCTCAATATATTTTGGGCCCTTGCCTGTCACTGGTACTTGACCCACCCACGCGAGTGAGGTATCATTTTTATCAGGAGACCTGGGGGAACGCAGGGTGGTAGGAAATGTGTGGATCCATGTAGATTCCACAACTTTCCCACACAGAAATGTGAGAAAAAAGTGATTTGTTTCAGCTAAATTTGAGGTTTGCAGGGCATTCTGGGTAGGGAAACGTTGGGGGATCCACGCAAGCCATACCTCGCTGGACTCCCCTGGGTGTCTAGTATTCAGAAATGTATGGGTTTGGTAGGTTCCCAAGATGGCCGCTGAGCCCGGGGCCGAAAACCCAGGTGACCCCCTTCCAAAACCAGGTTGTTTTGTGATAGGTAATTTTGATGTCTCCTCAATATGTTTTGGGCCCTTGCCTCTCGCGGGTACTTGACCCACCCACATGAGTGAGGTATCATTTTTATTGGGAGACCTGGGGGAACGCTGGGTGGTAGGAAATTTGTGCATTCACGTAGATTCCAGAACTTTTCCACACAGAAATTGAGAAAAAAGTGATTTTATCAGCTAAATTTGAGGTTTGCAGGGGATTCTGGGTAGGAAAATGTTGGGGGACCCACGCAAGCCATACCTCGCTGGACTCCCGGGTGTCTAGTTTTCAGAAATGTGTGGGTTTGGTAGGTTTCCCAAGATGGCCGCCGAGCTCAGGGCCAAAAACCCAAGTGACTCCCCTTGCAAATCCAGGTTGTTTTGTGATAGGTCATTTTGATGTCTCCTCAATACGTTTTGGGCCCTTGCCTGTCGCGGGTACTTGACCCACCCACACAAGTGAGATATCATTTTTATCGGGAGACGTGGGGGAACGCTGGGTGGTAGGAAATTTGTGGATCCATGTAGATTCCAGAACTTTCCCACACAGAAATTTGAGAAAAAAGGGATTTTTTCAGCTAAATTGGAGGTTTGCAGGGGATTCTGGGTAGGAAAACGGTGGGGGACCCATGCAAGCCAAACCTCGCTAGACTCCCTCGGGTGTCTAGTTTTCAGAAATGTATGGGTTTGGTAGGTTTCCCAAGATGGCCGCCGAGCCCGGGGCCAAAAACCCAGGTGACCCCCCTTGCAAAACCAGGTTGTTTTGTGATAGGTAATTTTGAAATCTCCTCAATAAGTTTTGGGCCCTTGCTTGTCGTGGGTACTTGACCCAACCACGCGAGTGAGGTACCATTTTTATTGGGAAACCTGGAGGAATGCTGCGTGGTAGGAAATTTGTGGATCCACGTAGATTCCAGAACTTTCCCACACAGAAATTTGAGAAAAAAGTGATTTTTTCAGCTAAATGTGAGGTTTGCAGGGGATTCTGGGTAGGAAAACGTTGGGAGGCCCACGCAAGCCATACCTCACTGGACTCCCCCGGGCGTCTAGTTTTCAGAAATGTGTGACTTTGGTAGGTTTCCAAAGATGGCCGCCGAGCCTGGGGCCAAAAACCCAGGTGACTCCTCAATACGTTTAGGGCCCTTGCCTGTCGCGGGTACTTGACCCATCCACTCGAGTGAGGTACCATTTTTATCGGGAGACCTGTGGGAACGCTGGGTGATAGAAAATTTGTGTCAACCCGGTGATCCTACAACTTTCCCACACAGAAATTTGAGAAAAAAGTGATTTTTTCATCAAAATTTGAGGTTTGCACGGGATTCTGGGTAGAGAAACGTTGAGGGATCCATGCAAACCATACCTTCCTGGACTCCCCCGGGTCTCTAGTTTTCAGAAATGTGTGGGTTTGGTAGGTTTCCCTAGATGGCCGCCAAGCCCGGGACCAAAAACTCATGTGACCCCCCTTGCAAAACCAGGTCATTTTCGGATAAATAGGGGGCATCTGCGTTTTTGGTCCCGGGGTCGGCAGCCATCTAGGGAAATCTACCAAACCCACACATTTCTGAAAACTAGAGACCCAGGGGAGTCCAGGGAGGTATGGCTTGCTTGGATCCCCCAAAGTTTCCCTACACAGAATCCCCAGCAAACCTCATATTTTGAGGAAAAAATCAAATTTTTCTCCAATTTCTGGGTGGGAAAGTTCTGGAATCTACGTGGATCCACAAATTTCCTACCACGCAGCGCTCCCCAAGGTCTCTAGACAAAAATTATACCTCACTCACGTGGGTGGGTCAAGAACGCGCGACAGGCAAGGGCCCAAAACGTTTTGAGGAGACATCAAAATTGCCTATCACAAAACAACCTGGTTTTGCAAGGGGAGTCACCTGGGTTTTTGGCCCCGAGCTCGGCGGCCATCTTGGGAAACCTACCAAACCCACACATTTCTGAAAACTAGACACCTGGGGGAGTCCAGCGAGGTATGGCTTGTGTGAGTCCCTCAATGTTTTCCTACCCAGAATCCCCTGCAAACCTCAAAGTTAGCTGAAAAAATCACTTTTTTCTCAAATTTCTGTGTGGGAAAGTTCTGGAATCTACGTGGATCCAAAAATTTCCTACCACCCAGCGTTCCCCAAGGTCTTTAGATAAAAATTATACCTCACTCGCGTGGGTGGGTCAAGTACCCGCGACAGGCAAGGGCCCAAAACGTATTGAGGAGTCATCAAAATTACCTATCACAAAACAACCTGGTTTTGCAAGGGGGGTCACCTGGGTTTTTGGCCCCGGGCTCAGCGGCCACCTTGGTAAACTACCAAACCCACACATTTATGTAAACTAGACACCCAGGGGAGTCCAGCGAGGTATGGCTTGCGTGGGTCCCCGAATGTTTTCCTACCCAGAATGCCCTGCAAACCTCAAATGTAGCTAAAAAAATCACTTTTTTCTCACATTTCTGTGTGGGAAAGTTCTGGAATCTACGTGGTTCCACAAATTTCCTACCACCCAGTGTTCCCCCTAGTCTCCCATTAAAAATGATACCTCACTCGCGTGGGTGGGTCAAGTACCCGCGACAGACAAGGGCCCAAAACGTATTGAGGAGACATCAAAATTACCTATCGCGAAACAACCTGGTTTTGCAAGGGGGGGTCATCTGGGTTTTTGGCTCCAGGCTCGGTGGACATCTTGGGAAACTACCAAACCCACACATGTCTGAAAACTAGACACCCGGGGGAGTCCAGCGAGGTATTGCTTGCCTGGATCCCCAAAGTTTTCCTACCCAGAATGCCCTGCATACTTAAAATTTAGCTGAAAAAAAGACATTTCCACATATTTTTGGGTGGAATCACCGTGCCGACACAAATGTCCTACCCCACAGCGTTCCCCTCAGTCTCCCGAGTAAAATGATACCTCACTTGTGTGGGTGGGGCAAGGGCCTGTGACTGGGAAGAGCCCAAAACATAGGGGTTAATGGTATAGCACCGAGAATTCTAAGCACTACATTTTTTTAAAAATACGTTTTTAGCCAATTCTGCATTGGACACTGTTGGAAGCCGGAGTCCCCGTCCCGCACCACTGTCGCTAAATGCGAGACCCGGGACTCCTCCCTCAACGTTAGGCCAAGTAAGGACACCGTTTGAGATAGCCCCGCTCACCCCCTTAGTAGCTTGGCATGAGCAGCCAGGCCTATCTCCAAGGCACGAGTGTACAGTATGTGCAACCACGCTCACAGCAACCCACTGGTGACACCACAAATGGACTCCACACGAGTTTGATAAAACGAGTATAAACTTTATGTAAAAAGATATATGATCAGACCACACGATACATAAGCCAACATATAATAAAGGGTAATATTCGTTCCGGCTGGTTGGTAGGTTCCAATCCCAACCACAGCTTTCAAAATGCTATGCTGGTCATAATGCTAGAATCACACACGTTGCAACGGACAAACAATAGTGCGTTGCGTAACGATACAATCCTGTGCTGGGCACAGGAGAAATAATACAATGCATAACGATACACCCCGGTACCTGCAATGGGAGAAATAATGCAATGTGTACCGCTACAATCATGTACTGCGCAATGAAGGAATAATGCAATGCGTCACACCCCAATCACGTACTTTGCAATGAAGAAATAATACAATGCGCACTGCTACAATCATGTACTTTGCAATGAAGGAATAATGCAATGCGTAGCTACAATCATGTACTTTGCAATGAAGAAATAATGCAATGCGGGCCGCTACAATCCTGCACTTTGCAAGGGAGAAATAATGCAATGCGTAGCGCTACAATCGTGTACTTCGTTATGCAGAAATAATGTCAGGCGTCCTACGACAGACGGGCAGTTCGTTAGCAGCAATATTGGCAATGTGTATTACGACAGTCAGCCTCTTCGATAACAGTTGCCCCTCCACACGTATCAACGATGACACAAAGTACAGCTTCTCACTCTGGCCCCAGTACTGCCGCTCCTGAACGCAGTACGGGCGCCACTCTGAGCCGAAGCAAAGGCTCACGCCGCCAGAAGGTCTGAGAGGCCGAGAGAGTGTCTCTCCAAGCCCGCGCCCCGCCCAGGCAGTAATCCACGTTACCTGGGGGTGCGACCCCACTCTCCTCTCCTCCTTCAGCGAACTGGGCCTTCCGTGTAGAACTTTCTCAATGAGCCTCAGCTGCTCAGCCTGGCAGCTCAGCTCCTCCGGGCTGCCGGGCCGCGACTGTTAGGAAGGTCTCAGGCGGCCGCAGGGCACACTTACCCCACGCCCCTGAGATTACGTTACTCTGGGTGCACTTCACCACAGCACCCTCCGGGTCTCCTCTGGCACGAAGCCACACACACAACGCAGATGGGACTTCACGTCGACTCCGAGTGCAAGCTCACCAGGCACTCCTTCCTGCTGTCTCAGTTGGCACCAAGACCCGCACACCACGTTGCAGAGACTCACTTTCTTCCGGTGCACACGATGATCAGCCGATCACCTCCACAGTCCCAGGTTGCACCAAAGCACGCACACTGCTTCACTGAGACTTACTCCAACTCTGGTGCCCCGATATCCAGGCGCACTTCACCAACGCCTTCGGCCGCACCCTGACACGCTCACCGTGTCCGAGTCTCACTTCTCCTCCGGTGCACTCGACAACCAGGCGCTCTTCACCAGCGCCTCCGGTGCACCACGACACGCACCCTGCGCATCCGAGACTCACTCTACTTCCAATGCACACGTTGACCAGGCGCTCCTCACCAACGCCTCCTGTTCACCACGACACGCACCCTGCGCATCCGAGACTCACTTCACCTCCGATGCACCCGCCGACCAGGCGCTCTTCACCAGCGCCTGCGGTGCACCACGACATGCACCCTGCGCGTCCGAGTCTCACGTCACCTCCAATGCACACGCTGACAAGGCACTCTTCACCAACGCCTGCTGGGCACCACGACACGCACCCAGCACGTCCGAGACTCACTTCACCTTCGGTGCACACGTTGACCAGGCGCTCTTCACCAACGTCTCCTGTGCACCATGACACGCACCCAGCGCGTGTGAGTCTCACTTCTCCTCCGTGTGTCCAAGATCACAGGACACACCTTCCGAGGGTCTCAAGCTGCCACAACACGCACCCACCGCGTCACTTGAAACTTCTCCGGAAACTTTTATGTTCCTGTGTTTCCAAACAGGGAGCCAGCTCACCTCGGGCCCTTGGGGGGTAACAAGACACAGCACAAAGCACAGTCTTCTTCAAGCAGGGGGACCCAGCGCACCAAGCACAGTCCCAACAGCCTCTTCCTTGGTTAGAACAGCAAACTGCAGACCAGCCCCAGATCACGAAGCAAGGGTTGGTCCTTTCCCAGCAGTCTCTTCAGTTGTTCCTTCCTTAGCAGAGGTTCCTCTTGACCACGAAATGGGTCCAAGCCTTTTCAGTCTCAATCCATTTCTATTCCATTCCCCGCATTCAGGGGTCTCAGCTCTCCTAGTTATACCCCTAAACGTCTTTGAAGTTCGTTGTGCTCAGGGGTCCCTGACCCCTGCCTAAATCAGTTCTGGGTGTCTCCCTCCCAGTGTCACCTTTCTCCCTTTGACACTGGGGGTCTGGATCCTTAATCACTCAGCAGGAGATGGGTCAATTGTTTTATAGCCGCAACCCAGGCCTCTTCACCTCCCAGTGCTTTTCCTCACCTGCTCTCCAGCTGCAGGTCAGCCTGGTGCCATCTCAACCCCTCCCTGGGTCAAGACCTCCCCCAGCTCCTCTCCCCTCTCAGATCCAGACAGTCAATCCACATTCAGCAGAGACACACAGAAATGCTTAAAGCACAAAACTCAGCCACTTTCTAAAAGTGTGGCTTCTGAACACACAGTGATAAAACCACTTTCATAGAAAGATGTGTTATGCCGCTGTGAGTTCATACATACTAAACTTCACCTCTCCATTTTAAACTTATGGGAAACTAGGCTAACAAACACAATACCCAGCCTCCCCCATTCTGACCTATGGGCAGAATGGCCTTTCACCAGTGAAAAACGAAATGAAGCGTTTCCCACTGTCAGGACATAACACACACCTCAGTATATGTCCTACCTTTTACCTACACTGCACCCCGCCCAGGGGCTACCCGGGACCTACCACAGGGGTGCCCACTGTGTACGCAAAAGGGAAAGTAAGGCCTGACAAGTGGTTACACTTGTCAGGACAACATGCTAACTTAGCAAACTGCACGCAGGCCCTACATTGCAGGCCTGAGTTCCCTTCTCCGCGCACCTTTGCATTACTAGCCCTGGCACACACAGTGCACATCACTAGGGACTTTACTAGTAAGGCAACATACCAATCATGGCCAACCAATTACCATTACACTTTCCACAGGGAACACTTGTACTTTGACACTGATCAGCAGTGGCAAAGTACCCAAAGCATCTAAATTGACAACTCTATGTCAGGAAAATGGTCTAGGGGGAAAGCAAAAAGTTTAGGGAACTTTAGCCAAATAGGCCAAGTCCTACAGACACACACACAAGTGAGGTATCATTTTACCCGGGACACTAAGGAGAACGCTGTGGGGTAGGACATTTGTGCCGGCACGGTGATTCCACACAAAAATATGTGGAAAATTTGTTTTTTTCAGCTAAATTTGAGGTTTGCAGGGGATTCTGGATAGCGAAACGTTGGGGGATCCACGCACGCCATACCTCATTGGACTCCCCAGGGTGTCTAGTTTTCAGAAATGTGTGGGTTTGGTAGGTTTCCCTAGATGGCGGAGAGCCCGGGGCCAAAAAACCAGGTGCCCCCCGAAACCAGGTAGTTTTGTTATAGGTAATTTTGAAGTCTCCATAGTACGATTTGGGCCATTTTCTGTTGCAGCAACTATGCCTATCCACACAAGTGAGGTACCATTTTTATCGGGACACCTGGGGAAACGCTGGGTGGTAGGAAATTTGTGTCAGCCCGGTGATCCTACAACTTTCCCACACAGAAATGTGAGAAAAAATTGATCTTTCAACAAAATTAGAGGTTTGCAGGGGGTTCTGGATAGGGAAATGTTGGGGGACACACGCAAGCCATACCTTGCTGTACTCCCCCGGGTGTCTAGTTTTCAGAAATGTGTGGGTTTGGTAGGTTTCCCTAGATGGCCGCCGAGCCCGGGGCCAAAAACTCATGGGACCCCCCTTGTAAAACCAGGTTGTTTTGTGATAGGTAATTTTGATGTCGCCTCAATAGGTTTTGGGCCCTTGCCTATCGCGGGTACTTGACCCACCCACACAAGTGAGGTACCATTTGTATCGGGAGACCACGGGGGTAGGAAATTTGTGGATCCACGCAGATTCCAGAACTTTCCCACACAGAAATTTGAGAAAAAAGTGATTTATTCAGCTAGATTTGAGGTTTGCAGGGAATTCTGGGTAGGGAAATGTTGGGGGACCCATGCAAGCCATACCTTTATGGACTCCCCCGGGTGTCTAGTTTTCAGAAATTTGTGGGTTTGGTAGGTTTCCCTAGATGGCTGCCGAGCCCGGGGCCAAAAACGCATGGGACCCCCCTTGCAAAACCAGGTTGTTTTGTGAAAGGTAATTTTGATGTCGCCTCAATAGGTTTTGGGCCCTTGCCTGTCACGGGTACTTGACCCACCCACACAAGTGAGGTACCATTTTTCTTGAAAGACTTTCGGGAATGCGGGGTGGGTGGAATTTTGTGGATCCACACAGATTCCAGAACTTTCCACCACAGAAATGTGAGGAAAATGTGTTTTGTTTGACAAATTTTGAGGTTTGCAAGGGATTCCGGGTAACAGAACCTGGTGAGAGCCAGACAAGTCACCCCATCCTGGATTCCCCTGGGTGTCTAGTTTTGAAAAATGTATAGGTTTGCTAGGTTTCCCTAGGTGCCTGCAGAGCTAGGGTTCAAAATCTACAGCTAGGCACTTTGCAAAAAAAGGGTCAGTTTTCACTGTGAAAATGTGGTGTGTCCACGTTGCGTTTTGGGCCGTTTCCTGTCGCGGGCACTAGGCCTATCCACACAAGTGAGGTATCATTTTTCTCGGAAGACTTTGGGGAATGCGCGTTGGGTGGAATTTTGTGGATCCATGCAGATTCCAGAACTTTCCACCACAGAAATATGAGGAAAATGTGTTTTTTTGGGACAAATTTTGAGGTTTGCAAGGGATTCTGGGTAACAGAACCTCATGAGAGCCAGACAAGTCACCCCATCCTAGATTCCCCTGGGTGTATAGTTTTCAAAAATGTATAGGTTTGCTAGGTTTCTCTAGGTGCCGGCAGAGCTAGGGTTCGAAATCTACAGCTAGGCACTTTGCAAAAAAAGGGTCAGTTTTCACTGTGAAAATGTGGTGTCCACGTTGCGTTTTGGGCCATTTCCTGTCGTGGGCACTAGGCCTACTCGCACAAGTGAGTTACCATTTTTCTTGGAAGACTTTGGGGAATGCGGGGTGGGTGGAATTTTGTGGATCCACGCAGATTCCAGAACTTTCCACCACAGAAATGTGAGGAAAATGTGTTTTTTTTGACAAATTTTGAGGTTTGCAAGGGATTCTGGGTAACAGAACCTGGTGAGAGTCAGACAAGTCACCCCATCCTAGATTCCCCTGGGTGGCTAGTTTTAAAAGCTGTATAGGTCTGCTAGGTTTCCATAGGTGCCGGCAGAGCTAGGGTTCAAAATCTACAGCTAGGCGCTTTGCAAAAAAAGGGTCCGTTTTCACTGTGAAAATGTGGTGTGTCCACGTTGCGTTTTGGGCCGTTTCCTGTCGCGGGCACTAGGCCTACCCACACAAGTGAGGTACCATTTTTCTCGGAAGACTTTGGGGAATGCGGGGTGGGTGGAATTTTGTGGATCCACGCAGATTCCAGAACTTTCCACCACAGAAATGTGAGGAAAATATGTTTTTTTGGACAAATTTTGAGGTTTGCAAGGGATTCTGGGTAACAGAACCTGGTGAAAGCCAGACAAGTCACCCCATCCTGGATTCCGCTGGGTGTCTAGTTTTGAAAAATGTATATGTTTGCTAGGTTTCCCTAGGTTCCGGCAGAGCTAGGGTTCAAAATCTACAGCTAGGCACTTTACAAAAAAAGGGTCCGTTTTCACTGTGAAAATGTGGTGTGTCCACGTTGGGTTTTGTGCCGTTTCCTGTCGCGGGCACTAGGCCTACCCACACAAGTGAGGTACCATTTTTCTCGGAACACTTTGGGGAATGCGGGGTGGGTGGAATTTTGAGGATCCATGCAGATTCTAGAACTTTCCACCACAGAAATGTGAGGAAAATATGTTTTTTTGACAAATTTTGCAAGGGATTCTGGGTAACAGAACCTGGTGAGAGCCAGACAAGTCACCCCATCCTGGATTCCCCTGGGTGTCTAGTTTTCAAAAATGTATAGGTTTGCTAGGTTTCCCTAGGTGCCGGCAGAGCTAGGGTTCAAAATCTACAGCTAGGCACTTTGAAAAAAAGGGTCCGTTTTCACTGTGAAAATGTGGTGTGTCCACGTTGCGTTTTGGGCCGTTTCCTGTCGCGGGCACTAGGCCTACCCACACAAGTGAGGTACCATTTTTCTCGTAAGACTTTGGGAAATGCGGGGTGAGTGGAATTTTGTGGATCCACGCAGATTCCAGAACTTTCAACCACAGAAATGTGAGGAAAATGTGTTTTTTTGACACATTTTGAGGTTTGCAAGGGATTCTGGGTAACAGAACCTGGTGAGAGCCAGACAAGTCACCCCATCCTGGATTCCCCTGGGTGTCTAGGTTTCAAAAATGTATAGGTTTGCTAGGTTTCCCTAGGTGCCGGCAGAGCTAGGGTTCAAAATCTACAGCTAGGCACTTTGAAAAAAAGGGTCCGTTTTCACTGTGAAAATGTGGTGTGTCCACGTTGCGTTTTGGGCCGTTTCCTGTCGCGGGCACTAGGCCTACCCACACAAGTGAGATACCATTTTTCTCTGAAGACTTTGGGGAATGCGGGGTGGGTGGAATTTTGTAGATCCACGCAGATTCCAGAACGTTCCACCACAGAAATTTGAGGAAAATGGTTTTTTTGGGACAATTTTTGAGGTTTGCCAGGGATTCTGGGTAACAGAACCTGATGAGAGCCAGACAAGTCACCCCATCCTAGATTACCCTGGGTGTCTAGTTTTCAAAAATATATAGGTTTGCTAGGTTTCCCTATGTTCTGGCAGAGCTAGGGTTCAAAATCTACAGGTAGGCACTTTGCAAAAAAAGGGTCAGTTTTCACTGTGAAAATATGGTGTGTCCACGTTGCGTTTTGGGCCGTTTCCTGTCGCGGGCACTATGTCTACCCACACAAGTGAGGTACCATTTTTCTCGGAAGACTTTGGGGAATACGGGGTGCGTGGAATTTTTGGGATCCACGCAGATTCCAAAACTTTCCACCACAGAAATTTGAGGAAAATTTGGTTTTTTTGACAAATTTTGAGGTTTGCAAGGGATTCTGGGTAACAGAACCTGGTGAGAGCCAGACAAGTCACCCCATCCTGGATTCCCCTGGGTGTCTAGTTTTCAAAAATGTATATGTTTGCTAGGTTTCCCTAGGTGCCGGCAGAGCTAGTGATGTAGCTCAGATTTCATCTGGATTCAGGCATTGCTTTATTTTTGTGTTTCAGACAGACTGCATTTTAAAATGGCACTTTTTTTGGTGCATGCAAAGTGAAAAACATGAAATGAGGCCTGGTCAAAATGCTTTCAGTCTGAAATGCTTGTGCTGAATTAACATGTGTTTTTGCAGTGTAGAAAACTCGTGATTTCAGTTTCCTTTAGAAGGCTCACTGTGGCCTCTTTAGCTTTGCCCAGCTCCTTTTCCTTGTAATCTACACTCCCTGTTCCTGTCTCAAGAGACTTTGGCTTTGTTGCATATTTAGACAATGCATATTCAGTTCATAACACATCTTCTTATAATGTGTATTAATTAATCGACCATGCACCAACACTACATGTGGGGCAAACGCATTTTGCATGAAAAGCTATCTAAAACATTAGCGCATGCTGCTATGAGTATGTATTTTTTTTGTGTTTGAAAAGCTTTATTGAACAATCAAAGAAAAAGGGCATAAATACCAGCAATACAGACGCAAATGTTGAAGCAGAATTATAACAGAAGATTTGGCTAGTACAATAAAAAGAATAAAAGCTACTTTTTTAAGGTTTTATATGGAAAGGGGGAAGGGAAGGAGGGAAGGGAAGGAAAAAGGGGAGAGGGGAAAGGAGAGAACATACTAACCTTTTAACATCAAAGAAGCTTGCATATTACATTGTATAACACAACAGAATGTAAGCGGACCATTGAACAATTAATACCATATATCAAGTCATTATGTATGATAAAGAAAGAGAACAGAGAAAGAATATTCAAGGGGGTTTAAAATTTTCAGAATTGAGAGAGGAATTACGTTTTAAAACAATCTGATCTAAATAAGTAGTAAGGGGTAACCAAAAAGATCTCTATTAAGTGTTGGTTTACAGGAGGAGGCGAAGGCAACATCAAGTCTATGAAAGTGGCAAAGGCTATTCCACCAATGTTGTGTAGAGAGATTCAAAAAGTTTTCCAATTGAGAGTAATGTGTTGAAAGGCTAAGGCAAGCATGAGATCAAACAGACCATGATTATGTGAGGGTATAGGTAAAGAGTCAGAGAGACTACCAGCGAACAATAGGGGTATAGAGTAAGAGGAAGAAACCTTAAAGATACGAGAGATATAGGACCAAACAGTCCCCCAAAAACTGGAAACCGAAGGACAGAGGAAAAGAAGATGCATAAGGTTAGCGTCAGAGGAACCACAAGTCCAACAGTTAGAGTCAGAATCAGAAGAAAAGCGAGCAATGGAAACAGGAGTATGGTAAAGTCTATGATAGAGAAAAAACATAGATTGAGTGAGAGAGGCAGAGCGAGAAATTTTTAAAGACCTGGACCAAAGTTTATCCCAGAAGATGATAGCCCATTCGCATCCCAGATCAGACTCCCATGAAAGTTCCAATTTAGATTTAACTCGATCTGGATTGGGGGCTAAGAAATATTTATATATAAGAGAAGCTTTAGGTAAAGAAAGGAGAAGTTTAAGAAGAGAGTTTTGGGGTTCAGTAAGAGATGAAAGGGGAAGAGAGTAGTACACATCAAGAATAATTGCCATGAGAGTGGTAAATTTCTGTAAAAAGGAACGAGGACAGTGGAACAAGGCTTGAAATTGGGGAAAAGAACATGGCGAGAGACCGTTAAAAAAGTGTTTAACCCAAATGATGCCTTTTGATCTCCAAGATTTCCAGAAAATGGGTCTGTTATTAAGGAGAATAAGCGAATTATGCCAAATGGGGGAATCCAAGAAGGCATCACGAGAAAGGGATTAGGTGAAATTAAAGGCTTCAGAAGGGAACAAGTGTGTCTAAACAGGGGGATGGATATATGAGGAGTTTTGACAGAAAAAGCCATAACCTCCTTGAAAGAAAAGGGTAATACTAAAGTTTGCTCAATGGAGAGCCAAAGGGAGTAAAGGGAGAATGATCGGATAAGAGCCATTTCGAGGCTTGACGAAGAGAAAAGGATTTATGATAAAGACGAAAGTCAGGGAAGTTCACACCGCCATTAGACTTTGTCCTACGAAGAAAAGATAGGGCAATTCTAGCTTTCTTATTCTTCCAAAGAAATTTAGAAAGGCAGGAATCAATGCGCTTCATGTATATGGCAGGAATGTTAACGGGAAGCATAGAAAGTGTATAAATTGAAATAGGGGCAATCATCATTTTAATCGAGTCTAATCAACCCCACCAAGAAAGAAAAAGGGGATTCCAAGAAGAAAGTAATTTATCAATACGAGAAAGAACAGTAGTCATGTTTAATTTAATCGAGGAAGCAATTGAATTGGAAAACCATATGCCTAAATATTTAATTTTTGAAGCATTCCAGGCAAACCCAGTTGAAGAAAAGAAGTGGGGAAGACAACATTTTGTGAGGGGAAGAATTTCTGTTTTGTCTGAATTGATTTTATAACCAGAAACCTGTGAAAAGGAGTCAAACTCATGTAATAAAGGGGGAATAGAGGTTTCAGGTGTAGAAATAAATAAAAGAATATCATCCGCATATGCGGAAAGTTTTAGTTGGTGATCACCATAAGGAAAACCAGAAATGGAATCATTCTTACGAATAGAGGACAGAAAGGGTTCAAGAGCTAGGACGAAAAGAAGAGGGGATAAGGGGCAACCTTGACGAACTCCTCGTTGAAGAGGAAAATAAGATGAGATACAACCATTGACTAATACTGAGGCTTTGGGGGCAGAATATAGTAAAGAAATAAGTGAAATCAACTTGGGGCCAAAACCATGCCATCGTAACGAGGCAAATAAAAAGACCAATCTACTCTATCAAAAGCCTTCTCTGCATCAACTGATATGGCCGCTAGAGAAGTGGAAAGGGAGGGGATTTTATTTAGGACATTAAGGAAAAGCCTAGAGTTATCAGAGGTATGTCTTCCCTTGACAAAACCACACTGTTCTTTCCCAATAAGGTGAGGCATGAGAGGGTCTAAACGTAAAGCAAGCAATTTAGCAAACAATTTATAATCGACATTAACCAAAGATATCGGGCGATAATTCTTACAATATTTAGGATCACGACCTTCTTTATGTATTAAACAAATTGTAGCCTCCTGAAAGGTACCTTCCGTCCCACCAGCTAAAAGGAATGAATGAAAGAGTGTTAAGAGTTTCGGTAATAATAGATCTGAAAAGTGCAAATAAAATTCAACAGAAAAGCCATCTGGGCCTGGGGTTTTCCCTTTAGCAAGAGAGTTTAAAGCATTGGATAGTTCATTAAGGGATAAGTCTGATTCAAGCTCGAAAAAACTGAGATGGGATGAATAAGGAGGAGGAATGTTATCAAGGTACTCCTGAACGCTAGAAGAAGAAGGAGGAGATTCTGGGGTATAAAGATCTTGATAAAAGAGTTTGAATTCATTAAGTATTTCTTGATCTTTATGTAAGAGAGAGCCATTGGAGGTATAAATAGCATCTATGAGGGTACGGTCTTTGCGTGTTTTAAGATAATTTGCCAAAAGCTTCCCTGCCTTATTACGACCACCATAGTAACGAGCGCTACTACGCAGAAGCATGGAGGAGGCGTTATCAGTAGTGGTTTTATTAAAAGCAAGTTTAGCACGAATCAGTTCCGGCAAAACCGATTCCTTCGAAGAAGTATAAAATTTGTGTTCTAAAAGCTTAATATGCGCCAGAGTGTCTTTTCGTTGCTGAAGAAAGCGTTTCTTTTTTTTAGACAAAATCAATGATAAAGCCCCTTGCAGTAGCTTTAAAAGAATCCCATATGATATGTAGGGAGGAGTTGGGGGTACAATTAAATTCAAAGAATTCAGTTGCAAAAGAGCGAAAAGAGGAAGAGAAGAGAGGGTCTAAGAGGAGAGAATTGTTAAAACGCCAACGAGAGGATCTGGAATGCGGAGGGAGCAAATCAAGATCTGTTACAATAGGAGCATGATCAGAGATAACAATAGGTTCAATAGAGGAAGAAATTAGAGTTTGAGATAAGGGTTGAGAAAGAAAGATATAATCCAAGCGGGAAAGAGAAGCGTGGGGAGGAGAGAAAAAAGAAAAGTCCAAAGAATCAGGGTGAGAAAGTCTCCAGGAATCAATGAGATGTGCTTAGGAAATAGTGTCGAGAAAATGTTTATGGGTCTTATGAGGAACAAAACGAACTTGAGATTGACGATCGAGGAATAGGTCTATAACTTGGTTACAGTCGCCTCCTAATATGAAGAGATCATCTTGGAATTGGATACATTTTTGTGTGATAAGAGGCCAGAAGGAGCAATCAGGATGTGTAGGACCATAGACATTAAAAACAGTTAAGGAAACATTATTAATTAACAACTTAACCAGTAGCCATCTACCATCTGTATCAGTTTCTTGGGATATGACTTTACAGTTCAACTTCCTATGACACAAAATTATCACGCCATTTTTTTTATTATTAGAAGGAGAGACTAAAACTGTGCCTACCTAGCCTCTTTTTAATTTTAGCGCCTCAGCTTAAGTGAGGTGGGTCTCTTGCAAGAGTGCTAGGTCAGGGTTATAAGAGGCGAGGTGGGAAAGGATTCTCTGTCTCTTAATTGGGTTAATAAAACCTTTCACATTCCAGGAAATAACTCTGAATGCAAAAACATTAAAGACTGATACAGAACCAAATATGCATTAAGAGGAGAATGAAAGAAGAGACAAATATAGAAAAGGGAGGGAAAATTAGGGAAGAAAAAAGGGAAGATAGAAGGTAGAGAAAAAACACAAGGAGAGACAGTACATATCCATGAAGGACGACTGAAAAAACATACCTGAGGGGAAAGGAAACAAGATAAGACTGGGGCAATGGCGACGAACGGAAGACGAAACGCCCGAACCAAGGGGCCCAGACCACACCAGAACAAATAAGAGTGCAGACGGATCAAACAACTGTATTACGACAAACGGAACCTGTATGCAGATAAAAGGAGATTGAAAGGGCAAGAAGCTAATGAAGAATTAGAAATATAAACATACTTGAATCATACATTAATAAATGACAACAGTGAATGTACCAGAAACACAAACACGAACATGAACACGTCAACCCGTAGAACAAGTAGAGAAGGATAAAAGAGAAACAAATATAAACATAATCATAGATGACTCATATATTAATAGTATGGTGACGATGAGAGTCTTGGTAATATGGGAGTGACGTGTCAACCAGTAGGAGCACCAGCAGTATCCATGTTGGCCGAGGTATGAGAGTGGATACATTTCTTGAGTTCTGCAGGATCCTCAAAGGACAGAGTCCGATTTTGATAAGTCACTTTAAAGATGCAAGGGTGAAAGAGGCCATAGCGAGCACCCATTGAGCGAAGAGGAGGACGAAGATTAAGAAACTCCCTTCGCCTGGTTGCAGTAGCATTGGAGACGTCTTGAGAGAGGAAGACTCTCTGACCCAACCAAGAAATTTGTCGTTTGACTTTGGCTGCAGAAAGAACAGAAAGCAGGTCAGTAAATTTCAGGAAAAGAATAATAACTCCTCGGGGTCTGACCGAGGGTGAAGAGAGTGAAGGACGTGGACCCAGTCTATGAGCTCTCTGGATATTCAGCGTAGTTGATGTAGGCATTTCCAGTAGTTTCGGTAGAAAGGAAGAGAAAAAGGCAACAGGATCCTCTCCTTCCAAAGCCTCCGGCAAACCATAGATGCGTAGATTATTCCTCCTATTACGGTTTTCCAAATCCTCAGTGTGTTGTTGAAGTTTGCGAACTTCCTTTTCCAAAGAGGAGAGTCTTTGAGAGTCACCTTGAACCGTCGAGAGTTTTTGTTCCATTACAGAGACTCTGTTCTCCATTGAGGACCACTTTTCTTCCAGGAATTGCATTTTGCTGTTCGTTTCCTCCACAAACGGGCGCAAAGCACGAATTTCCTCCAATAACAATTCCAAAGAGATAGTAGGAGATGGCTTATCAGGAGATGGAGGGTCCTGTTTCAGTCGTTTAGGAGTGGAAGTGGGCGGAGAAGATTTATGTGGCGTCGATTGTGATGCTTGGGAGCGAGCAGAAGGTACCCCAGCCATGGCTGTAGTGGGGGAAGGAGCAGCAGAGGATAAAGAATGCGTAGGTGTCGCTGTGGAGGAGGCCTTAGAGACAAAAACAAACTGTGGTTTGCGTAGCCTGCCCATATGCAAGTGACAATCCAGTAAAACAGACTTTTTCGTTGGCTAAAAAATGTCACAAAGGAGAATAGTGTTCCAAAGCAAACCTGGGCGACGGCACCAAATACCTGACCATATGGAGTAGAAAGCCAACGATGAAAAAGCGTCACATAACACAAGTCATTAGCATCCAGTTAGGTAAATAACGTTGGGAGACATGCCAGTGAGAGAGGGGTTGACATCAGGAATAAGAAAACGTCCAATAACCAAGGCAACCTGGGTAATTCTATTAGAAGCTGTAACAGATTATAAATCTAAATATTGGTCAGCAGAGTAGAATTATTGGGAAATACTCTGAGGGAAATATGTCAATGAAAGTCATAGAAAAACGAATCCCATAAAGAAGAGAGACAGCTTACTGAAACACCAAATGCCTTGAGTAGAGAAACATGCTGCAGGTTGTTAGCGCCTCCATCGCACATTCACTGCGTCGAAGAAGAGAAGCTCACTTCCGCTCCACGCAGGATCGGCAGAAGACGAAATCGCGGCATTCAAAATGGCGGCCGTGTGAGGAGAAACTGCGGATGACGAAAAGGACCAGAAGCGCAACGCGCATATTATCCTGAAGCCCCTCACCCGACTCACGGCATGTTCCGATTCGTGAATTGATGCCGTCCGCTTAAGCAGAGTGCGAAAAAACGCACTCGCGGCTCATTTCGTGTTCCGGTGCGGCGGAGCTCCAAGCTCAGGCGGCCATCTTGCGCGGCGCCGAAACCACGCCCCGCTATGAGTATGTATTAATTGTTAGCGCTTTGAAAATTTGCACTAGAGCATGTTTTTGCTATGTTGTACATTGCACATTTTGCATGTGGTGCACAAATGATAGAAAAGCTGCTTTAAACTAAAAGCTTTTGCTAGGTAATAACTAATACAGGGTACTAGTATGGGGGAGGTAAACATAATGTGTTTTATTTCATAAATTAATATTCTTTTGTGTTTGTTTTCGTTTTGGGCCCACTATTATATGGCTGCCTAGGAATCCAGCATGGCTGAGAATTGTTAGCAGTGTGCTGAATGAGAGACGCATGCGCAGAGCCAGCTGCATGAACTGCCAAGTGCCTCAAGTGAAGACACATGGGTCAAGGCCACAATGAACTGTACACTCTTGTCATCGTGCCAATGTACCAGTATTTGTGGGAAAGTGTCATCCCTGTGTGCCAAGTGAAAGAGAGACAGGAAATTGAGTGATACATTTTGTTGCAAGAAATGTTCTTACTGATACATGTTATATATATTGTTCTTAGCATTAAGCCCTTATTGTCAGAACTGGTATGGGTTGGATTTGCAATGAGAACAGGATGGTGAGACCCTCATGTCATCTATGCTAACCAATCACAGTGCGAGTTTCTACTGAAACTGCAACATTATTAGTATAGTCAGCCAAGAATTAGAGTATAAATAATGACCCCTTAGGGGGCGTGTCAGCCTTAGACGCCTTAGAAGTCTTAGAGGGAGGAGAGGAGAAGAAGCAGATCTGACACAGACATCATATGGGTTAGGTACGTGAACGTCGCGGGTGCAGCCTGGGAGGAGATTGCGTCCGAGGAGAGACAGAGGGAGGAGGGGTTCTTGCTCATATTTCTTTTCAGAGAGTCCTTGCACATCATATTTTTGGCAAGGCAGATCACATTCCTCTGTGGTCTTGTGAAGGGAGGGCAGCCTCTCTGTGTGAGACACAGAGAGACAGATTGAACAGACCAGGGCAGAGAACGCCGCTGATGGAACAGGTTTAGATTTAGATGCTAAAACTCTAAGTTTATGCTTTGACTAACTAACTGGTTCTGAAAAGATTTATTTGTCTTATGCATTTATTTCTCTTTATGGGAGATTTTTGCCAATTATTAATTATTGATTAGCCTTGCAAAACTCACTCTTGAATTATATTTTTCCTGAAACTCTTTAAAGAGTTCTGACTGACATAGAATTAGGGTTTTTTTCCTCCTCTATGGAGTGCTTTGTATGCAACCTATAATATGTTTTGTATTAATTTTATTTTTCCTGTTTTTCAATTCTGTAACCTGATTGATATTTGACTAATGAATAAAGGGTCAGAGAAACTTAACTTTTGACTAGAAAATAAAACCCTTTAAAATATTCACAATTCTCTTTATTGGCTTAAATATTAATTGTATTTTTGATTTTTCATGTTTATGTAAAGTCTCCTGAAGGTGATACACGGTGGCAAAGGTCCATCACCTTTAAAGCGGTAAACTAGAGGTAAATTATGTTTTGCATTGAGAAATTACCGTGAAATTACCGCTGGATCAGTTTCTGGTAGCAGAGGTAAGGTTAACACCATCACCAAAAGGAGCATAGTTTAGTTTAAAGCCTAAATAGCGCTAGAAAAATAATTGCCCAAGTTAGATAAATGTCCTGATTCCTGATTCCAATGCTCAGAACCTGAAGACTGGCAAAGCAGTACTGGAAGGTGATGCAAGAAGGCGATTGCTGGAATGGTGTGAGTATCAATAGGGTTGTGAAATGTTGTTAATGTGCTAGAAGGTATGTTTTGTTCTTGAAGTGTTGAAAAAATAGTAAGGGTTTTGACTGTTGGTGAAATTTTGCTCATTTTGACGATGGTTTTATTGATTATATTGGTAATTTCATAGAACAGAATTTTTGATTATTGATGATATGTTCTTAACGTGAAAAGTTAGCGTCTTGTTTTATGTTGTCTGGAAATTCCCGGGGAATGAATAGCGGGTGGTGACAGAAGCCACACTGCAGTGAGGTTACTCGTCTGTTGGAATAACACTGAGAAGCTAGGTAGGGCTGGCAGTGTTAAAGTAGGGACTATTTTCTGTGTAAAAGTGAGAGTGATTGATAGCAAAGAGTTCGCTGGTGAAACTTTGATGTTATATCACCTAGAAAGGGTAACACTGAAGGAGTAGCAGGTTCTTCCGAGCTTGAATGACAGCAAAAGAGTTCGCTGGTGAAACTTTGGTCTTACGTAACCTAGAAAGGGTAACACCGAAGGAGTAGCAGGTTCTTCTGAGCTTGAGTGAAGGGTAAGCGGAAGGGATTTACTCGCAGTGTTTGACGAGTAAACGGAAGTTCTTACTTTGTGAAGAGTAAGTGTAATGTGTTACTCACAGTAAAAAGAAATCTATCCCTTATTTAGTGGAACAGACAGAGTAGCGAATGTTTTTATGTTGGTACTAACAGAATTTTGATTAAGAAAAAAATCAGAAAAATATTGCAGTAAGATTTTGTTTAAGAGGGTCAGTAGTAGGAGTTAAACTGACTGAAATTGAAACTGACAGCATTGGAGAAAAGAAATTGCATTGAACTATTGCAGAAATTAAAATGTTTGAAGGTTTAAAGAAACTGTTGGGAGGTAAAGTGAAAAATTTGTTTTTAATTGGTGATGCTCCTGAAGGAACACCCGTGCATTTTATGTCTACCAATTTGGGACAAAATTCATGTATGTGGGTTCACCAATGGTGCAAGATTACTGAAAAAGA
The DNA here is from genome assembly GCA_963921515.1 of Calotriton arnoldi. Classification (NCBI taxonomy): domain Eukaryota; kingdom Metazoa; phylum Chordata; class Amphibia; order Caudata; family Salamandridae; genus Calotriton; species Calotriton arnoldi. Next base: position 2,457,146 of record CAWUFW010000747.1, read on the forward strand.
AGGTCCTTTGAGATTTCTAAAAGATGGTACTTTTGAATTGCAAATTATTGACAAATTAAGGGAAGTGTTATGTGAAATAAAGACACCATCTATAGCTGCACAATTTGAGGCTTTAAGCATGTGGGAAAAGGCAGCAAGAGACAAAGCAAGTGAGGATAAAAAGGTAAAGCACCAGATACAGGAGAAGGAAATTAAAGATGACAAAAAGCTTCAAATAAATAGTGATTCAGGGGCTGAAATAATGGATGCATTGTTAACTGAGTGTCCGCCACTTTATGTGGCTCCCATTAAAAATAGTGTACCAGTAAGTACTACAGTGGCTACTGCTTCTGTTAAACAGAGAGAAACACAGATTGAGAGAACTGTGCAGACATTTCAGATTGACCCACTATCTGTTGATTCAGCCCTGACAGTGATATCTCCAGGTGTTACTGCTTCAAATGTGACTGATTCAGTCCAAATATTACAAACTGCAGATGCACAGGCAGTACCTAGACAAATTGTGACTGTCCCAATTAATATTGCCCCTACTCAAAAAGTTCAAAGAGCTGCAGAAGGAGTAATTATGTCAGGGTTTATTTCAGAATCTCAGAATTCACAGATTATTGAACAGAAACTACCCCAGACAGTTCAAGCACTGAAAGGTGGGGGAAAAATGGTCTTTACAACATCTGCAGCCCAGGATAAAATGAATATATTTGAAGATGGGATTTTTCAAACCTGCTTTGAGGAAGCAGCAGTGATTAAAAAGATAGAGAGCATGGGGGAACAAATTAACTCAGACCCTGAAAAAGAGAAACAGCTTAGTGTCTTAAAATCAACATTTGAACATGAAGAAATTAACAGTGCCTGCTGTTTAAATCATGAAAATGTGAACCAGTGTCAGGAGAAAGAATTAATTTCCCTGAGTAAGGAAACAGCTACATGTGCAGTAACTACACATGATAGACTGACTGATTTGGCTCAAAAATATGAAATTGATGTTACAGGAAGTTTTCCATTTCAGAAAAGTTTCAGGGTACATATGAATGATGAGGCAAATGAGACCATGCATTCTTCAGGAATGCAATTGCACATTGCAGAAATAATAAAATATATTTTCAAATGCAATGGGTTTGAGAAATTAGGAGACAAGTGGGCAAGAAAACATGAGAAGAAAAAGAAACCACCAGACCTTGTTGAAGAAAATAATAAACAGGATGAGGGAGAAGCTTTTGCTTACTCATTGAGAGAAAAGGTGGGAGAAGTGCATGTTCATGTGCCACGGAACAAAAGTGAACTTGCAGCATTTCTGAACACAATCCCACAATTGAGAGACAAACTTATGCTGTGGTACTGTTGTATTCCTCTTAGGGTGTCCATAAACGGGCTTTCTAGTATCATGTCCTTATATAGGCACAATTCGCCCTGCCCTTATATAGGCATAACATCCCAGCCCTTATTTAGGCATTAAACCGTGCACTCCAAATACTGGCATGGTCTCCGACATCCGTCCACCCTAACGTCACAACGAGTTCTTGAAGAACAGACCCTTAGGCTGCGGGAGTTTCCCTAGTCCAGGACTATTGGTTTCTTCAAGGATTCATATATTATGCATGAACCATTATTCCTTAGGGGTTCATTCATGACGTCTTCCGCTGTCCGACTCACGTCAATGCTAACATTATGAGGTACTTCTTAGGTATAAATATACCTTCCCTAGCCCCTGTAAATCAGAGGAGACCTCGACTTCAGAGAGCCCGTTTCCCGGCCTGACGCACTGAGAAGACGCTGTCATCCCTGCACGCAGAGAGTCCAGCTTCCATTGATCTAACTTCCCTTGCGGGGTGTTGGAGTTCGAGTCTGGCAAAGAGATTCCTACCTCTCTCATTCTTCAGGTATGGAGCAGACTAGAACCTAGAGGGACTCTTGGCATACTAGGCATACTAGGCTTAACATGCTCTTAGTATACTATAGTAAGGAATACTTCACCTACTTCATACCTCGTCCTATACCTAGGTTAGGTTAGGTACATTGGGGTAGAACTAGATTAGAAACGCATCGTATGAGTACTCGCATTTTTAGTCTGTGTTATTTATGTAACAGCATATGTACTAAAAGATAATGCTCTTGCAGTATTATTTATTTCTACTGCTCACACTGTACATTATTTATCTCGCATACTGTCTTGTGATCGTAACAGCACATTTTACTTACACCAGAAACAAGACTGTTCAATAAATCTATTATTGAAACGCCCGTCTGTTCTTTCTGTGTAACTTTGAGGAAAACTAAGCATGCACGACTGAGCTGAGTGAAATAGTTATCTATTGTTTCCACGACTCTGGGACACGTTCTGATTCTAAAGGGAAACACAGTGGTCATGTTTTGCGGCTGCCAGAAACTACTCCCTTCTTGTTGTCAAGGTGTTTCTAGTGGCCTCTGAGCTAGCTGGCACAAGTAATTAAGTTTAATATACTCGATAGGGACATACTGACCTTAGTCCTATGTCAAACCTATTGGATATATTATTCCAATGCGCAGAGCCTATTAGGGAAATAGGAGCTACACTACATGGCGCCCAACGGTTTGGTAAGGCAGTAATTCAACGTTAGATACTGAGTAACTCAGCCGTGCTTTTTCTCTCAAGAGACCCCTACCCATTTACTCCAAAAGACGTCTGGAGTGGGCAGGGTTAGGTATCCACCACGGCTACATAGGGCAGTACCCTATATATTAGCTGTTTGGTTTGCTCAACGTTGAAGGATACAGTGTCCCAAAATATTGTGCACCTTATCTTTGTTTCCTTGAAACTTGTTCTACATTTTTCAAAAAACAAAATGTCTTTAAACGGGGACAATGCCGCCGGAAACGGTGGAGCTGCGGCTGATCCAGCCCAAGCAGCAGGCTTTAACATTACAGGTTTAAATGAAACCGAGGAGGGTGTCATAAACATCGCTCCAAACTTAAGAAGAGCCATTACTCTAAAACTTATAAAACATGGCCTACCACCAAGAGGCGGTAGAGCAATTTTCGTGATAGAGGCACACAAATCTTTTCAGACAGAGGTTTTCTATTCATGGGTAATATTTCCTGAATCCAATTCAGTAACACACATGTTTCACTTCTACAAAGAAGATGAACCACCAGAGGAATACATTCCTTTCGAGGATATAGAAATTCCATTAACATACCAGGAGCATCAGCTCTGGTTTAAAGGCGCCCTAAAACATCACAGAAACATTACCAGGCTCGGTCCACTAGGTAGACCAGGAGCAACATGGCCGATTCTAGCCGGCTACACACCTCATCCTGAACTGGATATAATGTCAGATGAGGACTTACTTGTTCAAATACAAGAATTAATAAAAATCTACAGACAATTGGTCCAATATGTCATGCGGACTTTCACAGTCTAACCACCATTGACACTACCAAATCAAATCCCTCACCAGGGGAACACTCTAAAAATTACACCACAGACTCTATACGCAGTCATGGGTAAAATGCCCACAAAACGTGAGCAAATTCCATTTTGGATAGCTCAAAAAATAACTCAAATCGAAGCAGTATTTCCAAATACTAGCCCATATGAGAAACACAGAATACTGACAATCAGTTTACCAATGGGGATCACACCACAACTGGAAGACTGCACCACTTGGGGCTCAGTCTTTGCTGCCATCTACACCAAAACCCACGGCATTCCGTCAATTGCGGTAATACCTGATGTCCTGAAACAAATTCAAAACGAATACGGGGCAGAGCCTGCTCTAAATTTAGGTATGAAATTACTGAAAAATTTCGACCAGGTCTCAACAATAATATTATCTAATATTAAAGGGGAGGCAGCAGCAGTGGCGATCCGCCAAAAATTAAGGGAATTTGATGTTACAGAAAATCAAACAGAGCTACCCAGAATTATAGAACAATCTTATGCAGAATTAGGCAGAGATAGTTTGGGTGGAAGACCAGTGAAACCCAAGCTATCTGAAAGTCCTGAGAAGGACTCAATTAAACAAACTCCTACATCTTCTAAAAAGAAGTGGGAGTCTACTAAACAAAATTCAAACGAGAAACGTTCTCAATCCCGAGGTAGGTCTCCTCAAAAGGAGCCCTCTGAAAGGAGGTATAACCTCAGGAATAGGGATAATTTGAGAAAACCTGATAGGTATCAAGATACTGATACACGTTCCTCTCGTCCCTTTAAGATCTCATCACAGACTTCGGAAAGAAGAGGACGAACAGAACATAGAGAAGAACGCGTAAAATCGAAAGACGACAAACACGCTCCAAAAACCAAAGTAAAACCTCAATTCTCCAAAAAGAAAGTAGCAGGTCTAAAGATCAGACATGCCGAGAATACTGAGAACACAACTCAAGAACGGAGAATGGGCTCAGACAATGCTGGACAGTGCAGCAGAAGTCACAATAGTTCGCCAGAACCTGAAGGAACTTCTGGAGATAGTGGACTTGAATGAGTACATCACAGTAGAGACTGTAGACACCAGGGTTAGTACTCCACAAAAGTTATATGACATAACACTCCGGATGGAGGGAGACAAACCAAGACAGGTGAAAGCACTTTTTTGGGAAAGACTATCAAAGGGCTATGACATACTTCTAGCAGAAAAGGACTGGCCACCACAATTTGTCAGGGAGTGCCCACATGGCGAGGACATTATTATGCCTGCCTTCTCCAACCATATACCAATGCATCTAAGATATACATATGCCAGGAAATGGCCAGTGGCCCAGGCCCCAGCGTTATATAAAAATCATGTAGGATGGGATGAGGACTCACCTCACCATAAAATACATCTGAAACATGAACCAACTGCACAACGGCAGTATCCAATAAAGCAAGAAGCTAAAAAACAGGTCAGGGAGATCTTAGATCAACTTGAATATCATGGGGTGATTGAAACATGCACCTCCTCAATGAACAATCCTTTGTTTCCTGTCTCCAAACCAGACAATACATATCGTCTAGTTTTGGACTACAGACACCTAAACACTTGTTCTAAAACTTTTGCACTGCAAAATGCACATAGCACAGCATTAATGAATAACATTGTGCGTAAAAAATATAAAACAACATTAGACATCTCAAATGGTTTCTTTTGTCAAAACATAGCACCTGAAAGCAGGTACTTAACTGCATTCTCCATAATGGGGACCCAGCGTCACTTTTGTCGACTCCCACAAGGGTTCAAGAACAGCCCAGGTTTATTCTCAGCGAGGGTAACGGAGTTACTACAAATTTATGACAATGAGGCATTGTCCTATGTCGATGACATCTATCTGACAGACGATGACCTGGAAAAACACTTGAACAGGGTGAGCACCATTATACTGGGATTCGCCTCTGAGGGCTACAAGTTCAACTTTAAAAGTCCCGAATTGCCCATCTCAATGTCCTATTTTTGGGATATGAGCTTTCAAGTGAAGGCAAGAGCTTGGCAGCTAACTTTCTAGAGAAATGTGCGCTGCTCCAACCTCCAAAAACGCAAAAAAACTTACAATCCATCCTGGGCTTCCTCAATTTTGGCAGAACATACATACTAAACTACGCAGAAAGGGTTAAACCTCTCTATGCATTAATCAAACCTGATTTTTCAATCATAAACTGGACACAGGAACACACAGAAATCTTGCGTTCACTCCAGGCTAACATGTTAGCAACAAATCACTTACAAACACGTGTAAGTCAACGAAATTTGGTGATCTGAATAATTTCGGGTCAATGTGGATTCACCTACTTAACCTTCAATGAGGGTGAGAAAATACCAATTGCATACAAATCCCATTTGTACACACAAGCGGAAATGCGCTTCAGTTCAACTGAAAAGATTCTAACAGCAGTTCAAACCGCTGTAGCAAAAGAAAGAGCCTTAGCCCAAGGGAAACGCATTATTGTCGTAACCCCGGTACCAGCTTTAGAAGCGGTCACAAAAGCAAGCATTCCAAATGCTAAAGCATTACATCCAAGATGGATACAATGGGTTAATTCTCTTGCTGCAACAGATGTTGAATATGTTTTTGATCCAGATTTGAAAACACAAGCATTCCTGCAATACGAACATGAATGTCCTCTGCCTACTGAAATTCTGCCTCTTGATCAGTACGAATTCATAATTTACACTGACGGATCCGCACAACCCGCAACAGGGAGTAAGCAAGCTTACAGTGCAGCGTGTGCAATCGTTAAAGGTTGCATGCGAAATGGCATCTTCAGACCCATGGTCACAAAAACTCAATCTCTAGGAGATTGCACAGCTCAGCGAGCTGAACTACAAGCATTCAAACTGGCACTTGAAAGTACGGATCGAGAATTCCCCACACTAATAGTGTGCGATTCCTTTTACTGTGTTCAGTCGTATAATGACTACATACGAAACTGGCTTGAAAATGGTTTCAAAGATGCGAAAGGTGGCACAATAAAGCATAAAATGCTTTGGGAACAAGTAGTTCAGTTGAAAAACGAACTACCAAAGGCTCACGTGATCCACACACTGAGTCATCAACGTGATGGCGTTCACGTTGCAGGAATTCATTGGCTGACGAAGCCGCAAAGGGGGCTGTTCAGACGGCTTCCGTAGCTGCGATCACTCGTTCAAAAACAAAAATAGACGGTGAGATAATGTTGGCTGTCAATGCATCAAGCAAAGGCAGCAGTGCAGCGTTACCAAAAAGTTTCCACTCAAGTACTCTTATGTAATTGATGCGAACAACGTTCCTTTTGCTCGAATCCCTGGAGTGGGGGATAGGGTAATTCCAAACATGGAACGTAGAGCAGCCTTAATTTATGAAACACATTTCTCTCTGAAAGGAGGTATAACCTCAGGAATAGGGATAATTTGAGAAAACCTGATAGGTATCAAGATACTGATACACGTTCCTCTCGTCCCTTTCAGATCTCATCACAGACTTCGGAAAGAAGAGGACGAACAGAACATAGAGAAGAACGCGTAAAATCGAAATACGACAAACACGCTCCAAAAACCAAAGTAAAACCTCAATTCTCCAAAAAGAAAGTAGCAGGTCTAAAGATCAGACATGCCGAGAATACTGAGAACACAACTCAAGAACGGAGAATGGGCTCAGACAATGCTGGACAGTGCAGCAGAAGTCACAATAGTTCGCCAGAACCTGAAGGAACTTCTGGAGATAGTGGACTTGAATGAGTACATCACAGTAGAGACTGTAGACACCAGGGTTAGTACTCCACAAAAGTTATATGACATAACACTCCGGATGGAGGGAGACAAACCAAGACAGGTGAAAGCACTTTTTGGGAAAGACTATCAAAGGGCTATGACATACTTCTAGCAGAAAAGGACTGGCCACCACAATTTGTCAGGGAGTGCCCACATGGCGAGGACATTATTATGCCTGCCTTCTCCAACCATATACCAATGCATCTAAGATATACATATGCCAGGAAATGGCCAGTGGCCCAGGCCCCAGCGTTATATAAAAATCATGTAGGATGGGATGAGGACTCACCTCACCATAAAATACATCTGAAACATGAACCAACTGTACAACGGCAGTATCCAATAAAGCAAGAAGCTAAAAAACAGGTCAGGGAGATCTTAGATCAACTTGAATATCAAGGGGTGATTGAAACATGCACCTCCTCAATGAACAATCCTTTGTTTCCTGTCTCCAAACCAGACAATACATATCGTCTAGTTTTGGACTACAGACACCTAAACACTTGTTCTAAAACTTTTGCAGTGCAAAATGCACATAGCACAGCATTAATGAATAACATTGTGCGTAAAAAAAATAAAACAACATTAGACATATCAAATGGTTTCTTTTGTCAAAACATAGCACCTGAAAGCAGGTACTTAACTGCATTCTCCATAATGGGGACCCAGCGTCACTTTTGTCGACTCCCACAAGGGTTCAAGAACAGCCCAGGTTTATTCTCAGCGAGGGTAACGGAGTTACTACAAATTTATGACAATGAGGCATTGTCCTATGTCGATGACATCTATCTGACAGACGATGACCTGGAAAAACACTTGAACAGGGTGAGCACCATTATACTGGGATTCGCCTCTGAGGGCTACAAGTTCAACTTTAAAAAGTCCCGAATTGCCCATCTCAATGTCCTATTTTTGGGATATGAGCTTTCAAGTGAAGGCAAGAGCTTGGCAGCTAACTTTCTAGAGAAATGTGCGCTGCTCCAACCTCCAAAAACGCAAAAAAACTTATAATCCATCCTGGGCTTCCTCAATTTTGGCAGAACATACATACTAAACTACGCAGAAAGGGTTAAACCTCTCTATGCATTAATCAAACCTGATTTTTCAATCAAAAACTGGACACAGGAACACACAGAAATCTTGCGTTCACTCCAGGCTAACATGTTAGCAACAAATCACTTACAAACACGTGTAAGTCAACAAAATTTGGTGATCCGAATAATTTCGAGTCAATGTGGATTCACCTACTTAACCTTCAATGAGGGTGAGAAAATACCAATTGCATACAAATCCCATTTGTACACACAAGCGGAAATGCGCTTCAGTTCAACTGAAAAAATTCTAACAGCAGTTCAAACCGCTGTAGCAAAAGAAAGAGCCTTAGCCCAAGGGAAACGCATTATTGTCGTAACCCCGGTACCAGCTTTAGAAGCGGTCACAAAAGCAAGCATTCCAAATGCTAAAGCATTACATCCAAGATGGATACAATGGGTTAATTCTCTTGCTGCAACAGATGTTGAATATGTTTTTGATCCAGATTTGAAAACACAAGCATTCCTGCAATACGAACATGAATGTCCTCTGCCTACTGAAATTCTGCCTCTCGATCAGTACGAATTCATAATTTACACTGACGGATCCGCACAACCCGCAACAGGGAGTAAGCAAGCTTACAGTGCAGCGTGTGCAATCGTTAAAGGTTGCATGCGAAATGGCATCTAGACCCATGGTCACAAAAACTCAATCTCTAGGAGATTGCACAGCTCAGCGAGCTGAACTACAAGCATTCAAACTGGCACTTGAAAGTACGGATCGAGAATTCCCCACACTAATAGTGTGCGATTCCTTTACTGTGTTCAGTCGTATAATGACTACATACGAAACTGGCTTGAAAATGGTTTCAAAGATGCGAAAGGTGGCACAATAAAGCATAAAATGCTTTGGGAACAAGTAGTTCAGTTGAAAAACGAACTACCAAAGGCTCACGTGATCCACACACTGAGTCATCAACGTGATGGCGTTCACGTTGCAGGGAATTCATTGGCTGACGAAGCCGCAAAGGGGGCTGTTCAGACGGCTTCCGTAGCTGCGATCACTCGTTCAAAAACAAAAATAGACGGTGAGATAATGTTGGCTGTCAATGCATCAAGCAAAGGCAGCAGTGCAGCGTTACCAAAAAAGTTTCCACTCAAGTACTCTTATGTAATTGATGCGAACAACGTTCCTTTTGCTCGAATCCCTGGAGTGGGGGATAGGGTAATTCCAAACATGGAACGTAGAGCAGCCTTGATTTATGAAACACATTTGGGGGAGGGCCTGTCACATCAAGGGATCTCTAAAACAATTTTGACGTTAAAAGAGATGTACTGGTGGCCTGGAATGAATACAGAAATTCACATATTCATCAACAACTGCCTCAACTGTAAATTACATCGAGAGAGCCACCAGACACCATGCTGCGAATGCGGCAACCCAGTACAGACACCTCTGTTAGACAGCATTAGACTATCTACGCGCCTGCGTCCTACTGGACAAAGGCATTCCCACAAATACTGAATAAAGGTTCCTATGGTTATGGCCTCAGCGCTCGGCTGACGCTCGAACTGTTATAAAAGGTTTGCGAGTCTTTATCGGCATATACGCAATAGGCACGCTACATTCTGACCAGGGTCCTGCGTTTAGCTCTAGGGCTTACAAAGGAGCCATGGCCAGTCTGGGCGTTGCATTGCGGTACTCCTCTCCATTCCATCCTGAGGGAAATTCTGTTGTGGAAAGGAAAAACCGGGACATAAAGCAGTCTATAACAGCTAGGGTATTAGGTTCGGGTGATGGGTGGGTCAAACACCTTAGTGGGGTTCAGCGCTCATTGAACAACCTGCCAAGAAGTTCTCTAGGGGGTCACTCCATATGAGGTCCTATTTGGGACAAGAATGTGGGTACCAGACCTTGAACACGTAGGCACAGTGGTGGAAAATAAACCCTTTGATATCAAAGATCGTTTGGCTGTTTTACAGGAACTAAACAAGTTAAGAACGAAACAAAGCAACATATTCCTACAGCCCACCACCACTGGTGATCAATTGGCTGTCCCAGCAAGGCCTGTCTGGATTCCAAAAGTTGGGGATCTAGTCAGAGAAAAAATCGCGGACAAGAAGGAATTTGGAACTTCTTACAGACAACCAGTACCTGTCCTAGCAGTTCAAGGAACAAGAACAGTACTTCTGCCGCCCCTTGCTGGAATAAAGGAGAAAAGATTTGTGTCCATCGACCTCATCAAACCACAATATGTGGCCAATACTAAATAGTAGGCCTCGTGGACTCCGACCTAGTAGCAGACGCACTCCTCTCGCTACTATCCAAGAGGTTCAGACTGAAAGACTGATAACCATCGAGAACTCAGCTGTAACTGATGGAGGCTAAGCAACAACGCTATGGAACTCATCCCTCTTGAACATCAAGTAACAGTTCGTCCAAATACACCTGTCTACACCAACGTGGCAGGTGATGAACTGGTTCCAGCGATTTCTACAAATCCTGATGCAATTCCAACAATTGACAGAACTGCTTCTGGCTATTTCATTAACTTTGATACGTTCTCAGAAGATCCGAGTGAACCTGAAACGACGCCAGCATCATTGAAATTCAAGCAGCAAGTACAAGACTTTCTTCACTTTCTGAAAAAGACTTATTTGGTTTCTCCATGGATTGAACTCTGGATTACATCTGGACTTTTTGTTTTCCTGCTCTGGCTAGCTTTGGTAACAACTGTGAGCGTGCTTATAAGTGGCAGATACATCCATGTGAACACTGAAGGAAAAGACGTGAACGTACTTTTGAAACCTCATAAATCTTCCCATCGTGAAGCAAGAGACTTGTCATCAGTGAACATCACAGCTGTTCCTATACAGGATGGTATAGTGTGGGACAAAACAGATTTTGAAATCTTCGGTCCGACGGAACAATTAAACATTCCACATTTGTTTAAAATTTCACTAAGTGATCTAATTACGTCCAGTACCTATTCGGATGATTGGGACTTTGAGACTGTCAATGATATAATGTTTGACCTAGAAAAATCTGCTGCATTTTCTAAACATGAATATTTAGAGGGTTCATCAGACTATGAACAAATGTATTGTTTTAACCACTATGGTCATCATTATTTGCATAAATCTGCATATCCAAGAAATGTGTTTATGTTTAACCAATGGGAACATTGTCCTACACCACCTAAAGGTAGTTCAAAAACATTTGCTAGTAAATTTCCATATTTTTCAGGACACAATACATCTGAACCAGAAATGTTTTACTATAAAAATGTAAACAAGACAGGACTGAAAATTATGTTAACAAATACAAAACAGATTTACTCTGCGTTATTTAATGCCCAACTGTCTAGACAGGGTTTCGACTTTGGAAAGACACAATAGACACAAAAACAGTCTGGGGTACTAAAGATTGGCAAGTGCAGGGGATAGAAGCTTTATTTAGAGCCTGCATCATCCCTGAACAAATAATGTTTTTGAATGAAACCATCCAACAAACATCTTGTCTTGGATTAGCCAAGATCAAAGAGATAAACACACCTTCTGTACCAACACCTGCAAGTGATAACGATACACAGGCAGTGGTGACAGTTGACAATATACTACAACTCAACAGATCTAATCCTGATTGGAAAAAATGGTTGATCTGGCCCACAGACACGAATAACTGTCATGAAAGATTCCTGAATAAAACTCAGGGCTTTACTATTAATAGGCCAGACCCAAGATACGTCCAAAGACAACATCCGGGGGTAGTTACAACATACAGTGTAGGAAAATTATGCCTCGATTGGCTGCATAAGTCTACACTACAGGATGAGAAACAACACTTAACCTTACTTAAAGAGGACGCAGACCTTAGGGAATTCTTGCTTGGACCAAGAAAACCGCGTCAAAAACGTTTCATATATGCCGGCATTTATGCTATGTATAATGAAGCATGGAAAGTATCACAGATGGAGGCCGCAGAACGAATACGTGAACTTGATTGTATTAATTTAGAGAAAACACTCTCTGTGGTCGACAATGGGATAACAACTTTGTCCTCCAGAATATATTCATTGGATGGCATTGTATCCTCTGCTATCGACATACTAGAACAAGATTTGGCGATGTTACAGCAAGGCCAGTCTCAATTACGTTCTATTGTGTTATTAAGCTGGACGCTGCAATCTTTGCGTGCAGGCTATGTGCCTTGGCGTTTCATCAACACAACAGCTCTGTTTGCAGAATACAATCTAACTGATAAACAGATCGAACTGGCACAAAGAGGAGCAAGGTATACAGTGCTGAGCATTGAAAAACTGGAAAAGTTACCATTCACAGTGGCAGAAAAACCAGCTACAGAATGGCTTATTCATGGCAAAATAACATTACCTGTGAGTACTTTTCAGTTTCAGTATTGCCTCAGACAAATGCAAGCAGGCAAATATGAAAGGTTGGGTAAGGAATACATTAAGACATCTTGGAATTTACCGTATACATATAGATGTTGGAGTGGGGATCGTGAAGTGTTTTTGAGCGGTACAAACTGTAAACGTGCACTGAGCGGTTCGCTTATATGTCAGGACATTTCTTTACACGGGGCTTGTAATGGTTCTGTGGCAAATTTGTCTTGCCATCAGCAGGGTACACCAGCTGCTGTGATTAATCCAACGTTTGGACAACTTTCTAATGGGAGTTACCTCATGTTGAATGATCAGAGTTGCTGCGGCATGCTGCCAGGCATCCCATATCTAGTAACGGTCAACTCCAGGGTCACTTGCTGTATGCAAGTTTTGTTTGCCCCAATAGACACAGTCAGGGAGTCGCCTCTATGGCCTTCGCTGAACGTCTCTTTTATAAGATTTGATACTTTGAGCAGAATGAAAGCCATGCTTTTACAGCAAACAGTGCCTTTGACCTCGGCCAAAGAAACCTATGATCTACAAGTTGCAAGGACTTCGGCTGAGATACAGACTTTAATACGTACAAACTGCCCTATACATTTCGTAGAAATGATATCACGTATCTTCAACATGTCTGATACAACTGGCATTATACATGTATTTAAGAGCATCTGCTCCGGTCTGTTAGCACCTTTCCAGGCAATACTCGGAATCATCCCGAACTTTGCACATTCGGTGTTTGGTGGCATACCATTAATTCTAGCACTTGTTGCCGGAATTCTATTTCTCTTCCTGCTATTGCGCTATGGCCAGCCTATTCGCAGACATCACTCCGAGCGAAATGGAGAAAGCTCTCATTGAAAGAAAGTGCCATGAGCGAATAGTACAGCTTTTAGGCATGACTCGTCTACGGGACCTTAATACAACTTGGTTCCTGTCATTCAGACCAATCTGGCAAGATTGCATCTTACCTGTTCTACGATGCCTGCTATGCGGTGAAGAATCCGTGTTGGACACCTGTCTAACATTTCCATCGGCTACGCCAACGGATGTCGATACTCTGCTGGACCCGATAACGGCCCATGCTCTGTGTTGTCCCCAGAAGCTACCAATCCTGATGTCAGCATTCATTGAGATCTCACAGACGCTTCCGGCTGCTGCTGAGGTACGAGAAAGATCTACAGGCACACAGGTAACAACGGACGCAAACTTTGCTGCGGCACCCTATGCTGGAAGCGAAGCTTCACATCTCTGTGCAATTAATCTGCTACACGAGGTGTTCCAGCTGACACCAACTACAGTGGATGATGTTTTGTCTATAGAAATAGATGATCTCATGTTTACACCAGACCCGTAAACTGACTCTGATTCAGCGTACAGTGTTCCAGAGATGCAGTAACAATTTGGCCTTCATTTTTCAAAACAACTTGGAACTCTACCAAAATTGAACTTTTTCCCATTTGTCGAACGAAAATGGCACTTCAATCTGCTTAAAGTAGAACTAGCCTTATAATACAGACTTCAAGGTACTTCCACGGACACTTAGTCATCTTGTGTGTCTAAAACAGTTTATTAATTTCCATGACATGAAATGACTTTGATTTTTGAAAAACTTATCGATCATTTTTTTTGTCACATGTAAATATTACTGCTTATTTCATTCCAATTGCATTTATTTTTTAACTTTATGCCTGAATTGAAAAGCAATGCTTCAAATGTACAGTACCTTTTGCATTTTTTACTATGTTTTTTAAATGCTTTTAAGAAATATTTTTTAAATATGCAGTACTCCATTTAATGTTTAGCATTTTAAAAGTTTAGCATTTTAGTATTATCGTACACACGAAAGTGGAGTGGGTGTTGTATTCCTCTTAGGGTGTCCATAAACGGGCTTTCCAGTATCATGTCCTTATATAGGCACAATTCGCCCTGCCCTTATATAGGCATAAAATCCCAGCCCTTATTTAGGCATTAAACCGTGCACTCCAAATACAGGCATGGTCTCCGACATCCGTCCACCCTAACGTCACAACGAGTTCTTGAAGAACAGACCCTTAGGCTGCGGGAGTTTCCCTAGTCCAGGACTATTGATTTCTTCAAGGACTCATATATTATGCATGAACCATTATTCCTTAGGGGTTCATTCATGACGTCTTCCGCTGTCCGACTCACGTCAATGCTAACATTATGAGGTACTTCTTAGGTATAAATATACCTTCCCTAGCCCCTGTAAATCAGAGGAGACCTCGACTTCAGAGGAGCCCGTTTCCCGGCCTGACGCACTGAGAAGACGCTGTCATCCCTGCACGCAGAGAGTCCAGCTTCCAGTGATCTAACTTCCCTTGCGGGGTGTTGGAGTTCGAGTCTGGCAAAGAGATTCCTACCTCTCTCATTCTTCAGGTATGGAGCAGACTAGAACCTAGAGGGACTCTTGGCATACTAGGCATACTAGGCTTAACATACTCTTAGTATACTATAGTAAGGAATACTTCACCTACTTCATACCTCGTCCTATACCTAGGTTAGGTTAGGTACATTGGGGTAGAACTAGATTAGAAACGCATCGTATGAGTACTCGCATTTTTAGTCTGTGTTATTTATGTAACAGCATATGTACTAAAAGATAATGCTCTCGCAGTATTATTTATTTCTACTGCTCACACTGTACATTATTTATCTCGCATACTGTCTTGTGATCGTAACAGCACATTTTACTTACACCAGAAACAAGACTGTTCAATAAATCTTTTATTGAAACGCCCGTCTGTTCTTTCTGTGTAACTTTGAGGAAAACTAAGCATGCACGACTGAGCTGAGTGAAATAGTTATCTATTGTTTCCACGACTCTGGGACACGTTCTGATTCTAAAGGGAAACACAGTGGTCATGTTTTGCGGCTGCCAGAAACTACTCCCTTCTTGTTGTCAAGGAGTTTCTAGTGGCCTCTGAGCTAGCTGGCACAAGTAATTAAGTTTAATATACTCGATAGGGACATACTGACCTTAGTCCTATGTCAAACCTATAGGATATATTATTCCAATGCGTAGAGCCTATTAAGGAAATAGGAGCTACACTACAGTACCCACAAGTTGATGGATTTGTTGAAATTTTAAAAGAGTTGTGTATTAATATGGAAATGTTCTTTGACATTGCCATGCAAACTGAATTGTGGTTTGAATCTAAAGTTGTTGTGCAAAGGCCAGGTGAGGAGACAATGAAAAAGGTTTGCATGAATGCACCGTCATTTTCTGTTGTTATGGAGAAAAACGTAGCAGTGATTACTTTCCTGAAAGGCAGAGTGCCAGCAAAGGATGTTAATTGGGTACAGATTAAAAGAACACAGGATGGACGTAAAGGTATTTTGGTTCGTGCAAATTCAGGTATGGATGTTGCACTGCTGGAAAAAGTATTCTTTTGCCATCTTTATAACAGATTTGAGCATTGGAAGAAGAAATGTAAATTTAAACTTGATGCAGAAAATGGAAATGAGCAAACACAGAGAGAAATGCAGGTGCAAAATGTGCCAGTTAAGAAAATGCAAATGTCAGTTCAGAAACAAGTACCAATGGCAGGAGTTTTTCAAGCCCAGATGCTCCCACAAAATATGGAAAATGCTAAAATTAATTTAAATAGGTTGTCCAGAGCAAATGTGAATTCATTCCAGAAACAAAATCAGAACCCATTTCAACAGGTTGCTATATTTGAAAATGAGAGTTTTATCCCTAACAATTCTGAATTTACCAAGTCCATTGTGAAAGCAGTAGAAGGTCCAGACTTAGTTGTAGGAGTTTTAAAAAGAGAAATTACAAACCCAGTTTTAGAAGAATTTGCAGCAAAAATAGGCCTATTTGAGGAAAGTTACCAATTTGCTGTTTGTGATACAGACCTGGCAGGAAAACAATTGCTTTGCAAATTAAACAGCACAGATTACTGTACACCAGATGATGTTAATTGTCAGATTCCTGATGAGGATGTACATTTTAAAATGGCCCAACAAGAGACAGCTGTAGCATTGTTTTCAGAAAGGACAGTTGAAAAATTACCTTCTGATTTGAAAGAAATAATAAACACAGAAATAAGAGAGTTCACAGAGAAGGATGTCAGATTAATAAAATGTGCAGAACATGTTTTATTCAAATTAGAACCAGATGACATGTATTCAAGAACACCATCAGTTGCAGAAATGTTACCGATAATTGGAGATAAACTGAGTAAAGGATTTTTGATGGAATTGATTGGAAGTTTATGTAACTTTCTGATCACAGGTTCACAGAAACTAAATGAAAAGAACAGATTAGTGCAGGAGATTAATAGCATACCTTTTCTATGTTGTCCTATGGTACCAAATCCAGCCAACATATTTTTTCACATTCCATGTGCTGAAGAATGGCTCACTGTTATTGATTTTTGTCAAGTTCATGTCACAGTGCCATTGCATGAAGATAGTCAGGAGTATTGTCAAAAAGAAAATGAATGTCTGGGACACATAATTGGAAAGGGAGTTAGAAAGGTGTCACCAGAGAGAGTGGAAATAATTCACCAGATGAATCCACCTCAAATTCAGAAAGAAGTCAGGAAGTTTTTGGGAATGGTTAGCTGCTGTAGAGAGTGGTTACTAAACCTTTCCCTAGTGGCTAAGCCTTTACTGAGGCTGACACACAAGGATGTGTCTGATCCGCTTCCATTGGACAACAATTGCACAAAAGCATTCATAGAGTTGAAAGAGAAAAAATGTTGCGCCCCAGCACTAGTAATGAAAGTTTATTAAAAAGAAAATACACCAATTTGCAGTGAGAGGGAGGGCTGCGCTCTCTCAGTGCCTGTTCAAAAACATGAATGTGTTCAAAGGTCTGTGATGTATTTCCCAATGACCTTTGACCCTAACGTCACAGAAATGCCAGCAAATGAATTGGTTTGTTATGAAACTGAATATGAGTGTCTAGATGTCATGAATATATGCATGAAGCCAAGATCAGACTTTAAGGATGAACGTCTGATTCAGCCCAACAATATCCATTTTGTAGATGGCCCATATTTGAAAGGTAACAATGACACATTAGGAGCAACACATGCTGTGCTTCCTATACATAATGTTGTCAAAGCTTCATGGCTTTCAGTAGTTACCTCAGCCCAAAATTCGAAAATGATTGCCCTTACCATAACATGCAGTATATCTACTCAAATGGGAGTCACTGTTGTCATTGGAGAGAGAAATGCTAATTCAGTTGCACAAAATGGTATTCTGTTAGCCTATACATTCAATGGGATTTCCACAGGTGAATATGAAAAGAATTCTGTTTATGTTGAGAAAAGTGACAACTGCATAGTACCAAATGTGTTATTGCAAAAACTGATGCCCAGGTATAGATTGCCAGTTTCTCTGAAATCAGATCGTAATGAGGTCTCAAAGATGATGTGTGCAGAACAACAGAATGGACAAAGATTGGATTTTAACTATCTGCCTGAAGTTTCAAGCATAATAAAGCAACACAAAGACAGCACAGAGTTACACTTTGCAAAAGACTGTGTTTCAGCATCACTGAAGTGGCTTGAATATATAAATGCAAATGCACTTGTGAAAAACACAGATGAAAAGACTAGCCATTGCTGTGAAGGTCTGACTGATGTGGAGCGTGCAGTTTCTCACCAGGTTGCAGCTGCTACACAAGATCTGCATAATGAATGGTGCCAAAACTTTGATCTGAGAGATGCTGTGAAATGGAAAGGCCTGTTCCAAATGATCCTGGCAAAGACTGTTGTGAAATGTGGTGGCCTTCCAAATTGGGTGCATGCCTCTCACACGAGTCTGGTCCTGTGTCCCCCTGATAAAACAGCTCCTCTTCAAGAAGATATGCCAGCAGTGGTCAAAAGTCCACAGAAGAGGGTCAGTCAAGCTGTAAGGGAACACACAGAGTCTGAAGCAGCACTAGAGAAAACTGAAGTGGCACTGGAAAAGCAAAAAGTGGAAACTGACTCAGATGAAAGCGGTGTCCAAAGGGTGAAAGAGTCAGATGCAGCCTCTGAAGAAGAAATTAGTGCTGTGGGCCTATGAGTGGAGGTAGGGAAAAGCTGGCTGAAAGGGTATCCAAAAAGTCTACAGTGGTCCGTTGAAAAATCATTTGCACCCATAGCTGAAACATCTGAATCTGATCAAAGTGAAAATAAAAGTGAAAGGCTTGGATTGAAAAAGTGAAAAGAATTGATGGTGCTCTGTCAGAGTTTCTCAGCACCTGAGTGGTCAAAATGCATGGAAAAAGTACAGAATGCCACTTTGAATGAACTGTATGAGTGTTAGAAATGGGATCTCTAGTTGGCAAGGGCTTGCACCTTTGTCCAAGTAGGGACCCTTCTTCCTAGTCAGGGTAAGGGAGTTACACTCCTAAAATAACCCCTGCTCACCCCCTTGGTAGCTTGGCACGAGCAGTCACGCTTATTCTAGAGGCAGTGTGTAAAGCATTTGCACATAACCAACAGTAATACAGTGTAAGCACTACAAACTGACACCACACCAGTTTAGAAAAATATCCAATATTTTTATATACTTTAAACAAGACCAAATACGATAAAAATCCACTGTACAGTACTTCAGAAATAGTTACTTCTCAAAATGTCTTTAAAAACAGTTCCTTGATGTCGATAGCTCCGTCCAGGGCTATCACGGCGTCGTGAACAAACAAATCCAAACAGTTCTGGCTGACCGCGGCGTCGCGGGTCAACTACGGTGTCGGGAAGACCCACAAACAGTACCTTTCAGAAATGCAGGGCGTCGATGACCTCGCGGTGAGCTTCCGAAAACACGGCGTCCGCAGGCGTCGGTTCCGGAGTTCGGTGCGGCGTCGTCGGGGCCCTCGAAGTCACACGTGTTGCAGATCGATCTCCTCTGTTGAAGTCAGGAGCGCTGGCGTCGGCCGGCGTCGGGTGCTGCGGTGCGAAGTGCAGCGGTGCGGCGTGCAGTGCTCTCAGGTCGCGGTGCGAGCTGCGGCTCGGTGGCGGCGTCGGATGGCGTCGTCGGTGAGACCAGGGTCGCGGTGTGAGATGAAGGCGGTGCTCGTCACGGTGCTGGCAGGTCACGGTGCAGCAGCGGCGTCGTCGTAGCTGCTGCGATGTCGTCGGCTGACGAACGGGAGTCGATGGCACCGGCGTCGGTGGGCCAAGGCTGCGGTGCGGGATGAGGGCGGTGCATCGTGTAACTTACGAGCGGTGCCCCCGAACCACGGTGCAAGCAGCGACGTCGAGTCCGGCATGGAGCGACGTCGTCGGGAAGGCCACGGCGTCGTCGTGAAGCGAGGCGGTGCGGTGCCCACAGGTCGCGGTGCGAGCAGCGGCTCGGTGGCGGCGTCAGCAGGCGTCGTCGGTGAGACCAGGGTCGCGGTGCGGCGTTGCCCTCTGCGGTGCCGTCGGGACACGGAGTCGGCAGCGGCGTCGTCGACGTCGTCGAGTTGCTTTTCTTCTGTTGCAGCACAAAACACACAGTCCCCAGTGCTGAGGGCAGAAGAAATTGAAGTCTTTGCTGTTCCTGAGACTTCTTGAACAGGGGGCAAGCTCAACCTCAAGCCCTTGGAGACACTCACAAAGTAGATTGCAGAAAGTTCAGTTCCAGTCCTTTCACTGCCCAAGACAGAAGCAGCCACTGCAGGCCAACACAGCAAAGCACACAGCAAGGTGATAGTTCCTCCTCACAGCTTCTCCAGCTCTTCTTCTTGGCAGTCTTCTTGATCCAAAAGAGTTCTAATTTTCTGGGGTTTGGGTCCCCCTTTTTATCCTCAATTTCTCTTTGTTCTCTGAAGGCAGAGAGGCCTTTGCCTAGTCCAAACCAGTTCTGGTCAGTCCTGGAGCACTTTGTTGACAAGTCTCCTTCTTTCCTTTCACAGTGTAGGCCAGGGACATCAGATGCACCACAGGAGGTGGAGCCAGCATTGTGGAGGGAAGGCCCAGCCCTATTCAGGTCCCAGGTGCATCCCCTCCCACCCATCTACATGTAGATCTTGCTATTCAGCCCTGTGCTGACTCACCCTGTCTCCTGGCATCCCCCAGCCCCTGTCACTCACACTCCAGACAAGGAATACACAACCTAGCAGAGGCAGGCTTGGATGGTTAGACAAGAAAATACCCACTTTCTAAAAGTGGTATTTTCAAAAAACAGAATGTTAAAACCAACTTCACTAAAAGATGCATTTTATCATTCTGAGTCCAGGCATACTAAACTCGAATTTCTACCATGTTCCCTGGGTCAGTTGGGATTATAAGCTGTAATAATCAGAACTGCCCATTCTGGCCTATGGGGAACAGGTAGGCTTGCAATAGTGAAAAACGAAATAGGCTGTAATTCACTATCAGGACATGCCACACACACCAGGGCATGTCCTACCTTTCACATACAATGCTCCCTGCCCACAGGGGTACCTTGGGCCTACCTTAGGGATGACTAACATGTAGAAAAGGGAAGGTTTAGGGACTTGCAAGTGTGTGCACTTGCCAAGTCGACATGTCAGCCCCAGGCTGCGCACAGGCTCTGTAATGGCAGGCCAGAGTTACACTTTACGGGCTGTTTGCGTGGGTGGCACAATCCAGTGCTGCAGCCCACCAACAGCATTTGATCTATAGGCCCTGGCACTCTCAGTGCACTTTACAAGGGACTGACACATAAATCAAATAGGCCAATCATGGAAACACCAATCCATAACACAATTTACACAGAGAGCATATGCACTTTAGCACTGATTAGCAGTGGTAAAGTGCCCAGAGTCCTAAAACCAACACACACAGGGTCAAAAACAGGAGGCCAAAAAGCAAAAAGTCTGGGGGTAAACCCGCTGAAAAAGCCAAGTCTAACACAACCCCCTCCCAGCCTAAAGCCAGGGTAGACTAATCAATCCCTTGATGGACTTCCCTGCTTGGGGCGATAGAACATAGACCTGGCCCACAACAGCAGGGGCACGTTCTGGTTCTACGCCTTTCCAAACCCAGTCGGATCCCTTTATTCATACTCTCAGGGCCCACTAAGCTGACCCATGGGGTACCCTTCTCTTCACCTGTGAACCCCATCTGTGCAGCGCCTAAACTTACTTTGCTCACAGATGTGTCCCAACAGGCTGCCAGTGCCGACATGGCCAACACAGTGGTGTGGCCCAGTCCACCCCTGGGGTGTGACTCCTGTCCCCCTCTCAGGGGCAACGCTGTCCACCAGGACAGTAAGCCCCAGTGGCTACCGACAGTTGTCAGTGGGGAGACCCAGGCCTTATGCCTCCCAGGGCTCTCTAACCTCTGTGGCATCAGAGAGTGGGGGGCGGTAGCCCCAGGTGCCTGGCACCCTTGGTCCACTCTCCCTCCTGTCAGGTCAGGTATGACATCCTGACACTGACCCACCAACCCCGGGCCTGTACCCGGCAGCTGGACAGGAGACTGGGGTGGCCTCCCCCACACCCGGTCCTCCTCCCTGGGGCTCTGTACCCTCCCACCTGGAGCGGTACCCCCTTCCAGAATTGTCAGGGCACCTGTGGCAGGTGTCTTGCACAATTTGCCCACCAGTTCAGGGGTTCTATCCTGCAACTGGGATTCCAGCTTAGGGTCTGTACCCTTAGGCTGGACAGGGGACTGGGGTGGCCTCCCCCACACCCGGTCCTCCTCCCTGGGGCTCTGTACCCTCCCACCTGGAGCGGTACCCCCAAAAGACAAACTGGTAGGGGCACTGTTAGCAGTCGCCCCTTCCTCCAGGTCAGGGGGGACACCCTGAACCTGGTCCTTCAACCCAGGGTCTGTACCCTTAGGTTGAACATGTGCCTGGCAACCCAGGACTTCCGGGGGAGTACACCCACCCTCCCCAAGGGAAACACACTCCTCATGAGTCGTGCGAGAGTCTGCCTGGTGCAGGTCTCCAGCCTCCTGTCCACCTGACAGAGCATGAAGACCCCCCAGGCCAGAAGTGGCCTCACCAGGGTCAGTCCTGGGGTGCTCTGACCTCAGAGCGGGCAACCCCTGACCCACTGGTCCTTCCACTGGGGACAGCGCCCCCCCCTCACCCTTTTCTCTAGACTCATTCCCCCTCCCAACTGGAGCGGGGCTGCCAGACACCAGAACCGGTGGGATGCTCGTTACAGCAGTCCCCCCCAGTTCCTTAGACACTAGGGGATCACCCTCAATGGATGGCCAGGACCAGGCCCTAGGCCATCCAGATGTCTCTGGTCTTTGCCAACTAACAGAGTGGGGGGCAGTAACCCCTGGTACATAGTAACCATACTCCACTCTTCCTCTCATCAGTGCAGTTCTAAAGAACCACTGATCCTCCAACCTAGGGTCTGCACCCTCAGGTTCACCAGAGGTCTCAGGCGAGGCTCTCCTCCCCTTACCTCTCCTTCTGGGGTCCGGCCCTCTCCTCCCAGGAGAAGCACCCCCAGAACCAAAAACTGTCAGGATGCTGGAACCAGACCTCCTACACAATTCTTCCACCAGTTCAGGGCCTTGATCTAAACCCTCAGGTTGAACCGGGGTCAGAGGCGAGGACTCCCTCCCTCTGCACCCCCTTCCAGAGTTCTGTACCCTCCCACCTGGAGTGGTACCCCTAGAAGACAAACCGGTCAGGACACTGCTTACAGTCGTCCTTCCCTTCAGGTCAGGAAGGACCTGAACCTGGCCTCCTAACCCAGGGACTGAACCCTGCAGCTGAGCACCTGCCTGGCGCACCAGGACTTCCTTGGGAGCACGCATACCCCCCCTGAGGGCAACACATGACTCACGTGTTGCGTGACAGTCTGCCTTGCGCAGATCTCCCGACCACTGTCCACCTGACAGTGCGCAAAGATCCCCCAGGACAGAAGTGGTGTCACCATGGTCACTGCTAGGAGGCTCAGCCCTTCTGGCTGGCCTCTGACTCACTGGTTTTCCCACTGGGGAACACATCCCCCTCTCACCCCTCACTCTGGACTTCTGCACCCTCCCAACTGGAGGGGTACTGCCAGACACCAGAACTACTGGAGCTCTGTTTACAGAGGCTCCAGGTTCTCCTGTCAGTAGGAGATCTCCCTCAACGGACGGCCTACCAGTACAGTCTAGGCTCCCCACCTGGGGTTCCCTCCTGGAACCACCCAGGCTCCGGGACTGGGTTTTGGTCACCTTGGGCCGCAGCCCATTCTCACTCCTTCTCCGCAGAGACAGGACGTGAGTCCCTACACCCTTCCCATGACACCGGGACCTATCTGGGCTATTACAAACCTTTCCCACCACTCTTGGTTGGGAAATACCTAAGCCACTTCCTCCAGGATCACCCCCAGATGCTTCTCCAGACCCTCTGGAATCCACCGAAAGGTCTGCCTCCAGTGCAAGCTCCCTGGGGTCAGAAAACTCACACTCCACTGGGTGTTGGCATAGCTCTGGAAAACAGGGACTTAAAATATGCTCTCCAACAATTGAATCACACAGCCCCACACAGGTGTTAACCAAACTACCCTTCACCCAACCATCCAGTGCCTCAGAAAAGTACCCCACACCATTCTCACAAGACTGGCGAGACAGTGTCTGACTGTTGCTGTCCCTCAACCCATACTCTTCTGGCTGGTCTTCATACTCACTTACCAGGGTTTCTACCATGGGGGAACCCCTCTCCCTGCACCTCTCATCTAGAGTCAGTAGAGTGTCCCTCCCACTACCAGGAATATGATCCACTGTGCTAGTTCCCCAATCCACCTCAGGGACACTGAGCACCACTGGAGTTACCTCACAATCCTGAACCCCTTGGTGTATGTCAACCCCCTCCTTGAAGTAGGGCCCCAAATCTGTGTGTGTGTCTACCTCATCCTCAGTACTGGACACTACACTTTTGCTGCCACCATCTGGGCTGGACAAAGCCCTTCCGGCTTCCCAATCCAGCTCCAGCTCTCTCATTTTAAGCTCATGATCTAGTATCATTTTCTTTTCCTCCATGGCTATTCTTTTGTCTTCCCTCTCACTTTCCATCCTGAGTTTCTCTAATTCGAACTTCCTTGCTTCCCGCCTGTCCTCCAGCTCCTCTGGGGACAAGCCACTGCTGCCTTGCCTGGAGGGTCCCCCCCCTCCCAAAAGCACATCCATCCTAGGAATAGGCTCCTCCGCCTCTCCACTGAGATCACCAGGCTGCCCACTGGCATGTCTGGCTGCTACCCAGGCCCTCAGCGCCTTTTGTAGCTCCTCCTTCCTAGTGAGGCCTCTGATTTGGACTTTCAGGTTTTTACAAATCACTTTCAACTCCTTCCTGTTGTAGGATTCCAACCTATCCTCCTCAAAGGGAATTTCCCAGGATGCAACTGATGATGCTCTTGATTCAGGCATGATGAAGTAGCAAGTTCAAACTGGCAAGATCAAAAATAGGCCAAAAAGAAAAAGAGCCTGTAAGTGGTACGTAATGGTCTGCAATATGGTAGTAGTGCACACCATTCACTGTAAGTCAAGTGCAAACACAAGTCCTATCCTCACCGCTGCCAACCAATGTTAGAAATGGGATCTCTAGTTGGCAAGGGCTTGCACCTTTGTCCAAGTAGGGACCCTTCTTCCTAGTCAGGGTAAGGGAGTTACACTCCTAAAATAACCCCTGCTCACCCCCTTGGTAGCTTGGCACGAGCAGTCAGGCTTATTCTAGAGGCAGTGTGTAAAGCATTTGCACATAACCAGTAGTGTAAGCACTACAAACTGACACCACACCAGTTTAGAAAAATATCCAATATTTTTATATACTTTAAACAAGACCAAATACGATAAAAATCCACTGTACAGTACTTCAGAAATAGTTACTTCTCAAAATGTCTTTAAAAACAGTTCCTTCTGCGAATGTCATGATACAATGTATGGTCTTATGAGCTGTATTAATAAAAAGAGTTTAAAAAAAAAAAAAAAAACAGTTCCTTGATGTCGATAGCTCCGTCCAGGGCTATCACGGCGTCGTGAACAAACAAATCCAAACAGTTCTGGCTGACCGCGGCGTCGCGGGTCAACTACGGTGTCGGGAAGACCCGCAAACAGTACCTTTCAGAAATGCAGGGCGTCGATGACCTCGCGGTGAGCTTCCGAAAACACGGCGTCCGCAGGCGTCGGTTCCGGAGGTCGGTGCGGCGTCGTCGGGGCCCTCGAAGTCACACGCGTTGCAGATCGATCTCCTCTGTTGAAGTCAGGAGCGCTGGCGTCGGCCGGCATCGGGTGCTGCGGTGCGAAGAGCAGCGGTGCGGCGTGCGGTGCTCTCAGGTCGCGGTGCGAGCAACGGCTCGGTGGCAGCGTCGGATGGCGTCGTCGGTGAGACCAGGGTCGCGGTGTGAGATGAAGGCGGTGCTCGTCACGGTGCTGGCAGGTCACGGTGCAGCAGCGGCGTCGTCGTAGCTGCTGCGCTGTCGTCGGCTGACGAACGGGAGTCGATGGCACCGGCGTCGGTGGGCCAAGGCTGCGATGCGGGATGAGGGCGGTGCGTCGTGTAACTTACGAGCGGTGCCCCCGAACCACGGTGCAAGCAGCGACGTCGAGTCCGGCGTGGAGCGGCGTCGTCGGGAAGGCCACGGCGTCGTCGTGAAGCGAGGCGGTGCGGTGCCCACAGGTCGCGGTGCGAGCAGCGGCTCGGTGGCGGCATCAGCAGGCGTCGTCGGTGAGACCAGGGTCGCGGTGCGGCGTTGCGGCGGTGCCCTCTGCGGTGCCGTCGGGACACGGAGTCGGCGGCGTCGACATCGTCGAGTTGCTTTTCTTCTGTTGCAGCACAAAACACACAGTCCCCAGTGCTGAGGGCAGAAGAAATTGAAGTCTTTGCTGTTCCTGAGACTTCTTGAACAGGGGGCAGGCTCTACCTCAAGCCCTTGGAGACACTCACAAAGTAGATTGCAGAAAGTTCAGTTCCAGTCCTTTCACTGCCCAAGACAGAAGCAGCCACTGCAGGCCAACACAGCAAAGCACACAGCAAAGTGGTAGTTCCTCCTCACAGCTTCTCCAGCTCTTCTTCTTGGCAGTCTTCTTGATCCAAAAGAGTTCTAATTTTCTGGGGTTTGGGTCCCCCTTTTTATCCTCAATTTCTCTTTGTTCTCTGAAGGCAGAGAGGCCTTTGCCTAGTCCAAACCAGTTCTGGTCAGTCCTGGAGCACTTTGTTGACAAGTCTCCTTCTTTCCTTTCACAGTGCAGGCCAGGGACATCAGACGCACCACAGGTGGTGGAGCCAGCATTGTGGAGGGAAGGCCCAGCCCTATTCAGGTCCCAGGTGCATCCCCTCCCACCCATCTACATGTAGATCTTGCTATTCAGCCCTGTGCTGACTCACCCTGTCTCCTGGCATCCCCCAGCCCCTGTCACTCACACTCCAGACAAGGAATACACAACCTAGCAGAGGCAGGCTTGGATGGTTAGACAAGAAAATACCCACTTTCTAAAAGTGGTATTTTCAAACACAGAATGTTAAAACCAACTTCACTAAAAGATGCATTTTATCATTCTGAGTCCAGGCATACTAAACTCGAATTTCTACCATGTTCCCTGGGTCAGTTGGGATTATAAGCTGTAATAATCAGAACTGCCCATTCTGGCCTATGGGGAACAGGTAGCCTTGCAATAGTGAAAAACGAAATAGGCTGTAATTCACTATCAGGACATGCCACACACACCAGGGCATGTCCTACCTTTCACATACAATGCACCCTGCCCACAGGGGTACCTTGGGCCTACCTTAGGGGTGACTAACATGTAAAAAGGGAAGGTTTAGGGACTTGCAAGTGTGTGCACTTGCCAAGTCGACATGGCAGCCCCAGGCTGCGCACAGGCTCTGCAATGGCAGGCCAGAGTTACACTTTACTGGCTGTTTGCGTGGGTGGCACAATCCAGTGCTGCAGCCCACCAACAGCATTTGATCTATAGGCCCTGGCACTCTCAGTGCACTTTACAAGGGACTGACACATAAATCAAATAGGCCAATCATGGAAACACCAATCCATAACACAATTTACACAGAGAGCATATGCACTTTAGCACTGATTAGCAGTGGTAAAGTGCCCAGAGTCCTAAAACCAACACACACAGGGTCAAAAACAGGAGGCCAAAAAGCAAAAAGTCTGGGGGTAAACCCGCTGAAAAAGCCAAGTCTAACAATGAGCCACCCTGATGGCAAGCTGTTGATAAAGAGAAAAAGAAGGGCTGAAACAATAACTGAGAATTGTCAAGAGCTGAAGAGAAAAGAATCTTTGAATGATGAAAGAAAAAAAAGAAAAGAAGAAAATAAATAGAAAAGAGAACTGTCCTGTTGAAATTTTCCTTTTATTATTTTAGTTACTTATTTTAAAGAAGACTAACTGTTCCAGGAAGCTACTTACAGAACTCTGCACTAAAATTTTGAGCTTGGATATATATGATCTGATTACAGACAAAACTTGCGTTGCCTTAGAAATAGAGGTAAAATTGTTATATGCTCAGCTTTTGCAATAAAAAAAAAAGAAATCACCTGTGAGATTAAATAAGTGTGATGATTTACAAATCATTTGAGGTATCATGATTTGTTATCATCAAAAGGAGGGTTGATGTAGCTCAGATTTCATCTGGATTCAGGCATTGCTTTATTTTTGTGTTTCAGACAGACTGCATTTTAAAATGGCACTTTTTTTGGTGCATGCAAAGTGAAAAACATGAAATGAGGCCTGGTCAAAATGCTTTCAGTCTGAAATGCTTGTGCTGAATTAACATGTGTTTTTGCAGTGTAGAAAACTCGTGATTTCAGTTTCCTTTAGAAGGCTCACTGTGGCCTCTTTAGCTTTGCCCAGCTCCTTTTCCTTGTAATCTACACTCCCTGTTTCTGTCTCAAGAGACTTTGGCTTTGTTGCATATTTAGACAATGCATATTCAGTTCATAACACATCTTCTTATAATGTGTATTAATTAATCGACCATGCACCAACACTACATGTGGGGCAAACGCATTTTGCATGAAAAGCTATCTAAAACATTAGAGCATGCTGCTATGAGTATGTATTAATTGTTAGCGCTTTGAAAATTTGCACTAGAGCATGTTCATTTTGCATGTGGTGCACAAATGATAGAAAAGCTGCTTTAAACTAAAAGCTTTTGCTGGGTAATAACTAATACAGGGTACTAGTATGGGGGAGGTAAACATAATGGGTTTCATTTCATAAATTAATATTCTTTTGTGTTTGTTTTTGTTTTGGGCCCACTATAAAATGGCTGCCTAGGAATCCAGCATGGCTGAGAATTGTTAGCAGTGTGCTGAATGAGAGACGCATGCGCAGAGCCAGCTGCATGAACTGCCAAGTGCCTCAAGTGAAGACACATGGGTCAAGGCCACAATGAACTGTACACTCTTGTCATCGTGCCAATGTACCAGTATTTGTGGGAAAGTGTCATCCCTGTGTGCCAAGTGAAAGAGAGACAGGAAATTGAGTGATACATTTTGTTGCAAGAAATGTTCTTACTGATACATGTTATGTATATTGTTCTTAGCATTAAGCCCTTATTGTCAGAACTGGTATGAGTCGGATTTGCAATGAGAACAGGATGGTGAGACCCTCATGTCATCTATGCTAACCAATCACAGTGCGAGTTTCTACTGAAACTGCAACATTATTAGTATAGTCAGCCAAGAATTAGAGTATAAATAATGACCCCTTAGGGGGCGTGTCAGCCTTAGACACCTTAGAAGTCTTAGAGGGAGGAGAGGAGAAGAAGCAGATCTGACACAGACATCATATGGGTTAGGTACGTGAACGTCGCGGTTGCAGCCTGGGAGGAGATTGCGTCCGAGGAGAGACAGAGGGAGGAGGGGTTCTTGCTCATATTTTTTTTCAGAGAGTCCTTGCACGTCATATTTTTGGCAAGGCAGATCACATTCTTGTGAAGGGAGGGCAGCCTCTCTGTGTGAGACACAGAGAGACAGATTGAACAGACCAGGGCAGAGAATGCAGCTGACGGAACAGGTTTAGATTTAGATGGTAAAACTCTAAGTTTATGCTTTGACTAAGTAACTAGTTCTGAAAAGATTTATTTGTCTTATGCATTTATTTCTCTTTATGGGAGATTTTTGCCAATTATTAATTATTGATTAGCCTTGCAAAACTCACTCTTGAATTATATTTTTCCTGAAACTCTTTAAAGAGTTCTGACTGACATAGAATTAGTTTTTTTTTCCTCCTTTATGGAGCGCTTTGTATGCAACCTATAATATGTTTTGTATTAATTTTATTTTTCCTGTTTTTCAATTCTGTAACCTGATTGATATTTGACTAATGAATAAAGGGTCAGAAAAAAGTAACTTTTGACTAGAAAATAAAACCCTTTAAAATATTCACAACTCTCTTTATTGGCTTAAATATTAATTGTATTTTAGATTTTTCATGTTTATGTAAAGTCTCCTGAAGGTGATACACGGTGGCAAAGGTCCATCACCTTTAAAGCGGTAAACTAGAGGTAAATTATATTTTGCATTGAGAAATTACCGTGAAATTACCGCTGGATCACTAGGGTTCAAAATCTACAGCTAGGCACTTTGAAAAAAAGGGTCCGTTTTCACTGTGAAAATGTGGTGTGTCCACGTTGCGTTTTGGGCCGTTTCCTGTCGCGGGCACTAGGCCTACCCACACAAGTGAGGTACCATTTTTATCGCAAGACTTTGGGGAATGCGGGGTGGGTGGAATTTTGTGGATCCACGCAAATTCCAGAACTTTCCACCACAGAAATGTGAGAAAAATGTGGGGTTTTTTACAAATTTTGAGGTTTGCAAGGGATTCTGGGTAACAGAACCTGGTGAGAGCCAGACAAGTCACCCCATCCTGGATTTCCCTGGGTATCTAGTTTTCAAAAATGTATAGGTTTGCTAGGTTTCTCTATGTGCCGTCAGAGCTAGGGTTCAAAATCTACAGCTAGGCACTTTGCAAAAAAAGGGTCCGTTTTCACTCTGAAAATGTGGTGTGCCCACGTAGCGTTTTGGGCCGTTTCCTGTCGCGGGCACTAGGCCTACCCACACAAGTGAGCCACCATTTTTCTCGGAAGACTTTGGGGAAAACGGGGTGGGTGGAATTTTGTGGATCCACGCAGATTCCAGAACTTTCCACCACAGAAATGTGAGGAAAATTTGTTTTTTATGACAAATTCTGAGGTTTGCAAGGGATTCTGGGTAACAGAACCTGGTGAGAGCCAGACAAGTCACCCCATCCTGGATTCTCCTGGGTGTCTAGTTTGGAAAAATGTATAGGTTTGCTAGGTTTCCCCAGGTGCCGGCAGAGCTAGGGTTCAAAATCTACAGCTAGGCACTTTGCAAAAAAGGGGTCTGTTTTCACTGTGAAAATGTGGTGTGTCCACGTTGCGTTTTGGGCCGTTTCCTGATGCAGGCACTAGGCCTACCCACACAAGTGAGGTACCATTTTTCTCGGAAGACTTTGGGGAATGTGGGGTGGGTGGAATTTTGTGGATCCACGCAGATTCCAGAACTTTCCACCACAGAAATGTGAGGAAAATGTGTTTTTTTTGACAAAGTTTGAGGTTTGCAAGGGATTCTGGTTAACAGAACCTGGTGAGAGCCAGACAAGTCACCCCATCCTGGATTTCCCTGGGTGTCTAGTTTTCAATAATGTATAGGTTTGCTAGGTTTCCCTATGTGCCGGCAGAGATAGGGTTCAAAATCTACAGCTAGTGATGGAGCAAGGTCTCACAATGAGACTTGCTCGAAAGCAATCTTCTCACAGTATTAATTAAACTGTACTAAAACCTTGTAATGTCTTTATTAATAATGTGCAAACACAAACATTTTTATCTAGAAGATGCTTGCCTATGTGTTTTCCATTAATAAGGAATCCTTGTCTAATCCAAAATGGCCGCTAAAACGCGGGAATTCTACTGCGCATGTGTCAACCATGTCACGTGGTATGACGTCTTTCTTTGCTTGGAGGGAATCTTTTGCTTGTGCGCAGTGTATGCTAAAATGGCCGCTTAATGTTCTCACATGCTAAAGCTTTCGCATTGCTGCAATTAATAATGTGGTATTCTAACGCTACTAATGCGGGATAGACATTTATAATTAAATGGGATTAGGGTAGAAGTAGGAGGTATACAGTGAAAACTTTTATTTTTGATATTAATATGTTTCTTCTTTGATTTCTATTAGTTCGTAAAGTCGGCATGGGTTGACTAAACAGCAGCTCAAGAAACATGTGACCTGCGCATGCGCCCTGAAAACTAACAAAGCAAAGCGATGAAGTCAACTTGGAAGAAGTCCAAGGACATGACCCGCTGATCACCTTCAGAGTTCATCCGAAATGTCCCACGAAAAGATACATTTGTATATACTTTGTATTAAAATTGTTGTGAAACGGGTGGGAAATAAAGCAAATGTATTAATTGAGAGGGGCGGTATTTTTAAAACAATGGGCTTAAGAAAATTGAACTAAATTAACGTGGTGTGAGGATCAACCCCCTGTCCCTGTCCAATCAGAAATAGTGGGCCCATAATTTTGAAACATTAATGGGAGGTACATGGGTGTAGAAGGGTATAATAGATATAGAATTAGCTAATTAGCTAGAGCAGAGCGTAGAGGCTGTCAGAGAGCAGAGAGGAACAGTGCACTTAGGCTCAGATTCTGCCATAGACGAGAGCTGTTCGATCACAGACTGAACTACTGTCCAAAGAAGTCCTGAGGTGGGGGCGGCGGACTCTATTAGAAGAAGACGCGGAAGAACTGAGGAGGAACGAAGTGTCAGAGAGGGGAACGACGCAGGCGTCGTTGGTAGAGAGGTCATCTATCCTGTCCTGAACCTGGTCCGGAGGTCTTGGTCTTCATTCTATCCTGGGGACCCTTTCCAACTCCTTGTCCAAGGGGTTTGGTTTTCACACCATTAGGTAACTATAAATGTGAAATCTTTAGTTCGTACTGCTGTCTCTATCTTCTCCTTTCTGAGGGACCGTCATTTGTGATCAATAGGTGACAGTAGTGTGCTTCCTCCTTGATATGCGAATAAGTATTATGTGGATTGTAATTTACTCTGCTAAATAATTTTAGATAAACATTTTAAAACTTCCTGAGTCAGTGGTTATTTAAGGAGTCTAATGAAAATTATGTTTTGTATGATCTCATTTCAACCCCAGTTATCAAAGGTCCATTAGTAAGTCATTACTCTTCAATCAGAAAAGGTAATTGGTAGCAGGGATTTGATAAAGAGTACAACTGATTCCCACCAGCGGTGATTACTAGTTAGTATGAATGAATGGGCCCAGGTGAGTATTTAGCGTATGAATGCTTGTTGCTAGTAACCCGCTGGATCAGTTTTCTGGCTATCAGAGGATGGTTATACTTTGTTTATTGGGTAATGAGAATTTTATTTTTATGAACTAACATCCGTTTTTAAAAGTTTTGTTTTATGTTGTCTAGAAATCCCCGGGGAATTTGAATAGCGGATGGTAAGTGAAAGCCATACTGCAGTGAGGTTATCTGTCAGGCAGAAATAGTACTGAAAAGTTAAGCAGGGCTATCAGTACTTGTTAGGGACTCTGTGTGTGTGAGTGACAGCAAAGGAATACACTGGTGAAAATTTGATATTATATCACCTAGAAAGGGTAACATTGAAGGAGTAGCAGGTATTTCCGAAGCTTACGTGAAGAGTAAACGGAAGGGTTTTACTCATAGTGTATGTCTAGTAAACGGAAGGGTTTTACTAAGTGTGAGAAATCTATCCTTTTTCAATTTAGGGAAACTGACAAGATAGCGAATGTTTTTATGTTGTTACTGAATTTTAATAAGAAGCATTGAGAAAATAAAATTTTGCTTACGATTTTTGTAAAGGGAGGGTCAGCTGTCGGAGTAGGAGCTGACGTCACAAACGACCCGCTGGGATTGGTTGAAACAGCGGGTGTGGAGCGAGTCTTGTAAAGGAGGGGTCAGTAGTCAGGAGTAATACTGACGTCACGGGTGCCGCGCTGGGATTGGTCGACACAGCGAGGGACAGAGAAGCGCAGATTGTAAAGGAGGGGTCATCAGAGAGAGTGAATAGGCGTCACAGAAAAGCCGCGCTAGGATTGGTTCCAAGACAAATGTCAGCTGGAATTTGATTGGTTGTCAGAATAGAAGTCGAAATATTAGTGGATAGTAGAAATTGTATGTGGAAAAACGATCCGACTTTGATAGGAACACGTCCAGATAGGAGATTCCTAGGTTTTGCAGAATATAATTCAATAAATAGATATTTACCCAAAATGTACGGAGAAAAGAGAAAATTGTCATTCCTACAAAAGGTTAAGAATTATTTTAAGAAGGATAAGCCAATCAAAACTAGGGAAGGAATTCTCATTCCACCAGCAAAAACTCCCGCCTCATTCATGATGATGGAGAGGGGTTATCATACTTGTGTATGGTTAGAAAATTGGATAGAATATACAAAAGATGACGGAGTATTAGCTTTCCCAGAGAATGGTACTTTCAATGGGAGAATTCTTCAAAATTTAAGAATGAGAATGAATGAATTAGAACCCAGACCAAGATTAACGCAGTACGAAGCCCTAGAAGAATGGGAAACAGAAGCATTTGAACGTGATAGACCCAGGAGCAATAGGGGTTATAGGGGATTTTTCCCTAGATACCAGAATGGGTCAAGAGAAAGTCAGATGAAACAGTGGAGACGAGCAATGATTTCTGAGGGTTTGTATCCCGTATTTATGGCTGATGAGCAGCTAGGGAGCAAATGCAAAGAAAAAACTAAACACATGACAGGGTTTGGAGAATCCGAAGATGAATTCATGGAAGAAATATTAAAGAACCCTCCACCATACCAGGAAGAGTTGGGTGGATGTTCCCCAAGTGCACCTGTTTTGAGAACACCATTGGTACCTCAAGTACTGCATAATCCACCAGTTAATAGGGTACTTCAGGATAAGGAAAGAGAGGCCTTAGACAGAAACAGAACAGAATTAATACAGAAAATAACCCAGTTGAATGTACATCCTGAATCTCTGACTGTACCTGTAACCATTGGTCCCTTGGTCCCTTTATATGGAGACAAAGTAAATTGTCCGAAACCTCTAGTTATGACTACCCCTGTGGATATTCCTAAACATGAAGCTGTAATAATTGATGATCATATCAGTGATTGTGAATCTATGATTTCACTAATGGATCTGCCTATTCGAGAATCCGCAAATAGCACCCCCAGAAGAGTCACACCTGGTTGCTCAAAGGATGTAAATATAATCACATCTTCAGGAACTAAAAGTGCAACAGTAGTAACTCCAGAAGACTTAGAAAGATGGGCACAAGGAGTAGACAGACAGAGTTCACCCCCAAAGATCTTGGACATTTATAAATTAAAAGTTGAATTAGAAGAAATGATCGCAGGCAATGTAGGAGTAGATTGTTTAAATACCTACAGTGAAGAAGAGCTATTGTTCGTATGTAGGAGCATAACCAGAAATGTAAAAATATTCCATAAAAAGTTAACGGATTTGGCCTCAGAGATGGGAATTGAAATAAGGAAGTCAAAAGTATTGCAGAAACCATATAGAGCAGAATTTACAGACAAAGACTTAGAAAATATGAATACATCTGGTAGAAAATTACAAGTTAAAGAATTAATGACAGTCTTACAGAAATGGGGGAATTGGATAGATGGAAAACTAGATGGTCAAAGAAAAAGGAAGAAGCACGTTCAAATAGAATGACATCTGAGTATTTATTGAAGGAAACAGGAAAGGTAGAACAGATGTACCCGATGCGGGAGGTTCCAGGAGGAGGCTACGGCCATGTCCCATGGAGTAGGGAAGACATTTTGTCATTTACAAATGATTTTCCAAAGTTGAGAGAAAAACCAATTGAATGGTACAAGCAGGTTGAGAGGTTTGTGAAGGTTTCAAAGGTTTTGTTAAAGATGGATTGTTTGACATAGTGGTACCTGCCGATTTATGGACAGACTGTAAAATTACAATCGACTGGCCTAGTGAAGAGTATCCTAGGGATCCAAAGACAGGTGCCCCATCAAATGATGTGATGAAAAAGTATCACCAGGTAATAACTTATTTGAAAGGGAAAATACCACCAAAAGAAACAGATTGGGTGAAAATAGACAGAACTACCCAAGAAGCAAATGAATCAGTACATGCTTACTATGAACGTCTATTACAGGTGTTCAAACAGTATAGCGGTTTTGAGGATATTGGAGACAAAAATATGAGTCAGTTTGTCTATCGATTTGTTTATGGTCTAAAACCAGAGATTTGCCAAATGATTAAGCAACACATGTTATGCTGGCAGGGAAAGCCTATTGCTGAGATTTTGAAATATGCTAAATATTGTGGGGAGGACATTGAGGATAGAAACAAGAAACTACAAGAAAAAGTGATGTGGGCTCAAGTGAAAATGGCTGAGCGACAGGGAATTAATTTAGATAATCCAACAGAAAGTCAGGGAAAAGAATCTGGAACGAATGGTGACACAGGGAATGGTGGAAAGGTAAGAGGATGAATGAGTAGAGAAGAGGCTAAAAAGAAATTTCCTTGTCATGGATGCGGAAAGTTGGGACATTGGAAGAACGAATGTAAAAAGATTCAAAATATTAATGGCCCAAATCATAATTTAAATCCACAGACGCAGAATGACTCACAGCAGGGTGTAAATCCTCAGAGTCAGTTGCCACCTGCCCCTATACAGGGTAATGTAAGCGGAGCAAAGCACGGTACAGACGTCGGATTTCAAGGAGGAAGTGGTAAGAATGAATATGTAACTTCACAGTTTCTTTTACAGGATGATTTTAATCCATATGATTATCAATGACGGTGCCTAAGAGAGGGGGAAAGGAATGCGTACTTGGCACATCCTTGCCGGTAGATCAGTCAGGTCCATATGTTGAAGGGAAAGTAAAAGGTAATGAAATCACTTTTCTGTTGGACACTGGTGCTACCCGTTCTACTGTGAGAACAGCAGACATCCCAGACCTCCCTCTCTCTGGAGAAGCTATCCAAGTTGTAGGTGTAGCAAATCAAAAGATTAGAACACCCCTTACTGAGCCCATGGAAGTAAGAATAGGAAACTTCCGAGAAATGCACCAATTTGTGGTGTGTGATTCCAGTCCAGTAAATTTACTGGGCAGAGACTTACTGTGCAAAATGAATTGCACTATTTTTTGCACACCGGATGGTGTAGCAATACAGACCCCGGATGAAGATCATGTTTACAAATTCATGATAGCCAAGCAAGGTACGGAGGTAAATGAAATGTTCTCCTTGATAACCAAAGATGAATTACCAGAAGAATTAAAAACTACAGTGAGCTCAAAAGTATGGGATTTTACTGGAAAAGAAGTAGGTCTGATGGCAAATATAGACCCAGTAAAAATAACCGTAAAAGAAGGCGCAATTTTCCCAAATACCAGACAGTATAAAATGAGTGCTGAAGTAAAAGCAGGAGTTACTGAGGAAATTGGCAGAATGGTGAAACAAGGTATATTAAAAGAAGTTATGAGTAGCCCTTGTAATTCGCCAATCATGGGTTTGAAAAAGCCTAGTGGAAAATATAGGGTCGTCCAAGATTTGCGGAAAATTAATAAAATTGTGGTACCTTGTTGTCCTATAGTACCAAATCCTGCAGTTATCCTATACCAGATACCATGGATTGCAGAATGGTTTACAGTAATTGATTTGTGCCAAGCATTTTTCTCAATTCCATTGCCCCAGATAGTCAGTATTTGTTTTCGTTTACATTCGAAAATCATGTTTATGTGTGGAATCGTGTTCCTCAGGGGTACACAGAAAGTCCCTCCATTTTTAATCAGATACTGAAAAGGTGCCTAGAAAAATTAGTAATGCCCAGGAACTCAGTCTTGGTACAATATATAGATGATCTGTTAGTCGCATCAAGAACTCATTACGATTGTGTCGCTGACTCAATTGCATTACTCAATCATTTAGCTGAGGAAGGACACAAAGTGTCACCTGAGAAGTTACAATTTTGTACAACAGCAGTTAAATATTTGGGACACCAAATTGAAAGAGGAAAGAGAAGAATAACATCTGAGAGAATAAAAGTAATTAAGCAAATGAAAATGCCAGTAACACAAAGGGAGGTGAGAATGTTTCTTGGAGTAGTAGGATACTGTCGACAATGGATTTTAGGGTTTTCACTACTAGCAAAGCCTTTAATTCAGTTAACCAAAAAGAAAGCAAAAGATCCAGTTGAATGGGATGATGAAAGTGCCAGTGCATTTGTTAAATTAAGAAATGCTTTGTGTGAGGCACCTGCCCTGGGCATGCCTGACTATACAAAAGAATTTACATTATTTTGCTACGAAAGAGAAAGTTGTGCACTTTCAGTCCTAACCCAAAGACATGGACTAGACAGGCGTCCTATAGCATATTTTTCTGCTACATTGGACCCAGTGGCTGCAGCATTGCCAGGCTGCTTAAAAGCAGTAGCTGCTACCTGTATGAGCATTGAACAAAGTGAGTCAATAGTAATGGGACATCCTGTTAAAGTGTTCGTCCCACATGCAGTTGTGATTTTGTTGACAAGAACCAGAACTCAGCATCTCACACCTAGTCGGATGACAAGATATGAGCGAAAAATTCTAGGAGCTGAAAATGTGACCATAGCTAGCTGCACAGTTGTAAATCCTGCTACATTATTACCAGATCCATATTGTGAAGAAGTTAAGGACGACACAGAACATGACTGTTTGCAAGTCACAGAGTTGTGTACCAAATCGCGTCCTGACATACAAGAAATGCCTCTTAAGAACCCAGACAGGGAGCTGTTTGTGGATGGCTCATGCCTAAGGCATGAGGATGGCAAATTGAGTGCAGCCTATGCTGTATGTGAACTTTCTGGAATAGTCGAAGCATCCTATTTACCAGGAGTCAAATCTGCCCAAGTAGCTGAATTAATTGCTTTGATCAAAGCCTCCAAAATTGGGAAAAATTTAAAAGTAACCATATTTACGGACAGTCAATATGGATACGGGGTTGTGCCTGATTTTGGCCAACTGTGGATGCAGAGGGATGTCATGACTTCTTCAGGATCCCCAATCAAAAATGGGCAGTTTGTAAAGGAATTATTGGAGGCAATACAATCACCAAAAGAATTGGCAGTGGTGAAATGTGCCGCACACCAGTCAGGAGATGACTGGGTGGTAGCTGGCAACAGATACGCAGACCTAATCGCTCAACACTGTGCCAGAAATAGAATGGCAGTAAACAGAAAAGTCAAAAGAATGGGAATCAGCTGCCAGCTTATGCTATGTTCAACACCTGAAACATGGAATGATGTGAGACGATTGCAGGATGATGCTGAAGAGAGTGAAAAGGATGTTTGGATAAAAATAGGGTGTACACGAAGAACAGATGATGACGTGTGGGTTTATTCAGATGGCAGACCAGTCATGCCTGATTGCCTGATTTCACAAATGGCCAGATTGTATCATGGAGACACACATGTAGGGAGAGATGCCATGATTAGACTTTTCAGACAAAATTGGTACAATCCAAAGTTTAGGGCTGCAGCAGAGAGTCTTTGCCAGAGGTGCTTAACTTGCCAAATGAATAATCCTGGAAGGAGAACAGTAATTGGTTTGCGAAAAATTGGAAAGGCAGAGGGTCCATTTGTGAGATTGCAGTTAGATTTCATTCAGTTACCACCATGTAAAAGACTGAAATATGTACTTGTCATAGTGTGTCTGTTTTCAAGGTGGGTGGAGGTTTACCCTACCAGGAGGAATGACAGCATAACAGTTGCAAAACTGTTGTTACGAGAACTCATTCCACGGTTCGGTTTCCCAGTAACTTTGGAATCAGATAGAGGAAGTCACTTTAATAATGATGTAATTCGAATAATCTGTGAAGCATTTAAAATTGAACAAAAATTGCACTGTGCGTACCGCCCAGAGGCTTCTGGAGTGGTTGAACAAATGAATGGCACAATAAAATCAAGATTGTCAAAAATGTGTGAATCCACATCATTGGATTGGCCAGATGCATTGCCTCTTTTCTTAATGGGACTCAGAAGCATTCCTGATAGAAATACAGGATTGAGTCCGCATGAAAATATCATGGGAAAAGCAATGAGACAAGCCCATGTACCTGGCAATAAACTGCTGAACATAACTGATGATATGGTTCTAGATTATTGCAAAGCATTGGCTGACCTAGTGCGTTCTGTCTC
This sequence comes from Calotriton arnoldi, assembly GCA_963921515.1. Taxonomy (NCBI): domain Eukaryota; kingdom Metazoa; phylum Chordata; class Amphibia; order Caudata; family Salamandridae; genus Calotriton; species Calotriton arnoldi. The sequence continues at coordinate 2,496,897 of CAWUFW010000747.1, forward strand.
TCACCAGGTTGGAGAAGACGCAGTTTCCAGGCAGCCTGAACAAGAGCATGATCTGAACCCCGGAGATTGGGTGGTAGTAAAGCATCACACCAGAGAAACGTGTTTATCACCCAGGTGGGGCGAACCTTCTCAGGTTATATTGGTTACAAACACAGCAGTGAAATGTGCAGGTTTACCTAATTGGATTCATGTAAGCCGTAACAAAAGGGTGCCAGCTCCTGAAGAAAGAGAGGATCAGTCAGCATCAATAGCTGAGGAAGCTAAAGGTTGGGCAGCTGAAGAATCCCAAGTGATAGATTCGGGAATAGCTGAAGAAGAACAACTGAGCACAAGCCAGGACTGGATACCAGTGGTGGATGTACCTGAAGTCTTTATCAAAACAAGGAACAGAGCTAGATTAGAGGAAATTAGAGAGGACCAGATAGGTGAAGAAGAACAAGCTCAGGATAGGGAGATTGAAACTATAAGAGAACCTGAGCAGGCCCAGATAGGGAAAGGAAATTGGGCTCAAATTGACAACGAAACAACAAAATTTGAGCAGGGACAGACAGGTTCAGAAGAACACGGTCAGGCTGCAGAAGTACAGAGTGCAATAAGCCCTGATCAGAACCAGTTAGGACAAGAAAAACACGTTCAGGGAGAAGAAAACCAAGAAAACATCGAACAAGAAAGCATCAAGCATGAAAACGTCAATCCTGAACAGGGCCAGTTAGCAGAGACTCACATTCAGGCAACTGAAGAAACATCAATAAGACCTGAACAAGAGCAGATAGAGTGGGGAAGTGAAATCAAGGACAAACAATTTGTGCCACACCTTGAGAAAAAAGGAGTTTTTGGAAAAGCCTCGGAAAGTGAAAATACAGTGCAAACCAAGAAAGTTAGAAAGGGTGATCATTGGCCTAGTGTCATTAAAAGAGTGAAATACCATATAGTAACACGAAGTGAAGACCCAGAACAAGTAAATGAAGTAACAAGCTTATCTGGACAAACAAGTGGGGCTGAAAAACGAAAAAGCAAAAGATTGAAAGTCGTGAACAATAAATAAGTTTAAAGGTCCTGATTGGACTTATATAATTCTCGAAGACTGCGAAAGTTCAGAGACAAGTGAAAGTGGTGACGAAGGAACAAGTGCAGAACTGACTTATGAAAAAGAAGTAAAACCACCTTGATAAACGTTAAAGTTTTGAAAGAAAAAGAAAAGAAGAGAAATCTTCTTGGACAAAAATGGCTGACGACAGAGTTTCTGGGAGACCGAAACGGAAAGGTTGTAAAAGATGCTGTGCTGTATGCATATGTAATTTGGTAGTGGTACTTATAGTGTGGTTAGTTGTGATTGTAGCAATTCCTTACCTTATGATAATGGATAAAAAGAATAACAACGATACCAAGGGAGGGATAGATAACCTGAAAAGTGATAGAGTATAAATAGAAGCAGAGGATGAACCAGATTTTCATCACATTGTAACAGATAACGATACTAGTTTAAATGTTTTTACTAAATTATTGTTTCAGTACGTAGATACAATGGATGTTAGTGACTGTTATGTCTGTATGAAGTTACCTAAATCAGTAGCAGAAGGCCTAACCTATCATCATTTACCTTTAACTTATGGTATATCATGTAGTGTACTAACTAGTTTATTTTATAGAACTGGGAAACTTCAGTATTATTATTCAAATATAGATGTGATATTTTCAGAGGTTCCTATTCGGAAGAATCTGAACCCAGTGCTTAGTAGTCAAGATGCACAATTTATGGGAGAATTTTTCTTAACAATGAAGTCGATAGATATAACATATGCACATAGAAGCAATCTAACATGTTCATTATGTGAAGAAGAAAAGATATTTTTAAACTTAGTTGAAAATAGAAGACAGAATTTCCAAAGGAAAGCGTCTGAGCAAAAAGCTCATCTTCCACCTTGGGCTGAGAAAGAGGGTATTTATACACCTGGCAAGGCTCAAGCTGCTATGGCTTTAGATTTTGTAAAGACAGGGAAAATTTGTCTTCTTAGGTTAAAGACTGAATATAACAATGTTTTTATTGGTACCAGTGAATGTGAACATAATTTCTTAATTCTTGGAGGTTGGGGACTAAAAGGAGGAACGGATTCAGTTTTTCCTGGAATATATTATGTGTTTGGGAATAAGGCTTATTTTAGGCTTCCTGCACGGTGGTATGGAAGTTGTTATTTTGGAATAGTTTTTCCAAAGGTATACCACGTAAAAAGAAACACTGGAAGCAATGAAAACAATAGTGAATTAACACGTAGTAAAAGAGCTCGTTTTTCAGAAATTGTAGGTGACATATTTGGTGCATTGATACCTTCAGTGGGAGTAATTCTGAACTTAAGGAGAATATGTAAATTGTCTACAGTGGTTGATCGTTTATCAACGGATACTGCTGGAGGATTTCTAATGATTAATGCGGAGATGGTTGCGATTAGATCTATGGTTATGCAAAATCGACTTGCTCTTGATATATTGTTCTCAAAAGAGGGCGGAGTCTGTAAAATGTTGAAAACGAAACATTGTTGCACGTATATTCTGGACAAAAGTGCAGAAATCGGAACATATATAAAGAATATTACAAAACTTGAGAATGAACTGAAACCACTGGAAGTTGATAGTGTATGGGAAAGATTGACAAATAGCATTGCGTCAATTGGTACCTGGTTTACTAATGTAGGGAAAGGACTTATAGGTCAAATAATAGTACCCTTAGTAGGGATAGCAATAACAGTATTGTCAATAATGATATGGTGCAAATGTTGTAGAAAGAAGGAAACATATAGGGTGACAGGAAGAGGAAAGAAAAGAACATTTGAGGAGATTGAATTAGAAGACCTGAGAAGTGAAATTTACAAGAAACTGAAAGGAAAGGATAAGAATAGACAATGTAAAAATGAAAATGTGACGGAAATATGTTAAGTTGGCATCTGGTTGTAGGTAATTTGATGGCTCAGAAACGCCATCAGAGAGGGGATTGATGGAGCAAGGACTCTCAATGAGACTTGCTCGAAAGCAATCTTCTCACAGTATTAATTAATCTGTACTAAAACCTTGTAATGTCTTTATTAATAATGTGCAAACACAAACATTTTTATCTAGAAGATGCTTGCCTATGTGTTTTCCACTAATAAGTAATCCTTGTCTAATCCAAAATGGCCGCTAAAACGCGGGAATTCTACTGCGCATGTGTTAACCATGTCACGTGGTATGACGTCTTTCTTTGCTTGGATGGAATCTTTTGCTTCTGCGCAGTGTATGCTAAAATGGCCGCTTAATGTTCTCACATGCTAAAGCTTTCGCATTGCTGCAATTAATAATGTGGTATTCTAACGCTACTAATGCGGGATAGACATTTATAATTAAATGGGATTAGGGTAGAAGTAGGAGGTATACAGTGAAAACTTTTATTTTTGATATTAATATGTTTCTTCTTTGATTTCTATTAGTTCGTAAAGTGGGCCTGGGTTGACTAAACAGCAGCTCAAGAAACATGTGACCTGCGCATGCGCCCTGAAAACTAACAAAGCAAAGCGATGAAGTCAACTTGGAAGATGTCCAAGGACATGACCCGCTGATCACCTTCAGAGTTCATCCGAAATGTCCCACGAAAAGATACATTTGTATATACTTTGTATTAAAATTGTTGTGAAACGGGTGGGAAATAAAGCAAATGTATTAATTGAGAGGGGCGGTATTTTTAAAACAATGGGCTTAAGAAAATTGAACTAAATTAACGTGGTGTGAGGATCAACCCCCTGTCCCTGTCCAATCAGAAATAGTGGGCCCATAATTTTGAAACATTAATGGGAGGTACATGGGTGTAGAAGGGTATAATAGATATAGAATTAGCTAATTAGCTAGAGCAGAGCGTAGAGGCTGTCAGAGAGCAGAGAGGAGTGCGAGGAACAGTGCACTCAGGCTCAGATTCTGCCATAGACGAGAGCTGATCGATCACAGACTGAACTACTGTCCAAAGAAGTCCTGAGGTGGGGGCGGGGGACTCTATTAGAAGAAGACGTTGAAGAACCGAGGAGGAACGAAGTGTCAGAGAGGGGAACGACACAGGCGTCGTTGGTAGAGAGGTCATCTATCCTGTCCTGAACCTAGTCCGGAGGTCTTGGACTTCATTCTATCCTGGGGACCCTTTCCAACTCCTTGTCCAAGGGGTTTGGTTTTCACACCATTAGGTAACTATAAATGTGAAATCTTTAATTCGTGCTGCTGTCTCTATCTTCTCCTTTCTGAGGGACCGTCATTTGTGATCAATAGGTGACAATAGTGTGCTTCCTCCTTGATATGCGAATAAGTATTATGTGGATTGTAATTTACTCTGCTAAATAATTTTAGATAAACATTTTAAAACTTCCTGAGTCAGTGGTTATTTCAGGAGTCTAATGAAAATTATGTTTTGTATGATCTCATTTCAACCCCAGTTATCAAAGGTCCATTGGTAAGTCATTACTCTTCAATCAGAAAAGGTAATTGGTAGCAGGGATTTGATAAAGAGTACAACTGATTCCCACCAGCGGTGATTACTAGTTAGTATGAATGAATGGGCCCAGGTGAGTATTTAGCGTATGAATGCTTGTTGCTAGTAACCCGCTGGATCACTAGGCACCTTGCAAAAAAAGGGTCAGTTTTCACTGTGAAAATGTGGTGTGTCCACGTTGCGTTTTGGGCCGTTTCCTGATGCGGGCACTAGGTCTACCCACACAAGTGATGTACCATTTTTCTCGGAAGACTTTGGGGAATTTGGGGTGGGTGGAATTTTTTGGATCCACGCAGATTCCAGAACTTTCCACCACAGAAATTTGAGGAAAATGTGTTTTTTTTTTACAAATTTTGAGGTTTGCAAGGGATTCTGGGTAACAGAACCTGGTGAGAGCCAGACAAGTCACCCCATCCTGGATTCCCCTGGGTGTCTAGTTTTCAAAAATGTATAGGTTTGCTAGCTTTCCGTAGGTGCCGGCAGAGCTAGGGTTCAAAATCTACAGCTAGGCACTTTGGAAAAAAGGGTCCGTTTTCACTGTGAAAATGTGGTGTGTCCACGTTGTGTTTTGGGCCGTTTCCTGTCGCCGGCACTAGGCCGACCCACAGAAGTGAGGTACCATTTTTCTCGGAAGACTTTGGGGAATTTGGGGTGGGTGGAATTTTGTGGATCCACGCAGATTCCAGAACTTTCCACCACAGAAATGTGAGGAAAATGTGGTTTTTTTGGACAAATTTTGAGGTTTGCAAGGGATTCTGGGTAACAGAACCTGGTGAGAGCCAGACAAGTCACCCGATCCTGGATTCCCCTGGGTGTCTGGTTTTCAAAAATGTATAAGTTTGCTAGGTTTCTCTAGGTGCCGGCAGAGCTAGGGTTCAAAATCTACAGCTAGGCACTTTGTAAAACAAGGGTCCGTTTTCACTGTGAAAATGTGGTGTGTCCACGTTGCGTTTTGGGCCGTTTCCTGTCGCCGGCACTAGGCCGACCCACAGAAGTGAGGTACCATTTTTCTCGGAAGACTTTGGGGAATTTGGGGTGGGTGGAATTTTGTGGATCCACGCAGATTCCAAAACTTTCCACCACAGAAATGTGAGCAAAATTTGTTTTTTATGACAAATTTTGAGGTTTGCAAGGGATTCTGGGTAACAGAACTTGGTGAGAGCCAGACAAGTCACCCCATCCTGGATTCCCCTGGGTGTCTAGTTTTAAAAAATGTATGGGTTTGCTAGGTTTCCCCAGGTGCCGGCAGAGCTAGGGTTCAAAATCTACAACTAGGCACTTTGCAAAAAAAGGGTCCGTTTTCACTCTGAAAATGTGGTGTGTCCATGTTGCGTTTTGGGCCGTTTCCTGATCTAGGCACTAGGCCTACCCACACAAGTGAGGTAGCATTTTTCTCGGAAGACTTTGGGGAATGCGGGGTGGGTGGAATTTTGTGGATCCACGCAGATTCCAGAACTTTCCACCACAGAAATGTGAGGAAAATGTGTTTTTTTTTTACAAATTTTGAGGTTTGCAAGGGATTCTGGGTAACAGAACCTGGTGAGAGCCAGACAAGTCACCCCATCCTGGATTACCCTGGGTGTCTAGTTTTCAAAAATGTATAGGTTTGCTAGGTTTCCCTAGGTGCCGGCAGAGCTAGGGTTCAAAATCTACAGCTAGGCACTTTGAAAAAAAGGGTCCGTTTTCACTGTGAAAATGTGGTGTGTCCACGTTGCGGTTTGGGCCGTTTCCTGTCGCGGGCACTAGGCCTACCCACACAAGTGAGGTACCATTGATCTCAAAAGACTTTGGGGAATGCGGGGTGGGTGGAATTTTGTGGATCCACGCAGATTCCAGAACTTTCCACCACAGAAATGTGAGAAAAATTTGTTTTTTGGGACAAGTTTTGAGGTTTGCAAGGGATTCTGGGTAACAGAACCTGGTGAGAACCAGACAAGTCACCCCATCCTGGATTCCCCTGGGTGTCTAGGTTTGAAAAATGTATAGGTTTGCTAGGTTTCCCTATGTGCCGGAAGAGCTAGGGTTCAAAAACTACAGCTAGGCACTTTGCAAAAAAAGGGTCAGTTTTCACTGTGAAAATGTGGTGTGTCCACGTTGCGTTTTGGGCCGTTTCCTGTCGCGGGCACTAGGTCTACCCACACAAGTGAGGTACCATTTTTCTTGGAAGACTTTGGGGAATTTGGGGTGGGTGGAATTTTTTGGATCCACGCAGATTCCAGAACTTTCCACCACAGAAATGTGAGGAAAATGTGGGTTTTTTGACAAATTTTGAGGTTTGCAAGGGATTCTGGGTAACAGAACCTGGTGAGAGCCAGACAAGTCACCCCATCCTGGATTTCCCTGGGTGTCTAGTTTTCAAAAATGTATAGGTTTGCTAGGTTTCCCTAGGTGCTGGCAGAGCTAGGGTTCAAAATCTACAGCTAGGCACTTTGCAAAAAAAGGGTCAGTTTTCACTGTAAAAATATAGTGTGTCCACGTTGCGTTTTGAGCCGTTTCCTGTCGCGGGCACTAGGCCTACCCACACAAGTGAGGTACCATTTTTATCGGGAGACTTAGGGTAACACAGAATTGTAGAGCAACTGTTATTACCCATTGACTTTGATGCATTTCTGCCTTCCAAATTAAAGACAATGTGTAAAAAAGAAGTTACTTTGAAAAATGTCCTATAATTCTCATGCTAGTATGGTTACTCACAATTTCGGAAATGTGCAAATATCTACTGTTTCTAAACTCTATATTTTGTTCTAATTTCAGAAATACATAGGTGTCTTTCATACCAATTTTTCCATGTATATATTTTCCCAAATTAATTGCTATATACCCAGTACATAATAAAAAACCATTGCAAGACGCTGCTCTGGGTTTGTCGGGTTCTTGGTGAACCTACAAGTCCCTTATATCCCCACAACCAGAAATGTCCAGCGGATGTAACGGTATATTGCTTTCAAACAGCTGTCATAATTAGAAGAAGTTACAGGTGAAAAGGTTGGCACAAATAGCTGTTTTTTTCCAACTAATTTTCAATTTTTCCTATATTCAACTGTTAGTTTCTATAAAGAAATCTTGAAGGATCTACACAAATGACCCCTTGCTGAATTCAGAATTTTGTCTACGTTTCTAAAATGTATAGCTTTCCAGGATCCATTTTTGCTTTTATACCCATTTCTACCATTAACAGGAAGAAGGTTGAGAGCACAAAAAATAGCAAAAATAGGCTATGTCCCAGTAAAATGCCAAAACTGTGTAAAAAATGTTGGTTTTATGACAAAATTCTGTCAGTCCCTAAAAGCTGGGAAAATGGTGATTTCAGCCCCACAAACCCTTTGTTGATACCATTTGCAGGGAAAAAACCAGACGCTTTCATTTGCAGCACTTTTTTCTCATTTTTCCCAAAAAAAACAAAATTTAGCTGTATTTTGGCTAATTTCTGGGTCCCCTCCAGGGGAATCCACAAACCCTGGGTTCCTTTAGAATCCCCATGATGTTGGAAGAAAAGGACGCAAATTTGGTGTGGATACTTTATGTGGTCAAAACGTTACAGGGGCCTAAGCGCGAACTACCCCAAATAGCCAAAAAAAGGCTTCGCACAGGGGAGGAAAAGGCCTAGCAGCGAAGGGGTTAATCTATCTTGGGGTTATTGGTCAAGAAGCTGAGTTAAACTCAGCTGAGTACAGCTGGGATGAGAACAAGTAGGACCAAACCTTGGCCACTGCACCTGCTGCACTATGGAAAAATGCGCCGCTGATGACCTGAAGAAACATTTGTGCTGACGGAAAATCGAGATTGTTACAAATTGTTCTTTATTCGCCCACCAGGAATTTTCTGCTGCAATTTTTTTATGACGACCGAGTGCATTTAAATAATATTTCTCATGTGTTCTGTGAGTTTTCGAGCACTAAAGATGGGATGTGATGAACAACAGGAAGCTACCAAACAAACTAGCAAAAATACAGCTTCACCTAAGTCAGCTGCAGCATCCAAGGGCCAAGTTGAACGCAAACTTAAAATGGGACAGGGTTTGTTTATGATAAAGGGCATTTCAAGGTTTAAATGAGAGTTAGCGCTTAGATGCTTTGCATTTTTCCATTCTCCGTATGCAGCACTAAACAAGCGTCTGACATCATGGATCACTGGCCCCAAAACAACACGCAAGCAGCAAGCTCCTGTTTAAAAATATACCTGGAATAAAATCAGTTCTAACGCATTCTTGTTTACTGTGGGTGTTTTCAGTCTCCAAACTTGGGGACTCCGAAAATGGTGGGTTTGTTTGGGCAACGACCTTTAAGGTCTTTAATCAATGCACTTCGTATTGGAATTCCAGTTACCCTGTAAACAAAATGCCACGCAATGTTTGTCCTTAGGGACAAAAATTACACTATGCAGGGGAGATAGTGTTGCTTTCCAGACGTTATTTTTAGAGAAACATTCCATGAGTTGGCTGTGAATCTAATCTAGCTCAGTGAATTCTGCCATCTTCCCATCATGGCATGTACAGCCGGCATGGCAAGTACCAGGACCTTTGTGAAAATAGAGTGTCAACATTTTAATGTATAGAACGTGAAAAGGAGCTTTAGCTAGCATTGGACAACTTAGCTTCTGTCATCCATCTTGGATGTGACATTGCCGTACACCACGTGACCGTTACTGCTGTTTATTCTCTGCTATAATAAATACTTTCAGGCATTCCAATACCAAGGAGACTTTTCCACCGAGTTGAAAGAAATGTACCTTTCCAAGGACAAGCTAATTGTCCTATACTGAATAACATGCAAAGATTCATTTCATGTTTTATTTGTAAAAGCTGGGAAACACCCAAACCAATGTAGTAGAATGATGAGAGAATCACTGAATGTATTCTGTATTAAATGTTTCTCTTTGCTTGTCCCTCATTGGTTAAAAAAGCCTGGGAACCATGTACTAATATAGTGAATGTATGAAATCCATTGACCTAATGACCTATAAAAGAGCAATATTTCTCCATGTAAGGACGACTCCTTTTTCCCATTCTGGGAAGGCGGATCTATGCGGGATTTGCCATTGCTAGACTTTTACTGAGTTTTGACTTTCTAATCCCTATTGAACCTATCTGCTTTGATATTCCTAATTGATGGCCCAGCTTATACATTGCTGTAACTATATTATTTAAGTAAATCTTTAAACTTTGGCCCTTGTCTGTCTTTCTTGATCAGAACACTTTCCTTTCTTAGTTCTATTATTTAAGCCCAAAATATCATAGAGCTAGGTCCAGCGGGAAGCACCAAAGTCTGATAGGGACTACATGACTCCCAAGCCAAACTGCCAGCGTACTAGGTAAGTCAACCAGAGGTGGGTTAGCGTGTTGACAGATCTGGTAGCTGAGCTGATGGTTCTGACTGGATTCATCAGATATTGACTGGACCTGCCAACGTGAGGTAAATTAACCATAGAACAAACAGTCTGCACCTTTATGGTCCAGGCAGGTTTACCCCAAGATTCAAATTAACCCAGCCCACAGCTCTGATCCCCAGAGACCGAGGGGAGATGAGGTGGATGTTCTGGTAATTCTGAAGACAACGGCGTGAGTATCAGTAGGGACAACTGTGTCTGTGCAATGAGACTTGGATGAGCGTGAAGCAAAGTGGCACATGTTGGGACTACTAGGTGAGAGAAAAAATTAGATGAAGTGGACAGAGTTTGAATTGAACTATGATGTGGCATTGATTCTTGGACTTCTATGGACGGTTATCGTTGTATCTTTGATGGTTTTTTGGGGGGTTTTTTGGAGGCCGGTGCTGTCTAAGTCACTTTTGGTTTAAGGTATTGAACATATAAGATTGCAAAAAGGTACCTCAGTTGAAGTTTGAGATGTGATAGGTTGATGTATTGTCTGCTAAGGTCGGGCATACTGTGAAGTGCTATCAGTCACAGCAGGATACAGACGTAACATTACTATTGTGCGATTGTACTAAACGAGGTTCGGTAGTGGTTCATTCCTGCACAGGAGGGAGTGCGCCAGTCACAGCAAGCTCCCGCTGGTCAAGAGAGTGCCAGCGAGTGTATGTGGATACTGTTCTCCATCTTTTAGAAACTTTCTCATATAGAAGAATGAGACAATGTAACATTTTAAGGACGTTGGGCAAAGAGCTTAGGGGAGAGCGACAGTACACAGGTTGCTGATTTCATATGGTGCACGCAGGCATTGGCTGGCAAACGCCGAGTGTCGCTCTGTAATTGGTTGAGCTTTGACAGGGTCACACTGATATTGGCAGACAAGTTGCGAGCTCTATGAGTGAGAAAGGCTTGTGTGTGACAACAGTGTGATAAATATAGATACAGTTAGACAGACAAATGGGGAATCCTTTTTCAAAAATTCTGAAAACTTTGGATCAGGAAGAGAAATTCCTACCTGAGTAAACACCAGATAGGGAAATGGTGGCCAAGAAAGGGTTTCACATATGCGTGTGGCTCAAACAATGGCATTAATACACTGCAAAAGATCTTGAATTGTGGTTCCTACTGTGTGGGACGTTTCACATAACTAGACTTGAGAATCTGAGAAGGAGAATGCATGACATGCAGCCCTAGACTATACCCAAACAATTTGAGACTCGGATTTTTGGGAAACAGGCTGCGAACGGGAAGAATAGGAAGACATTTCGATTAAGTTCCGAAATAAGACCTATTCCTGGATAAGCGCACAAGATGACAAGAGACAAAAAAATGGTAGGAGAGTGTAATCAATACAGTGGGGGCATACCACTCAATAGATAGTGAAACTTTAGAAGAAGAACCCCAGTGCTAAAAAGGAACCGAAAGGAGAGACAGAAGAAGAGAGCGAGAAGAAGGATGGTTTTATAAATGAGATCTCAAGAACAAGACCACCCCTGTATAATGCAGCACCCATGATAGGGAACTCAACCCAAACACCGGCAGGAAAAGAATACACCACAACACCCTCCACAGAAGGAAGTGCCCCACCTAGTTACGACAAAGCCAGCATTATGTCAAGGACCCTAACCCAAATTGCCCCACTGACTTCAGTAACCTTAACCACCTCCAAGATCCTGACCAGCACAAGCATTCCCCATGATTACCAGCACACCCTGAGCTCAGCAACACTTTAGCAGTCCCCTGACCTCTGGAGACGCATCAAGCATGCCAGTCCCTAGAAGTCAAATCGAAGGGCTTAGTTAGATCCCCGGTACCAGAGAAATGGTACAACCTGCAGCCCTCAGATTAGCCCAACAGCTGAACAAAGTAGTCTCATGAAGAATAAATACTGCTCAGTTGAAAAGTGAATTTGAAGAGATTGTAAGGGTAATGTAGGATTAGACTTTCTAGGACACTATACTGAGAGCAAATTGGTTTACTTGAGCAAAGAGGCAGCAAGAGTAGCATATGCGAAGATGGAGAAGTTGGCTGATGAATGTGGATTTAATTTGACGCAACGAAAGAAGTTGAGGAAGAATGTCAAAATGATGATGAGTGACAAGGATTTGAAGATATTAAAGGCGAAGCGGTGGAAGACACACATGAGAGAACTGATCGAATGCATCAGAGAATGGAGCGAAATGGAGTTCAGGGAATTGTGATGAAAGAAAGAAAGGTTGAAGGTGAAACTGAAACAGGAACCCACAGGGGAGGAGAATGGGAAGACCATAGGAAGAGTGGTAAAATAATACCCTTTGAGGGAAAAACAGAGAGCAGCATACATGCATTTTCCGTGGCCTTGAGTAGATCTTTTCCATTTCATGAATACTCTCCCAAAATTGATGGAAAACCCTGACAGGTGGTATGTACAAATAGATCAAATTGTAACCATCTCCAAGGTATTGTGGGAAGATATGGACCTGCTCTTTGAGGTAGTGGTTCCAAAGGATTTGTGAGCAGAATGCAAGCAAGCCATGGATTGGCCAACCCAGGAACCTCCAAGAGTAGCAAACACTAATGCCCCAACCATATTAGTGAAGAACAAATACGATGCAAAAGGGATTGAAGGAAAGGTTCATGGTCACCCAAACTAAGCTAGCACAGAATGGAGGGATGAGAGGTTTGAATATGTCCGACCCAGTTCGATACGAGTATAGGCCCAAATATGCAGGGAGTTTCTGTGGCTTATGGGGGGAATGCACACGTTTTTGCGAGAGAAAAGGGTAGGGTGAATGTCACAAATATTAGCATTTTAAAGAAAGCTACCCCATGTCACCTTTGTAACAAGGCCAGCCACTGGAAGAGAGAGTGTTTAAGAGAGAGTGTTGATTCAACCCTAACTGAGTACTAATCAATGCTCAGATGACTAAGCCCACAAGTCAAGGGGAAAATCTCCAATGATGAATCTTAAAACCCTTAGGCCTGGAATACCCCACACCCCTTTAGTGGCCACACAGATGCTGAGTGAAAATCCCAATCTCAAGCCCAGCGCTAGAGCCCAACAGAAATCATTCCTGAATCATGCTCCACCAATTAGGATCATGTTTGGAAGGCCAGTGGGAATTGAACAGGCCCAATGATGTTGCCTGAGGGGACAGGAGGATTGCATGTTTGGCTCAGTTATGGAAGTGGATCACAGTGGCCTTTTTAATAGACACCGGAGGCACTCTTTCAACTGTTAGGATGTTTGAGGTCCCGAACCTGCCCCTATCGGGACAGGAGGTCCAAGTCACTGGTATAACAAATCAGTAGCACACAAGCAAAGTTTCAACCCTTGTACGAGTAAAAAGAGGGACCATCAAAGACCGTCACCAGTTTGTCATTAGTGATTCAGGTCCTGTGAACCTATTAGGAAGGGATCTGCCCTGCAAGCTCAATTGCGTGATCTATTGCACGCCAAAAGGAATTGAGCTAGAAACCCAAGCAGCTGAGGCTGAGTTCATGCTTAAGGCCCAACAGTCCATAGTAAGGCAGTACCCTGTTTTCACCAAAGAGGACCTACACCTTGACTTAAAGAAATCAGTAAGAGAGGAGGCTTGGACTTTACAGGAAAAGAAAATGGCCTGATCAAAGGTGCTAAACCATTAAAGATTACAGTCAAAGCCAATACAGCTTTTTCTTAAATACGACCCTACAAATTAACCCCCGAAGCTATAACAGGAATAACTTCCATCATTGAGAGCATGATAGAACAGGGCATCCTTAAGTAGGTCATTGGGAGTCCATGTCCCACGAGCACATTGACACTGTTCTCAATATGAAATTCCCAACTACACAGAGAGAAGTGCGAAGGAGTTGAACTAGAAACTCAGGCAGCTGACGCTGAGTTCAAGTTTAAGTCCCAGGAGTTCGTAGTAAGGACTGTACCCTGTTTTTACCAAAGAGGACCTACATCCTGACTTGAAGGAATCAGTCAGAGAGGAGGTATGGGATTTTACAGGAAAGGATATTGTCCTGATCAAATACAACCCTACAAATTAACACCCGAAGCCATAGCAGGAATAATTCCATCATTGAGAGCATGATAGAACAGGACATCCTCAAAGGGGTCATTGGGAGTCCATGCAGCTCTCTGATTATGGACTTGCAAAAGAGCAAATAAAAGGCGGAGGATCATGCAGGACTTAGAAAAATAAAACAAACAGTTGTTCCATGTAATCCTGTGGTACCAAGCTCAACAATAATCCTGTTCCAAATTCCCCCAGAAGCACAGTGGTTTACGGTCACTGACTTATATCAGGCATTCTTTTGCATTCCCTTTTATGAAGAGAGCAAGTATCTCTTCGTCCTCCGTTTCTAAGAGGAAACTCTTGTGTGGTTCCGTGCTCCTCAGAGGTATACCGAGAACCCCTCATTTTTCAATCAGATGCTGAAAAAAACGTAGAGACCCTACAGCTGCCATGCAGTTCTACCCTAGTGAAATACATCAATGACTTACTTGTGGCATTGATAACAAAAGAGGCTTGTAGGCAATACACTATCGTCCTGTTCAACCACCTTCCAGAGAACGGGCATAAGGTTTTTCCCACAGAAAATACAGTCCTGTCATAAAGAGGTCAAGAAAGTGGGACATCAGATTGAGAAGGGAGCTAGGAGAATGTCCCATGAGCGCCATGACACTGTACTCAAAATGAAATACCCAAACACAAAGAGTGAAGTGCAAATGTTTGGGCATGGTTAGCTATTTCCAACAATGGATACAGAATTCTTCCCTTGTGGTGAAGCCCTACAAGAGGCTCACACACACACTGATGTCAATGATCCAATATCAAAGGATGACGAGGGCTTGAAAGCCTTCCAAGAGCTCAAAAATGTACTTTGCAGTGCACCCACTCTTGGAATTCCAGACTGTACCAAATTGTTTGTGCTGTTCAGCAACGAGCCAGATGTGTGTGCATTATCTGTGTTGACACATACCCATGGCAAATCAAAATGTGTGGTTGCCTACCTATCAGCTACCCATGATCCAGTAGCCGTAGCATTACCTGGTTGTCTCAAAGCGGTTGCAGCAGTTAGCCCAGTATACAACAAACCAAAGGTAATGTGATGGGCCACCCTCTCATTGTCATGGTGCCCCACTCCATTGCAATTCTTATGACTCATACAAGCACAAAACACTTGGCCAATAGCTGCTTAACCCGCTATGAGTGAATCGTTTTGTCTCCAGAAACTGTGTCACCAAGAAGATGCAAAGCCCTCAATCCCGCAACCCTGCTACCCACCCCAGAGGAAGATGAAGGGTAAAAATTGGACCACAGTTGCGTTGATGTCACAATTGTACACAAATCTGAGATCAGATATACTGGGTGTGCCCCTTGTTGAATCTGACCAGCCTTCGAACCCTTGAACCCTTGCACTTTAGACCTGGTCCCTGCTGGTCCCGGTCGGAGAGGAGGAGTCACGGGCGCAGAAGCGCCATAAAACTGCCCGAGGTATCCGGCGGAGTGGGAGCCTTCGAACCCTTGAACCCTTGCACTTTGGCACTTTAGACCTGGTCCCTGCCGGTCCCGGTCGGAGAGGAGGAGTCACGGGCGCAGGAGCGCCATAAACTGCCCGAGGTATCCGGCGGAGTGGGAGCCTTTGAACCCTTGAACCCTTGCACTTTGGCACTTTAGACCTGGTCCCTGCCGGTCCCGGTCGGAGAGGAGGAGTAACGGGCGCAGGAGCGCCATAAAACTGCCCGAGGTATCCCGCTGCGCGGGACGCGCGCGGGGACGCAGCCCGGCGCGAAGACCGGGCCAAGACGGGCCCGTCCGCTCCGGTCCGAGGCTGGGCTGGGCCCACTCTTGTTGTTCCTCGGCCGAGGCACACAGGAATAGTATACGAGATTCACGAGGAGGTGGCGCACTACTAAGTTTGGCGCACAAAGGCGAAGAGATATAACTATTAAAAAAACTCTGGTAAGCGAGGACTTGGACATGTCTTACATGGTGCTACCTGCATAATAGTAATACGAGAAATCATTACGGACATTGTGCCACACGATAAGGGGGCCCTAGAGTGCATTTTATTTTTTGTCTTCCTAAACGCCATATTGCTGTTTTATTGTCGTTTTAATGTTATATGATTATTACTATTATAAGAAACTGTAATCACACATACTAGCACATACTAGCGGGGTGGTAGAATACTTAATAATATCTGTTAAAGATAAGAAAGATACCCCCAGTATATCAACCCATAAGGGAAAAATGGGGAAAAGAAAGGCGGTCACTGTACAACCCCCGCATGAAAAAAAGGGCTTGGGAGACCATAAACAAACACTGCTGAGTTACCTAACAGGGCGATGGGTGCCTTAGAAAAGCAGATATCCTCAGTAGAAGAGACGTGGTGTCAGGAATGTTAGGCACTGCAGCTGGGCTGATTAATGCTAGCGTAGTAGTGGCTGGTTCACCAGGGGACTCAACAGGCACAAAGGACATGCTACCCCAGAACGGTTGTATTCAAAATTTGTCAGATCACGTAATACTGAGTGATCACGAGTCCTTTACATAGCCCCCCCAGAAGCGGAAAAAAAATCCAGCACTTCCATATAAGCGGAGCGAAGAAGTCGAGGAGGGGGCGGTAAATAACATGATAACCAAGCCCATTAAGATCAACGCACCCAACATGTTTAAACCTGGTAAAAAAACAGCTGGTACCAAAAAAGGCGCCATAAAACCCACAGTAGACACAGGAAATAAAATAAAAAGCAAATCCCAGGAAAACGACCTAAAGAACCTAACCAAGCTAGTCGAAAAGTTAGACGTCTTCCTTAGAGACTCGCTGACTAAGATAGAGAAAAGAGTAGATCAGATTGAGGTACGCTTGTCTAACTTTCTATCTGAAGAGGGAACAGCTAAATATATACTTCATAACCCCCGGCGAGAGGGCCATGGCAACCTTGGAAAAAATATAAGCACTGAGCAATATAGAGATCAGCAGCCTATCACTCAGAACAGAGAGGTTTCAGAGACTAATAGAATCGCACCCAAACAAACAAAGCGATCTCCTCCCCTATGTATTTCCACACTTAGTACCACCGGCCGAAATTTAAATAGGGGCGATAAGGGAGCAGACATACAAGACCATAGCTCTAATCAGTTCCCTCATCATCAATCCACTATGCCTCTACATCCTAGGACTACCCCAATTGGAGCCCCTTACTTAGACCTACCACCAGCTGTCACACCATATACAGTTATTCTTGCAAATGTACCCAGGTTGAGGGAACAAGACAGCGAATCATGGGAAAACTCTAAGAAAAAAGTCCCTTCATTGGCTAGGAACGAAAGTGGGGCTCACAGAAAATCTCTTTATGGAGTTTAAAATGGGCCGTAGGGTAACATGGGTTGGTAAAGATCGGAAAACCCTACCCAGAGACTGTGTGGTACTGACGTTCAAAACGCCCCAGTTAGTAGAAAACATCCTATGGAGGGCAGGGAATAACATCACGATCATGGGAGGCATTAATATACTGCCTCTTGGTTTTTTCTACCGACCATCAGTCGCAATAGAAAGAGGTAGTATTAGCACCGAGGCGAGAAATCAGTATAGTACAATATACCGGTGGGTAACCGATTCGAATTACTCCCAACTTTAGATGAGATAGACTGACTGGAATGGGTATCTGAACCTATCTTAAACAAATCGCCGGTTCATACCATTCCCGTTTTAGAAATCACTGTCCCAAGTATCCCAAGCATCAAAAGGGCTACCTTAGGAGGAAAAGTCGTGTTGAAGAAACAGAGTAACACGCTAAAAGATAATCCCTCTAGCTCCGAGGTAACCCCAGACAGCAGACTCGTGACAGGGCCGAGAATGAACGTGGAGCGGAGTTTAGAAACCCCTCTACCAACTGTAGCAACATCTGACATACAAATTGGGAGTATGAACAAGGAGAGCAGTATCTCGTTTTTGTTTTGGAATATAGCGGGGCTACAATCTAAATTAAATAACCATCTCTGGCATGAATTTGTGGGGAAATTCAACATTCTTTGCATACAAGAGACGTGGTCCGTAAATGAAATTCACATAGATGGTTATAAGACTTATTACACATCCGCTATACCATCTACACACGGGAGGCCCAAGGGAGGACTTAGCATAAATATATCAAATTTGGTGCAGATACACAAAATATCTTTTGTAATTTCTGAACCCAATTACCAAATTGTGACTCTGAATATAGACAAACGAAATTGTGTGGTCCTGATTAATTTTTATAACAATGCACAGAAGGAACAGCTAGCGGATATGCTGAAACAGTTTAGGAATACCTTACAGGAAATACAGAATGGCTGTACAGAGAACGCGATAGTTGTGTGGGGGGGTGATTTCAACATGGCTTTGTGTCCATCTAACCATGATATAATTTGTGGATTGTCAGACGAAGATAATCGCAATCTACCCCATTTTTCCCACTCAACACATGGAGATTCCCTAAATGAGATCTTATTTCTTTTGGACCTGGGCTTTGCAAACATATTATGCTCCCCACCGATACCATTTACCCAGACCTTTAATGGGAGAGGACTGAGTTCGATTATTGATTTTATAATTATTCCAAATAGATTCGCTCCCCGCTTATTGAGCTATAAAACACACAAGAATGCCATAAGCGACCATTTCCCCCTCAGTGTGTCCCTATCCCTCCCTACAAAAACCCATAGCTCTTATAGTAAGAGGAAATTTGCGGCTCAAGACATGATAATAGATAAATTAAATGGCTACTCCCTAAAGTGGGATAAAGTAGACCCGCATAAGATCACTAAGAGAGTGGTAGAGAATAGTTATGAACCAATCATGAAATGCTTGCACGATTCTACTCCACATGAGGACATACTGGAAACCTATGCACAAATAACTGAAATAATAAGGAACACCCTAAAGGTTGAAATAAAAAAGGGGAACGGGAAAAATAAGGGGTGGTTCGACTGCAACTGCACAAAAGCATACACAGAACTAAAACATGCACTACACAAAAAGAAAGAGACAGAACCGAAATCAGTCAGTGTAGGAAGGCTTATAATCAGGCCATGAAAAAACGTAAAGAAGATCTAAAAAATAAAACTTGGGCAGACTTACACAATGCATGCACTATCAAGGATAGTACAGAGTTCTGGCGCGTGGTAAAATCTCCATTCCTAACGACAGAGGATACCCCTTCCATAGAGATCGCCATTGATGAGAGAGACTGGGTGGAACACTTTTCCGAAATCTTCGGACAGGGAGGGAAGTTGGGCGGCTCTCCCACAGGTGATGAAGGTCAGAGTATACTGCCAACAGTCTTCCCATTAGATCTAGCCTTCACCTTAGAGGAGGTACAATGTGCATTAAAAGCCAGCAAGGGGGGAAAGGCCCCGGGGCCAGACGGCGTAACTGTCGACATCTTCAAACATAATATTGAATTATGGGGTCCAATAATAACGCGAGTGCTAGCAGCTTGCTGGGCGATTGGACTCATTGATTCCTGGTCAGACTCCATCATGGTACCCATCTTTAAAAAAGGTGACAGACTAAACCCGGCATGTTACCGCCCTATCTCATTGCTGGATTCCCTGGGCAAAGTGGCAGGTCATATAGTGCTGAACCGACTCCAACAATGGGCTGAGGACAATAATGTCCTATCAGACATTCAATTTGGTTTTAGGGAGGGGCTGGGTACAATAGAACAGGGCCTTAATCTAACCATCCTCATGGGCAAATATACAAAGTTAAGAAAGGGAAAATTGTATCTGGCCTTTGTAGACCTTACGGCCGCATTCGATTGTGTAGACCACGGAAAATTATGGAGCATTTTAGTAGCAATGGGGGTGGAGGCCCCCTTAATTCGCTTTTTAATGGAGCTTTATACAAACGCAAGAGCTCGAGTGCGGTTTGGGCTCAACGGAGAGTGCACAGCGTCGTTCCAAGTGGAGAGGGGGGTCAGGCAGGGTTGTGTTCTCGCACCTTTCCTATTCACGCTACATACCAACAGCTTGGATCAATTCATGTTGGAAAGGTGCCGGGACCTACCCCAGCTGTCAAAACGTCCAATACCTGCCCTACTGTACGCGGACGACGCTGTAATTATGGCCCGTACACCAATGGGACTCCAACGGGCTCTTGATAGCTATAATGAGTTCATGAGAAACCTAGGCCTGAGAATAAATATCTCTAAAACTTTTATAATGAGCTGTGGGACAAGTGGTAAGAAGCAGAGGGACACCTACATAGAGAACAAAAAGGTGGAAACCACTATAACGTACCCCTATTTAGGAATTTTAATTGACCACAAGGGCCATTGGCATCAGGCTATCAAGGCTAGGAAACTCCTTTTTATGAGAACAACGACAGCCCTAGTGAATTTCTCAAAAAGGCTAGGAAAGAGACCCCCAGTAGAACTGATCCATATCTACTAAGCTAAATGCGTCAGTACAGCCATCTATGGTGCGGGGTTATGGGGATACTGCGATGTAAATGAAATTCAGAGGGTGGAGAACGCCTTCTTAAGGTACCTGTTGGCGGTTCCACGAGGCACATCAATTTACATCTGTCATACTGAGTTGGGGCTCCCATACATTACGGATATAATAAAAATACAACCAGTGCTGCTATGGCACCGGATCTGGACGTCGACTAAAACTATATTTAACCGCAATGTCCTTAGCGATAGTCTGAAACTTGAACATGCATTACAGATCAGGTGGCTGAAGTACATTAAAGTTTTTATGTCTGACTTAGGCAAGGCAGAATACTACCATAACCCTTCTCTGATGGGCTCTATTTCGAGAAAGGCGTTCAAAAAACAATGCATGACCCATATGGAGGCAAATAGATTTGCCACCGAGGCATCGCGGCCGTCGGTTCAAACTAACCAATTGATGCTGTCAACCATCGGCATGCAACCATATTTAGCCTACACACTAAGCGGGTATGATAGATTTGTCCTTACACGTCTCAGATTCGACGTATTTCACCGTTTGGTTTTCCGACCATAAACGATTGGTCCAAAAGCCTACCAAACTGTCCCTGCGACAAAGTTTCCCCGCAAACATCAATCCATGTAGTCCTGTTCTGTAAATGCTATATAGAACAAAGGAGAAGGTGGATCAAACCCATTTTAAAACTATGGGGTATGAGGCAATGCCGTCCGGCCTACCTTGCTCTGCAGATTTTAGATAATGACTGCTTTGCGAGATATATTGCTCTATTTTTGAAGTGTACGATCAAACATAGGAAGCATATATGAATTCAGCTCTACTTAAATGTCTGTCGCTACATCTCAAAGTTTTTAAATGATGTTTAGACTTCTAAAAAGCTGCTAACTTTTAATCAAATTTTTTATGAATTGTATAATTAATGTGAAATGTAAATGTATTAATTGTGATTTTATGGTTTTTCTGAGCTCTAATATGAAAACCGAATAAAGCTAATTTTTGATTTGATTTGAATCTGACCATACCCTGTTCGTTGAAGGCTCTTGTCTAAGAGGCAGATGTGGCATTTTAGGAGCAGGGTACGTCATTTGTACGCTAAGTGGAGTAGTGGAAGCATCCTATCTGTGCTGTGTAACTTGCGCACAAGTAGCTGAACTGATTGCCGTCTCCCAAGCCTATTGTACATCCAATGGGTCTAGAGTCACCAACAATACTGACAGCCAGTATAGAATCAGTGTTGTGCATGACTTTGGGCAGTTGTGGTCCCAGAGAGTATTCTTGACCTTGTCTGGTTCATCAATTAAGAACAGCTTGTACATCCTGAACCTGTTAAATGCACTTTAGCTGCCAAGGGAAACTGCAGTAGTGAAATGTGCTGCAGACAGGAGCGGCAACAATTTTGTGACAAGAGGCAATAGGTATGCGGACAAGATCGCCCGCTATTGCACTCTTGTGTCCAGCACATTCGACTTAGATGAGCCATGTAGTGGAGAAGGAGGGCTAGTTTTGAACATGATGTTACACCCACTGCAAACATTCAACGAGCTAAGGGAGCTACAGCGTGAAGCCCCTGAAAGTGAGAAAGACATATGTGAATAAACAGGCCATATGAAGGATACTAACGATCTATGGGTATTCAGTGAATGAAGACCTGTTTTGCCCAATTCCATGTTGTCTGCAATGGTAAGACACATGTGTGGGCCAACCCATGTCATTCGGGATGGAATGGTGATGACTTTCAAGGGATAGTGGCACAACCCCGAGTTTAGAGTAATGGCCATGGCCGAGAGCTTGGTCTAGCATTGCGCCACTTGCCAGAAGCAAAATGTAGGCATGAAGGTTGCTGTGACTATGAGTCACATATGGACATCATATGGGCCCTTCAAATGTCTCCAGATTGACTTCTTGGAGATACCCCGATTTGATCAGTTGAGGTACATATTAGTTATTGTGTGTTTAGTTAGTGTAGGAGATATGACAGTCTGAAAGTTGCCAAACTACTATTGCGGGGATTGACCTCACAATTTGGAATACCAGTTTACCTCGAATCAGATCAAGGAAGTCACTTCAAGAACAAAGTCACGCAGCTTTTGTGTAGTACACAAGGGATTGACCAAAGATTTCACTGTAGTTACAGACCGGAAGCTTCAGGTGTAGCGGATAGGATGAATGGCAGGATCAAAGAAAATTAGCTAAAGCTGTGGCTCGACATCCCTCAAATGGCCTGATGCACTTCCCTTAATAGTCGAAGCACTCCATGCAGGAGAATGGTGCTCTCCCCCCACGAAGTATTTATGGGGAGAGCCATGAGAATCCCTTTAGTTGCAGCAGCCGCTCTTGTGAATATCAAAGATGACCTGGATCTCGAATATTGCAGAGGATTGACTGATGTGGTGCATTCTATCTCCCACCAGGTCGATGTTGCAACTCTATCCGTGAAAGTGGCTCCCTGTCATAATCTGAGCCCTGGTGACTGGGTTTGTGTGAGAAAGCACGTCTGCAAGTGGTGCTTGGAGGAGGGTTGGAGAGGACCCTATCACGTTATACTGATCACCAACACTGCCGTGAAGTGTACCAGACTGCTGAACTGGATACATGCTTCTCATACCAAGAGGGTGAAACGAGCAGAGGAAGAACTGGAGCCAACATCCACTAATTTCCAGAGTCTGCACCGATTTGAGGTTTCTGAGGGATCCGAAGAAGAAGAAGGTCAACCTGAGTCTTCACAGTCTTCTACAGCAGTGTCAATGCAGCCACAAAAGGAAAACAACGGTGCAGAGCCCACAGACATAGTTAGCACCAGACACTCTAGATTGAAGTTGCTGATTAGCAGAGAGAGCCAAACCTTCTGGAAAATGGAGACTGGTCGGCCCGCGACAGGCTTCTCTGGGAGAGAGCGAAATTGAGAAAGAACACTCTGGTTCTGAGAACAAAGAAATCACTCATGAGCCAGAAATCACCAGTATTTCAGGGGGAAAGTGCATCGCAGAGAAGAGTGGCCAAAAAGTAGAACTAGGCGAAAGAGAATATTGACTAAAACTGAGAGACCAGAGACGATTAGAGAAGTAAGCAAGTTAGAGGAACTGTTAGGAACTCTGGTAAGGGCTGGTGGCAGGGAAGACCAAGAAGGCAGAAGATTTGGTACAGAGCTGCCCAAGATCACACAGAGAGTCAGAGGAGAAAGGGGATCCAAGGGGAAGCTCTGCACAAGGGAACAAGAGATTTAAGGCTCAGAAAGGACAGGCACTCAAGAGGCAATTTGGTATTCAGACTAAATAACACCCAGGACAGACGTGCAAGATATATATATAACAACATTAACAATAAAGGGAATGTGGTATAAAGAACTCAGGAGCTCCATATGGTAATACTGAAACTCAGTAAGTTCCTCACCCACAATTGCTATTACAGATACTGACTGAAAACACCCACATATAGGATATATTTGCAAAGGCAGGGTCTGCGGAGCTGATACCTATGGAGATGTTATGAAAGTAACTCAAAGACAATACTGACAGGGGACAAAAACACCACCTAGGTTGTCAGCTGTGCCCACGGATCCTGGCCATCAAACAGGAACACACAAGGCGGTAACAGCTAGAGTACAGAACTGAATATCCAGCCACGAATGGACAAGGAATAAGCAAGCAGTAGTGCTTACCAGGAAAGAAAGGAAAACAAAAGGCACACTTGGCAGAAAGCAAGTACAACCCACACAAGAGAAATGGAAGCTAAGACAGCCAGAACAGGAAGGTAGCTAACTAGAAACTGGTACTAAGGTAAAAGGGAAGAAAGGCGGGGATTGGTACAAAAGTAAAAACAGAAGGAATGAAAGTTCAAGGATGCACTAAATAGTGCTGACTCAGAAATCAAGGATTCAATCAATCAGATAGAATTTGTGTAGTGCTGCTCATCACCCAGGTGCTGTGCTGCAGGTCTCAGTAGAAGAGCCAGGTCTTGAGTCCCTTTCTGAAGTGGTTTAGCGAGGGTGCGGTGCGGAGGTGGAGAGGCAGGGTGTTCCAGGCTTTGGCAGCGAGGTGGGAGAATGAGCATCCTCCGGTGCGACAGCAGTGGATCTGTGGCGTTTGAGTGAGGACGAGGTGTGCGGAGCAAAAGTTTCTGGAAGGATGGTGGAAGGCCATACAGTGGTTCATGTAGGGCTTTGTAGGCGTGGGTTAGGAGCTTGGTCTCTTCTGGGCAGGGAGCCAGTGGAGGTCTTTCAGGTGCTGGGTGATGTGTGTACTCTTGGGCAGGTTGAAGATCAGCTTAGCTGCTGCGTTCTGGATTGTCTGGAGTCTTTGCGTTAGTTCGTGGTGGTGCTGGCATAGAGTGCATTGCTGTAGTCGAGCCAGCTGGTGATGAGGGCCTGCATCACCATTTTCCTGGTGCTGATAGGGAGCAATCTGAAGATTTTTCAGAGCATGTGGATCAAGTGGAAGCAGGCTGAGGTGACGGCGTTGACCTGACGTTTCATGGAGAGTTCGCTGTCAAGTATGATGCCAATGTTGTGGTCATGATCTTTCAGTGTGGGCGTAGGTCCGAGTTCCGCTGGACACCAGGAGTTGTTCCAAAGAGTGGTGTGTCTGCCAAAGATCAGGACTTCCGTTTTGTCTGTGTTGGCAGTTGTCTCTCATCCATGTTGCGACGTTATTCATGCAGTTGTAGAAGTTGGTCCTTGTCCGACTGGGGTTCACTGAGAGTGAGAGGACAAGTTGGGTGCCGGCGTAGGAGATGATGTTGATATTGTGTGATCTGATGATGTCTGCAAGTTTTGTCATGTAGCTGTTGAAGAGGGTGGGGCTGAAGGATGAGCCTTGGGGTACTCCGCAGATGGTGTGCTTGGGCTGCAAGGTGAAGGGGGGAAGGTGGACTCTCTGGGTGCGTCCCATGAGGATGCCATCCATCTGAGCTCATCGTCTGTGATTCTGATCTGGTGAAGTTGATGGATGCGTGTGTGGTGGAAGATGGTGTCGAACAGTGCGGAAAAGTTCAGGAGGATGAGGGCAGCCGATTCTCCTCTGTCAAGTAGGGTTCGGATGTCATCTGTTGCTGCAATCAGTGCTGTTTTGGTGCTGTGGTTGGCTCAGAAGCCCAATTGGGATGGGTCCAGTAGTTTGTTTCTTTCTAGATGATGGGAAAATTGGAGGTTGATGGCCTACTCCACGACTTTGGCGGTGAACAAGAGGAGGGAGATGGGATGGCAGTTTTGGAGATCTCTGGGGTCTGCTGACAGTTTCTTCAGAAGGGGCTTAACCTCTGCATGCATTCAAGGTAACACTGCAAGCAGTACTAGCTCAAGGAAGAAGAAATCAGCTTGTTAATATGGAAAAAGTCAAACATAATATTTAAAGCGATACATTCATGTATGAGAACGAAATTGCATCTTTATTGAAGAATTTGCCCATTGTGAACTCCACATCAATTTCGAACGGACCGGAGACTGGACGTCCTACAAACGTGGCTAAGGTATTGATGACAGGCCTATACACCTGAGCTCTATCATGGAACTGTTTCGTATTTGATTGTAGCAGCTCTGGTTTTTACACATGAAACCATGGGGAGATAAAGCAAGTTACCTGTGTTTCGATTTACTTCTATTCTCGCTACCCCAAATTGGATTTTTGACCTATTTTACATTTAAGCCCTGATGAAGTTCAATGCCAATTGAACGAAACGCGTTGGCTGGAGTTTGTGCATTGACACTATTTGAATAAAGGAGAAACAAAATAAGGAACTCTTGTCCGTATAGTATGTACTTTGGGAAAGAAGCTCAGTGGTGCACCATTCCAATATAATCTGTATTCTTGATCTGCGTTGCAGTTGCACCCAACGACGGCAGGTGCAGGATTTGTTGTGCACACTCTTATTGATCATTGCAAGACATTTTTACACAAGGAATGTAGCAGTGAGGTGCGGCTATTATAGTCCGCCGTCGCTTTGTCCTTTTGTGAACTCCACATCAACCTCGACTCACAAATCCGTAGTCAGGCAGGCTCAGAGACCTAGGCCTGAGGTCACTGATTGATAGGTCACAGGTGGAGTGGCTCGTAGCTGGCAGACAAACGCACGAGCAGGAAACTCTAGATCAATCCCACGAATATGTCAAGCGACACTACAATGGTCCAGGTTGATTGGCCCCAATAAGGCATACATGGCCGGAAGGGTATGCGTGCTCCTAAAACACCATACAATCAGGTGGCACATGAGTTAGGAACATATAGCCAATCAGGACACAGCACACGCAATGATCATGCACTCCCCATGCCAGACATCTGGACACATTACCCACTGGCCACATTGTGTCGATGCAAGATTGAGGCCCACCTGTACTTTCCATTAGACAATTAATTTATGACTCCAAAGGCAGCAGCTTACATTCTCCACCATACATGGACTACAGGATATACTTTATTGTCCACAATGAACTGTATAAAAAAAGCTGCAGACCGATTGTGAATTAAGACAGTCCTCAGACCCTGCGCTGTAACTGTTCTCCTGGCCACTTTGTTTAATTAAACAAACTGTTCCTGTTTTGCCAAATGACTCTTATCTCCTATTTTTTCAAAGTATTTCATGTTCAAGTAACATTTTGGCGAGCCAGAAAGTAGCTGATTGGTACCTCGAACCCGACTGCAGCCAAAGGAAGGAGACCCTTCCCGGACGGAGTCGCATTTGTGCCTCAAGGAAGGTGAGCAGACACCGCAATTGATTGAAAGTTCTGCTGAATCTGCGGGCGGAGGTCTGTCCCGAAGCAGCCATCACAGAGGGTAAAAGACTACATCAGAACCTAATGTAAAGCATTTGGCACATGGCAAACTAGGGAGAAGCATAAAAAGATAACCTGTGCACCCTGCCACTGACAGAATTTGGCATATTACCTATTTTATACGTCCTAGCTGAGTAGTCGCAAGGTGGCCTCCAAGGCGATCCCACTGCAGTCACCTTTTTTTTTCGATAGTTTGAATACTAGGAGAGTTGAATCTTTTTTGTATAGCCCTTTATAGGCTCACAGGACACGATTTTTGTGATAGAGCTATCCTGATTGGCAGAGTTGGTACCTCAATCTCATATTCTTTAGTCTAAAAGGGTTTCTCAGTGCTACTGGTCTCTTAACACCATTGGTATCTGAAAGGAGTGAGAAATGTTGGTCACTTGGCCCGCCGTGCGTGACATAGATGGTACGCTTGGCCCCTGGGTCTGACACAGGGTGCGATTCGGACATTTAGGGAAAAAGATTTGGACCTGGGAAACGAAGTATAACTTGCGTGTGGCCAAGAGGGGCCTGTGGTTCTTGAGTTATTCGTTGTTCCATATCTATTACCATTACCTTTGTCCCAGAGCCAATGTTGGCAGACTATCAGGCTCACAGTACTGTGTACCGCACAGAGCTCCCCCTAGTCACAGGTTAGCATGCGCTAGGAGCAGGCTAAGAAATTTTTGACAAGGAATAATTTTTTTTCTGTCAGCTTTTTGTTGAGTTGGTGTAATGTACATATAATGTTATGGTGCTACTATTTACTGCAAACTGTATATAGTATAAGAATTGATATCATGCAGACACTGTCCTAAAGTTTCATGTTTTTTCGTCTGTTTTTATACTTCATATGAGGGTGATGTTATTCATTGCAAACTGTATTTTGCGAAAGGTTGACATTGTGTTCATACTGTTTCTACTACATCGTTTTAACCTATGTCACAACCCCTCATATGTATTGTCATCTGTGTCTATTGAAATGTTCATATTGAATTGTCTGATGCATCTGTAGATAGCGCTGAGCTCATTGTATGTAAAACTGTAAGACTGTACCATGCACATCTGTATCGACGATCAGATCAAAACAAAGACTCCCCAAAAAGAGTTAAGTCGTATTTTGTCCACGAAACCACCAAAATTATCATGGATACCCCATTAAAACACATGGAAACCAGGTTCCTTGCACAGGAAAAGAAACGTAATAAGTTTTGACAAGAATAGCACGCACACACTAAGGCACACACATTTCCCTGGCCTAAGGAGGGAACTTTTGACTTTAATGCAATTGAACATACTAGAACACACATACAAACTAAATACACAGGTCAAAAGAGAGACAGGAGAGAGGCATTACTAAAGTTATGGGCCATCTTTGAAGAGGCCCAGATTGATAACCCTACACTACCGATAGCAAGCAAGGCGTCAGCGTCTCCCCCACCACATACAGTAATGGAGGTGCTCACGCCAGCTCCCCCTGCATTAGGATATTCCAATCCACCAATAGTAGGAGCCGATGAAACCCCCACCGGAAGACGGATAATTAGGCCCAAGTATGAGAAACCAAAAGGCCAGCAAGGCCAGACGATTCCAGTGCAACCCAAGTGCCTTGAAAAAGTCCCCAAAAGCAGGACCCCCCGTCTACCAGGTCCAACACATAGAACCTCAGTAGCATGGAGAGCATGCACTCCCACTGCTTCGAGCAAACATACACGAGTGACAGGGAGATTTGTGGCGGTTCTAGTGGGGGTGAGGAAGGGAGCCCTATTCCCCCGGGAACCAATGATGAGGGTGAGGCTACAGGATTTGCCCAGTTAACCAAGGGGGAAAATCAGGAATTGATGCTCAACGAATAAAAGGCACACAACCACACACGCCTCGTACTGTCAACCACAGGCCGGCCAAAAGAAGAACCCATAGTTGCAGTACTCATGAGCAATACACCATACAGCTTCCTAATGGGCATGGGGCGACAAGGTCATGCCTGAGGGAAGGGATAGTCCCCTTATCGAAAGACACTACGGTTATGCAAGGGTTTTCAGGTACAGAGGCAAGGATCCCCTTCACGAAACCCCTTGAACTGGATATAAGAGGTGGTCACTTGAGAAGAAAGCTATTATATTTTCCCTCATCCCCAACCAATCTATTAGGACGAGACTTGATGGCTAAACTAAAAATGACCATCCAGTTTTCCGACAATGGGACTATGGACTACTCCTCCCCTGGAGACCTTTCCCTGGGACCTGTGTCATTAAAACACCCCCACATCACAGGCAGACAAGCGGAGATATCCCCACCCAACCAGACTGCCTTCACTGAGGCAGTCTTGGAGAACATGAAAAAAATCTTGTATCTTTGTAAATTTGTTAGGCAATGGGTACGTCATGCACACCGTTTGCTACTTGAGGCTACAAAAATAAAAAAAGCCTTTATAGCCAATAAAGTATTGGAGGAGGAAGAGAGTCGAGATTGTGCTACATTCTCGCCCACTAAGACCCCTGGGACAAATCAGGATACAGGGGTAAGGCACACGGGGACAATGGCCATAACAGCTAGAATCCACGCGCCTTTAGAAATGTTGAGCTCAGCCTATGCCACCACCACAGTGCCCCCGTGCACGGAGAGGTGGCGTAGACGAGGCTGCCTGGTGCTATGCAGTGCACCCCTTTCTGCTGTTGATTATTTTACCAGAACGCATAGCTGTAGTAAAGTGTGCTGCGCATACAGAGGGGCAAAAACCCATAGCCTGAAAATGTCCCCAACCGCATAGTGAAGAAGGCCATGTATGGAACGGGCGGGCGGTCACACGTATTACCCACTCAGTGACCCACAGGGACGATCCCCAAACAGGAGCAAGCCCAGAGAGAGGCTGCAAATTGGCTCAAAACAAATTGAAAAAGACCGACCTTGAGGGGGCCGCATTGGCTGCGACCGTGCAAATGGCACCAATCTCCAGGGGAACAACACCGCAGAACCCCAGAGGGTTCCAACCCAGCTATGGCGGTAGAGACCAGGGAGGTTGGCAACAGCTGGACCCTAGGAAGCTTGACCAATACAGGTAACTGGCGCGATTTCTCTTAAAGAACAGTGTAGCACAACATGTTATTCACAGACCTTCACGCTCATGCACCAAGGTCTGATTCGGAGGCAACTGTAAGCGTTGTACTGAACGGCACAGGAAGAACAGACAGTCTGCAATGGATTAGCAAATCACTAATTCCCTGGGAAAAAAACATCCAGAGAAAAATTGACTGCAGCAATAAAATATCTAAAACGAAAATACCTGCGTGTGAGTCATAACTCCACGCCTTTTGTTTAAATAGGAGAGTGCTTTATCTTTTCTGCATGCGTTTGAGTAGAAATTAAGGGTGTTCAATTTGACTCGTACACTTGCTTTACAACTTGTGTTAACTGAGGTGCTGCCTGTGTCTCAGGGAGCTGGGTGTTGGCCCGCTGCTTTCATGTGTTTCTGAACGAATGTGAGAAATTGTGGATGATAGCGGTTTACAGGGTGGCTGGAGCAAAAGTGCCTGGTGGGGAGGGAGGCTTCGATAGTAAAGGAGTTCGTCTATTATTATGATCTATAACATGCATTTCTTATCCCGACGCACAAGTAAAGAGTAGACGTGTAAACACAAGCATCTAATGAAATGTAAACTACTTCGAAATAATTGCATGTCTCAAAGTTACAGCTCAAATATTTGCAAGCAAAAAAAACCCAGCTATTTAAGCGAGTAGCTTAAGTAGCTTTAAGTGAGCTTACTGTTCACAGCTGGGTGAGCAGTTCCCAGCACCTAAGCAGCTGAAGGAACCCTGACTCAAGAAGGAATGACAGTGTGCAGATAGGGTCCAATCCCTAAAAGCATGAGCCATAAGCCTCAACACACTTGGCACCTGGTGTGCCCTGAAATCCATATGCATTCTCAAATACAAAACAGCATTCCTATAAGCATTATGCCATATGCAGCTGCACCACATCCTTGGAACTGATCAAGCAGTGCCTCTGCAACAGCTGGTACCTGAGGAAAAGTGAGGAACTACCTGGCCACTTGAAGTTAAACTGGACACACAGCAGCCGTGCCACAACCTTGGAACTAAATGAGCGCACCTCTGCAACCACTGATTTCTAAGGGAAAGCAGACGCAGTGGGCAAGAACAAATCCGCTCCTACCTAAACAAAAGAATCGTAAGCAAAGAAAAAACATTTATTTCAGTGAGTACCTCTGAAGCGGTTCTCCCACTGGCTGCATTGGGCTTCAGGAGTTGCTTGGAAGAGAGTGGGCCCCTGCTTCGGCCCCGGGGGAACTGATGAGTGCGCTGCTCGAAGCATGAAGAGGTGCTGACAAGAAGTACCAGCAAAGCGAAAATGGATGAAAACAGTACTTGGGCCAAGAGAGACTAATAAGAGAACCACACAAGGAACAACAGGAAATAGCATGCTACAGCCAATAGAAACGGAGGAAAAGAAAGTGACAAGCTCAGGAACCAATGAAAAACAAGGGGGAGTGATGTAAGCCCCTTTTAAGAGTTATATTAACAATAGATTTAAATAGCACAGCGCAAGAGGTGTGCAGGTGAAACCTAACAGGAGGTTTGGTATTGGGCGCTGATTTAAAAACATTTATGCTAATAAATGACACCATGTGACAAAATCAAATAGTTGGTGTTTTTTGATTTAGAACGAATGTACAATACAAATGGAGATACAGACTTTTTTCATACGTTTTTACTGTATTATATTATGGTGGGTAATGTAGAATGTGAAGAACAAGAGTAAAGCAGGCGGTAAAGACGGGTTACTTTACTGAGTCAAAAAGTAAGTTCAGTCGTACGTCTATTGGAGGATAAATATAAAACATTTTAAAAAGACAAATTGCTTACTCTTTTCTTTTTTTCCTCTTGACATTACCTTTATAATCATGTATTGACTCATCTGGCTCATAATGAAAATATTAAATTTAAAAGCGGTTTCTTTCAACACAAATAAAGGTCGCTCTATCTTCCTTTATCCATTCCTCTCTGACTGCAACGACTCACATTTGCAGTGCCCAATACTGCGTGATTATTTCCCGAATTTCCCTGACCCTTCCTTACATCTAAGATGTCTTTTTTCAAAGTGGATTCCAATGATCATCAACAGTCTTGAAAAAGCCCTAGGGTGAAAGATATGTTGGCTGGCAGCTACTTAGAGCGGTGGAATATATGGAAAACACACCATATCTCAGCTACTTATAAAACTCAAACTGGTACATTCGATACTCGCAAATGGACTCTAACAAGAAATAAACCTGTCCTTCATTCTTCATTTTCTCCCTCAGTGAAGATGGTGGAAATAGCGTAATGCTGTAAAAACTCCTGTGAAAAAAAGTCTGTATTTCCTTTTATACTTGTACAATTCTTGAAAAACAAAAACAGCAGTCTACCTGATTTTTTCACATGGTATGATTTATTACCATAGATCTTTTTAATTCAATACCAAAACGCTTTTGTTTCTGCCTTCAACACCAGCAGTGTCTTCACAAGAATTTGTACAGAAGAAAATATATTGTGCCCATGTATTCATCTGAAACCACCCTGCACAAATGGACGTTTGTGGTCGTCCCCTAAAAGTACACCTGGATGTGTTTCCACACCAACCAAATAAGCATACTACGCACCACGACAAATACATTCTTTAAGGTTTTTAAATGCCACTACTCTAATGTGAGGGGTGTTAGTGCACTCTACAATCAATAGCCAAACACCATCTCAAAGAAATACTGTGAGCATATCACCTTTGAGGGAATAAAAAGAACATAAAGAGGAGTGTATGGGATTGTACAGGAAGATCGAAAAGCGAGGAAGAAGCAGTGGTATGGTGGATGCCACTTACAACAAAATTACTTTGGGAACTCACTATAATATGTGAGACCCTGCCCCTTGTTGATAAAGGACACTAACCACCTTTCAATGTTGTTTCTGTCTCCGAGCCGGCTGACTCGCCATGAAAACATTGAAGCTAGGTGGGAGAAGGCCTAGCCCTAGAACCTAGTTCTCTTTCAGGAATGGCGATAGTTCATGGGATGGCCTGCATAAATATCTAGGAACGTACACCAAGCTTTGATTGTAATTCTATGTTTTTCATTCAAGGAAACTGAACGGATGGCCAAAGCCGAGGTGGCTCCCAGAGAATCAGTAAAATCAGGATGCAAAGAAAAGCCCGTGTTTTTTTACATATTTCTGTGTCCCAGGTGGGGGACGGAAATATTACAACACTTATATAGCATTCTGCAGTTTAACAGGGTCCATTAAATACATGATATCCCCCAAACTGGAGGGAGGTTAGAGGGACTGAAGAAGAAACTGAGTACAAGTGTCCCAGCAAAGTGACCAGGGTTCACAGCTTGTAGCATTGTACCCTTGCGATAATTGTTTAAACCACAACAGAAGAGAGATGACATATTATTTAAAAAGTCCTTCTAGTTTCTGATTTCAAAATGCAGGGTGCGCCAGAGAGTCGTGCTGGAAGATGGCCGCCCGTGGATGAGCTTCAGCCAGCCAATCAACATACCAGCCAATCAATTATCCTCTACTAGAGGGACCCTTTGATACACAATTAACGGTGCTGGGCTGCTACGTTACACCTGTTACACGTTACGTTACACTCCAACATTGATCCGGATGGAAGCAGATGGCCAGGAGCATTCCTCAGAGAATCCGAGGGGACTGGCGAGGTGGTCCACGTGGGCCACCAGAGACGTTTATAGGCTTGGGCAAAGTGGGCTCTACCCAAGGCCCCATCCTTTCTGGGGGCCCCAGATAGAGCCAGCTCTGTCCTGCAGGTTTGCCCTGATGACCTCGAATAATTCTTAAGCAGATCGTTTTAAATACAGTTTCCTTTAATTTATTTTTAATGCGGGTGATGTGTGAGATTCTTTTACAGGCATTTTGTAGAGAAATGTTGTGTTTATGTTTCATGCAGCATCCATAAAAAATATTTATTTTAGATCAAAACAGGACATAACATATGAGGAATGGGAGGGTATCACAGAGATTGTTTGCAGTAAAATTCGTGAGCTGCTGCTGTGTTACAAATTTGGAAACAGGTCACTATCCCCGAATATTAGATGTAAACACATTTAGAATTTGGATGAGGGTGCCTGTGCACAGTCAGAGACCTGGCCAAAGAGGGCATGACAGAGATGACACTGGATCATAAATTAAAAGCTGTCTTGAACAGGGGCCCCCAAAATACTTAAGATGTCCCTGCACCGCCAGACAGAACTCTTCCGCGTGGTTACTTCGGCGGTACGGAGGCCGCGTGCATTTGAGGGAGGCCGCAGGGACTGGTGCAGTGGTCTACATGGCACCTCCAGGCAGAATTCTTCCACGTGGCTCCTGCGGCGATAAAGAGGCCAGGTGCATCTGAGGGAAGCTGCGGAGACTGGCGAGTTGGACTGCATGGTGCTCCGGAATGTAGTTCTGTTCAGCCGGGCCGTGTGGCAGTAAGGAGACTGCGTGCGGAGCACGCTGCTGGTACCCGATGAGAGGAGCGGCGGAAGAGCTGTGGGGAGGTAAGGGGGTGTGCAGCCCTATGGCAGAAAGCTTCTCAGGTCGTGCCTGGCTGACTAATAGGGCATGACCGCTGGGGATCTGCTGCCGCTGTAAAACATCATTTGGCGGCCCTGTGAGCGCCTGGCTGTGGCCTAGAGTGACAGCTGCAGGGGGGAGGACAGCCTGACTCGGCGACCACACCTTTGGGGTACTTGGCTTATCTACCGTAATGTTGACACCCTCGGTTGGCAGCGAGGCGCTGATCTTAGGGATGCGATGTGGAGTCATGGCTTTAAGTGGGATGAAAAAACTGGGGGGTCTCTCAAAGGGGCGTTGCCAATATAATTATGGGCGTGGCTTCAAAACATGTAAGCTAAAAATCTGTGCTTAGCATAGTGTGCCGCCCGACTTGTATTTTGCTGTTTCTGTCATAGCATCTAGATATATGATACAAGTAACATCATACCTACAAGGCAGGATTATTGGCTTTGTCAATGGTTGTTAGTTGCATAAGATAAATAAGCAGCAACTATGGCTTGATGTTGTATATAATATTGAAAAAGATTCCACTTAAAGCCCTGCTGACACCACGACGATGTTGCTGCTCCTGCGTATCAAAAAGAGAAGGGGAATATAAAATTAGCTAGCTTTCGTGCCAAGACTTTTCAATAAATAGGCGTCCTTCAGGTCCAGACGGACCATCCAGTCCCCCTGTTTCAGGAGATCCGCCAACAGATGGATACCCTCCATCTTGAAATGGTTGTAGGTTATATAATGATTGAAGTCTTTTAAGTTGAGTACCAACCTGTAACCACCGCCTTTCTTCTGTACCAGAAAAATATTGCTGCAGAAGCCGCGAGGGCCCTCGTCGCAAGACGCTATCGCGTGCTTCCGCAGCAATTCTTCGATTTCTGCATCTATAAAAGCGCACTCTGCTTGGGAAAAACAAAGCTGTCTGGGCTGTTTGTCCTGATAAGGGATCTGAAAAAAGTCTAGATGGAAACCCTGAACTGTCTGCAATACCCAAGCATCTTGAGACAGTTGAACCCAATTGCGATAGAAAAACCGAGTACGACCCCCCAAGGGAAATGGAAACATGTCTGGAGCACTAACCTGAAGATTCTGGAGCTTGAAAGCCTCCACGATATGCTCCTCTGTTGAAACGCCTCTTGTTGAAACGTTGCCTAGTGGGGTAGAACGTTCCCCCTCGGGTGGAGTCCCACTCACCCCTGCCACGACCGAAGTCTCCTCTCTGAGGACCTTGGGAGAAGTGACGGCCAAACGAGCGTCCTCGGCCTCGTCCGGCCCTGTTGAAAACACCAGCCTGAAAAACTCTCTTGATCCCCGACTGTGCCTTGTCGAGAGTTGTGAAGGTGCCTACATACTTAGCCACATCCTTGACGAAACGTTCACCAAATAGGTTACCGTCCGCCAAGGGGCCTGGTTCTGCTGCCGCCAACTCTGTAAGGTTGGAATCCATCCGCATCAGGAGGGACTTACGGCGCTCCGTGGAAATAGCGCAGTTGGCGTTACCTAAGAGACAGATGGCCCGCTGGGTCCATCCGGCCAGGACATGAGGGTCGATTACAGTACCAGATTCCTGCGCCTCTAAGGCCATTTCTAAGATTTTAGCCAAGGGTCCCACTACATCCAGGAGTTTGTCCTGGCACCCTCTCCAGGCACGATCGATACCCTTCTTTGGGTCTTTGGCAAACTTTTTGAGGAAAGTTAAGAGGCTGGAGTCGATATCAGGAGTTTCCGCGACTTTATCAGAGATATCTGGCCTGGGACACTCTGAGCGGAGTCTGTTCCGCACCTCTTTGTCAAAACTTCTGCGCAAGTTGTCATGCAGATATGCTGCAACCTCGGGGGCTGGTAACCAGTCGGAAGACCTTGGCAAAACTATATCGGCTGGATTAAAGTTGAAGGGAGTGGATAGAGACGGAGGAGGTTCCGCATGCTTGGATTTCTTGGCCTTTTTCTGAGGAGGAGACTCATCCTGATGGTCCGAAGACGTGGTGTCTGTATCAGTGTCAGGGTCCTTAGATGTGCCAGCGTCGGGGGCGGGCAATGTGGACAAGGTAGAAGAGTGAGGCCAGGCTCCGGATTGAGGTTTAGAAGCCGAGGCGTCTTTGTTACTGTTTTGAAAATTTACAAACTTAGGATACTTTGACAGCATTTGCAGGAATCGAACCCCTGTCCTGTGAGCGCCTTTGCCACTAGAGGCACAAGACTTACCATTGAGCTATAGCTCCTTGGTTAAACGAAGCCTCCGGTCCTGTAATAGAATCCAGAGAGAAAATGACTCTCTTTAAAGGATTTCCCTTCTCTTACAACGCTCAACTGGCATGACGTCCGTAACTTCTCCACTAGTGAGAAGAGCAGTGTGAGCAGCGCACATCGATGTGCCTGCTATCACTGAAGTCCCGAAAAAAACGGATCAGTGTGAGCACGCGCACATCGATGTGCCTGCTGTCACTGCAGTCCGGAAAAAACGGACCGCCTCCAGTGCACAAAACAGAGCCCGATAGAGACCCTTTCGAGGCCTCTCTAAAAAAAACTGCCGGTGCTCAGACCCAGCCCACTTAAAGCCCTGTGTGGAGTGCAATAGTTCGGCCTGGAACAGAGACACAGGAGACATAGTGGAGGGTCCCATGGGTTCCCGGCCCGACAGGCCTTTATTTCACCAAACATTTCACAGATGCCGATGGACTGCAGCCCTCGGAGGCTGGATTTTGTGCCCGTGGTGCTTCTGGTGCCTCCAGGGCCTCGGTGTTAATTACAGCAAGGGGGAGGGGGGGAGGGAGGAGAGACGGGGGATGGATGGAAGGTGAGAGATTCCACGAGGAGACGAAGGGAGGCTTTATTTTGAGCATTATTGCCAGGGCTGCTGTCGGGTCCCCAGTCAGCCCTGGCCAAGCATATGCTCAACAATTTCTGTCACATTTACTCTCTCTGTTTACATCGCGTTGTTGTACAGTCCTGAGTTCATGTGCAGCGTTTGACATTCCAGGTAATATTAATAGCTATACTTCCAGAGGCCCTGAACGGAAGCGGCTGGATCGCGCGCTGATCCGACGCCTCATCAATATGCGCGCGCTGTTTACTGCCTCATAACTCCGGAAGCCGGCGATATTATCTCCTAAATCAATGGCTTCCGGGACACCCTTGGCGTTGGAGAGCAGTACATTCAGACAATATTAAAACTTCAATTAATGTGCTCGGTAATGAGTGAAAGCTGTTAGGCGGTGGCTGAATAATTAAGAGCGCCCGGACGGTATGCATACATAGTATGTGTTTAGGTTAAAATGCGTGTTCCTGCGTTGATATCTCCTGGTAGTCATGGCGAAGCTGCAGAGAGTGCAGCCGGCAGATTGAGGGACGGAGGACAGGGAGATAAATAACTGTCATCCCAGGATGTGTAATTTCCTAAAGTGCTCCCTTTAACAACTGCCAGGTAATCTGCAGAGGGCACTGATGGCCCCACTGCCCAGGTGATCCCTGCACTGAGGGCTTTGCAACATCATAAAAATACTCTATGTTGCACGAATAGATTGATGGGGCAAAAAGCTATCTGGAGAATATTATTTGCTGTTCAGTAAAAAAAACACTAAAGCGATATAAAACTCGTTTAATTTGTCTGTCTCGGTATGGAAAGGTTGATTGAATAATGATGACCTCCATAACGTTTACACATTTGATTTGTTTTTTTTAAACATTGTGTCTCGCCATCTTTTCTTTTCCTTTTTTAATTCAGTATGTTGTCTCAGACCACGTACTTCCAAGCTTCCTCTTCAAGATGCGTCCACCCCTCCATGAATTGAGTAGTTGGTTATTGCCACATTTCTCTGCCATGGGAAGCACTGCTAATACATGCTCTGAGGTGTAGTATTAGTGCTGAGCATTGTAGGGGATGGTGAGTCCTGTAAGAACTCGCACTGTTTTACACAAGCAAAAGAAGAGCTTAATGGGCCAATGTGTGCCATGGAAGGGTTAGCACAAAAGCTGACACAAACCATGGGCCTGTTAGTGGACGTGAGCACCGGATCTCTGGCACAAAAGCATGTAGTGAGCAGTTAGTGAAGCTGAGGGTTGGTGATTGTGGCTCAGCTGGTATGACTAGTGGTGGGGTAGTAAGAATTGTAGGCTGATTTAAGCTAGGCAAGAAATGGCGCCAAAGCAGGGAAGGTAAGCTTCCCCCGTCCAGAGCGGGGAAGTGGGTGCGCAGGCGCAGTGGGCATTGTGTTGGGGAGTTGGGCAGGACTAGTGACCCATGGTTGCGGAATGTGAGTGCAGCTGGCATGCCAGGAGCTCTAACAGCCATTACGTGCACAATGATTCTGAGTTCTTCATTATTATCAAACAGTATAGCGCAAATAATTTCTGCAACTTGTGGTACAATCATAATACATTAATTATCTACGAAACGGTTATCATAAAAAGTAGGGACAAGGACACACTATGGCAATCAGTAAAAGGTACCTCTGAAATGTTATAAAAAGATATTAAAAATGTTAATTTTAATGAGGGATTGAGGGGAGAGAGAAAAAGTATTTGTCCACTTTGGAGAAAACACAAACATTTCAAAACAATAGATTCCAAAAGAAAAGTGGATACAATTATTACAAACTGGGCAGATATTGGCAGATTTTTGTGGTTAGTCTTGAAGTATGAAGGCCGATCATTAAGGAGTCACAGTCTGTAAGAGATGATTGTAAAATGAATATTCAAATAAGCAACAGTAGGCTGAGTCAAAACGTGTGAAATTCTATAGGCCTAGGGACCTTTTCTACTGGAATGTGACCAGGATCTCTTTTGCATAGAGGTGACCTGTCAAGAATTATTTCAGAATGGGACCTGATGTGGTGAAATACAGAGTAGTTCCCTAAGTAATTTCTAACTAGCTCTTAAACTTGATGGGTAAGGCAGGGGACATTGCAGCAATATCCATAAAATAGTGCTGCAATATCCTTCCACTTGCCCAGTATTGTAAGGATCATAACAACTAACTTAATATCTAAAATGCTTGTTTGACTGTGGGATTGAACTTCAACTGGTAAACACAGAAGAAAGGGTTTGATTAGTAAGACTGATTTAGAGCAATCTAAGCTTCTCCTCCATAATAAATGACCAGCCCCAAAGCTCAGCATGATGTTTCTGTGGATGGCTAAAAAGGATTTCAGCTTTTCTTTGAAGATGGTGGCTCCTCATCCTTAGAGGTAGGTAGGGTAGAATTGTGAGGCGTCTCATTTGGACATGTTGGTGTACTGCCGGTGGATCTGATATTGTCTCTGTGATGTGCTCATCTTAAAAGGGTAGCTTGGGAAGTTGCATTATCAAGAATGCAATAATGTTTGAGGTCAGGAGACTTGAGGGCGAACTGTAAGTGAAAGTGGAGAAGGGAATCATTCCATCTCAGGTGAAGATCGGGTCGATCTAAAAATGTC
Source organism: Calotriton arnoldi (assembly GCA_963921515.1). Lineage (NCBI taxonomy): Eukaryota > Metazoa > Chordata > Amphibia > Caudata > Salamandridae > Calotriton > Calotriton arnoldi. Next base: position 2,536,938 of record CAWUFW010000747.1, read on the forward strand.
ATTTTCAATCCACGTATTCCAATTAGTGTTGTTCATATTGATTTTGATTGATTTTTTTAAGTAAATTGGGTTGGCCAAGCAACTAACCCCACTGGGGAATCATCTCTTCTGCTAAACATCTCTCTGGTTTAGATGGTGTCAGCCATGATTTCTGGGATGTGCAATGGGTGGTTTAGTTTCATGCCAGCAAACACTGAAATTAGAATGGGGTGAACTATTTGCTTCTTTTACTCTCATCTAGGCAGGTGCTTGGGATTTGTCGGATTTAGAGTGCTGCCTTGCTCTTCTCTAAATGCCTGACAGAATTTTTCAAAATTCAGTAAATTGACCCATCCATTATCTCTAGTGGCTTTCAGTTGCTTTAGGAAATGTTCTTATTATCTTCCAGACCAAGGAAATTCTGTAAGGTTATAATACATCTTGAGGTGGCAGTGGCAGCATTGGGGGGTGGAATAAGATTATGGGAGCTACCGTAATCTTAAAGGACCTTGATGGCCATATCAAGCCATTTTCGAAGCATTCCATTTCACTAGTGCCACAACGGTGTTCTTGGGTAATATTTGAGGGAATGTTCTAGAGTTTGTCCATAGTGCCATTTGAAAGCGTTCTCCTTATACCACGATCCAGTGAGTGTAATGATCTCTGTCTTTATTAAGCTGTATTTATTAATTATCAAACTTATTAGATACAAATACAACATGTAGCAGCATATGACAAACACGCTGGGCAGCCATTCACAGAGTAGTAAATGAACAGTCTATCATTTTGCATAGATCATCAGCCAGAGGTAACCAGGGCAACCTGGGAGACAAACAATCCAGAGAGTGCTGTCAAGGTAATATAGCAGACGCAATCCAAGCGTAAAGATATGGCAAAGGATCAGCAGCGGAGGCACTGTAACAGCACAGTGCATTATTATGACTAGGGGCCTACTTTCAGTTTGGCGGATGGGATACTCCATAACAAACTTGACGGATATCCAATCCACCATTTTACAAGCACCATTGGAAATAATCTACTTATGCAGTGGCAGCAATTTTCCTCATGTGTGTGATGGAGTATCTCTGTTGCCAAACTCTAAATCAGGCTCTATATTATGTTTAACATCCTGTGATAGATCCAGGGCAGTGGCCTAGCATGCAAGATTTGGTTGATTAAGATTAACAAATTAAGATCGATGGAATCTGAAATCCAGTTTAGGAAGGCCTTAAAGACATGGATCTATGGAACACCTGACGAATCTTGCCTTGCCCTCATCTAGGTCTTCATCCTCCACTGCTAAGTTCGCTATCTGTACAGCGCCAGGAGGCTCCTTTGGGAGTGACAGTTCGCGCTTTATAAATGCCACATTTCATTAATTTAATTACCCCTAGGTATCTGGGGCATCTATGCTTGCAGCAAACCCTGAAAGAGAACCTCGCTTTCATGGTACAAAGCAAGTTCTTTGACCCTTCAGTCTTCAGATCCAGAGCAGCGCGATGCAAACAAAAGAGCCCATCTGCATAACCACACCTGTGGGGCCATCAGTTTTGTCCATGATATTAGGGGCAGATTTACTAACATTTGATGTAGTGCAACGCAGCAAGGCAAGTTACTGCGCTGTGCTGAATTAAAAACAGAGCAGGAATGCACCATATCTACTAAGATATGGCACATTCCTCCTCTCTGTGCTGGTGCACTAAGGGCAGCCTAGCACCACTGCAGGCACACTTGCGCCATGGTGCTATGTTACAGGCAAGATCGTTTTTTGTGCAGGAAGGTACGCATTCCTGCACAAAAACAATCCTCTGAGGCTTTTTATTATGTCTAGTGTGCTACAGAATGCAGCACACTAAGACAGAGGAAAAGACAAGGAGAAATAAACAAACGGTCCTTCTTATGCTTTCTCTGGGAAGTCGTAGCATTTTGACACATTACCAGTTTTACTAGTATTAGTAAATCTGGGAATGTGTCAAAAATGCATGGGTGGATGCGTGGGAACAATCCCACCCATGAAACGCCTTCCCAGGGCAGAGGAACACAAGGCCGCAACTTGTGCTTGCGTCGCCTTCTGTCACTTTGCGTGACGCAATGGCGACGCAAGCCCTCAGTAAAACTGGGCCGTAGCGTGCCACAATATTCTTGTACTCGATATTCCAGAGTACAATCCTTCTCATTAAATTGTGATATCATATTGCTGTATTTGTTAAAATCTAGCTTTAATAGAGATGTCCTTTCAGTGCTCGTATATTATGTGCGATTGAATGTTAGAGAGCTCATCACCAAGGTCCAATTCCCATTTAGTTTTGTCCTTTAAGGAAAAGTGTGCCACTAGTTTTTGGCAGATGGCATGGATGTTAGTGACCATGTAAGGCCCATCTTTTGAAGTCAGCATAAAGTGGAAAAGTGGTTTTGGCGGACTTTCCAGCAGTATCAGGTAACATTATACCTTCAATCTCGCCTTGAGATGGAAGTATTGCACTAGCACCCCCTCCTGCATGACATGGCACTCTGCCCATCTCCTCTGTGGTCTTCAAAGTGCTGCTAAGAAAATGTCACCTAGAGCAGAACTATCTCCAGCATACTATGCCCTCTTGTCAATCTGACCGCTGCATAAGAGTTGAAATAGGGAACGGAGGACTTTAGGGGAAATGTAAATTGAAGAGGCAGGATGCCTCCTTCCGAACCTGCAAAAGGCAGGCAGCATGGGAATTATCCACCATTTGAATCTTCCTTAAGAGAGACGAGAGAGAATGGGTCATATAACAACCAATCTTCTGCCTCAACATCAAGACATGAGGTTGTCTACTAACATCTTTGACCCAACAAGAAATATGTTGCTACTGTACTACAATGTCAAACAAAATCACTAGGCAAATACTGGCCGTAAACGGATACCATAAGGCCTAAATAAAAGAGGACTGATAACAGAAGCAACTTAATGTACCAGAAGAAATATATAAATGCATCTTTTTATTCATTTCAAAATTTGTTAAAACAAGTGGCAAAACAATGTCTGACAATACAAAATACACTAAAACAATGACAATACTTTACATATAGTGATATCTGATATCAATGATTGTTACTGAACAATTTGTTGTCAGTCGATAATTGTCAAACTTACAAAAGAATTGACACATATGAATAACAACACATTACACAAACGTAAACAATAATCTAGAACAGTTTAAATGTTACACAGCACAAGATTAAGATAGATCGTTTTTAAGCCACACTGTAACAAAGACAATTATGTCACTACACAACCATAGAACACAAATAATATGGTCTTAAGTTGGTGAAACGAGGAGAAATGCATTATTTCTTGTGCAGCACACATGGAAAAAGCAAAATGCCATGGATTGGTTATGTACAGGAAGGTCCCCCTTCCTTCACATAAACAATCTAAAAGAAAAAAATGCATGAAGCAGCACACATGAAAGTGACAAAATGGCATTTTAGAATTGTTTATGTGCAGGAAGGGACACCTTCCTAAACATAAACAATCCTCCCCTGCATGCAGACACCCTTGCACTATGGTGTAAGGGTGCCTGCATTGGCTCTAAGTTGCTAAACTTAGCGCCATCGCAGGGGGAAACGCTGCACCACATTCTTGTAAATATGGTGCAGCCTTGCGTTTCAGAAGTGGCGGAGAGCGGCGTTAAATCATGACGGCTAACGCCTCTCTCCGCCACTTCCTTGTACATATCCCCCTATGAGTGCTCCCTCCTGGGCTGTCTCACTAATTGTACCCATTTTTAAGAAGGGTCATAAATCAGATGAGAAATGTTATCACCCTATTTCCCTCTTGTACCCCTCAGTAAAATCGATGAGTAGGGTTCTATTAATGCGGTTAGAGGAATGGGTACAGGATAATTCTATCCTATCAGAAGCATAGTTCTGATTTAGGAATGGCCTGGGGACGGATGAGCAATGTGTGAATTTGGACCTGTTGATTGGAAAGTATACCAGGGCCAAGCCGGGACTCCTTTACCTCTGCTTTGCTTACCTAAGCAGTGCTTATTACTTTGGTTCTCCATATGGTCAAAAGAGGAAACAAGTTTCAGGAAATCAATTATTTTAGACTGCCTAACTTTGGATATGTCTCTCTTATCCCCTAGCTTTCTTATACGAATATACCCTTTAGTACTTTATTTAATTTGTCAGTGAGGCAAGACCCACATAAAGTTTTATCCCTCACCAAGAGCCATATTAAAGCTATTTTCTTCAAATACATGTATGATCGAAGAATGTGCGACGAGATGAAGAAACGGACGGTTGCTTTCTGCATGTCCATTACCCCCAGGGAGTATTGTCAATACTATTTGTCCTGTGTTAATAACACTCAACACCGCTATGTCTTGACCAGATTTAGATTTGGTACAGTCCACTATTTGGTCACCTTTTCTAATATGAAGACATTGGGTTGGGAGTGGGAATAGGCTAATGTGTAGTTCTGCCATATTATGCCGATTTTGTCACCTATGCCAATATTAAACTGCTGCACGTACTACATTTATTTTGTTAAATTGGCAAAATCAAATAGGCCTTTATAAAAAAATAATGAATCATGCCAGAGAATGTGCAACATCATGCTGCACAATTTACCTTTTCATACTGCATACCATGGATAGCACTGCTGCACTTCCTCCATTGCTGCATAATCCAAGTGGCCCAAACAATGGTAAACCTCTGATATGAGGTTTGTCATTATGATAAAGAAACCCATATTTCACAGGGACCTGTCAAATATTTAATAAATCCCTGTGCTCTGTTATATTGATTTGTATAGAGCACTAATCATCCGAGAGGGTATTCAGGGGCTTGGGCAGGTGTGTAGGTTTGAGGTCCCCAAGGTGCTTATATGAAGAGCCAGGTCTTCACCTTCATGCAGAACTCAAGAAGTGAAGAGGAGGCCCTGATGTGTTGAGGGAGGTTGTTCCATGTCTTAGGTGTGATGTAGGAGAATGATTGACCTCCAGTTTTGCTTTTGCGGATGCGGGGAATGTGTGCAAGTGAGAGTGAGGCAGAGCATAGGTGTCTGGTGGATTGGTGAAAGTGTATACAGCTGTTGCGGTATTCTGGTCCTCTGTTGTGCAGGGCTTTGTATGTGTGTGAGAAGTCTGAATTGGCTGCGCTTATGAATAGGGAGCCAGTGAAGCTTCTTGAGGTGCGGTGTGATGTGGGTATGGCGTGGGAGTTGTTTGGTGATTCCGGCGTAGAGAGTGTTGCTTTAGTCCAGCCTGCTTGTGATGAATGCTTGTGAGACAGTCCTTCTGGTGTTCTGAGGCAGCAATTTGAAGATCTTTTGTAGCATGCGTAGGATGTGGAAGCAGGAGGTGCACAATGCGTTGACTTGAGCCTTCGTGTGAGATTTTGGATTTCAATTTTTTCAGCTACTGCACGTTAAGGGACCTTTTATGTGCATTGCTATTTTAACACATACCTGAACCACAAATTGAATCATAGGCAATTAGAAATTCACTGTGTGAACTAGGAGTATTCAGAAAAGCAAATTTTGTTTTGCACTTAGATAGTTCCTGTTGGAACTGCACTCTTCACTTCATTTAGTAGCCTCCTCAATAAAGGATAGTTGGTACACATTTTCAAAAAATACGTTGTTCTTGGGGCGGTGGAATGCCATTATAAAATTACGGACAGCTTAGGCACAACATGAAGGATGAAATGTTGGTGAAGGGTCATTTTTCGTCAGAACCAATTCTTCAGAGCCCCACACTTGTGCTGTGATATTTAGAGATTTTAACCCATTTGGTGCTACTGATGTGATCTCCCCATTATCAGCACAAACCATTAGGTACTATTGACGAGGAAGTCATATCAAAGCATCCAGGCCTGGAAATTCCTCTGGTGATAGAACCACAGGGGTCCCTTTTAATGTTTCAGCTCAGGCAGCTTGGGAAGAGCTTCCCCAGCAGCCCAAGTTTTTTTTTAATGATCAGCATCATTAGAAAGAAAGGGAAAGTAAAATGAGTAATAAGATTCATTTTCCTTTCACTTCCGTTGGTACTTGGGAGACATAGCTTAGCCCCTGAGCACTGATTGCCATGGGAGAGGTATAGTTGGAAAGGGAGGAATCTCCCATTTTTAATCATGTCTCCCTAGTGGAGCCCTGCTTAGAGATCTCTGCAGGGCATGGGCAAGAGCCCCCGAATTCAAAAAAAGGAAGTCTTTCTTCCAGTCTAAGGAGGGAGATTAGAGGGTATTATCCCCAATCTGTCCTCCCCCCACCCCCCGGAGAGCAGAAGCTCCTTAGGCGCTAGGAATGGTAAAATTAAACCAGGTAGAGGTTGCCTGCCCAAGCACTGGCTATGCCTTCACCCCAGAAGAGGCCTACGTCTCATGGAAATTAGAGGAAAATACATGATTATAGCCAAAACTTGAATTTTGTAGTGTATAGATACAAATCACAGTATCTCTGACTCCCCCAAGTGCCTTTGTTTTCAGAAATGTCTGGGTTTGGTATGTTGCCCAGGGTGGTAGCCAACCCTGAGCCCAAATTCCACAGCTCCCTATATTACCAACCTGGGTCAGTTTTCTTGAAAATGTGATGTCTCCACATTGCATTTTAGTCCCTTTCTTGTCACTGCTAATAGGGCCCCAGTCACTAAAATGGGGTACCCCTTTGTATCGGGGAAGTTTAGGAATACAGAATAGTTGATATTTGTTATTATCAATTGAATTCCTTTCCATTTTTACCTTCTAAATGTAAGACGTGTGCAAAAAAGAACACAATTTGCGAAATGCCCTCTGAATCACATGATAGTATAGGAAGCCCCAAATGCGCAGTAGTACAAATAATCACTATTCCTAAACTCAGGATCTTGATTGCATTAAAAAAATGCCTAGGGTTTCTTCATACCCATTTTTAATTCATTAGATTTTGCCATATAAAATGCAGTATGATCGATAAACAATGAAAAATTATTGTAATCCGCAGATTAGTTGTTGGCTCTGGGTATCAAAGTTGTTTGGACAATCAACAAATACTATATGTACCTGCCATCAGAACGATCTTATAGATATAAATGGCAGATTACTTTTATGAATCAGCCATCAGGACAAAAACTTACAGATAAAAACATCAGCTATTTCAATGTTTTCCATTTTTACATGATTTTTTATTGCAACAGTTTAGTTTCTTTGGTAAAACCATGAGCGATCTGCACAAATGACTTGTTGCAGAACTGAACATTTTGTCTAGTTTTCAGAACTTTCCAGGCTCACCTATGGGTTTCATGGACTACCACTTAGAAAAATGCAAATGTGGTAAATAAAACTTTTCCTGAAAGTTGAAAAGATAATGATTTCAGTGCAGCAAACATTTTATTGATGCACTTTTTTGTTAAAAACAAACAGGTTCTTGAACTGCACTTTTTTCCTGTTTAAAAAAAAAAGAAAATATTTTGCTATCCTTTGGCTATTTTGTTAGCTTAAATGAGAACTTCCCCAAACATCAATTGCTTTGCATTTGTTGGCTTTCTTGTCAATCTTGTGTGCTTGCTTCTTATTTGACGGCATTCCTTTTTCTGTGTGTGGCACTCCTCTAGAGCATAGCTGCCTCACCATTCTTTTGACTGGATATCTTACATCTTTCAATGGCTCAGGGACCTACTTTTTTTCTTTCTGAGTTCTCCAGTGGATACGTGATTTCTTTATTTCTTCCCATGTGTTGCGTCCCCCTTACATTCCTGTCCCCCTGAATTCCCTGTGTTGCCTCCCACCCTCCCAGCTTATCTATAAGATCACATGAACATTCAAGCTTGACTAATGGGTAGACTTCATGCATTTGTTTTTCTCCCACCTTCCACATATTGCAACAAAGCTCAGATCATGGCATACAAAGACAAAATTTATCGTGCTGCAGGCAGGGCCAAGCAGATGTAACTACTCAACCTGTGTTTGAGGCCGAAGAGTGACTATAATGTCTGTTCTCCCATAGGCGGTTAATATGTCCCACAGGTTGTTGCACAGGACAAAATGGCTGGAGCATTTGTTCCAGTTCTTAGTCAGATGGAAGGTGGCAAGCATTTTCCTTCATTTCTAACTATTATGTGCTTTTAAGTACCTGCAGTTAGTTCTCAATATTAATTTTAAGCAGGACCACATGCTATAAGCTTTTTAAATCCTGTTCATAGTTTCCAGTGCAAAATTTGAAGAAAAAAAAACCCATACTATTGGAGTAACCAGGCACTTTACAAATCTCCTGACATAACTATTTACAAAGATTGAAACTATTGAAATCAATGTTCAGTCTCAAAATACCGTAAGATAAATGTTTGCTATTCCTACAGTATTTTAATATTTTTCTTTTACTTTAAACAATGCTTTATAAACAAGAATTGTAAAGGTGAGACCTCTTGGGTTTGTGAATGTTTGTTATTAGTGACGAGTCAGCAAAAACAGCTAATACCCTAGATGCTTAAAGTGCCATTTTGTTCTTTCCCTCTAGGGCATACTTTTAAATTTTGAAATGAAGTCCTAAGGATTCCAGTTTAGATTGTTTACTCAGGCCCCACAAAAACGTCTGGCATGTCTAGGATGGATAAAATGTCTGGTGGACAGAGGTACCATACACGAGGAACCCGTTCAGAAATGGTAGAGCATTGCTAGCACAGTTTGTGGCACTTTGTGTAACATCTTAGGGCCTTATTACAATGAGAGTCAGAAAGCCTCCGACCACAGGTCGGAGGCTTTCTGACTCTAATCGCGGTTTCAGTTTCGATCGCTGCATTACGATGCAGGCGGTCGAAAGTTAAACCAGACGGTCATTCTGGCTGGATTACGATGGGCTCAAGGAGCCCATTGGACAGTTGGAGGTGTTCCCCTAATCCTTTTGGATGGTGTTTCCGCCGTAGGGATTACGATGTCGGTTTCCGACAGGCTTTCCATGTCGTGCTTTCTGACATGGAAAGCCTGTCGGAAAGTGACATTGGAGGCCCCAAGCAGGGCCCCCTTCACCCTGTGGCCTCCGGTTGGGGGCCGAGGGGGCACCTATGGTGCCCCCCTGTTAATCCCTGCACCGTGTGGCAGGCACCCTGAGGTGCCTGCCAAGCGGTGCAGGGATGAACAGATGCTCCCATTTCTCTATGGGAGCTTGTGCTCTGGCTGGTTTGTGGCTGCAGCACAAACTCCCATAGAGAAATGGGAGTATGCGACCGCACCTTGTGCGGGCGCATTGTAATTATAGTGTCGGGACTGCCGACCGGAGGTCGGTCGGTCCTGAGACCGCAACGGTGTCGGTTGGAGGTAACTCCGACCGACATCGTAATGAGGCCCTTAGTTGGGATAACAAACTATGCCCAGCCCTCATTCCAATTACAGGATCCAGTAAATGTCAGGCGCAATCTGAGGCACAAATTTCCCAAAACACATCTAAACATCAACATAATCATTAGACTCCCATACGCATCTCTAAAACATCCTTTTTATTCTACAGTATCCTTTAACTTTTTCATTCTCTAATATGTAACTCAACAAAATTATTTCTAAAAAAGCATAAGCATTTCTCATTGTACTGCATACTTGTGCAGACAACCAGCAGGTTTTAGGAGATAAGCACAGTCACCTGGAAAAGGAAAAGACAGACATATATAAATATACATTTCTTTTAAGGTTAATAAAACAGAAAAACTTTTTACCTTTTTAGGTAACTTGAACACAAACTAATCATGCACCAAACAGCAAACGTGATCCATGAACTGTATTGAACAATTACATTATCTGCATTTTAATTCGTACATGCGTTAATGATTCATTTGGCCTTTAGTACTTTCAAAAGTATGAAACAAAACAAGTGCTAATAAATTTCGGTTGCAAAATACTCACCTTGGGACCAAAGTTTGTGCTGTAGGAGTTTAGACATGGCAAAATGGAGCTGGCATTTAGCTGTGCCAAGCTCCCCAGTTACATATGTGACTAGCTGCTTTAGTCTGGGTTTTTTCATTGCATTTTGGGGCTTGTAGTCCTGTTTAGCAACATGAAACCAGGACTATAAGTCACAGAATCCAAAGAAAAGAAACCTGGGCTTGAGTAGCTGGTCAAGTCTGAATCTTGACAGCTTTGAGGAAATGACAAAGTGATAAGGGAGGAAAAGCCTGGGAGGGGTGGGCAGTGATACCCACTGTCAGGCTTCAACAGCTTGTCTTTCTAATCTCACCAAGTGCTAAAGAGCCATGGCCATACAACAAAAAGTTTGCACTGGGGCAATTCCAGAAAATCTAGGTCAAATAAGTTCACACCATTTTTGTTTCTTTTATGCAGTTTTGAGCTCATGATATTTGCACATCGACAAAACATGAGGCAAACTGATTCCATACTAGCTTTCTAATTGTGTAAAAGCATGCATCCTGTCTATTTTTCAAATGTAAAATTACTATGCTTGAGACAAAACCATTTTGTTATGTAAATGATTGCAAGATTATCACAAATAATGCAGAAATAGCTTATTTGTTTAAAAAAAACGTTTTTGGATTCATATCAGTTAAGCTGTCTATTTCTATTAAAAAGATGTATAAACAATACATAAGGTAATTATGGTTTCACAATCCATCTACTATGTTTGAGACAAAGCCACTTTGTTCTGTCATTTATCGCACAATTAACACAAATAGTGCAGAAATCGTTTATTTTTTAAAAGAGATCATTAATGGATTTAGATTAGTTAAGCGTTCTATTAAGCTTTTAAAATGAGGTATAAACAATGCTTATGTTAAATATGGTTTCATAATCGATCTGTAATTTGGACACGAGTGTCAACATGCACTGGCAAAGACAGTAATTCTGGCTATGATGTGGTTTGATGGGATAGAAGAGGAAGAAGTGGAGCTGTAAGGAGAGAACTATGGTGCAAATATGAGCTTTCCAGAAATGGCTTGGAAGAATGGAGCAAACATCAATTTGACGAGAGGTGTGTTAAAAGACTGTCAGGGAGCCATTTTAGTTTAGGAATTGGATATATAAGTTACATAGGAGGAGGAGTAGGTTGTGCAAGATGAGGATGGATTTTAGACACCATTTCTGAAGGACAACAGAGCCTGCGCAAGAGGCCAAATGAATACTCATGGTATGGTTCAGGCCTATCCATTGATATTTCCTTTCACCTACCATTTCTCTTCCAGAAGAGGGATCAATCTGGAGCACAATTATAGGGCTGCTCTGAAACATTTCAGGGGCGTCATGCCACAGTGGCAGCTGTGAAGAAGCAAACACGTGCATTATGGGTATGCAATCGACTTATTGCACCACTCTTCACACTCACATCACCTCTCTGCCCACCACAAAAGATCCTTCTATTTTCACCAGTCAGTAATCTCCATGGTTTGCTCTGCCTAGTTTGAAAAAGGATTATAGATTCTCCATTGTCATACTGCTTTCAGAATCTACTTCAGATTGTGTGTAGTGTGACCAATTCCAGAATCCCCTTTAGATTGTATGAAGTGAGATACATTCTAGAACCTTTACATTGTATGATGTGAGACATGTTTCAGGATCCACTTTAGACTGCATAAAGTGAGGTACAGTCCAGAATCCACTCTAGATTGTATGGAGTGATGTAAACATGTCCACAGCCAGCAGAATTTGTAGCACATATTGATGCATTCCTATGAATGCTTCACTGGAGAGGTCAGTAGTTGCCAACTGAAAAAATGAAGGAATTAATTGCTGGGACAAGCTGTCGCCACCCAACTGCAAGATCACATTGAAACTGACAACAATCCTACACACTATCAAATGGTAAATGGGATTCTCCCTAGAGTGCAATGAAAGCGCCCTTCCAAGGCACTCTCAGTTTTTCAATATGTTTATACCTGATTGGCTGATTTTTCACCTTTTGAAATGAACATTCAGATTCATGATCATTATTTTCTCTCATACGTCATATGCAATCACACCAACAACTAAGACTTCTTCTCTGTTAGGGAACTCATTAATGCACCAAAGTCTTGCACAACACGTGACAGCAAAAGCTGAAGACATCTCCTAGCATGAAGACTAATAAAAAATGTATTTTCCTATGAGAAAAAATCTGAGTTCTGTCATAAATGTGGGATAGAAATGGCACCAGTGGATATCTGGGTTGACTTGTGAGATTCAGCAAACCAAAGTTCCTTTAAGCATGCTGATCCTTCTCAGCATTTTAATCTCATCTGCCTACAACATCACTAGTCTGTTGCACACATAACTGACCATCCCTGGCATGGTATGACCCACAACAGAACCCTCATTCTCACCCTTTGACGTCCAAAATCATAAGGTACAAGACTTGTGTTCTCTCTCGTTTCCAGCGTGTCCTGGCATGATTGCTCCTGTGAAGACACCATAAAGAGATAAAAAAAGAACATCAGGCAAGATCCAGTCTAAGAACCATCCCCACACACACATCCCCTCCCTCTTCATCCATTCATGTGCATTTCCTTTCATCTAGCCATCCATCCATGCATTTCACTCTACAACCATCCACGTACTCATCCCTCTATTTATGCATTCCGTCTGAGTGCCTTTTATCATTGGTGACTAGTGACATCTATGACCAGTACGTGGCATGACTAATGCTTGTTGGCAGCTGATAAGTCATGGAGTACAGGCCTTCATACCCTAAGCACAATGGGAAAACCAACTCTGCCTCTGGAACCCTGTGTAGACTGTCTTATCTGGGCCATTAAGTCCCCCAAGAGTAAGCTGTGTATGTGAGTGCTGCTTTGGTGTATGAGGAGTGAAATATCTCTTGATTAGCACTTGTCCTATAGATGTCATGTATCTAAGTATGTCATAAGGTTGTAGGGTTCATCATGGGGTATAGTCATAGTCAGAGCTTTTCAAGGCAGCTGTGCAACCAGGTTATTTCTTTTGCTATATCTACAGGATGCATATTGCCACATCTCTTGCAAAGCTAAAGACAATGTCAGGCAAGTTCTCTAAAGCATGATTCACTTTAAAAAAACATAGCTTTGTATATATTAAAACAATTCGGCATTGTATCTGTAAGCAATGTAAATGTTATTTACTTTAAATTGCATTAAATGTTGATTTAAATGTTTGATGGACAAATTATGTTATATACTGGTTTTCATTGTTTATAATTACATTGAAATGACTGGTATCCGTTTATAAGAGCCAGTGCAGGAGGCCAAGAAATGTTATTCAACACTAGAAAACACTAGAGTATATGGTTTATTTTCCACTCACTGAATCTCCCTCTCACTTACCCTTTCGCTCTCTGTAGTATCGGAATTGAGATTGGTTCTCTGCATCAAAGTTTCCTCTGAAGTGGTGAGGGGTGGGTGCTGTGAAGGTACCAAGAAAGGTCTGTCAGGCAAAACCTAGTCCAATTCCCACTTCCATTACCAACACCCATGATCCCTCCCCCCCCATGATGAAAGTTCCCTCTCTCTTCAACCCTGGATCCAATGGATCAATCACATCTCATAGTTAATCAGAGTTTCTTCATGTACAACTGAACTGGTTATCTTTTTCAAAGACGTTACATCAGTGGAATAGGTAGGCACTTTGCCGCCTGTGGCGGTCCCTGCCTTTGCCGCCCCGCAGCCGCACTGAAGTGCGGCAATGACTCATGTAAGAGCAGTGGAGTGGAGAGGTGTGGTGCAGCGGCCAGGGCAGCTGACTTCGGAGCACAGGGTTCACGGTTCGATCCCCAGCTCCAGCGGCAGCTCAGCTCAGCACCATGTGACTCTGGGCAATAGCTCAATTAATTTCCACTACGGCCCCCAGCGCCTTGAGACCTGTAAGGGTGAGTAGCTGCGCTATATAAAAACGGACTTACATTTTTTTTTTTAAGAGCGGGAGACGCCGCCCCCAAAACTTATGCCACCTGGGACCGTCCCAGCATCCCCCCTTGCTACGCCACTGCGTTACATGTTTACATTTTTTTTTTCTAATGAAAGTTGATTCATGATTGTTTTTTAATTTTGAAGAGCAAGCATTTTGGCACTCTTCTAGTTCTATAGGCAAAGTTGTCCAAGGGTGGCTATCCTGGTGGAGGACTTTTAGACATACACTATGTGGTTTACTTGTTTGTTTACAAGTTCTTTCATCTCAGTAGAGCTTAGTATCCTGATTTACATAAGCAAATTCGTATGATGTTCCCTCTGATATAAGTTGTAAATTTAACAAGCACATATAGCAAAAAAGCAAGCATGGAGGAAAAAGGAAACACAAAATTGAATGCTTAATCCATCCTCTACTGACATTCTCTCACTTACCCAGTCCCTTCCATTATTGCAATGTATGAAGCTCAAAATCAATGAGCCGCTCTGTCTCATTCTCTCTCCTGATGGCAAGAGTGACATCTGCAAATTCACAAAATGTGTGTATGGAATTACTCAGTCCAAGGCCCATTTTCATTAACTATAGCCACACCCTCTGGTTAACCACAAATGATCCCTCTCCTATCACTGAATCAGAATTTCCAAGTAACTTGGTCTAAGTAGGACGAAGGCCACAAAGTAATCAATGTAGCATCTATGACATCATATGGAATAGAAGATGAAATAATATTTACCTGTGACACTATGACTCTAGCATCAATATCCTATGTTGATTCCAGTGGCAGCTGGTATTTGAAGGCGTGGGGGGTCGGGTCGCAGGGGAGAGGAGGAGGGAATGAAATTAAACAAAATACACACTTACCTGTCTGCCGCTGCTGCCCACCGTCGCCGCTGCCTTATCTAGGTCCTCTTCCCTGCTTCCAGGGCAGGAAGCAGGATGCACCCGGCTCTCAGCCTCCTGATAACCAATCACAACGCTGCAATGCAGTGTTGTGATTGGTCCGAGCGCCGTGGATCGGCGCTCAGCCAGAGATTGGGAGGCTGGGCATCTTCTCAATGCAGGCTGTAATGCAGCCTGCATGGAGAACATGCAAGTTGCGCATGAATGTTTGGCCGGCCCCAGAGGGCACTTTAGGGAGTGCAAACCACTCCCACCTCCCCTGCTACGTCACCAGAGCAGCCACGCTCTGTCCCGCACGCAAAGCTGCCGCAACAAAGAAAAAATAAAACGATAATAACTTAGAGTCATTATCATTTTATTTTTCCTTTAGTGACACTGCTTAAAAGCAATGGGGCGACTCTCCTCTGCTTTAGCGGAAGAGCCGCCACTGGTAGATTCACTCACTTTAACTAATGCCCACTGTTTGATGAGAACTCCACACCATCTAACACCATTGTTCACCTTTGCACCTCATTGCTGTCCCTTTAAGAATGAAGTTATGTCACTTTGGGCCAGATTTACCACTTATTTACGCAGCGCAATGCAGCATCCACAAATGCTGCGCTGCGTGAAAAGGAGAGAGGAGGAGAGCGCCATATTTACAGAAATATGGCACTCTCCTCCCCTTTCCCTAGCGCTGGTGCTGAAGTCAGATGCCGTGCGCCACGGAGACACCTTTGCGCCATAGTGCAGGGGTGTCTGTGTGAGTCTAGCATAGGTTTTGTACTGGAAGGATAGCCTTACAGCACAAAATACCATGCTTAGACTAACTTTAACCCTTTTCCCTCTTTGTATGTGTGCTGTAAAGTGCAGACCACATACAAAGTCAGAAAAGGAAGGAGAAATGAAAGCATTTCTCCTTCCTTGCGCCTAATTCAAAAGGGCGCAGTTTTCTGATGCTAAGCCCTCTCTGCTTTATTTAGTAAATAGGGTTTAGCGTCAGAAACCTTGGGTGATTGCATGGGAACGCCCATACACCACCCATGGTAAAGCCCCTTGGCGCTAAGTAATGCAAAGCAGCGCTATGCGCTGCTTCGCGTTACTTTCATGTTATTCCCAGCGCTAAAGTTTAGCGCTGGAAAGTAACTCAGAAAAAAAAGATTTTGCGCCGACGTACAACACAGTTTAAGATTTTAGTTAATCTCCCCCTTAATCTGCAAACTGTAAAACATATGCAGAGGGCACCAAATGACCACCTTCCAGCCATGTCTGCAGTTCAGCAGCAGCCAGAGGGTCCCTCTCCACTGAACATGCTCACATGTATCACAGCCTCCAATACAATTGCTCTTCTCCTCGTGCCCTCCTGGAGGATCCCTCATGATCAGTCAGCATCTGTTAGATGAAGAAGCAGCCAAGGGCACTTCAAACATGACAATCGGTGCATGCAGAAAGTAATCTGTTACACGCGGTCTGAATCTTCATTTTTACCCTGGATACCTACTAATTCACTGCGCTAAATTTAGGTGGTTTGGTACGTGCCACTAAACATTCAGACAGATTCTTGGAATGGGGAGGGAATGGTGGGGAAACTTGCATCTCTCTATGGCAGCATGTTAAACAAACTCAATCTCTAAGAGAGATTTGAACAATTCAAATGTCGTGTAACAGGCTTCAAAAACCTTGAAAGGACCTTGGTACTTTCTGTGTCCTTGGAGTTGTGCCAGATTGTTCTGATCAGATGCCCAAAACTGAAGAAAAATTGCTTTTTAGTTACCAAAAGCACAGGCCGTCTATTTTCTCCAATTTGTTTTCCTTGTTTAATTTAGTGTACTTTAGTTTCATGTATGTAAGAGCGCAACCATGTGTGTTTATTTTTATTGAATCCTACTGCTTTTTTCTTATTAGGATTATTTTTAGGTAGATAGAAGAAACCCACCTGCACAGCAAAATTGTTGTAATAAGTGTTCCTAGAGGTAGCGTATTTAGCTGACGGGAGAAAAATAATCCCTCCATCAGGAGGAAGATTTGCCAGAGCTTCTCCAACTACTTTGTTATCATGAGAGGACAGAGCCATGTAAATCTTTCCCACTTGCCCGGACCTTTCCTCTACACCAAGGTACTGCCACTTGCTCCCATACTCCTGCAGGCATGCTAACCTATGCCTCAGTGGTTAATTTGCAAAAGAATAGGTGCTGGGGCTCTCATCAGGGGGCAGCTTGCACCTGCCCATTTCTCCTGTTAGCGCTGCCTAAAACAGAACCAACTACAGAACCATGAAAGTGGTGTGAGGATGTGGCATAGTGGCCAGAGCTGCCGACTTTGGAGCTGGGGAACCAGGCTTGAGTCTCGGTGTCGGCTCAACCTCCTGTGCTTCTGGGCAAATCACTTAATCTCCCCATAAATGAATGTGTCCTTAACTGATGCTCATCAAAAGCACAGGTGTTGATGATTGAGTGCTGGTGGTGCTGAGCACCAGAAACCACAGGCTCAAATTAAGCACTGCTTTGCCTCCTCCAAAATAAATCCTGCTTGCTCCATTTCCTTCCCCACTCCCGGGATTTCATGTTGTTTTCTCCCTCCTGCCCTCAGGCACTCCTGTTGGATACACACACCCGCCTCTGCATGCGCCCAGGGAGCTCCTGTCCACCCAACCCTCCTCCTAGGATAAAATAATATTTACCTAATTAAGAACAAGAGCCAGCTTTGAGAGGGAGAGCATTAGCAGGAGTAAGGATAGCAGCACCCAGCAGAACGTATGTTTTAAAAAAAAGTTGATTTTCATTTTGTGTGTGCACGAGTGCTTGACTGTGTGCCTGTGCATGCATGTATATCTGAAAATCTGCATGCTTGCATGAGGAGTGTCTGAGTGTTGTGCTCACTGCTCACCATTGTAGAATGCTGGCCTTGACACATGGTGCTAATGATAGGTACTACCCATCTGTGGTAAAAGGCTGCCCACCTTAATGCAGGGTAACTCTTGGGAACCTGTGGACACCCATGGCATGTTGCCCATCCCATCCTACTAAAGTGGTGGCACAGACACAATGGTGGTAATTCTTGGCAGCTTGTGGGGTTCCATGAGAGGACCCTATTGCACTCCCATGGTAAAATCCTGGGCCTTGCATAATGGTTGTATTTCTTCGCAGCTTGTAGTCATCCATGGCATAATGCCCCACCCCTGGTAAAATGCTGGTTGCGGCAAAATGGTGCTAAATCCTGGAATGTGGTGAGCATCCGTGATATCATGGTGCCAATCGTTGGCCTGGTGATAGTCCTGAGAGAATGCTGTACATTCTTGACATATTGAGAAGTGTGTCAGGACATATGGAGTCTGTCAGAGAGTGAAACTAGACTTTTGGTTGAGGGGGTTTGACTGAAAATGTACAGCGGGATATTATTGAATATTTTTATATTATTTTTGAAAATGTGTTAGGTGCAAGTTATATCCGTAGCCTCAAGATTGTTTTGATTGTTTATTTTGAGGAGCCTAATGGGAAGAAAGTATCTAAGAATTGTCAAGGGATTGCCAATTGGTCAGACTAGCCTAGAGACACCTACTTTTTAAAAACTGTAGGCATCGACTTCAAGACAAAACTGAGAAATGTTAGATGCTTTCGCTATCCAATTAAAATCTGAGTATCGTCTAGTGCACTGGTGTAGGTGGTGTGAAATTACATATGCTGTTGACCAATCAGGCAAAATAAATTGTAAATATGTATTAGAAGCCATACTGGATGACTACAACAGAAGGCATTTCTTCATCCCTAGCAAACATTCAAACTCAGTCCACTAACAGCCCCCTCTCACTTACGATTTCTCTCCCAGCAACGTGATACATGAGTGTGATCACTGGTGCACTCCCAGGTCTGGACCTAAATGCGGAAGGCCATTCTGGTACCTGTGAAGATAACAAAAAAGTACATTAAGCAAGACCGAGTCCAGAAGTTAACTGCACCTAACACTAGCCCACGACTCCTCTCCTCCATTAACGGTCTACAGTCCATAACATTATCTTGACTAAGTAGAAAGATCCCAGACTGTTAGCAATTTGCAATGTTCTCATGGTCTGATTACCTTCCAATGTCATAAGGTGACATCCTGAAACGCACTCTCTGTCTCTATATGTCATTATGTTGGTGTTCAGCCACCCTTTCCATTAAAAAGCCATTTTTTTATTTCACTTACGCTTTGAAGCCCATGAACCAACCTGCACAACTTTAAGCACTCAATTAGCGTTACCAACTATGATCCTGAATGCCAAATTTCCTGCAGTCTCATGCAGGGGAAAAAGGTCAAGCGGAGTTAAAAAACCCTAAACATTCTAATTCCAACCAGTGAAAATTCTTAGCTGCATCTTGAAGAGAACAGCTTCAACAATTCCTCCCTTTAAAGGAAAAAAATGTTTTTTTCAACTCAAATTGAAATATTCCAACAAAAGTCTATTTTCTTACCTACATATATAAGTATTGTTTTCTTCAGTTTACTGCTGACAATTAAACTGCATAATCCAGTATTTCACTTACAATTCCAGTAAATATTTACCTGTTTGATATGCTTTTCAAGTTCACTAACCCAAGATAATCATGTAATATAAAAAATGCATAACATGCCACCTGTAATAAGGCCAGGATAGCCATTAGGGGCTTTGGTGACATCACAGGGGGAATGCTGAGTGGTCTGCAAATGTCAAACACGAATTGTACCAAAATGGAATTACCATCCCCATTCAATTGAAGGGCATGGTGGCCATGTTATTTCAACTGTGTAATCACTATTGACAGAATTGTTTTTAAATGTTATTTAGCAGCCTGCCGGCCAAAAGAGAGGACGTTTCATTGAGAATGACTTGTGAATAGTCTAAATGTCAGGGAAGGTTGTGGACACTTAATCTAGAAATATGCATTCTGTAGAAATGTAATCATTGTTTCAATAGTAGAGTAGTTGCAAAATCATCATAAACATTTTTTATGGTTTGACAAAGGCATGGGTGCAGAAAGGGGTTGTGATGGACGAGAAGAAAGAGTCTGGAAGGGGAAAAAGAAAAACATTAGGGACCTTTGATGTAGTTGCTTCTGTGTAAAACAGTGTAAGAATAAGGCAGTCAGGTAAGACAATGGAGGAAAGAGGAGATTATACAGTTTAAAGTGGAGGACAGAGGACAAGGGCTGAGACTGGCTTTGTAGATGATCCATTACTAGGAATCAACAAGATAAAATGAATATTGGAAAAGGAAATATTCAAACATCTGGTGGCCGTTGATATCATGTCTCACTTACCCTTTCGCAAAAATAAGGTACAAGGTCTCTGCTGTCTCTCGTTAGCTGCATGGTGGGCCAGCATAACTGATGTAAGTTAAAAACTGGAATGGGGCAAAAGTCCACTCCGCAATGCATAGCAACACACCATGCGTAACCAGGGCCGGACTGGCCGTAGCGGGCACCGGGCGCTACCACGGTGGGCCGCCAGGGTGGGGGCCGGTTTTGGACCCCTGGGGGCCGTTTTTGTTACCGGGTGCAGGTTTTATTGCCCCCCTGTAACAAAAGCAGTGGCAGTGTTTTCCACACGCAACCCGCCCACCTGCGGGGGCCGGTTTGCATTCCCAGTCTGGCCCTGTGCGTAACCACAACAAAAGAACATCATCAAACTTTTCAGCAACACCCAAGTTTAAGTAGGGAGGTGATCACATACTCTTTGTTTCCATCTACCTAGTTTCTAGCAAATCATGTAGAACAGCAAAGGACAATTTAGTTATGCAGTTTAGTTATAGAAAGGGGCAAGAGTTGAGACTGGTTATGTAGATGATTCATTGCTAGTAACAAGATAAAATGTAATGGAGCAAAGGAAATACTCACACACACATGGTGGCTTTTGATATTGTCTTACTTACCCTTTGGGCAGAATAAGGCACGAGGCTTCTGCTCTGTCTTATTGTCTCTGGGGCAGGCCAACATGGCAGCTGTGAAGGTAAAAAATGGCATGAGGTCAAACCTTCTCCAAAGTCCCCTTACAGTTCATACCAACTCCCCCTCTATGACCACAACAAAAGATCCTCATTAAACTTTTCAATAACACTGAAGTTTAACCTCTTCGGTGCTCAGGACGGCCCCCGGCCGTCCGACGTCACGGTGGGCGTGTGCTGAGGATGGCCCCTGGCTGTCCGAATCCTGCCCACTTATTAATTCTCCCGCACAGCGGGAGAATTCGCGCAGCGCCGAAGGGGTTAAGGAGGTGTGTGATAAGATAATCTTTGTTTCCATGTTACTTACCTGTAAAGATGTATATTTTCTAGATCCGCAAGTTTTGAATACCCCAGTGTTAAAGTCTTGTGGTTGCATTGCTCGCCTACACACGATCTCTGAGTATAGATTAACTACATGAAGTTTTTGCCTGTGGCCAAATAATTCAGTTAAAAGGGAAAAAATAGCCATGACACATAATCACATTGCTAGGGTCTAAACAGGTAGACAGGCTCATGTTTAATTAACTGAAATGTGAATACTAATTACGTATGATGATTCAAAACAAGATTTGTATATAATTTGGTATTAAAAGGTGGTGGTTAGCCTGACATGCAAAGTGCGGCAAGTTTTCTTACTTATCGGCTGGGGTATGCATGGTGTGCCATCTATGGGTCCCACACTCATTCATCTTTAGACATTTTTGTGATTGTCACTCTCTGGCCTAACTGCCCAAGTGTTTGTGTTCACTAATGAATTAATAATATCTTACAGAGGGTTCATCTAGAACTGACCGTGTGGTATTAACTACCATTTCTCTTTGATAAGGGTGTTAACACTAGTTAATACCATGTTCCTAGGGCAGCCACCTTCGTTAATTGACCACCATTTATGTGAGGGGTATAATGAGAAGAAAGAGCAGTAAACAGATCTTACCAGTGAGGAACATGAGATGAATCAGTCTATTAGCATCAAGACCCCCAATCTCACCGCTACAGGAAGGCCAACAAGCCAAATACAATGGTTGGCTTCCTGTCTCTGCTTAAGATTTTCACTGAATCTAGCACTTGGACAGGGACAGAAGTTAATGTGACACTTCTATGGCTTTGGAGTAGCTGAGACAGTTTCAGCATTCCATAGAGAATTCTTATTATTTCAATCATTAGTTTGCCCATGCAGTTGAGGAAGACTGAATGTAAACTTCTTAAGTATTTGATACAATGCATAGGCAAAAAACATTTATTTTTGGTGATTCACTAAGAACTCTTGTTGACTGATTATACTAAGGAATACGATAACAGAAACATTCCTCCAGGGTGCACAAAACATTTAAGTTGCTCCTCCTGCTCCTAAAATTAGATAGACATCTATTCCTTTGAATTATGCATTACCTTACAACATGCACTCCCAGCAAGGCTTCTCAGCACCAAACACAATACAAAAGGTCTTTTAAATGGCAAGGATATCTCTCCTATGCAATCTCATAAGGAGTATGAGGAGCATGTGCATATAGTTGAGGAAAAATGCATCTGGCAAATCTAGCCAGCCAACAAATGTCTCATATAACCTATGTATCATCTATGACCTACAGGGAGGGAGGGAGGGAGAGAGGGAGGGAGAGAGAGAGAGAGAGAGTTTTTTTTACTTTGAGGTGGTGAAGAGCCCACCTACAAAGTCCTTGCTAGGTCTATGGCATGACTACATTTTTCTCTACTGACACTGTTAATGCAGTAGCCCTTGGGCAGGAGTTTGATACACCTGCTTCATCTCTGTGCTCCACGGGATTCATACAGATGTAGCCACGGATCTTTGGGCCAGGAGAGATGCACAAGTTGTGATCAAAGCCCTTATCATGCTCCACAACCGTCAATGGTGAAGCTTACGTTTACTGAACTTATATACTCTTCTTTGGTACACTGAGGATGCAAGGGATCAAATAAAGAGAGAAAGAATTGGGGGAGCGAAAATAATTTTGGCTTCTAATCCAAACGCAAAAGGAAAGAAGATGAAAGGGTAAATACTGCCAGTAACGGTGGTTTAAAAGTGCTAGTGGGTTTGAGGTAATGTCAGTGCAACAAGTGAGGATGCTAAGCAGATGGCCTGAACTTTAGATGTGCTATGGGTTGGTCAGGAATGGTACTAAAGAGATTCTTTAGAAACAGGGCAGTTTGATTATAGATTACAAGCAAGGGTGGGCGATGAGATTATATTTATAAAGGATCCTGTGATAGAGAACTACAACTAACATGTATAGACGACAACTGAAACACTGTAATACAAGGTTCCTCTCTCTCAATTAAAATACTTTTTGACTTACCCATCCGCTCCCAGCAATTTGACGTGTGGAGTTATAATTCAGTGATAAACTCCTTTGTCTCATGTTGCTTCTGGA
Source organism: Calotriton arnoldi (assembly GCA_963921515.1). Classification (NCBI taxonomy): domain Eukaryota; kingdom Metazoa; phylum Chordata; class Amphibia; order Caudata; family Salamandridae; genus Calotriton; species Calotriton arnoldi. The sequence continues at coordinate 2,559,954 of CAWUFW010000747.1, forward strand.
AGGCAATACGGTAAGCTGTGAAGAATCCCAAAAAAGGATATTAAACAAGAACAAGTCCAGTGTCCACTAATAGACCCACTCTTCCTCTCTGCCCCCAAATCAAAGATCTCTGTATTTGATTATTTGTTAGAATATCAAGATTTTAATATTGCAAAAAGTATTGACAGCCATAATTTTAATAGGATTATTTTATATAGATAAATATTGACCACTCGTAATATCTACCATTCTTGTATAATTAAACATATATGCATTTCAAGTACATGCATGTGGAGTTGTGTGTATATGGTACTACTTTGTATACAAGTGGAAGGGCTAGCATCTCTTCAGTTTCAAACTTGGGAAGAAGGCAAGATAGATGTCAATTTACCCAAGAAACCATGCCCTCGTTTTTATCACATAAGCTTCTAATCTATTGTCTGTCTGTCTTACTTGTAAACAATAAAAAAATATCAATTTTAGTTATGTCTAATTTTGCACTTGTTTGCGATTGCCTCACAATGATTATGACCTTTATTCAGCTTAAAATGTCAGAACAGTGTAGTTTAAGGAGCCATGTCCCTCTGCTGAGGGATAATAATTATAGCACAACTTTTCCCTTGTGTTTCTTCAGGTTTGGAAGATAGGGAGAATAAATAAATTTGGAACACTATACATCTCCTGTGGGTGCCTGGGCAGGGCACCTGGCATCATTCTAGGAGCCATTCATGGCATAGAAAACTCCTCTTTCCCTGATTGCATTCTCTCTTCTTATGCCCCTCGCTGTGCCTGCTGCAATAAACCCCATGGAGCTAGAGAGTGAAAGACGTGGTGTGGTTCTTCTAATCCCTGTCTCCAATGGTTCCAACCCCTGGGGAAATGCCAGATGAGATAAATGACAAGTCCGACAATGGCTGGTCACTCTCCAGACTTTGCTCTGTAGGCCTAAGTCCCAACTTGAAGTGCTTGACAACTCTGAGAACCTCATTGTGACGTTTTACATGTGCTCTGGTCATATTCCAAGCTATCACTTTAGTTTTCAAGTAGCTTGTCGACCATTAGAAAACACTAGTACACAGTATGATTTCACCCTATTGCTGGCACTGGACATGATGCATGATCTTTCATATATCAGTCATGACAAACAACTGAAGGCAATGGTTTTCTGGTTTATCCATATTTCTGGCACTTGAGGAAATATACATCCTGGGAAGATGGAATTCAGCTGAGGTTCTAACTCACTGTCATTGGCTGCAAGAACTCATGGCTATCATGGGGAATGAAAAACGCGTTAATAAACTGATTGGTCAAGTTTCTATTTTTGATAAGATTGTAGGTCCATTACTCTCTACTTTCAATCAGTAATGCTTTCTAAATCGTGCAGCTCTAGCTTGCAACAAATAGCAGAGTGACCATCATTAATCATTGCAGTTTGATGAATGTGTTCTACTCAACCTCAGTTTAGATGAGGAAGTGAGGGACAAAGCAGGGTAGAAAAGGGGAGGATGGGGAGAGGAGAACCATACTTTTGATCCAGATGTGAAGGGAAAGACCAAGGAAAGGTGGATATTGCCCACCAAGAGTGAGGGGCATGGTGTTAGTATTAGGCAGGCCCATAAGGGTAGGAAGGATGGCGGTGTTATCAGCAGGATATGAGCCAGTGGATAGGAGGATGGACCAAGAATGCAGAGATGTTGAAGATATGTTGAGGGTGCACAGAAACCTACTTTGTAGACTAGGCTGTTCTATTACTGAGTGTGAGCCAGGTACAAAGGATGATGATGAGTTTATAGTGAAACCACTGGCAGAAGACAATACTGATAATGTGTTCATTACTTGCATCCCCCATTCACTCACATCTCATATCACTTACCCCTTCAGTTAGGCAACGGTAAGGTGCAAGAAACCTGTTCATTTGCATTTCACCCCTTACAGGTTCCAGTGGTTTCTGTGAGGATACCAAAAAAGGGCATCAGTCGAGGCCCCGAGACCCAATACAGGGACCACCATAACTTATCCACACCCACACTCCTTTTCTGAAGACAGCAAAGCATACTCTCTTAACTGTTATAGAATACCAAATATACTCTACCTAGGTAGTAAGTTGATTACAGACTATGGATTGTCGAAGTAGTAATTAGGAACAGCAGTGTTTGTTTTTCCAGCCAATAAGAAAGCAGTTGTGTCAGTGAAGATAACTAGCAACGACAAAGTCAGACTTGCATTTTGATTCATGACTAAAATATTTTTCAAAGCATGGATATTTTCAATGCATTTCTGAGATAAATACTTTAATCGTGTCATGATTCAGTGAGCTTTTGAGAGGTCAAGTATGCATTCCACTGCAAACACTCCATAGGAGACAGAATGATACGAACAGCCAGTAGCATTAGGTGACATAGAAATGTTCCTCTGGACGGAACTAAAGCCCACTCAGTGTATTTTGAAGAAATAATTTTAAAAAGTCATTGCCCAGCTGCGGTGTCAAACCAGCCCCAAATAAAAAAGGCTACTTGGGCAGCAATTTATAGTGTTTGACGAAAAGCAAGGGAGATAAACCTGTAAGTCAAGGATCACTTGTATATATACATTAAAACTGGTGCAGTCTGGGCCCCTTCTCCTGAAGAGCAAAGGTGCGGTACCCCGTCACAACACAAATCAATTAAATGGCATGTCAATGCCATTTTATTTATTTGACACAACACCGGCTCACGCTGCGTACAGTGCGAGGGTGGAGACGGGGTCGAATCCTGCAAATGCAGGATTACAGCACTGGTCTACAGTGCACATGTCGGATTGGCTGGCCGTCTTTCGACATGAGCAGTGTAGAGCCAGCAATCCAAAGGCTGTGAAACAGCCTTGCGATTGCTGGCTCAGGCCCTAAGCCTTAAAATGAGCGCTGGGTTAGCCTGCTCCAACCAATCCTGGAGCTACTCTCATGCTGTTGAGAGTAGATCCACGATTGGTTGGATCGCGTTCCACTGAGCAGGAAGGGAAGTCCTTCCCTTTCCTGCTTGTGGACAACCAGGATCTGATGCCCAGCAGAGAAGTGCTGCATCGGTCAGGCCCCCACTCCTTATGGTTAGTTGTGTGCCATCGCACCCCACCATAATTTTTTAACACTAGCCCTACCAGGTACATTTTTGAAGAAAGCATCAGACTGACAAACTGATGGTAAAGGGAGCAGGAAGAAAACATTTTTAAAAGAGCAGCACAAGGATACAATTAGGCATCCAAAGGCTAGTAAATAGAGCTTCATGTTGTTCATCATAAATCCACAACGAGATAAGCAGGAAAGGTGACAGTGGCCTGAACACTTAGGCAGCATAGGTAATAATGGCCTCGTGATGTAAGCGGTGTGTAACAATGCGCCATGAAGGAGGCAGGACCAATAACAATATCAACGTGAGAGAAACAGTAGCAGTGTAGGGGGAGATGCCCCCTCAGAAGGAAGTTAAGGAAGCATAATGGGTACACCAGGACCCTATTACACATAGGGCGCACCTTCCCTGTTAGCGCCACAGTGCACCTTAAAACAGGTGCACCGGGCGCAAACAGGGAAAGTGTGCCCTATTATAGTGAATGCACTGACCCTAGGGCAGCGGCAAAGTCATGCTGCCCTGGGGGCAGAGCATTCAAATGAAAAACGGAGCGACTTTGAAGCAGCCACTCTGTGTTTCACTGTGCAGGCGGCAACCCACATGTACTTTTAAAAGGGGTGAGAGATCCCCTTGCAGGCGGGTGCACTGAGTGACTGCACCTGCATGCAAAGTGATGTCTGGGGAGGTCCATAGGACCCCCTTTTCCCTCTCCAGGGAGGAGCTATCAGGGGGCGCACTGACAGCTTCTTTGCCTCTGCCCCCAATTCTATAACATGGCGTGAGTGCAGGGGCAAAGGGACTCCCTCATTTGCATGGGGCCACACCCCTATGCAAATGATGGAACACCCTCTGAGTATAGGCCTGGCGCTGTATATCTGTATTACAGAAAGAGCCGCACAAGCGTCTGCAGCAATTTCTGTAATACCAAAGTGCCCCGTAGGCACGCAAAGAGGGCGCACATGCCCGTTGGGCCCCCGGGGCATTTTCCATAATACTGGTAGGCAATATATGACCCCATCAAGCAAGCAGCAGCAGTAGTAATTATCAGCACCCTCTATTGGTGCTTACCAGAGGTCCAAGGGAGATCATGCAGAGAATCCAGTCTTTTGTCTTTTACTGCACCCGAAAGTGTAAGCGCCCCTGGATGGATGTATCCTAAATACCAATACCAGTTTGTGCTATGTTATATTATGCCATAATAATAATGGCAATACAGCGCTACACACATTTATTAACATGACTTAACATTTTATATAGCACAACACAATTCTGGTGCCTGCCACATAACAGAATCCTACATGCAGGGAATCAAATTAACTCATCAGTTGTAGATCTACCAAGTCTTAAGCTGCTTCTGTAACCTCTAACGGCTGACCTGACAGATGAAGCTGTTCTAGCAGTCTGTGCCAGGTGGTAGGGGCCGGGATCAAAATAGAGCGACGCCCAACATTGCCTCCTGATCAGGAACCAAGACTGCAATGTCATATAGCAAAGCAGCACACAGCTCTATGAACAATACATACAAGTTTTAACAAGCATTGCCAAAACCAAGGGGCTGATGAGGGCTGAAAGCCCGAAACCGGTCCTAGGATGCTTGATTCCGGTCCAGGGAAGACATGGCTTGGCAGTTCGGTCTGGACTGTTCCCATGAGGCACAGGGTCAAGACTGATTTGCATATGGCTATGTCTGAACTGGGGTGGCGTGGTGAAGCAAAATAACGATGGATTAAACCCCGATCTGTGACTGGGGGTGAATTTTTGCCAATGTGCAACATTCCGTCCATCATCTTGTGTGTTTTGCATTTCGCCCTAAGTGGGAAGGGTATGCCCAGACGTGGGTCCCGTGCTCACTACGCCACTGGAGTCAAGCTATCCTGGCTGATGAGGGCTGAAAGCCCGAAACCGGTCCTAGGATGCTTGATTCCGGTCCAGGAAAGACATGGCTTGGCAGTTTGGTCTGGACTGTTCCCATGAGGCACAGGGTCAAGACTGATTTGCATATGGCTATGTCTGAACTGGGGTGGCGTGGTGAAGCAAAATAACGATGGATTAAACCCATATCTGTGACTGGGGGTGAATTTTTGCCAATGTGCAACATTCCGTCCATCATCTTGTGTGTTTTGCATTTCGCCCTAAGTGGGAAGGGTATGCCCAGACGTGGGTCCCGTGCTCACTACGCCACTGGAGTCAAGCTATCCTGGCTGATGAGGGCTGAAAGCCCGAAACCGGTCCTAGGATGCTTGATTCCAGTCCAGGGAAGACATGGCTTGGCAGTTCGGTCTGGACTGTTCCCATGAGGCACAGGGTCAAGACTGATTTGCATATGGCTATGTCTGAACTGGGGTGGCGTGGTGAAGCAAAATAACGGTGGATTAAACCCAGATCTGTGACTGGGGGTGAATTTTTGCCAATGTGCAACATTCCGTCCATCATCTTGTGTGTTTTGCATTTTCAGTTATAACCAGGCCTACTGAGTTGGGCCTGTGACCAATGTTCCAATGTAGAGCTTAGCACCAATCTTGTGCTATTTGCCAGTCACATAATAAAATATACCTTGCTACCAACCATGATGGCATTCACTGCTACTAGGCTAGGTTCTGCTTTGCCCATTCCCCAACCGGTCCAAATTGGTGAGGGCTGATTAGTTTTGCATTACGATGCATAAGAAACGGGATAAACGCAGTGCTTAATTTCAGATTATTCTAGGTCCCCTAAGCTAAAAGAATGGCTGGGGAGGCAGGTATTAGTAATTTTTAATCTATATTGTATTCATAAACAACCGTTGTTCTGCTCATTTCTAAATTAGATGAGCAGCGCCACCATGTGGCCGACTGTCGTAAGTACAGTGCTGACAATTAAGTGCAAAGCATCCAAAACAAATTAAGTGCCAGTGCTGAGCACCGGAAACCACCGGCTCAAATTAAGCACTGGATAAACGTGTGGCTCGGTTGCGGGTATTTAAACTTACCTAACCATTCTGCAGCTCTCCTCATTTCAGCCCTTCTGCTGCTTCACAATTATGTGACATTAATGTTTTCTAGGATGAATCAGTGAACCGTTCATAAATGCCTGCGCATTGGTGAGGCAAAGAGATAACATTTCTGGCCCTTCCCCCTCCTCCTGTCTGTCCGTCTAAGTGTGCTGCTGCTCCAATTTGTTACCTAAAGCTAACCATGCCCAGTGGCATTTTATTCAGTAATTATTGTTAAAAGGGTCATTCAGACCCAATTCAGAGAATGGTGCATTTCAATCCTTATGAGAAGGGCCATTCAGACCAATGTACTTAAGAATATGTATAAAAAGTGGTATGCGGTTCAGAAATTACAAGATAATCTTTGTAAAAGGCGTAAAAATGAATGCAAGACTGAGTAACGTCTCCCTGAGTCAGTGATTACAACACAGGAATCACACATATGGATGGGGCTGACATATGAAAGGCTGCCAGAGTGTGCCGGAAGTGATTATTCTATCACCACGTGTTATGCCACTGTAGCATGGTCCCCAAGGAGGCAATGCCTCTTCATACAACAGGAACCCCTGTGTTGGGTTCCACTGCTTTAAATGAGCCAGCTGTTTTCGGTGCTTGGTACTGGCATTAAATTGTCAGCACCGGCTCTTGTGACAGTCTGCCACAAGGTGGCGCTGTCTGGCTAATTTAGAGATGAGCACAGCAACAGGCAATTATTAATGTAATATACATAAAAATGACTATTTCCTGCCGCCCAAGCCATTCTTATAGCTTTGGAGGCCTGAAATAGTCAAAATTGTCACACTTGCATGAGTGGGATGGTTGGTAGTTGTGTTGTTACTATCATTGGCAGCGTGACAGGGGCAATGTGTTGTGCAAGCTGCTGTGGCCTTCTGACGAGAGCCCTGGCACTTGTTATTTTACAAATTAAACACTGCTAAAGTGCTCATTTAAGAAATTAGAACTCTGAACAAAGAAAATAGATTCCCAATTGCAGGCCATACCATAAATGGCAACCTCTTTCCTTACATGTTAACCTGCGGAAAAAGCTCAGAGGAGAGACATTATTACAGTACTTACTTCAATGTCAGGCACTTGATCGCCTGCGTTCAATGGTGTGATCTGATGTGTCTCTAAAGTTTGGGGAAAAAAGATAATAGAAATTTTCTAATCAGATGACAGACCCTTGATCTAATGGAACATCTGTTGGAAGTTTTATCTTTTTTATTTTCAGGTCATCCCCAATTATAAGGTTAACTGTAAAACAACTTATGAAGACTGTTCAGTGAGTGAACACTACAAGGAAATGTTTCTCACTAAAAGGAAATGCAACTTTGGTATTTTTACTTGGTGATTTGTTTCTTTCACTCATTATTAGGATATAGCAGGCATTCGTAGCAGAACCCTGGTCTGTGCTGTAGCAGTGCAACAGGAAAAGGTTGACACAGATATGGAGGATGCATTTGGAGAAATGTCTTCTATCTCCCCCCTTGTCTAATTTAAGAGATCATGCCCCAAATCATCCTGTCCGAATACTATAAAGAGTACGCATAGCTTTTTAAATTCATGACCGACCCAAACCTACAGTTAGAGTTTGGTAGCATGATAAGCAATCCTCCAGAAGGGAAGAGGAGGATCATAATGGTCCTATAAAGTTACTGGAAAAACAAGAACATTTATTGCTAGTCATGCCATTGGCTGAATTGGACATCAATTTGTAAACCAGAGGTCATTCTCTATGGAATCTCACAGCAACTAGAGCAGACACACACACAGCATTTGTTCTCCTAAAAATTATACTGATAGTTAACAAAGTCAAGAACCTAGGGTCCATTCTAGAGCAAACCTCTCACTTTAACGATTTATGGACTTAGGCCAACATGAATCTTTTTACCAACTGTTTGTGAGCTGAAAAACATCCTGTTAGTTTCTTGTAGAGGGATCTAGATGAATTCCTGCCTAGTCTATAGCTGTACCTTGGCCTGTTCCCACTCCAAAAGCAAATTCTACAGTTCTAAGAACACTGAATGGGCAGTCTGGGCAATAGAAAGAAACAAAGGGCCTCATTTATGAAAAGTGTTGCATCGCTGCATGAAGATAGCGATGCAACACTTTTCAGTGAGCCCTCCTTGTGACACCATGGATGCGCCGTATTTACTGTACGGCACTCCATGTCGCAAAGATTTACAGATATGTCAGTATTCCTGGCGTATCTGTAGGAGCTAAAGTGCAACATTGCTGGGGTGTGTCTGAAAACAGACGAAACTTCAGCAATGTGTTCTTTCACATGGGGCAAGCCCCATGTGAAAGGGCCTGTGGTCAGTCTTACGCCTGCTGTGAAGTAGGCGTAAGGATTTAACGCAGTGGCGTCCTAGAGGTGTCGCAGTGAAATCTCATAGATTTCACTGCAACACTTCTACAAGCCTTGTTTGCGGGGGAACACCCACCCTGCATACATTTATACCTGATGCAGGTATAATGTAGCCCAGGGGTTTACAAAGTGACGCATCTGCTTAGATGGCGTGACATGGCTTGGCCACCTCTGGTGACCATTCAAACAGTGATGGTCAAAAAGACAGGAAAATGACAGTGCATGCCGCCCAAGGTTTGAGGACTTGGTACTGGTTGGTACTCACCAGTCAGGAGGAGGAGCTCCTTTGCTTTCTGTTGTGCTGCTTGACCATCGATGGACAGAGGTTCTGGGGCAGAGATCTGCCAAGGAAGAGAAGACAATGTTTAGTGAAGGGGGTCATGATCATTTACACCTCCACTTGCCATAAGATGCCCAGCAAGAGGATCACTGAACCCCAGCATGCTGAGCTGTTTGTAGTGAAGACCCTCCTTGCACACTCACATCTCTTTCAGGGGCCCTTATTGCTCCTTATCAACCTAAATATTCCTTAACTAAACCAAAAACTAGCCAGCAGTAGGTGCCAGCTTGGGTTAGCATGTAGTAGTAGTTGCTATCAAAAGTAAACCGACTCTAAAAGCCCTTTTTATTTTTACAGATCCCCATGACATTGGGCCGGTCTTTGTTGCTGCAGTGCAATGAGCTGTGGGTATGAGTATATGGCAGATGGAAAATATCATTTTTTTTTTTTTTTACACAAATTCAAGAATAAACACCTGGTAAAAGACCCAGTAATTCTAGGTCCAGTCAGTTATCCCCCATTCCAGGGGAGAGACGGTAACTCACATTGAGACAAGGTTGTGTTCTGTATTTAAGAAAAGGTAATATAGAATACATTTTTGGTGCCAAAAAGAAAATTAAGAATTTTAATGGCATTCAAAATACCTAGCAGTGGAGACATGGGTGACATGCTGCGCCCCTTTTAGAGATTGTTGGTCACTCTTGCACCCACTGGTATAAAGGTAGTGGGCATCATTGTCAGCCCTCTTGCAGTAAAGCCATTTGGTTATATTTACCCAGTGAATGGAGATCAATAATATTGTCAATTCTGGATGCAGAACAAATGAATGATATGCTAAGTCCCCTGCTGGAGAGCTTGTGGCTAACATTCTGAGTTCTTTGCTATGATTCTGCATTGGCTACCAATTCACAAACGCGTCCTGTTTAAGGTCCTTATCATCACTTTTAGGGCCTTCCACTCCTCAGGCCCCCAATATCTTCGAACTGGCTTTAAGCGCTATGTTCCCTCCCGAAGTTTAAGATCATCAAACGCCAATCTGTTGAACATTCCAGCCTTCAGATTGGTGTCGAAGGGAGGAAAATTGCTTACAGTCATAGGATCTAAGGCATGGAATAAACTTCCTCCACAACTCCGCCAGATTACATCTGAGTCCCTGTTTAGGAAGGCACTTAAAACCTGGATTTTTGGTGCACCGGACACACTCTGCAAAACTCTGATCTGATCTCCCATCTTATACCGTTAGCAGTAAACCAGCTTGGTGCTCAATCGTTTGGTTTCCGTTACAGCGCCAAGATGCTCCTCGGAGTGATAGCCGCGCTATATAAATATACCTTTACATTACATTACATGATATTAAGCGATGATATCACTCACATCCCATGGAAATCATAGGTGAATTTCTCCATCTCCTTTGGAGACAGTGGGTGACATTTAAAGCAATTTGGTTTAAAGCCAATGGGTGATATGCTTGGCACCATGCTATGGGTACGGGGGGGCTTTCACACTCCTCTACCAAGAGGTGCCAGAGAATGGTCAGGCCCAGCTTTTCATCTTTGCTAGCAAACCAGGAATAATATTTAGATAAGGTGATTTCCTGGCAGAAGATTCTCCTAAATCAAATCCCTTACCACATTGTCCAGTGCTGTCAACACTTCCGGGAAAGAAACCTCCTTGCAGGCTTTCGAGACACCAGCTCGTAGGAACTGTTCCAGGGGCTGCATGGAAAGGAACATGGAATTAAGATGGCAGAAGCCTTTAGTAATGGTGTCTTTAAAACGTTTCATCCATTTGGCACCAGTTTCATTTACCACATCCATTTCCAACATGACTACATGTTTATGGCTCACAAATGACAAATCTTGCCCCACTATGCAAATCAAACATATCCGTCTGCTGGCACCACTAGAGGCATGTCCCTTTCCACTACTTGAGAAGCACTACTTTAAGAAGTAGACAGAAGGATCAAGCTCCAACTTCAGGAAGGGAGTTCACAGTGGTCAAGGGGATTGAGGTGTTCTAGATCCTTATGGTAGAGAGATTATCCGCACTCTCAAAGGATTAGGTGATTGACATTCTCAGGTGGGAATTATTAATCTCCTTGTAGGGGGACATATGCACATAGTCCTTGGTGGGGGTACTGATGAGGAATTATATGTGGAGATTATCATGATCTCAGGGAAAGCTCATTGAGATCTTTGAAGGTGAGAGGTGATAAGATTCCTTAAGGGAGAGAATCAATCAGGATCATCAGAAAGGAGGAAGCATTCAGAATCTTCTGAGGGGGCAGGTTAAAAGAATACTCATGGGGTATGTGATTAGGATCATCTGTGTGAAAAGGTCAGAAGCTTGATTGAATTCGATGTGTAACTGATTCTCAAGAGAAGTGTGCAAATACCCTAAAGGGTTGAGAGGATCAGGATTGTCAGAGGGTAAAGTTAAAAAGAATGTTCCGAGAGCAGGTGGTGAGAAGACTGCTCACAAAGGGGAGAGGTGTTCAGTGTACTCAGGATGTTACAGTGTCTGTAGGGATAGGTTTGCAAGCTTTCAAACTTATGTATAGGGCATTTGAGGGGCACATGTGAGGAACAGTTGAAATGTAGCTGTGAAGAAAACATACTAAGACACACATTAAAAAATAGCAAAACCTATTTCAAATTATATACTCTCATGAAAAACAAAGCAGCTACTGAAAGTTAAGTGGGAGAAGTGGTCTTGATTTTTAGTGCGGGGGTTCAAGATTAGAATTCTTATGGGTTATATATTCTTATAACTAATCACTTATCAACAGCAACAATAAAACCAGTTGGTTATTATTTCTCTCTCAATGAGGAATCTAAACAAAAAGGAAAAATAAGTTGTACAGAATATATTGTGAACACGTATGATTTTAACTCCTAGTGAGGCAGACGGCAGACTTCCTGAAAAAAGCAAAAACTGAATGAACTTGATTTAAAATGTTGGTCTTTTTGACAGAAGGAATTTACTAAATTCACACATTTCCTTCCAATTGTGAAACGACCCTTGGCAAGGCAGTTTCTTAGATGGTTCTATTAAACAGCTTGAAAATATTGCACGAGATGCAATAATTTCGGTGACTTCCTAGATTCCTTAAGTACTACTAAGGACCTCATTACGAGCTGCCCCTAATAATCCATATTATTTTGTGGCAATTCCAGTATGAGGAAAGAACGAGGATTACACATTTTGGAGGAATTACATGTGTGGATTAGAATTACCGTACATGCTTTTTTATGCCTGGGGTTTTAGATGGCAACTGAGGATTACATCTCTGAGTGAAACACCACAAAGCTGCAGTGTTCGTAGTATCATCAGAATTGTTGGGCACCTTGCAATGAGGGCCAAACTATGATATCCGAGACAGAAAAAGAAACACCCGGAGAATCCGTGCCCTATGGTGGTCAAATGGGTCAAAGTCTAACGAGCAAACCAGAGGGACAAGCAGAGTGGCAAATCAAAATACAGCACCCTCCTACTTCACATCACCTTATGATTGTGATTCTCTTCAATATTTTATGAATATGATTCATACAGATATACAGTAGATTTTTAGGAGGCATACCTATGCTCCAGACATAAAGACATACCTTCATCAGCCGAAAGGTTTTCTCTTGCGGCATGCTTGCTTGCAGGTATATTACTTCTCGGATCATGCAGGGCATTTCCAGGGCCAACTGGTCTGGAGGAAGCAAAGTTGCAATTGGGCCCATTGTCAGAAGCACCTGCTCACGGATCTATAGTAAGTAACACAGACTCCATTACATGCCTTTGGTATGCCTGAAATAAGGGGACACCCTTTTATTGGGTGAAAAATTGCATGTGGTGGTGACGCAAGTTTATGTATTGACATAAAAAAAGTCACAATATTGGAAACATTTTAAACATATGTCTGCAGCAGGTAGTTGTTACCATGGTGAAAATGTAAAAGGAACGATTTTACTGTGGTATAACTCACCTAACTGGAGAAGTCGCCATTCCCTGTCTAACTTACACCATGTAGCATTCACTTTACGGAAATTAACTTTTCCCATACTCATAAGACTAATGTAATTTGATTTTATCTCATGCTGGGATATAAATCCTTGCATTCTAGTAAATCAGCCATTTCAAGCTGCTATGTCCCTTCAGTACAGGAAGGGATGCAAACCAAGACCAATTTCAAGCTGACTGGGACTCAGTAGTGAGGTCAAGCATGAGGCACACGGCAGTGATCTACAGCATCTCCATCTTGCTGCATCCTTGGCACTTAGGCCATCTCACTGGGGTAAAACCAAAAAATGATCAATGGAAGGCTTGACTTAATCTCAGCCACATGTAGTTTTCTGGGTGGCATTCAAGTTCAAGTCCAATTTGTATACCTCACTGGCACACTAAAGACAGTAACCATCCCCATGCTAATGAATCTTGGTCCCTGGAGGGGGCAGCCCAGTCCTGTTGTTTTGTTCAGTGAAGCTCCATGTATGCACACCCACTGGCAGCAGTATGCCATGTACTACCATTGTTGAGAGCATTGGCATCATGGTCCATTCAAGGTTCCAGCTCTAGTGACTCGTGCCTCCCTCCAATAATTAATGGTGATAAATAACATATTGTATTTGGTACATTTTCATATATGCTAATGTATGTGGGAATGGTGACTCAAGAGACATTTTTTGTCTTCCCCCAAAAAACCATACCGATTTGAAAACCTACCCGGCACGTTTCTTCCGTGTTCTTGCATGGTACATCCAGATAGGCCTTGCAGAGAACATATCCATGTAAATAGTGGGGCACGTGTTCAGCTTCTGTGCTCTGGACGAATGCAGAAGCCAAGGCTTCAAGGGCTGCGGGGAAAATACAAATCTGTTCTGTTCATTTGTGCACTTATGATATCTCTGTTGCTGAGGAGACCTGTTATCGCTAGTGCAGGAGAGACCCTGACTCTGCCAGGAAAGCCAATCGGCCATGGCCCTTTAATATGCTGTTAGCAAGTGCATAACCTTTTGTTCTGCATTTCAATTGGCATGATCGTCTCTGAGCCCTTCATAAATAATATCAATCAGGAAAAACACTATAGGCCTTGCAAGGGGTACAGTAAGAGCTGTATAAATACAATACAATGCTAGTGGAGTGAGATAATGGATTTACAAACCAGATAGGGATATGAAAGGTCCATAACATTTGCAGTGCAGAAAAGGACAATGACACGCACATTCTAACATTTGTGCCATTTTTTTCAGTCTCCAACATGTACCAGGATCCTTCATTCCAGCACTCACTCACTTGGCATGCACAGCCTAAAACCTGCCCCAATGATTTTCTCTCCACAAACCATGTTCCAGGTTCATGAAATTAAAGGGGAGGGCGGAAGATGCTTTTAATGCCTTGACACATTCTAATGCATCAACGTGTTATGATTTGTATGTTACTCAGAATAACACAGAGCGCAACAATTTAACATACAATTTTCAGAATCTGTTCATTTTATGAAGAAAACACACAAATCATTTCTCAAGAGATGATTTCAAAATCCAGAAGATGTTGAAAACATTCTCGGCCAAACTCTGCAGTTGCTCATTAAAATGGTGCATACAATTATGTAGCAATACACCTGGGGGCATATTCACAAGCCCCTATTGCCACAGGAACGTCACTTTTTCTAATGTTCCTGTGGGGAGAGGCGCTTTGCCTTATTTACAGTGGCTCAACGCCGCCTTGTAAATAAGGCCTCCTTTCATGCTACACTTAGCGTGAAATGGGTGGGTAATGGGTGTTGTGGTGGGCGTTCTCTTGCAACACCCATTGATTTTGATGCTGCACCTACATACAAGGGTGGCGTAAATAGGAGGCAGCGCCAAAATTGAGACCAGGGAAAACCTGATCTTAACATGGCGAAACAAGGAGAAATGCTTAATTTCTCCTCGTTTTTGCTGTTTCTATGTATGCTGCATTGTGCAGCACATATAGAAACAGCAAAACACCATGAATACCATTAAAAAAATGGTGATTTGCAACTTCTATGTGTGCTGCACAATGCAGCACACATAGAAGTTACAAATCTCCATTTGTGATTGTTTATGTGCAGGAAGGGCCTTCCTCCAGATAAACAATCATTCCCTAAACGCAGGCACTCTTGCACTATGGTGCAAGGGTACCTGCGTTGGCGCTAGGCAGCTTAATTTAGCCCCAGCGCTAGGGAAAACGCAGAGGTGCGCCATATCTTTGTAAATACGGTGCAACCCTGCGTTTTCGGAATGGCGGAGCATGGCGTTAGCATTTTGTGCTTAACGGCACAATCCACCATTCCCTTGTAAATATGCCCCCTGGTGTCTTCATAAATTTGAGCAGAATTCTTGTAAAGGGCATTCCTTTCTTTCCCTCCACCCAGTCTCATTAGAGGAGCTGCCTCATACAGGCTTACACTTACCTCTACTGAATTGCAAGCGCTGAGGGAAAGTTCTTGCTTTCTCCATTACAGGTAGAAAGTGTTGAAGGATGAAACCCTCTGAACGCTTCATTACAGCCTCTATGAGATGACAACAAAAGAATACAACTCAGATGGGTTGCAACAGAAGTGGGAGCCCTGTGATGCCTTTGAACTGACACAGCTGGCACAGCAGAGCAGGAGCCCTGTGTTGTCCTTCGAACTGACACAGGCAGCACACAGACAGACCTTAGCCCCGTGGTGGCACAATATAGAGGCATGAGCCTTGGGGTGTGCTATGAACTGACACAGGTGACATGCACAGATTTAGAAGAGTATGTTCCTTTCTGAAAGCCAGGTGGTTTTGCCTGTAGGCAATAGTGGAAAATGACCATGGAACCCCCGAGAGTCAACGTCTAAAGGGAGGCTCTTTTGTTCAGTGATTTCACAGCAGTATCTGGTTACTGATCTTCCAGGCACAAGATGCTTCACTTTGTTGCTCATGAATTCTCTATTCCAAGCATTCATTTCATTTCCCCAAAATAAAAGGTCACAATATAAGACTGAAGGGCATAGGGCTAAAGAGTAACTACATTATATTGCAGAAAGACTACATAATGTAAGGGGTAAATTCCAGTAGAAGTTATATAGAACAGCAACTTCATTAAACATGTCTGAGTGAGACAGGCAAAGAAAAGTACTAAATGCAAAGCTGAGGACCATCATTGGACTCTACATTCCAGGGAGGCAGGCTGTGGACAGGCTAAGAGACTCAGCAATCTGTCTGCTGTTAAAACCTTTGGGCGTTATTTATGAGCCCTTGCGACACATTTACGCCACCGTTGTGTCACTGTTTGTGATGCTGCGGCGGCGTAAATAATGCGCCACGTTGCTCTTATTTATGAAGTGACGCATCTAGGCAGATGCGTCACTTTGCAAACCCCAACGCTACATTATACCTGCGTCAGGTATAATGTATGCAGAGTGGGCGTTCCCCCGCAAGAAAGGGTGATAGGAGTGGCGCAGTGAAATCTATTAGATTTCACTGCGCCACTTCTCGGACACCAATGCGTCAAAACCTTATGACTGCTTCATGGCAGGCGTAAGGGTGACACAGGCCCTTTCACATGAGGCTTACCCCATGTGAAAGGACACATTGCTGGAGTTGCGTCTGTTTTCAGACACACCCCAGCAATGCGCCACTTTTGCACCTACAGATACGTCAGTATCTGTAACTCCGTGCGACATGATGTGCAGTATTGTAAATACAGTGCATCCATGGTGTCACAAGGAGGGCGCACTGAAAAGTGTTGCATCACTGCTTTGTCGCAGCGTTACAACACCTCTCATAAATAAGGCCCTGAGTTTCTAATATTAACTGTCAGAACTAAAGAGGCTGACATCTTGTAGTCTTTCAAAACAGTACTGTGTTGTCCCATCCCAGAGACCCAAATCTGGAGGTGTCACTACCCAATTGTGCTTTGGATACTTTGCACCTTTAATAGTGTGATCTTTGCACCAACAGTGTCACAAGGGAACCTATTCTAGTCCATGTGCCCCCTCCCTTAGCACAGTCTTCTGATGTAAAAGTGTTTCTCAAGTGCAAAGCGACTTACCTTGCTGTCGAATTAGTTGTTTTAAGCACCAAGCCAAAACAGTATGGGGGATGGTCCGCAGCTCGAAAAATGTAATGATGTCCCGGAGCACCAGATTGGGCAGTGTGTTGCCAAGCACAACTAACACTCTGCAGCCGAATATCTGAAGTTCTGAAAACTCTCTCATCTAAACATGATTATGCAAAATAAGTTATCAATAAAGACAGACTATGCTTTCAAAAAACAATCCCTAGTTGTATACCTGAAGACCATAGACTATAGAGCAGTGAACTGTAAAATGTGAACCAGATTTCACGGAAATAGGTGTTGTCTAGGAACATTTGTGGTGCCAAACATTCCCGCTCCTGATGCCTACTGCATTAACAAACAACAGGAGAAACACGTAACCCCAGTTAAGACCTGGATGAGTACTACATCATGCAACAATGTCTCAATGGGAGTCAATGAGGAAGTACAATTTGAACAGTAAATTAATTACTCACAAAACACATAGTCCAGATTTTTTTAAAGTTCAAGTATTTGTATTAACAGAAGAAGAAACGCATATGCTGTGTACTTTACAGCAAATTGGAAGCAGCATCAACCGTGTTTCAAATGGTTTACTAAATGCCTACTGAAGCAGATAGTATACCGTGGAACTCAAGATTCATCAATAGTAAATCTTGAATAATGGGGTGTGTCAGAAGATAGAAGGTAGATAGCCTCTGTAGCCCAAAAGCTTAATAGGTGGCTATTATTAGGAGGTTAGTATGTATATGTGTGCATGGATTAACCGCATTGTAGCGATGAGCACTATTTATTAACTTTGCACAGGCATTCATGTGGCGTATAAAGCAACAAAAAACATTGCAATGATTTGCTTACCATTGAAAAGCCCACACAACCTTGGCAAATCAAAGCTTCAGTGCACTGTGCTTTAGAGAGGGGACCCTAAAATAGCTGCCTGTCAGTAAATCTAGGAATACAATGTAAACTACAAGACAATGCAAACATCTGCTTTTTTATTTGTTACTAATTCTGGGGACTTCTTTAGGAGGGAAAAATCCTGGACATGTGATTAAGACTAGGGTCAGGCTCGCTACTTCTCATGTTGTAGATCTTGAAAGGAGACGCTGGTCAAACAAGTGATCCATGAGTCCAATGTAAAGTCTGAGAACTGGAGGAGGGATTTATTTGCAGGAAGGTATCCTATCACATGAAGGATGGCAGAAATCGCTCTAGCAGTTACTTCTGGGTTTTTGGTTTGTCTCTGTGTTAAAAGGGTCGAGCCTCAGTGTTCAAGGAGAAGGTAGATTTAAAGGGAGGTTTGCCGAAAATAGATAAATGGTAGACTGAGAGTGGATATAGGTGGTTGTGTGGCCTACCCCATAGACAACACAATATGTGTTTAGTATGTGTTTGAATGTTCTCATAAGGTCTTCCATTGGTTTGGGTGGCTGTCATTCTAAGGGTCTTGAGTTGAGCAGTGCTGTCTTTAATATGCACAGATTCTCTCTCTGAATGAGATCCTGGGCTTTGCTTCACCTCTGAGAGCTACTTTGTGGGTGCTCGTGAGCCACCTGTAGCTCCCGAGCTACTCGTTGGAAACCCCTCTCCTTGCCATTCCTCCGTGGCGGCACAGAGACCTTTCCCTACATCAAAATGTCATGGTTCTAATCATGCACTTGATACCTGACAAAGACGAGTAGGGTGAACATGCTTGGGTGACACAAGAAAAAAAACATTTGACTTCCGCTGTAAAAACAGTTCTGTGGAGAGTTTCTAGGCAGTGTCACCTTCAGCGGGCTGTGTGAGTGCTGCTGGGGTTACAAGCACCCTGTGTGAAGCTCCTACCAGCACTGGAGAAGCTGCTTCTGCTAATGATAGATCTCCACTGGCAGTATGCGCAGTAAGGTACTATGTAGCTACATTACCAAAGACATATTGTAACTCAATGGCACAGTATAACCATCCACGAAATGCTGTGGCCCTGAACAGATCATATTAGTGCTTAATTTGAGTCGGTGGCTTCTAGTGCTTGGCACCGACACGTAATTGTCAACACGGGCACTTATGACAGTCTGCCACATGATGGAGCTGTTTATCTCATTTAGAGATGAACACAGCAACAGTTGTTTACTAATTCAATATACAATAAAAATTACAATAGGCAGATGCCCTGGCACTTATTCTTTTTTTTTTACAAATTAAGCCCTGCTCCTTAAAACTGTTTATAGCCGGACACTAAAGATAGGAATACTAATTATTACTGGTAAGGAATGTTGGTACAATTCTTTGACAATGGTTATGTTCTTACTATCAAGTACAGAAGTATAATTCTGACAAGCTGTGCAATGTGAAATGAACCTGAGATCTAGTCCAGGGGGCAGAACGGGTTATAAAAGGTTGATTTTGGCACTTTCTGTGGGACTTTTACATGAAGCATGGACCAACGTGAAGACCAACACTACCAAGTATTTTATTGGAAATGTATGAACATTTTGTTTGTCATCTAAATGTAATGTGGACAATGGGCTTGTGGGTAGACAGTATTGCTTGGGGTTTCTCTATTTCCCAATAAAGTACTACAGTTGAAGAACCAAGAATGATATTAGAAACATGCTTATATTTGTTTATATGTCTACATTCTCTCAAGCACATGCTAGAATATAAAATGTTGCTAGGCACTTTTGACCATCTTTACATTTTATAATTTGCTTCAGGCAATTTACCGGCTGCTGCAGCAACTTTATGGTTGCTTTGAAGACACAGACACTGTTCTCGAACAGAACAGTCTCACGCCGGAGGATGAGGAGAAGGGTCTCCATGACCGCTACCTTTTGCTCCCATACAAGCTGAGATAAGAAAGAAATATGGCTTTAAACATCAGTTCTGCTTCCAAGTGTTAGGAAGCCCAATGTCTCAGGGGCCCCACTGCCACCCCTCGCCCTCAAACTTAGTGAGACTTTAAGGACAGAGCTGCATTTCTATGGGCAGACTTACTATCTCAGAACGCTCCAAATATCCACAGCATGCAGTTGCAGTTTTATCCGGGTAGCAGGCAGCACAATAATCTAGAACTCTCAGGATGGTGGGTCTGTCCATTTCCTTCAGATACTTTATCTTAGGAACTGTGGCAAATTTCAGAAAAAATGGACATGCTGAATATTGAAGTCAGACTCTCTGGGTTCTTAAGAATGTCAACAATCAAACACACTCAAGCTGTCAAATCACCCCAAAGGCAAGGTTGAATCTGAAATATAGTAAGGGAACAGTTTTGACCGGAAACCTGCCAGCTGTCCAGTTGGTGGAGTCTTTCAACGTGGCCCCTTACCCCAGTGGAGATAGCCCAACATCTTTATGAATTCCCAAATTAATTGCCAGGGATCTCTTTCTACAGTGCATCTGCCAGTGCACTGATGCACTATAGTCACAACTGAATGTCAATCAGGCACCAAGTGTTTTTAAGTCCCGCTGAGCATTCTTTTGTTTTCGCAATCAAACTTCTGAATCAGGAGCTTGTCTGAGAAAAACAATAAATGCATGGCTCTGATGTACAAGGATTTTCCTTTCTGTTCATCAGGCCATGATTTCCGCTGCCTTGCCCAGCCATGGCTCACAGACTCTGAATATTTTGCTTAGATTTTCACTAAATCCATACTGCTGCTTGAAGAACTTTCAACTGCTAAGAGGAGAAGGGAAGATAGGTTTGATGTACAGCTTGTAGTATAAGCGCTATATTAATTTGCAATGTACAAGGCATTTCACACTACAGGCTAAACCCTAAACGAAAAGGGCCTTAAGGCAAAGCAACAAATTCTAAAATCAGAGGATGGGGAGTCTGGAAGAAATCCAGTCAAACAGCCAGGTAAGTGAGGAGAACATACATTACTGAGAAGTTGTGACATGATGAGACTGTAACACAGATAGACTGGCTAACAGAAATCTTACAAGATGGATCATGCAGGAGAGGATGTAGGTCACCAGTACCTAGATAAACGTTCCTAGAATAGCATTTCCCGAACTGTGGGTCGCGGCCCACTGGTGGGTTGTGAGATTATTTTTGGTGGGTCACGAGAAAGTTGCTTTTAAATTCTATATTTATCTTGTCATATCTGCTGTGCTTCAAAGACAGACACTAAATGTCAGAGTCTGTCTTCTGACAAATTGCTGCTTATTTTTTTTGTGTAAATATTTTTATTTTCAAAAACGCAAGTACATACAGAGTAATAGCTGACATGGACTTTGACTCAGTATAGTTTTGCCGCATTATAACTGCAGATATCCATCTGTTCATTTGATAAAAAGCAGAGTTGTCTAAACATGAATTGGGGAAACATGGGAGATGGTGGAGTGGTGAAGAAAGTGGGTTTGAGAAGTTAGATAGGAGGGTTCGGTGGTGGTGTCTGTCCCTGAATGAATGGTCCTAAGGTGAGTGGTGTGATTTGCCATAAAGTGATATTGAAAGACAGATATGCTGCCTAAATTGGACAGTATGAGAGCAGAGTGGTTTGTTATGGAAAGTGTAAGTGGCATTCGGGTGTGCTTGGGTAAAAGAGAGTCTGTTGACCTTCACAGTCTGAAGGGGCTCATGCAATGCTACGTGCATGAAGTCTGCGTGGCTAGCGTTTCTCTGTAGGACCTTCTCTAGTCCTTTCAGTCAAAAAAGTGTAAGGATTCTAAGCATTGTGGGGTGTAGTAGGAGAATTCCATTTTAGACATGTAGTCTAAAGGGGTTGCCAGATGTATTTGAATTTGAGCTCAGTATAGGTGAGGTTGTGTGTGATATGCTCCATAGCCAGAACCTGCCACATCTTGTGGAACTATTGACTTGAGTGTGGTGCAGTTTTCTGTTTCCAATTAACCACAATGAGCTGTTCGGCTGCCCAGTCATGTGCCTGTAGAAGAAGCCTATCAGAGCCTGTCATGTTTTGGAGGGTAGAAGGTTGTATGCCCAAGATAATAGTAAGTGGGTCGTTGGGTATCGGAATCACAGCACACCCTTGATATGGCCCAGGATCTCTTTCCAAAAGATTTCTAACACTACACAGGACCATCATATGATAGAAATGTCCCTTCTGTTTGGTTGCATCTCCACCATTGTGATGAGGTCCTGGGAAACATTTTGTATAAGCGGGTTGGAGTGAGGTACCATTAGAACATTATTGTGTAAGCTGTTCCCTCTGTGGCACGCTATGGAGGGTTTTGGGGCTGTCGAGCTAGAGGCATTCCCAGTCCTTAATGGGGATGTCTGGTGAAGGTCAGTTTCCCATCGGGTTTGGTAGGTATGTGTCATGACTGGCCTAGAGTCTTGGAGAGTTTTTTAAGTTCTAGAAATGAGATTCTTTGTGCTTGTGTACATACAGACCAGGTTCTCAAAGGGGGGTCAGTTTCCACATAGCGGCTGAGAGGTTAAATGTGTGTAGGGCACAATGCCGGAGCTGGCAATATTGTAATCTGTCTTGTTCCGAACTTGGAATTCAAGCTTGCATTGGTTGAAAGATTTGATAGTGTCATCTCTGAATAGGTTTTGTAGGGTCCTGCAGTCTCCTTCAGACCACTCTGGGAATGCTTTACGGTCTAATGCTGGCGTAAAGTCAGAATTTCTGACTATCGGAGTATGTACCTGCCTTTTTTTTTCAACATGAGGAATTGTGTTTGCTGACCCCTCTCACTTTGATGTCAGAGAAAGAAGAGTAAAGTGAATTATGTGACAATCTTGCTGTGGTACATGGAGTTTAAATGGAAAGCCTGTAGGATCTCCTTTTTGTAGCACACAACAAAATGTGAATACCTGTAAATGAACTGTACACATTCAGCAGTAAGAAAAGCAAAAATGAAGTACATTTATTTTTTTTGTAATTCTGAACTGTGATGGAAACAAATATTTTAAAAGTATCAATACAAATCAAGGCACTTGGTGATGCACAAACAATATTCACTGAAACCTGATTTGCACAAATTTCATTTGTGTGCAGTATGGTTTTATTAGTAAAACTGTAAGTAAGTAAGTAAGTAAGTAAGTAATATTTTATTTGAAGATTCATTAAAATCATTGCAATTTACATAAAATGTCTGGGTAAGAAAACATTTACAAGTTAAAACTATGTCTTTGCAAATTTAGAGGCCATTTCAATGGAAAATGTGCTGTCTGTAATGACAGTGCGCTACCGCTTGATGCTTTAGTTACATAAAAAGAATTGTTTACCTCATGTCCATTAAAGATGGGTGGGTTGTAAACATTTTTCGTTCTAAAAAGTCTTCAGATTCACAATGCTTTAGGAGCTGGAGAAGCTGGGCCCGGGGGCAGGCATGAATTCAGAGCAGAGGCTCATAGGCACTTATACATAGAAGGGGCAATTGGCATCAACCACAGTGAAACAGTGGTGCAGAGGGTGACAGCTCTCATGCAAACTTGGAACCCTGATGGAGAACACAAGGACAATGGGAGACACCAAGAGAGCTTTACATTCACGTCTTGTGGTTCACCACATAGTTACGTCTCCACTCTTCACTTCCCAGTGTGAACAGAGCATCATGATCTTGATTGGGCTGGGCAGTGGCCTCCAGTTTTGGCAGTCTCTGTTGAACAAGGTTTCTAATTTCAGTCGACAGCTGAATTTAGGCTGTGCTGAAGCAAGACCCATAGGGCCTAATTACGAGTGCGTGGTGGAGGTGCGGTGGCAGTTGGGGACTGCCGCACCAGTGGTGCGGCTGCCGTATTACGAGTATGGCGGTCGGACGATGAGAGGACTGCCACAGCTGCCAAGGGTCCGTGATCCGTGGCGCTGGTGCAGCGGTCTTGAGGCCGCAATGCGCTCTGCGGTTCCGCTGCGGCACCGCCAAGCATATTACAAGTTCCCTCACTGCAACCCTAACCACGGCAGTGAGACCGCATTGGAAAGGGTAGCGGTGAGGAAACAAATGGGGCCCTACTGGGGCCCCTGGTGCCTCAGGCCCATGGGATGCATGCAGCGGGGCACATGTGTCCCTCTGTGTTCATGCACCCCCTTTCCTGCACAGCATGTACTTCACAGTCCATGGCGTGCTGGAACGGGCTTTGGCGCTCCCATTGTGGTGCCTTTTTGAAAGGCACCGCTGTGGGAACACCAAAGGACCACCCACCAGACTACTAGGAAACTCGTAATTTGGCGGGCAGCCGGTGGACAAGTTTGTTGGTGCGGCGGTTCCTGCACATAAACAATCTTATATGGCATTTTGAAACATCTATGTGTGCTGCGTAATGCAGCACACATAGAAGTTGCAAAACATCAATTTGTTTTTATGAATGTTTATGTACAGGAAGGGACACCTTCATGCACATAAACATTCAATGGTGTTTTGCTGTTTCTATGTGTGCTGCACAACGCAGCACACACGGAAACAGCAAAAACGAGGAGAAATTAAATATTTCTCCTCGTTGCGCCAGGGTAAGACCAGGTTTACCCGGGTCTTAATTTTGGCGCTGCCCCATATTTACGCCACCCTAGTAAATATGGGGCAGCATCAAAATCAATGGGTGTTGCAGTGGAACGCCCACCACAACACCCATTACCCGCCCCTTTCACACTAAGTATAGCGTGAAAGGGTGCCTTATTCACAAGGCGGCGTTAAGCCATGTTAAGTGGCTTAACGCCGCCTTGTTAATAAGGCAAAGCCCCTATCGCCACCACAACGTCAAGAGAAGTGACGTTGTGGTGGCGATAGGGTCTTGTAAATATGCCCCAGTCTTATTCTCAGTTACAGAGTGTGTTCTCTACTCCTTAAGGGAAGTTTATGTGGTTTGAAGCCACACGAATACACCTGGATTTACAATGGTTTCTGTTGCGACATTGGGCGCGGCAGAAAGAGGAGTGCAAGGAGGGGAAGGAGAGAAAAAGGTAGCCAGCAGCTCCGACAGTAAACCCTGTTGATCACCCTACAGCTTTAAGAACTACATACAGCCAAGGCAAACCTCAATTTAGAGATTCCCTACCCCTTATGTACCCATGGACAACTCAAGTTTACCACATACAATCGTAAATCAGGGGACCCAATCAGTGAGCCCGTTCATGATTTACATATGGAGAGCTTGTAGGTGCTTTCCCCGCTGGGGTACAGTTAAAAATAACTATACCACACAATTATTAGCTATCACCAACTGCTATTCGTGTCACGGCCAGGTCACAGAAACAGTAATCACCCATGAGAAAATAAGTACTACTTTGACTGTACCACAGTCACACAACAGAGTTTAGCACTGTGGTAGTGAGCAACATCCAAAATCATGTAGAGCATCTCTCAGTGAACTTGTGACACAAGCCTCCTGCACAGGAATTCATACAGGGTCAGCCAAAATGAAAAAAAGGATGGCACATGGTTACTGCACCAGGGACTTTTAGTCATTACACCCGACATGGGGCCCTATGAACCCCTCTCAAGACATTGCCATTGACTACCACCTGGCAGGGAAAATTATCCTTGTGCACAGGTTAAGATTACGAGAGGTTCCTCTATTTAAGCACTGTTGATTCACTTGGTTTATTCAGTTATGATTAGATTCCTTTTCCTTGATGGGTGGAGAAGGACAATAACATAAAATAACGTATGTTGGTAATTCCTTTCTTTGTCTTCCAAAAATGTGTGGAGGTTCCATGTTGCAAGCAGTCATTCTGATTATTGCTTCTCAGTTTCTTTTAAAAATATACTTTATATTGGCAGTTTCTATAATGGTATACTGAGGGAGAGGGGAGGCTTATTGTATCAACCTGACCAGTCTCAATGAAGCTGACCACTGGCCTCTACAACCATTGAATATTGTTTCTTAAGCAGGGACAGGAATCTTAATTTTGGATAAAAAGTAAAATTTCTGAAAGCATCAGTGTTATTGGTCCTCGCAAACAGATTAGAGGTTTGCACAACTGTTCATAGGATAATCAAACTCCATAAATTTCACATAGCAGCAAAATTCAGAAAAGCTTGTAGGATGATCCCTTACTTCCATCACGGAGCTTGTAGGATCGACGGCAGCAGCAGAATCTCTGCAAATGAAATGTGAGGAAAAAACAGTTTTTGTTGTTTCTAATTAACTGTTACATAGCTCACAATCTGGCATTAGCGTGTTACTACATATCTCACAATCTGGCATTAGCATGTTACTATATAGCTCACAATCTGGCATTAGCTTGTTACTACATAGCTCACAATCTGGCATTAGCGTGTTAGTACTGCTCCTTTCACTCGTCTAAACTACAAATTGAGTCATTTTTCTACACCTCATTCGATGCTTTGAGAAGATATTTTCCACACTCTGTAATCAGCAATGGCTCCCGATGCGATTCAAGACAACTATTAAAACTTATAAGGCGTGATCCTATACATTGACTGAACAATCCTACATAATCTAGCCCCACAGCGAGACAAACTACAGGGCCAACCAGAAAACCGCCCCTCAAATTTCAGAGAATCAAACATGCCCTGCCAGAACCCAAATCAGACACATTATTAAAATACAACCATCAACTACCAAACACAATAATCCATGCCTAGGTGGACCCAAACTCTTCACTGTCGTAGAGAAACTACCAGGCCTAGAGAGATGTTTATGAGTAACCAAAAATAAAACATCCAATAGGGACAGAAAGTTGTTCTGCTCTACCAGCAATGCATGTTTAACACAGTTGAATCATGTTACTGCCAATGAGAAGGTGAGATAAAAGTGCATGGGCGCCTTTAAGGAGGTAAAACAGATTCTGCATCAAGAAACTGAGGCCTCATTTATGAGGCCCCGTGCGTCGCCGGAACGTCACTTTTTGTGACGTTCCGTGGCGCAGGAGCCTGATTCCTAATTAGGAGGCAGCACTAAGCCACTTCTTTTGGCTTAATGCTGCCTCGTTAATAATGTTCCCTTTAGCGCATTTTTTTGCATTAAAGGGGCGTGCAATGGGTGTTGCTGGGGGCTTTCCCAGCAACATCCATGGCTTTTTGACACTGCCCCAGATTTACGAGAAATAGCAAATCTGAGGCAGGGCCAAAAACTTAACCCTCCCCCTGGAGGCGTAAGGGAGGCACAACGAGGAGAAATATCTTTATTTCTCCTCATTTTCCCTTTTTTATGCTGCATGCAGCACACATAGAAAGAGGAACAA
The DNA here is from genome assembly GCA_963921515.1 of Calotriton arnoldi. Taxonomy (NCBI): domain Eukaryota; kingdom Metazoa; phylum Chordata; class Amphibia; order Caudata; family Salamandridae; genus Calotriton; species Calotriton arnoldi. Next base: position 2,586,796 of record CAWUFW010000747.1, read on the forward strand.
GCCTCTTGTGATTGTTTTTGTGCAGGAAGGTTTCCCTTACTGCACAAAATAATCATTCCTGCAACGCAGGCACCCTTGCACCATGATGCAAAGGTGCCTGCGTTGGTGCACGGCAGCCCATAGTGCGTCGGTGCTGGGGGAAAGGGCAGGAATGCTCAGTATCTGATGGATACGGTGCATTCCTTCCCTTTTCTTATGCATAGGGCAACGCAGCAGGGAGGCCTGCTGTGCTGCCCTACAGCAAATCCTCATAAATGAGGCCCCTAGGTCTTCTAGAAAAAAGAGCCCATATCGGAAATAAAACTATCTAGAAGTGGCTGCCAGAGCAACATCAACATCCTCAATCAATCCCCTAATTCAAAGGATTACCACCGAACCAGGGAGAATATCAGGACCATATAGATACTGCCACAGAGTGGGCTGTTTCTACCAAAGAACAGGAGATAAGCACTGACTCCCCTTTCCAACTATAAAATACTCATATTCTGAACAATAAATTGATACTGACTCACCCAAGGCATCTCGAAATAATATGGAAGGGATTCGTCTGTGGGTGCCCGGAGAAGACAGATGGACCACTCAGGAACAACAGAAAACTGAATACAAAACAGTGTGAATGAAAAACAATAGCCGAAACATTTAGGAACTCATTTCGATTTATGAAGTGTCAGGTGCTGTTTCACCCCACTCTCTGGCCATGCTACCCCGCCCTCCACTCAAGACACAGTCCATCACCCCTAAAGAGTAAACACAGCTATCCAAACTAACATTAATAAAAAATAAAAGAAACCATCTCAAAAATGTTTTATTCCGTGTCCATCTGTGAATGATAGAAAAGGGAGAAGGGGCAAGGCAGAGGGAAAGAGCTCAATAAATACTGATCGCTCTGATCCAGTGGCTCTGCTGAAAGTTGGCCCTCATCTCAATGGGAATAATACTGTCACCATGTCCAGACCACTGCACAACTAACGGGTAGTGCCAGCTGACCACTGGTTATGGGGTACATAACATTTTGCCTTCATCCCTGAGAGAGCAAGTGTGTGTGTCTGTGTGTGTGTGATATCTACATTTTTGGGTTGTGTGGTTTGTGTGCGAGTAGCACCTAGAGCCCCTTCTCCTATGAATTTAAACTTTAATATTTAACTAACAGCCTGGCTCCATGGGAAATTATATTTGCAAGCTTGACTGCCCGCGCAACACTTTTAGTAGCAGCATATTAACTTCAGATCAATTATATTGGAAGCCTTACTTCCCATAGTTTAAGACCCCTCGCCTTAGATCAAGAGCAATGGATAACATTACTCTTTTTGGGATACCTTAACTCCAAGTACAACACCGTATGTCATGGCGGTAGAATCATGAATGGAGAGAGGCCTCATGCAAAGATTTCCATGAAGGAAAATAAATATATATATATATTTGTGCATTTCACAAATACCCAAATTCCTAAACTGAAAATTTTTCACAATGCAGACATTCCGGTTATAGTACTGGTTAACACATTTGTGTATCAGTATAATTGATAAAGACTTAATACATAAGGAGTAAGCTGGGATGGGGCCTTCTCCAGCCATTCCATTAACTAACACTCAACTTTCGTTTTGAGTCCACTTCTCTTCTCATTAGACGGAATGGCTACATTTATATTTGATATTAGAAAGATGCAACAAATACAGTAGTTACCAAAGTAAAGTTTTATGACCTACTTATAATTTAATGAAATTAGTACTTCCAATCTTAAATGTGCCTAGGTAAATACAGGGAACTCCTTTTAAAATATTTGAGAGGAAGCTTAGTCAAACACAAAGTATTATACAACCACAATTTTACAAAAAACACCATTATTAGATAACAGTCTAAAAGGTATACATTTTACAAATAATGACAAACAATTTAGTATTTAATTATTGCATCTCACATTTGATCTTGTGGGGTGAGCGTTGGATATGGGGTGGTATCCCATGGTTGATAATGAACAGAATGGGAATACTTCATCCTAGCACAGTAGGCCTGATGCTCGGCTGTAGACCCACTCTTGTTTTCAGAGGTACAAACCCAGTCGAGGGGGGGAGTCCATTGATGGCTTTCCTTGGTAAGCACTCTTCAGAGAGGCTGTTGCCTGACAAAGAGTATGCACACATTTGGGTGTGTTAAAACTATGAACAAATAGCTGCTCAGTTGGCACTGGCCTCTCTCCGCCAGCAGGCGGCCACACAGCTCAAACTCTCCGACCCTGCTCTTAGCGACTCAGGGCAAATCAATAAACACCTGTATTAGCCAAGGAGGATCTTTGAGGCACTCTAATCATTGTTAAATCAACTGTTGGGAGTAAGTCTGTTTTATTAAAAGAGTGCTATGGGTTTTATGAAGAGTAGAGTCCTCAACGCATTTGATATTAACAAGAATAGAGCTATGAGGCCAGAGGAGATCTAGTGGATACCGAGGCTCAGTGGCATATAATAGAATTCAATACTCAGCATGACGGTAGCAGCAGTTGGGTGGCCCCCTACTGGTGTTGAGCGGGGGGGACCGGGAGGGGCTTTGGGTCCTGAAGGGTCGGCACACGTCTCACTGCTGCTGTGTGCACAGTTCAAGGTTGTATCAGTTTGGATGGGAACTAGTTTCAGGGAACCTGTCCTGGGGAAGGGGAGTTGTGGGTTTGGGGAGGTAATGGGGGGGGAGGGAGTACTTGGGGCCAAGTATGCCGCTGCAGGATGTAGGGACAATGGGCTGCGAACCGCCGTAGGTATCCGCTGTTTGTCCTGGAACATTAGGGGGATGCATAACATGACACGTCGCCATAAGGTCCATGCCTATCTTAGAAGGCGAGGGGTACAGATTGCGTTGTTGCAGGAGACCCATTTGACCAAGCAGGAGGGTTTAGCTTTGCAGCGCAGATGGCGAGGGCAGCTGTTCTGCACAACATATTCGGCCTACGCGCAAGGCGCTCTGGTCTGGATCAGGGCTGGAGTCCCGTTTCAAAGTACTGGCCAACTGGTAGACCCTGAGGGCAGATTTGTAGTAGTGTCGGGGTGCTTAGATGGTAGAGACATAGTACTGGGGAGCATTTATGCGCCTAACACTGACCAGGTATTATTTTTTGCGCATCTATCAGCGAAATTGGCCCATCTGCTGGTGGGATCTGTGCTCCTGGGGGGCGACTTCAATTGCATTACTGATGTCCTTTTAGATCGGTCACACCCCCCCTTAGTGGATGCCCCGGTACACAGACTGGCTGCGGCAAGGCGAACCTGGCAGCAGCGATGGGGGTTAACGGACACGTGGAGGGCCCATCACCCGACTGACAGGGATTACTCCTATTTCTCCTCACTACATGATCTGCATGTTCGCCTGGACTCGGTCCTTTGCTCTCCGGACGTGCATGGGGGGATGGTACATAGCGAATATTTAGCCAGAACGTCCTCGGACCATAACCCCTTGCTGGTGCAGTTGCACTGGACACAGGATCGCCAGGCCAATCCCACATGGCGGCTGCGGCCGGACACGCTGGAAGATCCAGTATTCAAGGACACTATAGGGTCGGCCATTGACGACTATTTCAGGACTAATACAGCATCCACTCTGCTCGTCGAATGGGACGCCTTTAAGGCGGTGATTCGAGGGCATTGTATTGGAGAGATGGTGGGAGTTCGCAGGGTGCTGCTGCAAGATGTGACAAAATCGGAGCAGCAATTACGTGTCTCAGAGCGAGAGCGCCCAGAGCATCCGGATAAACATGATGTGCTACTTGCGGCCAGAGAGGATTTTGCGCTCCAGCTCGAGCGCTTGCGCTGCTTTGATTATAAGGCGTACACAGATAGGATGCACGCGGAGCGTGATAAGTCTGGTGCCCTGCTGGCCTGGTTAGCCAATCCGGCGCGTAGAGGAACGGCGATAACGGAACTGCGGGGGCAGGAAGGCGAGGTGGTTTACACTCAAAAAGGTATTAATGACCAATTTTTGCAATTCTACTCCGAGTTATATCGTACCATGCTGGGCCCTGGCCTCCCTGGTGACGAGAGGCACGGACGGGCTACCTGTGGAATTTTATGCGACCTATGCAGACACTCTGGTACCCTGTCTGATGGCGCTGTATAATAGAGCGTATCGTGAGGGTGTTCTCCCTGCCTCCACGCGTGAGGCCATTATAGTTCCTCTTCTCAAACCGGGCAGGACCGCGTGGGACCGCTCCTCGTATAGACCTCTCGCGATGCTCAATATGGACTATAAGGTATTGAGCCGGGTATTAGCAAGCAGGTTAATGCCCCACATGACGACGCTGGTACACAGGGATCAGGCGGGCTTTATTCCGTCCCGGAATACCGCCAGGAATGTTCGTAGACTCATGCGCGTTTTGGGGTCCGACACCTATGATAAAGAGGAGGCCTGCATTTTCGCGGTCTTTATTGAGAAGGCCTTTGATAGCCTAGAGTGGCCCTACCTTACTAGTGCACTGCGGGAGTTTGGGCTCGGGGAGCGGTTCCTCCGATGGACGGCGCTGCTGTACAGCGAGTCTACCGCCAGAGTCAGGACGGGGGGCCTAATTTCTGCTGCCTGTGGGGTTGCCCGAGGGACGAGGCAGGGGTGTCCGCTGTCCCCTTTGCTGTTTGCTCTGGCAATGGAGCCTATGGCTGCACATGCCAGGTCGGGCAATTATTACGCTGGGCTCTTGGTGGAGGGACAGGAGCAGCATATTGCGCTATATGCGGATGACTTACTCATGTTCCTACCGGACATTAGAAATGAGCTTCAGGGGGCGAAGCAGTTATTGGAGACTTTGGGGAGAGTGTCGGGGCTTCGAGTGAATTGGGCCAAATCGTGCCTGTTTCCTACCAAAGCTGGCGGGCGAGATCCGCAGACTGTGGGGGCGATACCATGGGAGCCTTGTTGCCTCCCTTACTTGGTGACCCGGATTTATCATGACAGCGGTGCCATGATGGAGGGCAATGTGGGGCAAGCATTCCATAGTGCCAAATCTAATTTCGAGTTCTGGGGGTCCCTCCCGCTCTCTGTTGCGGGTAGGCTCGCCTTGGTGAAGATGATCACCTTGCCACGATTCCTCTATTACTTTGGGACACTCCCCGTTTGGATCCCAAATAGGTTCTTTGCGCAGCTCAATTCTTTAATAACGGGCTTCCTGTGGGGGGCTGGGAGGCGGAGAGTCGCGCTGCTTACTATGAAACGGCCTAGGGCGGAGGGGGGCCTGTCGCTGCCGGACCTGGAGGCCTATTATCACGCTGCGCAATTCCAATGGTTTACGCAGTGGGTGGCGGGCCACATTCGACATCCGGAGACTGTGGGGGGATCGGATCCTAGCTGGCACTTGTTATCCTGTGTTCTGCTGCGGGTGAGCCCGGGAGGCGACACGATACCGCCGGACTTGGCCGTGGTGCAGCGGTGCTGGTTGCGTACGGCCAGGAAGCTGCGTGTCAGGACCCTGTATGCGCCCAAAATTCTGCTGACAATGTGCGAGGTGCTACCTCATGGGGGTGACTGGAGCAAGCTGCAGTCCTGGGCGGAGATGGGCATACTCACCTTAGGGGATCTGTACGAGGAGGGCAACCTCTTACCGTTTAATGATCTCATGGAGCGCCATGATCTCCCGCGAGGGGATTTCCTTTTTCATGCAGCCCTGTCTGCGGCAATTAGGAAGCATTGGCGAGGGGGGTTAGTGGAACCGGACACGTCCCTTGCGTGTCAGTACGTGGTGAGGGCTGCGGGTACTTTTAAAGCGGTGACTTGTCTTTATCGCCGGATTACTCAGGACCTGCGTCAGCCCCTGACAGCGTTGCGACTTAAATGGGAAACGGACTTAGGGGAACCCATCACAGACAAGGCATGGGGGGAGGTAGTTGAGAGGCCTTGGAAGAGTTCCCGAAATGCGCGCTTTCAGTTCATTCAATTTTATGTTTTACATAGGGCTTACTTAACACCCAGCAAACTGAACGACTATTTTGGGGGGTCATCTGCCTGCCCTCGTTGTAATCTAGAGGGGGCGGGGTTCCTGCATATGCTTTGGGGCTGACCGCAATTGGAGGACTACTGGCAGGAGGTAATGTCTGTCTTAACGACTGTGACAGAGAGGGAGATAGCACTGACTCCAGGGGTTTGTTTGCTACATGAGTTTCCCCACACCGCGAAAACCAAGGTCACCAGCAAGTTCATTGACCTGGGGTTAGTACTGGCGAAAAGAGAGCTTACTAGTCGGTGGAAGGCGAGACAGGGACCTTCCCTCGAGCGGTGGAAGAGGGAGCTTGTAAAATGGGTGGAGAGAGAAGGCAACTGCAGGATGGGCATGGCGAGACGTACAGAGAATGAGAAATCAATGGAGCTGGCCAGGGCATGGGTGGTGCTTGTGGAACTGACTAAGCATCCACCTGGTGATGAAGAGAATGTGTTGGTTGGGACGGGGGGCGCTCAAGACAACTGATATGGCGGGCCCTAGCTGACGGGGTGGTGTATTGCAGCCGATGGCAGGGTTGCGGGGGGTCGCCCCCAGTGTTTCTGCCCTACCAAGAATGCGGATTTGAGCGGGGGGAGACAGGCGGTCCATGGATACGAGTTGGGAATATCTGGAACCTTTTATTTAGGAGCCGGCGGCATGCTTGGGGGGGTGGCTGGGGGATCTATAGGGGACTTGAAGGTTAGCAGGGGGGGGATGGGTGTTGGGGCTGTTTGTTTATTGTTTTTGTTTTTCTCTCAATCCTAAGATGAACCTGCACTCTGAACGATAACCTACAAGGAGCTGCTTGGGACTGTATAACTGCTTAAAGCGGGGGCTGAGGGGGGGTTCAGTATTGGGTCATGAGGGCCCTGGGGAGACATTGAGCGGAGCCCTATGGGGGACCGCAGTCATGACACTAACTGCACTCGTAATGTATATTGCTTCCCCAATCATTAATGTATGCTGTCTATGAAGCTGTTTGATTGGCTTTTTCAGAAAATCAATAAAAATCTGTTTAAAAAAAAAAAAAAAATGACGGTAGCAGCAGTGGTGATAGATTTAGATGTTTTTTTCTTTTCTCAACCTTACTAAACTTGCTCCCTAGCTCACTATCATCTCCTCCCCCTAATAGGCTATCTAGCTTGCCCTCAAACATATCACACTAACATTTTCAGCATTCTTGCCCCTTTTGTCTCTTGCCTCTATGACTTCTATTTAATATACTCATCACCCTGAGCAGAAATTGTCACACAGCTTAGATTAGACACACTGAGGCAGGTGGTGACTATGACATAGCTGATGAGGTTATCTGCATTTTCCTTGACCTTAACAAGATCTAATTTTGTGTTTTTCTTCATTTCAATACATTCTGTTTGACCATATGCTTCTAAAATGCACACATATCGAAGTGCATGTTTCCCGTGCACAAACATCAGAAATGCAAATGGGATTTCTTACCCTTTTCTGGTTTTACTCCATGGGGAATGTAGTTTTTTCAGTGTAAATAGTTCCTTCACCTGCACCAATTTTTGGGTGTGCTCCTCACATTCTGTAAAGGAATTTACTCCTGGCTTTGACAGGGAAAAACTCAAACTTTTTGCAGTTCAAGATGGGTTGCAGAGGACTTGACAACCACCCATTAACAAGTGCATTTGTGGGTGACTGCAAACTCACTGCGGAATTCCTGGACAGCAATGCAGACTTCCCCTACCTTTGGTGATCTAGCAATCAACATACAACCGGTTGGGAACAGTTCATTGATCCTCCCTGATTAGACTCCTTTCTCATCTGTATTCTCCTCAAACACTCTGAAGTAATCAAAAAGTAACACAGTGCTTTACAAAACTCCTCAATAGATCTGTACTTGTTTGCTCAAAGTTAGATTACTTTAGATTTTGATTAAGCCAATAATTTGGACTCCTGATATCCCCTTTTGGAAGCAGTGCCAGCATTATCTCATCTTATCCGTTGTGCATGTTAAAACCCCTTCTTATGAAAAGACACCCTATCCCCAAAATGTCACACTCATGAGAAAAATCACATAAGTAAACAGAAATTGAAAACCACATTCTGACAATTCCTTTTTTCAAAAGTCTATCTATGAAAGAAAAGATCGTGGCGACGGGAGAGGCAATGAGGAGAGGTGAAACACCCCTTTTCCAGCCTCTTTCTTTTGATATCTCCCAGTGTACTTTGAAACTGTTCATTTGCTTTGCTAGATTAGCCAGAAATTACAAATTCACTCATTTTTCTGCCTATGCTACACTCATTGTCCCCCCATTTCCCTTCCTCACTCATGTACTCAAAGTCTTCAATTGGGATACTATTTCATTTTCTTCCTCACTTGTTATTTATAATGCACACATGCCCTTCAAACAGAGCTTCAAAGTACTCATAAGAGATGACAAAACATTTGACAAAAGAAAAATAGAATTGTTAAATAAGTAAAACTAATTAAGACTATTTTCATGTCCTGAAAATCAGTTCACATGACACAATACTTTCACAAATTTAATATATCATCTTTCCCCATCTCTAACTTTAACTCTTGCCTTTGTTCTATTTACTTTAACCCTCTCCGAATTTCTTCCTCATGCACCTCTATTACCCTTCTTGATCTCTATTGTCTTTGTCCATTTTGTTGTCCCCTCTCCCTCTCCTTCCCTCTTTTTCCCCTCTTCTTTCCTCCTCTTTTTAGCATACTCACAGTGTTGCTACGCTCTTTTAATTTGTGTCCCTAAACTCTTTTCATTTGTCAATCTAGCAGGCTCTTCCGTTGTCTTTTCTCTAGATCCTCAAAAAGAGGAATACATTTCCTTCTTCAGTGGAATTGAGAAAAAGCTCTTAAGTCATGACATGACCTAGTGTTCAGCCCAGGAGATGCAGAACCATCCATCAGAGAATCAATAACTGCTGTGTCCTTTTACTAAGCAGATAGATCTATTGCAGCAAGCATCTATGCTGCCCATAGACTAGTCCCCACTGATCCTGTCACCTTCACCTCTAATTGGATATTAAAGTAATTATGAAATTAGAAGAAAAAAGCTAATTCAGAAACATGGGTAAAAGATGCAAATGTCCCGCTCTCAGACCACTAAGCAAGCTCGAAAATTAAAAAAAGTATCCAAAATTCCAGAAAGTAGACCTTTCTCCATGTGGGTGAGGCCGCCACCTCTGTGGGTAGGATGAGTCTCTCAAAAAGGATAATGTATTCAAAAGTTGTCTATCATCATCCACAAAGAGATTTCTGCCTCTCACAAGAAGGTGGATACTTCACATCAAACCCTGCAAAACAATGTGGATAAGGATTTACTCAAGACCTACAAGAATAGATGGTCTCCAAGTAGCAATGTTTCTGCCCTAAAGAGAAGAGCCAGCAAAGAGACCAAACTCACCCCCTCCTGAGCAGAAGTAGTAACAGCTAAGTTCAAGCACACTGAGGAGCAGGTGGTAACTTCGCATGACATGGCTGATGAGGTAATTTCATTATTTCCTTGACTAACACATCCATCACTCAAATTGCTTTCATATTTCACTATATTAAATCACCACTAATCCTTTATGGGTTCCAGAGTAGCGTGCTACTTGCCGAAAAAATGCTACATCACCCCATCAGGGGTAGCAAGTGTTATATAAATACAAACCTTTTTTCCTCTTCTATCTCTCCAATATCCTTCTCAATCCAAATAACTGACTAACATATCCACCACTCAAATTACTTTCATATTTCACTATACTAATTCACCACTAATCTTTTATGGGTTCCGGAGTAGCATGCTACTCGCCGAAAAAGCGCTTCGACACCTCGTCAGGGGTAGTAAGCGCTATTTAAATGCAATTACAATACAATTACAATACAATACATTGAGATTTGTATAATTCCAATGGATACTGTGGGCCAACTGGCCTCTCCCTATTTTCTAAAAAAGAAATTTAAGATACATTTTAATTGTGTTTTATTTCTATAGGTTACTCGGTGTAAGGCACAGAATGTTGCTTTTATTTTCAAAATGTCTCTATTCGTCATTTCAGTGAATTCTGTTGGCCCATATGCTTTGAAAATTACATAAGGAACCAGCCTCCTATTATGTAAAAGTGTATTCAAACATCAAAGGCACTGTTCCTTCTCCCACTATCATGAAGAAAGCAAGACTTCTGAGACTAGACTACAGGCTCTGTTTTTAACCAGCTTAAAAACACACATACTGATAATGAACCAAGGTGAAAACAATCAACCTCTGTCCTCAGCAAGTAAAGTTGCAACATTACCACAAAATGTGTTATATGCTCTTAACAATGTTGTCTTCTATGGCCTGGCCCTATCATGCTGCTCCTCCATAACATTATCAGGCACCACCTGTTTACATACCAAATACTTGTGATACCTATGAATACTTTTATTTGGGACAGGATGCTCTTGCAGACTCAATTAGGGCTTGAAATGAAGTGGTCAGTGACCCTGCCTGATTGGCCTTCATTCTCCTCATCAGTAAACTGTATTGTTCTCAGTCAAACAGTCTGAAAGAACTGAAAGGCAACTTGAAGCATTTAATAAAACTCCTCAATAAATCTAACTTGTTTACTCAAGGTTAGAGGTAGTCACTTCATATTCTGATTAAGGCAATCATTTGGACTGATATCCCTTCTTCGAAGCAGCCACCAATCAGAAAGGGGGTCATTATCTCACTTTGGGCCCGTTGTTCAACCCTTTCATTAAGCGCCTCGCAATTTGCGACTCATTGCGAGTCGCAAATTGCAAGGCGCTAAATAAAATGTACAACAGTGTTATTACACTGTTTTGCGATTCCCAATGGGGTCTCAAATTGCGAGGCTCATTAATATTAATAAGCCTCTCGAAATTTGCGAGCCCATTGGGAATGCCAGCCCTCCCAGGGATGGTGGCCTGCTGGGCTCAGCAGACCACCATGTCTGGGACTGCTTTTTGTCAAATATCTTTTTATTAGCTTTTAAAATATCAAGATACACAGATTTGCAAACAGTAACCTGTAGGGGAAGGAGACCCCAAAGCATAATCGCAACCGAACCATACAGTGTGCCAATACAGTGTGCCAATAGTTCTTATACAGTTTGTGAACTAGGAATCGGTATCGTGCAAGTACCTTCAGTGATCAGCCTTCGCTGCCCCTCCCCCTTTCCCACCCCCACAAACATTAGAACATAAAAACATAAACTTAGGTGTCACGGTCAAACATAAAAAGAAAAAAGTTCCAAACAGATTGCTGTGTCTGGCCCCTATCGGAGGAGCAAAGAGCTCTTCCTTCCTAGCTTTCCCCTACCTCTCGGGGTTCCCAGTGGCCGTACTAGATGTGAAAGAGATGAAGGGCACAAATCCTCGGTCCACAAGCAAACAGGGGCAGACCCTCGGATAGGTATTCCACCAGTGGGGCCCACACAAAGTCAAAACCCTTACGGGAGTCCTCTACAATATGTGCCATGTGTTCCATCGCCAATGTCCGCCACAATCTGGCGTGCCACTGTGTGAGAGAAGGGGCCTTCGACTTCTTCCAAGCTGCAGCCACTGCCATCTTGGCCGCCCGAGGCAAAGCCACATCACTGAGCGATCCCCTTGTGTCTGATGCTTCAACGTGGTGTCCCGTATCCCCAGAAGTGTGTGTTCTAGAGTGCCTGGAATCGGGTATCCTAAGATCTGCTTGATTTGAGCGAGGACCTCCTTCCAAAAAGGCTTGATGCGGGGGCAGTCCCACCAGATATTTCTGAAGTCACCCAGCTGCCCGCACCCCCTCCAGCACCTGTCGGAAGCGTTGGGGAAGATGGTGTGTGGCCTCTGGGGGTGGAGATACCAATCGTACATAATTTTGTAGTGGGCCTCTCTTAAGTACATAGACCGATTAAACTTGGGGATATCTCTATAGAGTGAGGACCGTTGTGTCTTCTGCAGTGGGGTGTCTAATAGTGTATCCCAGAACCTTTGGTGTCTCGGGTTGTGCGGGGAGCTCTTCGCCCGTAGCAGGGAGTAGAGAAAGGAGATGGTGCCTTTTGAGGAGGCCCCTGACTGGGCAAATTTTTCAATAGGAAGTAACTCCCTGGTAGCGGCCTGCCGTACCTGTGGTTGCAGAGCCCAGTGTTTAAGCTGAAGGTAGCGAAATTCTTCAGCAGGTTGGAGGTAGAATGCCCTAGAACATTCCGAGAAGGATAGCAGTTGCCCCCCCCTCGAACAGATAGGAAAGCATAAGGCATCCGACCTCCCGCCAGGCGTTAAAGGGACCTTCCTGCATTGCCGGGGGAAATTCGGGATTGAAGTGTATTCCTAAATAGCGAGTCGCAAATAAATTGTGACTCGCTATTTAGGAATCGTACATGGTCAACAGTGATTTTGCATGCACAAACGGGCTCGCAAACCCGTTTGCACATGCAAAATCACGTCGTACATCTGGCCCTTTATCTTCTGTGCATGTTAGTTCCAGGACACTGCATCACCAAAATGTCTCACCAATGAGAGACGATTAACACGAGTAAAGGGAATTGAAAACCATGTTATAATAATTCATATTTTCAAATCTGTAAATAAAGAGGTGGTTGAAGGAAAGGCAGATAGAAGGAGATGTGAAACTGCCCTATTCTACCTATCATCTGACATCTTCCAGTATGATTTGAAACTGTTCCTTTGCTTTGTTGGAACGATCAGAAATTACTAATTCACTTATTTTCCTACCTCCACTTTGACTCACATTGTCCTTTATATTTCCTTTCCTGTCTACCTCACTCAAAGTCTTCCACTGATATACCTTTCCCTTTTCTTCCCCATTTAGTTTATTCACAAATGTGTTACATGCCTATAACAATGTTGTGTTCACTGGCTTGGCTCAGCCCTTCTGTTCTTCCGTAACATTATCAGGCACCATCTGTTTACTTAACATATACTGTGATACCCGTGGATACTTTCAGTTGAGAAAGGATGATTTTGCAGACTCAATATAGTGCCTGACAAAAAGTGGTCAGTGACCTTGCCTGATTTGATTTCAATCACCTCCCATCACTAAATAGTATTTTCGTCAGTCTAGCAGTCTGAAGTGACTGAAAGGAAACATGAAACATTTAATAAAATTCAATAAATCTAACTTATTTGCTCAAGGTTAGAGGTCGTTTCTCTAGATTCTGATTAAGGTGATTGTTTGAACTCCTGATATCCCCTCTTTGAAGCAGCCTACATTCTGAGAAGGTGGCATTATCTCACTGTATCTTCTGTGCATGTTAATTGCCTTCAAATGAAAAGAAACTGCATTCCCAAAATGTCACACCCATATGAGAAAATTCGCAAAAGAAAGAGTCCTTTCCATTTCCCTTCCTGTCTATGTCACACACAGTCTTCTATTGATATACCTTTCCCATTTCTTCCCCACTTTTTATTTATTTATAATACGTACACGTCCTGCAATAAAAATTTCAAGGTGCACATAAGGAGATGACAACACATTTTATTAAAAAAAAATCCTAAAATGAAATGAAACTAATTTTGTCCATTTAACTACATGAAAATCAGCTTATATTGCACAATAAATATTTCAAATTAAATTGATTTGTCCCTTCTTTCTCCATTTCTCACTTTCTCTCTTGCCCGTCTTTCATTTACTGGAGCCCTCTCCAAATAATTTTTTGGTCATGTACTTGTATTGTCCGTCCCTATTCCTCTCCCCTGTATCACTTGTGTCTATTTTGGCATTAACTATTCCCCTCCCTTTCTCGTTCTCCTGTAGTCTTTCCTCCCCTTTCAAGTCTGTTCACTGCCTTCCCACTCTCCTTTCATTTGTCACTCTGACATTCTCTTCTGTTGAGATTTCTTGTCACTCTGGTACTCTAAAAGCTAAATACATTTCGCTCTTTAGTAGAAATGTTGCAATGCTCTTAAAGTCATGGCATAGCCCTGATCTGGTCTAGAGTTCAGCACAGAAAATGGCGCCCCTTCAAGCAGAACTATTACCCAAAGTCCCTCTTTCGCTCAACGGTAGGATGGACATGTCTATTACAGCAAACATCCTTGCAGCTCTTTATCCAGCCCAACCCTGCCACCATCAACTCCAATGGGATATTAAGGAAATTATGACATTAGGGGACAGAGAAAGGCAAAATCTGTGAAAAGTTGGGAACGCTTAGTTTTCAGAGTATAAAGCAACCCACCCAATTTCCGATATTAGAATGTATTACATTCAAATAATGACTTCTCGCCACATAAACTTGATTTGTTGTTTTGCATGCCTTTGTATGCTTCTGGGGACATTTGATTATCTAAATAAATATTTATGTAAGTAAAACTCACCGACTTACTCGAGTGGAAAAGGTGTAAATGTTCTTTGGGATAGCAAAGTAAGTTATTAAAATTCAAATAAAGTTTTCAAAAGTTCGCAAAGTGGACCTTTCTCCTCATGGATCAGCCAGCCACCTAACAGGATATGATGACCCTCTCAATCAGGATAAGGTCTTCAACAGTAGGTGCTCTCACCCACAAAAAGAGCTATCTGTCTCTCTCACGGTGTGTTCTGAACGCCACAAAACAACAATGTGGATTAAGATTTACAGAAAAAGATCGACAAGAAAAATAGACTGCAAATACCAATGAGTCAGATCAATAGAGAAGAGCAAGTGGAGAATCCTCCTAATTTGTTCCTCTCTGAGCAGAAATGGTGATACAGCTGAGTTTAGGCCCAGTGAGGGGCAGAGGTAACTCACTATGACATGACTGATGAGGTCATTTCCATTATTTCCTTGACCTTCACTGTAAGGCTTGTAAAATGCCAATGACTCTGTGGGCCAATCAGACTCCTCTATTTTCTCTGTCCTTTTCACAGTACATTTAATTGTGTTTTTATGGTTTACTCTGTGTAAAGCACATAATATTCCTTTTAATAAAAAAATATCTCTGTTCGTCATTTGACTTAATTTTGTTGGGCCATATGCTTAGATAATTATAGAAGTAATCCGCCTCCTATTGTGGGCATGTCTGTTGCAAACCCCAAAGGCATTGTACCTTCTCCAATCGTTACCATGAAAAACGGAAGACTTCCCCGGGCCTAGACAACAGGCTCTGGTTTTAACCAGGAGTCTTCAGCTTAAAACCACACATATTTGTTAACAGGGCAAGTAGAGGTTCGTCATCCTCTGTCCACAGCAACGAAAGTTGCTAAATCACCACAAAATCTTTTATATGCCCTTAGCAATGTTGTCTTCACTGGTTCGGCTCAGTCATTCTGTTCTTCTGCAACATTATCAAGAACCATCTGTTTACTTAACATATACTGCGATACCCATGGATACTTCTAATTGAGAAAGGATGATCTTGCAGACTCAATATACCGCCCGACCTGAAGTGGCCATTGGCCCTGCCTGGTTGGATTCCAATCACCTCCCATCAATAAATTGTATTTTCCTCAGTCAAGCAGACTGAAGAAACCGAAAGACAACATGAAACATTTTAGAAAACTTCAATAAATCTAACTTGTTTGCTCAAGGGAGAAGCCATTCTTCTAGATTCCGATTAAG
Organism: Calotriton arnoldi; assembly: GCA_963921515.1. Classification (NCBI taxonomy): domain Eukaryota; kingdom Metazoa; phylum Chordata; class Amphibia; order Caudata; family Salamandridae; genus Calotriton; species Calotriton arnoldi. The sequence continues at coordinate 2,602,256 of CAWUFW010000747.1, forward strand.
GTGAACGTTTTTACTCCTGACATCCCCTCTATTCTGAGAATGTGGCATAATCGACCTTTATTTTATGTGTATGTTAATTCCCTTCTAACGAAAAGACACTGCATCCCCAAAATGTCACACCCATATGGGAAAATTATCAAAAGAAAGAGTCCTTTCCATTTCCCTTCCTGTCTATATCACACAAAGTCTTCCCTTATATACTTTTCCCTTTTCTTCCCCACTCATTATTTATTTATAACAGGTACACGCCCTGCAATAAAAGGTTCAAGGTGCACATAAGGAGATGACAACACATTTGATAAAAGAAAAAAAGGAATTCCTAAAATACAATAAAACTAATTTAGTCCATTTAACTACATGAAAATCAACTTACATTGCACAATAAATATTTAACATTAAATTGATTTGTCACTTCTTTCTCCATTTCTCATGTTCTCTCTTGCCCATCTTTCATTTACTGGAGCCCTGTCCAAATTTCTTGGTCATTTACTAGTATTGTCCTTTCCAATGTCTCTCCCCTGTATCATTTGTGTCTATTTTCCCATTCACTATCTTTCTCCCTTCTGTCTTCTTTCCTCCTCTTTCAAGTGTGCTCACTGCCTCCTGGCAATCCTTTCATTTTTCACTCCAGCATTCTCTGCTGTTGAGATTTCTTGTCACCTTCTACCTATGCAATATCCCTGTGAAAGCACACCTAGCCTAAAGTTTTCCTACCCGTTCATGTCTCTTTCCTCACCAAAGTCCTGACTTATCCTGTATAATTGCCAAGTGAACCTATACTAACGCTTTTTATCGGTATTTACTTGAACCTAAACAAAACATGCCTTTCATGCTTCAGTACACTTTAAACACACCAAAAGGAGTAGAGAGTGATAAAATATATGTCTCTGTGATGGCACGTGCTCTTTGTGAAAAAACTGCCCTCCCTCACACAGTTGTGTGACATGCGTCATCATAGGGCTGCTTCAGTACACCCCCGCGCAGACCAACGCCTGGGATGGAGCAATAGGGTAGGGGAAGACAAGACACAACATATAAAAAATATAGAGAAACAGTTAGACTGGGATCACCGAAAGAGGAAGTGCAGTGTGAATTAAAACTAGTTCGGAGGTGTCGCTATGTGTAAATTTTATTCCTGGACCCTCCGGCCAGGATTAAAAACTTGAAGGATGGTAGTGACTGGAAGAGATTATGAACTCCTTACACCCCTCCTTACTGCCAATTTCTTGACATGTTTCAGCCGTCTTTATGTGCCCAAAGTGTAGGGTCACGCCGGCCTTCGTCAGGACTTTTCTGATCCCAAATAAACAGTCACCTCGTTACCTGGAGTGTGGTTTTTCAAGAACAAATCGTTCCTGCACCGAGGCATCCCCATAAGTAACACTCTCCCGCAATACGAGTTTACACTAGAACATTACTAGAACTGGCGAAAGACAAGGAGAGACCCCCCGTAGTCACACTTTCATCAAGGTAGGTGCTCCTCCCTCAGACCGCTTGTCCGTTCTCGCCGTGAAGGTGACTTCACTACACTCACTGTTCTAAATCCAACTCCTTCCAGTTTGTGGTTGCAAGTTGGGGCCGCCGAGAATGCTTTCCGAAGCCAACATTCCTCAACCTGAGTGACATATCTACCTATGAAACTAATCCAAACATGCTGGGGAATACTGCCTAAGCTCCCTAAAGTAATAAGCCAAACAAAGGCTCCTTGGTACTCATTAACCAACACTTCTACTTTTGCTTTGGAAGTGGGAAGTTACTAATGGAGTTTGAAAGTAGAAGTGCTGGTGAATGAGTCCCATGGGACATTTTTTTGACTTATTAAACTTACTCTGGTTCTCATGGGCAATTAGGTGGCCCTTGTGTTGTATACGTAAGTTCCCTAAAAAGCACTTCAAAAACTAATCAAGACTTTATGCTTTTGCCACACAGGGTACTCTGTGACAATGTGGCTTCTGTTCCATCCACCATTATGTGAAGTGTAGGGAGTATAACGCACTTGTCAATCAGCGAACAGAATACCTACCACATTCTGACGGCAGAAAAAAGGTGTCGAGCAGGCCATAGAGGTAAAGAAGAGAATAAAAAATTCTACGGCTGCTTGCCTAGTGACACATTGGCCCATGAAAGGTAGGTATCCATGCACAGTCATTTAAAGGTTTTCGTTACAGCAGCTCCACCTCAGTCAATTTCACAGTACTGCACTTTTGTATGGTACAGCATAAAGCCAGTAGGAAAACACAGGGCTGGCTGAGATGGACACAGGGGACAGTAAACATGTCTATCGTGCCATTTTCCTTGCTTAGAGCAGACTCAGTAATGACGACATAGTTGTGTAAAAAACCGATCTCTGCTCATGTATGGTGCCAAGATGGATGTTACCCAAACCGTGTGAGTAGACCACTAGGATTGCAAGCTTGGTTTGTGCAATAACCCAATCTTGAATGTAAGGCCCACAAATATCTGCTACACCTCAAGTGAAGTGGGGGTCCACTGATGTTCCCTAGAATGAGACCTTAGATTACCTCCAAGCTCCCTCAGAAATTATTCGGCTCACAAATTTGCTTACTGCACAATTTTCTCAAGGAATTCAACATCCCAAAAGAGATGGACATAGTCAATTGGCAAAAAAATGACCGTATTGAGTTTACATCCAGCGTTACCAGTGAATAGCGGAATTTGGGGCTAAACTAAATTGGAGGGCTGCCAAGAGAGCACTCCGTCTGTGCTTATAGCCACATGTGTCCGCCCTCTGGGTTGGTCTACACTGCTAGGGTCGCTCCACTGCACAGACTGTGCTTGCGAAGGGACAGCATGACTGCCATCATCATGTCCCTCAGAATTGCTGGACAAAGAGTTGACCGATGTAACTCCGGCGACTGATAAATCACTTCCAGATTCTGCTCCATTTTCCTCTCCCTCAGATGCCGTCTTAGTATCTGCTCGTTCATTCTCTGATCCTGCCTCAGAGGTGTCCTCCATAACCAGAGTTAGGGCCTGGGCTGCAGTCATCCACCAAGGTGCCATCTCTGCTGACTGGCTAAAACCTTCCTTCTAAAACACTGTGCTACATAGAAATCAGAAGTATTCTTCTATAACAATCAGTGGGTGTGTGTGTGTGAGAGATGTGTGCAACAGTAATTAAACACAAAATTAGTTGTCTGATTTCTTGAATCTGCAGGTTCTTCAAAGACAAAAAGGACACAGTATTACTTCACCTTGCCTCATACCTAATGCCACAGCATACTTTTGTCATGGCTTATGCAAAACTTTACTGTTGGTGGAGCTGCTGGGCCTTTGCCAGTATAAAAATAATTTACTGAAGCCAAAAATCTCCCTTTGATCTCAAGAAGCACACATTCACATAATAGCCCCCGCCACTTTGTGTGCAGGTGTGCTCCTTCTGAAAACACACAGTGTACAACCAGGGTGACTGGAATTATACCACCGGGAGAGCACCCAATTATGCGAAACATTTGACTAAATTATGCGGCAAGAAAAGGCAAATTATGCATCATAATGCAGCACATTTTTGCCATGTCTCTACAGTGTGTTTTTCTAAAAATAAATGTATATTTTCCCATGGGGGAGAGGGCACAATAGCCCCATTAGGGGAAAACACACATTTTTTTTTAAATGAGCCCCAAAGGGGGATCGACCCATATCCTCAGGGCCGACACCATCAACATTTATTTAAATTCTTTTTGAAAATGTGTACTTTCCCACATCAGTACAGAAAAGGAGAGTAGAAGTGGGCAACGTATTGCTGATTAGAGGTATAAGAAACCTGAGTATTGGTGCCAATCAGGGTAACAGGAACACCCCACTACCTTGGGTGGTAGTGCATGGTTCTCTAAAAAGATCGCCGTGCTAAACTCAAAGCAACAATTATACCCGGCACTCATAATATATACTTATGCATGTTTGATACAATTTGAAGCACAAATATTATATATTTTGTAGGTTTCTCAAATCACAGAAAACGACAATGATTAAGTTGTACTGGGATTGTCTCGGATCTAATAGTTTGTGCGTTAACTAATCAATACACAGAATTTAGCACAGGGATGGCCTGATCAAAGGTGCTAAACCATTAAAGATTACCGTCAAATCCAATACAGCTTTTTCTCAAACACGACCCTACAAATTAACCCCCAAAGCTATAACAGGAATAACTGCCATCATGGAGAGCATGATAGAACAGGGCATCCTTAAGTAGGTCATTGGGAGTCCATGTTCCTTGAGCACATTGACACTGTTCTCAATATGAAATTCCCAAATACACAGAGAGAAGTGCGAAGGAGTTGAACTAGAAACCCAGGCAGCTGACGCTGAGTTCAAGTTTAAGTCCCAAGAGTCCGTAGTAAGGCTGTACCCTGTTTTTACCAAAGAGGACCTACACCCTCACTTGAAGGAATCAGTCAGAGAGGAGGTATGGGATTTTACAGGAAAGCATATTGTCCTGATCAAAGGTGCTAAGCCATCAAAGAGTCCTCTCACATCCAATACAATTTTTCCTCAAATACAGCCCTACAAATTAACACCCGAAGCCATAGCAGGAATACATTCCATTATTGAGCGCATGATAGAACAGGACATCCTTAAAGAGGTCATTGGGAGTCCATGCAGCTCTCTGATTATGGACTTGCAACAAGCAAATAAAAGGTGGAGGATCATGCAGGACTTAGAAAAATAAAACAAACAGTTGTTCCATGCTATCCTGTGGTGCCAAACTCAACAATAATCCTGTTCCAAATTCCCCCAGAAGCACAGTGATTTACGGTCACTGACTTCTGTCAGGCATTCTTTTGCATTCCCATTTATGAAGAGAGCAAGTATGTCTTCGTCCTCCGTTTCCAAGACGAAACTCTTGTGTGGTTCCATGCTCCTCACAGGTATACAGAGAACCCCTCATTTTTTAATTGGATGCTACAAAAAAATCAGAGACCCTACAGCTCCCATGCAGTTCTACCCTAGTGAAATACATCAATGACCTACTAGTGGCATCAATAACAAAAGAGCCTTGTAGGCAATACACTATCGCCCTGCTCAACCACCTTCCAGAGAACGGCCATAAGGTTCTTCCCAGAGAAAATACAGTCCTGTCATAAAGAGGTCAAGTAAGTGGGACATCAGATTGTGAAGGGAGATAGGAGAATGTCCCATGAGCGCACTGACACGGTACTCAAAATTAAATACTGTTAGAAATGGGGGTCTCTAGTTGGCAGAGGTGGTACCTTTGTCCAAATAGGGACCCTTGCTTCTAGTCAGGGTAATGGGGATACACACTTTCGATAACTACTGCTCACCCCCTTAGTAGCCTGACATGAGCAGACAGGCTTATCTCAAGGCAATGAGTAAAGTATTTGTACCAACACTCACAGTAACACAGTAACACAGTGATTGTTGCGACAAAATTCACCAAAGCCAAACAGCCGCAACGATGAGAAGTGTCGAAAAACAAAGAGATGCGTCGTTCCTGAGATCTTCGTGGACGCAATGCGACAGTTCCCATGTACACAGGGGGGCAATTCGTCGGGTCCGGTCTGTAGGGGGAACCGATGTGTCGATTCTGAGATGACTCCAATCCGTGGGTGATGCGTCGGGGAAAACTTGCCGTACAGGGATGATGTGTGGAAATCCGGGATGCGTCGGCGAACGATGCAGCGGCGTCGAGTGGCGCTGCGTCGGTTTCTTCAGCCGCGATCTTGATTTGTCGATTCTTGCAGCGGCGGCAGGCGCTGCGGCGGTTTCAGCAGCGGCGCAGCAGTGCAAAGAGATTCTTCTCGCACCATGGCGTTGCATCAAAAAAACTGTCGATTTTCTTGTCGTTGTGTTGCTTTCCAGCTCCCAGCAGCAGAAACAACATCCAGAGGTCCCACACAGTCACAGGCACTCCTGGAAGCTCATAACGCTCAGCAAGGAAGTTCAGGGGAGCTAGGGGTGAAGTCTTTGTGTTCCTGAGACTTCAAAACAGGAGGCAAGCTCTACCCAAGCCCTTGGAGAGTTTCCTCAAGCAGGGGACACAGCACACAGCAAAGTCCTTCTCCTTTCCTTGGCAGAAACAGCAACTGCAGGCCAACCCCAGGCACACAGCAAGAGCAGTACTTCTCCTCATTTTCTCCAGATCTTTTCCTTGGTAATGGTTCCTCTTGATTCCAGAAGTAGTCTAATGTTCAGGGGAATTAGGTCTAATACTTATACCCCAAAATGTCTTTGTTCTCTTTGTGCAAGGGTCTCTGTGCCCAGTCCAAACCAGTTCTGTCCTCTCTGGTGCAGGTGCCCGGCAGGAAGTGGTGACAGCATTGTGTAAGGCAGACAGGCCCTATTCAGGTGCAAGGGAAATCTCCTCCCACCACTCTAAATGTAGACCGGGCCTATTCAGGTGCTAGTGAGAACTCCTCCCCCTACTCTGAATGCAGCCCAGGTCTATTCAGCCCAGCCCTGGCTCATTCAGGAAAGGCAGGACACACATCAACCCCCCCAGTGGCTGTCTGAGAGAATGCACCTCCCCAGCCCCTGTAACTCCAAAACCAAACAGTCAATACACAAACAGGAAGAGGCACACATAATAGTTAAAGAAGAAAATGCCTACTTTCTAAAAGTGGCATTTTAAAACACACAATTTAAAAACCATCTTTAGTAAAAGATGTGTTATTAAATTCTGAGTTCAGAGAGCCTAAACTTTTTTTTTCTATCTTATCCCAATGGGAAGATATGCTTGTAAAATGTTACAAAGCATTCCCCATTCTGTCCTATGGGGCAAGATAGCCTTCTAATAGTGAAAAACAAAATTGGCAGTATTTCACTATCGGGACATGTTACACACATCAGTACATGTCCTACCTTTCACATACACTGCACTCTGCCCAGGGGGTACCTTGGGCCTACTATAGGGGTGTCCTATATGTACGAAAAGGGAAGGTTAGGCCCTGGCCAGTTGGGTGCACTTGCCAAGTCGACATGGCAGTTAGCAAACTGTGCACAGGCACTGCAGTGGTAGGCCTGAGACATCTTCTCAGGGCTACTCATGTGGGTGGCACAATCAGTGCTACAGGCCCACTAGTAGTATTTGATTTACCAGCCCGGCACACCCAGTGTACTTTACTAGGGACTGACCAGTAAATCAAAATATGCCAATTAGGGAGAACCAATCATAATAACAATTTACACAGGGAGCACTTGCACTTTGACACTGATCAGTAGTGGCAAACTGCCCAAAGCATCTAAGCCAGCAAAAACTAAATCCAGCACAGCATCAAAAACACAGGAGGTAGAGGCAAAAAGTCAGGGGAAACCACGCCAAAGATGCCAAGCCTAACACGTGTCCCCTCCAGCTGAAAGACGGGAGAACTACCCACCCTCTTGGGAGTTCTCATCACTAAGGCGGAAGAATCTGGACAGACCATCAGCATTGGCGTGTTCTGTACCAGGGCGGTGTTCCACCGTAAAGTCCATTCCCTGTAGGGAGATGGACCACCTCAACAGTTTTGGGTTCTCACCCCTCATTTGCATCAACTATCTGAGGGGCCTGTGGTCTGTCTGAACCCTGAAGTGAGTCCCAAACAAGTATGGTCTTAGTTTCTTCAGCGACCAGACCACAGCAAAAGTTTCTCTTTCAATTGCACTCCACCTCTGTTCCCTAGGAAGTAGCCTCCTACTAGTTCAAGCTACGGGTTGGTCCAAGCCCTTGTTGTTCAATTTTGAGAGTACTGCTCCCACACCATGCTCTGAAGCATCTGTCTGCACAACAAATGCTTGGGAAAAGTTGGGTGCCTTGAGCAGGGGCGCCGTGCACATGGCAGATTTCAGGGCATCAAAAGCGGTCTGACAGGCATCGGTCCATTTCACTTTCCTTGGCTGCTTCTTAGAAGTCAGCTCTGTCAAGGGCGCAACAATGATGCCATATCCCTTGACAAACCGTCTGTAGTACCCGGTGAGTCCCAGGAAGGCTCCCAACTCTAACTGGGTTTGGGGTCTCCCAAGCCAGAATGGTGTCGATCTTAGGTTGTAGGGGTGCAAACTGGCCGCTTCCTACCTGGTGCCCTAAGTACACCACAGAACCCTGCCCTATCTGGCACTTACTGGTCTAGATAGTGAGGCCTGCCTTCTGCAGAGCCTTCAACACTTCGTAGAGGTGTTGCAAGTGTTCCTCCCAGCTGGAGCAGAACACAGCAATGTCATCCAGGTAAGCAGCGCTGAATTCCTCCAGCCCGGACAATACTTGAACATGGCAGGGGCGTTCTTCAACCCAAAGGGCATGACACGGAACTGGTAGTGCCCCTCTGGCATTGAAAATGCAGACCTGTCTTCACCCCCATCAGTCAAGGCAATCTGCCAGTACCCAGACGTTAGATCAAACACGCTAAGGTACCGGGCAGCTCCCAGCCGATCAATGAGCTCATCAGCTCTGGGGATGGGGTGCGCGTCAGTCCTGGTGAAGGCACTGAGCTCACGGTAGTCCACGCGGAACCGGAGTTCAGGAGTGGCACCGGGCACAGCAGCCTTTGGAACCAAGACCACTGGGCTAGCCCCGGGGCTGCTGGAGGGCTCTATCACCCCTAACGCCAACATTTTAGACACCTCTTCCTTAATGTTGACCCTGGCTCTGTCAGTTACCCTGTAAATTTTATGCTTCACAGGTAAACTGTCCCCAGTGTCCACGTCATGGACGCACCAATTGGTGACTCCTGGAGTGAGGGAGAACAGGGACTGCCCGTTGTCTGCTTTCCATTCCCAGCAGCAACGTGCAGGCGGGCAGGGTTTTTTTCCCCACCTCCAGCTGGGTCGAAGTTAAGGGGCCATCAGGCCTGCTTTTGTTTGAATATCCTGACTGGAGGCGACCTGGAACCTCACACTTACATGTAAATGCCAAGGAGGGGAACACAGCTTGTTATCTCTTCACAGGTACTTAAGAAAGGCATGCTTTTGCCTTTGTTCAGTCCCTGTATATAAGAGATGCATGCACTGTAAGAATGTCCGGTGTGTTGGTCTGGCCAATATTTACACAAATAACAATTTCAATAGCACTATTTAAATTCTTTTATAGTGCTACGCAACCCAATTCAGCGTGTCAGAGCTCTTTTTGTAACATACACATTATACATTAACAATACATCATGTACATGTGTAAATCAATGTACAAGATGAGTTACATGATACAGGCTTACAAGGTGTAGGACTTATATGTCCTTCATAACTCACTGTGCTATATTACAAGGATTCAAATGTATGACCTGCAGGTAACAAAAGGATCTCTGTGTTAAAAGTAGTAAACCACTTTACTATCTACATAAAATAAAAATCTGTCATCTGTATGTTACATGATGGGCTTTGCAGGAGACACATTAACCTTACACTACTTTGATTCAAATCTAGCACTTCACAAAACACAGATCTCTCCAGCAAATGCATTAACCTCCAGAGTTATCTCAGCATTATTACTATTCCCTGAGATTTACTGGGCACCTTCACAGCAGATGCCTTAAACCAATCAAATATTTTAAAATGCAGACTTTGCAACCAATTAAGCATAACAGATCTACTGCCATGCTTCTCCTTGTTGCCAATTTCTTTGTGGCAGTGTTTTAAAAAAAACGTTTTAGTTGAGGCCCATATTTTGCGTCGGGATTGCGCCACCTTTTTGGCATAAACCCAACGCCAAATCTCATTTGTTAAATCTCATAATGCGCTTAAATGTACTCATGATATACCTGATAAACATACGTGTGAGGTCTTAATATCTGATGTCACTTCTTGTGATGTCACTTCGAGTGAGGTCACATTCTGTGATGTCACATGCAATGTCACACGTCGTGACATCTTGCGCTGTGATGGCACGCATCATGATTTCACCTGCATACTGCCTAACCTGGTTAGTCCCCCCACTTCTTTTTTTAGGACTTGTGCCCTGATGCTACTGATGGGAGCAATTGGTTTTCAGTATGCTTACCAGTGGTACCCAGTCCAAAAGCTGTGAAAGGAAGTTGGAGGTGAACAAGCTTCATCCAACACACTGTAGACGCCGACAGGAATCTGCACTTGGAAAATCATTTGTTAGTTGATATAGAACAAGCTACAATTGTGAGTCATGCAGAACAGAATTCCTGCGTGGAATTCCGCTCTGCTCAATTGTGACAGGCCAAATGACACCAACTCAGATTTTATTGGCTAGAAAAAAAAAGGTGGTAAACTCACTTCAGGCTTGGCCTGGTCCCACGGCTACGGCAAGGGGGAGACTGCAATGCTCCCCCCACTGTGACACTACTTCCAATTTTGTGCCCTACTCTCCCGACCCTCCCGCCTCCCCCACCTCACATCAGCAGATTTATACTACCTGCTCGCAGCAGAAGGTAAATGTGTGGGTTAAAACCCTTGCATGTGGAAAAACTAAGAATTCCAACCGGTAATTGCTGGTCTGCAAAGTTATATCCCATTTTGAGGCGATTAACCGGTAATTGCAGAATTCCAAGCATACTTTCTTCTGGGGAACAGTCATTCCTGCCACGAAGAATCTCCACCCGGAATTCTGCACTACTCATAATGGTGTCCTTAATCTATCTTGGGGTTATTGGTCAAGAAGCTGACTTAAACTCACTTAAGCACAGCTGGGATGAGAACAAGTAGGGCCAAACCTTGGCCATGGCCACTGCACCAGGTGCACTATGGATAAATGCGCCCCTGATGACCTGAAGAACCATTTATGCTGAGGGAAAATCGAGATTGTTACAAATTGTTCTTTATTCGCCTACCAGGAATTTCTGCTGCAATTTTTTTATGATGACTGAGTACATTTAAATAATATTTCTCATGTGTTCTGTGAGGTTTCGAGGATTAAAGATGGAATTTGATGAACAACAGGAAGCTACCAAACAAACTAGCAAAAATACAGCTTCACCTAAGTCAGCTGCAGCATCCAAGTGCCAAGTTGAACACAAACTTAAAATAGGACAGGGTTTGTTAATGATAAAGGGCATTTCAAGGTTTAAATCAGAGTGAGAGCTTAAATGCTTTGCATTTTTCCATTCTCCATATGCAGTACTAAACAAGCATCTGACATCATGGATCACTGGCCCCAAAACAACACGCAAGCAGCAAGCTCCGATTTAACAATATACCTGGAATAAAATCAGTTCTAACGCATTCTTGTTTACTGTGGGTGTTTTCAGTCTCCAAACTTGGGGATTCCGAAAATGGTGGGTTTGTTTGGGCAACGACCTTTAAGGTCTTTAATCAATGTACTTCCTATTAGAATTCAAGTTACCCTGTAAACAAAATGCCATGCAATGTTTGTCCTTAGGGACAAAAATCACACTATGCAGGGGAGATAGTGTTGCTTGCCAGTCGTTATTTTTAGAGAACCATTCCCTAAGTTGGCTGTGAATCTAATCTAGCTCAGTGAATTCTGCCATCTTCCCATCATGGCATGTACAGCAGGCATGGAAAGTAGTACCAGGACCTTTGTGAAAATAGAGTGTCAAAATGTTAATTTGTAAAACGTGAAAAGGAGCTTTAGCTAACATAGGACAACTTAGCTTCTGTCATCCATCTTGGATGAGACATTGCCGTACACCTGGTGACCCTTACTGCTGTTTATTCTCTGCTATAATAAAGATTTTGAGTCTCTCCATTAACAAGGAGACTTTCTCAGCCGAGTTAAAAGAAATGTACATTTCAAGTTGTCCCATACTGAATAACATGCAATGTAACATTTCATGTTCTATGTGTAAAAGCTGTGAAACACCCAAACCAATGTAGTGGAATGATGAGAGAATCACTGAATGTATTCTGTATTAAATGTTTCTCTTTGCTTGCCTCTCATTGGTTAAAAGCCTGTGAAGCATGTACCAATGTCAGTGAATGTATGAAATCCATTGTCTAAAGTCCTGTAAAAGAGCAAGATTTTTCCATGTATGGAAGAGACTTTTTTCCCATTCTGTGAAGGTGAATCTATGCCGGATTTGGCATTGCTAGACTTTCACTGAGTTTTGACTTTCTAATCTCTATTGAACCTATGTGCTTCGATGTTACTAATTGATGGCTCAGCTTATACATTGCTCTAACTATTTTATTTAAGTAAAACTTTAAACTTGTCTGTCGTTCTTTGAACAGAACACTTTCCTTTCTTAGTTCTATTATTTAAGCCCAAAATATCACAGAGCTAGGTCCAGCAGGATGCACCAAAAGTCTGATAGGGCCTACATAGCTCCCAAGCCAAACTGCCAGCGTGCTAGTTAAGTCAACCAGAGGTGGGTTAGTGTGTTGACAGATCTGGTAGCTGAGGTGATGGTTCTTACTGGATTCATCAGATATTGACTAGACCTGCCAAGGTGAGGTAAATTAACCATAGAACAATCAGTCTGCACCATTATGGTTCAGGCAGGTTTACCCCAAGATTAAAATTAACCCAGCCCACAGCTCTGAAGCTGATCCCCAGAGACCGAGTGGAGATGAGGTGGATGTTCTGGTAGTTCCGAAGACAACGGCGTGAGTATCAATAGTGACAACTGTGTCTGTGCAATGAGACTTGGATGAGCGTGAAGCAAAGTGGCACATGCTGGGACTAGTAGGTGAGAGAAAAAATGAGATGCAGTGGACAGAGTTTGAATTTAACTATGACGTGGCATTGATTCTTGAACGTCTAGGGATGGTAATCATTGTATCTTCAATGTTTTTTGTTTTTTTTATTTGGAGGACAGTGCTGTATAAGTCACTTTTGGTTTAAGGTATTGAACATATAAGATTGCAAAAAGGTACCTCAGTTGAAGTTTGAGATTTAAGCAGTAGGTATTGTCTGCTAAGGTGGGGCATACTGTGAAGTGCTATCAGTCACACCAGGATACAGACGTAGCATTACTATTGTGCGATTGTACTAAACGAGGTTCAGTAGTGGTTCATTCCTGCACAGGAGTGAGTGCGCCGGTCACAGCAAGCTCCCGCTGGTCAAGAGTCTGCCAGTGAGTGTATGTGGATAGTGTTCTCCATCTTTTAGAAACTTTCTCATATAGAAGAATGAGACAATGTAGGAGAGTAGGATCTGCTTCACATGGGTACCCCACTTTTTGCTGATGCTTCACTGTTTTTCGACATTAGTCTGGCTGGGGCCCTGCTAATCAGAGCCCCAGCCTAGCTGCTTCCTCTCTAAAATGGTTTCCATGTGCCTTAGGCACATCACTGATTGGGATCTGGAGTGCCCTTATAAGTCCCTAGTATATGGTATACTATGTACCAAGGGCATAGGTACCTCAGAGGCCTGCCAGGGGCTGCAGCATGTATTATGCCACCCCTGGAAGGCCATCCAAACTGACACCACAGGTCTGCTACTGCAGCCTGGGTAAGGTGGTGCGTGCACCCCTTACTGTGATATAGGTTACCTATATCACTAAATACATACACACATATAAACCTATAAGTCACTCCTAAGGCAGGCCTTATCAATCCTAAAGGCAGAGTGCATGGTTCCTATGTGAGAGGGTGCCCCTGCATGAGCAGGGCCCCTCTGCAGCGTTCGGAGACCCTCTCTGATGCTGTTTGTAGTGCAGCCTGACCATATACTCTTAAGCGCATTATAACCTCGCGGTAAAATGCTAACTTTGGAATGGCTGCACCTAAACATGTCGTGTTTGGTGTCAAACATCTTGGAATACTACCCCCCCGCCAATCCTGGCGGCGGGGGTAGCATTCCACCCTTCTAGAGGGAAAGACATGTTAACTCTGGCTAGCCCAGTAACTTCTTTCCAAAGCCCTGGCATCACAAAATGGATGCTGCTGCCACAGACACGAGTCTGGCCTCCTGCTGCTGGACGAAACTCCGGCAGGGGAGGCCTGGACAATAGGTTTCCTGTCCCAGGGAGGTGTGACCACCTCCCCAGACAGGATAATGTGTATTGGGGCTGGGCGGGAGCACTTTCGGGTGCTTTGAAGTCCTGCACTGGGGGCACATTTGGTGTCCCTGTGCATACCCCAGTTCAAACCGGATCAGGGGCTTGCAGCCCCTGCTTTAGCGCGAACTGGACAAAGGAAAGGGGTGTAGCCACCCCTCTGCCCTGACCCACCCATAGGTGGGGCCACAGAGTAGTCCGACCCCTATCCTTAGTATAAGTATAGGAACCCAGTCCTTAGGACTTTAGATTATCCCTGGACGAAACTCTGAAACTGAATCCTGGACCTTCGACGCTCTACTCACGATTAGAGGACAGAAGAATCTCCCTTGGGGTCAAGGAGTGACTCCCCTGCTTGGCAGGCACCAAAGAAGCATCTGTCCGGTTCGCATTTCTGAAGCTCCCGTCGGACGCCGAAGTCATCGCATCACCAGAGGTAAATTCTCAGACTTCCCCGAGGCTACCCTGAGTCCCCAGCAAAGCTGAGGCCCGTGGCTATCGTGGGTGACTTGAGACCATGACCCCTGGACACTGAGCACCTTTGCAAGTGCATCCTCTTCTGGGTCTCCCAAGAAGTCGTGCTTTGGGCTCCGCGTAGCCCTAGCCTCCAGCACCACCTGCACCGAAGATCACTGGCCCCCACTCCACGAGTGTCCTGTAAGCCAGATCCACGTGCGGCGTCACGAGGCTCCTTCGCGGTCGCTAGCCCGTTAGCTAGTAGCCCTTAACGAAGGCCAATCCTTTTCTAACTTGTCATCCTGGTTGCTCCAGGCCTGCCCTCACTTACCCTCGCTGGGTGAGTTCCCCAGACCTTGCTGGTCTGCACCATCGACAATCTACATCTTCACCGAGACTTGCCGTTGCCAAGGCTTGTTGGGTCCAATCCGGTCGCCGACACCTCAGCACTCGACAGACATCGTGTACCAGCCCGAATCCTGCTCCTGGTCGCCGACAACGCCTCCTGGACCTCGTGGCTGAAGAGTCAAGACGACCATCAACGCACCTGAAGCACTCGACATCGGTGGGCATCTGTCCATCGCCTTCCTGGTCACTGGCTAGTGACCCAGACTCTGTCCCCTCTGCTTTCAGGTTCTTCAGAACTCCAATCCACTCTTGGATCCACCCGGACACTTTTCTCTTGGTCGCCAGCAGCACTTTGCAGCAGATCGCCATTCAAATCGACGACGAAACCCGACCCCGAAAGGCACCTATGCACCCGGCTTCCCTGGGTGAGGTAACACGAGTACTCCGGTGCTCCCGTGGGTAGAGACTCTTCAAAGTCCTAGATCTCAAAGGGTTTGGTCCAAGTCCTCTTTTAAGTGTCCCTTTTCTCTAATTTCCCGATCACGACTTTCTCCATAGAAGTCAACGGCGTATCGCGGTTGTGTATTTACACTGCACGCGTCTCCCGTGGGTCCCCTGTGTCACTACCTTGGGTGGTTCCTTGTGGTCCAAGCACTTCTAGAGGCTCTAGGCCTAGTGTCTAGTTCAGTCGTGGTTCTTATACCACTTTATTGGTATATGGTTTGGTACGCCCCTAGGGCCCAAACGTGTATTTGTGCTATTACTGTGTTTAAATAACTTCTAACTTATGTACTTGAACTCTAGCCTCATAAAGAGACTAGAGGGGTGTGTTTAGCAATAAATACATATTTTTGAATATATACCTGGTGTGGTGCTCTTTCATTTGATCACTCAAGAGATTATAGACTGGTAAAACAAGCTGCTTTACATTCCTTCAAGACTTAGCCTGAAGGCTGCTCTCCATAGCTACCACTAGGATAGCTTTCAATAAGGTTGTCTTTAACCTATCTCCAATAAGGGGTTGTTTGGACTGGTGCAAGGTGCCCACTATAATTAGTGGACAGCATATACCAGGCCAACTTCTCACATTGGTGTGCAGCGTGTGGGATTCCAGCTTGCTATTGTTTTACCAGATAATCTCAATTGAATTGATCAACTGAAAACCACTAAAGGTACCTAAGGTACATATAATAAGCTTAGAATACAGTAAGTTCTACTGAACTTAGAGTTGTGTGTTAAGGGATAGCACAACCCTTTCTACAACTCAAGAGAGTTTAGTAGGCCACACTAGAGTAGGTAGTGCATACACCACACCACACTAGTAATGTCTTTAAGGGCAGGATCTAAAGAATCCTTGCAGGAAGCCATTGAGCTTCCACCCTCCAAGTATGATACACTCCCATTCTTGGAATTGAGAGCTTTATGCAACTTGAGAAAAATAAGGACAGGCCAAAGCCCCACCACCCAACACCTCAAGGAGTTGTTGGTGGCTTATGACCTTAGTATGCCCTTGGGGACTGAAGGGGTAGGAGCTGAGGGTGGGGCAGATGATGAGGATGGGACCAGGGGTACCAGTACCCCAGCCCCCTCTGAAACTGGCCAGGAGGGCGACAATGACCCTGACCTGGATAATCCAACCCCTCCTGAGGAAGATGAAGAGAAGGATCAGAATGATGCCCCCTTTGTCCCCCAGGAAGGATTGTGAGTGTGCCCAGAAGGTCTAGATCTTCTTCTCAGGAGTCTAACCACTCTGGCACCTCAATAGGGAGCTCTGTCTCATCTCATAGGAGGGAATCCTCTCATGAGAGAAGAAAGAGGCTGGTTCTATATGAGGAAGCTCAGCTTGAACTCAAAAAGAAGCAACTAGCCATAGAAAGGAGTCCCTAGATCTCTTTAGAGAGAGAAGAAAGTTGGGACTAGAGTCCCATGGTGGCAGCCATGTCCCTAGAGATAGGGAAAGGTCCTATGACCATAGGAACCTGAGCAAGATTGTCCCTCCCTATCAGAATGGGGATGACATCCACAAGTGGATAACTGCTCTAGAGAGGGCCTGTAAGGTACAGAAGGTCCCTCAGGAGCAGTGGGCAGCAATCTTGTGACTCTCCTTTGCTGACAAAGGTAGAGATAAGCTCCTCACTGTTAGAGAGGAGGATGTTGATAATTACAAGGTCTTGAAGAGTGCTCTTATTGATGGGTTTGGCCTAACCACTGAACAGTACAGGTTGAAGTTCAGAGATACCCAAAAAGCACAGACTCAAGACTGGAGTAGACTATGTGGATTGTTCTGCCAAGGCTCTGGAAGGCTGGTTGATGGGCAGTAAGGTGTGTGACTTCTCAGGATTGTACAATCTGATTATGAGGGAGCAGATTCTTAATAACTGTCTAAATCAGCTGTTGCATCAATACCTGGTAGACTCTGATCTGACCTCTCCCCAAGAATTGGGAAAGAAGGCAGACAAATGGGTCAGAACCAGGGTGAAGCAGAAGGTACAGAACCAAGGTGGGGAAACCAAGAAGCAAGATGCTAAGAACTCTGACAAGGGTGGGGAGAAGGGTAAAGATCAAAAGTCTTCATCAGGCCCCCAAAAATCTTCTTCTGGTGGGGATTCACAGTCTACCAAAGGGAAAGGCCAAAGAAAACCATGGTGCAAGGTCTGTAAGCAAAAGACCCACTGGACCAGTGATTGCACCAAGTCCAAAGACTCCAGTCCAGCACCCACCAATGCCCCTAAGGCACCTGTTCCCCCTAGTACAGTTGGTGGGAGTGCTCCAGCCAAGGGTTTAGTAGGGTTCACCCTGGGTACTGAGTTGGGCTCTGACCTAGTCAAAGAACTGACTCAGGCTGTGTTAGTCTGTGATGGAGGCATGGATGTGACCTCCACTGTGAGTCCCAGTAATCTGGGCAAGTACAGACAACAGCCTTTAATCAATGGACGTGAGGCTTTGGCATTTAGGGACACTGGGGCAAGTGTCACAATGGTGACACAAGACCTTGTGAATCCTGGGCAAGTTATACTTGGTGAAATGTACCAAGTGACCAATGCTAGCAATGTCAGAACAGACCATACTCTGGCAGTTGTTAACTTCTCCTGGGGAGGGGTAACTGGCCTTAAGAAGGTTGTGGTGAGTGCAAACCTACCAGTCGAATGCTTGCTTGGCAATGACTTAGAGACTTCTGCTTGGGCAGAAGTGGAGCTCAGGACCCATGCAGAAATGCTGGGGATCCCTGCAGATGTGTTTGCTGTGACCAGGTCACAAGCCAAAATGTCTAGCACTGAACAGGCCTTGGAATCTGGAAGAATGGACCAAGTGCCTTCCAAGAGGAGGAGTAGTAGGGTTAAGGCAGTGCCTTCCCCTTGGCTCAGGAGGAAGATCAGTCCCTTGAGGGGGATGATCTCAGCCCTGAAGAAGGAACTGTCCCAGAGGAACTTGAACCTGACCAGGTTGAGTTCTTGGGGACAGGGGGACCTTCTAGGGCAGATCTGAGCCAGGAGCAGCAGAGTTGCCCCTCCCTTGAACCCCTCAGACAGCAAGCTGTTGCTGAGGCTGCTGGGAAAGCTAGTGGTCCCCATACAGTGTATTGGGATGATGGACTCCTGTACTCAGAGAGTAGAGACCCCAAGCCTGGTGCTACCAGGAGGTTGGTTATACCTCTGAAGTTCAGGGGCTTCCTATTGACCCTAGCCCATGATATTCCCTTAGCAGGTCACCTGGGCCAGAACAAGACTTGGGACAGAATTGTCCCTCACTTTCACTGGCCCCACATGTCTGAAGACAGCAAGGAGTTTTGTCGCTCCTGTGTAACCTGCCAAGCCAGTGGCAAGGCAGGTGGCACGACAAAGGCCCCCCTGATACCACTACCTGTGGTGGGGGTGCCCTTTGAAAGGGTAGGGATTGACATTGTTGGTCCCATGGATCCCCGAACAGCCTCTGGGCACAGGTTTATCCTGGTGGTAGTGGATCATGCCACCAGGTACCCAGAAGCTATTCCCCTCAGGACCACTACAGCACCTGTGGTGGCAAGGGCCCTCCTGGGAATTTTCTCAAGAGTGGGCTTTCCTAAGGAGGTAGTCTCAGACAGGGGTGCTAACTTCATGTCTGGGTACTTAAAAGCAATGTGGAACGAGTGTGGAGTGACTTATAAGTTCACCACACCCTATCACCCACAATGCAATGGTTTAGTTGAGAGATTCAACAAAACCTTGAAGGGCATGATTAAAGGGCTCCCAGAAAAGCTTAGGCGTAGATGGGACATACTCTTGCCCTGCCTTTTATTCGCATATAGGGAGGTGCCTCAGAAGGGGTTGGTTACAGCCCTTTTGAACTTCTGTTTGGCCACCCTGTGAGGAGTCCACTGTGCTTGGTGAAGGAAGGATGGGAGTTACCTCTCAAGCCCCCAAAGCAAGATATAGTGGACTATGTACTTAGTCTCCGCTCCAGGATGGCTGAGTACATGAAAAAGGCAACCAAAAACCTTGAGGCTAGCCAGGAACTTCAAAAGGCCTGGCATGACCAAAGGCTGTTCTGACTGTTTACCAGCCAGGACAGAAGGTGTGGGTGTTGGAGCCAGTGGCCCCAGCAGCTCTCCAAGACAAATGGAGTGGACCCCACACTATTGTTGAGCAGAAGGGTGAGGTTACCTACTTAGTAGACCTAGGAACACCCAGGAGTCCCCACAGGGTTCTCCATGTCAACAGGTTAAAACCATATGTGGACAGGGCAGACATGGGCTTGCTCATGGCTACTGATGAAGGGCAGGAGGAAGAGAGTGACCCACTCCCTGACCTGCTCTCACAGAACCCTGATGATGGGTCAGTAGATGGTGTAGCCTTGGCAGGCAGCCTCACTACCTAGCAACAAACTGATTGCAGGCAAGTTCTCAATCAGTTTAGACATATGTTTTCACTGACACCCAGTCAGACCACCTGGTGCACTCATGAAGTGGACACTGGGGACAGTCTGCCTATTAAAAACAAGATTTATAGGCAACCTGACCATGTCAGGGACTGTATCAGGACTGAAGTCCAGAAAATGTTGGAATTGGGAGTTATTGAACCCTCAGATAGCCCTTGGGCTAGTCCAGTGGTCCTGGTACCAAAACCTCACACCAGTGGTGGAAAAAGAGAGATGAGGTTTTGTGTGGACTACAGGGGTCTCAATGCAGTCACTAGGACTGATGCCCATCCAATACCAAGGGCAGATGAGCTCATAGATACTTTGGCCTCTGCCAAATATCTCAGCACATTTGACCTAACAGCTGGCTACTGGCAGATCAGACTAGCTGATACTGCAAAGCCCAAAACAGCATTCTCAACCCCTAGTGGGCATTATCAATTTGTGGTAATGCCCTTTGGTCTGAAGAATGCACCTGCCACTTTCCAGAGGCTGGTGAATACAGTTCTCACAGGTCTGGAAGCCTATAGTGCAGCATATCTAGATGATATTGCTGTCTTTAGCTCCACCTGGGAGGATCACCTGGTCCACCTCAGGAATGTTTTACAGGCCCTGCAAAGGCAGGCCTGACTATCAAGGCCACTAAGTGCCAGATAGGGCAGAGTCAGGTTGTGTACCTGGGCCACCTTGTGGGTGGAGGCCAGGTTCAACCTTTGCAGAGCAAGATCCAGACCATCATGGACTGGACTGCTCCCACTACCCAGACTCAGGTGAGAGCCTTCTTAGGCCTGACTGGGTACTATAGGAGATTTGTCAAGGGGTATGGATCAATAGTGACACCCCTGAATGACTTAACTTCTAAGAAAATGCCCAAAAGGTTCAGTGGACAGTTAGCTGTCAAAAGGCATTTGATGACCTGAAGCAGGCCATGTGCACTGCTCCCATTCTACAGAGTCCTGATTACTCCAAGAAGTTCATTGTTCAAACTGATGCATCTGAATTGGGGGTAGGGGCTGTACTGTCACAATTGAATGAAGAAGGTCAGGATCAGCCAGTAGCTTTCATTTATTTTTTATTTTTATTTTGAGAGTTTTATATAGCGCTGGCTAGACCCGGAGGTATCAGAGCGCTTTACATTAGGTTCCACAATGTTACAGAAAACGGTAAACAAATTACACTTTACATCAAAAATAAGCAACATATTGAGAGAGGGAGTAAAGGTGAGACAGATAGAGCGGAGGGGGGGAAGTTTGAAGGGGGAGGATGGGTGAAAAGACGGCAGGAGAGACGAAATTAAGTCTGCCCAAAGACCGACTGGGTAGGTGACGTCCGAGGAGGGAATCCACAGCCCGTCTCCCCAATAGCTAAACAAGGTAGCTCCATCGGGCATCAGTCAAATAGCTATGTCTCAACTGGCGAGGGAAAGGATTACAAAAGAGCAATAAGTGGATAGGAAAGGGTGGGAAGTATGAGTAAGGCAGGGTGAAGGCAAAGGTCAGTAGCTATAGAGAGGAGAGGAGTAGGGCGGAGAGAGGTAGGGTGAAGGGGAGGAAGCAAATATCGCTGGCTAGACCCGAAGGTATCAGAGCGCTTTACATGAGGATCAGAGAGTTACAGGTTACAAGAGTTATTAGCGTGTACACACTTCTTAAGGGGAGAGAAAGGAAGAGGGGGAATGGTAACAGGGGTAAGAAATGCAGGTGGAAGACAGAACGGGGAGACGAGGGAGAACAGTGTCCGATGTCCAGCTGGATAGGTGCCGGCCGAGGGGTGAACCAGAGCCAAAACTCCTCTATAGCTGCATAGGACAGCTCCACCGGGCATCGGCCACGGTTGCTCGGGCACCACGTAATAAACAGACAGTCATGGATTCCGCCCAGTGGGCATCGTCAAAGTTCCATTGAGAGCACCTATCACGGAGTCACTGGAAGCGATATCCGCCTTAACCTCCAGCTCGCCCCCAGGTCAGGGGTGATGAGAGGAGGGGTGGAAGGGACAGATTCCAAAGTCTGCAGAACTACCCCACTGCGAGGCATTAATTACACAGGAGGCCTTAGACACACAGGCGCTAGATGTATTGCTGATTTGGCTGTCTGGGGTCCCGCTAGCATGATGGAGCAGGTGCTGTGAGGGTCAAACAGCACAGGTAAAAGCAGAGCCCCACAAGTGCTAGTCGCCATCTTGTATACATTCTGCACTCGGTTGTACTCAGTGGTGTTTGCCAGCACGGGATGGGTCACTGGGCAGTTGTAGCAATAAAACAATAGTAACAATAAAAACAGAGCAGGGGCCTCCAAAGCAGAATGCAGGAAGTTAAAGTACCACCTAACACATAGTACATATTGAGGCAATAAGAGATTCAGACCCGAAAACGATTGGGGAAATTAAAGCCGCCATTTTGGAGTCAGGCAGGGACAGGCAGTAACGCGGGGCCGAAACGCCGTGAGTGTAATTGTCAAAGTAGCGGACCACAAACAAAGTGTACCTTGAGCAGAAAGGTGTACAAGGCTTCCCTCATAGGCACCAGCCGCTCGGTGAGGGTAAAAGAAGTACTCTTAGGCTGGAGGTGCAGCGATCAGTGCACCCACCATTTTGAGTCCGATGCCGATGCATGCCGATCCGGTGATACAATCCGGTGCTCTTAGGCATGCAATGATCCCTGTTTTCCGTATCACACACCATATGCGCATCATTAGCAGAAGGCTGACCCCTAGAGAGAAACGTTGGTCAGCCATAGAGAGGGAGGCCTTTGCTGTGGTCTGGGCTCTGAAGAAGTTGAGGCCATACTTGTTTGGTACACACTTCCTGGTTCAGACAGACCATAAGCCCCTCTTATGGCTAAAACAAATGAAGGGTGAAAACCCCAAACTGCTTAGGTGGTCCATTTCCCTACAGGGGATGGACTTTACAGTGGAACATAGACCTGGGAGTAACCATGCCAATGCAGATGGACTCTCTAGGTACTTCCACTTAGAACATGAAGACTTAACTGGGCAAGGTTAGTTTAATATCCCTACGTTTGGGGGGTTGTGTAGGAGAGTAGGATCTGCTTCACATGGGTACCCCCACTTTTTGCTGATGCTTCACTGTTTTTCGACATTAGTCTGGCTGGGGCCCTGCTAATCAGAGCCCCAGCCTAGCTGCTTCCTCTCTAAAATGGTTTCCATGTGCCTTAGGCACATCACTGATTGGGATCTGGAGTGCCCTTATAAGTCCCTAGTATATGGTATACTATGTACCAAGGGCATAGGTACCTCAGAGGCCTGCCAGGGGCTGCAGCATGTATTATGCCACCCCTGGAAGGCCATCCAAACTGACACCACAGGTCTGCTACTGCAGCCTGGGTAAGGTGGTGCGTGCACCCCTTACTGTGATATAGGTTACCTATATCACTAAATACATACACACATATAAACCTATAAGTCACTCCTAAGGCAGGCCTTATCAATCCTAAAGGCAGAGTGCATGGTTCCTATGTGAGAGGGTACCCCTGCATGAGCAGGGCCCCTCTGCAGCGTTCGGAGACCCTCTCTGATGCTGTTTGTAGTGCAGCCTGACCATATACTCTTAAGCGCATTATAACCTTGCGGTAAAATGCTAACTTTGGAATGGCTGCACCTAAACATGTCGTGTTTGGTGTCAAACATCTTGGAATACTACCCCCGCCAATCCTGGCGGCGGGGAGTAGCATTCCACCCTTCTAGAGGGAAAGACATGTTAACTCTGGCTAGCCCGGTAACTTCTTTCCAAAGCCCTGGCATCACAAAATGGATGCTGCTGCCACAGACACGAGTCTGGCCTCCTGCTGCTGGACGAAACTCCGGCAGGGGAGGCCTGGACAATAGGTTTCCTGTCCCAGGGAGGTGTGACCACCTCCCCAGACAGGATAATGTGTATTGGGGCTGGGCGGGAGCACTTTCGGGTGCTTTGAAGTCCTGCACTGGGGGCACATTTGGTGTCCCTGTGCATACCCAGTTCAAACCGGATCAGGGGCTTGCAGCCCCTGCTTTGGCGCGAACTGGACAAAGGGAAAGGGGTGTAGCCACCCTCTGCCCTGACCCACCCATAGAGTGGGGCCACAGAGTAGTCCAACCCCTATCCTTAGTATAAGTATAGGAACCCAGTCCTTAGGACTTTAGATTATCCCTGGACGAAACTCTGAAACTGAATCCTGGACCTTCGACGCTTCTACTCACGATTAGAGGACAGAAGAATCTCCCTTGGGGTCAAGGAGTGACTCCCTGCTTGGCAGGCACCAAGAAGCATCTGTCCGGTTCGCATTTCTGAAGCTCCCGTCGGACGCCGAAGTCATCGCATCACCAGAGGTGGATTCTCAGACTTCCCCGAGGCTACCCTGAGTCCCCAGCAAAGCTGAGGCCCGTGGCTATCGTGGGTGACTTGAGACCGTGACCCCTGGACACCAAGCACCTTTGCAAGTGCATCCTCTTCTGGGTCTCCCAAGAAGTCGTGCTTTGGGCTCCGAGTAGCCCTAGCCTCCAGCACCACCTGCACCGAAGATCACTGGCCCCCACTCTACGAGTGTCCTGTAAGCCAGATCCACGTGCGGCGTCACGAGGCTCCTTCGCGGTCGCTAGCCCGTTGGCTAGTAGCCCTTAACGAAGGCCAATCCTTTTCTAACTTGGCATCCTGGTTGCTCCAGGCCTGCCCTCACTTACCCTTGCTGGGTGAGTTCCCCAGACCTTGCTGGTCTGCACCATCGACGATCTACATCTTCACCGAGACTTGCCGTTGCCAAGGCTTGTTGGGTCCAATCCGGTCGCCGACACCTCAGCACTCGACAGACATCGTGTACCAGCCCGAATCCTGCTCTTGGTCACCGACAACACCTCCTGGACCTCGTGGCTGAAGAGTCAAGACGACTGTCAACGCACCTGAAGCACTCGACATCGGTGGGCATCTGTCCATCGCCTTCCTGGTCACTGGCTAGTGACCCAGACTCTGTCCCCTCTGCTTTCAGGTTCTTCAGAACTCCGATCCACTCTTGGATCCACCCGGACACTTTTCTCTTGGTCGCCAGCAGCACTTTGCAGCAGATCGCCATTCAAATCGACTACGAAACCCGACCCCGAAAGGCACCTATGCACCCGGCTTCCTGGGTGAGGTAACACGAGTACTCCGGTGCTCCCGTGGGTAGAGACTCTTCAAAGTCCTAGATCTCAAAGGGTTTGGTCCAAGTCCTCTTTAAGTGTCCCTTTTCTCTAATTTCCCGATCACGACTTTCTCCATAGAAGTCAACGGCGTATCGCGGTTGTGTATTTACACTGCACGCGTCTCCCGTGGGTCCCCTGTGTCACTACCTTGGGTGGTTCCTTGTGGTCCAAGCACTTCTAGAGGCTCTAGGCCTAGTGTCTAGTTCAGTCGTGGTTCTTATACCACTTTATTGGTATATGGTTTGGTACGCCCCTAGGGCCCAAACGTGTATTTGTGCTATTACTGTGTTTAAATAACTTCTAACTTATGTACTTCGAACTCTAGCCTCATAAAGAGACTAGAGGGGTGTGTTTAGCAATAAATACATATATTTTGAATATATACCTGGTGTGGTGCTCTTTCATTTGATCACTCAAGAGATTATAGACTGGTAAAACAAGCTGCTTTACATTCCTTCAAGACTTAGCCTGAAGGCTGCTCTCCATAGCTACCACTAGGATAGCTTTCAATAAGGTTGTCTTTAACCTATCTCCAATAAGGGGTTGTTTGGACTGGTGCAAGGTGCCCACTATAATTAGTGGACAGCATATACCAGGCCAACTTCTCACAGACAATGTAAAATTTTAAGGAAGTTAAAGAGCTTAGGGGAGAGCGACAGTACACAGGTTGCTGATTTCATATTGTCCACGCAGGGATTGGCTGGCAAATGTCGAGTGCCGCTTTGTAATTGGTTGACCTTTGACAGGGTCACACTGATATTGGAAGACAAGTCGCGATCTCTATGAGTGAGAAAGGCTTGTGTGTGACAAGAGTGTGATAATCATAGATACAGTTAGACAGACAAATGGGGAATCCTTTTTCAAAAATTCTGAAAACTTTAGATCAGGAAGAGAAATTCCAACCTGAGTAAATACCAGATAGGGAAATGGTGGTCAAGAAAGGGTTCCACACATGCATATGGCTCAAACAATGGCATGAACGCACTGCAAAAGATCTTGAATTGTGGTTCCTACTGTGCGGGACATTCAACATAACTAGACTTGAGAATCTGAGAAGGAGAATGCATGACGTGCAGCCCTAGACTATACCCAACCAATTTGAGACCCTGATCTTTTGGGAACAGGCTGCGAACGAGAAGAATAGGAAGACATTTGCGATTAAGTTCCAAAATAAGGTCTATTCCTAGATAAGCGCATAAGATGACGAGAGACAAAGGAAATGGTGGGAGAATGTAATCGAGACAATGGGGGCATACCACTCAATAGATAGTGAAACTTCAGAAGAAGAACCCCAGTGCTAAAAAGGAACCCAAAGGAGAGACAGAAGAAGAGAGCGAGAAGTAGGATGGTTTTATAAATGAGATCTCAAGAACAAGACCACCCCTGTATAATGCAGCACCCATGATAGGGAACCCAACCCAAACTCCGGCAGGAAAATAATACACCACAACCCCCTCCACGGAAGGAAGTGCCACACCTAGTTACGATGAAGCCAGCATCATGTCAAAGACCCCAACCCAAATTGCCCCACTGACTTCAATAACCTTAACCACCTCCAAGACCCTGACCAGCACAAGCATTCCTTGCACCCCATAATTACCATCACACCCTGAGGTCAGCAATCCTTGAGCAGTCCCCTGACCTCTGGAGATGCATCATGCATGCCAGTCCCTAGAATTCGAATTGAAGGGCTTAGTTAGATCCCCGGTACCAGAGAAATGGTACAACCTGCAGCCCTCAGATTAGCCCCACAGCTAAACGAAGTAGTCTCATGAAGAATAAATATTGCCCAGTTGAAAAGTGAATTTGAAGAGATTGTAAGGGTAATGTAGGATTAGACTTTCTAGGACACTATACCGAGAGCAAATTTGTTTACCTGAGCAAAGAGGCAGCAACAGTAGCATATGCGATGGTGGAGAAGTTGGCTGATGAAAGTGGATTTAATTTGACGCAACGAAAGAAGTTGAGGAAGAATGTCAAAATGATGATGAGTGACAAGGATTTGAAGATATTAAAGGCGAAGGGGTGGAAGACACACATGAGAGAACTGATCGAATGCATCAGAGAATGGAGCGAAATGGAGTTCAGGGAATTGTGATGAAAGAAAGAAAGGTTGAAGGGGAAACTGAAACAGGAACCCACAGGGAAGGAGAATGGGAAGACCATAGGAGGAGTGGTAAAGTGATACCCTTTGAGGGAAAAACAGAGAGCAGCATACATGCATGTTCCGTGGTCTTGAGTAGAACTCTTCCATTTCATGAATACTCTCCCAAAATTGATGGAAAACCCTGACAAGCGGTATGTACAAATAGATCAAATTGTAACCATCTTCAAGGTACTGTGGGAAGATCTGGACCTGCTGTTTGAGGTAGTGGTTCCAAAGGTTTTATTGGCAGAATGCAGGCAAGCCGTGGATTGGCCAACCCAGGAACCTCCAAGAGTAGCAAACACTAATGCCCCAACCCTATTAGTGAAGAACAAATACGATGCGAAAGGGATTGAAGGAAAGGTTCATGGTCATCCAAACTAAGCTAGCACAGAATGGAGGGATGAGAGGTTTGAATATGTCCGACCCAGTTTGATATGTGTATAGGACCAAATATAATATAAGCAGGGGGTCGTGGTGGCATAGGGGGGTTGCACATCAGTACAGAAAAGGAGACTAGAAGTGGGCAACGTATTGCTGATTAGAGGTATAAGAAACGTGAGTCTTGGTGCCAATCAGGGTAACAGGAACACCCACTACCTTGGGTGTTAGTGCATGGTTATCTAAAAAGATCGCCGTGCTAAACTCAAAACAACAATTATACCTTGTCCTGATCAAAGGTGCTAAGCCATCAAAGAGTCGTCTCACATCCAATACAATTTTTCCTCAAATACAACCCTACAAATTAACACCCGAAGCCATAGCAGGAATAAATTCCATCATTGAGCACATGATAGAACAGGACATCCTTAAAGAGGTAATTGGGAGTCCATGCAGCTCTCTGATTATGGACTTGCAAACAAGCAAATAAAAGGTGTGGGATCATGCAGGACTTAGAAAAATAAAAACAAACAGTTGTTCCATGCTATCCTGTGGTACCAAACTCAACAATAATCCTCTTCCAAATTCCCCCAGAAGCACAGTGATTTACGGTCACTGACTTCTGTCAGGCAGCAAGTATCTCTCCTAGCTCCGTTTCCAAGACGAAACTCTTGTGTGGTTCCATGCTCCTCACAGGTATACAGAGAACACCTCAGCTGCCATGCAGTTCTACCCTAGTGAAATACATCAATGACCTACTAGTGACATCGATAATAAAAGAGGATTGTAGGCAATACAATATCGCTCTGCTCAACCACCTTCCAGAGAACGGCAATAAGTTTCTTCCCAGAGAAAATACAGTCCTGTCATAAAGAGGTCAAGTAAGTAGGACATCAGATTGTGAAGGGAGCTAGGAGAATGTCCCATGAGTGCATTGACACTGTACTCAAAATTAAATAATGTTAGAAATGGGGCTCTCTGATTGGCAGAGGCAGGTACCTTTGTCCAAATAGGGACCCTTGATTCTAGTCAGTGTAATGTGGACACACAATTTAGATAACCCCTGTTCACCCCCTTGGTAGCTTGGAACGAGCAGACAGGCTTATCCCAAAGGCAATGTGTAACGTATTTGTACCAACACTCACAGTAACACAGTAACACAGTAATTGTTGCGACAAAATTCACCAAGCCAAACAGCCGCAGCGATGAGAAGCGTTGAAAAACAAAGAGATGCGTAGTTCCTGAGACCTTCGTGGATGCGATGCGACAGTTCCCCTGTACACAGGGGAGTGATGCGCCAGGTCCGGTCTGTAGGAGGAAGCGATGTGTCGATTCTGAGATGACTCCGATCCCCGGGTGATGCGTTGGGGAAAACTTGCCGCACCGGGACGAAGCGTGGAAATCCAGGATGTGTCAGGGAACGATGCAGCAGCATCTAGCGGCACTGCGTCGGTTTCTTCAGCCGCGATCTTGATGCTTTGATTCTTGCAGCGGCGACAGGCGCTGCGTCGGTTTCAGCAGCGGCGTGGCAGTGCGGGGAGATTCTTCTCGCACCACGGCGTTGCGTCAAAAAAACTGTTAATTTTCTTGTTGTTGTGTTGCTTTCCAGCTCCAGCAGCAGAAACAACCTCCAGAGGCCCCACACAATCACAGGCACTCCTGGTAGCTCATAACTCCCAGCAAGGAAGTTCAGGGGAGCTGGGGGTGAAGTCTTTGTGTTCCTGAGACTTCAAAACAGGAGGCAAGCTCTACTCAAGCCCTTGGAGACTTTCCTCAAAGCAAGGGACACAGCACACAGCAAAGTCCTTCTCCTTTCCTTGGCAGAAACAGCAACTGCAGGCCAACCCCAGACACACAGCAAAGGCAGTACGTCTCCTCAGTTTCTCCAGCTCTTCTCCTTGGCAAAGGTTCCTCTTGATTCCAGAAGTAGTCTAAAGTTCAGGGGTTTTAGGTCTAATACTTATACCCCAAAATGTCTTTGTTCTCATTGTGCAAGGGTCTCTGAGCCCAGTCCAAACCAGTTCTGTCCTCTCTGGTGCAGCTGCCCGGCAGGAGGTGGATACAGCATTGTGTAAGGCTTACAGGCCCTATTCAGGTGCAAGGGAAATTTCCTCCCACCACTCTAAATGCAGACCGGGCCAATTCAGGTGCTAGTGAGAACTCCTCCCCTACTCTGAATGCAGCTCAGGTCTAATCAGCCCAGCCCTGACTCATTCAGGAAGGCACGACACACATCAACGACCCCGGTGGCTGTCTGAGAGAATGCACCTCCCCAGCCCCTGTCACTCCAAAACCAGACAGTCAATACACAAACAGGCAGAGGCACACAGAATGGTTAAACAAGAAAATGCCTACTTTCTAAAGTGGCATTTTCAAACACACAATTTAAAAACCATCTTTAGTAAAAAGATGTGTTATTAAATTCTGAGTTCAGAGAGCCTAAACTTTATTTTTCCATCTCATCTCTATGGGAAGATATGCTTGTAAAATGTTACAAAGCATTCCCCATTCTGTCCTATGGGGCAAGATAGCCTTTCAATAGTGAAAAACGAAATTGGCAGTATTGCACTATCAGGGCATGTTACACACATCAGTACATGTCCTACCTTTCAAATACATTGCACCCTGCCCAGGGGGGGTACCTTGGGCCTACCATAATGGTGTCCTATATGAAAGTTAAGGGAAGGTTAGGGCCTGGCAAGTGGGTGCACTTGGCAAGTCGACATGGTAGTTAGCAAACTGCACACAGACACTGCAGTGGTAGGCCTGAGACATCTTTTCAGGGCTACTCATGTGGGTGGCACAATCAGTGCTGCAGGCCCACTAGTAGTATTTGATTTACCGGCCCGGCACACCCAGTGCACTTTACTAGGGACTGACCAGTAAATCAAAATATGCCAATCTGGGAGAACCTATCATAATAACAATTTAAACAGGGAGCACTTGCACTTTGACACTGATCAGCAGTGGCAAAGTGCCCAAAGCATCTAAGCCAGCAAAAACGAAATCCAGCACAGCATCAAAAACACAGGAGGTACAGGCAAAAAGTTAGGGGAAACCACGCCAAAGATGCCAAGTCTAACAAATACCCAACCGCAAAGAGTGAAGTGCAAATGTTTGGGCATGGTTGGCTATTTCCAACAATGGATCCAGAATTTTTCCCTTGTGGTGAAGCCCTACAAGAGGCTCACACACACTGATGTCAATGATCCAATATCAAAGGATGATGAGAGCTTGAAAGCCTTCCAAGAGCTCAAAAATGTACTCTCCAGCACACCCACTCTTGGAATTCCAGACTGTACCAAATTGTTTGTGCTATTCAGCAATGAGCCAGATATGTGTGCATTATCTGTGTTGACACAGACCCATGGCAAATAAAAATGTGTGGTTGCCTACCTATCAGCTACCCATGATCCAGTAGCTGCAGCATTACCTTGTTGTCTCAAAGCGGTTGCAGCAGTTAGCCTGAGTATACAACAAACCAAAGGTAATGTGATGGCCCACCCTCTCATGTCATAGTGACCGACTTCATTGAAATTCTTATGACTCGCACAACCACACAACACTTGGCCAATAGCTGCTTAACCCACTATGAGTGAATTGTTTTGGCTCTAAAAACTGTGTCACCAAGAAGGTGCAAAGCCCTCAATCCTGCAGCCTACCCCAGAGGAAGAGGATGGGTAAAAATTTGACCACAGTTGCCCCTTGTTGAATTTGACCATACCCTGTTCGTTGAAGGTTTTTGTCTAAGAGACAGATGTGGCATTTTAAGAGCAGAGTACGTCATTTGTACGCTAAGTGGAGTAGTTGAAGCATCCTATTTGTGCTGTGTAACTTGTGCACAAGTGGCTGAACTGATTGCCGTCACCCAAGCCTATTGTACATCCAATGGGTCTAGAGTCACCAACAATACTGACAGCAAGTATGGAATCAGTGTTGTGCACGACTTTGAGCAGTTGTGGTTCCAGAGAGTATTCTTGACCTTGTCTGGCTCATCAATTAAGAACAGCTTGTACATCCTGAACCTGTTAAATGCACTTTAGCTGCCAAGGGAAATTGCAGCAGTGAAATGTGCTGCACACAGGAGTGGCAACAATTTTGTGACAAGAGGCAATAGGTATGCAGACAAGATTGCCCACTATTGCACTCTTGTGTCCAGCACATTCAACTTAGATGAGCCATGTAGTGGAGAAGGAGGGCTAGTTTTGAACATGCTGTTACACCCACTGCAAACATTCAACGAGCAAAGGGAGCTACAGTGTGAAGCCCCTGAAAGTGAGAAAGACAGATGTGAATAAACAGGCCATATGAAGGATACTAGCGATCTAAGGGTATTCAGGGAATGAAGACCTGTTTTGCTCGATTCCATGTTGTCTGCAATGCTGCTAAGACACATGCGTGGCCCAACCCATGTAATTCGGGATGTAATGGTGATGACTTTCAAGGGGTAGTTGTACAACCCCTAGTTTAGAGTCGTGGCCGAGAGCTTGGTCTAGCGTTGCGCCACTTGCCAGAAGCAAAATGTAGGCAAGAAGGTTGTTGTGACTATGAGTCACATATGGAAATCAGATGGGCCCTGCAAACATCTCCGATTGACTTCTTGGAGATGCTCCGATTTAATCAGTTGAGGTACATATTAGTCATTGTGTGTTTAGTTAGTGTAGGAGATATGACAGTCTGAAAGTTGCCAAACTACTATTGCGGGAATTGATCTCGCAATTTGGAATACCAGTTCACCTCGAATCAGATCAAGGAAGTCACTTCAAGAACAAAGTCATGCAGCTTTTGTGTACTACACAAGGGATTACCCAAAGATTTCACTGTAGTTACAGACCGGAAGCTTCAGGTGTAGAGGATAGGATGAATGTCAGGATCAAAGCAGATTAGCTAAAGCTGTGGCTCGACATCCCTCAAATGGCCCAATGCACTTCCCTTAGTACTCAAAGCACTCCATGCAGGAGAATGGTGCTCTCCCCCCACGAAGTATTTATGGGGAGAGCCATGAGAATCCCTTTAGTTGCACCAGCCGCTCTTGTGAATATCAAAGATGACCTGGATCTCAAATATTGCAGAGGATTGGCTGATGTGGTGCATTCTATCTCCCACCAGGTCATTGTTGCAACTCTATCCGTGAAAGTGGCTCTCTGTCATGATTTGAGCCCTGGTGACTGGGTTTGTGTGAGAAAGCATGTCTGCAAGTGGTGCTTGGAGGAGCGTTGGAGAGGACCCTATCACGTTATCCTGATCACCAACACTGCTGTGAAGTGTACCAGACTGCTGAACTGGATACATGCTTCTCATACCAAGAAGGTGAGATGAGCAGAGGAAGAAGTGGAGCCAACATCCACTAATTCCCCGAGTCTGCCCCGATTTGAGGTTTCTGAGGGATTCGAAGAAGAAGAGGGTCAACCTGAGGCTTCACAGTCTTCTACAGCAGTGTCAATGCAGCCCCAAAAGGAAAACAACAGTGCAGAGCCCACAGACATAATTAGAACCAGACACTCTAGATTGAAGTTGCTGATTAGCAGAGAGAGCCAAACCTGCTGGAAAGTGGAGACTGGTCGGCCCGCAACAGGCTTCTCTGGATCAGAGAGCGCTATTGAGAAAGAACACTCTGGTTCTGAGAACAAAGCAATAACTCATGAGCCAGAAATCACCTGTATTTCAGAGAAGAGTGGCCAAAAAGTAGAACTAGGCGAAAGAAAATATTGACTAAAACTGAGAGGCCAGAGACTATTAGAGAAGTAAGCGAGTTAGAGGAACTGTTAGGAACTCTGGTAAGGACTGGTGGCAGAGAAGACCAAGTATGCAGAAGATTGGGTACAGAGCTGCCCAAGATCACACAAAGAGTCAGAGAAGAAAGGGGATCCAAGGGGAAGCTCTGCACAAGGGAACAAGCGATTTAAGGCTCAGAAAGGACAGGCACTCAAGAGGCAATTTGGCATTTAGACTAACTAACACCCAGGACAGACGTGCAAGATATATATATATAACAACATTAACAATAAAGGGAATGTGGTATAAAGAACTCAGGAGCTCCACACGGTAATACTGAAACTCAGTAAGTTCCTCACCCACAATTCCTATTACAGATACTGACTGAAAACACCCACATAGAGGATATATTTGCAAAGGCAGGGTCTGCGGAGCTGATAACTATGGAGATGTTATAAAAGTAACTCAAAGATAATACACACAGGGGACAAGAAACACCACCTAGGTTGTCAGCTGTGCCCACGGATCCTGGCCATCAAACAGGAACACACAAGGCGGTAACAGCTAGAGTACAGAACTGAATATCCAGCCACGAAAGGACAAGGAGCAAGCAAGCAGCAGTGCTTACCAGGAAAGAAAGGAAAACAAAAGGCACACTTGGCAGAAAGCAAGTACAACCCACACAAGAGAAATGGAAACTTAGACAGCCAGAACAGGAAGGTAGCTAACTAGAAACTGGTACTAAGGTAAAAAAGAAGAAAGGCGGGGATTGGTACAAAAGTAAATACAGAAGGAATGAAAGTTCAAGGATGCACTAAATAGTGCTGGCTCAGAAATCAAGGATTTAATCAATCAGATATAATTTGTATAGCTCTGCTCATCACCCAGGTGATGTGCTGCAGGTCTCAGTAGAAGAGCCAGGTCTTGAGTCCCCTTCTGAAGTGGTTTAGTGAGGGTGCGGAGGTGGAGTGGCAGGGTATTTCAGGCTTTGGCAGCAAGGTGGGAGAATGAGCATCCTCCGGTGCAACAGCAGTGGATCTGTGGTGTTTGAGTGAGGAAGAGGTGTGCGGAGCAAAAGTTTCTGGAAGGGTGGTGGAAGGCCATACAGTGGGTCATGTAGGGCTTTGTAGGCATGGGTTAGGAGCTTGATCTCTTCTGGGCAGGGAGCCAGTGGAGGTCTTTCAGGTGCTGGGTGATGTGTGTCCTCTTGGTCAGGTTGAGGATCAGCCTAGCTGCTGCGTTCTGGATTGTCTGGAGTCTTTGCGTGAGTTCGGTGGTGGTGCCGGCATAGAGTGTGTTGCTGTAGTCGAGCCAGCTGGTGATGAGGGCCTGCATCACCGTTTTCCTGGTACTGATAGGGAGCCATCTGAAGATTTTTCAGAGCATGCGGATCACATGGAAGCAGGCTGAGGTGATGGCATTGACCTGACGCTTCATGGAGAGTTCGCTGTCAAGTATGATGCCGATGTTGTGGTCATGATCTTTCAGTGTGTGCGTAGGTCCGAGTTCCGCTGGACACCAGGAGTTGTTCCAAAGAGTGGTGTGTCTTTCAAAGATCAGAACTTCCATTTTGTCTGTGTTGGGTTTGAGGCAGTTGTCTCTCATCCATGTTGCGACGTTATTCATGCAGTTGTAGAAGTTGGTCCTTGTCCGACTGGGGTTCACTGAGAGTGAGAGGACAAGTTGGGTGCCAGCGTAGGAGATGATGTTGATATTGTGTGATCTGATGATGTCTGCAAGTGTTGTCATGTAGCTGTTGAAGAGGGTGGGGCTGAAGGATGAGCCTTGGGGTACTCCGCAGATGGTGTGCTTGGGCTGCAAGGTGAAGGGGGGAAGGTGGACTCTCTGGGTGCGTCCCATGAGGATGCCATCCATCTGAGCTCATCATCTGTGATTCTGATCTGGTGAAGTTGATGGATGAGTGTGTGGCGGAAGATGGTGTCGAACAGTGCGGAAAAGTTCAGGAGGATGGGGGCAGCCGATTCTCCTCTGTCAAGTAGGGTTTGGATGTCATCTGTTGCTGCAATCAGGGCTGTTTTGGTGCTGTGGATAGCTCAGAAGCCCGATTGGGATGGGTCCAGTAGTTTGTTTCTTTCTAGATGATGGAGGTTGATGGCCTACTCCAGGACTTTGGCGGTGAACAAGAGGAGGGAGATGGGATGGCAGTTTTGGAGATCTCTGGGGTCTGCTGACAGTTTCTTCAAGAGGGGCTTAACCTCTGCATGCATTCAAGGTAACACTGCAAGCAGTACTAGCTCAAGGAAGAAAAATTAGCTTGTTAATTTGGAAAGTCAAAGCTATTCTGTAAAATGATACATTCATGTATGAGAGCGAAATTGCATCTTTATTGACGAATTTGCCCATTGTGAACTCCACATCAGTTTCGAATGGACTGGAGACTGGACATCCTACAAACGTGGCTAAGGTATTGATGACGGGCCTATACACCTGAGCCCTATCATGGAACTGTTCCGTATTTGATTGTAGCAGCTCTGGTTTTTACACTTGAAACCATGGGGAGATAAAGCAAGTTACCTGTGTTTTGATTTCCTTATATTCTCGCTACCCCAAATTGGATTTTTGACCTATTTTACATTTAAGCCCTGATGAAGTTCAATGCCAATTGAACGAAATGCGTTTGCTGAAGTTTGTGCATTGACACTATTTGAATAAAGGAGAAACAAAATAAGTCCGTATATTATGTACTTTTGGAAAAAAGCTCAGTGGTGCACCATTCCAATATAATCTGTATTCTTGATCTGCTTTGCAGTTGCACCCAAGGACGGCAGGTGCAGGATTTGTTGTGCACACTCTTATTCATCATTGCAAGACATTTCTACACAAGGAACGTAGCAGTGAGGTACGGCTATTATAGTCCGCAGTCGCTTTGTCCTTTTGCGAACTCCACATCAACCTCGACTCACAAATACGTAGTCAGGCAGGCTCCGAGACCTAGGCCCGAGGTCACTGATTGATAGGTCACAGGTGGAGTGGCTGGTAGCTGGCAGACAAACGCACGAGCAGGAAACTCTAGATCAATCCCACGAATAGGTTAAGCAACACTACGATGGTCCAGGTTGATTGGCCCAAATAAAGCATACATGGCCGGAAGGGTATGCGTGCTTTTAAAACACCATAAAATCAGGGTGCACGTGAGTTAGGAACATATAGCCAATCAGGACACAGCACACGCAATGATCATGCACTCCCCATGCCAGACATCTGGACACATCACCCACTGGCCACATTGTGTTGATGCAATGTTGAGGCCCACCTGTACTTTCCATTAGACAATTAATTTATGACTCCAAAGGCAGCAGCTTACATTCCCCACCATACATGGACTACAGGAAATACTTTATTGTCCACAATGAACTGTATAAAAAAAAGCTGCAGACCGATTGTGAATTAAGACAGTCCTCAGACCCTGCGCCTGTAACTGTTCTCCTGGCCACTTTGTTTAATTAAACAAATTGTTTTGCCAAATTACTCTTATCTCTTATTTTTTAAGGTATTTCATGTTCAAGTAACATTTTGGCGAGCCAGAAAGGAGCTGATTGGTACCTCAAATCCGACGGCAGCCAAAGGAAGGAGACCGTTCCCGGACGGATTCACATCTGTGCCTCAAGGAAGGTGAGCAGACACCGCAATTGATTGAAAGTTCTGCTGAATCTGCGGGCAGAGGTCTGTCCTGAAACAGCCATCACAGAGGGTTAAACAACTACATCAGAACCTAATCTAAAGCATTTGGCACATGGCAAACTAGGGAAAAGCATAAAAAGATAACCTGAGCACCCTGCCACTGACAGAATTTGGCATATTACCTATTTTATACGTCCTAGCTGAGTAGTCGCAAGGTGGCCTCCAAGGCGATCCCACTGCAGTCACCTTTTTTTTCGATAGTTTGCATGCTAGGAAAGGTGTATATTTTTTGTAAGGCCCTTTATAGGCTCACAGGACACGATTTTTGTGATAGAGCTATCCTGATTGGCAGAGTTGGTACCTCAATCTCATATTCTTTAGTCTAAAAGGGTTTCTCAGTGCTACTAGTTTCTTAACACCATTGGTATCTGAAAGGAGTGAGAAATGTTGGTCATTTGGCCCGCCGTGCGTGACATAGATGGTACGCTTGGCCCCTGGGTCTGACACAGGGTGCGATTCGAACATTTAGGGAAAAAGATTTGGACGTGGGAAACTAGGCATAACTTGCGTGTGGCCATGAGGGGCCTTTGGTTTTTGAGTTATTCCTTTTTCCATATCTATTACCATTACCTTTGTCCCAGAGCCAATGTTGGCAGACTATCAGGCTCACAGTACTGTGTACCGCACAGAGCTCCCCCTAGTCACAGGATAGTATGCGCTAGGAGCGGGCTAAGAGATTTTTGACAAGGAATAATTCTTTTTCTGTCAGCTTTTTGTTGAGTTGGTGTAATGTACATATAATGTTATGGTGCTACTATTTACTGCAAACTGTATATAATACAAGAATTGATATCATGCAGACACTGTCCTAATGTTTCATGTTTTTTCGTCTATGTTTTTATACTTCATATGAGGGTGCTGTTATTCATTGCAAACTGTGTTTTGCGAACGGTTGATATTGTGTTGATACTGTTTCCACTACATCGTTTTTCACCTTTGTCACAACCCCTCATATGCACTGTCATCTGTGTCTATAGAAATGTTCATATTTAATTATCTGATGCATCTGTAGATAGCGCAGAGCTCATAGAATGTAAAACTGTAAGACTGTACCACGCACATCTGTATCGATGATCAGATCAAAACAAAGACTCCCCAAAAAGAGTTACGTCGTATTTTGTCTATAAAACCACCACAATTATCATGGATACCCCATTAAAACACATGGAAACCAGGTTCCTTGCACAGGAAAAGAAACGTAATAAGTTTTGACAAGAATAGCACGCACACACTAAGGCACACACATTTCCCTGGCCTAAGAAGGGAACTTTGACATTAATGCAATTGAACATACTAGAACACACATACAAACTAAATGCACAGGTCAAAAGAGAGACAGGAGAGAGGCATTCCTAGAGTTATGGGCCATCTTCGAAGAGGCCCACATTGATAACCCTACACTACCGATAGCAAGCAAGGCGCCAGCGCCTCCCCCACCACATACAGGAATGGAGGTGCTCACGCCAGCTCCCCCTGCATTAGAATATTCCAATCCACCAATAGAAGGAGCCGATGAAACCCCCACCAGAAGACGGATAGTTAGGCCCAAGTATGAGAAACCAAAAGGCCAGCAAGGCCAGACAATTTCAGTGCAACCCAAGTGCCTTGAAAAAGTCCCCAAAAGCTGGCCCCCCTCGTGTACCAGGTCCAACACATAGAACCTCAGTAGTATGGGGAGTATGCACTCACACTTGTTCGGCAAACACACACGAGTGACAGGGAGATTTGTGGCGGTTCTAGTGGGGGTGAGGAAGGGAGCCCTATTCCCCCAGGAACCAATGATGAGGGTGAGGCTACAGGATTTGCCCAGTTAACCAAGGGGGAAAATCAGGAATTGATGATCGAAAAAGAAAAGGCACACAACCACACACGCCTCTTACTGTCAACCACGGGCCGGCCAAAAGAAGAACCCATAGCTGCGGTACTCATGAGCAATACACCATACAGCTTCCTAATGGACACGGAGCGACAAGTTCAGGCCTGAGGGAAGGGATAGTCCCTTATCGAAAGACACTACGGTTATGCAAGGGTTTTCAGGTACAGAGACAAGGATCCCCTTCACGGAACCCCTTGAACTGGATATAAGAGGTGGTCACTTGAGAAGAAAGTTATTATATTTTCCCTCATCCCCAAACAATCTATTAGGACGAGACTTGATGGCTAAACTAAAAATGACCATCCAGTTTTCCTACAATGGGACTATGGACTACTCCTCCCCTGGAGCCCCTTCCCTGGGACCTGTGTTATTAAAACACCCCCACATCACAGGCAGACAAGCGGAGACATCACCACCCAACCAGACTGCCTTCACTGAGGCAGTCTTGGAAAACATGAAAAAAATCTTGTATCTTTGTAAATTTGTTAGGCAGTGGGTACGTCATGCACACCATTTCCTACTTGAGGCTACAAAAAGAAAAAAAGCCTTCATAGCCAATAAAGTATTGGAGGAGGAAGAGAGTCGAGAGTGTGCTACATTCTCGTCTACTAAGACCCCTGGAACAAATCAGGATACAGGGGTAAGGCACAAGGGGACAATGGCCATAACAGCTAGAACCCACGCGCCTTTAGAAACGCTGAGCTTAGCCTATGCCACCACCACAGTGCCCCCGTGCACGGGGAGGAGAGCTGCCTGGTGCTATGCAGTGCACCCCTTGCAGCTGTAGGAGAGTAGGATCTGCTTCACATGGGTACCCCCACTTTTTGCTGATGCTTCACTGTTTTTCGACCTTAGTCTGGCTGGGGCCCTGCTAATCAGAACCCCAGCCTAGCTGCTTCCTCTCTAAAATGGTTTCCATGTGCCTTAGGCACATCTCTGATTGGAATCTGGAGTGCCCTTATAAGTCCCTAGTATATGGTATACTATGTACCCAGGGCATAGGTACCTCAGAGGGCCTACCAGGGGCTGCAGCATGTATTGTGCCACCCCTGGAAGG
Source organism: Calotriton arnoldi (assembly GCA_963921515.1). Classification (NCBI taxonomy): domain Eukaryota; kingdom Metazoa; phylum Chordata; class Amphibia; order Caudata; family Salamandridae; genus Calotriton; species Calotriton arnoldi. Next base: position 2,641,878 of record CAWUFW010000747.1, read on the forward strand.
CCATCCAAAATGACACCACAGGTCTGCTACTGCAGCCTGGGTAAGGTGGTGCATGCACTCCTTACTGTGATATAGGCTACCTATATCACTACATACATACACACATATAAACCTATAAGTCACTCCTATGGCAGGCCTTATCAATCCTGAAGGCAGAGTGCGTGGTTCCTATGTGAGAGGGTGCCCCTGCATGAGCAGGGCCCCTCTGCAGCGTTCGGAGACCCTTCTCTGATGCTGTTTGTAGTGCAGCCTGACCATATACTCTTAAGCGCATTATAACCTCGCGTTAAATGCTAACTTTGGGATGGCTGCACGGAAACATGTCGTGTTTGGTGTCAAACATCTTGGAATACTACCCCCCGCCAGTTCTGGCGGCGGGGGTAGCATTCCACCCTTCTAGAGGGAGAGACATGTACACACCGGTATACCCGGTACTGACTTTCCAGAGCCCTGGCATCACAAAATGGATGCCGCTGCCACAGACACGAGTCTGGCCTCCTGCTGCTGACCGAAACTCCGGCAGGGGAGGCCTGGACAATAGGTTTCCTGTCCCAGGGAGGTGTAACCACCTCCCCAGACAGGATAGTGTGTATTGGGGCTGGGCGGGAGCACTCTCTGGTGCTTTGAAGTCCTGCACTGGGGGCACATTTGGTGTCCCTGTGCATACCCCAGTTCAAACCGGCTCAGGGGCTTCCAGCCCCTGCTCTGGCACGAAACTGGACAAAGGGAAAGGGGTGTAACCACCCCTCTGCCCTGACCCTCCCATAGGTGGGGCCACAGAGTATGTCCAACCCCTACCTTAGTATAAGTATGGGACCCCAGTCCTTAGGACTTTAGATTAACCTGGACGAAACTCTGACACAGAATCCTGGACCTTCGACGCTCTACTTCAAGATTAGAGGACTGAAGAATCTCCCTTGGGGTCAAGGAGTGACTCCCCTGCTTGGCAGGCACCAAAGAAGCAATTGTCCGGTCTGCATCGCTGAAGCTCCCGCCGGACGCCGAAGTCTTTGCATCACCAGAGGTGGATTTCCAGACTTCCCGAGGCTGCCCTGAGTCCCCAGCAAAGCTGAGGCCCGTAGCTGTCGTGGGTAACGTGGAACCGTGACCCCTGGACACCGAACGCATTTGCAAGTGCATCCTCTTCTGGGTCTCCCACGAAGTCGTGCTTTGGGCTCCGAGTAGCCCCAGCCTCCAGCACCAACTGCACCGAAGATCACTGGCCTCCACTCCACGAGTGTCCTGTGAGCCAGCTCCACGTGCATCGACTCGAGGCTCCTTCGCGGTCGCTAGTCCGTTGGCTAGTAGGCCCTCCCGAAGGCCAATCTTTTTCTACTTGGGCTCCCTGGTTGCTCCAGGCGTGCCCTGACTTATCCTTGCTGGGTGAGTCCAACAGACCTTGCTGGTCTGCAACATCGTCCTTCTTCCATTTCCACGAGACTTGCCGTTCCCTAGGCTTGTTGTATCCAATCCGGTCGCCGACACCCCTGCAATCGACAAACGTCGTGGGACAGCTCGAATCCAGCTCCTGGTCGTCGTCGACGCCTACTGGACCTCGTGGCTGAAGAGTCAAGACGACCGTCAACCTACCTGAAGCACTCGACATCGGTGGGCATCTGCTCATCGCCTTCCTGGTCACTGGCTAGTGACCCAGACTCTGTCCCCTCTGCTTTCAGGTTCTTCAGATCTTCGATCCACCTTTGGATCCACCCGAACACCTTCGACTTGGCCGCCAGCAGCACTTTGCAGCAGATCGCCATTGAAAGCGACGACGAAACCCGACCCCGAAAGACACCTATGCACCCGGCTTCCCTGGGTGAGGTAACTCGAGTACTCCGGTGCTCCCGTGGGTATTGACACTAGAACAGCCTAGTTCTCAAAGGGTTTGCTCCAAGTCCTCCTCTAAGTGTCCCTTTTCTTTTAAATTCAAACCGCGACTTTCCCCATAGAAGTTAACGGCGATTCGCGGCTGTGTTCATACACTGCACGCGTCCCCCGTGGGTCCCCTGTGTCACTACCTTGGGTGGTTCCTTGTGGTCCAAGCACTTCTACAGGCTCTAGGCCCTGTGTCTAGCTCAGTCGTGGTTCTTATACCACTTTATTGGTATATGGTTTGGTACGCCCCTAGGGCTCAAACGTGTATTTGTGCTATTACTGTAGATAACTAACTTATAATTTATGTACTTCGAACTCTAGCCTCATAAAGAGACTAGAGGGGTGTGTTTAGTAATAAATACATATATTTTGAATATATACCTGGTGTGGTCCTCTTTCATTTGGTCACTCAAGAGATTATAGACTGGTAAAACAAGCTGCTTTACATTCCTTCAAGACTTAGCCTGAAGGCTGCTCTCCATAGCTACCACTAGGATAGCTTTCAATAAAGGTTGTCTTTAACCTATCTCCAATAAGGGGTTGTTTGGACTGGTGCAAGGTGCCCACTACAAATAGTGGACAGCATATGCCAGGCCAACTTCTCACATTGGTGTGCAGCGTGTGGGATTCCAGCTTGCTATTGTTTTACCAGATAATCTCAATTGAATTGATCAACTGAAAACCACTAAGGGTACCTAAGGTACATATAAATCAAGCTTAGTAATACAGTAAGTTCTACTGAACTTAGAGTTGTGTGTTAAGGGATAGCACACCCTTTCTACAACTCAAGAGAGTTTAGTAGGCCACACTAGAGTAGGTAGTGCATACACCACACCTCACTAGTAATGTCTTCAAAGCCAGGACCCAGTGAGTCCTTGCCAGAAGCCAGTGGGCTTCTTCCCTCCAAGTATGATAAACTCCCATTCTTGGAATTGAGAGCATTATGCAATACTAGGAAGTTGAAGGCAGGCAAAAGTGCCAGCACCCAACACCTCAGGGAGGTGTTACTAGCTGATGATCTCAGCAGGCCCATAGGGTCTGAAGGGGTAGGCAAAGAGGGTGGGGCAGAAGATGAGGAAGGGGCCAGGGGTGAAGAAACCCAGGCCCCCCTCTGAAACTGGCCAGGAAGGTGAAAATGACCTTGTCCTGGAAAACCCAATTCCTCCTGTGGAGGAGGAGGAGGAGGATCAGACTGACCTCCCTTTGTCCCCCAGGAAGAGTTCTGAGTGTGCCCAGAAGGTCTAGGTCTCCTTCTCAGGAGTCTAACCACTCTGACACCTCAATAGGGACCTCTGTCTCCTCTCATAGGAGGGAATCCTCTCATGAGAGGAGAAAGAGACTGATTCAGTATGAGCAAGCCCAGCTTGAACTCAGAAAACAGCAATTGGCTATAGACAGGGAGTCCCTAGATCTCTATAGAGAGAGACAAAAGTTGGGACTAGAGTCCCATGGTGGCAGCAGTTTCCCCAAAGATAGGGAAAGGTCTTATGACCATAGAAACCTGAGCAAGATTGTCCCTCCCTACCAGAGTGGGGATGACATCCACAAATGGATAACTGCTCTAGAGAGGGCCTGTAAAGTACAGAGGGTCCCTCAGGAGCAGTGGGCAGCAATCTTGTGGCTCTCCTTTGCAGACAAAGGTAGAGACAAGCTCCTCACTGTTAGAGAGGAGGATGCTGATAATTACAAAGTCTTGAAGAGTGCTCTAATTGATGGGTTTGGCCTAACCACTGAACAATACAGGTTAAAGTTCAGGGATACCCAAAAGCACAGACTCAAGACTGGGTGGACTTTGTTGATTGTTCTGCCAAGGCTCTGGAAGGTTGGTTATTGGGCAGTAAGGTATGTGACTTCACAGGATTGTACAATCTGATCATGAGGGAGCAGATTCTTAATAACTGTCAAAATCAGCTGTTGCATCAGCACCTGGTGGACTCTGATCTGACCTCTCCCCAAGAATTGGGAAAGAAGGCAGACAAATGGGTCCGAACCAGGGTGAAGCAGAAGGTACAGAACCAAGGTGGTGACCCTAAGAAGCAAGATTCGAAAACCTCTGATAAGGGTGGGGAGAAGGGTAAAGATCAAAAGTCTTCACAAGGCCCCCAAAAATCTTCTTCAGGTGGGGATTCACAGTCTAACAAAGGGAAAGGCCAAAGGAAACCATGGTGCAAGGTCTGTAAGCAAAAGACCCACTGGACCAGTGATTGCACCAAGTCCAAAGACTCTACTCCAGCCCCCACCAATGCCCCTAAGGCACCTGCTCCCCTAGTGCAGTTACAGTTGGTGGTGGGACTACACAAGCCAAGGGTTTAGTAGGGTTGACCCTGGGTAGGGAGATGAGCTCTGACCTAGTCAGAGAACTCACTCAGGCTGTCCTAGTCTGTGATGGAGGCATGGATATGACCTCCTCTGTGAGTCCCAGTAATCTGGGCAAGTACAGGCAACAGCCCTTAATCAATGGAAAAGAGGCTTTGGCATTTAGGGACACAGGGGCAAGTGTCACCATGGTGACACAAGACCTTGTGAATCCTGGGCAGATTATACTTGGTGAAATGTACCAAGTGACCAATGCTAGCAACGTCAGAACAGACCATACTCTGGCAGTTGTTAACTTCTCCTGGGGAGGGGTAACTGGCCTTAAGAAGGTTGTGGTAAGTGCAGACCTACCCGTTGAATGCTTGCTTGGCAATGACTTAGAAACTTCAGCTTGGGCAGAAGTGGAGCTCAGGACCCATGCAGAAATGCTGGGCATCCCTGCAGATGTGTTTGCTGTGACCAGGTCACAAGCCAAAATGTCTAACACTGAACAGGCCTTGGATTCTGGAATAATGGACCAAGTGCCCTCCAAGAAGAGGAGTAGTAGGGTAAAGGCAGTGCCTTCCCCTTGGCTCAGAAGGAAGATCAGTCTCTTGAGGGGGATGATCTCAGTCCTGAGGAAGGAACTGTCCCAGAGGAGCTTGAACCTGACCAGGTTGAGTTCTTGGGGACAGGGGCCCTTCCAGGGCAGATCTGAGCCAGGAGCAGCAGAGCTGCCCCTCTCTTGAACCCCTCAGACAGCAAGCTGCTGCTGAGGCTGCTGGGAAAGCTAGTGGTCCCCATACTGTGTATTGGGATGATGGACTCTTGTACTCAGAGTGTAGAGACCCCAAGCCTGGTGCTACCAGGAGGTTGGTTATACCTCTGAAGTTCAGGGGCTTCCTATTGACCCTAGCCCATGACATTCCCTTAGCAGGTCACCTGGGCCAGAACAAGACTTGGGACAGAATTGTCCCTCACTTTCACTGGCCCCACATGTCTGAAGACACCAAGGAGTTTTGTCGCTCCTGTGTAACCTGCCAGGCCAGTGGCAAGGCAGGTGGCACTACAAAGGCCCCCTGATACCACTACCTGTGGTGGGGGTTCCCTTTGAAAGGGTGGGGATTGACATTGTTGGTCCCATGGATCCCCAAACAGCATCTGGGCACAGGTTTATCCTGGTGGTAGTGGATCATGCCACCAGGTACCCAGAGGCTATTCCCCTTAGGACCACTACAGCACCTGTGGTGGCAAGGGCCCTCCTGGGAATTTTCTCAAGAGTGGGCTTCCCTAAGGAGGTTGTATCAGACAGGGGTGCAAACTTTATGTCTGGATACTTAAAAGCAATGTGGAAGGAGTGTGGAGTGACTTACAAGTTCACCACACCCTATCACCCACAATGCAATGGTTTAGTTGAGAGATTCAACAAAACCTTGAAGGGCATGATTAAAGGGCTCCCAGAAAAGCTTAGGCGAAGATGGGACATACTCTTGCCCTGCCTTTTATTTGCATACAGGGAGGTGCCTCAAAAGGGGTTGGCTACAGCCCTTTTGAACTTTTGTTTGGTCACCCTGTCAGGGGTCCATTGTGCTTGGTGAAGGAAGGATGGGAGTTACCTCTCAAGCCCCCAAAGCAAGACATAGTGGACTATGTACTTGGTCTCCGCTCCCGGATGGCTGAGTATATGAAAAAGGCAACTAAAAACCTTGAGGCTAGCCAGGAACTTCAAAAGCCTGGCATGACCAAAAGGCTGTACTGACTGTTTACCAGCCAGGACAGAAGGTGTGGGTGTTGGAGCCAGTGGCCCCAGCAGCTCTCCAAGACAAATGGAGTGGACCCCATACCATTGTTGAACAGAAGGGTGAGGTTACCTACTTAGTAGACCTAGGAACACCCAGGAGTCCCCACAGGGTTCTCCATGTCAACAGGTTAAAACCATATGTGGACAGGGCAGACATGGGCTTGCTCATGGCTACTGATGAGGGACAGGAGGAAGAGAGTGACCCACTCCCTGACCTGCTCTCACAGAACCCTGATGATGGGTCAGTGGATGGTGTAGCCTTGGCAGGCAGCCTCACTACCCAGCAGCAGACTGATTGCAGACAGGTGCTCAATCAGTTCAGACACATATTCTCACTGACACCCAGTCAGACTACCTGGTGCACTCATGAAGTGGACACTGGGGACAGTCTGCCTATTAAAAATAAGATTTATAGGCAACCTGACCATGTCAGGGACTGTATCAGGACAGAAGTCCAGAAGATGTTGGATTTGGGAGTTATTGAACCCTCAGATAGCCCTTGGGCTAGTCCAGTGGTCCTTGTGCCAAAACCTCACACCAATGGTGGGAAAAGAGAGATGAGGTTTTGTGTGGACTACAGGGGTCTCAATGCAGTCACTAGGACTGATGCCCATCCAATACCAAGGGCAGATGAGCTAATAGACACTTTGGCCTCAGCCAAGTATCTAAGCACATTTGACCTGACAGCTGGCTACTGGCAGATCAGACTAGCTGATGATGCAAAGCCAAAGACAGCATTCTCAACCCCTAGTGGGCATTATCAATTTGTGGTGATGCCCTTTGGTCTGAAGAATGCACCTGCCACTTTTCAGAGGTTGGTGAATACAGTCCTTACAGGTCTGGAAGCCTATAGTGCAGCATATCTAGATGATATTGCTGTCTTTAGCTCCACCTGGGAGGATCACCTGGTCCACCTCAGAAATGTTTTGCAGGCCCTGCAGAAAGCAGGCCTGACTATCAAGGCCACCAAGTGCCAGATAGGGCAGAGTCAGGTTGTGTACCTGGGCCACCTTGTGGGTGGAGGCCAGGTTCAACCACTGCAGAGCAAGATCCAGACCATCATGGACTGGACTGCTCCAACTACCCAGACTCAGGTGAGAGCCTTCTTAGGCCTGACTGGGTACTATAGGAGATTTGTCAAGGGGTATGGATCAATAGTGACACCCCTGAATGACTTAACTTCCAAGAAAATGCCCAAAAAGGTTCAGTGGACAGTTAGCTGTCAAAAGGCATTTGATGACCTAAAGCAGGCCATGTGCACTGCTCCCATTCTACAGAGTCCTGATTACTCCAAGAAGTTCATTGTTCAAACAGATGCATCTGAATTGGGGGTAGGGGCTGTACTGTCACAATTGAATGATGAAGGTCAGGATCAGCCAGTAGCTTTTATTAGCAGAAGGCTGACCCCTAGAGAGAAACGTTGGTCAGCCATTGAGAGGGAGGCCTTTGCTGTGGTCTGGGCTCTGAAGAAGTTGAGGCCATACTTGTTTGGTACTCACTTCCTTGTTCAAACAGACCATAAGCCCCTCTTATGGCTAAAACAAATGAAGGGTGAAAACCCCAAACTGCTTAGGTGGTCCATTTCCCTACAGGGGATGGACTTCACAGTGGAACATAGACCTGGGAGTAACCATGCCAATGCAGATGGACTCTCTAGGTACTTCCACTTAGAACATGAAGACTTAACTGGGCAAGGTTAGTTTAATGTCCCTACGTTTGGGGGGTTGTGTAGGAGAGTAGGATCTGCTTCACATGGGTACCCCCACTTTTTGCTGATGCTTCACTGTTTTTCGACCTTAGTCTGGCTGGGGCCCTGCTAATCAGAACCCCAGCCTAGCTGCTTCCTCTTTAAAATGGTTTCCATGTGCCTTAGGCACATCTCTGATTGGAATCTGGAGTGCCCTTATAAGTCCCTAGTATATGGTATACTATGTACCCAGGGCATAGGTACCTCAGAGGCCTACCAGGGGCTGCAGCATGTATTGTGCCACCCCTGGAAGGCCATCCAAAATGACACCACAGGTCTGCTACTGCAGCCTGGGTAAGGTGGTGCATGCACTCCTTACTGTGATATAGGCTACCTATATCACTACATACATACACACATATAAACCTATAAGTCACTCCTATGGCAGGCCTTATCAATCCTGAAGGCAGAGTGCGTGGTTCCTATGTGAGAGGGTGCCCCTGCATGAGCAGGGCCCTCTGCAGCGTTCGGAGACCCTTCTCTGATGCTGTTTGTAGTGCAGCCTGACCATATACTCTTAAGCGCATTATAACCTCGCGTTAAATGCTAACTTTGGGATGGCTGCACGGAAACATGTCGTGTTTGGTGTCAAACATCTTGGAATACTACCCCCCGCCAGTTCTGGCGGCGGGGGTAGCATTCCACCCTTCTAGAGGGAGAGACATGTACACACCGGTATACCCGGTACTGACTTTCCAGAGCCCTGGCATCACAAAATGGATGCCGCTGCCACAGACACGAGTCTGGCCTCCTGCTGCTGACCGAAACTCCGGCAGGGGAGGCCTGGACAATAGGTTTCCTGTCCCAGGGAGGTGTAACCACCTCCCCAGACAGGATAGTGTGTATTGGGGCTGGGCGGGAGCACTCTCTGGTGCTTTGAAGTCCTGCACTGGGGGCACATTTGGTGTCCCTGTGCATACCCCAGTTCAAACCGGCTCAGGGGCTTCCAGCCCCTGCTCTGGCGTGAAACTGGACAAAGGGAAAGGGGTGTAACCACCCCTCTGCCCTGACCCTCCCATAGGTGGGGCCACAGAGTATGTCCAACCCCTACCTTAGTATAAGTATGGGACCCCAGTCCTTAGGACTTTAGATTAACCTGGACGAAACTCTGACACAGAATCCTGGACCTTCGACGCTCTACTTCAAGATTAGAGGACTGAAGAATCTCCTTGGGGTCAAGGAGTGACTCCCTGCTTGGCAGGCACCAAAGAAGCAATTGTCCGGTCTGCATCGCTGAAGCTCCGCCGGACGCCGAAGTCTTTGCATCACCAGAGGTGGATTTCCAGACTTCCCCGAGGCTGCCCTGAGTCCCCAGCAAAGCTGAGGCCCGTAGCTGTCGTGGGTAACGTGGAACCGTGACCCCTGGACACCGAACGCATTTGCAAGTGCATCCTCTTCTGGGTCTCCCACGAAGTCGTGCTTTGGGCTCCGAGTAGCCCCAGCCTCCAGCACCAACTGCACCGAAGATCACTGGCCTCCACTCCACGAGTGTCCTGTGAGCCAGCTCCACGTGCATCGACTCGAGGCTCCTTCGCGGTCGCTAGTCCGTTGGCTAGTAGGCCCTCCCGAAGGCCAATCTTTTTCTGCTTGGGCTCCCTGGTTGCTCCAGGCGTGCCCTGACTTACCCTTGCTGGGTGAGTCCCACAGACCTTGCTGGTCTGCAACATCGTCCTTCTTCCATTTCCACAAGACTTGCCGTTGCCAAGGCTTGTTGGGTCCAATCCGGTCGCCGACACCCCTGCAATCGACAGACGTCGTGGGACAGCTCGAATCCAGCTCCTGGTTGTCGTCGACGCCTCCTGGACCTCGTGGCTGAAGAGTCAAGACGACCGTCAACCTACCTGAAGCACTCGACATCGGTGGGCATCTGCTCATCGCCTTCCTGGTCACTGGCTAGTGACCCAGACTCTGTCCCCTCTGCTTTCAGGTTCTTCAGATCTTCGATCCACCTTTGGATCCACCCGAACACTTTCGACTTGGCCGCCAGCAGCACTTTGCAGCAGATCGCCATTGAAAGCGACGACGAAACCCGACCCCGAAAGACACCTATGCACCCGGCTTCCCTGGGTGAGGTAACTCGAGTACTCCGGTGCTCCCGTGGGTATTGACACTAGAACAGCCTAGTTCTCAAAGGGTTTGCTCCAAGTCCTCCTCTAAGTGTCCCTTTTCTTTTAAATTCAAACCGCGACTTTCCCCATAGAAGTTAACGGCGATTCGCGGCTGTGTTCATACACTGCACGCGTCCCCCGTGGGTCCCCTGTGTCACTACCTTGGGTGGTTCCTTGTGGTCCAAGCACTTCTACAGGCTCTAGGCCCTGTGTCTAGCTCAGTCGTGGTTCTTATACCACTTTATTGGTATATGGTTTGGTACGCCCCTAGGGCTCAAACGTGTATTTGTGCTATTACTGTAGATAACTAACTTATAATTTATGTACTTCAAACTCTAGCCTCATAAAGAGACTAGAGGGGTGTGTTTAGTAATAAATACATATATTTTGAATATATACCTGGTGTGGTCCTCTTTCATTTGGTCACTCAAGAGATTATAGACTGGTAAAACAAGCTGCTTTACATTCCTTCAAGACTTAGCCTGAAGGCTGCTCTCCATAGCTACCACTAGGATAGCTTTCAATAAAGGTTGTCTTTAACCTATCTCCAATAAGGGGTTGTTTGGACTGGTGCAAGGTGCCCACTACAAATAGTGGACAGCATATGCCAGGCCAACGTCTCACAGCAGCTGTCAATTATTTTACCAGATCGCGTAGCTATAATAAAGTGTGCTGCGCATACAGAGGGGCAAAAAACCCATAGCCTGAAAATGTCCCCACCAACCGCACAGTGAAGAAGGCCATGTATGGAACGGGCGGGCAGTCACACGTATTCCCCACTCAGTGACCCACAGTGACGATCCCCAAACAGGAGTAAGCCCATAGAGAGGCTGCTAAATTGGCTCAAAACAAATTGAAAAAGGCCAACCTTGAGGGGGCCGTGTTGGCTGCGACCGTGCAAAGGGCACCATTCTCCAGGGGAAACACACCGCAGAACCCCAGAGGGTTCCAACCCAGCTATGGCGGTAGAGACCAGGGAGGTTGGCAACAGCTGGACCAAAGTAAGCTTGACCAATACAGGTAACTGGCTCAATTTCTCTTAAAGAACACATTGTAGCACATGTTATTCACAGTCCTTCACGCTCATGCACCAAGGACAGATTCGGAGGCAACTTTAAGCATTGTACTGAATGGCTCAGGAAGAACAGACAGTCTGCAAGGGATTAGCAAATCACCAATTCCCTGGGAAAAAAACATCCAGAGAAAAATTGACTGCAGCAATAAAATATCTAAAACGAAAATACCTGCGTGTGAGTCATAACTCCATGCCTTTCATTTAAGTAGGAGAGTGCTTTATCTATTCTGCACGGGTTTGAGTAGAAATTAAGAGTGTTCAATTTGACTCGTACACTTACTTTAAAACTTGTGTTAACTGAGGTGCTGCCTGTGTCTCAAGGCGCTGGGTGTTGGCCCGCTGCTTTCATGTGTTTCTGAACGAATATGAGAAATTGTGGATGATAGCGGTTTACAGGGTGGCTGGAACAAAAGTGCCTGGTGGGGGAGGGAGGCTTCGATAGTAACGGAGTTTGTCTATTATTATGATCTATAACATGCATTTCATATCCCAACGCAGAAGAAAAGAGAAGACGTGTAAACACAAGCATCTAATGAAATGTAAACTACTTCGAAATAATTGCATGCCTCAAAGTTACAGCTCAAATATTTGCATGCAAAAAAAACCAGCAATTAAAGTGAGTAGCTTAAGTAGCTTTAAGTGAGCTTACTGTTCACAGCTGGATGAGCAGTTCCCAGCACCTGAAGGAACCCTGACTCAAGAAGGAATGACAGTGTGCAGGTAGGGTCCAATCCCTAAAAAGCATGAGCCATAAGCCTCAACACACTTGGCACCTGGTGTGCCCTGAAATCCACATGCATTCTCAAATACAAAACAGCATTACTATAAGCATTATGCTATATGCAGCTGCACCACATCCTTGAAACTGATCAAGCAGTGCCTCTGCAACAGCTGGTACCTGAGGAAAAGTGAGCAACTACTGGGCCACTTGAAGTTAAACGGGACACACAGCAGCCGTGCCACACCCTTGGAACTAAATGAGCGCACCTCTGCAACCACTGATTCCTAAGAGAAAGCACACGCAGTGAGCAAGAACAACGCCGTTCTAACCTAAACAAAAGAATCGTAAGCAAAGAAAAAGCAAGCAAAGAAAGCAAAGAAAAAGCGGTTCTCCCACTGGCTGCATTGGGCTTCAGGAGTTGCTTGGAAGAGAGTGCTTCGGCCCCGGGGTAACTGATGAGTGCGCTGCTCGAAGCATGAAGAGGTGCTGACAAGAAGTACCAGCAAAGCGAAAATGGATGAAAACAGTACTTGGCCCAAGGGAGACTGATAAGAGAAACACACAAGGAACAACAGGAAATGGCATGCTACAGCCAATAGAAACGAAGGAAAAGAAAGTGACAAGCTAAATGGAGATACAGATTTTTTTCATACGTTTTATTGTATTATATTATGGTGGGTAATGTAGAATGTGAAGAACAAGAGTAAAGCTGGCGGTAAAGACGGGTTTCCCTTACTGAGTCAAAAGTAAGTTCAGTCGTACGTCTATTGGAGGATAAATATAAAACATTTTAAAAAGACAAATTGCTTACTCTTTTCTTTTTTTCCTCTTGACATTACCTTTATAATCGTGTATTGACTCATCTGGCTCATAATGAAAATATTAAATTTAAAAAGCGGTTTCTTTCAACACAAATAGAGGTCGCTCTATCTTCCTTTATCCATTCCTCTCTGACTGCAACGACTCACATTTGCAGGGCCCAATACTGGGTGGGTATTTCACGAATTTCCTGACCCTTCCTTACATCTAAGATGTCTTTTTCAAAGTGGATTCCAACGATCATCAACAGTCTTGAAAAAGCCCTAGGGTGAAAGATATGTTGGCTGGCAGCTACTGAGCAAAGGACATAAGGAAAACACACCATATCTCAGCTACAAATAAAACTCAAACTGGTACATTAGAAACTCGGAAATGGACTCCAACAAAAAATAACCCTATCCTTCACTCTTTATTTTCTCTCTCAGTGAAGATGGTGGAAATAGCATAATGCTGTAAAAACTCCTGTGAAGAAAAGTCTGTATTTCCTTTTATACTTGTACAAAAACAGCAGTCTACCTGATTTTGTCACATCGTATGATTTATTACTATAGATCTTTTTAATTCAATACTGTTAGAACTGGGGGTCTCTAGTTGGCAGAGGTAGGTACCTTTGTCCAAATCGGGACCATTGCTTCTAGTCAGGGTAAGGGGGATACACTACTAAAATAACCCCTGCTCACCCCCTTGGTAGCTTGGCACGAGCAGGCAGGCTTATCTCAGAGGCAGTGTGTAAAGCATTTGTGAACACATACACTAACCCAGTGACAACACTACAGATGGACACCACACATTTTGTAGTATAAAAATAAGTATTTTTATATAGACTTAACACAAGACCACAAACGACAAAAATCCACAATACTGTACTCAAAATAATGACTGTCAAATGGTAGAAAGTAGCTCAGTTCAATAAAGATGATAAATGCGACACTTTACTCTCAATGCGCCTTTGGATGCGTAACGCAAAACAAACAAAAGGGTCGCAGGGAAGGTGATGCCTCGATTCCTTACACGCAGAAATGAGGATGCGTCGGTTTCTTACTGCGGCCCGGTTCCGATGCGTCGAGATGGCGCTCCGATGCGATGACGATCCGGTGCGATGCGAGAAAATGGCGTCTTGCTTACGGTGCGACAACCTAGACGGGATGCGTGCACGCCCGACGGCCCTGTGGCGACTCGGCGATCTTCTGACCAGCTACAGGCCCTGCGACACGCTTCTCCGATGATGCGCCTGCGTCCTCTGTGGTGGCGGCACGCTTCTCCGGTGATGCGATGCGCTTCGGTGATGCGACAGCGGCAGCGGTGGCACGCTTACTCTGCGATGCGACGACAACTGCTGCGGCGGCACGCTTCTCCGGTGATGCGGGGCGCTTCGGTGATGCGGCAGCGGCGGCACGCTTACTCTACGATGCGACAACACTGCTGCGGCGGCGACACGCTTCCTCTTCGTTGAGTCGTGCTTCCAGCTCCCAGCGACACGCAGTCTCTCAGAAGGCCCAACAGCAGTAGGCACTTCAATTCCCAGCAAGGGAATTCAGGAGGGGAGCTGGGGGTGAAGTCTTGTATCCCTGAAACTTGAGGCAGGAGGCAAGCTCAATGTTCAATCCCTTGGAGATCTTCCTCAAGATGATGAAAGCACACTCAGTCCTTTTCTCCTTTCTTTGGCAATAAAGTAACCACTGCAGGCCACCTCCAACAACACGCAGCATTGGGGTAGTCTCCTCCTTCAGCTTCCTGGTTCTTGTCCTCAACAAAGGTTCGTCTTGATTCCCAGAAGTGATCTAAAGTCTTGGGGTCTGGGCCCCAATATTTATACTAGCAAATCCTTTGTCCTATGAAGGCAGAGGGTCCTGTACCTAGTCCAAACCAGTTCTGGGTGCATTCTGCCAGTGCACAACTTCTTCCTTTGTCAGTGTGTACCAGGGTCATCAGACACACCACAGGAGGTGGAGCCAGCATTGTGCAAGGCAGGCACAGCCCTATTCAGGCCCAGGTGCTACTCCTCCCACCACTCCTCATGCAGATAGGTCTATTCAGCCTAGTGCTGACTCACCCTGTCTCCTGGAGTCCCCCAGCCCCTGTCACTCACAAAACCAGACATACAATCAACAACCTAGTAGAGGCAGGCTGGATGGTTAGGCAAAAAAATACCTACTTTCTAAAAGTGGTATTTTCAAACGCAGAATGTTAAAACCAACTTCACTAAAGATGTATTTTATCATTCTGAGTTCAGGCATACTAAATTCCTTTTTCTACCATGTTCCCTGGGTCAGTTAGGATCATAAGATGTTATAATCAAACTGCCCATGCTTGCCTATGGGGACAGGTAGCCTTGCAATAGTGAAAAACTAAATTGGCTGTAATTCACTATCAGGACATGCCACACACATCAGGGCATGTCCTACCTCTTACATACAATGCACCCTGCCCGCAGGCCTACTTTAGGGGTGACTAACATGCAGAAAAGGGAAGGTTTGGGGACTGGTAAGTGGGTGCACTTACCAAGTCGACATGGCAGTACCAGACTGCACACAGGCTCTGCAATGGCAGGCCTGAGACACGCTTTCAAGCTGCTCCGGTGGGTGGCACAACCAGTGCTGCAAGCCCACCAGCAGCATTTGATTTACAGGCCCTGGACACACGCGGTGCACTGTACTAGGGTCTGACAGTAAATCAAATAAGCCAATCATGGAGTCACTAATCCACACATCAATTTATCATAGGGAGCGCTTGCACTTTGGCACTGATTAGCAGTGGCAAAGTGCCCAAAGCATCTAAACATGTCAACAACAGAGGAGCATAGCGAAAAATAGAAGGGAGACCCACGCCAATGGTACCAGGTCTAACACGTGTCCCCTCCAGCTGAAATGTGGGGAGAACTACCCTACCTTCTGGGAGTTCTCATCACTAAGGCAGAATCATCTGGACAGACCATCAGCATTGGCGTGTTCTGTACCAGGGCGGTGTTCCACCGTAAAGTCCATCCCTGTAGGGAAATGGACCACCTCAACAGCTTTGGATTCTCACCCCTCATCTGCATCAACCATCTGAGGGGCCTGTGGTCTGTCTGAACCCTGAAGTGAGTCCCAAACAGGTATGGTCTCAACTTCTTCAGCGCCCAGACCACAGCAAATGCCTTACGCTCAATAGCACTCCACCTCTGTTCCCGTGGAAGTAATCTCCTACTGATGAAGGCTACAGGTTGGTCTAGGCCCTCCTCATTTAACTGTGCCAGAACAGCCCCTACACCATGCTCTGAAGCGTCTGTTTGAACAACAAATTCTTTTGAGAAGTTGGGCTCCTGAAGCACGGGGGCCGTGCACATGGCAGACTTCAAGGCGTCAAAAGCTCTGACAGGTGTCAGTCCAAATCACTCTCTTGGGCTGCTTCCTGAAAGTCAGCTCTGTCAAGGGTGCAACAATGCTGCCATACCCCTTGACAAATCTCCTGTAATACCCGACGAGTCCTAGGAAGGCTCTCACCTCTGTCTGGGTCTTGGGGGGTTCCCAAGCCAGAATGGTATCAATCTTGGGCTGTAGGGGCACAACCTGGCCGCTCCCAACCTGGTGTCCCAAGTACACCACGGAACCCTGCCCGATCTGGCACTTACTCGCCTTGATCGTGAGGCCTGCCCTCCGCAGCGCCATCAACACTTCCCAGAGGTGGCGCAGATGTTCTTCCCAACTGGCGCTGAACACTGCGATGTCATCCAGGTAGGCGGCACTGAAATCTTCCAGTCCAACCAACACCTGGTTGACCAACCTCTGAAAGGTGGCAGGGGCATTCTTCATCCCAAAGGGCATAACCCGGAATTGGTAGTGCCCATCTGGTGTGGAGAATGCTGACCTCTCTTTGGCCCCATCAGTCAAGGCGATCTGCCAGTACCCAGACGTTAAGTCAAATGTGCTGAGGTACCGGGCAGCCCCTAACCGATCAATGAGCTCATCAGCTCTGGGGATGGGGTGCGCATCAGTCCTGGTGACTGAATTGAGTCCTCGGTAGTCCACACAGAACCGGAGTTCGGGCGTGGCACCAGGCGCGGCAGCCTTTGGGAGCAAGACCACTGGGCTGGCCAAGGGCTGTGAGAGGACTCAATCACCCCAATGCAAACATCCTGGAGACCTCCTCCTTGATGCAAGCTCTCACCCTGTCAGTCACTCTGTAAGCCTTGTGCTTGACAGGAGGACTGTCCCCAGTGTCCACATCATGGACGCACCAATCAGTGACACTAGGAGTCAGGGAAAACAGGTCAGGAAACTGTCCCAACAGTTGGCAACAGTCTTCCTGCTGCTCAGGTGTCAGGGAGTTAGAGGGGTTCACACCCTCCACTGACCCATCTTGCTCTGTTGCAGATAGGAGGTCAGGAAGAGGTTCTGTCTCCTCTTCCATTCCATCATCCGTTGCTAGGAGCATGCCCACTTAGGACCTCTCAAAATGGGGCTTTAGGCGGTTGACATGTAGGACCCGCAAAGGGTTCCTGGGGGATCGCAAGTCCACCAGGTAGGTGACCTCACTCTTGCGCTCAACCACCTCAAATAGTCCGGTCCACTTATCCTGGAGCGCGCAAGGCTCCACGGGGGCCATGACCCACACTTTCTGCCCAGGCAGAAACTCGATCAGAGTGGCATTCTGATCATACCACCGTTTCATCTCCTTCTGGCTGGTTTCCAGATTCGCCTCAGCGAGTTGTCTGAATCGCCTAGTCTGGTTTTTAAAGGCCAGCATGTAGCTAAATACATCCTGGGGAGGTTTACCGGGAGCTTTCTCCCAGCCTTCTTTCACCAGACTCAGAGGTCCTCTTACCGGGTGACCATAGAGCAGTTCAAAGGGGCTGAACCCTAAGGACTTCTGTGGCACCTCACGGTAAGCAAACAAAAGGCATGGTAAGAGGACGTCCCACTTACGCCTCATGGGTTCTTCCAGACCCATAATCATGCCCTTCAGGGTCCGGTTGAATCTCTCAACCAGCCCATTACCTTGGGGGTGGTAAGGAGGCGTGAACTTGTATGTTACACCGCACTCCTGCCACAGGGACTTCATATACTTGGAAATGAAGTTTGTACCACGGTCAGACACCACCTCCTTGGGTAACCCCACGCGGGAGAAAATCCCCATCAGTGCACGTCTCACCACGGGGGCCCTCACTGTCCGAAGAGGGATGGCTTCCGGGTACCGGGTGGCATGGACCACCAAGACCAGGATAAACCTGTTGCCCATGGCTGTCTTGGGATCCAGTGGCCCCACAATGTCAATACCCACCCGTTCAAAGGGGTGCTGACCACAGGGAAAGGCTGGAGGGAGCCTTGTGCTTCCTACCACTTTTTCCACTTGCCTGGCAAGTCTGACATGTCCTGCAATGAGTGTCTGAACTCTTGTGCATCTGTGGCCAATAAATGTGGATGACAAGCCTTTCAAAGGTCTTGCCCTGCCCCAGATGTCCTGCTAAAGGCACATCATGAGCCAAACCCAGTAGGAAGGCTCTGAAGCGCTGGGGTACCACCAGCACACAGGCTGACCCAGGCTCAGCAACCTTAGGCTCGCTATACAGGAGACCATTCTCCCAGTAGATCCAATGTGATCCAGACTGATCACCTGCTGCCTGGTTTGTGGCCTGTTGCCGCAAACCCACAAGAGAAGGGCACTTGTTCTGCTCCTCGCAGAACTCCTCCCTGGAGGGTCCTCCTTCTTGCTGCCAATGGGCCAGCTCAGGCAGGTCCCCCAGTTTGGCCACTTGCTCCCCTGTAGGTTCCAGAGCATTCCCCTCAGGTTCTGCTTCCCCCTGGACCGTGTGAACTACGGGGGCCGGTTTCCCGCGCCCCCTGCCTCTTCTCTTCAAGGCAGGCACCTGGGCCACCCTCTCAGGCTCCAGGTCCTCTTGAACACCTCTACTGGCTGCCCTAGACCGAGTGGTCGCGCACGCCCACTCAGGCTGACCCAACATCTCTAGATGAGACCTTCTCTCCACCTCTGCCCAAGGTGAACTTTCTAAATCGTTGCCCAACAGACAGTCTACAGGCATGGCTGGCCTCACAGCTACTTGAAAGGTACCTGAGACCCCCCCCCCCACTCAAAGGGAACCTGAGCCACTCGGCGACACGCTTCCTCTTCGTTGAGTCGCGCTTCCAGCTCCCAGCGACACACAGTCTCTCAGAAGGCCCAACAGCAGTAGGCACTTCAATTCCCAGCAAGGGAATTCAGGAGGGAGCTGGGGTGAAGTCTTGTATCCCTGAAACTTGAGGCAGGAGGCAAGCTCAATGTTCAAGCCCTTGGAGATCTTCCTCAAGATGATGAAAGCACACTCAGTCCTTTTCTCCTTTCTTTGGCAATAAAGTAACCACTGCAGGCCACCTCCAACAACACGCAGCATTGGGGTAGTCTCCTCCTTCAGCTTCCTGGTTCTTCTCCTCAACAAAGGTTCGTCTTGATTCCCAAAAGTGATCTAAAGTCTTGGGGTCTGGGCCCCAATATTTATACTAGCAAATCCTTTGTCCTATGAAGGCAGAGGGTCCTGTACCTAGTCCAAACCAGTTCTGGGTGCATTCTGCCAGTGCACAACTTCTTCCTTTGTCAGTGTGTACCAGGGTCATCAGACACACCACAGGAGGTGGAGCCAGCATTGTGCAAGGCAGGCACAGCCCTATTCAGGCCCAGGTGCTACTCCTCCCACCACTCCTCATGCAGATAGGTCTATTCAGCCTAGTGCTGACTCATCCTGTCTCCTGGAGTCCCCCAGCCCCTGTCACTCACAAAACCAGACATACAATCAACAACCTAGCAGAGGCAGGCTGGATGGTTAGGCAAAAAATACCTACTTTCTAAAAGTGGTATTTTCAAACACAGAATGTTAAAACCAACTTCACTAAAAGATGTATTTTATCATTCTGAGTTCAGGACATACTAAATTCGTTTTTCTACCATGTTCCCTGGGTCAGTTAGGATCATAAGATGTTATAATCAAACTGCCCATGCTTGCCTATGGGGACAGGTAGCCTTGCAATAGTGAAAAACTAAATTGGCTGTAATTCACTATCAGGACATGCCACACACATCAGGGCATGTCCTACCTCTTACATACAATGCACCCTGCCCGCAGGCCTACTTTAGGGGTGACTAACATGCAGAAAGGGAAGGTTTGGGGACTGGTAAGTGGGTGCACTTACCAAGTCGACATGGCAGTACCAGACTGCACACAGGCTCTGCAATGGCAGGCCTGAGACACGCTTTCCAAGCTGCTCCGGTGGGTGGCACAACCAGTGCTGCAAGCCCACCAGCAGCATTTGATTTACAGGCCCTGGACACACGCGGTGCACTGTACTAGGGTCTGACAGTAAATCAAATAAGCCAATCATGGAGTCACTAATCCACACATCAATTTATCATAGGGAGCGCTTGCACTTTGGCACTGATTAGCAGTGGCAAAGTGCCCAAAGCATCTAAACATGTCAACAACAGAGGAGCATAGCGAAAAAATAGAAGGGAGACCCACGCCAATGGTACCAGGTCTAACACGTGTCCCCTCCAGCTGAAATGTGGGGAGAACTACCCTACCTTCTGGGAGTTCTCATCACTAAGGCAGAATCATCTGGACAGACCATCAGCATTGGCGTGTTCTGTACCAGGGCGGTGTTCCACCGTAAAGTCCATCCCCTGTAGGGAAATGGACCACCTCAACAGCTTTGGATTCTCACCCCTCATCTGCATCAACCATCTGAGGGGCCTGTGGTCTGTCTGAACCCTGAAGTGAGTCCCAAACAGGTATGGTCTCAACTTCTTCAGCGCCCAGACCACAGCAAATGCCTTACGCTCAATAGCACTCCACCTCTGTTCCCGTGGAAGTAATCTCCTACTGATGAAGGCTACAGGTTGGTCTAGGCCCTCCTCATTTAACTGTGCCAGAACAGCCCCTACACCATGCTCTGAAGCGTCTGTTTGAACAACAAATTCTTTTGAGAAGTTGGGCTCCTGAAGCACGGGGCCGTGCACATGGCAGACTTCAAGGCGTCAAAAGCTCTGACAGGTGTCAGTCCAAATCACTCTCTTGGGCTGCTTCCTGAAAGTCAGCTCTGTCAAGGGTGCAACAATGCTGCCATACCCCTTGACAAATCTCCTGTAATACCCGACGAGTCCTAGGAAGGCTCTCACCTCTGTCTGGGTCTTGGGGGTTCCCAAGCCAGAATGGTATCAATCTTGGGCTGTAGGGGCACAACCTGGCCGCTCCCAACCTGGTGTCCCAAGTACACCACGGAACCCTGCCCGATCTGGCACTTACTCGCCTTGATCGTGAGGCCTGCCCTCCCGCAGCGCCATCAACACTTCCCAGAGGTGGCGCAGATGTTCTTCCCAACTGGCGCTGAACACTGCGATGTCATCCAGGTAGGCGGCACTGAAATCTTCCAGTCCAACCAACACCTGGTTGACCAACCTCTGAAAGGTGGCAGGGGCATTCTTCATCCCAAAGGGCATAACCCGGAATTGGTAGTGCCCATCTGGTGTGGAGAATGCTGACCTCTCTTTGGCCCCATCAGTCAAGGCGATCTGCCAGTACCCAGACGTTAAGTCAAATGTGCTGAGGTACCGGGCAGCCCCTAACCGATCAATGAGCTCATCAGCTCTGGGGATGGGGTGCGCATCAGTCCTGGTGACTGAATTGAGTCCTCGGTAGTCCACACAGAACCGGAGTTCGGGCGTGGCACCAGGCGCGGCAGCCTTTGGGAGCAAGACCACTGGGCTGGCCAAGGGCTGTGAGAGGACTCAATCACCCCAATGCAAACATCCTGGAGACCTCCTCCTTGATGCAAGCTCTCACCCTGTCAGTCACTCTGTAAGCCTTGTGCTTGACAGGAGGACTGTCCCCAGTGTCCACATCATGGACGCACCAATCAGTGACACTAGGAGTCAGGGAAAACAGGTCAGGAAACTGTCCCAACAGTTGGCAACAGTCTTCCTGCTGCTCAGGTGTCAGGGAGTTAGAGGGGTTCACACCCTCCACTGACCCATCTTGCTCTGTTGCAGATAGGGAGGTCAGGAAGAGGTTCTGTCTCCTCTTCCATTCCATCATCCGTTGCTAGGAGCATGCCCACTTAGGACCTCTCAAAATGGGGCTTTAGGCGGTTGACATGTAGGACCCGCAAAGGGTTCCTGGGGATCGCAAGTCCACCAGGTAGGTGACCTCACTCTTGCGCTCAACCACCTCAAATAGTCCGGTCCACTTATCCTGGAGCGCGCAAGGCTCCACGGGGGCCATGACCCACACTTTCTGCCCAGGCAGAAACTCGATCAGAGTGGCATTCTGATCATACCACCGTTTCATCTCCTTCTGGCTGGTTTCCAGATTCGCCTCAGCGAGTTGTCTGAATCGCCTAGTCTGGTTTTTAAAGGCCAGCATGTAGCTAAATACATCCTGGGGAGGTTTACCGGGAGCTTTCTCCCAGCCTTCTTTCACCAGACTCAGAGGTCCTCTTACCGGGTGACCATAGAGCAGTTCAAAGGGGCTGAACCCTAAGGACTTCTGTGGCACCTCACGGTAAGCAAACAAAAGGCATGGTAAGAGGACGTCCCACTTACGCCTCATGGGTTCTTCCAGACCCATAATCATGCCCTTCAGGGTCCGGTTGAATCTCTCAACCAGCCCATTACCTTGGGGGTGGTAAGGAGGCGTGAACTTGTATGTTACACCGCACTCCTGCCACAGGGACTTCATATACTTGGAAATGAAGTTTGTACCACGGTCAGACACCACCTCCTTGGGTAACCCCACGCGGGAGAAAATCCCCATCAGTGCACGTCCCACCACGGGGGCCCTCACTGTCCGAAGAGGGATGGCTTCCGGGTACCGGGTGGCATGGACCACCAAGACCAGGATAAACCTGTTGCCCATGGCTGTCTTGGGATCCAGTGGCCCCACAATGTCAATACCCACCCGTTCAAAGGGGGTGCTGACCACAGGGAAAGGCTGGAGGGGAGCCTTGTGCTTCCTACCACTTTTTCCACTTGCCTGGCAAGTCTGACATGTCCTGCAATGAGTGTCTGAACTCTTGTGCATCTGTGGCCAATAAATGTGGATGACAAGCCTTTCAAAGGTCTTGCCCTGCCCCAGATGTCCTGCTAAAGGCACATCATGAGCCAAACCCAGTAGGAAGGCTCTGAAGCGCTGGGGTACCACCAGCACACAGGCTGACCCAGGCTCAGCAACCTTAGGCTCGCTATACAGGAGACCATTCTCCCAGTAGATCCAATGTGATCCAGACTGATCACCTGCTGCCTGGTTTGTGGCCTGTTGCCGCAAACCCACAAGAGAAGGGCACTTGTTCTGCTCCTCGCAGAACTCCTCCCTGGAGGGTCCTCCTTCTTGCTGCCAATGGGCCAGCTCAGGCAGGTCCCCCAGTTTGGCCACTTGCTCCCCTGTAGGTTCCAGAGCATTCCCCTCAGGTTCTGCTTCCCCCTGGACCGTGTGAACTACGGGGGCCGGTTTCCCGCGCCCCCTGCCTCTTCTCTTCAAGGCAGGCACCTGGGCCACCCTCTCAGGCTCCAGGTCCTCTTGAACACCTCTACTGGCTGCCCTAGACCGAGTGGTCGCGCACGCCCACTCAGGCTGACCCAACATCTCTAGATGAGACCTTCTCTCCACCTCTGCCCAAGGTGAACTTTCTAAATCGTTGCCCAACAGACAGTCTACAGGCATGGCTGGCCTCACAGCTACTTGAAGGTACCTGAGACCCCCCACTCAAAGGGAACCTGAGCCACTCGGCGACACGCTTCCTCTTCGTTGAGTCGCGCTTCCAGCTCCCAGCGACACACAGTCTCTTAGAAGGCCCAACAGCAGTAGGCACTTCAATTCCCAGCAAGGGAATTCAGGAGGGGAGCTGGGGGTGAAGTCTTGTATCCCTGAAACTTGAGGCAGGAGGCAAGCTCAATGTTCAAGCCCTTGGAGATCTTCCTCAAGATGATGAAAGCACACTCAGTCCTTTTCTCCTTTCTTTGGCAATAAAGTAACCACTGCAGGCCACCTCCAACAACACGCAGCATTGGGGTAGTCTCCTCCTTCAGCTTCCTGGTTCTTCTCCTCAACAAAGGTTCGTCTTGATTCCCAAAAGTGATCTAAAGTCTTGGGGTCTGGGCCCCAATATTTATACTAGCAAATCCTTTGTCCTATGAAGGCAGAGGGTCCTGTACCTAGTCCAAACCAGTTCTGGGTGCATTCTGCCAGTGCACAACTTCTTCCTTTGTCAGTGTGTACCAGGGTCATCAGACACACCACAGGAGGTGGAGCCAGCATTGTGCAAGGCAGGCACAGCCCTATTCAGGCCCAGGTGCTACTCCTCCCACCACTCCTCATGCAGATAGGTCTATTCAGCCTAGTGCTGACTCATCCTGTCTCCTGGAGTCCCCCAGCCCCTGTCACTCACAAAACCAGACATACAATCAACAACCTAGCAGAGGCAGGCTGGATGGTTAGGCAAAAAAATACCTACTTTCTAAAAGTGGTATTTTCAAACACAGAATGTTAAAACCAACTTCACTAAAAGATGTATTTTATCATTCTGAGTTCAGGCATACTAAATTCGTTTTTCTACCATGTTCCCTGGGTCAGTTAGGATCATAAGATGTTATAATCAAACTGCCCATGCTTGCCTATGGGGACAGGTAGCCTTGCAATAGTGAAAAACTAAATTGGCTGTAATTCACTATCAGGACATGCCACACACATCAGGGCATGTCCTACCTCTTACATACAATGCACCCTGCCCGCAGGCCTACTTTAGGGGTGACTAACATGCAGAAAAGGGAAGGTTTGGGGACTGGTAAGTGGGTGCACTTACCAAGTCGACATGGCAGTACCAGACTGCACACAGGCTCTGCAATGGCAGGCCTGAGACACGCTTTCCAAGCTGCTCCGGTGGGTGGCAAAACCAGTGCTGCAAGCCCACCAGCAGCATTTGATTTATAGGCCCTGGGCACACGCGGTGCACTGTACTAAGGTCTGACAGTAAATCAAATAAGCCAATCATGGAGTCACTAATCCACACATCAATTTATCATAGGAAGCACTTGCACTTTGGCACTGATTAGCAGTGGCAAAGTGCCCAAAGCATCTAAACCAGCAAAAACATGTCAACAACAGAGGAGGCATAGCGAAAAAATGGAAGGGAGACCCACACCAATGATACCAGGTCTAACAAATACCAAAACACTTTTGTTTCTGCCATCAACACCAGCAGTGTCTTCACAAGAATTTGTACCAAAGAAAATATATTGTGCCCATGTATTCATCTGAAACCACCCTGCACAGATGGACGTTTGTGGTTGTCCCCTAAAAGTACACCTGGATGTGTTTCCACACCAACCAAATTAGCATACTACGCGCCACGACAAATACATTACTTAAGGTTTTTATATGCCACAACTCTAACGTGAGGGGTGTTAGTGCACTCTACAATCAATAGCCAAACACCATCTCAAAGAAATACTGTGAACATATCACCTTTGAGGGAATAAAAAGAACATAAAGAGGGAGTGTATGGGATTGTACAGGAAGGAGATCGAAAAGCGAGGAAGAAGCAGTGGTATGGTGGACGCCACTTACAACAAAATTACTCTGGGAACTCACTATATTAAGTGAGACCCTGCCCCTTGTTGATAAAGGACACTAACCACCTTTCAGTGTTGTTCCTGTCTCAGAGCAGGCTGACTAGCCGTGAAAACATTGAAGCTAGGTGGGAGAAGGCCTAGCGCTAGATCCTAGTTCTCTTTCAGGAATGGCGATAGTTCATGGGATGGCCTGCATAAATATCTAGGAACGTACACCAAGCTTTGATTGTAATTGTATGTTTTTCATTCAAGGAAACTGAACGAATGGCCAATGCCAAGGTGGCTCCCAGAGAATCAGTAAAATCAGGATGCAAAGAAAAGCATGTGTTGTTTTACATATTTCTGTGTCCTTGGTGGTGGACGGAAATATTACAACACTTATATGCATTCTGCAGTTTAACAGGGTCCATTAAATACATGATATCCCCCAAACTGGAGGGAGGTTAGAGGGACTGAAGAAGAAACTGAGAACAAGTGTCCCAGCGAAGTGACCAGGGTTCACAGCTTATAGCATTGAACCCTTGCCATAACTGTTTAAACGACAACAGAAGAGACATGACATATTATGTAAAAAGTCCTTCTAGTTTCTGATTTCAAAATGCAGGGGGCGCCAGAGAGTCGTCCTGCAAGATGGCCACCCATGGATATGAGGTTCAGCCAGCCAATCAACATACCTGACAATTATCCTCTACTAGAGGGACCCTTTAATACACAATTAACGGTGCTGGGCTGCTACGTTACCACTTTTACACGTTACGTTACACTCCAACATTGATCCAGATGGAAGCAGATGGGCAGGAGCATTCCTGAGAGAATCCGCGGGGACTGGCGCAGTGTTCCACGTGGGCCACCAGAGACGTTTAAAGGCTTGGGCAAAGTGGGCTCTGGCCCAGGGCCCCATCCTTTCTGGGGGCCCCTGATACAGCCAGCTCTGTCCTGCAGATTTGCCCTGATGACCTCGTATAATTCTTAAGCAGATCGTTTTAAGTACAGTTCCATTTAATTTATTTTTAATGCGGGTGATGTGTGAGATTCTTTTACAGGCATTTTGTAGAGAAATGTTGTGTTTATGTTGCATGTAGCATCCATAAAAAATATTTATTTTAGATCAAAACAGGACATAACATATGAGGAATGGGAGGGTAGCACAGAGATTGTTTGCAGTAAAATTCGTGAGCTGCTGCTGTGTTACAATATTGGAAACAGGTCACTATACCCGAATATTAGATGTAAACACATTTAGAATTTGGATGAGGGTGCCTGTGCACTGTCAGAGACTTGGCCAACGAGGGCATGACAGAGCTGACATTGGATCATAAATTCAAAGCTGTCTTGAACAGGGGCCCCTAAAATACTTAAGATGTCCCTGCACCACGGGGCACCTCCAGACAGAACTCTTCCGCGTGGCTCCTGCGTCGGTGGGGAGGGTGAGGCGCGTGCATCTGAGGGAGGCCGCGGGGACTGGTGCGGTGGTCCACGTGGCACTTCCAGACAGAACTCTTCTGTGTGGCTCTTGCAGCGGTGCGGAGGCCACGTGCATCTGAGGGAGGGCGGGGGACTGGTGCGGTGGTCCACGTGGCACCTCCAGACAGAACTCTTCCGCGTGGCTCTTCGTCGGTGCGGAGGCCTCGTGCATCTGAGGGAGGCCGCGGAGACTGGCGAGTTGGACCGCATGGTGCTCCAGAATGTAGCCCTGTTCAGCCGGCCCGTGCAGCAGTAAGGAGACTGCGTGCTGCGTCAGCTGCTGGTACCCGATGAGAGGAGCGGCAGAAGAGCTGCGGGGAGGCAAGGGGGATGTGCAGCCCTATGGCAGAAAGCTTCTCAGGCTGTGCCGGGCTGACTTATGGGGCATGACCGCTGGGGATCTGCTGCCGCTGTAAAACATCATTTGGCGGCCCTGTGAGCGCCTGGCTGTGGCCTAGAGCGACAGCTGCAGGGGGGAGGACAGCCTGACTCGGCGACCACACCTTTGGGGTACTTGGCTTATCTACCGTAATGTCGGCAGACTCGGTTGGCAGCGGGGCACCGCTCTTAGGGATGCGATGTGGAGTGCAAGAGTTAGGCCTGAAACAGAGACACAGGAGACATAGAGAAGGTTCCCACCCTTGGCGTTGGAGAGCAGTACATTCAGACAATATTAAAATTTCAATTAATGGGCTCGGTAACGAGTGAAAGCTGTTTGGCGGTGGCTGAATAATTAAGAGCGCGCGGACGGTATGCATACATAGTATGTGTTTAGGTTATAATGCGTGTTCCTGCGTTGTTGTCTCTTGGTAATCATGGAGAAGCTGCAGAGAGTGCGGCCGGCAGATTGAGGGACGGAGGACGGAGAGATGAATAACTGTCATCCCAGTATGTGTGATTTCTAAAGTGCTCCCTTTAACAACTGCCAGGTAATCTGCAGAGAGCACTGATGGCCCCAGTGCCCAGGTGATCCTTGCACCGAGGGCTTTGCAGCATCATAGAAGTACTCCATGTTGCACGAATAGATTGATGGGGCAAAAAGCTATCTGGGGAATATTATTTGCTGTTCGGTAAAAAAGCACTAAAGCGATATAAAACTCGTTTAATGTGTCTGTCTCGACATGGAAACGTGGATTGAATAATGATGACCTCCATAGCGTTTTACACATTTGATTTTTTTTTTTTAAACCTTGTGTCTCGTCATCCCTTCCTTTCCTTTATTAATTCAGTATGTTGTCTCAGGGGAAGACCACTTACTCCCAAGCTTCCTCTTCAAGATGCTTCCACCCCATGATGCTTTCACCCCCATGAATGGAGCAGTTGGTTCTTACCACATTTCTCTACCATGGAAAGCACTGCTGATACTTGCTCTGAGGTGTAGTATTAGTGCTGAGCATTGTAGGGGATGGTGCGTCTTATAAGAACTCGCACTGTTTTAGAAAAGCAAAAGAAGAGATTAATGGGCCAATGCGTGCCATGGAGGGTTAGCACAGAAGCAGACACAAACCATGGGCCTGTTGGTGGGCGTGAGCAATGGGATCTCTGGAACAAAAGCATGTAGTGAGCAGTTAGTGAAACTGAGGGCTGAGACTTGGGTATTGTGGCTCAGTTGGTATGACTAGTGGTAGGTAAGTAAGATTTGCAGGCTTATTTAAGCTAGACAAGAAGTGGCGCCAAAGCAGGGAAGGTGAGTAGTACTATAGACTAGTCCATAGCGGGGGAAGTGGGTGCGCAGGCGCAATGGGCATTGTTTTGGGGAGTTGGGCACAACTAATGACCCATGGGTGCGGAATGTGAGTGCAGCTGGCATGCCAGGAGCTCTAACAGCCATTGCGTGCACAATGATTCTGAGTTATTTATTATTATCAAACAGAATAGGGGAAGAAATTTCTGAGACTTATGGTACAATCATAATAAATTAATTATCTACAAAACAGGTATCACAAAAAGTAGGGACAAGGACACACTATGGCAATCATTAAAAAGTACCTCTGAAGTGTTATAAAAAGATAGTAAAAAGGTTTATTTTCACGAGGGATTGAGGCAGAGAGAAAAAAATGGTTGGGCCACTTTGGAGAAAACACAAGCATTTCAAAACAATAGATTTAAAAAACAGTGAATTCAATTATTACAAACCAAGCAGTTATTGGCAGATTTTGTAGTCAGCATTGGAGTATGCAGGCTGATCATTAAGGAGTCACAGTCTGTAAGAGATGATTGTAAAATGAATATAAGAATAAGCAGCAATAGGCTGGGTCAATATGTGTGAAATTTTAAAGGCATAGGGACTTTGCAATGTGACCAGCATCTCTTTTTCATAGAGGTCAACTAAGATTTCAAGATGGGACCCGATGCAGTGAAATACAACATCGTTCCATAAGTAATTTTCAACTAGCAATTCAACTTGATGGGTAAGGCAGGGGACATTGCAGCGATATCCATAAAATAGTGCTGAGAAATCCTTCCACTTCCCCAGTATTGTCAGGATAATAACGGCTAACTTAATATCTAAAATGCTTGTTTGACTGTGGGATAGAGCTTTGACTGGTAAAAATAGAAGAAAGGGTTTGATTAGTGACACTGATTTAGAGCAATCTAAGCTTCTCCTCCATAATAAATGATCAGCCCCGAAGCTCAGTATGATGTTTCTGTGGATGGCTAAAAAGGATTTCAGCTTTTCTTTGAAGATGGTGGCTCCTCATCCTTGAAGGTAGGTAGGGTAGAATTGTGAGGCGTTACTAAATATCACATTTGGACATGTTGGTGTTGATAACGCCGGATTCTTATCTTATCGTGGATCTATCTAAGAATCCTAGGTCGACTGGACCTTTGTTACCTGCTGAAAAGTGTGAAGGGGAGAAACCAATACATTCACAATAAACACTAAATTAGTCAATTTAGTTCGTGAAAAGGATCACTGACTCCAAATTCAAATTTTAGGGGTATTATTACAAAGCCAAAAATAACTGAACATACAAGCACCTCATGACGAGGTTAAAGAAATACATGGGCACTAATACAAAATTCATCCTACGCACCAATCTAATTTGGTGAAGCATAAAAAGAATAATTATCTCCAGAAATATTAAACAAGCAATAACTGATCCAATATCTAAATTAGTCTTCATTAGTTCCTGTGGAAAAATTCATTAATCTGTCCCTACACTATTACTACTGTGGCATCCCTACTTAGCATTTCCCAGGCAAAGTCAAGAAAAGGTGTCAGCTCGTGAAGACTTCCTAAGAAGCACACTCACGTCGTAAGGGTCAGTAGCCAAAGCTACCAAATTTGCTCTAAGTTTCCTTTCTGAAGATCAATTTCTTCTTCTACCCTCTAACCTCTCTCTCTGCTCGCATCTGCCCTCATCTTCCTCTTCAACCCTCGGGGCACTGTCCCTAATACAAAACCCACTTCTCATAAAACACGCCTCTGACACGCCTCTTCTGGCCAGGCACCTTTCGTAGGTAACTTTATATTGAAACCTGTACTTCTTCCATCGACGGTTGGAATGTCCTTGGATCCCAGGCTTTTTCCAATTATCGGCCTTCCAGGATACTCTGTTGCAACTCTCCTCCATACCTAACTCCTAAAACAACAGGCGTCAGTCTAACTAACGAAGACGATGTCCTTGCACCTGCAACAGAAGCATGAGAAAGGAACAACCTTGCACGCACACAATTTTGCTGACTACCTCTAAATGAGAGCTCGACCAGGAAAAATATATTTCAGGCCTACAAATCCAGCTAACATAAGAAATACGAATAGGCCTTCATAATGAAACATAAATGAGGCCTTTACACCAAATATTACCTTCATAAACATTACATTGTAAGCACTAAAACTCATCACAATTAAACACAATTAATCATTTCTACATATGCGACTTTAATATGATACACGTTTAAATCTAATGCATCATTTTTCACACGAACTAATTCATTAACAATTGCGATGAAAAATAAAGACTACATAATCACATTTAAATGCCATTTTACTCTTCACAACCCAATTTTCTAACATTACATTTACACACATCGTTATTACTTCACGTTTCTAAAATCACCCTTTTAATATGACACCCGAATATATATGAATACATATGTAGGTGCGGACTATCCATGATTATGCTGCACCCCTATAATTTTCAGAACATCCTGACGCTCTATCAGTTCCGCCCTTTGATGACTAGTGTCATCACCAAAATCACAATTTCCTGGAGAAAGAACCGACCTAAACAGAGCTCGTAGCCATCCTTCCCTGTCGGAACTTCTCTAGATTCTTGATATTCTCGTAGTGACTGTCCTGCAGTCTAGCCATTCTTATCGCTTGCTCCCTAAGGGACCTTTCAACTTGGTTCGCCTTGTACCACTGATAAGCTTTAGCAAATCCCCACAAGCAAACCACACAAACCACAAAGATAATGATGGGCTTCAGAATATAACCAAGAATACCCTTTCCCAAACTCGCAAACCAATTTCCCACTCTGCCAAAACCTTTACCAAC
The DNA here is from genome assembly GCA_963921515.1 of Calotriton arnoldi. Lineage (NCBI taxonomy): Eukaryota > Metazoa > Chordata > Amphibia > Caudata > Salamandridae > Calotriton > Calotriton arnoldi. The sequence goes on from CAWUFW010000747.1 coordinate 2,672,875, forward strand.
TTTTCCCCAAACACCTTCTTCAGTCAGATCCTGGATCTCATGATGAATCACCGTGATGTTACTTATATATTTCTCCAGATCTTTACTGTTATCTGGTATATAAGTACAGCACTCTTGAACCTTCAACATTTTACAGACTCCGCCCTCTTTTGCCAACAAAACATCTAAAGCAAGACGGTTCTGCATCACCATTGTCCTTATCGACAACATCTCCCCATCAACAAGTAGTAGCGACTTAGCTGTATTCGTAGACAACTTATCCACAACAGTCGCCAACTTCCTAATCTTCACATCATTCAAAATCACCCCCAAACTTGGTATTGCCGCTCCAAAACTATCTCCAATCACTGCTCCTGCACTTGCATCTCTCCTTACTCTAGAACGCTTTTCACTTTCCAGAAGTTCTAGTTCCTCTGCGTGGTAAATCTTGGGGCAAATGATTGCCAGATAACAAGTACCATACCAATTCGCAGGCAATCTCACATAAGCATTCTTTCCACACACATAATATACTGTTGGCACCACTTGTACCGGACCCTGCAAAACGTTTTTAGCTGATTCTTCCATAGTGAAAACATGATCACACGAACTCTGTCCCACATAGACCTTATCATAATAGGTCTGTACACGTTTCACACACAGCTTCCCCTTCTGTACAAGATCCAATGCTATGGGGCCATAACTTCCTTATGCTCTGTGAGATCTCTCCTCCTCCGTCCAATCTACTGGACTTTCTCCCGTGTTTCGTGTTTGTGTTAATTGTCTATACCTATCTTCTACCTGATCTACAAATTTCTTCTCTACACCTGTTAGTGAGCAAGTTAAATTATGCCTATGGGCATATGCAGTATCTAACGTTGCAGTCGGTATGAAATACTTCCCAATCCTATCTTCTTGTTTGTAATAGTCATACTTATTCAGGTGCTTGTAAGCTGGTACCTCTGAAAGCACTGCATCCTAATTGGAAAAGAAGCACTCATAATGACCTCTTCCATAAACATACTAAGCAACAAACTACATGAAATCCCATACGTCAGTGGAAGATGGTGATACTTAATACCCTTGTCCACTGAAGCAGGTAACTGCATACACACATAACAATCTTTCGCATCCATCGTCTCCACATACTCATATAGCAGCTTGGCATACACATTAAGCTTAAAATCACCTCTAGACAAATCTACATGCAATCTACGACTATTTTGATCTAGCATAGCCCTTTCAGCTCCTATGATATCCTCTTTCTTGATAGAAGTACTAGGTGTAGGTGTCCCTTTCACTCCTACGACTTCTACCTCATGTGGAACAATAAATGATACTATAATAACTATGTATATAGAAATTATCACTTCTACTATAAATGTGCCTATTATCCATTTGGATCTACGCTTTGGATTGCCAGTCTCCATACTAGTCGTCGATTTGGTTTCCAGCAAACGAACACTTAATGTCTCTTCGCCCCAAAAAAATTGCTGTTTAGCCAGTTCAAACACCACTCCTGAAGCTGAAAATTCCCTTTACAGTACTTTCAGTTCTTTATTTACAAAGTCCAAAAAGACTTCCTTAGCCCTCTTTCTTCTTCTACGGAAAGTCCCTAAATTTCTTCTTCTTCCTCTCGGACCTAGGTTATCTTCTTTAGAGCTCTTATTTACAGGATACAGTTCATTCACAATCAACAATATGTTCCGATCCAATCGCAGCTAGAACATGATGCAATATTTCGAGATGAACATCCACCAATTGATGAGGTGGCGGTTCAAATCCAAACATCGGAAAAACCAATCTGTGCAGTATCAGGATTCGCACCTTGCTCAAAACTGGAGTTTCGGAACCGTGATTGTCAACACCCCTTTGATTTCAAGTCCTGGAACCAACAGTCCCACATCGATTTTCAGTAGAGGATTCCTGCTGACCACTTTCACGGACCTCAGCCTTCCGGAACTCACTACTCCCGGCATCAGTTACTGCATAAGTCCACTCCGGGGCAGCGTATCTCTGGCAAAGCACTCTTGTCCTTCTCGATCTTCTTAGGCCCTCCTGAGCTTGCACTCCTTCACTCGCTTCCGACTCCGAAGCCTCGGACACAGGGGAAAGATCTCTCTCTCGGGCCAATCTCAGATTCAGCCTCCTCTGTCTTTCAGGCCACGCTTCTTCTGCTCGTCTAGCCCTTCTGCTTTCTTCTTGATCACTCTGCACACCACTTCCTTCCGCTGAGTCTGACTCTGTACCACTTACAACATGACCTTCCTCCTCAGAGTCAATATCTGGGTTGTGTGTAGCGTAACCCTCCTCAGCTTGGTCTGGTGAGCAACCAGCTTCGTTAGCAACCCCCACAGCTTGACTTTTCCCCTCTCGTGGCTCTGCCGCCACAGCTGGATTTTCATTCGTGAGAGGAGCTGTTTCTTCCAAGGGTACTGAAACTCTGCGGGTGTGGGAGGCATGCACCCAGTTTGGCAATCCTCCGCACTTCACTGCTGTGTTCGTTACCAATATTACTTGGTAAGGGCCTCGCCACCGAGCATCCAGGCAGGTCTTCCTCACGTGCTTGCTGACAAGCACCCAATCACCTGGGCATAAGTCGTGGCACAGATCATTCGAAGCTGGAACAGCGGCAGCTTGCACCTGCTGAGACACAGAATGGACCACATCAGCTACTCCTTTGCAGTAATCAAGGATTAAGTCATCAGTGATGTTTATCAAAGCGGTGGCTGGTACTGCTGGCAACCGCATCGCCCTCCCCATAAGTATTTCATGCGGGGATAGACCAGTCTTCCTGTCTGGGACACTGCGAATACTCATCAACACCAAGGGCAATGCATTTGGCCACTTCAGGGATGTAGACGAACACACTTTTGCCATCCGTGCTTTCAAAGTTCCATTAATCTGCTCCACTATCCCAGAAGCCTCTTGTCGATAGCTACAATGGAGTCTCTGATCAACATTCAAAGCAGCGCAGAGCAACTTCATGATCTCACTGTGGAAGTGTGTTCCTCTAGCCGACTCCAACGAGGTTGGAAAACCGAACCTGGGAATCAACTCCCTCAATAGCAGCTTCGCTACTGTGAGGGTGTCACACCTTCGTGTTGGGTAAGCTTCCACCCACCGTGAAAAAACACACACTACCACTAAAATGTACCTCAATCCATTGCACCTAGGCATCTCAATGAAATCTAACTGCATTCTATTGAAAGGTCCCCCCGACCTCCCAATGTGACTCAATGTGACCACAGTTTTCTTTCCAGCATTCATCTGTTGACACGTAACACACCTCTGGCACACTGCTTCAGCAACCGCACGAAACCGTGGATTGTACCACGTCTGTCTGAACACTCGCACCATCGCATCCCTTCCAAGATGCACAGCACCATGAATTTGTCTTGCCATCGGGCTCAATAGGTCATCTGGTAATACTGCTCGACCATCACTTGAAACCCAAATGTCAATTTCCCCTTTCTCACATCCTGATTTGATCCACATCTCCTCTTCCTGCTCTGAAACCTCTCCCTGCAGGCGCTTGAGTTCCTCCCAAGTGTCTGCCATGGCTAGCATCATGCTGAGCTCGGGTCTTTCTTGGCTCTCTCCTGTGTAATCTCCAGTAAAAATGCATCCTTGTTCAGCACAAAACCGTGAAACTTCATCAGCATACTTATTACCAAGAGAAACAAAGTCCGTTCCCCTCCCATGAGCTGCACACTTCACTACAGCAATTTCCTTTGGACAATGTAAAGCTTCCAATAATTGTCTCACATATTCTCCATTTCTAATGGGTGAACCAGACGATGTCATGTAACCCCTCTGACCAGTGGCGGCTGGTGGATTTTGAAAGTGGTGAGGCAGAAAATGTTGTACCCCAATGTAATAAGCGAGCGAAGCGAGCGAGCCCGAACTGCAAAGGAGGGTGCGGGGGTGTTCTCCCCCGCAAGAAAATTTTGAAAAAAATGGATTCAAATGGTGGGTTTTACACCACATATTTACTGCAAATTGTTGAAAGAAAGGGGGATCCAAATATAGCATTTTGAAGCACAAGTGTGAAGAAAACATTAGAATCAAATAAAAAATGTGCCCAATCCTCAAACTGGTCTGCTTGCAAAATGACCCCCAAGCCAAGCACAGCACTGCCTTGTTCTGTACCTGCTTAGCAGTACATGTCCTCACCTACCTAGATTTGCCTGTACCCTACTATACCTGCCTATCATCAACCTTCAGTGACTGTCAGGATCCATCTACACATGACCATCAGCACCTGACTGCACCCTCCCATACTGCATAGCTGTGCCTGTCCTCACCTACATACTCCCGACTGTGTTTACCCATCTATATTGCACTATCAGCAACTAGCTGTGACTGCCCGGACGAGTCTACATACTGCCATCAGCATCTTTCTGTATCTGCACGTCAGGACGCGCATCTATCTGCCAGTACGTGATTGCACCTGAATGTATAAATGTACTAGCCTGTAAGTGCAGATCACCACCTACTCTGAACCTGTATCATCTGTCTGGGTTGCTTTGCCAGCACCCGCTACACGGTTCTTGCCCATTTCTACCCAATCCCTATGCAGTGTGTCTAGACTCCGCTCGGCCATTCAGCAGATGTCCAACTGTACCCACCTCCCACCATGTGTCTTCACATAGCTGTATGTTAATATACCTCCTTATCCGTTCCTGTATTTCAGTACCTGCTAACTTCTTCCAGTTTGTACTTGTCTGAACCAACCTGTCGAACTCGGAGGGATGAACAGTCTGTACCGGCCTACCAGCACTGACCCGCACTTGTTTTCCTACACCTGTCTGCGAAATACAGTGTGTAGACCTGTACCACTCAGCATATGCTGCTGTCTGTAGATTTGTGTCAGGCCACACCTCCTGCAGTGCGCTTACTAGTCTCTGTTTACAGGTGTGTGTCTGTCTGCACCGTGTCTGTTGGTCCTGGCCTAAACCTGCTTTGTTCCGAACCTCTGACTACTGTTCATCACCCCATCTTTCTGCTCTGGACTTTCTTCAGCACAAACATATTTTACAGGGCAGCAGTACAAGATAAGTGGTCATGGGAAGGAAGTGAGGAAGTGTATGAAATACTTTGTGGGCAGTTCCTACTCTGATTGGAATTCGTGGTCACATTTTGTAAACTTTATTATTATTTTTCAATCAAGCTCTTAACGGAGCTCCTAAAGCTGGAGTCAGGTGTATTCCTATCTGCTCCCAATGCCTGTTGACATGAGAGTTGTATCAGCCACAACCATCTCGAGATTTGTCCAGGAGCACACATAGAAGTACAAAAACTGGGATTAACAACCAAGTACCGCCGGTTCAAGCCACAACCTACTCACCAGAGGCAGACATATGTATGCAAGTAGATGTGAGCAGGAAGGCGAGCAAACAAGCAGACAGGCAACAGTATATAACCGGCGAGTGTTATTGGAGGCTGGAACTGGGGCACCCCTTCCCAGAATAGAGAATTCCAGGCCTAATCACCATGGCAACAGCTTAACTCTTAAACCAGACAAAGTTGTGAGGTCCTGGGTGGAGCCCACACCTATGGGAGCTCTTTTAATATAGTAGCTTGTAATGCTAATCAGCATTGACAATAGCTGAGGCTTGCATGGGCAGGTTAGCAGGGGCAGCTCCTCCTTCTTTGAAAGCTGGAAGGGCATAAAGCTGGGCTGACTAGTTTAGTCCTGCTCCTTGAGCACAGCAGAGGTTCCCTTGGTACTCACATGCCCCCCTGACCTTAGCAGAGCAGCAGAAACACGAACTGTTCAAGTCAAACTAAGATAAGTGGCAATCCTCGGTGCATAGAGTAGGCCCTGGTAATAATTCTAGTTGTAAATGGTTTCTGCTGGATCCTATGGGTGGATGTTTGGAAATAAAAATAAATGCCTAATCAGATTACAATGGAATCGTTGTTTATGGAATAGATGGCGTATTTTTAAGAAGGCAAACTTCCATTGCTTCTCTCTGCCCACCCAATGTAGTCATGGGCCTAAAAAACAATATGCTGCAGTTGGTGGTTATTCTAACCATTGGCCGTGGATTCCTTCCCTCCAAATAGTGGCTGTAAAGTTAAACCTGATCACTTTGGGTGGTCTGCACAAAAGTATGGTCAATCGACGATGAACACTGGACAGAGCTGTAGAGATGCATGTGAATCCCCCTTACACAACCTGCATCTAATTACTGTACCATTTTACCCCATACTACTGTCAAGACATGCTCCCAAAAAAAGAGGTCCATGGCACCTTTCGGTGCCGTTTCACCCTTATGTAAGGTTCTTCCAAAGGAATCTTCCAGAGCATAAGGCCACGTGAATGTACTCCTATGCAAAGCCACTGTAAACCTGAGTTTTGTTACTTCAGGCTATGAACACCACCCAGACCACATCCTCCTCTTTCCTGAAGGATGGATGTAAGCAATATCTGGAGCCTATCGTTTGGTCTGAACTGACTCCTGCAGAGACATGGCAGGCTATGTCCTCGCTAACCCAACAAACACCTTCACATCACATGGACTACATCATGGCTAACAGAGACTTCCAGGGCAATGGTGAGACTTTGGTGAGACTGCCGGTGTGCTCTTTTAAAACAAAAAACTTTGCTGCTAAATTCACGCTGCTGAATCAATACTAATGTGTTTTTAGTCTATTTTTAGTCTATTGTATTTTAACTACAGAATACGAAGTTTTTATATGGGAGGCTGAACGGGCACTTTTTAAAACTGTTTGTTGATTCAATTTGCTATTTGCACTTACTTTATCCGATTGCCTGCCCCGGTCCATCGCGGCGGAAGTGCCGTTAGTGTGGAGGGCGTGGCTAGTACGGTTAAGGATTGCCACGAAGCACTTCCGGTTAGGGAGAGGGTAGAGGGACCTTACGCTCACCTCTCTATAAAACAACCGATGTGCCAGCGCCCGCGCAGCGGGCACGCCACTGGCGCGCCGCTGGCGCGCCTAAGGCAAGCCCGTCTGCGCCCGTCCGCGCCTGGCCGGGCCAAGGGGCCAGGACCCCTGCTTCTCCTGACATAGCCCCCACTCTAGTTTATTCTAGAGAGACACTCTTGGCACTATCAGGTCAGGAAGTAGGCGATGATATCTATTGTATCAAAGCCGATCCTGGGCACATGGAAGGCCCTTTCTCATGCCTGTTCTGTAAATGGTGTAGTGTGACACAGTCAGAGCGGCCTTCCAGAGAAAAGGATGACTTGTACAAATTGAGATGCATCTATTTCAATGCCCGCTCAGTACCCAAACATTCCCTCAATATCTGGGACATTATAAACGAAATGCGCCCTGATTTGGTTTTTATAACGGAAACATGGCTGGATGAAAGTAACTCTCCTGACATTGCCACCGCCCTGCCTACAGACTACAAAATTTTAAAACAAGATAGGCAGGGACGGAAAGGAGGGGGTCTGGCTATACTTTTTAAAGACTACCTCACTTGCCTTCACGTCGCAGTGGCACAAGTAGGGAAGCATGAGGTATTATCATTTCAAGTGGCCAGAGATGGTCATACATTGCTCAGGGGAGCTGTAATTTACAATCCCCCGGGGCATCAATCTGAACTTAGCGCCCATTTACTAACTCAACTCTTTCCCCCCTGCCTGAAATACAAACATTATTTGGTCATAGGGGATTTTAATATCCATTTCGAGAAAATCAACAACTCTGCAGCTTTGCACCTGGAGAACGATATGCAGATTCTTCAACTAAAGCAGTGGGTCACAGGGCCAACGCATATTGCAGGGCATACCCTGGATCTGCTTTTCTCAAACTTTGATTCAATTTCTATCCAGGAAATTAAATCCCTTTCCTGGACAGACCACTCACTTATCTCCTTTATAATCAAGCTCCCAGTAAATACTACCAAGCCCTCGAGGTGCTTACAGGGGACAAGGCGAGCATGGAGATTAGTTACCGAAGATTCCTTCCGGTCCCATTTTTGCCCCGAGAATCTAGAGGCCTTAAGTATGCTCCAAGCCGATAGTGAAATAACTTATCTCGAAAAAGAAATCATTAACACCCTAGATTTATTTGCACCTAAACTGCCATCAAAGGTGTCGAACAAACCTCAACAAGGAAAGTGGTATACACACGAACTCAAGGCACTCAAAAGAAAGTGCCAAACCACAGAGCATCACTGGAGGCAATCTAAACTACATACAGACAGACAGGCATACAAGACAGAGTTGAGGAATTATAATAATGCCATTAAGAAAGCCAAAAAGTCATATTTTGCTGGTAGAATTAATGAGAATTGCAACTCAAGTAAGGAGCTGTACAAAATAGTAAGGGAGCTATGCTACCCAGTGAGCCTATCCCAAATTTTGCCACCCTCAGAGGAAGGCTGTGAAGAAATCAGCGAGTTTTTTCAGACAAAATTAGTAAAATATACTCCACATTCAACTCCAACACCTCACTGCCAGCAATCAACCGGGAAACCTCAAACCCCCCCCTCCGATGCATTTGCCTGCATGGGCAGCTTCTCCCCATTCACAGAGGTAGAAGTTGCAAAAACAATGGGGGAAGTTAAGTCGGGGTCTCCTCTTGACCCCTGTCCCCACTTTGTCTTTGCCCAGATTATACCGATAATCTGCCCATACGTCACCCAGCTATTCAATAACTTGCTGGATACCGCAGTGTTTCCAGAAACATGGAAACAGACTGTAGTAACCCCCCTTCTGAAGAAAGCAGGAACAGACTTGCATAATCCGGCAAATTACCGACCTATCTCCCAACTGCCGTACCTCTCCAAAGTAATGGAAAAACTGGTTAATAGACAGTTGTCGAACTATCTCGAGTCAAACGATCTATTAGACCCCTCCCAAACTGGCTTTAGAGCCACCAACAGCACGGAAGCAACTCTCTTAGCCGTGTCAGACAATATAAGATCTTTGGTTGACCAAGGGAAAGCCGCCGCTCTGATTTTATTAGATCTATCGGCGGCGTTCGACACTGTCTCACACAATCGCCTACTGGAGATCCTTCATGGAAAAGGAGTTTATGCTAAAGCCCTTCAATGGCTGAGCTCCTTCTTGAATAATAGAACACAGAGAGTACAAATGTGGGAGTTCTCATCTAAAACAAAACCCATTAGTTACGGTGTTCCACAGGGGGCATCCCTGAGCCCCACACTTTTAATGTCTATGTGTCATCTCTGGCAAAAATCAGTGAGAAGTGGGGCTTTGGTATCTGCTCCTATGCTGATGATACTCAACTGCTGATAACCATTGAAGAACAGCATGAGAATACAAGATTAAAATTGAATAATTGTCTCTCGGAGATGGCAACCTGGATGGCAGAACACTGTCTTAAATTAAATGCAGGAAAATCTGAAATTTTACTCTTTGGAGGAGCCAAACTTGTCTGGAATACCACTTGGTGGCCCCAGACACTGGGGGATGCCCCAGTTCCAAAGCAATGCGCAAAAAATCTGGGGGTCCTTATGGATAATACCCTATCCATGCAGGACCATGTGCGGGTTCTGTGTGGAAGAAGCTTCGCGATGTTGAAGCTTCTAAGAAGGCTATTTCCTTGGATCCCGCAAGATTGTAGGAGAACTGTCACGCAGGCATTACTCACCAGCAGACTGGATTATGGTAATGCGCTATTTGTGGGCATGGCTGACTACCTTTTTACACGATTACAGGTGGTGCAAAATGCCGCCGCCAAACTGGTATGTAACAAAGACAGATTCAGCTCATCGTCTGAGTGCCTGAAATTACTTCATTGGCTGCCAATGCGCCAAAGAGCGAAATTCAAGTTGCTCAGCTACACACACAAGGCCCTGCATCAACGGGGGCCTTTTATCCTACAGAGGAAAGTTGAATTTTATGTACCCACTAGGTGCTTAAGATCACGGTCCCTAGCTCTAGCCAGAACAAAATGCATTTAGAAATCGAGAACAGGGGGTCGTAGCTTCTCATACCTGGCAGCAAAACACTGGAATGACCTACCACAAGAACTCCGTCTCACAGAGGACTATCTAGTCTTCAGGAAAAAACTCAAGACTCACTTGTTCTCTGGAAAATAATACTGGCTAAACTCATGAACCACCCGGTCTCACACCAGAAGCCCGAGCACAGCGCCGTGATATCCTTTGGATGAATGACGCGCTTTACAAATACAAATGGAATTAGAGTATTCAAACAAGGCAGTGTTACCACCTTTCTCAGGGAAAAATACTGATCATCTGTTCAAGTTTTTAGGTTCTGAAAGGTTCAGGAGATAGGTCTTGAATTAAAAAAAAGTGTAAAAACATCTATAGTGCCTCATTAATGGCAATTCTGACAGCGTGTTTAATGATCATTTAGGAATAGTTTAGACAGCTCTGAAATAGTCATGAAATGATTTCTTTTATTTGGCGTATGAGATTTATATTTGAAAGGAGGAATATTGCCCAGCCTTGTCATAGAAATACCACTGATGTTAGACAAACAGTGGCCCGGTAGCAACCCTATGTCACAGAAAAACAGTCCCCCATGATAAGCCAGGTTATACCCTATTTCGGTAACTTAGATCCTCAAATACTGCTCAGTTGTCACTCTGAACAACTAAAACCTCCGTACAGCACCCTCAAATATGAATACCACCCTTTGCAAGCATGACTGGCAATGAATGCGCCAACATAGGCCCTGCTTATAGCCACCCAGCCTCGCCCATTCGTCCCTAATCCAGTGTCTCATGCAGCGACCTTCAAACAGGGGGTGAGACACTTGGTGCCACGAAAGGATGTTGAAGGAAGCACAAAACTCTTGCAAACGATCTAATTTGGCATAATAATTGGAAATACAAAAAATATTCGTTTGTATAGTATTTAGAGGTCAACTAAACTAGTTATCGCTGAGCAGAAGAACTTCAAGCAGAAAATATTCAAGTAAAAAGCACCTCGCTTCATACCTCATCGAAAAACATGGACCAAAACAGTCAAACTTGCAAGAAAATATCTCAATATTCAATTACTATTTCATTTAATTCGGTCTCTGGATCTACTGCACAATATTCAACCAACGAAAGAGCAAACCTGGCACTGCATAAACGATGTGGCTGTCTTGTAGACATAATGGTAGGTCATTACCATCTCAAAGCCGCACTATTCTACTTTTCAGAAACTATTTATGTCAGAACGCTCCCAACAGCATGTACAGTACGAGTATGCCAATTGGGCCTACTTTGTGCTCTACAAAACTGCAAAAATAAATAATATTCCGTCATGTATTCCGTTAATATTTACTTCACTATCCACTCAGCCTTTCAGAATAAAAAAAACCACAAGAACTAACTCAATGGATAAAGTTTTAAATACTGAGAGACGACTGGAGAAAAACACTCACACTAACATTTAAAAGCAGCGCACTATTGGCAGTTTGGGGCAAAAAAATCTGATATTTTTTAGCATCTACTGATTTTCTCTATACAAGTAAAGATTGCTTGAACCGGAATGAAAGAAGTAAATACGTTTTATGCTAGATATAAGCGATATACATTAAAAAATAGACAGAGAACCTTGACAAAAGTGAAAAAGGGGTTTTCTTAGGCAATAAAATGCGTACTTTTATCACACACACAACGATGCATTGCTAACTTAGGTTTCCACAATGAATGAAAGCACATGAAGTCAGAGGAGACCAAACTAGGTTTCTTCAGAAGGGTTGGCCTATGCTAAAATCAAGGGACTTTATTCAGAAAATAAAAACATAACTGTGAACCGGCATATTACCTTATGAAGGTGGTCTTTCCGGTCGAGTACTGCCCCACTAGCAAAATCATCGGCTTGTTATCAAAATCGGCATCTTCCAGCGCTGGAGAGTGAAACTCGTGGAATTTGTAATATTCTTCCAGAGGGAGCAGCTTGGTTTTATACAGTTTCTTGAGCCCATCGCTGACAGTCTGAAAGACCTCGGGGTCTTTCCTTCGCTTGTCATCGGTACCCAACCAGCTGAACATATCGGAACCTTGGGTGTGTGCTGGCAGGGTGGACGAAGGCTTATAATCTGGCAAGAATCTCGAGTCCTAGCGTGCAGCTGCAGGAGCCCGCCACGTGTTTGAAGAAACATGGAGCTGCTTAACATTGCGACGCTGCTGGGTGGGGTTAGTGATTCTCGCCACACGTGATCGGAGAGTGTGGGGGTGTGACTTCCCTGATTGACATGCAGCCTCGGAACTTCAGGGATGAAGCCTGAAACGCCCAAGGCTGACTTTACGAGCGACGTCATTTGGGGAGGCCCTTCACCACTGAAAGTTAGGGCTTTGATGAGCTGATGAACTCACAGGCCCCGGGGCTGAGGGATCATCGGCCCAGCAAAGTGTAGCTGAAGAGGCTGGCGCAAGCGCACCGGCGAATCGAATGTGCCTGCCTGACAGCGACCTGTGACTGCAAAATAGTCTAGAGGCAGAAAACACAGAGGGCGCAGCCCCTACGCCCTAAGGAAAGAACTGCCACTGCCTCTGACACCATAGCTGTCTGAAATCATGAACCACACCGAACCCATACTGGCTGTCGGTGTAGATAGTGATTCGGATCTGATCAGCTGCCAAACAGGCACGAGTCAGGGTTATGATTTCAGCCACTTGTGCAGAGAATACTCCTTCTAAGCAAGCAGCTTCAACCACTCCAGTAATAGTACATACAGCAAACACAGCTCTCAAATGACCCACATTGTCTCTTAAACATGAACCATCGACAAAGAAAATTTCATCAGGGTCAGACAGAGGTTCATCAACAATGTCAGGTCTCGGTTTGGTGCAAAGTTCAGTCACATCAAGACAGTCATGGTCTTCACAATCTTCATCGTCTGTATTTGGCAAAGGCATCAATGTAGCTGGATTTAAAACAGAACACCTTTTCAGAGTCACATTCTCCGCTGCAAGTATGACTTGCTCGTAGCGTGTGAGTCTATTGTTTGTCAGGTGCTGCGTTTTAGTCCTCGTCATCAACAGTTCAACAGAATGCGGAACATGGACTATCAACGGGTGACCCATGACAATGCTTTCACATCTTTCAATGCTGACACCGGTTGCAGCAACGGATTTGAGACATCCGGGCAACGCTGAAGCTACTGTATCTAAAGTAGCTGAGAAATAGGCAACTGGTCTACGGACACCTCCATGGCTCTGAGCCAGAACTGACAATGCACAACCTTCTCGCTCACAACAGAACAATGAAAAAGGCTTGTTGTAGTCAGGCATCCCCAGAGCCGGGGCACAGCACAAACCCTCCCTCAGCTCCAGAAACGCCACCAAGCAGTCGTGGTCCCATGGTACCGGATCACTCACATCCTTATGCGTCAGCCTTTGCAAAGGCTTTGCCTTCAGCGAGAAATTGGGAATCCATTGGTGGCAGTAACCAACTATTTCCAAGAACATTCGGACTTCCTTCTGAGTGGTAGGCACGGTCATATTCATGATTGCCTCAATTCGATCTGGTGACACCTTCCTCTTGCCTTTCTCAATTCGATGACCCAAGTACTGAACCTCTCTCAGACAGTACTGCAACTTATTTGGAGACACCTTGTGTCCCTTCTCTGCCAAATGATTCAGTAAGGCAATCGTGTCGACCCTGCAAGCATCCTCCGTTTCTGATGCAATAAGGAGGGCGTCGATGTACTGCACGAGAACTGAGTTCTGCGGCAATACAAGACTCTCAAGGTTCTTTTTCAAGATCTGATTAAAGATTGATGGACTCTCAGTGTACCCTTGAGGGATACAACACCACGTTAACACACGGTCTTCCAGCCGGAAAGCAAATAAATATTGGCTCTCCTAGTGGAGGGGTATCGAAAAGAATGCTTGACACAAGTCAATCACAGTAAACCATTCAGCCTCGCAGGGAATCTGAAACAGTATCACTGATGGATTCGGTACCACTGGACAACATGGAACAACAATGGTGTTGACCTTTCGCAGGTCCTGCACGATTCTGAATTTTCCGCTTGGTTTCTGCAATCCCATAATGGGTGAGTTGCATGGACTACCCATTATCTCCTTCAGGATCCCCTGCTTAATCATTGACTCGATTACAGGTTTGATCCCTGCGATCGTCTCTGGTGACAGATTATACTGGGGCGTTCTCGGGAATTCAACATTCTGCTTAACCTGGATCTTAACTGGTTCTACACCCTTGATTAATCCAATCTCCTCTCCCGTGAAATCCCACACATCCAATGAGACGGAGTCTCGTAAGTCAAGTGGAAGCTCTTCCACTGTCAAAAAGGATACATCTCTATGCACAAATGCTGATTTGCAACCTTAAAGGTGGCATCATCGTCCTTTGTCTGTACTTCCACTCCCTTAGGCGTGCAATAGATGGTAAAATTCAATTTGCACAAAAGATCTCGTCCTAACAAACAGACCGGACTTGAGTCGCACACCACAAACTGATGTCGATCTCGGAAGGTTCCTATTCTCACAGGAATTGGCTCAGTCAATGCACTTATCATCTTTTTATTCGCCACTCCTACAACTTGGATCGATTGTCCCGAGAGGGGTAGATTGGGAACTACTGCAGAACGCACAGTAGAACGGGTAGCACCAGTATCATCCAAAAAGGTAGTAGGATGACCGTCAACGTCTGCCTCTAGAAACGGTTCCCTCTGGTCTACCTCTAAGACTGCCCCAAGTGTGCAGTCTTCCTCCCCCCTCAGGCACCGTCATTTCAACGGGTCTGAGCTGTATTCATCATAATCCTCAAAAAGGGGCATCTGCTGGTACATTCGGGTTCCCTGCGGAATCCTCAGAGGTTGCGGAACTTGCACCTGCGTGGCTAATATCCCCCCTTGCATGGATCTGGGTCTTGTTACCATATTGACGACTTCAGGTACCTGCACTGTTTCTGCCTCTTGTTGCACCTGGTTTGCTGGGTTCAACCTACACTCGCGCTTCCAATGCCCGATCTTGTGACAAAAGTGACACGCAGTGGTCTTTTTCAGTGTTTCCACATCCATCCCCGTCTTGGGGTCTATAGGTTTCCCTTTCCCTTGACCCTGCACATTCTGTGACCCTCCTTGATTGTTTCCCTGTCTTCTAACTAGCGTCCCTCCATTCGGCTGTGCCTGATGTGCCCTGCCAGCGGTTTGCATTTGGACTAGCATCAGCTTATCCTTAAGCTTCCTATGTTTCGAGTCCACTTCATCGCTGCAGTACCTGGCATACTGCAGTATTTCGTCTACTGACTTGTTCTGCCAGCAGATCAGATGTTGCTGAATCATGAAGCTGATTTCTGGTCTCAGACCCAAGACGAACTTGGACACAAACTGTCCCATGTCTTTGGGGTCTAGGGTGTCTAACCCACTGTACTGCTTAAAGGCTTGTAAAAGCCTCTCGTAATACTCGTGTAATGACTCCTTCGGCTCCTGAACAGTTCGATCTATCTTGACCCAATCAATATCTTGTGGCCAGATCTTAGATTTCAGCCATGTAATTACCTGCTCAAACTTTTTCATAACAACTGGTGATGGACCATTGGTAACAGAATCCCTGTCTGGTTCAGAAGTCAGCCAATCAACGGCAACCTTACAAGCTGCCCACAAATCACTTGGTACTACGATGTCAAACAACGTGTTCAAATCAACCCACAACACTTTCGAGATTTTGACAAAACGATCAACCTGCTTGTACCATTCGACAGGCTTCTCCCTCAGCCGAGGAAACTCATTCGTAAATGCCGCCAAATCACCTCTACTCCAAGGCACATGCACATACCCTCCATTCTGTACCTCTCGCAAGGGATAATTTTCTACTCCCATTGTTCCCCCTCCTGGAGGTGGTGTCTCTCCTACACTCTTTTTAGTAATCTTCTTCTTGGACCATCTTTCCTCCCACTTATCAAGCATGCTCCATGCACGTAACCCTATAATCAATTCTCGAATGTGAGCCTTCAACCCTATGACTCTCTTCTCTTCCAATTCCTGGTCACTGTACTGTAATCTATGATTTCCCTGTAACATTTTCGTTTTGGACAGATCCACCTCATATCTTTTTGCCAACTCGGTCAATTTCTCGTGTGCTGACCTTGCCTTGCGAGTTACGTCCTTGGCTACAAACAGTAACTCATCTGGCTCGTAAAGCTTCACTCTTTCCAAAGGCAGGTTTCCACTAATAATCTCATCTACTTCAGCCTTCAACCTCACCACATCCAACATTTTTGCTCTTATAGCAACTTCTAGGGTCCCCCTAGAAGATGCACCACTCGACTCTTCATTCTCGCTGCTCTGACCTCCACATTGATTCCCTTCCTTTATATTCCTAAGGACTGGTCTGCTTCCTGAGTTTCCACGATCCCAATCTCCTGCCATCCTATCACTCTGGTTCCTCACTGGTGGTTCCCACATTCTTAAATCAGACCTTGAATCGGCCAGAGACCTCGGCCTCACCGTTCTTACTTCCACCTGTCCTCTAGATGAGTCTGCAGTGGCTGGCAATGGCGTACT
Organism: Calotriton arnoldi; assembly: GCA_963921515.1. Classification (NCBI taxonomy): domain Eukaryota; kingdom Metazoa; phylum Chordata; class Amphibia; order Caudata; family Salamandridae; genus Calotriton; species Calotriton arnoldi. The sequence goes on from CAWUFW010000747.1 coordinate 2,689,296, forward strand.
CGATTCTACGGGTCTCGGAAGATGAGCTATCCCACTCACTGTGCCATTCCCTCCAGAGCTAGTCCCTTCTCTTCCTGCTGTCTGCGTTAGACTTCCCTCACTCACTTGATCTGGGTCGTATACTGACACTATGGGGCCAATGGTAACCGGTACCGTAAGAGCATCCGGTAACCTTGTAACGCCTGTAACTCCATTAGTTTCAGAACCTGCTGGTGTCTGTGTCCTCATCCCTTCTGTTCCTGTTGAAATTTTCCCTACTACTCTCGCCCTAGGTTGAGTCTGTGAATCTCCAATCCCTTCTGCTGGAGCTGATTTTCCCTCTTCTGAGTCTGGGTTAGATGGAGGTGGTCTTTCTGATAGTAACCTATCTAACAGGCTGTCATCAGTATCACTATCGTCTTCCTCACCCCACTTCTTCTGGGCCTCTCCTACTTTTATCATCAACGGGAATAGCCTATCCCCCTCAATAGTTTCCACCCTCCATCTTTTCTCCAGGGCGTCCCAACTTGCATCTTGAAATGCCCTGATTGACTTTTTCACCCTTTCCTGACTTCGGTCTCTTTTCCTGTCATGTGCTGCCCTGATCCATGCATGTAGCGCCTCGAACTGCGTCGGTCTAGGTAGAGGTCGCAATGAAGACATCACCGACTTCAACTGATACAACACTTCCAACCTGAAAGTACCATACCGCGGGAAAGCCAATTCTCCCTCTTTTTCAGTCATTTTATACCAATTTTCAAGCCAAATTATAGTATGTAATCCCACATTCTTAGCCATGTAATGGGCTGGGGTATCCTCAGGCGGGGCTTCTTCTCCTCCCCGAGTAACCACCCTTCTATCTCCTCTACACATATCTCGTAAAATATTTCATGATGAAATCACTTTCTTTTACACGCAGCGTTTCGTTTCACTTCCTGCTGTTAATCCACCAATACCAGCGCGTCTTCACACCAACCGGCCTATCGCAGCGCGACACCTCCTGACGTCACTCTACCTCTGCATGCAGCAGTTCCCCTCCTTTCCTATGAATCTCTCACACTCTCACGCGTCTCTTTCAACTAATAACTGTTTGTCCACCAAACGACCGAACAGTCACTTCTCTGACTGTCTGTCCACCAAATGACCGGACAGTCTCATACAATTGTCGACCTCAACTCTGGCAATCGTCTGTCCGCGAAACGACCCGGACAACTGCCTCTGACTATCTGCCCACGTACGGCCAGACAGTCATGTACTTAATCAATAGGATCCACTCACTCAATGATCCACATACAGTAACCCACGACCTGCGTCGATTACTCACGCACTCACACACACGTTTCCCTATCACCTGTGGGTCAGTCAACGACGTCTCATGACTCCCACAATCTCTGGTCAGGCAATTTCAACTCTGGGTGTCTTCTACACCACAATTTCTTATCCCGGAATATCAAAATCAAATCTCATGGACCGCGCGCGCTCACAGTCCGAAACCACAATCTCTCGACTGTCACTCCAACTCCGCAAAACATCACACAATCAAAATAACACCGCAATCTAACAAACACACATCCCTATTCATACTCACTCTCCCACGAACTGCTGCTTCTGCCGCACCGTCACTCTCTGCCGATTTCCATCGAACACCGTCGTCCTCCGCTCACGATCCACCGGATCACCATCACTCTGGCTCTATGGGGCTCAATAACGATCCTACTCTACTTCTCCCCTTACTACAGAGGTAACCATCCTACTCTGCTACCAACTGATAACGCCGGATTCTTATCTTATCGTGGATCTATCTAAGAATCCTAGGTCGACTGGACCTTTGTTACCTGCTGAAAAGTGTGAAGGGGAGAAACCAATACATTCACAATAAACACTAAATTAGTCAATTTAGTTCGTGAAAAGGATCACTGACTCCGAATACAAATTTTAGGGGTTTTATTACAAAGCCAAAAATAACTGAACATACAAGCACCTCATGACGAGGTTAATGAAATACATGGGCACTAATACAAAATTAATCCTACGCACCAATCTAATTCGGTGAAGCATAAAAAGAATAATTATCTCCAGAAATATTAAACAAGCAATACCTGATCCAATATCTGAATTAGCCTTCATTAGTTCCTGTGGAAAAATTCATTAATCTGTCCCTACACTATTACTACTGTGGCATCCCTACTTAGCATTTCCCAGGCAAAGTCAAGAAAAGGTGTCAGCTCGTGAAGACTTCCTAAGAAGCACACTCACGTCGTAAAGGTCAGTAGCCAAAGCTACCAAATTCGCTCTAAGTTTCCTTTCTGAAATCGATTCCTTCTTCTACCCTCTAACCTCTCTCTCTGCTCGCATCTGCCCTCATCTGCCTCTTCAACCCTCGGGGCACTGTCCCTAATACAAAACCCACTTCTCATAAAACACGCCTCTGACACGCCTCTTCTGGCCTGGCACCTTTCGTAGGTAACTTTCCATTGAAACCTGTACTTCTTCCATCGACGGTTGGAATGTCCTTGGATCCCAGGCTTTTTCCAATTATCAGCCTTCCAGGATACTCTGTTGCAACTCTCCTCCATACCTAACTCCTAAAACAAAAGGCGTCAGTCTAACTAACGAAGACGATGTCCTTGCACCTGCAACAGAAGCATGAGAAAGGAACAACCTTGCACGCACACAATTTCGCTGACTACCTCTAAATGAGAGCTCGACCAGGAAAAATATATTTCAGGCCAACAAATACAGCTAACATAAGAAATACGAATAGGCCTTCATAATGAAACATAAATGAGGCCTTTACACCAAATATTACCTTAATAAACATTACATTGTAAGCACTAAAACTCATCACAATTAAACACAATTAATCATTTCTACATATGCGACTTTAATATGATACATGTTTAAATCTAATGCATCATTTTTCACACAAACTAATTCATTAACAATTGCGATGAAAAATAAAGACTACATAATCACATTTAAATGCCATTTTACTCTTCACAACCCAATTTTCTAACATTACATTTACACACATCGTTATTACTTCACGTTTCTAAAATCACCCTTTTAATATGACACACGAATATATATGAATACATATGTAGGTGCGGACTATCTATGATTATGATGCACCCCTACAATTTTCAGAACATCCTGACGCTCTATCAGTGTACTGCCGGTGGATCTGATATTTTCTCTGTGATGTGCTCATCTTAAAAGGGTCGCTTCGGAAGTTGCATTATCAAGAATGCAATAATGTTTGAGGTCAGGAGATTTGAGGGCGAACTGTAAGTGAAAAGGGGAGAAGGGAATCATTCCATCCCAATTGAAAATCGGGTCCGATCTAAAAATGTCATTTTCAATCCACGTATTCCAATTTTTGTTGTTCACATTAATTTTGATTTTTTTTAAGTGAATAGGGTTGGCCAAGCCACTAACCCCACTGGGGAATCATCTCTTCTGCTAAACATCTCTCTGGTTTAGATGGTGTCAGCCATGATTTCTGGGATGTGCAATGGGTGGTTTAGTTTCATGCCAGCAAACACTGAAAGTAGTATGGGGTGAGCTATTTGCATCTTTTACTCTCATCCAGGCAGGTGCTTGGGATTTGTCTGTGTTAGAGTGCTACCTTGCTCTTTTCTAAATGCATGACTGAATTTTTCAAAATTCAGTAAATTGAAACTCATCCATTATCTTTAGTGGCTTTTTAATTGCTTTAGGAAACACGCTTATTATTTTCCCGACTGAGGAAATTCTGCAAGCTTATAATACATCTTGAGGTGGCAGTGTCAGCATTGGGAGGTGGAATAAGATCATGGGAGCTACCGTAATCTTAAAGGACCTTGATGGCCCCATCAAGCCCTTTTCGAAGCATTCCATTTCACTAGTGCCACAACGGTGTTCTTGTGTATTATTTGAGGGAATATTCTAGAGTTTGTCCATAGTGCCATTTGAAAGCGTTCTCCTTATGAGGCAGTGAGTGTCATGATCTCTGTTTTTATCAAGCTGTATTGATTGATTTTCAAACTTATTCGATACAAATACAACATGTAGCTGCATATGACAAACGCTGGGCAGCCATTCACAGAGTGGTAAATGAACAGTCTATCATTTTGCATAGGTCATCAGCCAGGGCTAACCAGGGCAACCTGGGAGACAAACAATCAAGAGAGCGCTGTCAAGTTAAGTTATTATAGCAGCTGCAAGCCAAGCGTAAAGACAGTGCAAAGGATCAGCACAGGAGACACTGGAACAGCACAATACTTAATACAGGCCTACTTTGAGTTTGACAGGTGGGATTCTCCATAACAAACTTGACGGATATCTCATCCACCATGTTACAAGTGCCATAGGATATATTCCACTTATGCAGTGGCAGCAATATCCTTCATGTGTGTGAGGAAGTATCCGTTTTGCCACACTCTAAATCAGGCTCTATATTATTATTTAACGTCCTGTGATAGATCCAGGGCAGTGGCCTAGAATGCGAGATTTGGTTGATTACCCCTAGGTATCTGGGGCATCTATGCTTGCAACAAACCCTGAAAGAGAACCTCGCTTTCATGGTACAGAGCAAGTTCTTTGACCCTTCAGTCTTCAGATTAAGAGCAGCGCAATGCAAACAAAAGAGCCCATCTGCATAACCACACCTGTGGGACCATCAGTTTTGTCCATGATATTTGGAGCAGATTTACTAACATTTGATGGAGTGCAACGCAGCAAGGCAAGTTACTGCGCTGTGCTGCATCAAATTGAGAGAGCAGAAATGCACCATATCTACTAAGATATGGTGCATTCCTGCTCTCTGCGCTGGTGCACTAAGTGCAGCCTAGCGCCAACGCAGGCACTCTTGTGCCATGGTGCAAGGGTGCCTGTATTACAGGCAGGAGTGTTTTTTGTGCACAAGGTGCACCTTCCTGCACAAAAATAATCCTCTGAGACTTTTTACTATTTCTGTGTGTGCAACAGAATGCAGCACACTAAGACAGAGGAAAATATGAGGAGAAATAAACAAATTGTCCTTGTTAGGCTTCCACTGGGACGTTGTAGCATTTTGACACATTCTCAGTTTTACTAGCGTTAGTAAATCTGGGAATGTGCCAAACTCCAAGATGGATGCGCGGGAACACCCACGCTTCTCCCATGGAACGCCTTCCCAGGGCAGAAGAACGCAAGGCAGCAACTTGCGCTGCCTTGTGTTACTCCAAATGTACTATTCCACGCAGAGGCATGCAAGGTGGTTCTGCATGGTATAGTGGCATAGTAATTCTCACTTAAGGGCTTGCGTCGCCTTGTGCCACCTTGTGACGCAACAGCGACACAAGACCTTAATAAATCTGGGCCTTAGTGTGCCACAATATTCTTGTACTCGATATTCCAGAGTACAATCCTTCTCATTAAATTGTGATATCATATTGCTGTATTTGTTAAAATCTAGCTTTAATAGAGATGTCCTTGCAGTGCTCGTATATTATGTGCGATTGAATGTTAGAGAGCTCATCACCAAGGTCCAATTCCCATTTAGTTTTGTCCTTTAAGGAAAAGTGTGCCACTAGTTTTTGGCAGATAGCATGGATGTTAGTGACCATGTAAGGCCCATCTTTTGAAGTCAGCATAAAGTGGAAAAGTGGTTTTGTGGGAGTTTCCAGCAGTATCATGTAACATTATACCTTCAATCTCGCCTTGAGATGGGAGTATTGCACTAGCACCCCCTCCTGCATGACATGGCACTCTGCCCACCTCCTCTGTGGTCTTCAAAGTGCTGCTAAGAAAATGTCACCTAGAGCAGAACTATCTCCAGCATACTATGCCCTCTTGTCAATCTGACCGCTGCATAAGAGTTGAAATAGGGAAAGGAGGACTTTAGGGGGAATGTAAATTGAAGAGGCAGGATACCTCCTTCCAAACCTGCAAAAGGCAGGCAGCATGGGAATTATCCACCATTTGAATCTTCCTAAAGAGAGACGAGAGAGAATGGGTCATATAACGACCAATCTTCTGCCTCAACATCAAGTCATGAGGTTGTCTACTAACATCTTTGACCCAACAAGAAATATGTTGCTACTGTGCTACAATGAAATATCAATCAAAAGTGGGTCTTTCAGGTCAAACCAGGACTCGTGGTTTTATAATATAGCCATACACAACTCTAGAAGATCAACTCACCTCACCTGTTGTGTCATCAACTGCTTACTTTGACCAAAAACCAGAGCAGAGGGGGGAGATTAAGACACTGTGAAACAAATGCAATAACTTTTAGACTGTCAACACTGCCAACACAAGCCACAAGAGGCGGAGGGAGTTTGACCGTCTTCCTTGGTAAATGGGCCAAGGCAGTGGGCAAGTTCAGAAAAAGAATCATGGTAGATATTGAAATGAATCAATAGCCCAGTGAAATTGTGTGTTTGTGAATATAGCACTCACCTGACATCTCTCTAATGATTCTGCCAACCAAACTGAAACATTAATGGTTGCCATAATAATTTTCCCTCTTCTCTGCTTTCCTAAAACATAGGTCTGCAGGAGTTGGGGGATTCACACTCTATGAAGACTCCCATCAATCAGGCAGGCGTTCTAAAGTACTTGACGTTCCCAGTGAGCACATTGCAAAATTCTGTTCCTAATCTATGCTCCTGAGTTATGCTGCTGCTCTATATTTATGATCAGCTCTCATAGTTTGTGTGCATGATGTGTGCATTCCTCTCCTAATGTATACGCAGGATGCATTCCAGCATCTACAACTGGGTTTGGAATCCTGCTTTATTAATTGTTCGATCTTTGACCATTACAGACACTTAGAGCCTTTCGGCTACACGGGCCTGACGACTTGGTCACTGAGGAACTGTCCTGGCGTGCTACAATCAGAGAGGAATTGGACAATTTTCTTTTTGTTCAGACATCTTTTCCTGATGCTTTCAGTAATATTGCAGGGGTGTTTTTTTTTAATTGTTTAAATTCTTATGCATCTATAATGGGACACCAGCTGGTGCGGGCCGCGGTAAACTCAACCCCATAAGTATGATAAAAACATCTAATATTAGATGTCATTGCTTATTACAGGTTAGAGCAATGGGGGAGATACTTACCATTATGAAAGGTGTGATATGGAGAGCTATTAAAAGCTCCCAACCTCATATCAAATGCCTCAAAAAACACATCGCACACTGCAGGATTAAAATATATGAGGCACAGGAACTACCCTATTGCATATCGTTACTCAGTGTCATACAAATATAATAGGGTCTCCATATTTATCAGACACAGGTTCCCCTTCACAGCATACAATGTCAAGACAGACAGACAGGGCCCTTTCGTAGAGTGCCACCCGGCCTCTACAGTACATTGTTACAGCTTGCACCCTGAGGGCTGAGCTTGGCCCAAAGGTTATAAATAAATGGGCTAATAGTCACTCGTAGCCACTGCTGCAATACAACTATAGTGTACGTGTCTTATTACAGCGAATTGCCCTTGCCTGAGGCCTTGCATCATGTTCGCACGGTCACGAACACAACACTGGTGACAAGGATGGCAGTGTCCCAGCGTGTTGGGGTTTGTTGGTAGACCTACAGATAGTCTCACTGGCACCGCGTGGTGCGAGAAGTGAAGTTGGCGTTGAGGCAGCATGCATACCGCAGTGTGAACTGGCGGTCAGCCAGCGCCCCTGGTGCCTTCCTTCGGGTGGAAGTGTACTCTGCTGTTGACTGCGCAGCCTTATCCACTACCCTGTCCGGCGGTCCGTCCTCCCCCACAGCGTCCGCATACCTGTATCTCTGCAAGGGAGCGGCCAGATGGGAAAGATTTGAAGCACGGAGCAGGAGAGAAGCCGCAGCCCCACCTGGCAGTCAGCGTTCATCTCCGCACCACAAGGCTGTGGAGCAGGTGGCGTGCACGCGGCTGTGTAGCTATTATTTGAAGAGAGACTGCTGGCAGGGCTGTGAAGGTCAACGAGGCAAAAGAGGAAGGATGGATTACAGCAGCAGAAGCTGGATTCCTAAAAGAGGAGAATCCATGGACACCGTATTTTTACATACTGCCGAAGGTCCACAAGAACAAAAATCCACCGCCTGGTAGACCTATCCTGTCGGGGATCGGATCAGTGTTGGAGCCCCTATCTAAATTTACAGATCACTTTCTGAGACCAATGGTACAAAGGATGCCATCCTGCCTTAAGGACACCAGAGATATCTTTATCGAGTTCGAAACCTTGTCATTCAATCAAACCACCGACATCTTTATCACTCTTGATGTCGAGGCACTGTACACCAGCAGAATCACTGACAAAATCTCGAAAGACATATTATCGAGCTACAATTATATCGATACAAAATTATCGATAACATTAATATCGACATCATATACCTATTTAAAAAATTACAAATATATCGAGAATACAATATCGAAGTACATAAATATCTATTTCACAAATATCGCTAACATACTTATCGAAATTCAAAAATATCGACCTTCATTAAAATACATTAAATAGGTTAAAAATATCATACACAAAAATATCGACAACACTAATATCGTAAAATTAAATATATCGACTATATAAAACTCTAATAAATACAAAATTAAACTACATATAAATAATTAATTTACTAAAAACACAACACTAAATTAATAAAGCACAATAACTATTTTACAAAATTTAAAAATAATTTAACACAGCAATAACATTACTAAAATATTATTTAAAATACTAATACATTAAACATTAATAATATAAAATATTACTATTATAATTCAATTATGTAATATATAATACATAACAAAAGCTATTTAAAAATATATACTAATTTATAAATAACTTACTACTAATTAGCGTTTTCCTTATTTGGAAACTAACTTCTAAATTATTTTAAAAAAATACAAATTAACCAATAGAAAAACTGCAAATTCAAACTAACCAATAAAATCGAAATTACAACATCCAACACACTATATAAACAGTTTAACTTCATTTCTACTCCACACCCAAAAGAAAGAAAACTAAAGAAGGAGAAACTCTACAGGAATTCAACTACAGATATAAGAAGATCAACATATACCAAATAATTAACTCTATCAAAAGTAAGTAAACTAAATTAAAAATATATAATACTAAAAGTAAAAAACTGTAATTAATAATATACATAACCTATTAATTAATGAATGTCTTCTTTCTATTTTGTATTACCACTACAGGAAACTCTACAGGAAACTAACAAACTACAGAAAACACCAAAATAAATATACACATAACAAAGTAAGGGGCCCATTAGGATGGCGGGCGGAAGCACCACCGCCGTGCTGGCGGATGCAAAAAGCACCAGCTACCGTCCGCCCGCCACAGCACACACGCCCGCCCAATTAGGATGTGAAAAGTCAGCCAAACACCGCCCGTAAGCCAGCTACGCGGTCCGCCATCAAAGTGCGCCCGTTCACGGAGCGGCGCGGCCTAATGGAGACACACCGCCCGACGAAATCATGTACCGCCCGGCGTACAAATTACGATGCCAGAACCAAACAGTTCCCCGGCTAAGAGACACCGCACGTGAAAGCAAGGCGGAAAACCGAACGCACAGTACGGATAGCAAAGAGGAGGACCCCCGAGCATGAATCCAGCACTGCAGGCCCTCCCCATGCTCTACCTGATGCAGCACCCAGGAGTCAACGCACCGCGGCGACGCAGGTAGGCAGACACACAACAGGGGCACGCAAACAGCGCACACAGTGCAAGGGCGGGAAAACTGTATATGGCCCCCCGACACCCCTGCGTGGACACGACACATCCACCACTGCACCCACACATGCGCACAACGCAGAGGCCAACGGCAGCGCAATGCATGCGCCGCACACAAACAACACAGGGTCACAACCAAACACTACACACACCAGCACCACCCAGAACGCACATTTCACGTGACAGCCCTGCCACAGTCATGTCCCCAACCGGCAATTCACTGTTGCCAACCTGATGTCACACAAGTGACCCGAACATGTCAGTGACGTCACGCCAAATTAGGACACACCCCTGTGTGCAAAACACGGCGAAGCACACAGCGGCGGCAACATCACCCAGCAGAATATGGACCCCGTCGGCAAAAGGTACCCCAGTACCACACAGAAACACCGATGCCACCCTGCACCCAATAACAAGACATGCAATACGTAACATCAAAGATACCGGGGACAGACAACAGGTGGTACCAATTATAACACAAGGCCCAACGTATAGCGGAAACGCAGCCTGCCGCACACACACGGGAGAGGAGACAGCACTGAATGACCTTCCATTCCCACTCTGAAACCACATCCCGACTAAACAAGCCGGAGAAAACAGTCATTGCAACAAAAAAAGCCCAACACAGGCATGCAGAGGGAAGCGGCCACAGGGCAGATAGCGCATAACACCAAAGAACATTCAGAACGGAAAAAAGAAATGATAACACTCCCCCATGTGGTTCACATGCAAGTAATCTGGAAGGAGTCAGACACCACTGACCTTGACCATTCAGATAAGCATGTGGGATGAGGGCCCGTGTCCTCCGCACAAGCTAACATAACACAAGTCCTGCCTCCCTACGACCATTACAGAATTCCCAGCAACGTCGGAGGTTGCACCCTGCAGACTGCACAGACAGCCGGAGCACGCCACCACATCGCCCTGCAGCAAAATGGCACTTGCACCACACCTACCCAACTACGCCGGACAGATTAAGCTGTACAAACATAACCTGTTACAGATATTGGGATGTGACAATCTGGCCTTGCTGAACGTAAGTTACCGACTAACTTACCGCATCGCATTGTTCAGCTGCGTCATCCCCGTCTTCTACTGTCGGAGGTGTCCCTTCTACTATACTGTGGATTTATGTCTCTCCAACCCGGCATGTCCAAGGGCGGACCTGCTACAACTATTCAACCCCTGGACGTCCACGACAGGGTCTGTTCAGCCTATGGGGGCATGGCGTATGTGGCTACTATCGGACCCACACTGCAATGGGACCACTGTGCCTCCACACGACTGATAATGGATCACAGTTACATCGAATGTCATCCAACATGTCCCATCATGCTCCTACAAGGGACAACTCACGACCAACACCTTGACAGCCACCATCCGCTACATTGGATGGCATCCATGTTTACCACCAATGCCATGGAAGCCCTGCTGGAAGGTATCGCATACCTGACAACCTGTCAATTCGTCGGGCCCCGCCGCCATACCCCCAATTGAACAATGATGTCCCACACCGTACCCATGCATGGCCTCCGCACGGACTGGGCAGTTACCAGTACAACAACTATACCATACAACCTGCAACTGACACCACACCATCAACTACACTGCAATGACATCGGATATATTCGGGACATGCACTCTGTTCCTCATCACATCCAGTAACTCTGCATGAACAGGGGAGGCAGAGGCATGGGATTTGTGTATGGCAACCACATGGACAGAACTGCACGTACAACCATGCCATAATATGCATCCTGCGCCCATGAACATATGCACCGGTCAGTGGACAGTAATCGTCCGGCTGTAGTATGTGAGGCTGTCACCTCACCTCCCCTGAACTTCCGTGCCAGGACCTTTGCATGGACAACAAGTGCATCCACCAACAACATGACCCCAGTGACTGTGACATGTCCAGTAGCCACCACATCGCAACAACAAGTGGGACGCCGTTGCATGCACGTAAGTCCATGCCCTGATGTCACCTCCACGCACGTGTGTATGAGTAACTATAGCAGCAAACCTGTAACATGGAACTGAGATGCACTGTGCCCATGATGACAAGCGGACTGGTAGGCTAAATGTATACTGTCTGTGTCAAAGTCAGCAGCACCTCAGTAAGTAGCAAATGTACATTAGCACAGCAACGGCTAAGCAGTCGTAACTCTGAAGCCCACATCCCACAGTCAACAACTAATCACATCTACCCCTACACCCTATGCCATGTGTAATCATGCTGAGTATATCCTCCACATGCATTTCGCTGCCAGTAGTGTCCACTATACTGCATCACAGAGGACATAAGTACCAATACATGTCTAGAAGCAAAAATGTGTCTCTGCTGATTCATTTCACAAGTACGAATGAGAGAGGATGAGAGTGTGAGAAGTACACGGCAGTTGTGAGATGACCATGTAGTCCACTGTAATTGGATGTCAACGCAAATGAGTAGCACAACTGTGGAAGACACACATGTGTCATGTGAAGCGGGAGTCACGCATGGCTCAGGTGGGTGGGTGTGACGGGTAGGTGCGCACATGCAATGTTGAAACACGCTGTGTTGGGAGGATACAGGAACAGTACATTGGCGCTCTCCTGGGAATTTGCAAAGACCACCTGTCTGGGGATGAATGTGAACTCGTGTGTGCACAACAGGCGGGCACACGATCAATGCTGCATCAAGTGTAGACGTCAGCCCACCCTCCGTGGACATGCTGGATACTGCTGTGCGTCCGCAAGGCTCTTGCCAAGGCACTCACATCCCCTGTCGACCAGGTGTATCCACAACATTGTCCACCTGCACAGGCAATCCAGGACACGGGATGGCAGTGGAGCATGGTGGGTGAGAGGTCATGGCGCGCTCCTCCTGGTCACATCACGCAGGCAACACATCCCCAATGTATAGTATGGCACAAGTCATATGGAAGTAGTGGGGGACGCACACATCATGAGCAGTAGTGACGTCACGGAAGGTGGCTCGCACCATCCCACCCATTGCCTAGATCTCCACACACGTTACATGCCATTGCAACAGAGAAGCCAGCGCGTGCACAAGCAGCTCTGAGCTAGCCCCAGAGAGGCCAAAGAGTGAATGTGTGGGTCCATGAGCTCCAGTTGGACGCGGCCTGGGCCGCTAGGGCAGCTACAGCCTCTGTGTGTTGCAGGTGGTGTATCCGGACTGCGGAGCCTGTCATGCATTGTCAATGTTGCCCGGGTCTCGAGTCGGGGCACCACGCAGGTGGACGGCATCCCGCCACATATCATACCGTGAGACAGACCACTTGTTCAACTGGAGCCACACATACACTCCTTGGCCTCTCTGGGGCGAGCTTGGAGCTGCTTGTGCATGCGCTAGCTTCTCATGTGCAAATGCATATTGGTGTGAGCGAGGAGAGCCATGAGGACAGTGTAAAAGATAACTGTTTGACTTTCAGTTAGTTTAAGGAATGCCCCTGATGTGGTCAGAAAAAGACGTGTCTCGTGTGTATTGCAACTAGTAGATAAGCCGATGACCTTCCCATGTCTTGCATGTAGCCCCGCACCTAGCCCCGCACACTTGACACATCAAAATGAGTACCAGCACCACATTCTTCCCATTCGAAGCACTGACTGGGGGTGACAACCATTGGACAGTCTTGTGTAGTCCACCCACGCGTACATGTGGGCCCTCCATGATTCATGTCACCTGCGGCAAAGTGATGTCATGGACAATGACGGTAGTGAGCAGAGCTGTCTGCCCCACGCACAGATGGTGCATCAGCTCAACAGACCCAGCACTGAGGGCAGCAGGGGTCAGATGTGCAGGGGCAGCTGTGCCTGTTGTGAAGGCACATGCATATAGACAGCACATCGTCCAATGTGTAGTCTGCCCACATCTACAGTCCATTGTCAGGCGGACCTAGCAAAAGATCACAAGACAACACATCTGTGTGGGTGTACCCACTGTGACCAACACTGCGCAACAATCAACGTACCCGCCCTGTGCATGGCCCACCCCGCAACGGAGGTCACATTCAGTGCCACTATCTCACACACACATCCCTGTCACGAGGGCATGGTGTGTCCAATAGACAGGACTGAGTGAGCGCCCATCCGGAGGGTCCTGAACAGGAGACACATGTAACCCACTAGGCAGTCTGTGTTGTCACCTACTGGCATTGTGCAGTCAATGTGCAGGCCAGGCCTGCTGGGACTGAGAAGGGCAGCATGGCCCCAGCCTGACATGCACACGACCAACAAGTGCACTGAGACCTGCATTGCCAATTGGCTGGGTCACTGGATGTCTGACATGAAGTTGCCATGTACCACCACTCGGGAGGGACAGACAGGTCAAAGCGCCCGAGAGCACACATACCCATGCCACCTGCAGTCAGAATGGTGAGCAGTGGATGTTTGAACACCACAGGCTCTGACTCATAGTGCTGCGGATCAACGACATGTGTATCACCCACATGCACCCCCACACACACTGCAGCTGTCTCCCACACACAAATTTTGCAAGGAATAGCCATGTGCAGTGTGCGTGGAGCTCGGAATCCAGGATCTCCAGCTCCTCGCTGGTGAGTGGACCTGGACATGTCCTCAGCGTCATCGACGTGTAGGTGGAGAGGTGGCAGCAGCATGTGTTCTCGAGGGTGCCAGGCTGCAGTTCCAGGTAGATGTGGTAATGCCTGTCCCACTCACACACACATATAACCCCCTGGGTCAGTTACAGTGGGTCCAAGCTGCTGCAATCCGTGTACCATGTCTGGCAGCTTCAATTGCAGGCGTTGGCCTGCTCCCAGCTGGCCCGGGACGCTTCCTCCATAGTGGAACACGCAGGGTGCAACCGCGAGGGTCATTGGAGTTGGCCGTGAGGGCCTGGACCATGGCGGGTACAGTCCGCTGATGCCATGTGCACCACACAGTATGATGTGCGCACTGCATCTGCAGGTGTGGCCATGATTTGTGTGTGGGTGCAGGTGCACAATGGACGGGGCCACAACATGCTGTGTGCATAGGCAGGGACGGCCAGTGGCCAGCCTCCACATGTCTGTTGGCACATCATCATGTACACATTGGCATGGGTGCATGGGATATGCATATGCACACACATGCCATCTTTCACTATGTACATCTGCCACTTGGCACGTGCAATGTTACGTGTCACTTGTGATGTGTATTTGCAAGCACACAGCCGTGTTGGCATGGGGCTGTCAATGTGTACACCTGTCAATGTTTCTGGAGGTGTGATCCGTACAGTGCTGTACATAGGGTGCAGTGGTGACACCAATGACTGTCTCATATCCCCTCGTGCCACAGGTCCCACTTGTTTTGGCCGCTCAGCCTGTGTCCATAGCGTTGTTGGTGTGTGCCATACTCACCCAGCCTCGGAAGCAGTGTGATGCACAGCAGCAAGTCATGTTGCCGCGGTGTTGCCGCTTGCCGAATATGCAGTCTGTTAACATCAGCATGCCTTACAAGTCATTGAGGCCTAGATCCCCATGTGCATGCTCATAGCAATGGTGTGTGTCACTGCCCATTGCTATTGGTAGGGGACCTGTGTAAGTGTATTGTGGCTGTGCTGTCCCTACTTGTCAGCTGTTCTGTGATTCAAGTGCTTGCTCAGTCATTTTTGTTTTGTGTATGTGAATATGCCATGTGGCGTCTTGCTTTGACATGTGTCCACTTCCATCTTACCTAGGCGGAGACCAAACATTCATCGCCCCTACCAATTGCTGTCAGACATGGAGGATGTAGAGGTCATCCATAAATATCGTCTGGACCGACCCACCCTGCATCGTCTATGTGCCATGTTGGAACCCCACCTCCGTCCTAGCAGGGTGTATCCAACAGCATTCACCCACACGGCTAAGGTGATGGCTGCACTGCATTTCTTCGCCACTGGGTCATTCCAACACACAGTGGGCAGTGGAGGTGGGATGTCCCAGCCCATGTTCAGCATGGTGCTGAGGGATGTACTGTCAGCTATGATGCTGTACAGGAACAGATACGTCCGATTCCCCAGGGCTCGTGAATTGGCGGCAGTGAAGGGTGCTTTCTATGCCCTTGGACGGATCCCCACGTCGTTGGTGCTATAGATTGCACCCATGTTGGCCTTGTTCCACCACAGGCCACTGAGCAGCTCTACCGCAACCGGAAGCACACGCACTACCTGAATGTGCAAGTGGTGTGCCTTGCGGACATGGTGATTTCCCACGTGTGTGCCAAGTTCCCAGGATCGGCACATGACGCGCACATCATGCGCAACAGCATCCTACCACGACTGATGGCCAATCTGCAACCGGACCGTGGCTGGATTGTCGGTGAGTATGTGGAGTAGTGTAGCGTGCTGGCTGTGCGATGCTGTCTTGTGTCCAGTTGGAATTGCAACAGTTCTCTGTGTCCCTCACACCCAGGTGACTCTGCTTACCCGAATGGGCCCTGGCTGCTCAGCCCATTGCGACGTCCTGGGAGCCCAGCTGATGTCCGCTACAATGAGGCACATGGGAGGACCAGACGTGTGGTTGAGCGTACCTTTGGCCTCCTCAAGTCCAGGTTCAGATGCCTGGACCGCACCGGGGTGCACTGGCGTACTCCCCACAGAAGGTGTGCCAGATAATAGTGGCTTGCTGCATGCTGCACAATATGGCTATTCGCAAGCAGATCCCCCTAATTGTGGATGACGGAGATCAACCAGGGCCCCAGCCTGCAGACCAGGACAGCTCGAGTGAAGAGGACAGTGGAGAGGAGGAAGTTGTGAATGTGCGTCAGCAGCTCATCGCCCGCTACTTCACTTGACGGTGAGTGTCCATGTACGACGGCTGATGTAGCTGTAGTTGTGCAGGTGTATGTGTGCTCTGTCACGGGGGCCTTTTGTTCACTGAGTGCTGTGTGTCAATGGTCCATGTCCAGGTTGGTATGCCACTGGCAGCGGCTGTAGCAGTGTGCCCTGTTGCTCTGTGAGATGTGTGTACATTGCTTGTAGTTGGTGACAAGTACTGTGTGATGAGTGTGTGACACACTCATTGAATGTACTCTTGTTCTGTTTTTCACCCCTAGGTCCCTACAGCCTCTCCTGTCCCATCGACATACCACACAGCAGATGCATTTCTGCTCATGGTGGCGATTGCACATCGTTGAATAAACCCAGGACACATGAAGCAGATTGTGATCAAGGTGTATTTTGTTTACAGCGGTGACATGTGATTGTGTGCAAGGTGATGACAAACGTGGTGCATGCTGTGACAATGAGTTGACGGTCATGGCTGCGTGATGGTCAGGGTGTACCCATGAAGTTCTATGTCCACATTCCAACAGACACATGCCATTCACATGGCAGTGTGGGGTAGGATCGTAGTACAAGTCAATGCAGTAGGTGGTCAAGGTGGCTGGCTGACTCACTGGCGTTTGGTGCGTGCGAAGTCCTCTCTGGACACCTGTTTCCTCTTCGGACGGCCCCTTCCACATTTGGTAGGGGGGGTGTGTGTTGATGTGCCGCTGGTGGTGGCTGAGGAGTGCTCACTCGCTGTGGACGCAGGGGAATGCGATGCTGCATGACCCTGCACCACAGCAGGTGGTGGCGGAGGTGGTGTTGCTGGCCTTGCTTGTGCCCTCACCACCACCACCAGCTGGCCCATTAGGTCCACAAGTTGGTCCATACGGGTCACGAATTGTCCCATATGGGCGTCCATGGATCTCAACACCCCAAGGACCTCCCGTGTGTCGGTAGCCGACCTGGCCCATTGTCCTTGGGCCTCTTCATAGGCCCCAAGGACTCTGGCGATTTGTGGCAGGGCTTGGCTCCCAGGCTCAGATGGCGTTGGCCTGGCCCTGCTCCTCCTACCAGTACTGCTGCCACCGACCTGCCCACTAGCCACATTGCTCACCACGGTCCTCGCTCTGGCTCCCAGGGTGGAGCCCGACGGCCGTGCCACCGCTTGCGCAGGGGCTGTGGCCAGGGATGGCGTGGTGGTGGTGGTTGCGGCGTGGTGGTGGTGCGTTGGTCGGCGGTGGTGGTGGTTGCGGCGGTGGTGGTGGCCGCAACGACCGTGGCAGCATGGGTCTGTGACTGGTCAGCAGCCCTGGGTGATGGGTTGGTGGGCAGGAGGGGCCCTGGGGAGCTGTTGTGCCCTGCCACTGCAGATAGGCCTGCTGGGTGGTCCGCGTCCGAAGAGGTGTCCAGCTCCTCTACATCCGTGAGTCCGGGTCGGGGGCTTGCGGACTGGCTGTGCTGGCTGCTGTCTCCCTCTACAGCATCCAGCAGTTCGGCACCTGTGGGGAGCATGAGATAGGTCATTGTGTTGCACCTAGCAAAGTATGTATTGGTTGTCTGACATTCACAGTTCGTGCACTGTCGTGCACAGGTTTCCCAGTGGTGTGTGTGTGGATGTACGATGTGTGTATGCGTGGGCTAGGCAATGGAACTGTGTGATGTGGACATGTGGCATGGGATGGATTAGCAATGCCGATGGGTGTGTGTTGCTATGCTCCTACATTTTGTGGCTCGGGTGTATGCGTGCTCCAGGACCATCGACGATGTTGGGTTGAACGATGGTTTAGGGGGAAGGATGGAACGCTTAGAAACGCTGATGCCAAAGGGGTACAGCCCCTAAACGCTCTTGGGTCGAAATATGCTTTTGGGGTTCAAATGGAACGATTGGAAACGCTGATGCCAAAAGGGGGTACAGCCCCCTAAACGCTCTTGGGTTGAAATATGCTTTTGGGGTTCAAATGGAACGCTTGGAAACGCTGATGCCAAAGGGGTACAGCCCCTAAACGCTCTTGGGTTGAAATATGCTTTTGGGGTACATACTGTGAGTAATGGGTGCAGAACGTGACATGTGTTCTGGCAACATGACAGTGCATAGACAAAGGTGTGTGTCTGTCTCACATGCCCGGAATATCTGCTGACTGTTATCATTCATGGACATCACATTGGTAGCATTGTTGTGAGTTCGTGCTTGTTGTGTGCCACACGACGTATTGCAGATGGGCCAAATCCTTTGTGTGCGTGCTGCCCTGGTACATGTGCATCAGTGCTGTGCTCTTGGGGTGTTGACTATATTATGTGTGTTGTTACTCGCAGTGTGACGTGCGCTTCAGTCACTGCAGGCACATGATTTGTCATGGGCAGGTATCTTTGCATGACTACTGTATGAGGGCCAGCTGTTCGGATGACATACCTTTCATGACACTGTGGCTGAGAGATGAGATGCATGATATGTTGAATGTGCATTGTGTGCCTGTGTGTTTCATGGGTTCAGTTGTCTTTGTGTGCAATATTGTGGTTCCAAGCTGTTTCTTCTAGTACGGTCTGTCTTACGTGGGCGTTGTTGTACGATGTGTGGGTGACAGGCAGTGAGGACTACATGGACAGGACTTCGATGGTGTTGCTGATGTGTGTGATGGGTGGCACAGTGCCTGCTGTGTGGGTCTGTGCTCCAGTGGGACTTGTGCATGCAGACGTGGCTCCTTAGGTGTTGCTGTATCTGTGATGGGTCATGTGGGGTTTGACTCTGTTGAACATGTCCGTGTGCACATTGGTCTCATGATTGTGACTGGGAGCAGTGCTGCGTGTTCCTCTGCTACGTGACATGTCCCATGTGTCAGTCGTAGTACAGTCCTCATGCCTACAGACGCCCGCCCTGTACAGTTTCCCACCTACAGGTTGTTTCTGAGTGCGCAATGCAATGGATGCCACATGGTACTGGGAGGGAGTGGTGCTCCACCTTGCTGGTCTGTGGGAGTGGGAGTCTGGTGGGTGTTTTACTTCAGCTGTCCCCCTCCGACCCACTGTCTTTGTGTTCCGGCTACTTACCTGTTACTTGTCGGTCAGTGCAGCTATGGCGGACACATGGATGTGGGGTGTGCTCCACCTTGCTGGTCTGTGGTAGTGGGGGCCTGGTGGGTGTTTTACTTCAGCTGTCCCCCTCCGACCCACTGTCTTTGTGTTCCGGCTACTTACCTGTTACTTGTCGGTCAGTGCAGCTATGGCGGACACATGGATGTGGGGTGTGCTCCACCTTGCTGGTCTGTGGTAGTGGGGGCCTGGTGGGTGTTTTACTTCAGCTGTCCCCCTCCGACCCACTGTCTTTGTGTTCCGGCTACTTACCTGTTACTTGTCGGTCAGTGCAGCTATGGCGGACACATGGATGTGGGGTGTGCTCCACCTTGCTGGTCTGTGGTAGTGGGGGCCTGGTGGGTGTTTTACTTCAGCTGTCCCCCTCCGACCCACTGCCTTTGTGTTCCGACTACTTACCTGTTACTTGTCGGTCAGTGCAGCTATGGCGGACACATGGATGTGGGTGTGGGGAGTGCTCATTCTGGCGCATCTGGAGTACAAGGGGACCTGGTGGAAGTTGCGGTGCTGGCTGACTGTACACATGCCCCCATGGTTTTGTTAGTTGGTAGCTTTGGGCTGAGTGTGTGTGAGTGTCTGTTGCATGTGTGGGTGATGTCTTGTGTATTGTGTACTGGACATGGGGGTGTTTGTCCCTAGGAGCTATGGCATGGTGGTAGTGCATGTGATTACATAGCGGTGTGCTGGTATACGTTTGTTTGTACTTACCAGCCTCCACTCCCCTGGTAATCCGGTGAGGATCTCCGGATGTATGATGACTCGCACCTTCTCCTCCCACGCCTTGAAGGTCTTGAATAGCGCGGGATTCCCTCCGCCAGTCCTGGCAGCCAGCTCTCGATTTTTGCTCTCCTTCTTCTTGACCACGCTTTTGAGGTCGTTCCACCTTTTGTTAATTTCTCCTCTGTTGCGTGGAACGTTCCCGACTGCATTGACCTGGTCTACGATCCTGCTCCACAACCGGTTTCTGGTGGATAGTGGTGTCTGTTGGACCTGGTTGCCATAGATTTGTGGGTGCACCTTGACGATCTCGTCGACCATGACCGTCAGCTCGGTGGAAGTGAACTTGGGCATTCTGTGTGGTGCCATGGTGTGTGTTTTGGTGTTTGTGGTGCTGGTGCGGTGTGTGGTGTGTGATGTGCAGGGGGTTTGTGTGGCCGGTGTTTGGTGGTGGTGGTGGTGATGGGTGTGATAGGTGCGTGTCTGTGGTGTGCTGCTGTCCTTTCTGTCTCGCTGTGTTGTGTGCTTTCGTCCTCAGTTTGTAATGTTGCAGGGGGTTGTGGTCTGTGAAGGGGCTGGTTTTGTACTTACCTATGTGGGTGTGTCATGATGGTCTGTTGTTTTCAGGTGTGTTGTGGCTGGTGTTCTGGGATTTGTAGTTGATTGTATTGTCCGGGGGGGGTGTGTTTCCGGGATGTGTACTGTGTTTGGGTATTTGTGCGTGGGTTGCTGTGTGGACTTGTTGGCCATGTTGTGTGTGTTTGTTTTTGTCAGCGGATGATTTCTGTGCATGGACGTGGCCGCCAGAGCTTCCGCCGTGTCCATTTTCGTCACTGTTGTTTGCGCTAGCGGGCGGTGTATTTGTGGATTTTCCGCGCTCATGTCGGTACGATCCTAATTTCACGGGCGGTGTCTCCGTCGTCAGGGCGGGCGGTTTTGGGTTGTCGTGCGTCTTTCCGTCCGTGGCGGGCGGATGGACTTAGACTCGGACATGGGCGGGCGGTATTTTCTGTGTATTTTCCGCCTCCGGCGGTTTTCGGTTCGCGGCATCATAATTGCTCGGTCGGTATTCAGACGGTGTAGGCGGGCGGATTTTCGCCACTGTGGTTGATGGCGGATTTTTCTCCGCCCGACATCGTAATGGACACCTAAGTATTTACCAACAAATTTTAAACAAATTTATTAAACAACAACAGAAAGTCAAAATCAATTTCAAATCCCCTACCCACACCGTATAAAAATTATAGAAACAAATAATAAAACAAATGTATTTTTTTTCCCAGACAAACAAAATACAGAAAGAACATTCCACAACTAACCAAGAAAAGTCATCAAACTAAAATACATAAAGACCAACTTTGGGGCCGATTCCGATCTCGGCCGGTAGTGCTCCGAATCGGATTCGGATTTACCGGATCCGATTCGGAGCCCTGTTTCCCGACCGAATCGTACGCGGGTCCGG
The DNA here is from genome assembly GCA_963921515.1 of Calotriton arnoldi. Taxonomy (NCBI): domain Eukaryota; kingdom Metazoa; phylum Chordata; class Amphibia; order Caudata; family Salamandridae; genus Calotriton; species Calotriton arnoldi. The sequence continues at coordinate 2,711,019 of CAWUFW010000747.1, forward strand.
CCGAGCGAGTACGATGCAGGCACCCGCGAAATCTCCGACCGACTCGAATGCGGCTTCAACACGCTCCGACCGACTCGCATGGACACGACTCGCACCGCGCTATGGAGACGTATCCCGGCCGGGTAAGTACGATGCGACTCGCGCCGTCCGGCTCGAAAAAGCTGTCGGAGCCGGACTTTGGGGTCCGCGTCGGACCCCTGTACGCGTAGGCGCGCGAGTCGCACACAGGGGGACCCATGGGTCCCCCTACCTGTGCATGTACGCCGCGATGCGCATGGACGCGTCACACGCTGTAGGGGCGCCCTTGTCCGCCTCGCACCCATTGAGTCAATGGGAGCCCGCGTACGCGTTGTACGACAGGCTCCCATTGACTTCAATGGGAGACCGACCGACTCGAGTCCGATGGCATGCGTGCGCATCGTACTCGTTCGGTCGGACTGCCAGAGTCCGATTCGGTCGGAAATCTCTCCGGGTCCGGCTCGGTCAGAGAGATTTCCGGCCGGAATCGGAATCGGCCCCTAAGTAAGTATATTGTAAACAAATGCTTTTTTACTTAAATTGAAATACATAGAACAACATAGTTAATAACAATAATATATATTTTTCATAGATAAACGTACATCAAAATGACTGAAGGAGCTGAATTTATAACAAGCCAGAAAGGAAAAAATGTTACTATGCTATATGGGATACACTTACACACAAGAAAAACAATTTGGATTAAAAGTGAACTGGAAATGCTGTAAATACTACTCTGATAAATGTTATGGGCGTGCTACAACTAGGGAAACAACAGTACTGTATACTAGAGAACATAACCACCCACCAAACATAACAGAAATAGAAGTCAGATCTGCATTAGATACAATAAAGGAAGCTAGTACAAGTTCTCAAAAACCTACAAGTGTAATTTTAAAAGAACAGCTTCCCAAAATTCCTAAAACTGCTACTACACAAATGCCATCTGTAGCTTCACTAAAGAGAACTATAGCACGTACTAAAAAAATTACTACTACCTCCACCCCAATTCCTAAAACATACAGTGAAGTTATTATAAGTCCTAAACAAAGTATCACTTTAAACAAAGAACCATTTGTCATTTTTGATAATAAAAGCAATGACAAAAGATTAATAATTTTGGAACTACAACTAATCTATTAAAACTACAAGAATGTCAATACTGGATGATGGATGGTACTTTTACTATATGTCCCAAACCCTTTTTCCAACTGTACACAATACATGGGCTACATCACAATTGCAATATACCATTAATGTACGCATTATTACCAAACAAACAGAACTCCACTTACATGGAACTATTAAATACAATAAAACAAAAAACTAATGACTTTTCTCCACAAAAAATAATCCTAGATTTTGAACAGTCAATGATTAATACTATATTAAAAACACCCCCCCATACCTGCATCCAAGGCTGTTACTATCATTTTAATCAGTGCTTATGGAGACACATGCAAAAATCTGCACTAAGCATAGAATATGCAACTAACTCTTCTTTTGCATATCAAATAAAAAAATTAACAGCCCTAGCTTATGTACCTGATACAGACGTCACAGAACATTACAACATCTTAATAGACAGCACCTTCTACAAAGAAAATGAAGCAAAACTAAGTCCACTATTAGACTATTTTGAAGATACATGGGTCGGGAGACTACACAGATCTGGCCACAGAAGAAACCCTAAATTCTTAATACCCTGGTGGAACGTATACAGAAGCACATTAAATGGGGAATCCAAAACTAATAACGCAGTTGAAGGATGGCATAATGCCTTTCTTCAATCAACAGGCAGAACAAAAACAACACTAGAAAAATTTATATCATGCCTACAAAAAGAACAGAGTTATCAAGAGTTCCGAATGGAACAATCCATAACTCAATTAACTCCAAAAACATCAAAACAAACTAAACAAATGCATAAATATCTAGAACAACAAGTAAAATTGTATCCTAGTACAAAAGGCCTGGAATACCTAAACATAATATCCAAAACTCTTTTTAAAACATTAATACAAATAAATGACAAATTACTCATCTATCAAACATACCATAAAAGTAACATTTATTTATTCTATCACAAAAATAATTAATTACTGTGTGTAACATATATTTAGATTTTAAAAATATATATTAACACACATTAATAATATTTGGAATAAAATAAAATACAACAACAATAATAATAAACATTACCCACCCACAATAAATAATAATAAATAAACTTACCAGTTTTTGCCCAAATGCTATAAATTCCATTTTCTACTAACACAATAGAAAGATTAAAAATACAGTTTCCCAAAAAAATGAAAAAATACAACTGTAGGAAAAAATAATAATCCATGTAGCAAATGTCCATAGGAAAACCATAAAAAACCTGAAAATGTATAAAATAGTAAAAACGCTCCAGGAAAACCGAAAAATGTAAACAAGTGTTACAAATATATTAGTCAATAAAACTAACAAACACTTGTTTAAAAAAACGACTCCTTCCGATACGAAGAACTCCTGAAAAGAAAATAGTGTAAAAACTAAAAGGCCCATTACGATACCCGGCGTAAAAAAATCCGCCAGGCATGAAAGCGGCAAAAATCCGCCCGCACACACCGTCTGAACACCGACCACGCCATTACGATTACACAAACCGAAAACCGCCATCGGCGGAAAAACCACACAAGATACCGCCCGCCCTCGTCCGAGTCGGAGTCAAACCGCCCGCCACGGACGGAAACACGCACGACAACACAAAACCGCCCGCCCTCACGCCCGACACACCGCACGTGAAATTACGATCGCACCGCCATGAGCGCGGGTAAACCACAAATATACCGCCCGCCAGCGCAAACAACGCCGATGAGAATTGACACGGCAGAAGCCATGGCGCCCACGTCCCTGCACAGAAACCATCCGCTGACAAAAACAATCGCACACAACATGGCCAACAAGTCCACACAGCAAGGCACGCACAAATACACAAGCACAGTACACATCCCGAAAACACCCCCTGGACAAACAAAAAATACAAAGGCCAGAACACCAGACACAACACACCTGAAAACAACAGACCATGAGGACACACCCACATAGGTAAGTACAAAAGCAGCACTCCCACAGACCACAACCCCTTGCAACATTGCAAACTAGAGAGGAGAGGAGAGGACACAGTGACACAGCAAGGACAGCAGCACACCACAGAAACGCACACATCACCACCACCACCACCACCACCACCACCACCAAACACCGGCACCACAAACCCCCTGCACATTACACAACACACACCGCACCAGCACCACAAACACCATGGCACCACAAAGAATGCCCAAGTTCACGCCCATTGAGCTGACGGTCATGGTCGACGAGATTATCAAGGTGCACCCACAAATCTATGGGAACCTGGTCCAGCACACACCACTAGCCACCAGAAACAGAATGTGGAACCGGATCGTAGACCAGGTCAATGCAGTCGGGACCCTGCCCAGGAACAGAGTTGAAATCAACAAACGGTGGAATGACGTCAAGAGCCTGGTCAAGAAGAAGGAGAGCAAGAACAGAGAGCTGGCTGCCGTCACTGGCGGAGGGAATCCCGCGCTCTTCAAGACCTTCAAAGCGTGGGAGGAGAAGGTGCGAGTCATTATACATCCGGAGATCCTCGCCGGATTAGCAGGGGAGTGGAGGCTGGTAAGTACAAACTAATGTATACCAGCACACCGCTATGTACTCACATGCACTACCACCATGCCACAGCTCCCAGGGACAAACACCCCCATGTCCAGCACACAATACACAACACATCACACACACATGCAACAGACACCACCACACACAGCCCAAACCTAACAACTGTAAGATACGTGGGGGCATGTGTACACTCAGCCAGCCACGTAACCACCAACAGGTCCCCAAGTATGCCAGAAGCGCCACAACGAGCACCCACCACACCCATGTGTCCGCCATAGCTGCACTAACCGACAAGTAACAGGTAAGTGGCAGGAACACAAAGTGCAGTGGGTGGGAGGGTGGACAGCTCAAGTACAACACACACCAGGCCCCTAGTCCCACAGCACAGCAAGGAGGAGCATCCCCCACACCCCACACCCACGTGTCAGCCACCGCAGTGCACACCGACAGCCGAAAGGTAGACATCACGGTCCACAACAATCGGTGTCAGTGGGTGTCCAGCCATCACCACGACCCACAACACCGCCCCCACCCCCACAGACCTGCAACATGGAGCACCCCCGCTTAGAACCATGTGGCATCCAGTACAGTGCACGCACGAACAACCTGCAGGTGGGAAACTGGACAGGGCTGGATTACTGGAGGCATGAGGACCGTAACACGACCAACACATGGGACATGTTACGTAGCAGACGAACACGCAGCACCGCCCACTGTCACGAACAAGTGAACAATGTGCACACGGACATGAACCACAGACTCACACCCCACATGACCCATCACAGACACAGCAACACCCAAGGAGCCACGTCTGCATGCACAAGCCACACTGAATATAGTACCACACGGCAGCCACTGTGCAACCCATCACACACAACCGAAACACCATTGAAGTCCTGTCCATGTAGCCCCTACTGCCTGTCAACCACACACCCCACAACTACGCCTATGTAAGACAAACAACACTAGACGCAACAGAGCGGAACAACATAAATGCACACGAACACCACTGAACCCATCAAACACACAGACACACCATGCACATACAACATACCATCCATCCCATCCGTCAGCCCCAGTCTCATGAAAGGCATGTCATCCGCACAGCTGCCACACATACAGCAGTCACGCTAAGATACATGCCCATGACCAACCATGTGCCAGAAGTCAATGAAGCGCACGCCACACTGTGAGCAACAACACACAACATGGGCCACACCCCCCGAGCACTGCAGTGATGCACATGGCACAGGGCAGCACGCACACCAAGGAGATGGGACAACTGCAATACGTCGGGTGGCACACAACCATCACACACTCATAACGATGCGTCCAATGCCATGTCCAGTAATCACAACAGACAGCAAATATGCAGGGTATGTCAGGCATGCACACACCTCAGACCATGCACTGTCATGCTGCCACAACACATGTCACGTTCGGCACCCATGGCTCACAGCATGTAGCCCAAAAGCATATTCCATCCCAAATGCGTTCCTGGGGCATGACCCCCATGTTGCCAAATGCGTTCCTAAGCGTTCCATATGCACCCCAAAAGCAAAGTACAAACCAGACCCAGGATGGGCCTGGAGCCCGCATACACCAGAGTCACAATAAGTAGGAGCACAGCAACACACCCATCGGCATAGCCAATCCGTCCCATGCCACATGTGCACAGCACACAGTCCCATTGCCAAGCACACACAACAACAGATTGTACAGCCACACACCCGCCTCCGGGACACACGTGCACGAGAGTGCACGAACGGAGAATGTCAGACAACCAATACAGACTTCGCCAGGTGCAACACAATAACAAATCTCATTCTCTCCACAGGTGACGAACTGCTGGATGCTGGGGATGGAGACAGCAGCCAGCACAGCCAGCCTACAAGCCCCCAACGAGGACACACGGATGTGGAGGATCTGTCCTCCTCTTCGGACACGGACCACCAAGCAGGCCCATCTAGTGTGGCAGGGCCCAGCCGCTCCCCAGGACCCCTCCTACCCACCAACCCATCATCCAGGGCTGCTGAACATTCCCAGCCCCCTGCTGCCACTGTCGTTGCGGCCACACCCACGGTCATTGCGGCCACACCCACGGGCATTGCGGCCACACCCACGGTCATTGCGGCCACACCCACGGTCATTGCGGCCACTACCACTGCCGCAACCGCCACCACGTCTTCGCTGGCCCCAGCCCCAGCGCAGGTGGTGGCCCGGACGACTGGATCCACCCTGGGAGCCAGGGCGAGGACCGTGGTGAGCAATGTGGCTAGTGGGCAGGCCGGTGGCAGCAGGACTGGTAGGAGGAGCAGGGTCAGGGAAACGCCAGCCTCCCCTGGGAGCCATGCCCTGCCTCAAATGGCCAGAGTCCTTGGGGCCTATGAAGAGGCCCAAGGACAATGGGCCAGGTCAGCTACAGACACGCGTGAGGTGCTGGGGGTGCTGAGGTCCATGGACGCCCGTATGGGCCAACTCGTGGACCTCATGGGCCAGCTGGTGGTGGCGGTGAGGTCACAGCCAGGGACAGCAGCTCCCCTCCGCCACCACCTGCCGGGGCGCAGGGTCGAGCAGCAGTGTCCAGTTCCCCTGCGTCCACAGCCAGTGAGCACACCTCAACCACCAGCAGGTCGCAAGCAGGCACCCCCTCGCAAACGTGGAAGGGGCCGTCCGAAGTGGAAACAGATCTCCCGGGAGGACTTCGCACGCTCCAGACGCAAGTGAGGCAGCCAGCCAGCCTTCCTTGACCACCCACTGCATTGACTTGGACTACGATCCCACTCCACACAGCCATCTGGATGGCATGTGTGTGTTGGACTATGGACATAGAACCAGTGGGTACACCCTGAGCATCACGCAGCCATGACCGACAGCTCATTGTCACTGCACGCACCACTTTTGTCATCACCTTACACACAATCACATGTCACAGTTTGAAATAAATGCACCTCTTCCACAAACTGCTGTCTGTGCCCTGTGTTTTAATTGTACGGAATACAACGGCCACCTTGAGCGGAACGGCACCTGATGCGTGGCATGGCAATGGAACCGGAGGGCCTGTAGGGACCTAGGGGTGGGAGACAGAACAGGAGCACATTCAATGAGTGTGTCACACACCCATCACACAGTACATGTCAACAACTACAAGCAATGTACACACATCGCACAGAGCAATAGGGCACAATGCCACAGCCACCATCAGTGGCATACTAACCTGGGCATGGAGCGTTGACACACAGCACGCAGTGAACAAAAGGCCACCCTGACACAGCACACACACACCTGCACAAATACAGACACATCAGCCGTCGTACATGGACACTCACCGTCAAGTGAAGTAGCGGGCGATGAGCTGCTGGCGCACATTCCCAGCTTCCTCCTCTCCGCTGTCCTCCTCACTCGAGCTGTCCTGGTCTGCGGGCTGGGGCCCTGGTTGATCTCCGTCATCCACAATGAGGGGGATCTGCTTCCGAATGGCCAGATTGTGCAGCATGCAGCACGCCACCACTATCTGGCACACCTTCTGTGGGGAGTACGCCAGCGCACCCCGGTGCGGTCCAGGCACCTGAACCTGGACTTGAGGAGGCCAAAGGTACGCTCGACCACACGTCTGGTCCTCCCATGTGCCTCATTGTAGCGATCGTCTGCTGGGGTGCGAGGATTCCTCAATGGACTGAGCAGCCATGCCCCATTCGGGTACGCAGAGTCACCTGGGTGTGAGGGACACAGAGAACCGTTGCTATTCCAACTGGACAGGGGACAGCATCGCACAACCAGCACGCTACACCACTCCACATACTCACCGACAATACAGCCACGATCCTGTTGCAGATTGGACATCAGTCGTGGCAAGATGCTGTTGCGCATTACGTGTGCGTCATGGGCCGAGCCTGGGAACTTTGCACACACGTGGGTTATCACCATGTCCGCAAGGCACACCACTTGCACATTCAGGGAGTGCGTGTGCTTCCTGTTGCGGTACAGGTGCTCAGTGGCCTGTGGTGGAACAAGGCCAACATGTGTGCAATCAATGGCACCAACGACGTGTGGGATCCTGCCAAGGGCATAGAATGCACCCTTCACTGCCGCCAATTCACGAGCCCTGGGGAATCTGATGTACCTGTTTCGGTACAGCATCATGGCTGCCAGTACATCCCTCAGCACCTTGCTGAACATGGGCTGGGACATCCCTCCTCCACTGCCCACTGTGTGCTGGAATGACCCAGTGGCGAAGAAATGCATGGCGGCCATCACCTTAGCCGTGGGGGTGAATGCTGTCGGATACACCCTGCGGGGACGGAGATGGGGTTCCAACATGGCACACAGTCGATGCAGGGTTGGCCTGTCCAGCCGAAACTTCCTTATGACCTCAGTATCCTCCATGTCCGCCAGCAATTGGTATGGGCGGTCAATGTTCGGTCTCCGCCTAGGGAAGATGGCAGTGGACACATGTCAAAGCAACACAACACATAGCAATTTCGCATTCACATCACTGACATGACTGAGCAAGCACATGAGTCACAGCCCAGCTGTCAAGCAGGGACGGCACGGCCACAATACACTTACACAGGTCTCCCACCAATGGCAATGGCTAGTGATGCAAACCACTGCCATGGTCATGCACATGGGGATCTAGGCCCCAATGACTTGCGGGGCGTGCTGATGGGGACTGACTGCATATTCGTCAAGCGGCAACGCCACGGCAACATGAATGTCTGCTGAGCATGGCACTGCTTCCGAGGCTGGATGAGTATGGCACACGACGACGACGATGTGGGCACAGGCTGAGCGGCCAAAACAAGTGGGACCTGTGGCACGAGGGGATATGAGACAGTAGTAGGTGTCAGCACTGCACCCTATGTACAGCACTGTACGGATCACACCTCCCGAAACATTGACAGGTGTCCACATTGACAGCCCCATGCCAAGACGGCTGTGTGCTTGCAGTCACACGTCACAGGTGAGAGGTTACATTGCACGTGCCAGGTGGCAGACGTACATAGTGGGAGCTATCATGTGTGTGCATGTGTCTCCTGTTCAGGATCCACCAGATGGGCGCTGACTCTGTACTGACCATTGGACACAGCATGTTCCGTGGAAGGCTTGTGTGTGTGGGATGGTGGCACTGGATGTGCCTCCGTTGGGTGGGGGGCCATGCACAGGGCGGGTACGTCGATGATTGCGCATTGTTGGTCACGGTGGGTGCACCCACTAAGATGTGTTGCCCTGTGTACAATTCCTATGTCCGCATGATGATGGACTGTAGATGTGGGCAGACTACACATTGGTCGATGTGCTGTCTATGTGCATGTGCCTTCACACCAGGCACAGCTGCCCCTGCACATGTGACCCCTGCTGGACTCGCTGCTGGGTCTGTGGAGCTGATGCACCTTCTGTGCGTGGGGCGGACAGCTCACCTCACTTCCCTCATTGCGCATGTCATGACTTTGCCGCAGGTGACATGGATCATGGAGGGCCCACATGTACGCGTGGGTAGGCTACACATGTTTGTTCACTGGTCGCCACCCCCAGTCAGTGTTTCGAATGGGAAGGTTGTTGTGCTGGTGGTATATTCGATGTGGCGGATGGGCGGGCCTAGGTGCGGGCTTACATTCCGGACATGGGGGGTAGTTGGATTGGCGACTAGTTGCAGTACACACGGGACACGTCTCTTCCTTTCCACATCTGGGTCATCCCTTGTACTCACTGACAGTGATACAGTCATCTTCGCCCCAGCCCTCATGTCCTCCCCTCGCTCCCCCAATATGCATGTGCACCTGCGAGGCTAGCGCTTGCACAGGCAGCCCCAAGCTCGCACCAGAGAGGGCAAGGAGTGTATGTGTGGGTCCAGTTGCACGAGTGGGCTGTCTCAGGGTATGATGTGTGGCGGGACGCCGTCCACCTGCGTGGTGCCCCAAATGGAGACCCGGCCTGCATGGACTATGCATCACAGTCTTCGCCTTCCGGATCCGCCACCTGCGACACCCAGTGGCTGTGGCTGCCCTTGCGGCCAGGCCGCGTCCGTCTGTGACTGATGGCCCACACATTCACTCTTTGGCCTCTCTGGGGAGGGCTCGGGGGTGGTGGCGCACGCGCTTGCACTTAGTCGCAATGGCATGTGGCGTGGTTGGTATAATGGGCAATGGATGGGATGGTGCGAGCCACCTCCCGTGACGTCAGTGCTGCTCGTGCTGAGGTGCGTCCCCCTACACTTCCATTTGACTTGTGCCATGCTACACGTTGAGGTTCTATTGCCTGCGTGATATGACCAGGAGGAGCGCGAGGAGACCTCTCACACACCATGCTCCACTGCCATCCCGTGCCCTGTATCGCCTGTGCGGATTGACTATGTTGGGGTTACACCTGGTCGACTGGGGCTGTGTGTGCCTTGTCAAGGGGCATGGCGGGCGCACAACAGGATCCAGCTAGTCCACGGAGGGTGGGCTGACGTGTGCGCCTGGTTCCGCATTGTTCGTGTGCCCGGCTGCTGTGCACACACGTGTTCACTTCCCCCCGACAGGTGTCCTCTCACAATGCCCAGGGAAGCGGTGGTGTACTGTTCATGACCCCTCCCAACACGGCGTGCTCCAACTTGGCATGTGCGCATCTACCCGTCGCACCCACCCACCTGAGCACTGCGTCCATACGACTTCACACGACACATGTGTGTCTTCCACAGTTGTGCTACTCATTTGCGTTGACATCCAATACCAGTGGACTACATGGTCATGTCACGACTGCCGTGTACTTCACATACTCTCATCCTCTCTCATTCGTACTTGTGAAATGAGTCAGCGGAGACAGTTTTGGTTTCAAACATTATATTGAGTCTTCTGTCCTCTGTGATGCAGTATAGTGGACACTACTGGCAGCGGAATACATGTTGAGGATATACTGAGCATGATTACAAATGGGATAGGGTGTGGGGTTACATGTGATTGGCTGTTGCATGTGGGATGTGGGCTTCAGAGTTACATCTGCTTGGCCAAGGCTGTGCTAATGTACATTTACGTATAGCTGCGGAGCTGCGGACTTTGACACAGACGGTATACAAGTAGCCTACCAGACCGCTTGGCATCATGGGCACAGTCCATCTCAGTTCCATGTGACAGGTTTGCTGCGGTTGTTCCTCATGCACGCGTGCATGTGAGATGACATCAGGGCATGTGCTTGCGTGCATGCAGCGGCGTGCCACTTGTTGTTGCAATGTGGTGGTTACTGGACATGTCACAGTCACTGGGGTCGTGTTGTTGTTGTTTGCACTTGTCGTCCGTGCAAAGGTCCTGGTATGGGATTCCCGGGGCGGGGGTGGGAGGGGTGCAGCACCCACAGACTCCAGGCGACCTATTCATGTCCACTGAGCGGTGTGTGTGTCCATGGGCGCTGGATCCATGTCGTGTCCTGGTTGTTCGTGCAGTTCCGTCCATGTGGGTGCGATACACAGACCCCATGCCACTGCCTCCCACGATGCATGCGGTGTTCCTGGATGTGATGGGGAACAGTGTGCATGTCCCGGTCATATCCGATGTCATGGCGATGTCGTTGATGGTGTGGTAATTGTTGCCGGTCGTTTGGTATGGCTGTTGTGGTGGTGACTGGCCAGTCCGTGCGGAAGCTAAGCATGGGTGCGGGGTTGGACATCATAGGTCAATCGGGGAACCTGCGTTGGGGTCCGACGAATTTACAGGTTGTCAGGTATGCGATGCCGTCCAGCAGGGCTTCCATGTCATTGGTGGTGTTTATGTTTGCCAGCCAATGTAGCGGATGGTGGCTGTCAAGGTGTTGTTCGTAAGTTGTCCCTTGGAGGACCATGATGGGGCATGCTGGGTGACATTCGATGTAGCTGTGCTCGATGATCCGTCGTGTGGAGGCACAGTGGTCCCATTTCAGTGCGGGTGCGATGTTGGCCACATACGCCATGCCCCCATAGGCAGAGCAGGCCCTGTCGTGTGCGTCCAGAGGGAGGAGTAGTGGTAGCAGGTCCGCCTTTAGACATGCCGGGTTGGAGAGACACATCTCCACGGGATGCTGGTAGGGACACCTCCGACAGTAGAAGACGGGTATGACGCAGCTGAACAATGTGATGCGGTAAGTCAGTCGGTAACTTACGTTCAGCAGGGACAGGAGTTCGCATCCCAATATATGTATCAGGTTGGTTTTGTACAGCTTGACCTGTCCGGCGTAGTTGGGTAGGTGTGTTGCGGTTGCCATTTTGCAGCGGTGCGTTGTGGTGGCGTGCTCCGGCTGTGTGTGCAGTCTGCAATGTGCACGCTCCGAGGTTGCTGTGAGCTCTGTGTAGTCGTAGGGAGACAGGACTTGTGTTCTGTTGGCTTGTGCGGAGGACACGGGCCCTCATCCCACATGCTTCTCAGACAGTTCAAGGTCAGTGATGTGTGACTCCTTCCAATTAACTTGCATGGGGCCGACATGGGGGAGTGTTTTCTTTATTCTTTCCCGTCCGTTGTGTTCTTCTGTGATATGCGCTATCTGCCCTGTGGTCGGTCTCCTCTGCATGCCTGTGTTGGTCTTTTATTGGACAATGGCTGTATTCACCGGCTTCTTTCGTAGGGCTGTGGTTTCGGAGTTGGAATGGAAGGTCATTCAGTGCTGTCTGCTCTCCCTTGTGTGGGCGGCAGGCTGCCTTTCCGCTCTGCGTTGGGCCTTGTGTGTGAGTGTTATTCTTGGGCCACCTGTTGTCGGTCCCCGGGCTCTTTGGTGTTCCGTTTTGTATGTCTTGTTCATATGTGCAGGGTGGTATGGGTGTTTCAGTGTGGTACTGGCGTTCCTCTTCCCGAAGGGGCCCTGCTTCTCCTAGTTGGTGTTGCCGCCGCTGTGTGCTTCGCCATGTTTGTTGCACTGGGGTGTGTCCTGCTGTTGCGTGACTTCACTGACATGTGTGCGTCGGTTGTGTGACGTTGGGTGTTGTCCGTGAATTGGGCGTTGGGGACATGTCTGTGGCAGGCCTGTCACGTGTCATGTGCGTTCGGGGTGGGGCTGGTGTGTGTGCTGCTTGGTTGTGTCCCTGTGTCTGTGTGCGACGCATGCATGGCGCTGCGGTTGGCCTCTGCGTTGTGCGCATGTGTGGCAGCGTCATCGCCGCTTTGGGGCCGTGACGGGGTGGTTGGTTCCTAGTCCCAGGTGGTGTGTACACATGTGTTACGAGATGTTACAATTTGGCCTGTGTGTCATATGTGGATGCTATGGTAGATGTGTCGTGTACACGCGGGGGTGGGGGGTTGTCCGCTTTTTCCGCCCTTGCACTGTGTGCGCTGTTTGCGTGCACTTGTTGTATGTGTGCCTACCTGCGTCTTCGCGGTACGTTGCGTCCTTGGTGGTGCATCAGATAGAGCATAGGGAGGGCCTGCAGTGCTGGATTCATGCTCGGGGGTGCCGCTTCTTCAATGTCCGTGCTTGGCGTTCGTGTTACCGCTTCGGTTTGACGTACGGTGTCTCTTAGCCGTGGGTTCAGTTTGTGTGCGGCATCGTAATTTGTACGCCGGGCGGTACGTGTTTCGTCGGACGGTGTGTGTCAATTGTGCTGCGCCGCTACGTGTACGGGCGCACTTTGATGGCGGACGGTGTTGCTGGCTTGCCGGCGGTGTTTGGCTGACTTTTCGCATCGTAATCGGGCGGGCGTGTGGACTGCTGCGTGCAGGCGGTAACTGGTGGTTTTTGCATCCGGCAGCACGGCGGTAGTGCTTCCGCCCGACATCCTAATGGGCCCCTAAAGCACATACATTCCCACCCACATTAAATCACACATAAACAGTTACTACGAGCTTTAAATTTGATAAAAATATACATTAAACACCGAAATCGTAACTCTCTAAACAGGCCTACACAACGTTAACAATACGTAAAAACACAACACGTAACTATAACATATAACATTTCCGAATATAACTAATAAACATCTAACTACACTAAACAGTATCTAACTAGGTTCAAAATATATTTAAAACTTAGTTAAAACAAAGAAAACAAACCTTACCTTCAGCGACGTGAAGTATCTCCCAACCGCGAGCTTCTCTTCAGCAAAAATGACACAAAACGACATTACCCGGTTACAAAATAACACGCCCAAAACATAATAAAAAGTGTAACCATATAAAATTGAACTCATTTAATACAGTAAAATGTTACTTTACATACAAAAAATGTACAACTGTTTAAATAAAACTGTTCAATTTTTTTTGATGTAAGAATAAATTGTGATATAATGTACCTAATTTGTAAAATTATAAAAATAAATAATATAATAAATATATTATTTATTATTATAATTACATGAAATAATAAATACAATAAAACAATGTACAAAAATTGTTATAAATATTTTTCATGCATTATACAAATATATTTCTGTTAAAAAAATGTTTTAATTTAAAAACAGTGTAAAAATAATTAATATTAATATTTTTAATATTAATATTAATTTAAAAATTGTAAAATGTATGTAAGAAAAATAAAAAATGTTAAACATTTATATTTTATGTAAACAATTTGCACTTTCTATGTATAAATATATACAATACCTATTACTGTATTAAATATAATTTAAAACACAAAATTCTACTGTTTTGTTAAAAATTTATATGTACTTAAAAAAAAATGTAAAAAATAGAGGAAATGAACATAACATATTTTCTGAAATATATGCACTAATATGTTTCTATTGAATTATAATGTAATAAAATATTTTACTGTATTATCCTACTCATATAAATAAACAATAAAAAATTATATCAACTACAATAAAAATAGTGTGTTTTCTATTTATGTTGATTTTACTTATTTTATCTATATTTTACATATGTTAATTCTATTTTGTTTTACAAATATTATATTAAATTAATACTGTCAATTTATTAATTAACATTACTCATTTTTTAATGCATAATTATCTTATATATTTTTCTAATACTAAATTTTAATATATTAATAAAAATATTAAATAAAAATAGAATATTATTTATTATCCTACACTATAATTAATTAATAAACTATTACAACTCCAATATATAATAATTAAATACAGTTACTGTACACTAACATATTTTTATATACTATTCCTACCACAATATAAATTAATTTCAGCAAATGCTGCACAGTGAACATAATTAATTTACTATAACAACTCCAATACACATTAAATAAAGTAAATGTTGAACACTAAAAATAAATATTTTAATATTCCCAACTCAATATAAAATAATTAAGATAAATGCTGGACACTAACATAAATAATTTACTATTCCCACTCCATTCTATATTAAATTAGAGTAGGTGCTGGACACTAAACATAAATAATTTACTATTCCCACTCCAGTTCTATATTAAATTAGAGTAGGTGCTGGACACTAAACATAAATAATTTACTATTCCCACTCCAGTCTATATTAAATTAGAGTAGGTGCTGGACACTAAACATAAATAATTTACTATTCCCACTCCAGTCTATATTAAATTAGGGTAGGTGCTTAAAAATAAACCTAAATAATTTACTATTCCCACTCCAGTCTATATTAAATTAGAGTAGATGCTGGACACTAAACATAAATAATTTACTATTCCCACTTCAGTCTATATTAAATTGGGGTAGGTGCTTAACAGTAAACCTAAATAATTTACTATTCCCACTCCAGTCTATATTAAATTAGAGTAGGTGCTGGACACTAAACATAAATAATTTACTATTCCCACTCCAGTCTATATTAAATTAGAGTAGGTGGTGGACACTAAACATAAATAATTTACTATTCCCACTCCAGTCTATATTAAATTGGGGTAGGTGCTTAACATTAAACCTAAATAATTTACTATTCCCACTACATTCTATATTAAATTATAGCAGGTGCTGGACACTAAACATAAATAATTTACTATTCCCACTCCAGTCTATATTAAATTAGAGTAGGTGCTGGACACTAAACATAAATAATTTACTATTCCCACTGCAATGTATATTAAATTACAGTAGGTGCTGGACACTAAACATAAATAATTTACTATTCCCACTCCAGTCTATATTAAATTGGGGTAGGCGCTAACAGTAAACCTAAATAATTTACTATTCCCACTCCAGTCTATATTAAATTAGAGTAGGTGCTGGACACTAAACATAAATAATTTACTATTCCCACTCCAGTCTATATTAAATTATAGTAGGTGCTGGACACTAAACATAAATAATTTACTATTCCCACTTCAGTCTATATTAAATTGGGGTAGGTGCTTAACAGTAAACCTAAATAATTTACTATTCCCACTTCATTTTATATTAAATTAGAGTAGGTGCTGGACACTAAACAGAAATAATTTACTATTCCCACTCCAGTCTATATTAAATTAGAGTAGGTGCTGGACAGTAAACATAAATAATTAACTATTCACACTGCAATATAAATTAAAATAAACTATATACTAATAACTAAACATTACTAATTACATTTCCCCCCCCCCCAAAAAAATTCATAATAACTCCCAAACATGGGTGTCCATTACGATGTCGGACGGTAAAAAATCCGCCATCTACCACAGTGTTAAAAATCCGCCCGCCTACACCGTCTGAATACCGACCGAGCAATTACGATGCCGCGAACCGAAAACCGCCGGAGGCGGAAAATAAACAGAAAATACCGCCCGCCCATGTCCGAGTCTAAGTCCATCCGCCCGCCACGGACGGAAAGACGCACGACAAGCCAAAACCGCCCGCCCTGACGACCAAGACACCGCCCGTGAAATTAGGATCGTACTGACATGAGCGCGGAAAATCCACAAATACACCGCCCGCCAGCGCAAACAACAGTGACGAAAATGGACACGGCGGAAGCCCTGGCGGCCACGTCCATGCACAGAAACCATCCGCTGACGAAAACAAACACACACAACATGGCCAACAAGTCCACACAGCAACCCACGCACAAATACCCAAACACAGTACACATCCCGGAAACACACCCCCCTGGACAAAAAAATCAACAACAAATCCCAGAACACCAGCCACAACACACCTGAAAACAACAGACCATCATGACACACCCACATAGGTAAGTACAAAACCAGCCCCTTCACAGACCACAACCCCCTGCAACATTACAAACTGAGGACGAAAGCACACAACACAGCGAGACAGAAAGGACAGCAGCACACCACAGACACGCACCTATCACACCCATCACCACCACCACCACCAAACACCAAACCCCCTGCACATCACACACCACACACCGTACCAGCACCACAAACACCAAAACACACACCATGGCATCACACAGAATGCCCAAGTTCACTTCCACCGAGCTGACGGTCATGTGCGACGAGATCGTCAAGGTGCACCCACAAATCTAGGGCAACCAGGTCCAACAGACACCACTATCCACCAGAAACCGGTTGTGGAGCAGGATCGTAGACCAGGTCAATCCAGTCGGGAACGTTCCACGCAACAGAGGAGAAATTAACAAAAGGTGGAACGACCTCAAAAGCGTGGTCAAGAAGAAGGAGAGCAAAAATCGAGAGCTGGCTGCCAGGACTGGCGGAGGGAATCCCGCGCTATTCAAGACCTTCAAGGCGTGGGAGGAGAAGGTGCGAGTCATCATACATCCGGAGATCCTCACCGGATTAACAGGGGAGTGGAGGCTGGTAAGTACAAACAAACGTATACCAGCACACCGCTATGTAATCACATGCACTACCACCATGCCATAGCTCCTAGGGACAAACACCCCCATGTCCAGTACACAATACACAAGACATCACCCACACATGCAACAGACACTCACACACACTCAGCCCAAAGCTACCAACTAACAAAACCATGGGGGCATGTGTACAGTCAGCCAGCACCGCAACTTCCACCAGGTCCCCTTGTACTCCAGATGCGCCAGAATGAGCACTCCCCACACCCACATCCATGTGTCCGCCATAGCTGCACTGACCGACAAGTAACAGGTAAGTAGCCGGAACACAAAGACAGTGGGTCGGAGGGGGACAGCTGAAGTAAAACACCCACCAGGCCCCCACTACCACAGACCAGCAAGGTGGAGCACACCCCACATCCATGTGTCCGCCATAGCTGCACTGACCGACAAGTAACAGGTAAGTAGCCGGAACACAAAGACAGTGGGTCGGAGGGGGACAGCTGAAGTAAAACACCCACCAGGCCCCCACTACCACAGACCAGCAAGGTGGAGCACAACCCACATCCATGTGTCCGCCATAGCTGCACTGACCGACAAGTAACAGGTAAGTAGCCAGAACACAAAGACAGTGGGTCGGAGGGGGACAGCTGAAGTAAAACACCCACCAGGCCCCCACTACCACAGACCAGCAAGGTGGAGCACACCCCACATCCATGTGTCCGCCATAGCTGCACTGACCGACAAGTAACAGGTAAGTAGCCGGAACACAAAGACAGTGGGTTGGAGGGGGACAGCTGAAGTAAAACACCCACCAGGCTCCCACTCCCACAGACCAGCAAGGTGGAGCACCCCTCCCTCCCAGTACCATGTGGCATCCATTGCATTGCGCACTCAGAAACAACCTGTAGGTGGGAAAATGTACAGGGCGGGGCGTCTGTAGGCATGAGGACTGTACTACGACTGACACATGGGACATGTCACGTAGCAGAGGAACACGCAGCACTGCTCCCAGTCACAATCATGAGACCAATGTGCACACGGACATGTTCAACAGAGTCAAACCCCACATGACCCATCACAGATACAGCAACACCTAAGGAGCCACGTCTGCATGCACAAGTCCCACTGGAGCACAGACCCACACGGCAGGCACTGTGCCACCCATCACACACATCAGCAACACCATCAAAGTCCTGTCCATGTAGTCCTCCCTGCCTGTCACCCACACATCGTACAACAACGCCCACGTAAGACAGACCGTACTAGAAGTAGCAGCTTGGAACCACAATATTGCACACAAAGACAACTGGACCCATGAAACACACAGGCGCACAATGCACATTCAACATATCATCCATCTCATCTCTCAGCCACAGTGTCATGAAAGGTATGTCATCCGAACAGCTGGCCCTCATACAGTAGTCATGCAAAGATACCTGCCCATGACAAATCAAGTGCCTGCAGTGACTGAAGCGCACGTCACACTGCGAGTAACAACACACATAATATAGTCAACACCCCAAGAGCACAGCACTGATGCACATGTACCAGGGGAGCACGCACACAAAGGATTTGGCCCATCTGCAATACGTCGTGTGGCACACAACAAGCACGAACTCACAACAATGCTACCAATGTGATGTCCATGAATGACAACAGTCAGCAGATATTCCGGGCATGTGAGACAGACACACACCTTTGTCTATGCACTGTCATGTTGCCAGAACACATGTCACGTTCTGCACCCATTACCCACAGCATGTACCCCAAAAGCATATTTCAACCCAAGAGCGTTTAGGGGCTGGACCCCCTTATGGCATCAGCGTACCTAAGCGTTCCATCCTTCCCCTAAACCATCGTTCAACCCAACATCGTCTATGGTCCTGGAGCACGCATACACCCGAGCCACAAAATGTAGGAGCATAGCAACACACACCCATCGGCATTGCTAATCCGTCCCATGCCACATGTCCACATCACACAGTTCCATTGCCTAGCCGACGCATACACACATCGTACATCCACACACACGCCACTGGGAAACCTGTGCACGACAGTGCACGAACTGTGAATGTCAGACAACCAATACATACTTTGCTAGGTGCAACACAATGACCCATCTCATTCTCCCCACAGGTGCCGAACTGCTGGATGCTGGAGAGGGTGACAGCAGCCAGCACAGCCAGTCCGCAAGTCCCCGACCCGGACTCACGGATGTAGAGGAGCTGGACACCTCTCCGGACACGGACCACCCAGCAGGCCCATCTGGAGTGGCATGGCACACCCGCTCCCCAGGGCCCCTTCTGCCCACCAACCCATCACCCAGGGCTGCTGACCAGTCACAGACCCCTGCTGCCACGGTCGTTGCGGCCACCACCACCGCCGCAACCACCACCACCACCACACCATCCCTGGCCACAGCCGCTGCGCAAGCGGTGGCACAGCCGTCGGGCTCCACCCTGGGAGCCAGAGCGAGGACCGTGGTGAGCAATGTGGCTAGTGGGCAAGTCGGTGGCAGCAGTACTGGTAGGAGGAGCAGGGCCAGGCCAACGCCATCTGAGCCTGGGAGCCAACCCCTGCCGCAAATCGCCAGAGTCCTTGGGGCCTATGAAGAGGCCCAAGGACAATGGGCCAGGTCGGCTACCGACACGCGGGAGGTCCTTGGGGTGTTGAGGTCTATGGACGCCCATATGGGCCAAATCGTGGCCCTCATGGGCCAGCTGGTGGTGGGGGGAGGGCACAAGCAAGGCCAGCAACACCACCTCCGCCACCACCTGCTGTGGCGCTGGGTCGTGCAGCATCGCGTTCCCCTGCGTCCACAGCGAGTGAGCACTCCTCAGCCACCACCAGCGGCACATCAACACACCCCCCCCACCAAACGTGGAAGGGGCCGTCCGAAGAGGAAACAGGTGTCCAGAGAGGACTTCGCACGCACCAAACGCCAGTGAGTCAGCCAGCCACCTTGACCACCTACTGCATTGACTTGTACTACGATCCTACCCCACACTGCCATGTGAATGGCATGTGTCTGTTGGACTGTGGACATGGAACTTCATGGGTACACCCTGACCATCACGCAGCCATGACCGTCAACTAATTGTCACAGCATGCACCACGTTTGTCATCACCTTGCACACAATCACATGTCACCGCTGTAAATAAATACACCTTGAACACAATCTGCTTCATGTGTCCTGGGTTTATTCAACGATGTGCAATCGCCACCATGAGCAGAAATGCATCTGCTGTGTGGTATGTCGATGGGACAGGAGAGGCTGTAGGGACCTAGGGGTGAAAAACAGAACAAGAGTACATTCAATGAGTGTGTCACACACTCATCACACAGTACTTGTCACCAACTACAAGCAATGTACACACATCACACAGAGCAACAGGGCACACTGCTACAGCCGCTGCCAGTGGCATACCAACCTGGACATGGACCATTGACACACAGCACTCAGTGAACAAAAGGCCCCCGTGACAGAGCACACATACACCTGCACAACTACAGCTACTTCAGCCGTCGTACATGGACACTCACCGTCAAGTGAAGTAGCGGGCGATGAGCTGCTGACGCACATTCACAGCTTCCTCCTCTCCACTGTCCACTTCACTCGAGCTGTCCTGGTCTGCAGGCTGGGGCCCTGGCTGATCTCCGTCATCCACAATTAGGGGGATCTGCTTGCGAATAGCCAGATTGTGCAGCATGCAGCAAGCCACTATTATCTGGCACACCTTCTGTGGGGAGTACGCCAGTGCACCCCGGTGCGGTCCAGGCATCTGAACCTGGACTTGAGGAGGCCAAGGTACGCTCAACCACACGTCTGGTCCTCCCATGTGCCTCATTGTAGCGGACATCAGCTGGGCCCCCAGGACGTCGCAATGGGCTGAGCAGCCAGGGTCCATTCGGGTAAGCAGAGTCACCTGGGTGTGAGGGACACAGAGAACCGTTGCAATTCCAACTGGACACAAGACAGCATCGCACAGCCAGCACGCTACACTACTCCACATACTCACCGACAATCCAGCCACGGTCCGGTTGCAGATTGGCCATCAGTTGTGGTAGGATGCTGTTGCGCATGATGTGCGCGTCATGTGCTGATCCTGGGAACTTGGCACACACG
Organism: Calotriton arnoldi; assembly: GCA_963921515.1. Classification (NCBI taxonomy): domain Eukaryota; kingdom Metazoa; phylum Chordata; class Amphibia; order Caudata; family Salamandridae; genus Calotriton; species Calotriton arnoldi. The sequence continues at coordinate 2,732,494 of CAWUFW010000747.1, forward strand.
TGGGTAATCACCATGTCCGCAAGGCACACCACTTGCACATTCAGGGAGTGCGTGTGCTTCCGGTTGCGGTAGAGCTGCTCAGTGGCCTGTGGTGGAACAAGGCCAACATGGGTGCAATCTATAGCACCAACGACGTGGGGGATCCGTCCAAGGGCATAGAAAGCACCCTTCACTGCCGCCAATTCACGAGCCCTGGGGAATCGGACGTATCTGTTCCTGTACAGCATCATAGCTGACAGTACATCCCTCAGCACCATGCTGAACATGGGCTGGGACATCCCACCTCCACTGCCCACTGTGTGTTGGAATGACCCAGTGGCGAAGAAATGCAGTGCAGCCATCACCTTAGCCGTGGGGGTGAATGCTGTTGGATACACCCTGCGAGGACGGAGGTGGGGTTCCAACATGGCACATAGACGATGCAGGGTGGGTCGGTCCAGACGATATTTACGGATGACCTCTACATCCTCCATGTCTGACAGCAATTGGTAGGGGCGATGAATGTTTGGTCTCCGCCTAGGAAGGATGGAAGTGGACACATGTCAAAGCAAGACGCCACATGGCATATTCACATACACAAAACACAAATGACTGAACAAGCACTTGAATCACAGAACAGCTGACAAGTAGGGACAGCACAGCCACAATACACTTACACAGGTCCCCTACCAATAGCAATGGGCAGTGACACACACCATTGCTATGAGCATGCACATGGGGATCTAGGCCTCAATGACTTGTAAGGCATGCTGATGGTAACAGACTGCATATTCGGCAAGCGGCAACACCGCGGCAACATGACTTGCTGCTGTGCATCACACTGCTTCCGAGGCTGGGTGAGTATGGCACACACCAACAACGCTATGGACACAGGCTGAGCGGCCAAAACAAGTGGGGCCTGTGGCACGGGGGATATGAGACAGTCATTGGTGTCACCACTGCACCCTATGTACAGCACTGTACGGATCACACCTCCAGACACATTGACAGGTGTACACATTGACAGCCCCATGCCAACACGGCTGTGTGCTTGCAAATACACATCACAAGTGACACGTAACATTGCACGTGCCAAGTGGCAGATGTACATAGTGAAAGATGGCATGTGTGTGCATATGCATATCCCATGCCCCATGCCAATGTGTACATGATGATGTGCCAACAGACATGTGGAGGCTGGCCACTGGCCGTTCCTGCCTATGCACACAGCATGTTGTGGCCCCGTCCATTGTGCACCTGCACCCACACACAAATCATGGCCACACCTGCAGATGCAGTGCGCACATCATACTGTGTGGTGCACATGGCATCAGCGGACTGTACCCGCCATGGTCCAGGCCCTTATGGGCAACTTCAATGTCCCTCGCGGTTGCACCCTGCGTGTTCCACTATGGAGGTAAGCGTCCCGGGCCAGCTGGGAGCAGGCCTACGTCTGCAATTGAAGCTGCCAGACATGGTACACGGATTGCAGCAGCTTGGACCCACTGTAACTGACCCAGGGGGTTATATGTGTGTGTGAGTGGGACAGGCATTACCACATCTACCTGGAACTGCAGCCTGGCACCCCTCGAGAACACATGCTGCTGCCACCTCTCCACCTACACGTCGATGACGCTGAGGACATGTCCAGGTCCACTCACCAGCGAGGAGCTCTAGATCCTGGATTCCGAGCTCCACACACACTGCACATGGCTATTCCTTGCGAAATTTGTGTGTGGGAGACAGCTGCAGTGTGTGTGTGGGTGCATGTGGGTGACACACATGTCGTTGATCCGCAGCACTATGAGTCAGAGCCTGTGGTGTTCAAACATCCACTGCTCACCATGCTGACTGCAGGTGGCATGGGTATGTGTGCTCTCGGGCGCTTTGACCTGTCTGTCCCTCCCGAGTGGTGGTACATGGCAACTTCATGTCAGACATCCAGTGACCCAGCCAATTGGCAATGCAGGTCTCAGTGCACTTGTTGGTCGTGTGCATGTCAGGCTGGGGCCATGCTGCCCTTCTCAGTCCCAGCAGGCCTGGCCTGCACATTGACTGCACAATGCCAGTAGGTGACAACACAGACTGCCTAGTGGGTTACATGTGTCTCCTGTTCAGGACCCTCCGGATGGGCGCTCACTCAGTCCTGTCTATTGGACACACCATGCCTCGTGACAGGGATGTGTGTGTGAGATAGTGGCACTGAATGTGACCTCCGTTGCGGGGTGGGCCATGCACAGTGCGGGTACGTTGATTGTTGCGCAGTGTTGGTCACAGTGGGTACACCCACACAGATGTGTTGTCTTGTGATCTTTTGCTAGGTCCGCCTGACAATGGACTGTAGATGTGGGCAGACTACACATTGGACGATGTGCTGTCTATATGCATGTGCCTTCACACCAGGCACAGCTGCCCCTGCACATGTGACCCCTGCTGCCCTCAGTGCTGGGTCTGTTGAGCTGATGCACCATCTGTGCGTGGGGCAGACAGCTCTGCTCACTACCGTCATTGTCCATGACATCACTTTGCCGCAGGTGACATGGATCATGGAGGGCCCACATGTACGCGTGGGTGGACTACACAAGACTGTCCAATGGTTGTCACCCCCAGTCAGTGCTTCGAATGGGAAGAATGTGGTGCTGGTACTCATTTTGATGTGTCGAGTGTGCGGGGCTAGGTGCGGGGCTACATGCAAGACATGGGAAGGTCATCGGCTTATCTACTAGTTGCAATACACACGAGACACGTCTTTTTCTGACCACATCAGGGGCATTCCTTAAACTAACTGAAAGTCAAACAGTTATCTTTTACACTGTCCTCATGGCCTCCCCTCGCTCACACCAATATGCATTTGCACATGAGAAGCTAGCGCATGCACAAGCAGCTCCAAGCTCGCCCCAGAGAGGCCAAGGAGTGTATGTGTGGGTCCAGTTGAACAAGTGGTCTGTCTCACGGTATGATATGTGGCGGGACGCCGTCCACCTGCGTGGTGCCCCGACTCGAGACCCGGGCAACATTGACAATGCATGACAGGCTCCGCAGTCCGGATACACCACCTGCAACACACAGAGGCTGTAGCTGCCCTAGCGGCCCAGGCCGCGTCCAACTGGAGCTCATGGACCCACACATTCACTCTTTGGCCTCTCTGGGGCGAGCTCGGAGCTGCTTGTGCACGCGCTGGCTTCTCTGTTGCAATGGCATGTGACGTGTGTGGAGATCTAGGCAATGGGTGGGATGGTGCGAGCCACCTTCCGTGACGTCACTACTGCTCGTGATGTGTGCGTCCCCCACTACTTCCATATGACTTGTGCCATACTACACATTGGGGATGTGTTGCCTGCGTGATGTGACCAGGAGGAGCGCGCCATGACCTCTCACCCACCATGCTCCACTGCCATCCCGTGTCCTGGATTGCCTGTGCAGGTGGACTATGTTGTGGATACACCTGGTCGACAGGGGATGTGAGTGCCTTGGCAAGAGCCTTGCGGATGCACAGCAGTATCCAGCATGTCCAAGGAGGGTGGGCTGACGTCTACACTTGATGCAGCATTGATCGTGTGCCCGCCTGTTGTGCACACACGAGTTCACATTCATCCCCAGACAGGTGGTCTTCACAAATTCCCAGGAGAGCGCCAATGTACTGTTCCTGTATCCTCCCAACACAGCGTGTTTCAACATTGCATGTGCGCACCTACCCGTCACACCCACCCACCTGAGCCATGCGTGACTCCCGCTTCACATGACACATGTGTGTCTTCCACAATTGTGCTACTCATTTGCGTTGACATCCAATTACAGTGGACTACATGGTCATCTCACAACTGCCGTGTACTTCTCACACTCTCATCCTCTCTCATTCGTACTTGTGAAATGAATCAGCAGAGACACATTTTTGCTTCTAGACATGTATTGGTACTTATGTCCTCTGTGATGCAGTATAGTGGACACTACTGGCAGCAAAATGCATGTGGAGGATATACTCAGCATGATTACACATGGCATAGGGTGTAGGGGTAGATGTGATTAGTTGTTGACTGTGGGATGTGGGCTTCAGAGTTACGACTGCTTAGCCGTTGCTGTGCTAATGTACATTTGCTACTTACTGAGGTGCTGCTGACTTTGACACAGACAGTACACATTTAGCCTACCAGTCCGCTTGTCATCATGGGCACAGTGCATTTCAGTTCCATGTTACAGGTTTGCTGTGATAGTTACTCATACACACGTGCGTGGAGGTGGCATCAGGGCATGGACTTATGTGCATGCAACAGCGTCCCACTTGTTGTTGCGATGTGGTGGCTACTGGACATGTCACAGTCGCTGGGGTCATGTTGTTGGTGGATGCACTTGTTGTCCATGCAAAGCTCCTGGCACGGAAGTTCAGGGGAGGTGAGGTGACAGCTCTCACATACTACAGCCGGACGATTACTGTCCACTGACCGGTGCATATGTTCATGGGCGCAGGATGCATATTATGGCATGGTTGTACGTGCAGTTCTGTCCATGTGGTTGCCATTCACAAATCCCATGCCTCTGCCTCCCCTGTTCATGCAGAGTTACTGGATGTGATGAGGAACAGAGTGCATGTCCCGAATATATCCGATGTCATTGCAGTGTAGTTGATGGTGTGGTGTCAGTTGCAGGTTGTATGGTATAGTTGTTGTACTGGTAACTGCCCAGTCCGTGCGGAGGCCATGCATGGGTACGGTGTGGGACATCATTGCTCAATTGGGGGTATGGCGGCGGGGCCCGACGAATTGACAGGTTGTCAGGTATGCAATACCTTCCAGCAGGGCTTCCATGGCATTGGTGGTGGACATGGATGCCATCCAATGTAGCGGATGGTGGCTGTCAAGGTGTTGGTCGTGAGTTGTCCCTTGTAGGAGCATGATGGGACATGTTGGATGACATTCGATGTAACTGTGATCCATTATCCGCCGTGTGGAGGCACAGTGGTCCCATTGCAGTGTGGGTCCGATAGTAGCCACATACGCCATGCCCCCATAGGCTGAACAGACCCTGTCGTGGACGTCCAGGGGTTGAATAGTTGTAGCAGGTCCGCCCTTGGACATGCCGGGTTGGAGAGACATAAATCCACAGGATAGTAGAAGGGACACCTCCGACAGTAGAAGACGGGGATGACGCAGCTGAACAATGCGATGCGGTAAGTTAGTCGGTAACTTACGTTCAGCAAGGCCAGATTGTCACATCCCAATATCTGTATCAGGTTATGTTTGTACAGCTTAATCTGTCCGGCGTAGTTGGGTAGGTGTGGTGCAAGTGCCATTTTGCTGCAGGGCGCTGTGGTGGCGTGCTCCGGCTGTCTGTGCAGTCTGCAGGGTGCAACCTCCGACGTTGCTGGGAATTCTGTAATGGTCGTAGGGAGGCAGGACTTGTGTTATGTTGGCTTGTGCAGAGGACACGGGCACTCATCCCACATGCTTCTCTGAATGGTCAAGGTCAGTGGTGTCTGACTCCTTCCAGATAACTTGCATGTGAACCACATGGGGGAGTGTTATCATTTCTTTTTTCCGTTCTGAATGTTCTTTGGTGTTATGCGCTATCTGCCCTGTGGCCGCTTCCCTCTGCATGCCTGTGTTGGGCTTTTTTTGGTGCAATGATTGTTGTCTCCGGCTTGTTTAGTCGGGATGTGGTTTCGGAGTGGGAATGGAAGGTCATTCAGTGCTGTCTCCTCTCCCGTGTGTGGGCGGCAAGCTGCGTTTCCGCTATACGTTGGGCCTTGTGTTATAATTGGTACCACCTGTTGTCTGTCCCCGGTATCTTTGATGTTACGTATTGCATGTCTTGTTATTGGGTGCAGGGTGGCATCGGTGTTTCTGTGTGGTACTGGCGTACCTTTTTCCGACGGGGTCCATATTCTGCTGGGTGATGTTGCCGCCGCTGTGTGCTTCGCCGTGTTTTGCACACAGGGGTGTGTCCTAATTTGGCGTGACGTCACTGACATGTTCGGGTCACTTGTGTGACGTCAGGTTGGCAACAGTGAATTGCCGGTTGGGGACATGACTGTGGCAGGGCTGTCACGTGACATGTGCGTTCTGGGTGGTGCTGGTGTGTGTGGTGTTTGGTTGTGACCCTGTGTTGTTTGTGTGCGGCGCATGCATTGCGCTGCCGTTGGCCTCTGCGTTGTGCACATGTGTGGGTGCAGTGGTGGATGTGTCGTGTCCATGCAGGGGTGTCGGGGGGCCATATACAGTTTTCCCGCCCTTGCACTGTGTGCGCTGTTTGCGTGCCCCTGTTGTGTGTCTGCCTACCTGCGTCGCCGCGGTGCGTTGACTCCTGGGTGCTGCATCAGGTAGAGCATGGGGAGGGCCTGCAGTGCTGGATTCATGCTCGGGGGTCCGCCTCTTTGCTATCCGTACTGTGCGTTCGGTTTTCCGCCTTGCTTTCACGTGCGGTGTCTCTTAGCCGGGGGAACTGTTTGGTTCTGGCATCGTAATTTGTACGCCGGGCGGTACGTGATTTCGTCGGGCGGTGTGTCACCATTAGGCCGCGCCGCTCCGTGAACGGGCGCACTTTGATGGCGGAGGGCGTAGCTGGCTTACGGGCGGTGTTTGGCTGACTTTTCACATCCTAATTGGGCGGGCGTGTGTGCTGTGGCGGGCGGACGGTAACTGGTGCTTTTTGCATCCGCCAGCACGGCGGTGGTGCTTCCACCCGCCATCCTAATGGGCCCCTTTATACCTTATAAACCGAAAAACACACTACAAAAAAAATAATTTCAAATTTATAATTCTATAAATCTATTTATTTTTCCATAAAATATAAAATTTTCATATTTTTTAATAAGATTTAATTATTAATATATATTTTGTAATACACTAACCACCCTTATCCCCTAAAAATCCAATAACTGACTGATAAACATATTTATCAAATTTATATTTCAATACTTTATTTTATTTAAAAAAATATTTCCTAATTTATTCTAAATGTTGGTAATATTTAATTTAAAATATATATTTTTAAAAAACTACCCAACATTAGCCCATATAAACAAAACAAGCCACTGCTCCAAAATATAATTTAAAATTTAAATTTCCATATATTTATACATTTTTTAAATTTGTTACTAATTTTTAAATATATTATTAATATTTAGTTGTAATTATATATTTTTAACACACTTCCCACCATCATAACCTATAAAACCAACATCCAACTCCTAAAATTTATATTTAATTTACATTTAAATAATTATTTATTTTTTAATTATTTCTAAATTTATTACAAATTTACATTATATTTATTTGAAAAAAATGATTTTTTTTTAAAACTACCCACCCTAATACCCTATAAAACGAAAAATGCAGTACTAAAATTAAATTTCTATTTAAAATTTAAAATTTACTTTTTGTTTTAATAAATAATTTCTCAATTTTTTAAATATTTTTTAAATTATTTAATATAAAATATATATTTATAAAATACTCCCCACCCTTATCCCCTACAAAGCCAACATCCCACAACTAAAATTAATTATCAAATTAAAATTAAAATATAAATTTCCTAATTTTTATGAATAAATTATAAATTTGGAATAATTTTACATTATATTTATTTTAAAATAAATATTTTTAAAACACTACCCACCCTTATCCCCTATAAACCCAACATCCCACTCCTAAAATCATATATAAAATTTACATTTATATATAAAATTCCTATTTTTTTAATATATTATAAATTTGTAAAAAATTTAATTAATATTTATTTTTACAAAAATATTTTTAAAACACTCCCCACCCTTATCCCCTATTAACCCAACATCCCGCTCCTAAAATTATATATAAAATTTAAATTTAAATATAAATTTCCTATTTCTTATTAATAAATTATAAATTTGTTAAAAATTTACATAATATTTATTTTTAAATAAATATTTTTAAAACACTTCCCACCCTTATCCCCTATAAACCCAACATCCCGCTCCTAAAATTATATATAAAATTTAAATTTATATATAAATTTCCTATTTTTGATAAATAAATTATAAATTTGTAAAAAATTTACATAATATTTATTTTTAAATTAATATTTTTAAAACACTCCCCACCCTTATCCCCTATAAACCCAACATCCCGCTCCTAAAATTATATATAAAATTTCCTTTACATTTTAAATTATTTAAAATATAAAAAAAAACATTTTTAATACATTATAAATAACATATTTAAACACTTATATACAAAATATTACAAAACATACAGAAATTTACACAATACTACACTTAATCGATATTTTAATACAACGATATTATCACATTCGATATATTATACTTCGATATTTTACTACACATTCCAAGTTCGACATTTTTGTTGTCGATATACTAAACATCGATATTTTATACCATAGATATTTCACTATCGATATTTTGGTATGTCGACATTTAAATTTCGATATTTTGACTACTCACCCCTTGAAGAGCATTTGGGTAAAGGTTCTCCTCTATATAAAAAAACAACATATTTTGTATTCAATAATCCTTTCAGCCGCACAGCAACATGAGCACCCAAGGAAACACGTGTAAATCCACCATTCTAACTCCCTTCCATAGAACAAAATACCAGAATAACCAGAAGGGAGGTTGTGGCTGAATACAAGAGGTTGTTTTATTTTTTAGGGATATGTACGTCAATCAGAATGTGGGTATATACAAGTCTCAGTGCAAGTGGTGCACGGCTCAACAACTCTGCTACATTACAAGGAAGTGAATCCTAGATATTTGTCTAACTGAAGAATCGTCGGTAAAATGCCCTTTTGCCCACAATAAAAGATAGCCTCGTCGATGCACTGCTGAATAGCCATAGCACCCGCCAGCAGAGGGTTAACCTCACCTTCCTGCCCCCACCGCCCCACTGGTTCCAACACTCGGATCTCCCCGTGGCCTAGCACAGACTCAGATGGCTTCTGTAGCCGCGCGAATCCGCAAAGGCCCCAAAAGAGTTTGGAAAGAGCAGCGCCAGCTGAGAACTGAAAACACAGCTGTCACAGAGAGCCTCCATGGCCTGAGGGGCGGACCGGCAGTAATGAAAGACAGCCACCCGTCAACTGCTACACCTAGGCCGGTTTCCGAGAAAAGTGCTTGCGTGCCTCTATTGTTAACGTGAAAGCGCGATGCAAAAATAAACAAGCTGTCGCCATTGCGCAAAGGCAGCCGCTTGTTTATATTTGCATCGTGCTTTCACTTTAACAATAGCTGCCGGCCCACACAGCACTCGCGGGGTGGGGCGGCAACTATTGTTAAAGTGAAAGCGCAATGCAAATATAAACACGCGGCCGCCATTGCCAAAGCCGAATCAAAATAAATGACAAAAAAAGTGCCTACCGACTAATGAAGGAGTCCGTGTAACGCCGCAAGTAAAAGATCCAGTCCTGATGGGCGGTCACAAAAGGAGACAGGGCGGTAACAAGGAGGGACTAAGAAGTCTCATTATCAATCGGAAGCCAGCATTTACCATGGAAAATGGCACCAGCCAATGAAAAATATGGGCGGGGCTTCCACACCACTTCTAAACATACCCTACTACAGCACGCCACGCAGAGCGAGCAGCGCATGCACTGCAACGCTAGGCTGGACCTAAAAACAAAGATGGCCTTGTACCACCTCTCTCTTCTAAAGAAAGTGAAAACATTTCTTCCAGAAAGGGACTTCAGAACTGCTATTGAAGCCCTCGTTCTCTAGCATCTATACGGTGGTAACACCCTGCAACATGGCCTCCCAAACTCCTCCTGTAGCTATGCATACATACATAGATACATACTTACAGATGTTTTGTGCGAATGATAGGATCTAATTGAGTTACTATTAATTTGCTTTTAATAAAGCAGGTAGTGCTGCAAATTTCCATGTCTAAGCACTGTTAACAGTACATGTTGACATTCCACAATTTATTAGTATTCGATTTATTATCCTCAAAATGATTGACAAGTAATTATGACTGTTCTGGGATTGAAACTAATGAACTACTAATCTACTCAAATGTTAGCATTCAGCTCACTGAGCCATTTTGTAATCAGAGTGCACTGTGTTGCCGATAAACACTCACGTCACACAGCATTTATTTATTTTATTTTGAAAGTTTTATATAGCGCAAACATGACCACCGAGGGTATCAGAGCGCTTTACAGATTATGTAACGCAAGGGAATAAGCATACAAAACAGAATAGACAAAGCAACAAATTCAAAGTCTAAAATTATCATGAGTCCTGTTTAGAAATGATGGTGCTTGAGGCGTACCTCGTGGCTAATGAAGTGATTTCTTACAGGAAGCAATCAAAATGCGGTGCAAGGAAATTATTCAACTCTTTTAAATAAAATTGGAAAAACTACTCCATTGTGTAAAGTGGAGGCCACCATCGTCTTCCAGATTAAAGAAGGCACCCAAAATTAGAGGAAGCTGGGGCAATACACCCGGCTCCCCCCCCTCACCCCCCCCCTGCCAAACTCCGATCGGTAGCATGACACCCTTAAGAAAAGCCCACGACTATTTGCTTTCATAATAATCGCTTTTATTTTCGAAATAATGGCACACCAAAAAAAATTGAAATTCCACGATTGTATCTATTCATATTAGTATTAATGTATACATTTATTCATTTATAACCTCAAGATTTTCAAGCACTTGCCAATAGGCTGGGCTGTGATTACAGCAAGTGTATCATAGATGTTTTTAAAGGATTTGTCAAGTTTTTAAGTTGGGTTTTTTAGAATTAGGAGTTTGTCCTATCCCTTGGAACTCAGAAAGCTTCTGTAGTTTTCTCCATCGACATTCCTGTTGATTTCAAGAACTGTGTGGGTGGAAAAACATTTTTGAGGTACAGTGCTTATGTTTTTGTTGCTGCTGCTTCAAATATAGATGCAAGTGCACCACGTTAAAGCCACTTGGCTTTTCTTCCTTTAGTCTTTTGAGTGCTCTGGTCTAAATCCCACATCAACATACCCTGTAACCCAAAGAAAGAAATTGTCAAGTACCAGGAAGAACCTTAACGCATTCATGACATTTAATAACCCGCAGACAACACATTAAAAAGTACTTTAAGCGAATGAACCCTGTGACTACTGACTTAATATGTCCTCATTATGACAAATAGTCACACATGTTTGCACACTGAGATTCTTGCATGCATTGACTTGAGTGTGTCAGGGCTTGGATTCCCCCTCCCCATAACGCTGCGGTGCACTTGGACCTGTGCCCTGGCAGAGGCATTTGCTTTATTTTCAAGAATTCTAGTTGCAGACGGGCAGATAAGTTATTTATAAATATGATTGTTCGAGTGAGGTACAAGGAGAATACGGGGACTGGTCGTGGTTTCCAGCGGTATGAGCGTTTTACATTGGTCATCTGATAACCACGCATAGAGTTGGGTGCGACGTGTGAAATTCAGTGCAAATGGACACAGCGCACGAAGGTGATGCTTATATAGAATAATGGCACTGATTTACGACCATGGGGCAAATTTTGCTTTGTTGCAAATTGCAGTTGGTGCAGGAAACGGGATTCCAAGTCAAGACCACCACAGCAAAATTAAGCGCTTCAAATATACGCTACAGTCTTGTAACAAATTAACCCCCCTAGAGTGCTTTCTACTAGTGTTGTAAGAGGTGTTTGCACCGAGCACCGCATTACTTATCGCCGAGGACATTGAATACCGCAATTCAACGCTATTTTGTGATACGTCTTTCATGCTGGAGCTCAACACACTTCAATCTGCCGAAATGGAATTCAGTGTAAACATTAGAAATGATATTGCCACCAATGTGGTGGTAGGGAATTTGGTACACCACTGGAGAAACAGCCATTTGCTGTTGTGAAAAGAGACAGGGAGGCATATTTACAGAAAATGTCGGAGCATGGAGATGGGCCAAATTCAACAGCGCCGACATTTTCAAAATGCAGGATTGCGCTGTATTCACAAGAATACACTGCACCCTGTGTTTTCCCTTGTGTTGGTGGAAAAAAACTGCCTAGCGCCAGCGCAGGCACCCTGCCGCCATGTTGCAAGGATGCCTACGCTGCAGGGCGATTGTATATGTACAGGAAGGGGCACCTTCCTGCACACAAACAATCATTCATGGCGATTTTATCTTTCTGTGTGTGCTGCACAATGCAGCACATCTGGAAAGAGCAAAAAATTTGGAGAAATTAATAATTTCTCCTCGCATCGCCATTCTAATGCCTAGTAATCCATGGCATTAGAATGACACTGTTTCTGGCGCTGCCTCAGCCTTGTAAATCTGGGGCCATGTCAAAAAGCAATCAGTGTTGCGGTGGAACTCCCACAGCAACACCCATTGCACTCTCCTTTGCCGCAGAGGACTGCGGCAGAAAGCAGCATATTTACAAGGTGGCGTTAAGCCACGGTAAGTGGCTTAGCGCCACCTTGTAAATATGGGAAATGGTGCTACGCCATCAGAGCGTCAAAAGAAGTGACGTTCCGGTAGCGAATAGGGCTTGTAAATATGCCCCATGGTCTTCTTGCGCAACCTTACGTTTGTTTAGCTTGCTTGGAATATGTTTGTCAAATGATACTTGTAGAAAAAAAAAAATGACGTGTGTTAAACACTACCGTTTCCATGGAGGAAGGAATTGACACTGTCACACAAAAATGCAATGGGGAGTGTATTGAACATCAAGTGTCTTTTGCTTGCTTCCTCCCTGGTGACATTACAGGACGTTGTACATGAAAGAAGAGGATGTCACTTGAATACTGAACTTAATGAGATCACAGGAAGTGACTCTAGTGAAATATAACAATGTTTAAATTACATGAAAGTCTATTTTACTTACCATTTGAGTAGTAACTAGGGCGCTGGAATGAAATGCCAAGCTTGCAGCTATGACAGCCCAGGGCCCGCTATCACATACCAGGTACAGACACCATATGCCAGATACAGTGATCAATGTCTCAAGTAGAGCATCAAGGCCCAGTTACACACAGCCTTGAATTCCAATCTGCAGCAAAAAATGTGGTCATTGCAGCCAGGTTTTACTGGTGACATTGCAGATGAACCAATAGCAACATTAGGAGATGATGTAAAGGTTTGGCTAAAGAGGCTACTATCAAGAGCTTTACAATTGGTCACTGCTAAAAGCTGAAAGCGGCCAAAAGCCCACATGCCAATGCCCGCTCTAGAATATACAAGACAGATTTGAATTTGCACCAGCATTCTCCACAAAATGCACTGGTGACATCTACAACACGAGGAGCGACTAAAAAATATCTGCCATTGCCCATGACACCCACTATTTCATGCAAAAATATCAGCACTTACAACATATGTGGCAAAAGCTGAATCTACAGCCATCATTCACAAGGGAGGTTGACACTAGGAATGATTGGTATTAATTGATATTTTGTGACTGGTGGCCATGTTTTATTACAGCCAAGCACTGCAAAACACATTAATTTGACAACCGGTGCCAAGTATGACAATTAATTAGTGAATTGCTTCTTTAAGCACCAAAATCTGCATGATAGTCCCCAAAAACCCATGATAGGTGATACTTATTACACTGGAAAAAACCTTGGTGTCAGTTTTTGTCGGACGAGGTAGTGGCCAACACCTGATGAGGACCCGCGAGTAACATTTTCCAGGTGTTAATGTTTCACTCCAGAATTCCAGTGCAGCACAAAACTGAAAACAAAGATGCCTCGTTCTAAAATAAGGGCCACTGGAAGACTAGTAAGTTCGGCGTTGCGGGTGTCTGACTCTAGCACGGATGGACTTATTATCTCTCTCTTTAGCTGTCTTGCCCCCCCCCCCCTCTTAAAGTCACTTTTGATGGAGCGTATGTCACATTCTCCGAGGCCCAACTTAACGATTTCAAATGGGCGACGTGAATGTCATTGTCTTGGCAACCAAGTGCCTGGATTGCTTCTGAATGCTGGTGGTAGATAAAAGAGACCCAATAATGAACATGGCCGCTCTGCTCGCACAGCGCGGCCCTCGCTGACACATAGCGAACAAAAACAACTAAAAATGCACCGCGTCCGCGATCGAGGGATGCTGCCGCCACGTAAAGAGGCGAAGCGACTTCACACCTCCAACAGAACAAGAGAGACCCACAGATGAAAGTGTGAGGGAAGAGGAAGACAGGCAACCAATCTGCAGGAGGTGCTGAAGTGTGGAAACGATATGAATGGCTTTAATTGGAGTGGAAGAACCTCCCCTCACAGTAATCCCTTCTAGGACCTATCTTTTCGCTCCAATGTGTATATTATTCATGGCTTCTTGGGCAGAAGCCTCACTCTTTGAAAATATTTTAAAGCTCAATTTACTAGATCTTTTTACCCTGTACTTGGAAATCTCATTTTCTGTGAACTTTCCACAGGCGGTAATGCAGTTTCTGCAAAAAGTGAGTAAATTTGGCAAATAATACGCTCAGGTGCCCAAAGTTTTTCTCAGAACCCCGTGGCCAGCGCTGCTAAATGTCAGAGTTGCCAAATAACAAAGCTGTCTAGTCTTGATTCCATCTCGCACCTCTTTCATCTACCACCCTACCGTCCTTGTGCCTTTATCTCCCTCCTGCAGGTTCTTTGTCATCCCTCCTTTCTTCTTTTTTCACATTTCTTCTGAAATTGTCTTCCTCCTTTTTGTCCCTTTTATGCCTTTCTCTCTCTTGTTCTGGGTCAAAATATGATGAATGAGTAATAAGTCCTGGCCCTCAAAATTAATTGCCGGTGTGCCCACCTGCAACCTCTGGCTCAAACTAAGCACATGATTAATAGGTTATATCCATATTCCTTGGGCCAATAATGCCTTGCTATCACTTCCGTTCACAAATATTCAGGCTTACAAGCCAGGGACTGAGTGGCTTTGAGGGCCATGTGAGTAAGGGCATACCAGCATTTGAGGCAGCCAAGGAATATTCTGTGGTGAATTAGGGCCACCATCCCGGTGCTGTGAGAGGGGTGAATAAGGTGGGCCATTTCTTTAAAGGAAGCGTGGGGCATCTAAAAGGGCTGTGGCCTATTAAGAACATATTAGAAAGATGTATAGGTACCATAGGCTATAACTAATAGCGTAGCTAATACATGGAAACTTGAGTCCTGTCCTTTACAGCTTGCTAAATTGAGCCTTTCTGTGTGAGAGTCTAACAGAACCTAGCAACCCACTTCATATGTATTTTACAGTTGACATTCGCCATTCATCTGATATTCTATTTCCACAAGCATTCATTTTCAGGCACTAGGACAACATATGATCTTTTGGAACTCACTGTAATAAGTGAATCCTAGAAAGAAAAGCTGGAAGAAACAAAATAATTACTGCATCGTGTGTTATGTCACTGTAGTGAATACCTGCTGTGTAAACCCACCCATTGCTCTCCTGAGGGGCTATATTGCCAAGACTCACATCTCTCTCTCTCTCTCTCTCTCTCTCTCTCTCTCTCTCTCTCTCTCCCCCCCCTCTCTCTCTCATGGAGCGGCAGGACAACATGCTGCTTCTTGAGGTTGTGATGCATGGTTTGCCATGATGCCAATGCCAACAATTGTTAGGGGATTTTTAAAGCATAATACAGTGTAAAGTACTTTTTGCTCATTGCTAATACCTTAATCGTTAATGCATGTGTAAACCACTGCATTGCAAAAGTTACTTTAATGCAGGTGCAGGTGCTCATTTTCCTTCCTTCAGCTCTCACACACTCAGGCCCCACTTTAGGTTTAGGGCCTGATTCCGAGTTTGGCGGTCCATTGAACCACCAGCGGTCCTACGCCCGTTTTATGAGTATGGCAGTCAGAGTGCTTTCAGTCTTGGGAAGCAATATGCATAGCAGTGCCGCTGTGGCACCTCCATGCATATTACGAGTTTCCCCACTGCCAGCCTTTTCATGGAGGTAAGCCGGCCATGAAAGGCTGGAGGTGGGGAAACAAAGGGGGTCCTACAGGGCCCTGTGTTGCCCCTGTGCATAGGGGTGCACCCTTGTTCCAGCATGGTAGGGACTGCTCAGTCCATGCTGTGCAGGAACGTCCAGTGACAGTCCCTCGTCTGTGCAGTTATAAGGCTCATTATGAGCCTTTAAACTGCACCACCGCATGTCCGCCATGCCGCCCGCCCACCCGCTAGACAGCAAAATTACTCGTAATCTGGTGGGCTGGCGTTGGTTGGGTTTGGCGGTGCACCAAACTCGTAATCAGGCCCTTAGTCGTTTAGTTTTATGATCTAATTTTTCAAAAAAGTTTAATATGTTTTATTTAAGAATAGAAGTGTACATGTAATAGCAAAGATGCCAATTTACAAATAATTATTGTCAAATGAAAATATGGTATAAAAACAGTGGAATTTCAAGAGTTGTTGTCTGCATAAAACATTCTAATTTTGGAATAACATCTAAAGAAGAGCATAAATAGAGAAGAAAACAAGGAGAAAGACAGAAAGAGGAAGAAGCAAAGGGAAAGAAATAGAAATAAAAAAGTGTCTTAGATGACACCTTCATATAACAGCATCTATAAAAGTACAGTATGTTAAATCATCAATACCATAAAAATGCAAAATGCTTTAGTAATATAGTAAATATGAGAGAAGATTCAAGAGGAATTTCTCGTTTCACACACAGTTGAAAGGAATGTAAATTATATATATCAAGTCTATGGTTATAGCATACTAAATTCCATCATTGTTTAATAGATATATTGACTGTAGATTTCCAGTGGGATGTAATAACCTGTAAATCAATTGTTAAGAATTGTAAGCAATCTGATATTGTAAGCAATCGGATATGTGACCAAATAAAATGTAATCCACCAAAGAATGTTTTATCTAATGAAAATGGTGCTGAGACTCCAGCAATATCAACAATTCTTGACGATAGCGGATCACATAAAAAAGAAACACTTGGGCATTGAAAAAACATATTTATATAAGGACTGGAATGGGAATTACAATGCCAACAGGTATTTTGTTTGAAAAGATTAAGTTTGTACAGATGAGCAGAAGTGTAAAATAGTCTATTATAGAAAAGGTGTAATGTTTGTGTTAAGTTTTCCGGGCGAGCAGTGGAGTGAAGTTTTGTCCAAAGTTTATTCCAAATAGAGAGAGGCCAACTACAGTGTAAGTCACTTTCTTGCTTAGTCTTAGGTCTGTTGTGGATGGGTGTAATGAGTGTTTTGTAAATGAGTGAGGCTGTAGATGATATGTTGAATGAAATAGAAGTAGACCACAATCCAGCGTCCTGACCCAAATAATGTGAGAAGAGTTGGAGTGCATTTTGAAGAGCATTTTCAGTAGCTTTAATGGTCTTAGTAAAGTAGAGGATCTATATTAGGAATGTGTAAGGGATTCATAAGAAATAACTGAATTGTCATATATTAATTGTGGGATAGTAAAAAGACCCTTATCATTCCAACTTCTCCACATCAAGGGCTTCCCATTGATTTCAAGGTCTTTATTGTTCCAGATGGGGCTTTGGAGAAAATGGTCGTATGGGGACATATTGAAGATGAAAAGTGGTTTGAGCAAGGAACAATAATGAGACATTAGCAATGGCAAAGAAAACTTGGGAGGATGAGGCATGAATATGATATGTTAGTGGGAGAAGAGAGAAATCAATGAAGATTTTAGTAATAACCATAAATTGGAATTATTATCCCTAGAGTCAGAAAAGGCATGTTGTAGTTCCTTGATTCCAAATGCTTTATGGTAAGAAAGAAATCAGGAAAATTAACACCACCTGGGGAGTTTGAGGGGCATATTCTCAAGCCCCCATCGCCACCACAACGTCACTTTCAGTGACGTTGTTGTGGCGATAGGGGCTTCGCCCTATTCACAAGGCAGCGTTAAGCCACGTTAAGTGGCTTAACGCTGCTTAACACTGCCTTGTGAATAGGGCCCCCTTCATGCTGTTTTTAGCGTGAAGGGGCGTGCAGCGGGTGTTGCGGTGGGCGTTCCACCGCAACACCCATTGAGTTTGACGCTACCTCCTATTCAAAAGGGCAGCGTAAATAGGAGGTAGCGCCAAACTTAAGACCAGGAAAAATCTGGTCTTAAGGTGGCGAAACGAGGAGAAATGCTTTATTTCTCCTCGTTTCTGCTTTTTCCATGTGTGCTGCCATGTGCAGCACACATGGAAAAAGCAAGATGCCATGGTTTGTAAATGTACAGGAAGCTGTCCCTTCCTGTACATGAACAAACCTTTTTTTAAAATGCTGTTTTGTAACTTACATGTGTGCTGCATGGAGCAGCACACATGTAAGTTACAAACTGGCATTTAAGGTTTGTTTATGTGCAGGAAGGGACACCTTCCTGTCCATAAACAAACCTCCCTGCTTGCAGACACCCTTGCACTATGGTGCAAGGGTGCCTGCGTTGGCGCTAAGTTGTAAAACTTAGCGCCATCGCAGGGGGAAACGCGAGGCTGCACCATATCCTTGAGAATAGGGTGCAGCCTCGACGTTGAGAGTGGAGAGAGGCGTTAAGCCAAGAAGGTTAACGCCTCTCTCCGCCACTTCATTGAGAATATGGCCCTTAGTCTGTCTAGAGAAATCCGGGAAGCTTTCACATTCCATAGAAAACAAGTTAAAAGTTTATCTAGAGTATTGAAATACTTCATAGGGATCTATATAGGAAGAATTTGGAGAAATAACTTTACAATTGGAAGTAGCATCGTCTTGATGGTGTCCAGACAACCCCACCATGACATAAATAGAGGTGACAACCCCTGTGTGAGATGCGTGATCCTGAAAATCATGCTTTTCCAAACTTTAATGTGTCTCTAATGTTGTTAGTATTTAAAAATCCCAGGCACTTAATCTCAAGGGGATTCTATGATAAACCCACCTCAAGAAAAAGATAATTTAAGAAATATTTATTTAGGGGCAAAACATCTTATTTATCTATGTTAAGCTTATAACCTGAGACTTCTGAATACAGGTGCAACTGAATAAAAAAGTGAGGAGAGAGGATTCAGGTTTTGACATGTAGAGAAGAATGTCATCAGCATAGACAGCATATTTAATGTGTGTTTTCTTAAGTTGAAAGCCAAAGAGAGTGTCTGAAGTTTTAAACTGATGTAAAAAGGGTTCTAACGTGAGGATAAATAATAGTGGAGATAAGGGACACCCTTGTGTAACACCTATATTGAGAGGGAAGTAGGGAGATTGCATACCATTAACCATGACTGTAGAGTGAGGGGATAAATAAAGTAAGGAAATTAGTTGTAAAAGTCGTGGACCGAAACCATGCCATTTGAGGGCCTTCACAAGAAACTGCCAATTTACTCTATCAAAAGATTATTCCACATCAAAGTGCAACGCAGCAAGAGAAGAGGTAAGTTTATTTGCTTTACTAATAATATGTAAGAAGGTATGCAAATTATGTGCTATAGTCCTGTTTTTATCCAAGCGATGTGATCAGGAATGAAATTGGTTAACCTAAGAGCAATTGCCTTAGCAAAATCATTGCCTCAGAAAATGATCCAATGGAATTATTTAAGGAAAGAAAATGTTTGATTAATTTTAAGAGTTTGGGGAGGAGTAAATAGGAAATTAAATTTTGACAGGGTAGCTATCGGGCCCAGGCGCTTTACCCCTTTGACAGACACTTAACCGCTGAGTGTAGTGCATCAAGCGTTAAGGGAAAGTCAAGGGGAGAAGTATCTATAGTAGCACTTTCCTGAGGTTTAAGAGTAAAAAATAGGAATCAATACGTTTTCCAGAGGGATTGGCTTCAGAAGACTATCATTGTTGGCAGTAATCTGCAAAGCGAGCACCTGTGTCCGCATTGTGAAGCAGTTGGGCTCCTGAAATATTAGTTATGGATTTAATATACATTTTATCATGTCTACACTTTAAGTAGATAGCTATTAGGGTACCAGCATTGTTCTTTCCACCAAAGTATCTGGTGTCAACCCTAAGGAGAGTACCACAAGCTTTTTCAGTAGATACATTATTGAACTGTATCCTAGCTGTAATCAGCGATTCCAAAGCTGCCACGTTATTTTTGGATGCGTAATAAATATTTTCTAGATGCTTGCTATTGTACAAAACAGCAGTGGATTCTTTTTCTTCAAGTTTCTTTTTAGAGGAGACATAATTGATTATAAAGCCCCTTGAAGCTGCTTTAAAAGCACCCCAAACAAAATGAAAGGGTATGTCTCCCATTTCATTGTGTGCAAAGAATTCAGATAAAAAGGTTTCAAATGCAGTAAGGAAACATTTATCAGAAAGTAATGAATTATTAAATCTCCACTTCGATTTGTGAATATGATCACAGAGGATTTCAAGATCTGTCCAAACAAGAGCATGATCCAAAATCAGATTTGAACCAATCTCTGAATTGGTGAGGTGTTGTAGTAGGTTTTTACTTAAGAAAATATAATCAATCCTAGTTTTACATTTGTGAGGCAGAGAAGAAAAAATACTCCTTACGGTTTGGATTAAAGAGTCTCTAAGAATCAGGTAAGGAGTGTTAAGAAATAGTGCAATGGAAGGCTTTGTGGGCTTTATTAGGGAAAAACATGATAGGAGAGTGTTGATCAAGAAAGGGGTCTAAAACCTAATTGCAGTCTCCTCCTAAAATAAAATTGACAGGATAATGCTCTGTGATTTTTTGAGAGATCAGTGTCCAAAATTCAGGATGTGTGGGACCATATATATTTAATAGTGTGAAGGGAATATCATCTATCTTGAGCTTAACTAAGATCCACCATTTGTCAGTGTCACATTCTTGGGATACAAGTGAAATGTGTAGGTGTTTATGTCAAAGAATAATGACTCAATTTTTATGGAGAACATATGAGGAAAAAAACAGTTCAACCACCTAATATTTTTTCAACATAACAATTTACTTTTTAGTCAGATGAATTTCTTGAAGTAAAGCTAGTTGATCTTTCGAGCTAGATAAATGCTATAGTATAAGTTGGCATTTAACAGGGTTTTTCAAGCCCTTGACATTCCATGTTATATTTCTAAGATTTACTCTTGAGGATGACATGAGGAGATCATAACATCATAAATGAAGGTAGACAGATTGGACATGAGAATAGGAGAAAAAAGGAAAAGGAAGACAAGGAAGAAAAGAAGAATGGAAAAGGAAGAAAAATAAGAAAAAGATAAAGTGATGAATAATTAAACCACAGTAAAATAATTAGGGGATACAAAGGCAATACAGGAACAGATTCCTTAATTGCTAATGAAACAAAATAACACAGAAGAACAACCCAAAGGATAAAGGGGAAATGGGAAGCCTTATGAAGATGTGCCTATCCTTGCTTCAGCGAACTAGACCGAACACACAGCCATTGAAAAGAAAACAATGGAAGGGTGGCATGTAAACACAGAGGAAGAACTGCAACAACATAGCAAACTAGAAATAACAGAAAAAATAAAGACCTGGACAAACGACTTCCACTGATGACAAAAAGAGAATTGTTGAGCATGGACAACATTAAGGCAAAGATAGTGAGGACATACGTACAATCCATTACTAAAATAGATGAGGGGAAAAAGACAAATGTTCAGTAAGGAAATAAAAGGCGCACAGCCTAGAATGAATAAAATATTTTATTAAGTAGACAATAGACAAAGGTTAAAGAAAACAGAATCAAGTTTTAACGTTGCGTGCAGCCTCCATACCCTCTTGACTAGGTTGATAAAAGAAATCTTGTAAACAATCCTGGTCCTCAAAGCTAGAGCATTTGTCTTTGTGGGTGATTTCAAAGAAGCACGGATGCACCAACCCATATCTGATGTTCATGGACTTCAACTGTGGATGCATTTCGAGAACGTGTTTTCTTCTTGCTGCAGTCATATTGGAGACATCCTGTGAAAAGAGATTCCTGTGTCCTGACCAATGTAAAATACTTCGTTGTTTGCCTGCTGACAATATTTGCAGCAGGTAAGTACATTGTACTAAAAAGAATACTAATTCCCCTAGGTCGTAAACGAGGGGATGATGGAGATTTGGGTCCTATACGATGTGCTCTTTGGATACTGATGGGCCCTCAATCCTGTAATTGAGCATTTGAAAGAATGGCCTTTTGTAAAAAAGGAACATATAGGAGCCTTCTGTATTTTCCGTTATACAATAAAGTCTGAGGTTATTTCTCCAATTTATGTTCTCTGGATCCTCTGTGAGTTTTTTAAGTTGTGCGATTACTCTGAACACGTTGTTCAATCACAAAGATGTGTTGCTCATGAGAGGACCATTTATCTTCGAAATGCTGAGATAGGCATTGGTTTCAACAAAGAAAGGCTTTAAAGCTCTCATTTCTTCCATTAGATCCTCCAAAGTAAAAGGTGAGGGTCACTTTGAAGGAGAGTTGAGGCCTTTTTTGGGGTCGTTTGACTGATCTAAAAGATTTTTTTGAGATAGCTTCTGAAGCAGAGGTTGAGGAGGACCCACTGTAATCACTGTCACCCTCCATGTTAGTCGAGAAATAATCAGGAACAAGAACCGTTTGGTGGCGAGGTCGTCTATTGGCAGGCTTGGTGGTGGAGGAGGATGGCTTGGGAACAGTCTTCATGCTACCAGACTTACCCATAGGAAACCACACAACTATGAAACATTTCCATTTAACAAATGGTAAGTAACAAGCAATTGAGTATCAAAAAACTTAAGCCTGCTTGCTGGTCCATGAGGAAGGATATAGCCATGGCCATCAAAAGTCTCCTCCAGGAAGTCAATGATAAACAGCCCCTCCACGAAAGCGTTGAGCCAGCATTCAAAGAAAAGAATGTGCATGTTCAATGTGGTGTGGGAGTGAATTACCCCTATCCACCAAATTAATGAGGAAACAAGTGTTCATGGTAAACTGCAGGCTTGACTTGATAATGACAGAATATTCAGTCAGGTGCCCAAGAAATATATTCTAGGTGAGGGCTATGGCTACGCAGCATGAAGATTAACTCAGCGGTAAGGAGCTTCTCAAAATGGCAACCACTGCTAGACTCATGCTCCTGGAATGCCGAAATAATGTAACTGAGGCAAAAAAGTGCCAGAAAAGAGGTTCTATATATGGCGCCTGCCCTCCGGTCATTAATTCTGGAATTGGTGATGCATATTTGCATTGGAATGAGCTGTGTCTCCATCCATCTGCCAGAATTGCTCATGAGCTTTAGAGGGCGGTAGTCATCTTGCATGGCATTTACTCACGCCCCCCTTACAATCCTATTTTTTGCTCTACAATATTTTGACCAACGCATTTGGCAAATTCAGGTCTAGTCATATCGATGCTGAGGAGGCATCGTATGCAGGTTGTAATTATTTGCTGTATAACCACTTCAAATTGCATGTTTTTGGTCATACATTCTAGTTTTATATTCATTCTTTGACAAAACTAATTTTCTCACAAAGACACACAAAAGAGGTAAAAATTTCAGGGCTTGCGCACACTTACAGTTATCATGTTGTGTGTGCATTGCCAAAAGAGGGCTGTATGCACTGAGCACTGTGGATTACTGGATGCAGAAGAAGGGGTTATAGCATAATATGCTATGAAAATTAAAGTGGTGATTTTTTTTCCAACCATGGTATGAAAATGTGACAGTATCTTGCTCAAAGCTAACAAGAGTATGCCACACCCACCCTTTTGCAGCCGAGCCGGTGGAGGTAGGTATTTCAGATAAGAGCCTGCAAAGGCAAAGTCCTGGGCCTCCCTACTCTAAGAACTGAATCATGGATTTAGGAAATGTCCTCTTAGCACCACTCCTTGACACTTTGGTGCTTGTCAATCTGTATCATCTCTAAGGAGGTAAGTTCCTAAAAACACTTCTTTTAAACCTGTCAGCCTTAGAGTGGTCTGACCCCAAACTGTTTTCCTTCCTCCTCCATTTTTGCTGATTTAGGCATTAGGACTCTGCACACTTTGCCACTCCTAGCCAGTGCTAAAGTGCATGTGCTCACTCCTTAAAACATGGTAACATTGGCATATACCCAGTTGCCATATTTAATTTACTTGTAAGTCCTTAGTAAAGTGGCACTACGAGTGCCCAGTGCCTGTAAATTAAATGCTACTAGTGGGCCTGCAGCACTGATTGTGCCAGCCACTTAAGAAGCCCTTTAAGCATGCTCAGACCTGCCGTTGCAGCCTGTGTGTACAGCTTTAAAACTGCCATTTAGACGTGACAAAATAAAACCTTTTGCTAGGCACAAACCTTCCTTTTTAATACATATAAATCACCCCTAGAGTAGGCCCTGGACAGCCCAGAGGGCATGGTGCAGTGTATTTAAAACATTGGACATGTACTTTTAAGCTTTACGTGTCCTGGGAGTAAAAAACTCTTAAAGTTGTTTTTCACTACTGCAAGGCCTACCTCTCCCATAGACTAACAATTGGAGTTACATTATTACGTTAATAAGCTCTAATTTCCAAATGGGAGCAGGGGACCAGGTCTTGTTTGTTGTCTTTGGAATTGCAATGAAAAACCCTACCTTATGGTGAAGTTGGATTTTAAATTAGAATTTCAAAAATGCTGCGTTTAGGCAGTTAAAGACACACAAATGATGGACGGAATGCAGAATAAATCAAACATTCACCCCCAGTCAAGTGATCTGGGTTAAATCCATCATTATTTTGCTCATCATGCCACCCCAGTTTAGACACAGCCATATGCAAATCAGTCTTGACTCTTGACCCTACTCCTCATGGGAACAGTCCAGCCGGAACTGCCGAGCTAGGTCCTCCCTGAACCAGAAACAAGCGTCCTGGGACCGGTTTCGGGGTATCACCCCTCATCAGTCAGGCTAGCTTGAATCCAGTGGCATAGTGAGCCCAGGATCTACGTCTGGCATACCGGGCGCACTTAGGGCAAGAAAGGAAAAGACACACAATCTGGGTTAAATCCATTGTTCTTTTGCTCACCATGCCACCACAGTTTAGACCCAGCCACATGCAAATCAGTATTGACCCTGCTCCTCATGGGAACAGTCCAGCCTGAACTGCCAAGCCAAGTCCTCCCTGGACTGGAAACAAGCATCCTAGGACCGGTTTCGGGGTATCACCCCTCATCAGCCAGGCTAGTTTGAATCCAGTGGCACAGTGCATCCGGGACCCACGTCTCTTCATACCAGCCGCACTTAGGACGAGAAAGCAAAAGACACAAAAATGATGGATGAAATGCAGAATAAATCAAACATTCACCCTCAGTCAATAGATCTGGGTTAAATCCATTGTTCTTTCGCTCAACCCTATCTTATGGTGAAGTCGTATTTTTAAATTAGAATTTTGAAAATGCCGTATTTAGGAAGTTGGCATTATCCTGCCTTAGCCCTGTAGTGCTTGTAGCCTGTACCTGGGTCACATGACTGGGTGTAGCTGCCAGTTGAGCTTTGTGTATTCCTCCTAGACAGCCACACACAGCAGGGAGCTCAGTTGTGCCTGGATGTCCCATCACAGGCAGGATGGGAGGGAGAAGCTGAGGACAACCCTACTTACCCTTGAAAAGGCTGTGTCCTGCCTCCACAGAAAGGGCTGCATATCAGCTGTATTTAGTCTGGAGGCAGGACAGGCGATGCAGGGTGCCTGAGGACTTCAAAGGGAAACCTCTAGAAGCTTCTCCCCCACTTCAAATGCACAACTGGGTATAAATACTGGACCTCAGACACCAACTCTTGAGTACACTTCTGGACCTGTGGATTCTGTGCCAGGAAGAAGGACTTCTGTGCTTCTGAAGGACGGCCACTCTGCTGGAATGCCGCCCTGCTGGACTGCTGGCTTGCTGTGCTGACCTGTTGCCTTCTGCCCTCGTGCCTGGGTGAGAACTAGGCACCTGTATCTCTTGAACCCAGAATCCCAGAATGACTCCAAGGGCTAGTTGACTGGCCTCCTGACTTGAGCCTAAGGGACAGAAGGCTCCAACAAACTTGCTCATCCACCTGGATTCTGCCATCTGTGAGTCTACCCTGCCAAGTGGTGCCACCATAGTCCTGGACCCTTGGAAGTAGCCTAAATTACTCTGCCAGACTCTGTGGATTAGCGGTATCGACACATCTCCTCTGCTGCCCAGCACAACCCTGAGCAGAACTGATACATCGCCGTTGCTGCGTGGATCCAAGAATTGGTACATAGACACTCATGTCTCATAAATTCACATTTGCTATATGTGTAGATGTAAGCTATTTAACAAATACTGTTTGTGGCATGGCTCAGTTACTTGAAATATGCTTTCAGAAAACAGAGGCTCAGTGGAATTTGGAACCCACTAAAGATGGTGAAGTTTCCCTGAGCTCAGTTCGGAACTGTCCTCTCACAGTCCAACAACACAGTGATATGGACTGAGCATTAGTCTAAGGATTGTAAAACAGCACCAGTTCCCCATGCACAGCAGAGTACCACTGATGTGGGACCCCAGCAAGCCCAGAGACCATGTTAGGGAACGGGTTCCAGACGTTGACCTAGTGATGTCCAGCGGTCACACAACGGAGACCCGCAGTCCTCAGGAGCAATACTTACAGTTTCCTCAAGGTGCAAGGGTACTGGGACTGGATTTGGAAGACACATGGCACAAACTGGCTCTCTGGATGTCTGTAATCGCAGGAAGATCATCGTGACGTGGAGATAGTAAGCATGGAAGACAGAAAGAGGACTAGATTGTGCAGAAGCCATCTTGGAGCAAACTCCATGAAGGAGATGAAATGCACCTACAAATCACCACAGCACCTGCAAACAAACACATAATTAGCTAAGATGGGATTTAAATGAGAAGACACTCAAGACAACTTTAATATAGCATTCTGCTTGGCCATATAACCATAAATCTGAATGATAGGCAGCTCTCCTATGATTCATTTACAGGCATATAGCTCGAACTGTGATAGAGTCCATGGGAGCAGGTATAGCAAAGGCATATAATAACCCTGGACTTGGTTAGTAACTATCAAAGTTGTGAAGAAACAGCGCCGTCGTACCCACCTGCAACCCCATAGGTGAAAATTATTTTCTAATCCAGATTTTACATACCTACCAGCCTTGGTGGGCTGTCTGAAGGCAGGAATGAACACTGCACAGTATGGAACCCATAGAGGTGGAAAGTTTCAGCTGAGTACACGTTGGTAACTTCACCCAAAACTTCCTATGATCCTATTGCACAGCCTTTCGTTATCTCAGGAAAATACTCCTGAGTCACTATCCTTTTATAGGCCCTCACCGATGTTGAAACCAACAAGAGAACTACTGTTCACGGAAGCAGTGACAGGCATACCGGCTAAACCTGCAAAAATCCAGATGCTATGGCGCAGGGCTTGGCTCTGGATTCTCTTTAATGAACTCACTTCACTTAAGACCTCCATGTCTACTATAGTGGGAAACATTTCGAAGATCAGATCCAAAATTACATCCTTTAGGCCAATCCAAACATGGGTTTCTTCAATTTACGCCTGAGGGCAACAGAGGACAGAATTGATTTTCATACCAGCAACAGGCATGACAGGTGCTTCAAGCAGCAAAGTGCAAGGTCGCATTTTTGTACACCATGGTGCAAGGGTGCCTGCATTGCGGGGATGATTGATTTGTGCAGGAAGGGACACCTTCCTGCACAAAATCAACCACAAGAGGCGATTTCCTCTTTCTATGTGTGCTGCAGAATTCAGCACACATAGAAAAAGGTAAAATGAGGAGAAATGAAAACATTTCTCCTCGTTGCGCCTCCCAAACGCCACCCCTGGGGTGGCATTAGGTTCTGACGCATTCCCGGATTTACAATGCCCCATAAATCTGGGAATGCTTCAGGTTTCATGGGTGTTGCGTGGGAACACCCACAGCAACACCCATGGAACGCCCCTTAGACGCAGTTTTCTGCGTGAAAGGGGCACATATTTATAACGGCCCTGAATAGCCACGTAAAGTGGCTTTACATGGCCTTGTAAATATGCCGTGGCACATTGAGCTACCAGAACGTCAAAAAAGGGACGTTATGGGGCGGAAAAGTGCCACAATGCATCCACATCAGGATTTGTTTATTGTCTCATTGAATGCCAATGGGTTAACGAATTACATCAAGTGGAAAAAAATCCTCTCATACCTGAAAACACTCACCCCAGACATTGCACTAATGCAAAAGGCGCACCTCTTGTTCTCAAAAAGTGAAAAATTGGGGAGGAAATTGGCCAGGAAGATGTTACCCTCCGGTAAAAGACCTAAAGTGAGATGGCAAGACACCTTATCCAAGATCTATCAGAACGAGGGAGTTGAAATCCTGATAAGCAAAGGGCTTCCTGTGCGAGTGACTTGCACCTGGACAGATCCTGAAGGCCACTATATGAACATACATCAGCAGCTAGTGATACTCAGGTTCAACTTAGTGCAAGACCCACTTCTAGATAAATCAGATCACCATATGTTAACCCTCCCTAAGGAGTGGTATCTACTCAAAGATTTAATTCAGGACTTAGCTCTGACAGACCATTGGTGCATTGAGCATCCAACTGAAAGTGATTATACCCTTACATCCTGTGCGCACGGATCCCACACCAAGATAGATTTTTTGTTATCGACCTCCACATTATTGGCCAAGGTCGGGCTTACCTCTGTAGTGCCCTGCAGTGTATCGGACCATGGCGCAATTCCGATTTGCATTGACTCCGGGATTGCAAAAACCCCAATGGCCTCATTTATGTGACTCCTTGCGCCTCCGGAACGTCACTTTTTGTGACGTTCCGTGGCGCAGAAGCCTGCGTGATATTTATCAGGTAGCACTAAGCCACTTTTTTTGGTTTAATGCTGCCTGATAAATATCAGTCCCTTTAACGCAGTGTTCTGCGTTAAAGGGGCGTGCAATGGGTGTTGCTGGGGGCGTTCCCAGCAACATCCATGGCCTTTTGACACTGCCCCAGATTTACGAGAAATCGTAAATCTGAGGCAGGGCCAAAAGCTTAGGCCTCCCCAGGGCAGGCGTAAGGGAGGCACAGCGAGGAGAAATATCTTTATTTCTCCTCGGTTTTCCTTTTTCTATGTGTGCTGCATTCTGAAGCACACATAGAAAGAGGAAGAAGCCTCTTGTGATTATTTTTGTACAGAAAGGTTTCCCTTCCTGTACAAAATTAATCATCCCCACAACGCAGGCACCCTTGCACCATGGTGCAAAGGTGCCTGCGTTGGCGCATGGCAGCCCATTGTGCGCCGGCGCAGGGGAAAAGGACAGGAATGCACCGTATCATAGGGCAGCACAGCAGGAAGGCCCAAAGGTTTACTGGATGCTGAGCATGTCTCACTACAAAGTAAAAGTGGACAAAATTGTTACAGGCTTTTCTAAATTCCTTTTTGAAGGATGTAATTTCCCTCAGATATTATGGGTGGCAGGAAAAGCATGTGTAAGACGAAACCCAGTGAGGGACTCAGCCCTGAGAACTAAAAATTGCACCTGCCAGTTGACCTTTTTAGAAAAGAAGGTAATGGATTTAAATATAAAACAGAACACTCTGGGATAAATTGCAAAATAGGAGCTGAACACCAAGCCAGCCAGAAAAGCACTTTTTCATTTACACCAGTGCCTCTATTTAAGATGGGAGAAGGCAGAGAGTCTCCCTGTGTTGTGTCTCTGCGCTCGATGCAGTGGCTGGCAGGTGCGGCGAACACAGTTGGGACACAGGCCAACTCACATAACCAAAAAGGGCCTTTATTGAAAGAACAGTCAGCAACACAACGGGGTAACTTTCCCGATTCTGCGCGAGGTCCCTCTCTGAGGCCTCGCCCGGCAGCAGTGGCATTTTTTATCATGGTCTCTTGTGGTGTGGGATAAACCACCTTAGCAGTAGCCCGGAGGCACAACCCCAAACACCGCCAGCTTTACACCATCATGCTAACGACGCCTGGGGGGACGACAGCACAATGGGAGACATTACGGGGCATATTAGCAAGACCGGCGATAAAATTATCGCCGCTTTAGCGGCAGGAAACTGCCGCTAAAACGGCGATAATGGGCTTACAATATGCGTTATAGAATTCAATCGAAGCCCAGGTTAGATGTCCTGCACATCTAACCTGGGCTTCTATTGGACTTCTATAACGCATATTAGCAAGCCCATTATCGCCGCTTTAGCGGCAGCTTTCCTGCCGCTAAAACGGCGATATATTTTATCGCTGGTCTTGCTAATACATCTTCTACGGGCATATTATCAAGAACGGCGTAAATTATCGCCGGTTTAGCGGCAGAAAACTGCCGCTAAAGCGGCGATAATGGGCTTGGTAATATGTTCTGAGAATTCCAATAGAGCCCATGTTCACACAAGAACATGGACTTCTATTGAAATTCTCAAGGGCATATTATCAAGCCCATTATCGCCGCTTTAGCGGCAGTTTTCTGCCGCTAAACCGGCGATAATTTTTAACGCCGTTCTTGATAATATGCCCCAATATTCCTCCTCAGAATGCAAAAGAAACATCACGCAAAGTAGAATTTGAGATAACATGAAAAACAGCAAAAACAGACCTTCACATTTTGTGGAAAAAGTCCCAAGCATCATAGTATCTACCCATGCCGACCATACCTGGGATCAGGAATTTACCTCCCACCATGGACAATACAGCTGTTCTAATCACATGATCTTTCAGTCTGGTCGAGGGCCTGGGATTTTTACAGAGGCCGTACCTGGTTCTAGAATCATAGCCCTGTTGGAGATCAGCGTCTCGGTTGACAGGAGTCCCTAGGGGGTCGGTACCACACCGGACTCTGGATTCTCGGATCAACACCCTCGACGGATCTACTCTCCATGTGTTCACTTTCAGATCAGTCGTCGAGATTGTTAGCTCCACCGCCAGGGTCCTCGACATCCAGGGCACCGCCTTGGTGGGGATGGAACTTTGTGAATGCTGAAATGTTCCGAGTTATGGTCTGTTGCCCACGCTGCGCAGTGATCTGAGTGCCACACAGAGAAACAAAGTGCCAGGAGTCACATTCGAAAGGTAGCCTAAACTTGCTGCCCGGATGCCGATCCTGTACAAGCACCAAGTCACCTACTAGTAGACTTGAACTCTTGACTCTTCGCCGATGACTGACCTTCTCATTGGACATCTTCCTCCGTTCATAGACCAGATGATCATTCACAGGACCAGGGACCCATTTTGGATGGTGAGGAATAGAGTCCACAATGATCCTTCCCATTGAAAGGTGCCCAGGCGCTTGCCCCATGATAGAGTGGGGAGTCTGCCTATAGTCTTGTAAGAAAGAGTAAATGGCCTGCTCGGGGGACTGTTGGTTCGCTGAGGCAATCCGGATGACCTTGTTTAGAGTCCTCATAAATCGCTCAGCCTCTCCATTGGCTTGGGGCCACCTTGGAGTGATTTTCTTGTGGATGATTCCCAAGGAGCTGAGATAAGAGGCTATTTCCTGCCGCTGAAAGGGAGGACCATTGTCAGTTCTGATCTCTTTGATTAATCCATGGGTAGCCATGATTTTTTGCAACTTGGGCACCACTTCAGACGCACTCAAAGAAGATAGGATTTCTACTTCCAGATATTTGGAATAATCGTCAATCATCACCAGAGTATGCCTTCCATCTGGGAGACTTTCAAAATCCATGCTGGCACAAACCCACAGACCACTTGGACCTTTCTCATTTAGTACAGGAGGTGGCGGATTGGCATTCCCTGATACTTGACACCACGGGCAGGACCTGACAGCTTCTTCTCCCTTCTCATCCATTAGGGGAACCATACCTTGGTTTGGAGTCGACCCTTGGTCTTCACCATGCCCTGGTGACTGGCATGGGCAAGTGTAATCACCCTCTCGGTGAGCGAGGCAGGGATGACCAGACGATGCCCTCACAAAAGACATCCATTTGGATCAGCACTCAATTCTTGACAGACATGATATAGGCTTTCTAACACCCGCCGTGCTTCAGGGGTGAGTAAAACCCACTGGCTCTTGAAACTGTGCCATTTATTTGTCTTTACCATCTCCAGAGTTTTCTGTAGACATTCGGCCTGGGTAGGTGGCACGACAGAGGTCTTCAAGGGATAGTGGTATAGGGCGGGACCTGTCAACCACGTACCGCACATACTCTTCAGTTTCCTCCGCGTCGTCTTCCTCACTAGCAGTGGCAGCCAGAGGATGCCTGGACAAGTAGTCTGCCAGGTTATTCGACCCAGGGCAGTACTCTACTCAGCAGTTGTACTCTTGCAACTGGAGCATCCACATTTCTATTCTCAGTGGTGGTTTTGATGCTGTTCCCATGAACAGTGGAAGTAAGGGCTTATGGTCAGTGGTGACCAGGAAAGGTTTCCAATACACATATAGGTGAAAATGGTGGCATCCCAAGTGGATAACAATGGCGTCCTTCTCTATTTGAGAATACCGCTGTTCGTTGTTAGTCAGGGGTCTACTTGCAAAAGCTACAGGGGCCCAGTCATTCTCATCTGTGGATCTCTGCATCAGAACCGGCCCTAATTCTCAAGGGCCGGCATCCACGGCTATCATGGCGTTTTGTTGCAGGTCAAAGTAACCCAGTGTGGTGGAGGACGACAAAGCATCCTTTGTGGCCTGAAATACAGTTTCTTGCTCTGACCCCCATGACCATGAGACAGATCCTTTGGTCAACTCTTGGAGAGGTTGCGTCAGCGTGATGAGACCTTTTATGAAGTGAACACAATAGTTGATCATGCCAAAGAAGCTGCGCATCTCGGTCACGGTGGCAGGTGCTGGTGCCTCTTTGATATCCCTCACCTTCTCGGGGTCAGGAGCAACCCCCTCCGGCGAGAAGATATATCCAAAAAACTGTAACCTTTGCTGTAGGAACATTTGTTGCGATGCAGTGTGAGACCAGAGACCTGAATTCGTTGCAATACCTTACTTATTCAGGTGTTGTGCTCTGGCACAGCCTTTGCATGAATCAAAATGTCATCACTGACATTCACCACTCCAGGGAGGTCCATGAGAAGCTCTTGAATTGTATTCTGAAATACTTCAGCTGCACTAGAAACTCCAAAACTCAAACGTTTGTAGCCCCTTAGTCCCACATGTGTTCAAAATGTCGTAATGTAACAGGACTATTCAGCAAGAGCCAGCTGGTGATACCTTGAGCGCAAATCCAGCTTGGAGAACCAGCTGGCTCTGATGAGCTCGCCAATTAAGTAATCAATTGTTGAAGTGAGGTGCCGCTCACTTTTTATGGCAGCAGTCGGCAGGCACATGTCTACACATAGTCTCACCTCTACAGGCTATTTGGGTTTCCTTACAATGACAATTGGCGACACCCATGGGGTGGGCCCTTTCGCCTCCTCGATGATCCCTGCAGCCTCAAGCTTGTTCAGTTCCTTTTCCACAAGAGGTCTTAGGCAGAACGCAATGCACCTGTGTCGGAGAGCCACTGGCTTTACTGATGGATATATATGCAGGGGAATTTCATTATCTCTCAGGCATCCGATACCTTCAAATACCTTTGGAAATGCATCTAGGATGTGATTTATGGCTTCCTGATGTATCCCGAATGCAAATGTTACGATGCCCAGAGCCTCAGCCGCTCGGCACCCTAAAAGCATGCCGTGACCTTCTTCAGTAACATACACTTGAGATTCAATTGATTGAGAGCCATATTTTATGGTGGTCCTGAATTTGCCTTGCATCACCAGAGGTCTCTCTTGACTGTATGTAAAGACTTTAATCATGGCTGGGAGTAGCTGCGGGGACATTTGCATGGCCGCATAGGCTTCCGCCGACATTATGTTGATCGTCGCACCCGTGTCCACCACTGCAGTGGAGGGGTATTCTCCCACCAGTATTTGACATTGTGGTAGGCACATTGTGGTTTGGGAGGCTGCACCAATGGTAAAGACTGAATGGACCGTGTGGTCCTCACTCTCGTCATCATCCATGTTGCTACTTTTTCCTGCCCCTCTGGTATGGCATTGACAGTGGTGCGCGGAACTCACCCCTTTCCTGAGTGGCAGACTTTCATGAAATGATTAAGCTTTCCGCACCCTGTGCACTTCTTGCATCTTGCTGGACACTCCGAGGGTTGATGAGTGTGTCCACCACAATATCCACAGCTCCAGGTCCTCATGTTCCTTCTCCTTTCCAGTTGTGCTGTAGGGGCTGGTGTTAATATGTGGACTGGTTCTGTTTTTATAGGTTTCTGTAATGCGGCTTCCATGTCGCAGCACAAACTCTAGATAGTTCCTTGGTCCGACCTAGCGTCTGGATGTCTGCTAGAGATTTGCCTGATTCCTCCAGGACCTGCTCATGTAGTTTAGCTGATTAGCTGCCCTCTTATTTCTTCAGTATCATCATTGAAACCACATGTACTGGCTAACTCCTTCAGACGTGCATAGAAGACATCAATGGATTCTTCCGCCTGTTGTCACGCCTGTCGAACCACGAACCTTTCGTAGCCCTGGTTTGCCATTGGTTCAAAATGCGCTGTTAAGGCTGCTACGAGGGTGAGGTGTATCTTTGGTGCTGCTTCATTGATTGATTTCGATATTTTATAAATGTCTCTTCCCCCTAAATGGAGTAGCAGAGCCCATTTTTGAGCATTATCGATTTTCGTGGCTTCAAAGAATAGCATTACTCTCTCCACCCACTCTTTCCATTTAGGTGCCTGCGCTGATGGGGCACCTTCCACTATGAAAGGTTCCACTGCCGGAATGTTCGCCATTATATGGTGATGATTAGCCAGATCCAGTCACTTATTCTGAGTCTCCCCTTGGGTTCCTTCTCCAGTCACCCTCAGCCTGGATGTGGGGCTATTTGTAGATAAGTGTGGTTTGTGTGACTTAGGGGATGATGTGCTTCATTTGAGCTTCTCCTCCTTTCATGAAAATCAAGATGTAGATACGAATTTTCACTTGTGTCTTTATTTTAATTTTTTTCAATTGTCTTTACATTTTTCAATGCAGAGCATACACGTCCTACTTTACGCCGGTTTAACTTGCCCACCTGTACAATTGCCTGCCTTTTTTCTTTCTCACCGCCGCAGGCCAGAGTGCAGCTCTTCTCAGCACAGGAGCAAGGCAGCCACTGGGAGGGGCTCCTCGCTCTGTGATCAGAAGAGCGGAATAGCCCCGCTGTAGACGCCGACTTCACACGGCGTGACGTGGAGGAGGTGCCCGCTGCAGCAGAGCATACGTGCAGGGACGATCGGGGCTGGGCCGAACACACAGCACGAGCACGGCGCACTGGGCACGCAGCCGCCACGTGTCACTGGGAGCAGCACGGAGCACCCACTCATCGCCAATGTTACGTCACTGCGCTTGATGCAACGGCTGGCAGGTACGACAAACACAGTTGGGATGCAGGCCAACTCACATAACTAAAAGGTTCAGGGTCTAATAATTAACCAATTAGATAATGGCAATGCACTTATGGCCTCCATTAATGAAGACCTATATACCAGACTCCAGGTAATGCAGAACACTGCTGACAGACTAGTTCTAAATCTTTCTTCCCGATCCCCTTCGGTACCTACCCTGAGATCACTGCACTGGCTCCCAATCAGGAAGCGTGCCTGATTCAATCTTATGTGCATTGCACCCAAGGCCCTGCACGGAGCTGGGCCAAGCTATCTATCTAAGAAACTCAAGTGGTACTCGCCAAGTAAAAATCTTAGGTTGGGAGCAAAACATCTTCTTACACCTTTGAAAGTTCGAACCGCAAGAAATGGTGGAAGGTCCTTCTGTCAGCTAGCCCCTCAATGGAAGAAGCTTCCCACACATATTTGTGCTATCTCAGACCATAAACAGATTAAAAAGCAGCTGAAAACCTGGCTATTCATAATCCAGTTCGCCATGTCGTAGGATCCCCTCCTTTCATGGCCCCGCTACAGTGCCATGAGACCTTTTGGAGTGATATGTGCGCTTTACAAATGGCCATAACATAACATAACAAAAAGGGCCTATTTTGAAAGAACAGTCAGAGACACAGCAGGGTAACTTTCCCGATGCTGCATGGGGTCCCTCTCTGAGGCCACGCCCAGCAGCAGTGGCATTTATTATCATGGTCCGACGTGGTGTGGGATAAACCACCTTACCAGTAGCCCAGGGGCACATCACCAAACACCCCCAGCTTTACACCAACATGCTAACAACACCTGGGGCAACGTCATTACAATGGGTGACATTACACCCAGCTCTCTCGATAAGGCAGCAGGAAGCAAGATATGCGATTCTGATGATCTTAAACAGACAGGGAGAGCTAATGAGGATCCCTTTATTTTAATGTCTTTCAAAGACTTTTAGCAGGCATTTTATGCACCTGGGAGTAATGGCTCCCAGATGCAGGAGGATAAGTTTTTCTCCGACCTCCGACCTCCGACCTCCATCTCCAGACACTGACCCCAGAACTAACTTGATTGTTAGAAGAGGAAATAACATCGGAAGAGCTAGAACAGACACTCAATACCATGTCC
This sequence comes from Calotriton arnoldi, assembly GCA_963921515.1. Taxonomy (NCBI): domain Eukaryota; kingdom Metazoa; phylum Chordata; class Amphibia; order Caudata; family Salamandridae; genus Calotriton; species Calotriton arnoldi. The sequence goes on from CAWUFW010000747.1 coordinate 2,768,769, forward strand.
ACGGATAAAGCCCCAGGATTGGACAGATTCCCTCTGGAATTCTGCAGAACCAACAATGGTTTTGTCCAACCCTCGCAGAAGATCTTTATGAGTATAACGTCCAACACAAAACCTCTTCCAGAACTTAATACAGCAATAATCTCTGCTATTTTAAAGCCAGACAAAGACTCACTGCAATATGGGCACTACAGACTAATTATTTCAGTTGTAAACACTGACATCAAAACCCTTGCGAAAGTATTAGCCAACCGCTTGAAATAAACCGTACTAACACTGATCCATCTCACCTAGGTAGGCTCTGTCCCCAGTTGCTCCTCCATGTCCTAAGTACAATCACTTTCTCACATTCCATGGCATTCAATAGGTTAGAGTAATATTATCTGTTCAACCTGACATGCTTGATGTGGTATTCCCCCAAACCTTTTACTTTCAACCATCATTGTGACACCCTCTAAAGGGGTACTTTAAAACAGGTCCCAGGTCTGCCTCTGCATCCTGCAGGGTAGTTTTAAACTGCCATCTCACAACGTATAAGTTATACCTATGGTAAGCCCTAAAGGTTCATAGGGCAGGGTGCATTGTATTTAAAAACGAGGACATGTGTACTTATGTGCCCTGGCAGTGTAAAACTCCTAAAGTTGTTTTTCACTGTTGCAAAGCCTATCTTTTGCAGTTACTAACACTGGGTTACCATATTGCCTTTATTAAGGGCTATTTTTGGATTAGGAGCAGATAGGGAAATTATGTTGTTGCTCATATGAATTGTACATTAATATCCTCTTTAATGGTTAAGTCAGACTTTAAATCACAATTGTGAGAATGCCACTTTTAGGAAGTTGACCCTCCCTTGTCCCATGTGTGTCTTCTGCCAGTGTCCTGGTTCACATGACTGTGAATTGCTCTTCTGCTGGGGTTTGTGTATTGCTTCCAGACAGCAACACAAAGGGGGCTTAGGTGGGGACAGGATGGGCCATCTTCACAGGATGACTGGGGAGGGGTTTGGTCCCAGCCTCACTTGCACTTCAAACGCCTTTGCCTCCTTCACACATAAAGAAACCTGACACCAGACCTGCCCTGCCTTTTGTCACTCCGAGAGAGTTTGGAACCTTGACAGGAGAAGAACTTTCCAGATCTGGCAGTAGGACAGTGAGTCTCCCCCCACAAAGGCTGACATCAGGTGTAAATATTGGACCGCCAGAGCCATTCATCAGAACACTCCTTGACCTGTGGAAGTTACAGAAGAAGGACTGTCCTTCTGCCAGACTGCCCTGAAGCTTGAAGGACTGCCTTGCTGTCTGAGAAGGAAGACTGGACCTGCTTCCCTTCATCCCAGGCTAACCAGAGTGACTCCAAAGGTCAGTTGGCTGGCCTCCTGTGTGAGCTACAGGGAAACAGCAAGCCTCAGAGGCCTCTCTGCAACTGCCCAAAAGACCTGCTGCAACTGAACTTGCCTGGATGTGCTGCTGGCCTCAGCTGGAGTGAGTCCTTAATCCCCAAGAGGTGCCTCCCCAGACCTGGATGTTTGGCTCACATCAGAATGTATTCCTTCTAAAGAAAAGATGAAATCCCTGAAGTTTCAGCTCCTCAAAACCACGAATGTGCCAGTTCCCTCCAAGACTCTGCAGCCTGCGAAAACTGCCATGTGATGAACAATAACAAATGACCTGCCCTTCGCACTACATTGACGACAGCCCGCAGTACGAAGATACAGCAACGACTGTCTGCGACGCTTGACTGGCTCTTCGTGGTACAGTGACGCCATCCGCAACGCTCAGCCTGAACCTCAGGAACGGATCTCTATGCTCCAGACTTAGAAGCTATCTTCTTCACCTGGACCAATCTGGTCCATGTAGCCAACCCGCACTCTACCATGGATGGCCTGAACTTATGACTTGCCCCCAGTTTATCGTGACTAGATGACAGGGAGTGGTGCTTAGTGCTTTTAGGAGCAATTTTCAGTAAAACCTACTGATTGGATTTTTGTCATTTTAGTATCATTTTATTTATTAAGATTGATTCTATTTTTATAAATTGGTTTGGAGTTTTCTTGTGTTGTGTTTTCACTTTATTACTGTTTGTGTGTTGCATAAATACTTTACACGTTGCCTCTGAGTTAAGCCGGACAGCTTTAGTGCCAAGCTACCAGAGGGTTAATCACAGGCTAATTTAGTGACATTTGTGGTTCACCATCAGTGGTGGCTGCTCTCAATGCCAAGTGATGGGGCAGGGAGAAATAACCCCCCAAAAAAACACAGATGAAATAATGAAAAAAAAAAAAAAATAGTACTTACCCGCCACTGCCAGCCACTGCCTTGCTCCCCTGCCTTTGTCCCAATCCCCGAATACTGGCAGTCCACGGGCTGGTGCACACGGTGCAGGCTCCTAGGTGCCAATCTAGACGCTGCTCTCATGCTGGGAATACCATTAACCAGCATGAGAGAAGCATTGGGATTGGTCTGAGCATCCTGGTTTTGCACTCAGACAGGGCCTGGGCGCCTGTGTCTGTTCTTCACCCGGCAGTGCAACACAGCCCGGGTTGGAGAAATGCTAAGTGCGCATGTCAGCTTGGCCGTCCAAAAACAGCTGGGCAAACAGACATGCACACTTACAGTGCCCACCACTCCTCTTCCCTGAAGCTGAGGTTGGCCTTACCCTCCCTGCCCTAAGACTCAGCTGGCACAGTGAAAAATAAAATGATAATAACATTGTTGTATTATCATTTTATTTTTCTCGTGTGCCTCTGCTGGCTATCAGCAGTGGGGCGACGCTCCTCCACCATAACAGAGGAGCCGCTGCTGTGCACCATCACAAGGACTGTGATTGTTGCCTCAGTGGGGATTCCATCCCCCTCAAGCAATAACCCAATTTCGTAGATTATCATTGTAGTATACTGGTGAGTGTAGGGTTTGGTGATGATTTCCTTTCTAAAATTAAGTGACTGTGCTCTAACTCCTCAGTTGTGGTGTCATGCAATGATTTTATTTCACTCTTTAATGCAGACGATCTTCTGGTAACTTTGTGTGACCCACAGCAATCCATTGCGCTTTCATTAATTTGATCTCAGAATTCTCAGTCTTCTCTGGGTTCTGTGTCAACTGGGATGAAATCGTAGCATTCCTATTGGCCTCTGTCACAAATGGAGCATCGCTCAGACATACCCAATTCTGATATGAGGAAACTAATTTGAAATATTTAGATATGTATCTAAATACATCACTGCAAAATGTGAATCAAGGCGATCTATGTCTGTTATTGCCAAGATCCAAAGATATATACATCGTTGGTCTCTCTCTCCCACTATAGGGAAAGGTCCAAATAATAAAAACGAGCATCATGCCACGACTGAATTATATCTTTGCCATGCTGGCACTCCAAATCTCAGCAACCAATTCAGACAATAAATAAGTGGGAATATTTCATATGGCATGGCAGGAAACCCAGATTTTAATTATCCAAGCTCCATGCATCCATGGATTGTGGAGGTCTCCGATTACCCCATATGGAATCCTGTTGGTTATCCTTCCATCTGGCCAAGCTCTGGTACCATATACATGCCATGTTAGTAACACCGCACTGGGGTAACATTGAAAATGGTATATTGGGAAGGTATGGAGGCCTGGGGTTGTTGTATACCAAAGAATAATATCAATAGAAAAAAGAGAATCCTAACCTCCAAGCAATGGCGTATGCATGATACAAAGTACATAGAAAGCTGAGAATTTGTCTGATATATTGCGGGTACATAAAATTTGTGGGAATCCTTGCTAAAATGTAGTTCTTATAAGATTATCCAGTGGTTGCACTGATCTCCCCAAAAACTGGGTGTAGACACCCTTACTAATACGAAATGCTGGAGATATCACTTCTCAGATTGCCATATCGTGCTTATATTATGAGGTTGTTCAGTGGTTAGAAGCTAGTGGAAGACAGTGTGACTTTGTAAAAATGAGGTCTCTATTGATAACCATTCCATTAAATGGAAGGTCTGCACTCTTACATGATGCATCAGGGTAACCTGAAATTATGGCCTTAAGATGCAGGTGGTTTGCAATGGCATTTGAAACTACTGCAGTCTGCATATTGAGACAGTGGAAGGCAGACAGATGACTGACAGTTGACTTTTGGCTGCAAGATATACCATGTGGCTTCATATGAGCGATTATCTACAGGCTTAATGACCAATATGATAAGTTCGAAGTGGTTTGTGGGGACTTTTTGACCGACCAAGATATTCAATAATGCATCCTAGCTGGCTTCAAGTCAGCTCATCGTGGTCGTGGATGAAATCAGGTACAGTTGGATGAATATTATGGGGCCTATTATGACTGACATCATCGGTTTCAATTTCGACTGGCTGATTTTGATTCAGCCGGTCGGAATTGAAACCAGCCGATCATTCCGGCTGGCTTCCGATGGGCTCAAGGAGCCCGTCAGCCAGTCGTAACCAGCCCGTAATACAAATGGACAGCGATTTACGCCGTTCGGAGTACAATGCACAGTTTCTGGCAGGGTTTCCATGCCAGCCTTTCCGACATGGAAACCCTGTCCGAAAGTATGTTTGGGGGTCCCTAGCAGTGCCCCTTTTTCTTTGCGGCCTTCGGTTGGTGGCCTTGAGGTGCCTGCTTCAGGGTGCAGGGATTAACTCCACCTCACATTTCCCTATAGGAGCATGTACTACAGCCGGTTTACGGCGGTAACACATGCTGTCATAGGGAAATGTCGGAATGCGACTGCACCATGTGCGGTCGCATCATAATGAGGCGGTCAGGACCACTGACTGAAGGTTGGTCGGTCCCGTTTCCGAGACGGTGTCGTCCGCCCGACATCGTAATAGGCCCCTATGTGTATTGGGTCATGCTTTACGCCACTTTGTTACTTTTGTATTATTTTGATGGGAAACATCTATTAAAATGCAGCTATTACATTGTAATGCCTTTTCCATACGCGAATGCCTTTACAACGCATGCTGTTACAGTGCATGCCTTTACAACGCATATGCCATTACAACACATGCTATTACATCGAAAATTAAGGTAAGTGCTTTAGGTAAGATATTTTTTAGGGGTTTTGGGAGGCGGAGTGTATTAATACCCAGGTATTAATTTGAATGCCTGGGTATTAAGCAGTGCTCATTTTAATTTTAGTTTTTAGTAATTTAAAAATATTTTATATTAATGCTGATGAGGGTGTAACACCAATGCTCTGGCACGGGATGCAAGGGAATTAGGGGTATTGGGTGGGGAATGTATTACTACCCAAGTTTTAATTTTAATACCTGGGAATTAGTCAGTATTGATTTTAATGTTAATTGTTAGTCATTTAAAAATAGTGTATTAAAAAAATTATGGATATGTTATACCCATCCTCTGGGATGGGATGCTTAGGAATTAGGGGGTTTGGGTGTGGGAGTGCATTAATACCCAGTTATTAATTTTAATACCTGGGTATTAAGTAGCATTGATTTTAATTTAAATCTTTAGCAAAATTGTGAGGGCATGGGATGCAAGGAAATTATGGGTTTTGGTTGGGGGAGTATATTAATACCCAGGTATTAATTGTAATACCTGTGTAATAATCAGTAATGATTTTAATATTAATTTTTAGCAATTTAAAAATAATGTTAAAAAAATTCTTATGGGTATGTTATACCCATCCTCTGGGATGGGATGCTTGGGAATTATGGGTTTTGGATGGGGAAGTGTATTAATCCCCAGGCCTTCATTTTAATACATAGGTATTTAGCAGTATTGCTTTTAATTAAAAATGTTAGTAATTTAAAAATATTTTATATTAATACTTATGAGGGTCTAGCACTAATCCTCTGGCATGGGGTGCAAGGAAAGTAGGGCTTTTGGGTGGGGGAGTGTGTTAATCCCCAAGTATTAATTTTGATACCTAGGAATTAATCAGTTTTGATGTTAAAATTAATTTAGGTAATTTAAAAATAATTAACCCCTTCGGTGCTCACGACGGCCCCCGGCCGTCATGCGTAACGGTGGGCGTGTGCGCACGACGGCCGGGGGCCGTCCGAATCCCGCCCACTCGTTAATTCTCCCGCACAGCGGGAGAATTAACACCGCACGCAAGGGGTTAATACTAATGATAATGTAACACCCATCCTCTGGGACGGGATGTATGGGAATTAGGGGTTCTGGGTGGGGGAGTGAATTAATACCCAGGTATTAATTTTAATACCTGTATATTAATTTATTTTAATAAATAAAATTACTTTAATACATTTTATAATATTTAAAATTAATAGTTATGAGGGTTTACCACTTGCAATCTGGCATTGGATGTAAGAGAAATAGGGGTTTTGTGTAGGGGAGTGTCCTATTTTTAAAATCTTATTTACAAATTTTAGTAAACATAAAATAAATTAATCAAACATTTAAAATATAGTTAAACATGGATATATGTACACGCATACAAATAGATAAAAATACAGCAAATAATATAATATGTTTCTACAGTCGGTGGAGCATTGTGGTCAAGATCCAAAGCAAGAAAGAGCTGCGTTCAGGTAAGACAAATTTAATTTATTAAAGAGAGATTGTGGTTGGCATAGTTTATTGTAGGGAGAGAGAAGGGAGGTAGTTAGATATATGTTAGTATTTTGATGTATGTTTTGAATGTTTTAACCAACATTTTCATTCCTATTAAGGTAGCGGTTGCAGGCCCACGTCGGGCTGATTGCTTTTTTAACACTTTTGGTTTAAAAAAAATATGTAGAAAGTAAGGTTAAGATTTCTTTTAAACCAAAGTGCAAAGAAAGCAATATTTTTCTTCTACCTTTTGGTGCGTCGCGTTTTAAAACCAAGAATATCGTGTTTGCGGCTGTTCGACCACGTGAAAGTTTGGAAAACACAGTTGGCATGGATATCCGAATGAATGTTTTGGACAATTTGGAAGGTTTTCTTAAGGATTTTTCCATTATGCAGGAATTTTACTGTAAGTTAAAGTTAGGATTTTTAATTTTTGTAAATCTTTTGCAAGATTATGGATGGTCTAAAATCATATAGACTGTGGATTGCAACAAGGGATTTCTTGTTGTGTTTTTTGCCAAAAACTTCATTTTTCAGGATTTTTGGGGGGGTGTTTTTAGTATACACAGTATATTTTAACGAAAATTTAAAAGAAAATATGTTTTGGAATCGATTTTTCCTCATGATTCAGAACCTGACAGAATGTATATTTATTATGTTGTGTGCAAAATGTTGGTTTTTAACATTCCGTTTCAGAATGGCAGCCATTTTGAGTAAATGATGGCTGGGCTGTTGTAGTGGAAATAGTGGAAGGCCACCATTTTTTTAGGCTTTGTATGTATATGCTTGTTTTGCCAATGAATGCACATTGTTTTTTTATAAAATGTGAAGTACATCTCAGAAACGTTTATGTTTAAAAGAAAGAAATTGCTAAGTATTAATTTTGCATTTTTTTAAACCCTTATTCACCCGTAACATCTGTCTAAGTTTAAAATAATTTAATTATTATACGTTGTTATGGTATTCGTTGTATTGGTATGAGTTGCAACGCGTCCCTGGACAGGTCACACGCATATGTCACCATGCTGGTCACTGGTGAACCTATGCCAGCCACATATACTTTCCAGGGACTCAGGGGCACACCTACAGCACCACACCCAGTCCACACTGTATCTAAGGCATGTGTGGCAGCATGACCTTATCTGTGTATGGGGGTGAACATGTGGTTTTTGGGGTGGCATTTGGGGGCCGGTGTGCCCGGCCGGCCCATTGCATTGTATGTGAGCGGGTACGCGTTGTATCCCGGGTACGCGTTGTACAGCAATGGACCGATCGGTGTGCCCGGCCGGCCCATTGCATTGGATGTGAGCGGGTACGCGTTGTATCCCGGGTACGCGTGTGAACAGCAATGGACCGATCGGTGTGCCCGGCCGGCCCATTGCATTGTATGTGAGCGGGTACGGCGTTGTATCCCGGGTACGCGTTGAACAGCAATGGACCGATCGGTGTGCCCGGCCGGCCCATTGCATTGTATGTGAGCGGGTACGCGTTGTATCCCGGGTATGCGTTGAACAGCAATGGACCGATCGGTGTGCCCGGCCGGCCCATTGCATTGTATGTGAGCGGGTACGCGTTGTATCCCGGGTACGCGTTGTACAGCAATGGACCGATCGGTGTGCCCGGCCGCCCATTGCATTGTATGTGAGCGGGTACGCGTTGTATCCTGGGTACGCGTTGAACAGCAATGGACCGATCGGTGTGCCCGGCCGGCCCATTGCATTGTATGCGAGCTGGTACGCGTTGTATCCCGGGTACGCGTTGAACAGCAATGGACCGATCGGTGTGCCCGGCCGGCCCATTGCATTGTATGTGAGCGGGTACGCGTTGTATCCCGGGTACGCGTTGTACAGCAATGGACCGATCGGTGTGCCCGGCCGGCCCATTGCATTGTATGTGAGCGGGTACGCGTTGTACAGCAATGGACCGATCGGTGTGCCCGGCCGGCCCATTGCATTGTATGTGAGCGGGTACGCGTTGTATCCCGAAATACGCGTTGTACAGCAGTGGACCGAACGGTGCGCACACATTGGCTGGGGCCTGGCATGGCAACGGACGCGTTTTCGAAGCTCCAACGAGTCTGATGCAGTGAATTCAGTTGGTCAGCCACAACAATGTTGCAAAATCATGGGTGTCATGAAGTTGAAGATTTGAAGGATGCTGTGGGTGTGTATTAGTGCTGCTATTCCATGGATTGGTCAGATTCAGAAGATGCAAACGACTTGGACCTATCACTTTGGACACATGGGACAGTATCTGCCTCTGCAGCACACATATAATGCTGGCTGTTCCCCTGAGAGCTCACTTGCCTGCACTACATGCTCCAGGATGAAATCTGCCACCAACACTGCTGCTGTTTATGCATCCTCTGGCTCCTGCAATGGCACGTACTGTGGAGAGAGCCCCAGCCTTCAGCCTTGAGGAGAACCAGGCCCTGCTGGACAGACTCCTTCCACAGTACAGCAAGCTGTATGGGAAACAGGGGAGCAGGTGAGTGTGCTGTCCACTGCCTCACTAATTGTGCATGTTGTCTGACTAGCAGGGCTTTCAGTGTGCACACCACTGGCTAGCATGCCCACTGAGTAGTTGTCACAGCCCAAAGTGTGTAGTTACATGCACTGAACTGGTACAGTGCAGTAACAGTGCATTCCAACTAGGTTTACTTCCCATGCAATGATACCATGTAGTGACTGCTGGCAAACTGTTCATAGCCATTGTTGCACTGCCTGTGTACATCATATGCCCCTGTGATTGAGACATGTATATCCAACTGTGTGATGCACGTATATGTTGCATGTGTAGTAATAGCCTTTTCACTTTGTCATCCTCAGGTTGATGCCCACCAGAAGCAGGAAATCTGGCTGACCATCGCCCGGAAAGTAAGATCCGTGGGGGTCTACAGGCGCAGGATCCGCAACTGCCAGAAGAGGTGGCAGGACCTTCGTGGCTGGACCCGGAGGATCGCAAGGGTCCAGCTGAAGCTGTCGCCTCCTCACAGGAGGGGCGGACACCGGACCCTGACCCCCCACATGCTCCGGATCCTGGCGGTGGTCTTCCCTGACCTGGATGGGCAGCTGAAGGACAGACAGCAGCAAGGAGGGGGTGAGTCCATGACTGCACTGTGCACTTTGTCTGACATGCCATGTGCCCTCCTCTGGCCTGGTTAAACTTCCACAGTACATCAGTCATGTGGTCCAGGACCCATGTCCTTCATTTGTGACATGCCCACTTCTCCTCTGATACACATATGTGTGGCCCTTATAGTCAGGAAATTGTGTCATTTGGGGACTGTGTCATTGCATTTAGCTTTGCTCAAGCTCGGGGACAGCATTTGTTCCCGTGACTATGTTGTGCGATTCATGGGTGGGTCAATTGCTTACACAATGCCTAAGTTCTGACATGTAATCTGGGTGTAACTTTGATATGTGGTCCGCTTGCTGCTCTGACTCACCACATGTCCCTGGGGAATTTGGCACACACCCATGCTGCTGGTGGGAACAATGTTTGGGCCTCAGGAGTATGTGTATCCAGTGTGTCACACATGCTTAGCCACCTGCCTACTGTCCAGGACTCATCCCTCTTACAGGTGGAGCTGGACAGTCATGCCTACTCCAGGGCATGCAATGCACTCTGTACTCCCACTCCCGTGTATCATCTGGCATGTTGTGATCAGTGTAATGTACCCTCAGGTGTCTGCCTCTGTCTCATTGTGCTGTGTCTTCGTTGTCAGGACTACTGGTATGTTTATCGGTTAGGGCTCAGCATGCCATCTGAGATGTGACCATGATAGACGATACTTATGTGACTTATAGGTGTCTGATCACTTGACTGTGCACACAGGTGTTTGCGACTGTGACTTTCAGTCAGCTGTATTGTCATTCACAGCACACTGTGAAGTGCTCATGTTCAGAGAGTTGTGTTTCATGTCCCCCATATGTCCAGTTGGTATGACGTGGACAAATAGTAGTACAGATGATGTGGTATTTGGGGGATGGACATGTGCACTTGTCAGTCACATAACTTGCATTGCCCATGCCCTCGGATTGTGACACAGTGCAGACTGTTGTTGGCTGGCTGCCATGGCCATGTGACTTGAGACAGTAATGTATGACTTTGCACGCATTCCTGTGTCATGGCATTCAACTTCCTGAGACTGATCCTGCAAGGGAGTGACATGTGCAACATGCACCCCATTGTGGCATTGACTTTCCGGACATGGGTGCATCATGGTGTCTGGTGCTGGTATGCATCACATGCATTTCTATTTAGACTCTGGCCATCCTTTATCCAGACACCTGCACTGACTCAGTGGCAAGAGATGTGATGTGTGCATGTTCACATACTTCACCGTGTTCCCTGCAATGTCCAACAACTGTGTAGGTGGTGCATGTGTCCACACTGGGGTCTTACCATCAGACAGGCACCGGACAGATGGGTGCAAGGGCAGGAGGGGTGTGAGTCCCATGGTTGACCATCAGACTGACAATTGGCTTCCCCAAATCTGTGTGAGTACTTTAGGCAATGTTCAACTAAGGATGCCAGGGCTTGCTCTGTAATGTGCTGTACTTACTGTGGTGTGTGCGGTCAGTGCAGGTGACTGATGTTTGTCTGTTTCCCTAATTGTTTGCAGATACATCCACGGCCACAGGAGGGGACAGCTCCACGGACCAGGAGGAGCAGCGGAGCCAGACTGGGTCAGCATCGGACGAGTGGTCAGAGGGACCCAGTGGCACGGAGGGCGAGGGGAGCCACACCGAGGAGTCCTCAGCACCATCCACCTCAGCTGAGGACCACAGCAGCTCGGAGGATGACTCCCTTGTGGAGGCGGGTCTCAGCAGCCACCAAAGGCCAGCTAGTCTGTCTGGCCCGCCACCACCACCACCACCACCGCCCTCCCATTGGCTCCCATTCCTGAGGTCCGTGGGTCTCCCGTACTCGGGAGCGTGTCTCCTTCGTGCCAGGCACCGCAGCCCCTGCCCCTGTGTCCCCTGCTGCCCTGAGTGAGGAGTCTGTGTACCTCCTTCGGCAGCTCCATGTAGGGCAGACAGCAATGCTGAGTGTCCTCCATGCACACACCACTCTGTTGACACAGCTGGTGTCGTTCATGGAGGGCATCTCGACGGGTATGTCTGCCCTACAGAGGAGCAATAGGTCCATGGACTCCTCCCTGACGGCAGCAGTGTCCCTCCTCCAACAGTCCCTCACCCCTCCCACCTCTGCCCCATCCACACTTCCTGCCCCCCTACCTGTCCAAAGCACATGCACACCTGCACAGTCACCCAAACACACAGACATGAGCAGCACAGACACACCCAAGAGAAAGGCAAGACGTGCACACATGCATCCTCAGGGGACTGATACCACAGACACAGGGGACGGGGAACACACACACACACAGGCATCCACATTAACTCCGCAGTCCTCCAAATTCTCTCCCTCCAAGACCCCTTCCCTTGCCTCGCCTGCTAACACACCTACACAGCAGATCTTCCTGTGTGACCTCGGCCTCATCCCCTCCAATCCTGCTGATCCAGCATACCGGGGGAAGAGGAAGTCCACCCACACAGAGGGAGTGCCCCTCGCCCCCGGACACCCTCCCCCAGGCGCAGGCAGAGTGAGCCCCCACCCGCAAGTCCCCCGGTCCCGGAAGAGCAAGACCCCGCCACCGCCCTGCAAGTCAACCACCCAGTCTCTCACCTCCATCCCCCAGGCCACCACTCCACAGGTTCCACCGCCACACCCTGCGCCAGGTTCCCCACACACCGATACCGCATCCCCAAACTGCTTAGGCCCTCCCCCTGCCACTTGCTCTTCCACCCCCAAACCAGACGCTCTGCCTGTTTGTGCCACTGGTGTGGAGACCCTGTCCCCCCTCTGTCCTGCCCAGCTCTTCTGCCCCCCTTCCACTACCTTGGAGTCATGCACTGCGGTGGAGTCCACAACCACCCCGTCTGACTCGGGCACTGCATTGGGGACCCAGTCCACTCCATCTGACCATCCCACTGCAGTGGTTGCAGCACCAACTCCATCTGACTTGAGCCCTGCGGTGGTGCCAGCCCCCCCTGAGTCAGACACCTCCACTGCAGTTGCCGGTGACACTCCTGCACCCACCTCCCCTTCACTGCCTCCTTCTGGCATCCCCTGATCCTGTCCCTGCGGTGCCTGGCCTGCCCCTCGTATGCCCCTCCAAGGGGATGTCCCCTGTCCGTACCTGTGCAGGCAAGCAATTGTTGACAAGTTGTCACACATCACCCTGTTGGGACTGTATATTTGGACTGGCCATTGGCCTTAGTTTATTTTGGACTTTTGATTTGAGTTGCACACTTGCTGAATAAAGCCTATTTTTGTTTACTTGTGGTTAATCTTTGGAGGTACATGATGTAGATGTGTAGAATCATGCATTTGCTGTTGTAATAGTGTTCAGATCAGGTAAATGAAGTTTTGCTGTGATGGGCTCCATGTGGTCCATGGGATATGTGTCCTAATCTAGTCTGGATCCATAGCATCCTTTGCTGCAGTCTGAGGGTGTAATGTTCAGCATTTGACACAGGGATGTACGTTTAGCATTTGTAGATTACCATCTTTGTCCTACACTGATGCACATCTGGTGGGCTTACCACTGTCCAATGTTCCTAGTACCCTGACTGTGTGCCCGTCTCCAATGGACATGCAGTTTAGCACATCAAATTTGGAGGACTCATCTGTGTACACAGTGCAAGTTGCTTGACACGTGTCTTGGGTGTATGCAGATGACTGACGTGACACTCCCGTGCCCAGGCTGATATGAGCAGAGCCTTCAGTGTGTTGTAGTTGTTGACTCACTGACCGAGTGTTCTGCTGACATGTTTGAGTCATGCACAGACAAGGTTTGGCACAGCTGACCTTCCACAGGAGTGGAGTGCCCTCATGGCAGTGCGTGATTCCGTGATATAGGCTGTGCCCATGTTGTGTGTTGTGTAGGCATGTCTGTGCGTGTTCCCTTCTCCTTTTCCTTTTCCTACACAGGCTGTGTCCCTACGGATGTTCCTGTTTGTGATGCTTGCTGAGTTGTTCTGTGTTCATCCAGCATCTTGGACCTGGTTACTCCGGGATGTGGGTGCATGGCAAACTAATGTTCATGAGGTTGTCATCCCTAGTTGTCTTTGTTGTCAGGGCTGACGATGTGGGAAAACGCAGATGGGACACAGTCAGGATTCCTCTTGGCACTTGTTGGTTACACGAGTAATGTGATTTTCTGTTTGTGTATGCTTTCAGTGATTGTGACACGTTGTATGTGTGACTGCTGCCACTCCTCAGGGTCAGAGCTGCAATGTTGGAAGTTGTCTATGTGTGTCCTTTGTGGGTCAGCTTGGCTTCTTCATTGGTGTGTGACTATGGCCAGGATCCCATTGTTTGGGGTGGATTTCACGTCATGCCCATGTACGGCATATTGTGCAGTGTGTCAGACATTCACAAGTATTGTTGACTGGCCATGTGTGATGGGTTTCTGCACCTTATTTCCCCCCACCACCCCTGGGATTGTCATGGGTGCATGTGCAACGTCAGCAGTCCATGTGAGCTTCAACGCTGCACATTGGTGGAGTTCAAGGTGTGTGGCGTTGAGTGTGTGCAAATGTGAGTTGTTGCACGGCTGGGGCACTACCTCCATATTTTCCTTGGCTGGCAGGCCGTGCTGAGTGCTTTGTGCTTGTATAGGTGTGATGGTAGTTTGTTGCTCAGGACACATGGCTGTGGTTCACAGTGTGGATGACATCTACCTTTGTCATCACAGTGGGATTATCATGCAGGCTAGTGTCACCACAATGTGGGGTCCCTGGGGGGAGTGCTGTGGTGGTTCTGTCTCTTGCTGTGTGTGTTGCTGTTCCTACAAGCTTGTGTGACATGTGTAATTTGGGCTCCCTCTCATCTCACAATGAGTGTTTGCCCACATAGGGGAATCCAATCCATGAGTTACTTTTGTATGTGACTGTGTTGACATCTGTGTATCAGTGAATCTGGCCTCCTCATGTGTTGTGTGTTTGCCTGGGGACACTGGCACACAACCCCCTCACCTGTTGTGTATGATATGCAGTGTGAGTCTGCCTGTTTGTGTTTGTGCTTTTGCACCACTGCATTGGCATATCTTTAGTTTGCCATTGGCTGTATGTTGTTTGTTGGCTTTCCCCTGCTGGCCCTGGGACTGCTAGGTCATCAGTCAGCACATTGATCATGGTTAGTATGTCCCATTGCTGCCATGGTATGGTATTTGTTCACCTGACATCTACAGTCTCCACAGGATATCTACATTTGTGTGTCCATTGGTGCTGATATGTGGGTCTGCATTATGATGCCCACTTCTGTCATTGTGTTATTTGTGAATGTAGACAATGTGGGCCCCCATGGCTGATGTTTGTGTGCACATGGCCAGAACGATGTGTCATTGGCACTGCACTGCTTGCCTCACACAATCTAGGTTGCTATGGAACACAAGCACTACAATGCCACTGTAGTGTTTGGTGTTGTGTGGCCAGGAATAATCCCTGCAGTTATGTTTTTGCAGCTTTTACCAGGACTACCACACTGTTCAAAATGTGCTTCAGCTATGGAGCACACACTTGCCTTTTGGGCACTGTGGTGATGGGGCTTTGGGCCCCATTGCCACACTGTTCAAAATGTGCTTCAGCTATGGAGCACACACTTACCTTTTGGGCACTGTGGTGATGGGGCTTTGGGCCCCATTGCCACACTGTTCAAAATGTGCTTCAGCTATGGAGCACACACTTGCCTTTTGGGCACTGTGGTGATGGAACTTTGGGCCCCATTACCACACTGTTCAAAATGTGCTTCAGCTATGGGGCACACAGTTACCTTTTGGGCACTGTGGTGATGGGGCTTTGGGCCCCATTGCCACACTGTTCAAAATGTGCTTCAGCTATGGGGCACACACTTACCTTATGGGCACTGTGGTGATGGGGCTTTGGGCCACATTGCCACAGTGGTCATGGTCTGCTTGCATTGTGTAGGCCACACACACAATTATGTGTGACACATCTGTTAGGGGGTCACATTGTATGTTCAATGTCATGTTCAGTGTTGTATGCATTTGACACAGACCACACACGCTTGTCATGGTGTTGGGGGCTGGGATGTAATTTACAGACAGTCCTTATGTGGGAGTATGCTAGTTGTGTCATGCATTACCTGTCCTATGAGTAGGGGTAGTTGTAGTGACAGGCATCCAGCCCCCCATGAGTGGTGATGGTAGTAGTGGCAGGCATCTATCCCCCTAAGGGTGGGTATGGTAGTAGTGGCAGGCATCCAGGCCCCCCTGGGTAGGGGTGGTAGTAGTGGCATGCATCCAGCCCCCCCTGGATAGGGGTGGTGGTAGTGGCAGGCATCCAGCCCCCCCTGAGTAGGGGTGGTGGTAGTGAAAGGCATCCAGGTACCCCTGAGTAGGGGTGGTGGTAGTGACAGGCATCCATCCCCCTGAGTAGGGGTGGTGGTAGTGGCAGGCATCCAGCCCCCCTGAGTAGGGGTGGTGGTAGTGACAGGCATCCAGGCCCCCTGAGTAGGGGTGGTGGTAGTGACAGGCATCCAGGCCCCCTGGGTAGGGGTGGTAGTAGTGGCAGGCATCCATCCCCCTAAGGGTGGGTATGGTAGTAGTGGCAGGCATCCAGGCCCCCTGGGTAGGGGTGGTAGTAGTGGCATACATCCAGCCCCCCTGGATAGGGGTGGTGGTAGTGGCAGGCATCCAGCCCCCTGAGTAGGGGTGGTGTTAGTGACAGGCATCCAGGCCCCCTGGGTAGGGGTGGTGGTAGTGGCAGGCATCCATCCCCCTAAGGGTGGGGATGGTAGTAGTGGTAGGCATCCAGCCCCCATGAGTGGGGATGGTAGTAGTGGTAGGCATCCAGCCCCCCATGAGTGGGGATGGTAGTAGTGACAGGCATCCAGGCCCCCCTGGGTAGGGGTGGTGGTAGTGGCAGGCATCCATCCTCCTAAGGGTAGGGATGGTAGTAGTGGCAGCCATCCAGCCCCTATGGGTGGGGATGGCAGTAGTGGTAGGCATCCAGCCCCCCATGAGTGGGGATGGTAGTAGTGGTAGGCATCCAGCCCCCCATGAGTGGGGATGGTAGTAGTGACAGGCATCCAGGCCCCCCTGGGTAGGGGTGGTAGTAGTGGCAGGCATCCATCCCCCTAAGGGTGGGTATGGTAGTAGTGGTAGGCATCCAGGCCCCCTGGGTAGGGGTGGTAGTAGTGGCATGCATCCAGCCCCCCTGGATAGGGGTGGTGGTAGTGGCAGGCACCCAGCCCCCTGAGTAGGGGTGGTGGTAGTGACAGGCATCCAGGCCCCCTGGGTAGGGGTGGTGGTAGTGGCATGCATCCAGCCCCCTGGATAGGGGTGGTGGTAGTGGCAGGCATCCAGCCCTCCCTGAGTAGGGGTGGTGGTAGTGACAGGCATCCAGGCCCCCTGGGTAGGGGTGGTGGTAGTGGCAGGCATCCATCCCCCTTAGGGTGGGTATGGTAGTAGTGGCAGGCATCCATCCCCTAAGGGTGGGGATGGTAGTAGTGACAGGCATCCAGCCCCCTGGATAGGGGTGGTGGTAGTGGCAGGCATCCAGCCCCCCTGAGTAGGGGTGGTGGTAGTGACAGGCATCCAGACCCCCTGAGTAGGGGTGGCGGTAGTGACAGGCATCCAGGCCCCCTGGGTAGGGGTGGTGGTAGTGGCAGGCATCCATCCCCCTTAGGGTGGGTATGGTAGTAGTGGCAGGCATCCATCCCCCTAAGGGTGGGGATGGTAGTAGTGACAGGCATCCAGCCCCCCCTGGATAGCGGTGGTGGTAGTGGCAGGCATCCAGCCCTCCCTGAGTAGGGGTGGTGGTAGTGACAGGCATCCAGGCCCCCCTGAGTAGGGGTGGTGGTAGTGACAGGCATCCAGGCCCCCCTGGGTAGGGGTGGTAGTAGTGGCAGGCATCCATCCCCCTAAGGGTGGGTATGGTAGTAGTGGCAGGCATCCAGGCACCCCTGGGTAGGGGTGGTAGTAGTGGCATGCATCCAGCCCCCCCTGGATAGGGGTGGTGGTAGTGGCAGGCATCCAGCCCCCCTGAGTAGGGGTGGTGGTAGTGACAGGCATCCAGGCCCCCCTGGGTAGGGGTGGTGGTAGTGGCAGGCATCCATCCATCTTAGGGTGGGTATGGTAGTAGTGGCAGGCATCCATCCCCCTAAGGGTGGGTATGGTAGTAGTGGCATGCATCCAGCCCCCCCTGGATAGGGGTGGTGGTAGTGGCAGGCATCCATCCCCCTAAGGGTGGGGATGGTAGTAGTGGCAGCCATCCAGCCCCCTATGGGTGGGGTTGGTAGTAGTGGTAGGCATCCAGCCCCCCATGAGTGGGGATGGTAGTAGTGGTAGGCATCCAGTCCCCCATGAGTGGGGATGGTAGTAGTGGTAGGCATCCAGCCCCCATAAGTGGGGATGGTAGTAGTGGTAGGCATCAAGCCCCCCATGAGTGGGGATGGTAGCAGTGACAGGCAGCCAGGCCCCCCTGGGTAGGGGTGGTGGTAGTTACAGGCATCCAGGCCCCCCTGGGTAGGGGTGGTAGTAGTGGCAGGCATCCATCCCCCTATGGGTGTGTATGGCATTGGTGTTGGCCATCCCACCCCTATGGTTCTGCTGTTGCTAGTGTACGTTATTTGTGCATCCCTATGTGTGTGTGACATATTTCGGGTACGTGTAGTTTGTTTGTATTATTGGTGTTTGACTTACCGTCTGCGCCGTACGCGTCCGTGCCGGTCCCGGTAATAGATGTAGAGTATAGGTAGGACCTGCGCAATGGGATTCATGCTTTGATCGTCTCGTTCGGGTTTCTCGTGTCTTTGAGTCGTACTCGTAGCAGGCTTGTTCGTCTCGTAGCCGTGGATCGTTTT
Organism: Calotriton arnoldi; assembly: GCA_963921515.1. NCBI lineage: Eukaryota > Metazoa > Chordata > Amphibia > Caudata > Salamandridae > Calotriton > Calotriton arnoldi. The sequence continues at coordinate 2,787,212 of CAWUFW010000747.1, forward strand.
GTGGCGCGAAACAGAGCTTATGTACGGCTCGCCCGGATGCTCAAACGTGCCGGACGTAGCGACGAGTTCGGGCGCGTACGGAAGACGCATCGTACTAGTCCGGCCGGAAGGTGCTGTGTATTTGGTTCCGTGCGACTCGATTCGGCGTTTACGGATCCGGCTCGGGCGGGGAACAGGAGCTAGAATGGGTAAGTACGGCTCACTCGGAATCGGGGCTGTTATGCGCATCGTACTTGTTCGTTCGGTAGAGTGTTCGAGTCGGTCGGAAAACACGCGTTCGGCTGGTATTTTTTCCGGACGAATACTGTTAGGTGCGCTTCCGGCCAACATCGGAATCGACCCCAAGGTGCCAAAGAAAAGGATGATGACGACTATGAAACATTTTCCTGTAGTGCGCTTGGTTTCAGTGACTCAAACTGTGAGCTACAAAAAGGTCTTATCAAGCTTCAATCTCAGAATATTTCTGCATTTTCCAAAAGAAGGAAAATCTGCAACCAATAATATATTGATGTTTTCTTATATTATTTCTCATATGACAGGATATGTTTAGAATTGTATTCAGCACATGATTGTGAACATAATTTGATGGAGACGTTTACTTTTTTACTGAACAATTAAAAAAGCCACACATAAACAGTATACACACATAAAAAGTTAATCTAACAATATGCACTTTGATCAGTGATGCAACAGGCCTTAAGAATGAGCGCCAATTATCGAGAGTTGCATGTCAAAACTCTTCAAACGATTTTAAACAGAAAAAAACTTAACAGACTGTAGTGCCTTCTTGAGTGTGTATTTACTGGCCTTGCTGTGCCAGTCAGGGCCGTAGCCAGTCAGGGGGGTCCAGCGGGGCCAGGCCAGCCCATATTTGTGTGTGGCCCCCACAAACAATACAAGATTTGCTACTGTTTTTGTGGTATTAAACATATTATTTTGTTTGGGCCCACTGCATGTTGCTCCTCTTAGCTTGTCTGGGGGCTATGGCTGAGTGGGAGCTCATCTAACAGGATAGTGGAGGAGGCTACTTTCAAGCTGCGGGACGGACATTTCCCCTGTGCAGCGAAAATGGGAAATTAACTGCCAAACAAGGTAAAGGAGGGGCTGTGGGGCATGTCCTGCCTTGCTCTAACCTGCTCTGCCTCCAGGAATGAAGCCACCAACTTTGTGGAGTCTGCCGAGAGCGTGCACCATGCAGCCCAAGTAACAGCTTCTGTTCCTATCCCAGCAAAGCAGACAGTGTCACAGTGACAGGCAGCACAGGGCTCCACAGTGGTGCTGCTGCTTTTAATGCACTTGCAGCCACTAGCCTGTCAGAGCTGCCTCCCCTGTAGCTCTTGCTCTCTGTGTCACAGCAGCCACTATCACCTCTAGACCTACAGACTGCACCAGGTACCAAGCCTGGAACGGTCAGGGAGCCTGAACAAGGAATTAGCGGTCCTCCAGGCAGCTGAGTGAACAAAGATTGTCATCTCCTGCTCTGCAAGCAAGTCCTGTCTACAAAACAAATGAGAATGGAGCCCTGTTAGAAATGGATTTCTGGTTGGCTAGGGCATGCGCCTCAGCCAGGCAGAAACCACCACTCTAGTCAGGAAAGGGAGTTACACGCCGAAGATAACCCCTGCTCACCCCCTTGGTAGCTTGGCACGAGCAGTCAGGCTTATCCCGGAGGCAATGTGTAAAGCGTTTGCGCAACACACACACACAGCAGCAACACACTAGGCACACTACAAAAGAAACTCCACACAAGGTTATATAAAAAAGAGCCTTTGTATTATCCAAAACACATTAGATCATAACCACACATATACACTGTGCCAACTGGCACCAGGTAATAATTTTACAGGGGACTATATACATGACCGGGCCAATCGGGCCACGGTCAGAACCATTTGAAAGCACACGTAGCAAAAATAAAACAACCTGTAACTACTGGCAAAATACTGTACTCAGCATTAGCAACATAAACGCATTATGTCTGCATCACATTAGGCATAAAACACATTATGCATTAATCACAATTAGGAGTGCACCGTAGTAACACTCCCCAGGTGCATACATCACCTTCAGCATGGACACGTTAGGCATTCCTTTAGGGCCTTGCGCCCTACCAGTACACACAGGTACCCAAAATGACCCCAGGCCAACTGGCCTTCTGTGGGGCTCAAATGCCCTTTGTCCAGAAAGTCAGGGCTCTCAATGATAGGACCTTCCACGGCCCTCTGGCAGCCTTGACAGCAAAAGCAATGTGCGTAGCGCACTGGGGGCAGGGGGTGCAACTCACCCCTTCCTCATTATCACCAAAATAAAAAACTGGCCCCCACGTTGCAGCTGCCCGCTCTCTCACGGTGCAGCTGGGAAAGGCAAAATGAGCACTGGCACCAACTGTGCCTCTTAGGTCCCACTCCGGGACTCAGGGAACCGAAATTGCCCGAAAAAGAAATCTGCACTGGCACCACGTGCCTCGTGAGCACCGACATTGCTCCCGCTCCACCCCCACTCACCGGGGCTGCTCCTCGCCGGGTCCAGGCACCGACAGTGTGCTTTGGTATGCCCAGAAAGCTGGCGGGCGGCTTCTCCTCTGCACCGGCGGCTTCCTCACTCTGGTCCGAGGCGGGGGAAGGCAGAAATGGAGCCTGCGAGGCTCCTCTCAGCTAACTGAGCAGGCCCCGCCCACAGTCAGGCACGGGCGCCTGACTTCCGCTTTCGCCGATCTCAGCGGCTCCTCTCTCCTGGCCAGAAGTGCGGGGTAGGCTCCCGCCTTTAAATGCACAAATGCGGGGTGGGCTCCCACTAAAAGTAGCACAAAAATGCGGGGCAGGCTCCCGCTCAAAGCGGCAAGAAAAATGCGGGGTGGGCTCCCGCTGTACCACCAGCAGCACGGGGGAATCCCTCTGAATACCTCGCCGCCCAGCGCTGCAAGCCACAAAAGTTTCTCCTGCCCTGGGAGAACCAAGAAGAGCGGTGCAGCGCTCATGAGGCGCTAGAAGCCAGGAATTCCAAAGTTCCATGGGCACAAGGCTGGGCCCAGGCAGACCAGCTCACAGGGCCCTCCAGCAGGGAGGCAGTCCCTTGTGGTGGTTCCTCCTGGGGCCCAGCAGCAGCAAGTCCCCAAGTAGCACAAGGAAGCACAAACTTCATGGGGTCACAGCCCCAGTATACATAGTACATTTATCTTTGTCTGCGCTGGCACAGGGCTTGGGGGAACCAGCCTCAACTGGTTCTGGGGGGTGTTGAAACACTCTGTTTACCAGACTTCCACCCTCCTTTGTCAGATGGGGCTCGGTCCTCAGACACACTACAGGGGGCGGAGCCAGCATTCACCTAGGCAGGCACAGACCTATTCAGGGTCAGGGGACTACTCCTCCCACTACTCCAAATGCAGGTCTCCTATTCAGCCTAGTGCTGACTCACCCTGCCCTCCCTGGAGCCACACACCTCCCCAGCCCCTGTCACTCCAGAGCCAGACATGCAATACACATCAGGCAGGCAGACACATAGCACACAGAAAAGCCAACTTCTAAAAGTGGCATTTCTAAAATAGTGATAATAAATCTGCGCACACCATTGCGTAGCATTTATTATTACTATTCCAAACACACCAAACTTGACCGCGCTGCTCCTCATAATAGGAATTACCACTGAAACACTTATCAGGGAATCCCCAATGCATTCCTATGAGAGGGCAGCCTCACAGCAGTGAGAAACCAAAATGGCTGTTTGTCACTACCAGGACATGTCACGCACTTAAGGTACATGTCCTACCTTTTACCTACAATGCACCCAGCCCATAGGGCTAGCTGGGCCTACCTTAGGGGTGACTGACATGCAGTAACAGGGGGGGGTCACAGACGTGGCACACACTTTAAGTGTCATGTCACAGCGGCAGTAACACTGCGCGCACAGGCCCTGCAATGGCAGAGGCCTGAGACAGGTTTGAAAGGCTACTTTGGTGGGTGGCGCAATCAGCGCTGTAAGCCTACCAGTAGCATTTAATTTACTGGCCCTGGGTATCTGAGATACCACTTTACAAGGGACTGACAGGTAAATTAAATACTCCAAACAGGTGTAGACCAATCTTACCATGTTTACCACAGAGAGCACACACACTTTACACTGGACAGCAGTGCTAAAGTGCCCAGAGTCCTAAAACCAACAACACCATGTCAGAAAAAAGCTAGGAGGAAGGCAAAAAGTTCAGGGATGACCCTGCAAAAAGGGCCAAGTCCAACACAACCCCCTTCCAGCCAAAAGCCAGGGTAGACCAATCATTACCTTGATGGGCTTCCCTGCTTGGGGCGATAGAACACGGTTGCGGGCCCGCAACTGCAGGGGCACACTCCAGTTCTACGCCATTCTGAACCCATGTGGTTCCCTCTGTCAAAGCTCCCAGGACCAACTAAGCTACCCCACTGGTACTCCCTAGTTGTCCACGGCCAGGACCAGGCCCTAGGCCACCCAGATGTCTCTGGTCCCTGCCATCTCACAGAGTGGGGGGCAGTAACCCCTGGCACATAGTAACCATTCTCCACTCTTCCTCTCATCAGTGCAGTTCTAAACTGCCACTGATCCTCCAACCTAGGGTCCGCACCCTCAGGTTGACCAGAGGTCTCGGGCGAGGCTCTCCTCCCCCTACCTCTCCTACTGGGGTCCCGCACTCTCCTCCCAGGAGAAGCACCCTCAGAAACAAAAACTGTCAGGACGCTGGAATCAGTCCTCCCGAACAATTCTCCCACCAGTTCAGGGCCTTGACCCTGCAACTGATCTACCAACCTAGGATCTAAATCCTCAGGTTGAACCGGGGTCAGAGGCGAGGACTCTCTCCCTCTGCACCACCTTCCAGAGTTCTGCACCCTCCCATCAGGAGTGGTACCCCTAGAAGACAAACTGGTCAGGACACTGCTTACAGATGTCCTTCCCTCCAGGTCAGGTAACACCTGAACCTGGCTTCCCAACCCAGGGACTGAACCCTGCGTCTGAGCTCCCGCCCGGCGCACCAGGACTTCCTGGGGAGCACACATGCCCCCCGAGGGTAACACATAACTCATGTGTTGTGTGACAGTCTCCCTGGTGCTGATCTCCCGACCCCTGTCCATTTGACAGTGCGTGAAGACCCCCACGACAGAAGTGGTGTCACCATGGTCACTCCTAGGAGACTCAGCCCTTCTAGCTGGTCCCTGACCCACTGGTTCTCCCACTGGGGACTCTCTCCCCCTCTCACCCTTCCATCTGGACTTCTGCACCCTCCACTTAGGAGTGGCACTGCCAGACACCAGAACTGATGGAGGTCTGCTTACACTCCAAGTTCTCCTGACACTAGGCGATCCCCCTCAACGGACGGCCTACCAGTACAGACTAGGCTCCCCACCTAGTGTTCCCTTAAGGAACCCTCCAGGTCCTGAGACTGAGGTTGGGACACTTCAGGACGCATCCCAGTCTCACGCCTTCTCCTTGGAGACAGGACGTGAGGCCCTACAACCCTCCCACTATACCGGGACTTAGCTGGGCTACTCTGAACCTCTCCCACCACTCTGGGATGGGAAATACCTGAGCCACTCCTCTTAGGGTCACTCCCCAATGCCTCTTCATACCCTCTGGCACTCACCCAGAGGTCTGCCTCCCATGCAAGCTACCTGGGAATAGAGAACTCACACTCCAACAGGTGTTGGCGTAACCCCGGCAAACAATTACTGAACATGTGCTCTCTGACAACCAGATTGAACAGCCCTTCAAAATCATTTGCCGTACTACCCATCACCCAATCCTCCAGTGCATCACAACATTCATCCACAAACTCCTCCCAAGACTGGTGAGGCAGTTTCTTACTGCCCCTGAACCTCAACCTGTACCCCTCTTCCTGGGAACCAGGCACCATACTCTGGGATCTGGGAGTGGGAGTGGGACTTCCTGCACTGAACTCCATATTGCTGCCACCACTGGACCCCACCCTCACTGGAGAATCCAGACAACTAAAACTGTACTCAGCGGACAACCATTCCTCCAGAGCTAGTTTCTCCCTGGCGAAGGCCCTCTCTGCCTCTGCCATCCTCTCCTGCACTCAGACCCTCTCAGTCCCTAGCTTTTTCTCTTCAAGGCCCACTGCCCTGAGACTCAACTCCTGAGCCAACAATGCCTTTTTCTCCTATAAGCCCCTCTGGGCCTCTCTGTGCCCTGCATCCACCTGCGCTAGCCCCATGGCATGCTCCAATTTGAGCTTCTCTAAATCCAGCTGATGCTCCCTCTCCTTCTTCCTGTCCACCAACTCCTCTGGGGAACATGAAAGGGATTGGGCACTACCCCTGGCACTAGACCCAGCAAGGGACTCCCGCTCCACGGGGTCCTCACTATCTACTGGCGTCTCTGCCATTGTCATTTTCTTCCTCCTCTTCAGACTCTTCAGGAACTCCCTCATAACCCCCACTTAAGTATGCAGGCGGGTAATAGACAGGGTCCTCCCTGGTCTCTAAGACTGCTCCCCTGCACTTTCTTTCAAAGCGAAACAGCTCTAGGCGAAAGTTGCCCTCTACTGGTATCCCTCTCTCCCTGCAGAGACCCTTTACATCCTCCACAGTGTAGAAATATAGGTCATCTTCATCATAGACCAACCCCATTCTGGCGAGGTACACAACCAGCAGTGCAACACAAGAGACCTAGGCGTCTGAGCTGGAGCAGGAATATACAATTTGAAAATGACACTTTTTAAGGAGAAAACAAAATCAGGAAAAATAATCCCCAAACCTGTGATTATCTAAATGCAGAGCTTTGTAGTGCAACCAGTTGTCGCTGTGGTACCGTGCAAACGCAAGCCCTATCCTCACCGCTGACAACCAATGTTAGAAATGAGATTTCTGGTTGGCTAGGGCATGCGCCTCAGCCAGGCAGAAACCACCACTCTAGTCAGGGCAAGGGAGTTACACGCCGAAGATAACCCCTGCTCACCCCCTTGGTAGCTTGGCACGAGCAGTCAGGCTTATCCCGGAGACAATGTATAAAGCGTTTGTGCAACATACACACATAGCAGCAACACACTAGGCATACTACAAAAGAAACTCCACACAAGGTTATATAAAAAATAGCCTTTGTATTATCCAAATCACATTAGATCATAACCACACATATATACACTGTGCCAACTGGCACCAGGTAATAATTTTACAGGGGACTATATACATGACCGGGCCAATCGGGCCACGGTCAGAACCATTTGATAGCACACGTAGCAAAAATAAAACAACCAGTAACTACTGGCAAAATACTGTACTCAGCATTAGCAACATAAACGCATTATGTCTCCATCACATTAGGCATAAAACACATTATGCATAAATCACAATCAGGAGTGCACCGTAGTAACACTACCCAGGTGCATACATCACCTTCAGCATGGACACATTAGGCATTCCTTTAGGGCCTTGCGCCCTACCAGTACACACAGGTACCCAAAATGACCCCAGGCCAACTGGCCTTCTGTGGGGCTCAAATGCCCTTTGTCCCGAAAGTTAGGGCTCTCAATGATAGGACCTACCACGGCCCTCTGGCAGCCTTGGCAGCAAAAGCAATGTGCGTAATGCACTGGGGGCAGGGGGTGCAACTCACCCCTTCCTCATTATCACCAAAATAAAGAACTGGCCCCCACGGTGTAGCTGCCCGCTCTCTCGCAGTGCAGCTGGGAAAGGCAAAATGAGCACTGGCACCAACTGTGCCGCTTAGGTCCCACTCCGGAACTCAGGGACCCGAAATTGCCCCAAAAAGAAATCAGCACTGGCACCACAGTGCCTCGTGAGCACCGACAATGCTCCCGCTCCGCCCCCACTCACCGGGGCTGTTCCTCGCCGGGTCCAGGCACCGACAGTGTGCCTTGGTATGCCCAGAAAGCGGCGGGCAGCTTCTCCTCTGCACTGGCGGCTTCCTCACTCTGGTCCGAGGTGGGGGAAGGCGGAAATGGAGCCTGCGAGGCTCCTCTCGGCTAACTGAGCAGGCCCCTCTCACAGTCAGGCACGGGCACCTGACTTCTGCTTTCGCCGATCTCGGCGGCTCCTCTCTCCTGGCCAGAAGTGCGGGGTAGGCTCCCGCCTTTAAATGCACAAATGCGGGGTGGGCTCCCGCTAAAAGGAGCACAAAAATGCGGGGAGGCTCCCACTCAAAGTGGCAATAAAAATGCTGGGTGGGCTCCCGCTGTACCACCAGCAGCACGGGGGAATCCCTCTGAATACGTCGCCGCCCAGCGCTGCAAGCCACAAAAGTTTGTCCTGCCCTGGGAGAACCAAGAAGAGCGGTGCAGCGCTCACGAGGCGCTAGAAGCCAGGAATTGCAAAGTTCCATGGGCACAAGGCTGGGCCCAGGCAGGTCAGCTCACAGGCCCTCCAGCAGGGAGTCAGTCCCTCGTGGCGGATCCTCCTGGGGCCCAGCAGCAGCAAGTCCCCAAGTAGCACAAGGAAGTTCTCCGTCTGCAGGAAGTTCGCGCAAGTAGGAGTCCAGGCTGCTGAGTTTTGAATGGTCTGGTGTCTTCTGGTCAGTTGAGCATTGATTCTAGCATAAGGTGCTTTGCAGTAGGCCATCTTACTGTTGATGAGGGTTTGGGTGACAGTTCCGCAAGTGTTTGTGGTGAGCCATTTGAAGACCTTATAAAGCATCTTGAGTCAGTGGAAGCAGGAGATGGAGTCTGCGTTCATGGTGAGTTCTCTTGTCTATGTTGAGCTTGGGTCAGTTGGTTTTCATCCCCCCCCCCTACGATTTCAGTGTCTTGTCAGAGAGGGAGAAAATGATCTGGGTGTCCTTGGCATAGGATATAATTTTAATTCCATGGGCGCGATAATGCTGGTGAGTGGAGTCATGTAGGCGTTGAACAGAGTGAGGCTGAGTGAGAATCCTTGTTGAACTCCAAGATAGCGTTGACGGTGTCCGGGTGAAGATGGCCAGGCTGACCAACTCAGGGGGCCGTATTGGGAAGGAGCAAATCCAGTGAAGTGCGGGACCTTGGGTGTCAGCTTTGCGCAGTAATTAGATATGGATGGGGTGAGAGATAGTGTTGAAGGCTGCAGAAAGATCCAGTAGGCTGAGGACCGCAGTGTCACCTCTGTCCATGATCATCCAGATCTATAGTCCATGGCGGCGATTACGGCAATCTCTGTACTGTAGTTGTGCCTGAATCTGATTGAGTGGTGCCATTGAACTGGGTGGCTAGGTGTTTGTTTGTAATCTTTTCTATGCATTTGCTGGGTAGGGTAGCAGGGAGGTAGGCTGGTCGTTGGCCAAAATCTTCAGGCCTGCAGAGGGTTTCTTGATGAGCAGGAGTACTATGGTGTGTTTCCAGGCGTTGGGGTATGTTGCTGTGATGATTTAGTTATTGAGGATCAGAAAGAGGGCTGCGCTGATAGCGTCCAGTCCTTTAATGAGGACGTGGTGAGGGCTCCATAGTGTATGGAGTGCAGGGCCATTGTGGTTTCTTGAGTGGTGATGGTGGGCCATTTGGTCAGAGTAATCCTCTTGGTGTTGGTAGAGATGGGCAGGAGCCCTTCAAGCTTGGAAAGGTCCAGTTGAGGCTTAAAGTTTTTGTAGATGCTTGTAATCTTGTTGCTGAAGAATAGGGTCAAGTGGGCGCACAGGGCCTGAGAGGGCGTTACGCTGGTGGAGCTTGCTGCCAGAGAGGTGAAGTCTTTCACTATGGCAAAGACTTTCTTTCTGCTTTTGGTGCCACTTTTGATGCGGTCGGTGAGCTCAGAGCAATTGGTGGCTCTGATTTGCTGATGGTAGAGTCTGAGGAATTTATAGGTGCTCTTGTTGGTGTCATTCTGACTTCGTCTCCATCTTTGTCACCACTAGTGAACCCGAGTCACTAGTAGTGTCCCCGAGTTGGCTAACTAAGTCCAGTGCCACTATGGCTTATTCTGCTGTTTGTTAAACTACCATCATCTTCTAACTGTTCAGAAGCTATTATGTGATATGTAGAGCTATACAAGTTTATCAACAAATTCTATACAGTAGGTGAGGGAGAAGTGTTGAGTATTGGGAATTGGGAATTTTCCTGTCAGTTAAAGACTGCATTTTATTTATGCTAATAGTAGGGTGACCAAGTTTTTAGAACCTACAACCAGGACATTGTGGGACATGTAGTCGTAGCTTTATAATGGGATAAACAAGACTAGAAGTAACAGAATGCAAGGAAAAAACACCCTAGACTGGAGCAGCTAATCACACATAAAGCTGGTAAACTTGGTAGGGCTGTGGTCAAAGTTGCCTGTCATCATACCATGCTGAACATGAGATTGGGTCCAAAAGAGGTGTAAGGAAGAACAACATTTTATACATTATGCTTGTGCTCATCTGGACCTCGCAAAACTGCAAGTATTTCATTTAATGAAAAATGTCAGAACACCTGGACAGAGATAATAAAAACGGACCATTTAAGCAAATCAGAAATATCTGGTCACTCTGAGGGGCAATGCTATCTCACTAATGGCCCATGTTCTAGTCAAGGTGACTGTGCACAATCCACCTAAAAACCACCCGCCATTAAGCATTCATCCATTTAAAATTCATTTCCAATCATTTCTATTCACTAACTGTCCATTCGTCGCAGCAGGCACCATTGCAGGCCCTTGAAACAGGACTTCAGATGATCCTCAGACAAAACACAAGATAGGTGGCCTCTAGGAATTGACAAAAACTCAATTTGTGCACTCATAACTTGAAACAACAATCCAGATGAGTACTACAAAAACAAAAAGGTGGTGTTAGAAGGTGGTTCTGACACTATGGGCCGCCCGGATTTTTGAGCACCTATGTGTTGAGCTTTTACTGTGGGAGAGCCTCATAAATTGGGACTCATCCACAGTGAACTCATGATGAAGAGACTGCATGTGGATTTTACTGGTGTCCCCCTAGCTTGACTAGGCCGCTGCGCAGCAGCTGGAGTACGGGGCACCGGGCTGGTTACATGCAGACACCTGTGTACATGCGTGTGCACACGTGTAGGGGCTGCGCAGGGGAGATTCCTGGCGTGCGCAGTCCAGGAGCAGCTACAAAGTGAATGGTGTGACAGGACTTAGGCAGAATTGGGTGGTGACATGGAATAGGCTTTATACACTGGGAAGAAACATGCCAGGGAAAGTCAGTGTGCTTTACTGTGTTTTTCACTTCATTATTCCCCTATGGGGAAGTGGAGCCCATAGGCTAGTGTCACTTTCCTAAAGCCTACAGATTCCAGACACGCACTAAAGTCCACTGTAACGGGTGTGAGAAGAAGTATTCTGCAGAGTCCAAAGTCATATTTGTACTGCTTTTGGGTCATCCAGAAGTGTCACATTTCTCTGAGTCAGTCATAACCAGGGCCAGGCTGAGGCTGACCTCAGCTGGATGGATTGATAACCTTTTTTTCCACAAGCTAAGGCCTCCTCTCCACGAAGAAGAAGATGGGTGGGGCTACAGGCTCATCCATCAGCAGCTATCACTGGTGCCAGGCACCAGGCTGCACCAAGGAGGGAAGGGCTCGTGTTTCAGAGACCATGTGGCCAGAGACCCTGGACGACGCCATTTTGAACCAGCCCAGAGGCTGGACAAGAAGGAGGGAGCAGGGGCAGGGAAGTGATGTGTCGCTGTTTGATAGGACCAACAGAGACTTCCTGCCAGCCCCCTACTCAACTTTTAAAAAGTGCTTGCACAGGAAGAGAAGCTCTCTCTGGGTGTGGTCTGCTGAGGCGGAAGGTGCTGGAGCCTGGCAATGGGTAGTTGGAAGGAGGTACCCCCTGACTGCCCCCCAGGCCCCTAACAGCACCAGAAGAAGAGCCCAGGACCGGTGCACAGAAGCAGGGGCCTCTCCGCAGGGAGAAAAGAGGCCCAGGAGGAGAGCCAGGCGAAAGTCTGGCGAAGGGAGCCAGTGAAGACCACTCCATGCAGAATGCCCCCTCTTGGAGACCCGGAGGGCAAAGGTGAGTGCTACCCGTGGCTGGGGGCCACCGCCAGGAGCAAGAGGACGCAAAAATGGGGCAGATCGGACCCCCAGGGGCTGAGATATGGCCCCCGGAAGGTGAGCGACCTTTGACCCCTGGGGAAGAAGGGAAGCCGGGGAGCGCCGTCGCGCTCCCCGCGAAAGTGCCCTGCCTGGGGGCCAGGAGCCCACCCTGGCCCCCACCAAAAATGGAGGCGGGGGAGCGCCGTAGCGCCCCCCGCGACGAGATCCCCAGGGGGCCCGGGACCCCATCCCCAGGCCTCGAAGTAAAGCCGGGGGACGCCGTCGTGCCCCCCGTGAAGCGGAGGAAGGCGAGGGAGCCAGGAGCCCACCCTGCCCCCGCGAGCAAAATCCAGACGGGGAGCACCGGCGCGCTCCCCGGGAAGAGGCGGAGGAGGAGGGGCCCGGGACCCCATCCCCGGGCCCGACGCGAAGACGGGGTTGCCGTCGCGCCCCCGTGAAGAGGAAGGGCCCGGGACCCCATCCCCAGGCCCCGAAGACTGGGAAGAGGCCGGGGGAGCGCCGCCGCACTCCCCCCGGACCAGAACAGGAAGACGCGTCTGCCCGCTGGAGCGGGCAGACCAGAACTGATCGGCCGGCTCCCGCGGCAGCACACGAGGGTGCTGGCCGCGCGGGGAGCCGGCGGGGGCAGCCGGGGTGGGCTCCCCAGGCTGCCCTCCTACCCATCAGGCCGTCGCGGGTCCCGGGTGGGACCAGGACCCGCCAAAAGAGGAAGTGGCACCAGGGGCCCGGGTTGGACCGGGCCCCCTAAAATCGGCAGAAGCGGCCGGGGGTGGGCTCCCCGAGCCATCGCACTTACCTGGGGGTCCGGGTGGGACCGGGCCCCCCAACGAGGCCTGAAGATGCGGCGAAGCCAACAGCCACTCCGCGCGGCTCTCCCCGGCACAGCGGGAGAGCCGCTCATCTGTTATGCATACGAAGGAGCCTGAAGCGCCCCATAATGCCTTGCAAGGCATGGGGAAACCGATCATTTTGGTGCTTGGTGGGCCCCCAGAGGGGGGGGTCACCCTCATGTGTGAAAAGAGGTGCAGGGGGAGCTGCAGGAGCAGCGCAGCCTCCCCCAGCACAAAGAAGAACAGTCCGCCCCTAAGTTTCATGGGGCATCTGAAAGAATAACCCTTCAAGGGCTCAGCCAGCATTTAACACTCTCTAGGCTGGAACTTTTGTTCTACAGCTGAGGGTGTTTTGAGAAGTGCCTCAAGGAGTGAAGGGCTGAATTGGGATGTCTGGAGAAGGGCATCCCCTGGAGGTGAAGAGGTGTAATTGCACCAGAATTGCATTTACTAACGGTTATTTCTTTTAGAGGGACTGAAGGTCACATATGTAATGTGAAGTACCTGTGTAAGGTGATGTCATAAGCAAAGTGGGGTTATGTTGCCAGACATTCCTGCTAGGGTGTCTGGCTGTATATGCGTAATCCTGTGATTTCATCTGTGATGCCTTTAGGGGCTGTAATTGCAACGCATTCTAATGTCCAACAAATGTGATGAGTACTGTCATTCTAAGGTAATGCGTAAACATGTATTCTTGCTGCTGCGCTTAAGTGAGGAACAACCCCGACTGTTAGCCCTGAAGATGTAGGGGTGCATACTGTATGGTCAATATAAGATGCTCAGTCAGGGTTATGTGTCACTAGGGCAGGTGAACCTATTTTTAATGCGTGTTGAGGTAATGGGGTGGGTCGCCACTGGGATGGGTGTTTGGTTCCCAGTGAAGGACAAATGTAGTCATGTTGTTTGTGCAGGCCACACAGATACTGCCTCGTTTTCCAACAGGTGGTCTGATTGCCAAACTGAAACACAAAATGCTAGAGACGACATCTAAACACTGGACATACATACTCGCCTGATAGGGCTTCAAACACTTGACACTGAATGTTGACGGCACTGCATGCAGTAGATGAGATTGGAAGGAGATTATTTCAAACATGGGAGATCGTCCCCTTCTCACTGCATCTCTTTTCCCTAGCACTATCAATAGATCAAGATTACAGTCCTTGCAGGTGTGGGGTCAGAGATCTGAGTGTGCCCAGAACACAGGCGCTGGGGCAGTTGGTGACATATAAACTTAGACAGAGCAAGGGGTGTAGAAGGAGACGCAAGTGAGAAAGAGAAAGGGAGACACAGATGGACATATAGGGTCATAAATGAGAGTGACAGACACACACACACATATAAATATATATATATATATATTTGGCAAGTGTTTAGTAGGGTCAAATATTGATATCAAGTGGGTTTGATGGTTGCAAATGTCACCAGAACCATGAATGGCAACAAAGGACCATTTCACACACATAACCCCTTGTGTATTCTTTGTATTACCTGTCTGTTTATTTTGGGCAGTTAGTTTGGAAAAAAAACTGTTTTATTCAAAGTGTCTGACTCGGGCTGGGAGGGGAGGCACACACCAACATCAGAAAACTGACTCAGGGGTACAAACAATGACACACGGCCCCTAACAGGTGCACATTAACACTGCCACTTGCTCACTGCTACAAGAGTTGCAACATTGACATAGGGACACTAGCATGCCGATAAAAGTAGACTGACACTAGGACACTTACAAGTGGACACTAACACAATTAGGTATTGTCGTTAGGATAATGCCACAGGTAAATCAACATTAACACTAGGGTACTTACACAGGAAACACAGAAACAAGAACACCAATACTGCCATTGGAATGGTGATATTGGAGTGCTGAATTGGGTCACAGTCACTAATGCTAGGACACTGACACAGGGACTCTAGGGCACAAGTTTGTGCACACTAGGACACAATACCAGTTCACGACATAGGAACACTGACTGGCCGGAGAAAACATTAGTAAACCGAAATGTATATGCTGATAGGGGGCACTGACACAAAGACACTAACATGGAGACAATGACACTGGACTATTGCCACTGAGGCACAGATACTAGAAAACTAACACAGAGACACCAACACTGACACAGGGATTTTTAAGTGGGACAGTGAAACTGGAACAATGACACATGTCACAAACTTGACACAAAGATACTGACTTTGTGGCATCAACAATGAAACTGTGAACCACTGCTATAGGGGCACCATCGATCACAGTGCAACACTGATACAAGGATACAGTCACTGGAACACAGACGCAGGATGCAATACTGGAATGCTAACGGGGGCACAAACATTAATACTGGGACAATGGTAGTGGCAGGGCAGTGACACTGAGATTGAAAAGAGGATGTTAGGATACTCACACTAGAATACTGATGCTAGGACACAACACCAGAATAATCACTGGAGGGATACAATATTGCTGTACTGATCTGTGGTTGCTGACATGGGTCACTGACACTGGGATACTAACAATGGGACACTGACATGGAGACAGTAACATAGGAACACAGGCATTGATACTGACATTGGGCACTTCAACACTTCAAGGGGTTACTGCCACAGTAACACAACCAAACGAACTGGTATGGGGACATTGATCCTGAGACACTGATGCTTTGGCATTGACACTTGGTAGACCGAAAAATAGGGGCACTGAACATGACACTGGAACACTGATGGGAGAAACAAACAGAGGGATACTGGCTCATATGTACCAACACTGACATTGGGACATTTACCCAGGAACACTGAGAAGTTCACAAATACTAATGCTGAGTCACTGACACAGGAACACCAGCATTGGGACAATGATGAGGGATGCCACAACTAATGAATACTAACATGACACCGGGCACCAGCATGAAGGCATCGACTGTGCATTGCTGACACTAGAGCAAACACTTTTCTATCTTTAACCAGGGTGTGTTATTTCAAAACATACGCATTAACTATGTGCTCGCTGCACAATTCTTCACCCTTCATGTACTGTACTTCACGCAAACACACATACAACCATCACATGCTGTTCTGAGCCCGCACAGCACAGCACTACATCTCATGTATTCCTCTCAGGCATACATACACCCCTCACATGTACTAACCACACATGTACTGCACAGTACTGCACCATCCTTGTACTGTACCCTTCACAGGCACACATACAACTATAGCAGAGTCACTACTCCTGTGCTATGCAGCACTCCACATCTACCTGATGTAGACCAACCATGAGTATAGCACACAGCAGCAGAACCTTTAAAAAGGTGAGTGAGCCTGTAGACCTCACTCCAGTGATACAGGGTGAAAGTTCCTGTTCACTACTACTGATCACTACACGCTATGCGATCACCACCACGCTTGTGCTGCTTAACCCCTGGTGAAGCCGGCAGCCTTCCACCACTATGAGTACAGAGCTTTGGGTGCCCCTCCCGGTCCAACAAGACTGCAGTCCCTGAGTCAGGCCTTTGTCATGGCACAATTGCATGATCTGTGTTCGCCAATGACCAAAAAACAGCATTAGGGATCCAGACAACAGAAAAATTGAGCACCCAGGACAGGGGTACATGTCTCTTACCATGCAGAGGACACCATAGCACAAAGAGGGCATACCATTGGCAATTGCTGTTCATCACAAATATTTCCTAAGTTTTATTCTTGAGACAATAAAACAGCAGTGGCGTAGCTAGGCACTCTGACGCCCGTGGCGGTTCCTGCCTTTTGCCGCCGCCGAGCGCCTAAGAGCGGGGGGGGGGGGTGCTAGCGGTAAATTTACCTGCCGCCCCCAAATCTCGTGCCGCCCGGGGCGTACCGCCCCCTCCGCCCCCCCCTTGCTACGCCACTGTAAAACAGTCTTTCATTGTCCAAGCAAAATAATTCCTCCTCTGCCAAAACTAACCAGAAGTCTGTCTCAGCCAATGCACATTCCCAGAATGCAGATTTACCGTTCACTGTGGTGCACAGATGTCATATGTAACAGTAAAGAAAGAGGGGCTTCAATCAGGCAAGGCCTAATGCATTTGAAGGAGAAGACAGGTTCTTCCTTTTTTATTGTTTGAGTTTTCATCATCATTTAAATTGTACTGCCTGCCACCTGCACAGTCAATGTAGAAGAACTCTGCAGGCAGTCAGAGAAAGAAAGAGACCACAACAGTGAGAGTCTGCCCCCAAAATGTATCACTGCTACTCCCTGCTAGTAGTAGAATCCAAACAATGTTTATTTTGTAAAGATATTAGTGGAAGGTTTGAAGGTGTTTCTTAGAACGCCGTCATTGCATTTTTCTGAATACTGCTGACTGACAGTGGGATCACATCGTTGTATGCATTGTGTCTGCGTACTCTCACGTGTGACAATGTGTTTAGAACTGCTTTTAAAACTCATTCATTTATTATCAATGAATGAACAAATCTTTATTCAGGTGCAAACACAGCCATAAAAGATAAAAGCATGCAATATCAATGATTGTTACTAAAAAGTGCCTGCAAAGGCAGCATTTGCCACACATTTCCCCAGAGGTGCCTTGATGGAGAATACACAACCCCATGTATACTTACATTTATATTCTATTCAGTTTTTTGTAGAACTTTCTAGACATGCTTTCAAACCACCATTTCACACACATTTCCTGAAAGGCTCCCTTCATTCCTTTCTCACTGTGCTTTAAGGGCATAATTTCCTATCACTTATCGCAAATAGCTGCCACGGTAGAATACTTAAAAAAGCTACTGTCAAATGTAATAAGTTCATTAAAACCTCAGTATATTGTGTTTTTAAAGGTATTGTAGGGCTAGCCACATCTCTGTCCACCCGAAGACCCTTTTTATGGTATACTTTTCCTTTGGGGCCAGGCCCCCCAAAACTTCCACTCCTGGCTACGGGACTGGTGCCAGTCAATCTTCATCCTCAGCATCACTGCCAGTCTGGTTGTCATTATCCGGTAATGGTAGCTTATATTGGGTGCGCGCATTGTGAAACGTATTGTTCGCGATAATAATGTAGGACATGTGTAAAAAGAGCACTTTTGTAAAGTGTACACATCAATCAAAGACACTAGCAAATGGGTCAATGAAATAAAGTCCCAACTAACCCATTAGCCAGTTTCCACCATATCGCAATGTTGTCATCACAGATTTGTCACTCCTGCCCATTACGTGGGCGTCATGGGACTAGAGATAGTTTACATAGCAGCGGGTGGTGATGAGGTCTACTTTGCCGATCAACTGCACGTTCAAACAAAACTTTGGGTGGCACAAAGCACACTTGTGTGCAGTCTAAGCGACTTATCACATGTAGGTAGTAAGTGCTCAGGACTCATTCAAACAGATTTCTAAGTGTTGTGTAAAATCTCCCCTTTCTCTTTTTCTCTATGGTTCTCTGACCTCCGGATCATGTATCTGAAACAGTAAGTTGCTGCAGAGAAAGGCCTCTTCATGTTTTCAGTATCAGCAGCAGTGCCACTGCAAACATGATTCTTGTTTCTCCCTCACAGCAAAAGATAAGGGTTTTTTGTTTTTGTACACATCTTTTTCGACTGGAAAATGTTAACATTTGCAATTTAAATACTAAAAAAAAAAATATGTACCTGAAGTACGTCCAATGTTGCCATTAGGATTGTGTGCAATTCAGGTAATCTGCTTTTTCGTAATTATGCAAAAAATCTGAAAATGACGTAAAATTATGCATTGCATGAAATACAAGACCCACATTTAGCTCTATATTTTAGCATGTACAGCATCCTCAAATCTATTTTAGATGCAAGGACGCATTTGGCGCTAAAAAATATAGAGCAAACACAAGGAGATGATGGACAGAGCGCTGAAACTTTTCAGACACTCACCCCCGTCACAGATCTGGGTTGAATCCATCATCATTCTTTAGCTCACTTCGCCACCTCAGTTCAGACCCAGCTATATACAAATCAGTCTTGACCCTGTGCCTCATGGGGACAGTCCAGCCCAAACTGCCAAGCCAGGTCTTCCCTGAACTGGAAACAATCATTCTGGGACCGGTTTCAGGGTAACACCCTTCATCAGCCAGGCTAGCTTGAATCCAGTGGCAAAGTGAGCAAGGGACCCACGTCTGGGCATACCCTGCCAACTTAGGGTGAACAAAGCAAACACAAGGAGATGATGGACGGAGCGCTGAAACTTTTCAGACACTCACCCCCAATCACAGATCTGGGTTGAATCCATCATCATTCTTTAGCTCACTTCGCCACCTCAATTCAGACCCAGCCATATGCAAATCAGTCTTGACCCTGTGCCTCATGGGAACAGTCCAGCCCGAACTGCCAAGCCAGGTCTTGTTAACTGAATTGGGTGACGAGGGTCCTCAGGCGCTCATACAAATTTACACCAATAGCTATAGTATTAGATTATTACACATATCCTGCAGTGCATTCAAAGAGGGGGAACATCCACCCTAATTCCCCAAAGTTTCAATCAAAGATTGAACAAGCAATTTACAATTTCTGAAGCACACGCAAATTATAACATCAAGTCAGTACAATAATGTAAAGGAACAAGAAAGTAGTTCGTTGGGCTTGGTCCGTTCTTTTATTTTACAAGATCTTCCACTCCCTTATGCCAACGCGTTTCGTCGTCTATGGGTATGAACCCTACGACTTCCTCAGGGCTTGATAAATTAATCCAGATCCATTTCTCACTATCCAGCACTAATTCCAAAATGAAGTTCCCTTTATTATGAAACTTGAGGTCTCATGTAGTGATCATCTTAGAAATTAAATCAAATCGCGACCCCGTGAGTACTGCGCTATATCCAATTTATACGAAGTATCAATATCCTTAAATACTATTGTATCCGATTGCCGTATTCCAAATTTATCGAAAGACTGACTCCAATAAAAAGCAACAGGTCCCTGAAGTACGGGGCACTCGCTTGTGAATTAACCCAGCAAGTCCTTTTCAAAGTGTAAGCAAACTGTGGGCAAAACCGGAAACAATACTTCCGATGATCTGGACAGGTTCCTGAAGTACGGGGCTACCTGCGAAATTGATTAAAGAACGGCCGAGTATTAGCCAGGCTAGCTTGAATCCAGTGGCAAAGTGAGCAAGGGACCCACGCCTGGGCATACCCTGCCAACTTAGGGCGAACAAATCCAATTTTGAAAAGTTTCAGCACTCCGTCCATCATCTCCTTGTGTTTGCTTTGTTCGCCCTAAGTTGGCAGGGTATGCCCAGACGTGGGTCCCTTGCTCACTTTGCCACTGGACTCAAGCTAGCCTGGCTGATGAGGGGTGTTACCCCGAAACCGGTCCCAGGATGCTTGATTCTGGTCCAGGGAAGAGATGGCTTGGCAGTTCGGTCTGGACTGTTCCCATGAGGCACAGGGTAAAGACTGATTTGCATATAGCTGTTTCTGAAATGGGATGGAAAAGTGAGCTAAAGAATGATGATGGATTCAACCCAGATCTGTGACTGGGGGTGAGTGCTTGAAAAGTTTCAGCACTCCGTCAATCATCTCCTTGTGTTTGCTTTGTTCGCCCTAAGTTGGCAGGGTATGCCCAGACGTGGGTCCCTTGCTCACTTTGCCACTGGATTCAAGCTAGCCTGGCTGATGAGGACTGTTAGCCTGAAACTGGTCCCAGGATGCTTGATTCCGGTTCAGGGAAGACATGGCTTGGCAGTTTGGTCTGGACTGTTCCCATGAGGCACAGGGTCAAGACTGATTTGCATATAGCTGTGTCTGAACTGGGGTGGCAAAATGAGCTAACGAATGATAATGGATTCAACCCAGATCTGTGACTGGAGGTGAGTGTTTGAAAAGTTTCAGCACTCCGTCCATCATCTCCTTTTGTTTGCTAAAAAATATAGAACAGAAAACACAAGCAGGACAAAAAGCAGTCGCTCGTTGCTCATGTTGTTCCCATGTGCTCAGTGTAAATGTTTGCCATGAATGGCGTGCAATCACGCAATTCGACATAATAGTGTAATTTAGGGAATTTCACATAATCAGCGTGGTGAACAGACATAATATCGAGTTGGAAATATCGAGTAGCAGTAATATCGAGTCCAAAATCTCGGACTTCAAAAATATCGACAGTCAGAATATCATTGTCAAGAATATCGAGTTGAAGGTAAGTAATATCGTTCTTAAAAATATCGAAGTAATTAATATCGTTAGCAAAAATATCGTTGTTAAAAATATCGTTGTTTTATTTAGTGTTATGTATTTTAGTGTGTATTTTATATGTATGTGTTCTATTTTTTTGTGTAAGTATTGCATTTGTATTTTAATATATGTGTTAAATTTTTAAAAGCTAATAATTTTTTTTAAAGTACATTTTGCGTTTTAGTTCCGTAGCGGGTTGTGGGTTTATAGGGGAATAGGGTGGGAAGTAATTTAATTATAATAAATTTTATAATAATTTTTATGTTATTAATTTATTTTAATTAATTTTTGCGTTTTTGTTCCGTAGCCGGATGTGGGTTTATAGGGGAATAGGGTGGGAAGTAATTTAATTATAATTAATTAATAAATACATTTGATGAATTAATATTATTATTATTATTTTGCTTTTGTAAGGCGCACAGCTACCCAAGGGTTTCCCGGCGCCGCCTGAAGGTACCAAAAGAGAGGTAAAAAGACCTATTGATTGAATAGCCAGGTTTTCAAAGTTCTGCGAAAATGAGCAAGGCTGGTCTCATTTCTTAATAACAGAGGAATGGAATTCCACAGGGTGGGGCCCAAGTAGGAGAAACATCGGCCACCCATCCTGGCCAGTCTGTGCCTTGGGTCCGAAAAGTTTGCATGGTGGGCTGAACGGAGAGGACGAGAGGGGACATAAGGTTTAACAATGGAATTCAAGTATTGGGGGGCCTTGCCTGTTTTGATCTTCAACATATAAGTCAGAGTTTTGAGTTTGATGCGGTTTTCCACTTTCAGCCAATGGAGTTCACGCAAAGAGCTTGAAGCGGAGGTTGTTTTAGGAATCCGGCAGAGCAGGCCAGCAGCAGCGTTTTGCACAACTTGTAATTTGCGAATAACATCCTTGTTTGCTCCTAAAAAGAGGATGTTGCCGTAGTCCAGGCGAGAGGTGACCAAGGCCTGGACTACAGTTCTTTTTGTGGAGTCCGGCAGCATCCACAAGATTTTCCTAAGCCATTTGAGGATAACAAAACAGGTCGCAGCCACCTTTGTTGCTTGAGGTCTCATCGAGAGGTGGTCATCGATAATAAAACCCAGATTGCGGGCTTGTTTGGTAGGCTGGGGGAGAGCACCCAATTCAGGGGGCCAGTGTTGGGGACCTCAAAGCTCTTTGTTCTTTCCTAAGATTAACACCTCAGTCTTCTCCCCATTGAGCTTAAGTGAATTGACTTGCATCCACTGTGCGATTTTACAAAGCCCCACTTGAATTGACGAAGGCCTAGAAGCTTCTTTGGCAGAAAGGGAGAAGATTATTTGGGTGTCATCAGCGTAGGAAAAAATCGACAGTCCTACCTCCTCGGCGATGTCGGCCAAGGGTTTAACATAGATGTTAAATAATAAGGGGATAAGAATCGAGCCCTGTGGTACTCCATAGGGAAAGGCATGGATCTTAGAAGTTGCCTCTGGGGAGAAGACCTGAAACGTACGGTCTAACAAAAAGTTCGCCAACCATTTCAGGGCAGGTCCAGTCACGCCAGCAGATTGTAAAGTCTGCAAGAGCACGGAATGGGATACCGTGTCAAATGCGGCGCTCAGATCTAACAATATCAGCGCCACAGTGTCACCAGCATCCAAACGGCAGCACATCATTTCACTAACTCCCAGAAGTGTAGTTTCTGTGGAATGTCCTACCCTGAAACCTGATTGTGACAGATGAAGAAGCTTGTGAGTTTCCACATAGTGAGTTAATTGCGAATTTACATGTTTTTCCAAATTTTTGGAAAAAACAGGGAGCAAGGAAATGGGGCGAAAGTTGGACATCTGGGCTGGGTCGGCATTAGCCTTCTTTAATAGTGGGCAGACCATCGCATGCTTCCACTCAGGAGGAATCACGGCTTCTCGAAGGGAGCCATTAAGTAGCTCCCTGATCAGCTGCAAAGTAGGCGGCTCCATTTTTTGCAGTGTGGTAATGGGAAGCGGGTCCCGGGGGGAACCTGTTTTAATGCCTTTTAAAATGTGACTGAAGGAGGTAGTATCGAGTGGTATCCATTGTTCGAGTTCGTTCAAGCTAACCCCCTCCCGGACCTCTAGCTGAGATCCAGAGTTGAATAAGACGGGGGTAGCCGTACTTTGCTGCAGAGTGGAGGTCTTAGAGGCATTTAGTGTTAAATAAATCTGCTCCACTTTGTTAATAAAGAACAGCGCAATATCTTCACATTGTGATTCAAAAAGAGTTGGAGGTGGAGCTTGATTGGCTGCGCCGGAAAGTTCCTTAATCACTTTGAATAGAACTTTAGGGCAATTTTGGGCATTGGAAATAGTAGAGCTTATGTATGTATGTATTTAATATTTTATATTGTTAATTGTGGTAATTAATTATTAATTAGGTATTAATTGGTTGTTAATTATTACTAATTATTTGGTAAATATCTTAATTGTGTAATTTTTTTTAGGAGCGGGTTGTGGGTTTATAGGGGAATAGGGTGGGAAGTAATTTAATTATAATTAATTAAATAATATTTTTATTTAATTAATATCTATGTATTTAATATTTTATATTGTTAATTGTGGTATTTATTTAATTATTAATTAGTTATTAATTGGTTGTTAATTATTAATAGTAAATTGGTAAATATCTTAATTGCGTTCTTTTTTTAGGAGCGGGTTGTGGGTTTATAGGGGAGTAGGCTGGGAAGTAATTTAATTATAATATATTTTATTACATTTTTTATTATAATATTTATTTTAAGTTGTTTTATAGTGTTAATAGTGTGAATTAATTTATTATTGATTGCTTTTAAATTGCTTGTTAATTTTAATTAATTAATCAATTAATAATTCATTATGTTAATAGTGTTATGTTTTACAATATTGGTGGTGTCATTTATAGGGGAATATGGTGGGAGTGAATTTTTTTAAATTAATTAATTGTTTGATAATTAATTTTAATTATTTTGCTTGAGTGGGAAAAGTAAATTATTCACCTATGCAATCCAACACTTTCCCTACTGTTGCACTATCTGGAGTGGGAATAGTAAATTATTCACCTCCGCTATCCAACACTTTCCCTATTGTTGCACTCGCTGGAGTGGGAATAGTAATTGTTACTTCTCCGCTATCCAACACTTTCCCTACTGTTGCCCTCTTTGGAGTGGGAATAGTAAATTATTCCACTCCGTTATCCAACACTTTCCCTACTGTTCTACCTGCTGGAGTGGGAATAGTAAATTATTCCCCTCCGCTATCCAACACTTTCCCTACTGTTGTACTTGCTGGAGTCGGAATATTAAATTATTCCCCTCTGCTACCCAACACTTTCCCTACTGTTGCACTTGCTGGAGTGGGAATAGTAATTTTATCCACTCCGCTATCCATCACTTTCCCTACTGTTGCACTCTCTGGAGTGGGAATAGTAATTTTTACGCCTATGCTATCCAACACTTTCCCTACTGTTGCACTCTCTGGAGTGGGAATAGTAAATGTTATACCCTCTGCTATCCAACACTTTCCCTACTGTTGCACTATCTGGAGTGGGAATAGTAAATTTTTCCCCTCCGCTATCCGAAACTATCCCTACTGTTGCACTCGCTGGAGTGGGAATAGTAATTGTTACCCCTCCGCTATCCAACACTTTCCCTACTGTTGCACTCTTTGGAGTGGGAATAGTAAATTATTCCACTCCGCTATCCAACACTTTCCCTACAGTTCTACCTGCTGGAGTGGGAATAGTAAATTATTCCCCTCCGCTATCCAACACTTTCCCTACTGTTGTACTTGCTGGAGTGGGAATAGTAAATTATTCCCCTCTGCTATCCAACACTTTCCCTACTGTTGCACTCGCTGGAGTGGGAATAGTAGTTTTATCCACTCCGCTAGCCAACACTTTCCATACTGTTGCTATCTCTGGAGTGGGAATAGTAATATTTACCCCTACGCTATCCAACACTTTCCTTAATGTTGCACTCCCTGGAGTGGGAATAGTAAATTATTCCCCTAAGCTATCCAATACTTTCCCAACTGTTGTACTTGCTGGAGTGGGAACAGTAAATTATTCCCCTCCGCTATCCAACACTTTTCTTACTGTTGCACTCCCTGGAGTGGGAATAGTAAATTATTCCCCTCCGCTATCCAACACTTTCCCTACTGTTGCACTCCCTGGAGTGGAAATAGTAATTTTATCCCCTCCGCTATCCAACATTTTCCCTACTGTTGCTGTTAATGTAGTGTCAAATGTAATTGTAAAAGATTATGATATTTTAATTTTTTTAATTATTATATATATATTTTATTTTTATTTTTATTTTACTGGTAAATGTGTATATATATATGTGTATTTATAATTTTTAGTATGTTTCTAACATTTTATAATTTATTATAATAATTATTTATAAATATTATTAAGTAAATTTATATATTATATTTTATATATATATGTATGTTTAATTATTTTTAACATTATATTTATTATTTTAAACATTTTCTAATAATTCTAACTATGAGGGTCATTACGATGGCGGACAGAAAAAAATCCAACCGCATTGGTAGCGGAAAATTACCGTCCGCAGGTACCGCGGAAACACCGCCGATCCTATTAGGATCAACCGCCAAAATATTCCAACCTCGGCGGTAGGAGGCATCGAAAAACCGCCCGTAGACGGCGGAGAAGGTGAAAATCCAACCGCGACGGTCGGTATCATAGCGGAAACACACAAAACAGCCGCCAGGCACGCGGAGTGACCGCCAATGATATTATGATATCCCCGATGTCACAGCGGTACGTTCCACTGTTTCCGACCGCCGCGGTCGCTAACAGTAATGATTGTGAGATACGGCGGAAGGCCTGCAGCATGGACGTCGCTGCGGAGGCTCCGCCAACAAAATGGCGGCCAAGGAAAAAAACACACAATAAGGCCAGCAAATGCACACAGGCAACTAGCCCTGCCCCCAAAATAACCTGAAACATCCCAATGACACACCCCCATGGCAAATTCAAATATACAAATCACAGGACAACACACACAGCACACCTGACAGCATTACACCATCTTGACACACCCACATAGCTGAGCATAAAACCAGCCCCTTCCCTGACCACAATCCTTTGCAAAACTGATCAACAGAAGGAAACAACACCAGAGCACTAAGGAGAGCCAAACCTGCACACATCACACCACCACCACAACACACACACACACCACCTATACTACCCACACCACCCTCACAACTGCACCCCAAAACATCAGCACAGCACACACTATGGCACCACAGAAAATGCCAAAATTCACAGACACTGAGTTGACAGTAATGGTAGATAAGATAATTAGAGTAGAACCACAACTCTTTGGTAGCATGGTCCAACAGACACCATTAGCCACAAGAACAAACATGTGGGTAAGGATAGTGGACAAGGTCAATGCAGTAGGGAATGTGCCCCGCAACAGGCATGAAATCATGAGGCGGTGGCATGACCTGAAGAGTGTTGTCAAGAAGAAGAGGGCCAAGAACCGTCAGCTGGCTGATGCGACTGCTGGAGGCCCTCCCATTCCACCAAAACCATTCTCTGCGTGGGAGGAGAAGGTGCTTGCCATACTGCATCCAGAGAGTCTGGAAGGAATACCCGGGGGAGTGGAGGCAGGTAAGTACCAACTAATGTATACCATGAAACTGCCTTGTACTGTCTTGCACAACTACAAAGCTACATCCCTGAGGCACAAGTACACTCATCTGCACCCCAAAAACAAACACAGGTCACACTGATTTAACATACACCCCATCTGAAACATCACAAAGGTAGACAACATCAACTGTGTTGTATGTGTCCAGGCAAGCAGCACTCCAACTCCCACCAGGCACACCCTGCCCCATCCCTCAGCAGGATGGAGCACTCCCTCCCACCCAGAAGCATGTTACAGCCATTGTGTTCTTCACCCTCACCTAACAGGTAGGTAGCCATCTTTCCAGGGAGGTGTGTTTGGAATAGGGAGTCCTGCACTACAACTCCCACCAGGCCCCCTTGTCCCACAGCTGAGCAGGATGGACTACTCCCCCCACCCAGAAACATGTGGCAGCCATTGTGTTCTTCACCCTCACCTAACAGGTAGGTAGCCATTTTTCCAGGGAGGTGTGTTTGGAATAGGGAGGCCTGCACTACAACTCCCACCAGGCCCCCTTGTACCACAGATGAGCAGGATGGACTACTCCCCCCACCCAGAACCATGTGGCAGCCATTGTGTGCTACACCCTCACCTAACAGGTAGGTAGCCATCTTTCCAGGGAGGTGTGTTTGGAATAGGGAGGCCTGCACTACAACTCCCACCAGGCACACCCTGCCCCATCCCTCAGCAGGATGGAGCACCCCCTCCCACCCAGAAGCATGTTACAGCCATTGTGTTCTTCACCCTCACCTAACAGGTAGGTAGCCATCTTTCCAGGGAGGTGTGTTTGGAATAAGGAGGCCTGCACTACAACTTCCACCAGGACCCTTGTACCACAGCTGAGCAGGATGGACTACTCCCCCCACCCAGAACCATGTGGCAGCCAGTGTGTGCTACACCCTCACCTAACAGGTAGGTAGCCATCTTTCCAGGGAGGTGTGTTTGGAATAGGGAGGCCTGCACTACAACTCCCACCAGGCACACCCTGCCCCATCCCTCAGCAGGATGGAGCACCCCCTCCCACCCAGAAGCATGTGACAGCCATTGTGTTCTTCACCCTCACCTAACAGGTAGGTAGCCATCTTTCCAAGGAGGTGTGTTTGGAATAGGGAGGCCTGCACTACAACTCCCACCAGGCCCCCTTGTCCCACAGCTGAGCAGGATGGACTATTCCCCCCACCCAGAACCATGTGGCAGCCATTGTGTTCTTCACCCTCACCTAACAGGTAGGTAGCCATCTTTCCAGGGAGGTGTGTTTGGAATAGGGAGGCCTGCACTACAACTCCCACCAGGCCCCCTTGTACCACAGCTGAGCAGGATGGACTACTCCCCCACCCAGAACCATGTGGCAGCCATTGTGTGCTACACCCTCACCTAACAGGTAGGTAGCCATCTTTCCAGGGAGGTGTGTTTGGAATAGGGAGGCCTGCACTACAACTCCCACCAGGCACACCCTGCCCCATCTCTCAGCAGGATGGAGCACCCCCTCCCACCCAGAAGCATGTTACAGCCATTGTGTTCTTCACCCTCACCTAACAGGTAGGTAGCCATCTTTCCAGGGAGGTGTGTTTGGAATAGGGAGGCCTGCACT
Organism: Calotriton arnoldi; assembly: GCA_963921515.1. Taxonomy (NCBI): domain Eukaryota; kingdom Metazoa; phylum Chordata; class Amphibia; order Caudata; family Salamandridae; genus Calotriton; species Calotriton arnoldi. The sequence goes on from CAWUFW010000747.1 coordinate 2,815,404, forward strand.
ACAACTCCCACCAGGCCCCCTTGTACCACATCTGAGCAGGATGGACTACCCCCCAAACAGAACCATGTGGCAGCCATTGTGTGCTACACCCTCACCTAACAGGTAGGTAGCCATCTTTCCAGGGAGGTGTGTTTGGAATAGGGAGGCCTGCACTACAACTCCCACCAGGCACACCCTGCCCCATCCCTCAACAGGATGGAGCACCCCCTCCCACCCAGAAGCATGTTACAGCCATTGTGTTCTTCACCCTCACCTAACAGGTAGGTAGCCATCTTTCCAGGGAGGTGTGTTTGGAATAGGGAGGCCTGCACTACAACTCCCACCAGGCCCCCTTGTCCCACAACAGAGCAGGATGGACTACTCCCCCCACCCAGAACCACGTGTCAGAAAGTCCACCTAAAAATGACAACTGGACAGGTAAGCAGACAGTGCATGCACCCCACCATTCCTCAACAAAAGCATTGAGCTAATGCCAACACAAGGCCTCACATCACAACAAAATACACCCCAATTAAATACCATTTGATAGTATGCAGACAGCTATGCGTATGTAACTGTGACAGAAACAGAACTGTGACTCAACTAAACCCATGTGTAAGCAAATCAGGGACCATATATGCACTGCACCGAATGCTATCTGTAAATTCCATGGGTGCTGAGCATGAAAGACCATAGTAACAATAAAAAGGCATGGTCTGTTGAACAATGAAATACAAGCACAGAACATTACAAAGGTATGCATGAGATAACAATGGTACAATGTCTAGTACATGTGCATATGTAACATTTGCCAGGAAGAGTAATCAGCAAAGATGCATTACATCAAGTTGCATAGCAGCCAGTTGTCAGATGACAACCTTTCAGTTTAATACAAAGCGCTTCACGTGGGGCATGGTATCCAATGACTTGTCACACCATGGAAAAAGATGTATGTACCTCCACATCATGTCATGACGAACATCACTGTGCAGACATACAATTTATGAAATACGTAACTGTGTGTTGCATAACATGTAAATAAGAGACATCAAACACAGCAAGCCAGATGGGTGTAAGTCAATGACTATGTACCCTCTGTTCCACAGGCGACCAACAACTGAATGAAGAGGACGACAACCTCAACCTGCAGAGCCAGTCTCCTTCCCCGGACATGGACACTCAGATGCGGAGTCCCTGGATTCTTTGGATGAGGAGCTCCAAGCCGGCCCATCTGGTGTGCCAGGGCGCAACCGGTCACATGACCCCACTGCCCCCCCCACCATCAGCAACAACATCAACGCTGACCCCTGCGGGAACGACCTGTGCCGCCACCACCACCACTACCACTGTTGCCTGCAACACTCGCCCTGCCCCAGAGGATGCCCAGCCCACACCATCAACTGTGGAGGGCAGGGAGAGTAGGCGTGTGGCTAGAGTGGTGAGGCAACAGGTCAGTGATAGCAGGGCAGGTGGGAGGACAAGTGGGACTCCAACACCACAGGACACTGTAACCGAAGCCCTGGCTAACATCACCAGAGTTGTGGGTGCCTATGAACGGACACAGGCACAAATGGGCCAGGCCCACAAAGATACCCTGGAGCTCCAGCGTCTGCTGAGGTCCATGGACAACCGTATGGGACAAATCATGGACCTCATGGGCCAGTTAGTGGCGGTACAGAGGGACAGGCCAGTGCCACAGCCCACACCTCCACCTCCCCCCATTGCCACGCAGGATGACAGTTCATCATCCACCCCTGCGGGCACGGAGAGGGGTGACTCCTCAGACCCCACTGGCCCAGCAGACGATGCCCCCCCTGCCAAAAGAAGAAGGGGCCGTCCAAAGAAAAACTTGGGACTCACCCGTGGCAAAGCACCTGCCAAACGCCAGTCAAAGAGCCAGCCATGATGGCAACACTCTTCACCCAACCATTGACTCTGTACACTGTCCTTACCCACACTGCCATGGTAATGGCATCCGTCTGTTGGACTGTGTCACCACATCAATGTGGTGCCTACTTGATTGTCTCATCTACCATCACTGCCAACTCATAGATTCACCATTCACACTTATGTAAATATCCACTTCCCTCTCACATATACCGATTGAAAATAAACAACAATAACGCACCAATGTAGTTGAGTCTGCTCCATGTTTATCACTGTATGTGCAATGTTTACCATGGTTACAATGTCACAGTAGCATGGATCCTCTGTAGGCAAGGAGAGGCAGAAGGGACCTAGCAAAACACAACAGAACAAAAGTCACTAGTCAGGTGGTGGCATCACAGTCATCATACAACACATGTCCTCAACGTACACCAATATGCACACATTACAATGTGCAACAGTACCAACATAGACATCCTGTAGCTGTGCCAAACTACCCTGTATCCAACACATAGGCAGCCAGCACTGAGTCAACAACAGGATGCAGTCACAAAGATCACATAGACCGTCACGCAAACAACTACATCAACAGACAATGGACCAGTTGTACATTGTCACTCACCTTCAAGTGAAGTAGCGGTTGATGAGCTGCTGACGCTGGTCGACACCTTCCTCCTCTCCACTATCCTCGACACTGGACATTTGTGGGATCGCAGGTGGGGGCCTCGGCTGGTCATCACCGTCCAGGATCATGGGGATTCCTTTCCGTAAGGCCAGGTTGTGCAGCATGCAGCATGCTACCACTATCTGACACACCTTTTTGGGTGAATACATGAGTGCCCCTCCGGTCCTGTCCAGGCAGCGAAATCTCGATTTTAGGAGACCAAAGGTTCGCTCCACCACCCGACGTGTTCTCCCATGGGCATTGTTGTAGCGGCCTTCAGACGGTGTCCTAGGATTGCGTAGTGGGCTCAGCAACCAAGGTCTGTTGGGATATGCAGAGTCCCCTAGGTGTGAAAAACACATACCGATTAAGTGATACAACTGTGGCAGAGGACAGCATGGCACACACAGCACACAACTTGACTCTGCCCACTCACCCACAATCCATGCCCGCTCCAGAAGTAGATTGGCCATCAGCTGGGGCACAATGCTGTTGTGCAGGATGTAGGAATCATGTGCAGAGCCGGGAAACTTGGCACAGACATGCGATATGATCATATCGGCCTGGCACACCACCTGCACATTGATGGAATGTGAATGTTTACGATTCCTATATATGTGTTCCCGTGCCTGTGGTGGAACCAGGCCAACATGTGTGCGGTCAATAGCACCTACAACATTAGGGATGTGACCAAGGGCATAAAAATCCACCTTCACAGCTGCCAAAGCCGCCCTCCTTGGAAAAGTTATGTATCGGTCTTTGTATTGCATCATGGCCGACAGGAAATCCCGTAGCACCATGCTGAAGGTGGGCTGAGACATCCCCCCTGCAATGCCCACTGTCTCCTGGAATGACCCACTAGCCAGGAAATGCAGTGCCGCCATCACCTTCGATTCAGTTGTTAATGCTGTTGGGTATGTCCTGCCAGCCCGCAGGTGTGGCTCCAACATGGCACACAGGTCTTGGATGTTTGTGCGGTCCAGACGGAATCTGCGTATTACGTCATCATCCTCAATGTTAGCCAGCAGGGTAACTGGACGATACACATTAGGTCGCCTCCTAGGTGAGATGAAAGGGGACACGTCATTGCAACAGAACATGAGATGTGCACAAATCCGTAGCTTTTGATTGACACAGCGCAAACATTGACTGGTATCACAATGCACCATACAGTGCAAGTCAAAAGTCGTGACACCTTGAGAAAACATTGTAGTACACTTGTTCAGTATTCGCACAGTGAGAACAACCAACATGGAAACTGTTTCTGTGAATGCTAATAGTCACATTTCAAAATCTTGTGTAAACAGCCCTGACAGTATATGATACAGGACATGTGTGAAACAGAAACACTGCTGGCTTCCAAGTGGCTGCTGTACCTGCCACACATTCTTGTGCAATCATGACAGGGGACACATGAACAATACAATTTGTCTAGTTCTGAAGGACTCATTATGGAATTTGAGCCACTGCAAATCCACACAAGTTTAGAGACACTCACATACATATTCACAAGCCTGTGCTAATATCCACTGTCATCAGTACACATGCCATACATGCTGGTAATCACAATTCAAAGTCAGTCAATGACTAATAATGAAAAGCATTTGCAGATTCTGTGTCGCCGTGGATCAAGACACAATGACACCACTGCACAATATCATCAACAAGCAGACAGATTGGCAATGTGACACACAAAAAGTGGATAAGGTACGTGATCCAAAAGGACTGTAGACAAACGTTAATCTGCACTTAAGTTGCACTATGACATGCAGTATGAAGGTAGCACTGCCCAAACACACAACTAAAGTACAACAGTTGCCATGGAGCTAATCATCCAGCTGCTTGGAGACACAACAGTGCCACAAAAACAACCTACAACACCACCAGGACAAAGCCACACCAGTATACCTACAAGTCACCGCATGAATATGCTGAGTACATAACAAAAACACAACAGCCTCATACACATAACAACAGCGGATGTCATCGCACAACACAGGTACTAAAGGACAAACATCAAAAGCATCCTGAGCCACATTCCCCACAGGCTGTCAGGAACAACACAGCGGACTATCAACATCCTTCCGCAGGCAAAGATGCTGGCTGTGCATCACTTGTTGGCCTCTGGTACCTTCAAAACAACAAAAGTTAGAGTTGGATGAGTGTCACAGCCAGCCCTATCAAGGTATATCTCACCTGTCTTGGATGCCATCATTAGCTTGATTCAACAGCACCATCAGTTCACCCACACTGCGCAGGAACAGCTTGTGCCCCAGAAAGGCTTCTACACCATAGCAGGCTTATCCACTCGTGTTGGTTTAATATCACTGCACACGTGTCCTACTTGTGCACCCTGCCAAAACTGCACACAATTACTGCAAATGAAAGCACACGCATTACATCAATGTGCAGCCAATTGTGGCACACCGTCTACTGTTCACAGATGCCATATCAAAATTACCAGTCAGTGAGCACCATCACCACTTTTGGCTACAGTCCATCATCCAAGGCAACAATCTTCATGTGAACAAGGTCAATGCACCTGTCCTTGGTGAGTACCAAAGTAACACACCACACACATCAAATCCACTATCAACATACTCACAACTGTGGAAATATACCTGTAACAAAATCACATATGACAGGCCGAACAACATGAGCACATACCAGACACAATGTCACAAGTAATGGTGATAACATTTGGCAGATATGGAGACAAAACATACCCAAAGGCATAGATACAAGTGAAAAATAATAAGGATGTACAGAATGCCAAGTGTGCCGGTGATGTAATTAACATCCTTGAGTATGTAGAGCACACACAGGTCCATGTGGACATATACTGTTGGATTTGCTACTGCGAACAATAACCTTACATGAAGGCTGTAATAGGTGATACCAAACAGACAACAGTGTGACATATGTGGTGAGTAATGAAAATAATGCTGAAATGTTTGTACAATCATGTACTGTATAGTGACATATTGTGTGAGATATGAATATGTGTGTAAATATTGGGATCATATATGAAATTGGGGGTAATTATTTGGTGTCAGATATGAAATTGGGGCTAAAATGTGGTGACATATATGAAAATGGGGCTAAAATGTGGTGACATATATGAAAATGGGGCTCAGATATGAAATTGGGGCTAAAATGTGGTGACAGAAATGAAAATGGGGCTAAAATGTGGTGACATATGAAAATGGGGCTAAATTTGGGGGTCATATATGAAATTGGGGCTAAAATGTGGTGACATATATGAAAATGGGGCTAAACTTGGGGGTCAGATATGAAATTGGGGCTAAAATGTGGTGACATATATGAAAATGGGGCTAAATTTGGGGGTCAGATATGAAATTGGGGATAAATTTGGGGGTGAGATATGAAAATGTGTGTAAATGTGGGCTCAGATATGAAATTGTGTAGGAGTAATGTGCCCCATTAGTTCTTTCAGTGTGGCATTTGGTGTTAGATATGAAGTTTAGGCTGTCATTACTAACTATAGCCCATTTAAATTCCATCAAGTGCCATGATATTTTGTAAGTGACCACTGTTCAAAGTACAGATATGACCCATGACATTGACACAGCACGATGTGTCCATTGGTGCCTTAAACGTGCTCAAACAACACTGTCACGCCCATAGTCAACAATGTCATGCTGCACCCTCGCCGTAGCTAACGCCTGGCACCAGTGGTGTGTCACCGCCATGGCCCAAGACACCATAGCGGGATTGATAGGCATATACACATGGTTAATGGTGGTTGGCATGCTCTGACACCCAGATCCCGGTCACTCATAGCAATGCATGTGCCCGGAATCGCGGTAGCTACCGCCTGGCACCAGCGGTGTGTCACCGCCATGGCCCAAGACACCATAGCGGGATTGATAGGCGTATACACATGGCTAATAGTGGTTGGCATGCTCCGACACCCAGATCCCGGTCACTCATAGCAATGCATGTGCCCGGAATCGCGGTAGCTACCGCTAACCCTGGGCGTAGTTCACGTAGTAGCGCTACGCGTAGCTACGGGAAGTGCACTTCGCACTACGCGAGCTACGCGTAGCACTACGCGAACTGCGTAGTGCGGTAGGAAATGCTGTTCGCAATGATTGCACAGTGCCGGATGCTTGTCCGCACTGTGCAATCATTGCAAACGGCATCTTGCACAGTGCAAGCGGTCGTTTTCTGCCGCTCGAGTAGATTTGTACTCGAGCTGTAGTTTCTCAACGCGGACTGGTAGTTTCTCATCGCGAGCGGTCGCGAGCATACGCGACCACTCGCAATGAGAAACCTGACCTCCCCGTTGGAGAATCTCGCCGGGAGGTTTATTTTCCACGCTCGTGATCGGCAACTTGATGTTGCTGATCGCGAACGAGGAAAAAGTCTCGCCGGGATGTTATTTTGCTTGCTCGCGGTCGCCAACTTGACGTTGAGGACCGCGAGCTAGCAAAAAATGTCCGCTACGCGTTTTTGCACTGTGCTAAGTGCAATTCGCGTAGCGCGTAGTTGCGCAAACTACGCAAACTACGCGAGCGTAGCATAGTTTTCCGCCCAGGCCTAGCTACCGCCTGGCACCAGCGGTGTGTCACCGCCATCAACCATGCCCTTCCAGCCAATGGGAAGCGCAATCGCGGTTGCCTGATGCAAGTTCGAAAATCGCAGTAGGCGTGCTCCGCCACCGCGGGCCGGTCATTGGATGCACTTGAAAGATGCACCACCGCGGTACCGCACGCCTGTCCCCTGCGGTGTGTCACCGCCATGGACCATGCCCTTCCAGCCAATGGGAAGCGCAATCGCGGTTGCCTGATGCAAGTTTGAAAATCGCGGTAGGCGTGCTCCGCCACTGCGGGCCGGTCATTGGATGCACTTGAAAGATGCACCACTGCGGTACCGCACGCCTGTCCCCTGCGGTGTGTCACCGCCATGGACCATGCCCTTCCAGCCCATGGGAAGCGCAATCGCGGTTGCCTGATGCAAGTTTGAAAATCGCGGTAGGCGTGCTCCGCCACCGCGGAGGCGGTCATTGGATGTGTTTGAATGAGGCAGACCTGGAACACCAATTGCAGCAGCTTAGAACCACAGAAACGAGCCCTGGGGGCTATATATGTGTGTGAGGGAGCTACACATTGCCACAGCTCACTGAGCCTGCTGCCTGAGACCCCTCACCTGCTGCTGCCTCCAGGGACTGCTGCCTGAGACCCCTCACCTGCTGCTGCCTCCAGGGACTGCTGCCTGAGACCCCTCACCTGCTGCTGCCTCCATGGACTGCTGCCTGAGACCCCTCACCACCAACTGCTGCTGCTGCTGTCTCCTGCCCACAGTGATGGCGAGGACTGAGAAGATCCGTGCCACTCCCTTCACCACCGAGGAACTGGAGGTCCTGGTGGACGAGGTGCTCACCCAGTATCCAAGGCTATATGGTGCGCCAAATGTCGTGGTAAGTATCTCAGAGTGTGAGTGAGAGTGCAGGGGGGTCACACATGAAGTTGATCTGCTGCAGTATGTGCGTGAGAGTGTGGGGTTGGGTCATGCACTGCCTAGCATGCTGTTTCCAGGGGGAAGGTTTGTTTAGCCTATTCAACACGTTTCCCTGCCTGCACATCCAGATGTGAGGGAAATGTAATGTCTTGTCAGACATACAGTGAGGCTGCACCTTTTCAATTCAGGAGTCAGGACAGTGATTTCCAGTCTGAATGTCTGTGTGTGTCCCTGATGTCCTTTACAGGCCCATCTGTGGCCTTAGCTAGTGTTGTTGTCCAGAGGGTAGTGAGGGCGTTGTTTCTGACTCAATATGTGCCTCATCTCTAGTTCTGCACTATGCTCAGGACCTCAGTCCCCCAGGGTGACACTCATGTGCACATACTCGCATGTGTTGGCACTGTTTGTGTTTGTGTTTCCAAATAGTCCCTCCATGTAAAAGATGAGATGCCCCACGTTGGACCTCTGTGTGACCCCAACTGGCCTGCACATTCACTGCCCAATCTGACAGTGACACAACACTGAATGTACAGAGTGTCAAATCTGTGCTTTTCCTATTGACTCTCCATCAATGAGCCATTACAGAGATGTAGATTGCACACGACAGGCCTTGTGATGAGGGTTTGCGTTTGTGAGGTCATGTCCCTCAATGTGACATCCATGACACAGTGTGGCAGTTTAAGGGCAAGTGCTTTGAGGGCTGCGCAGTGTTGGGCACAGTGAGTATTCACAGTGACATATGTAGTAATGTCCTGCATGTCTTGGTATTCCCAGAAACTTGCAGTAGATGTGGTCAGCATACACATTTGCTCTCTGCTGGCATCCTGCATGGCTTTGAGATAGGCATGTACTGTGTCCACCCTCATACCTGCATGCATTAATGTGTGTTTCACACACGATGATGTTTGAATGTCGCAGATTTGTTGTCTCTGCTAAAGTTATGGCTGAAGTTGGTATGAGTCAGTGTCATGCTCCTGCACTGTGAAATGGTGGTAGGTTACACTGATTATTGCACCCTCTTGTCTCCCCTGTCTGCAGCTCAAAGTCAACCAGCGCAAGGCCGTGTGGAGGGCCATTGCATGCAAGGTGCATGCACTGGGTGTCTCCAAACGACGGCGCTCCCACTCTCACAAGAGGTGGGATGACATCTGACGGCTGAGCAGGAACGTGGCCGAGATGACACTGGGGCTGATCCCTCGGGCCGGCAGGTTGGCGCGGCGCAGCATGACACCACTAATGGCACGCATTTTAGCTGTGATGCAGCCTGAACTGGATGCATGTCTGAAGGGGCATCAGCAGCAAGCTGGTGGTGAGTATTCTGTTAGTGTGACTTTGTGTGTTGTTTGGCTGCATGTGCTCCAAGCCTGGGCCAGTGCAGGGCTGTGATGTTGCTAGTGTGATGCAATGGCGTGTAAGTGGTTGCGGTATTGGGTGCAGTTGTCATGCATTCCCCCAACATGTACCTTCCCATGTCATTGGTGTAATGGCCCTTGAGTTCACATTTGTAGTTGTGGCCTTCTGGTATCATCTTCATTGGTGTTGTCATGGACTTCCCATGTCAGGGTCCAGCAGAGTGCATGATCTGAGTGTGCCATCATCAATGTGTGCATTGCCTGATGTCAGATGTGTGCTGGCTACACATCTAACACCAATGTGCAACTGTAGTTGTGCCCCAAGATACGACATGGTGAATGGCATGTGCTCATGGCCATTGTGTGCGGATATGTTGGAGTCTGTCTCTGTGTTGGACACTTCTGCTGGCTCAAGATGTGACAGTGGCAGCATGTTGTGAGTAGAATCTTTTACCCCCTCAGGGCCCTAGGTGTGCACAGAGGGACATGTGTGTCTGGTTAGCTGAAGCCACCAACAGGCTAATTGGCTGTGTGTCCATCACTTGGGTGAATTATGCCATGTTTGCATTATGCCACGGTAATTTCAATGTTTGGATTGAGGTTGCACAGTGTTGCTGCCCATGGTGTTGTCCAACATGGATGATTGTTCATCATTAGTGATGCTTCCCTTGCAGATATTTGTAAACTTGATGCAAATGTACTGATCCTACCTCTATCTCTCTCTCTCATGCAGCATCTCACATGGGCACAGAAGGACACGGACGGACACCAGTGGTGAGGAATCAAACACAACTGCTGCTCACCAGCATAGTGACACGGATGTCACCAGCGCATCAGAGGACTCACAGCCAGAGACGCAGACCTCTACGTCATCTAACGACGGCGGTGACGAATCTATGTTTTCGGCCGAAGGAAACGGGGACTCTGCCTCCTCGTCCACCACACAGCTTTCAGTGCCCACCCTCCCTGCTACTCCCACTGTTGCTGCCCGTGTTCGCACCACAAAAAAGGGAAGAGTGTCCTTCATCCCAGGCACCGCTGCCCCTGCCCCTGTCCCCCCTGCTGCCATCAGTGCAGAGTCTGTGGACCTTTTGCGCCAGCTGTGTGTGGGTCAGACAGCTCTCCTCAATGCCTTCCTGGACCATGACAAACAATTGGCACAGGTGGTGGCTTACATGGAGGGCGTTCATTCTGACGTGGGTGGGCTACACCGGACTGTACAGTCTCTGTCCTCTGCAGTGACAGCAGCCATTCAACTTGCCCAATCCCATAGTCCAGCTCCAGTCCCTAGGCCCACCACTCTGCCAGTGGCCGCATCTGATGATAGTGACCACACACCCTAGACATCAAGGGACAGATACGGCACACGCAGCACATGGCAGCAGCAGCCCAAGCAGTCCAGGCCGCAGACACCATCCCCACAGAAAGGTAAACCCACACCAGAGCGCAGAGGCAAAAGCCCTTCAGGCCACACCCAGGGCAAGGATGGCAAGAAGCAGGCCTCAGGCTCACATGCCTCAGAGGCATCCCCAGCCAAGGACTCACCTGTCCCAAAAGTGTCTCGCAGAGACAAGCACACAGTTTCCGTGCCCAGTGACAAACAGGTGCCTGCTAAGGGTACACGTAAGAAGAGCTCCAAGGCAAGTTCACCCACAACATCTACTCCCATCCAGAGCCCTGTGAAGCAGGGAAAGGAGGCCACTGTAGGGGGGACACCTGGTAAACAGGTGATGCAGGGGCAGAGGCAATCCGGGGCCAAGCGTCCCAAAGAATCCAGCACGTCCCCGGAGGGGGGACCAGCATCTGCACATGAGCCAGCTTTTGTGACGAGTGTGCCTGTTGTATACACCACACTTGGCATTAATCCCAGGACAGGGAAGCCATATCAAATCCCCAAGAAGCGGAAGGGCACCCCTCCAAATTCTACCACACACACTGGGTTTCGTGCAAGCATGAGTCCACCTCCACGTGCCACCACCCCACCTGGTCCTAGCAGCCCTCAGGCTTCCCAAAACACTAATGGCTCTGCCACACCTGGACCTAGCAGCCCTCAGGCTTCCCAAACCACTGCTGGCTCTACCACACCTGGACCTAGCAGCCCTCAAGCTTCCCAGAACACTGATGGCTCTACCCCAGCTGGGCCTCTCTCTCCCCGAGCCAGTACCCCAACTGGCCTCGACAGACAGCCACCTCCCAGTCATACTGCCAGCCAAGTCTGAGTGTTGGTCACCCTCACACACATGTCTCTCCCACAGTGGTACCATGGACTGCCTATTTTTGACACCCTGAGTGTGTTGCTGACCATGGCAGGGTACTGTACCACACATTCCCAGTGCTGGATGTCATGTACTCACTCTGCACTTTTTACTGGCCCTTGGCCTTGCTGTTCACTGCTGTTTGCCCCTTGCCTGTGCAGGATCTCATGTACCTCACCTGCACTTTGGACTGGCCACTGGCCTTGCTGTTCACTGCTGTTGCCCCTTGCCTGTGCAGGATCTCATGTACCTCACCGGCACTTTGGACTGGCCACTGGCCTTGCTGTTCACTGCTGTTTGCCCCTTGCCTGTGCAGCTTCTCATGTACCTCACCTGCACTTTGGACTGGCCACTGGCCTTGCTGTTCACTGCTGTTTGCCCCTTGCCTGTGCAGCTTCTCATGTACCTCACCTGCACTTTGGACTGGCCACTGGCCTTGCTGTTCACTGCTGTTTGCCCCTTGCCTGTGCAGGATCTCATGTACCTCACCTGCACTTTGGACTGGCCACTGGCCTTGCTGTTCACTGCTGTTTGCCCCTTGCCTGTGCAGCTTCTCATGTACCTCACCTGCACTTTGGACTGGCCACTGGCCTTGCTGTTCACTGCTGTTTGCCCCTTGCCTGTGCAGCTTCTCATGTACCTCACCTGCACTTTGGACTGGCCACTGCCCTTGCTGTTTGCCCCTTGCCTGTGCAGCTTCTCATGTACCTCACCTGCACTTTGGACTGGCCACTGGCCTTGCTGTTCACTGCTGTTTGCCCCTTGCCTGTGCAACTTCTCATGTACCTCACCTGCACTTTGGACTGGCCACTGGCCTTGCTGTTCACTGCTGTTTGCCCCTTGCCTGTGCAGCTTCTCATGTACCTCACCTGCACTTTGGACTGGCCACTGGCCTTGCTGTTCACTGCTGTTTGCCCCTTGCCTGTGCAGCTTCTCATGTACCTCACCTGCACTTTGGACTGGCCACTGGCCTTGCTGTTCACTGCTGTTTGCCCCTTGCCTGTGCAGGATCTCATGTACCTCACCTGCACTTTGGACTGGCCACTGGCCTTGCTGTTCACTGCTGTTTGCCCCTTGCCTGTGCAGCTTCTCATGTACCTCACCTGCACTTTGGACTGGCCACTGCCCTTGCTGTTTGCCCCTTGCCTGTGCAGCTTCTCATGTACCTCACCTGCACTTTGGACTGGCCACTGGCCTTGCTGTTCACTGCTGTTTGCCCCTTGCCTGTGCAACTTCTCATGTACCTCACCTGCACTTTGGACTGGCCACTGGCCTTGCTCTTGTCTAAATTTTGCTGCATAACGGTGTGAAATGTAAATAAAATAGAAATGTACTCCTGTTGTCTGCCTTGTCAGTGTCCTTGCTAACTAAAGGGTTACTGTGTGGGTGTGGTTTACTGTGACACATGCTCTATATGCCACTTCAACATTGCCAATGTCTTGTTTCCTCTGATCATGTTGTTTCAACTTTGGTGTCCCAGACTTGTGCATCTGTGTGTGTTGGCTTAGATGTAGGTGTGTTTGCTGTGGACTGTTTAACTTCCTGGGTGTGTTGTTGTCTGTGTGATGTTTAGATTGTTGTTGTGTGTGTTCATGGTGTGTCACTCATCTCTGTTTGTAACTGGTATGTCTGTTGTGCACACACTGCTTGGTGTGCATGCAGTGCTGTGAGTGTATGTTGCCTTGTCCTTGCCTGTTGTGCACCCCCTGATGTTTAGCTGTTGTAGCATGTTGATATCTTTGCATGTGCATGTGTTATGTCTGATGTGGCTGTGTGCAGTGTTTGTGTTGTGTTGTCTCATGCAGTTGACAGATGCTCTGTGTGTGGTGTTATATCTGCCTGTCAGTGGGTGTGTTTTGTTGTTGTTTTTGATTCAGATGTGTGTTGCCATTGTGGTGTGCCTTACTTGTGTGTCTGTCACATGGACTGAGGTCTATTGTAGTTCCCGTGCTTGTTTTATGGGCATCCTTGGTGTTTTCTCCTCTCATATTTGATGTGTCTCTTGTCATTGTTGTGCATGTGCAGGCATGTGGTACACTATGACACCATTTTGAGTTGATGGGTGGTGTGGTATATCTGTCTGTGTGTCATTGTAGGCCCATTTCTCCCTGTTTGTCTCCATTATTGTTTTGTGTGGATGCACTTCTTATATGTGTTGTGGTATGTTGTCTGTGCATTTTTCCTGACTGATGAGGTTGTGTACTCCTGTTGTGTCTGTGCTCCCATTGAATTTGCACTGTTTAGCTGCACAGGTCTTGTCTGTTATTGTAGTAGTTCTGTGTGTGTGTTTTGATTGAGTTCTGTGTCTGACTGTTGTTTTTGTGCGTACAGTGGTTCTGCCATCCCTGTGTGTGTGTGTGATGTTTGTGGATACCCCCCCCCGGGGGTGTGTTTCCTTGTCAGTGTATTGACTGGACATTATTGGCAAGCTTCTCTGTGTTTGTCACTGGTGTTGTGTGCTGCAGGTGTGATGGGTGTGGGGGTTGTGTGGAGGTTCATACTTGTGTTTGACAGTCATGGAGTGTTGCAATGGGCCCTGTGTGTTGTGCTGCTGACATACTCCTGTGATGTATTTGGATGCAGATGTGTGGCCGCTCAGTGTTAGACTTAATACCCTTCCTTTCATCCCTCTGCCTATACATGGGTTGCCTTCCTGTCTCCCTGAGTTGTTGCAGTGAGGTGACTGTGGTTTGACTTCACTCACTGTGACTGCCATGTGTGATTTTTTGAGCTGGGGTTGTTGTTATATGTTCCTTCCCTTGCATGTGATGTACACATTCTTGGTATTCGGCTCCTTGACATTCTATTTGTGTGCACCTCACTTTAGGTTTCCTATTTGTTGTCCTCCATTGCTGCTGGCATGTGGTCTGTGTTTGTTGCTGTGTGTCAGTGTGGGGTATGTCTGTGTGACGTGGCAGGCTGTGTGTCCATTGGAGTGTTTGTTCATTGTCTGTGTGTGTTTATTTTGTGCTTGGACTCAGTTTACTTGCCATGAGTGTGGTGTTGTTATGGTGTGTGGGTTCCCCTGGCCCTGTGCTTCTACGCTGTGTGTTACTCTGCAGCCACACCTGATGAGGCTGGCTCCCTAGTTGTTTGTTGTGTGGTGCAGTGTGTGTGTTCACCTGGCTGGTTATTGGCCATGTGGGAGCACAGGAGGGTTACGTGGCATGTCCCTTCATGTTGTGGGTGGGCCTAGTGTGTGGACTGTGGAGGTGTTGCCCTGTGTACTTTGTGCACTGCCCATGCCTTGCGCTGGCCCAGCCTACTACATTGTGCGCATTTTTTAACGCAGATTCACCGCTGCGGTCACGTTGAACTGGACATTATTTCAAGTTCTCGGACATAGTGGCCTGGTTGAGATGGGGTGGACTAGTGGCAGGTAGGACATGTGTGGCTACACCTGTGGTTGTGTTCCTGTCCCCAACAGGGTGTCTGGTGGTGGCAGGGACCTTACATCAGCCATGGAGTTGTGGGTTGTGTTTGTGTGCAGAGTTGTGTGATCGCGTACCTGCGGCGGCGTCCGCCACGGTCCATGGCTTGCTGGAGGTGTATCATGTACAGCGCCGGAAAGACGTGTAGTGCCAGGTCCATGGCGGTCGGCTCCGGTATTCTATTTTGCGCTCTGCTGTGGTGCTTCCGCCTGCTCAGATTGGCCGGTTTCTGCGCTGCGGTGTGCCTGGCTGTTTGGCGCATCCTAATTTGTATGGCGGGAGGGACGTCATTCCGCACGGCGGTGGCTCTCGATTGGTTGTCTCTGCCGCGGTGGCGGGCGAGTTTTGATGGCGGTCCACGTCGCACCGCGGCGGACGGACAATGGGCTGTGTTTGACCATTGTAATATGGCGGGCGGGTGCACCGCTGCTCACGGGCGGGAAACAGCGTTTTATCCTACCGCCAGCATCGCGGAGGTGCATCCGCCAGTCATCGTAATGGACCCCCAAGTTTTGTTAATTATATGTATTATTTACTTTATTTTACATTATTTTTTAAGCAATATTTTTTACAACGATATTTTTGACAACGATATTTTGTTTTCGATATTTTTGTACTTACCATGATGGAGATAGTACTTCGATATTCTGGACAATGATATTTTTGTCCCGATAATTTTGTACCTCGATATTTTTGTTGTCGATATTCTGTCAGTGATCCAATCAGCGTAGCAAAATTACCAAAATTATGCAAGATCACACCGGCATAATGGAAATTTTGCCCAGGCCTAGTTACCATGTCATTATATTGGTAAGACAAAGTACTGGTTAATATTGTGTGATTATCCTGTTTTTTCTTTTTGCTCTGTCTCCCCATCACTTTGATGTGATGTCTTTGGTAATTTGAGAAAACAATAAAATATATTTAACAAAAACAAATCTATGGTTTTGTTCTTAGACCTATTGTAATATACTATTCTACAGGTCATTTCTGTCACATTGCAAGTTGGGGGCATATTTATGGGAACTGTGGCAGAGGGAGGTGCAACAAGTTACTTTGCTGCGCTGCCCTGCGTCACAGGGAAAGGGCAGGAATCCACTATATTTTTCCAATACGGTGCATTCCTGTCCTTTCCCCCTGTGCTGGCACCATTTCAGCAACCTAACACCAATGCAGGCCCCCTTGCACCATGGTGTAATCAGGGGGTAATCAGGAAGACCGGGACGCAGTTACACAGGTGAAGAACTGAGAGCCATAGGGGAGCGGGGAGGTGGAGTAGGAGAAGTTAAACTGCAAGGGACAGAGGGCCAGAGTCAGATTTTGTGAAAAAAGACGTTTTGAGATGTGGCCTGCTCAACGTTAGGTCACTGCCAAAGCATCACATGGAGATTCAAATTCTGTTGGAATCGCACAATCTGGATGCCCTGTTTATGACAGAGACCTGGACTTACCCCAGGTCAGATATGGAGCTGGGCCTGACCTGCCCACCTGGGTACAAAGCATTTCACAAGCCTAGGCCCAGTGGCAGAGGTGGAGGAGTGGGGATTATTTTCAAAGATTCATGGGATATCTCACCAATGGACATTGATGAGGTGACAGGCATTGAACCGCCGACGGGAATGGCCGCTCGGTAGCTTTGCTCCGGAGCGCCACTCCCGCACCATCCTGTAATTCTTGATTCCCGCTGGCCCGATTGCCGCCCCAGTGCCCTCTCTGAGATGCGGTGGTGACCGGCGGGCTGTCTGCCGAGTTTGAGGCTGATTGAAGGCAGACCCAGTGGGGGCTCCACGGGCCGGTGCCTCGTCTGCGGTTCCGCCGGGGACAGTGCGGCGGCTCCCTGGGCACGCACTATGGGAGACCGCGGCTGCAGCCTACCCCTACGGAGTCCAAGTGGAGTGGTGGCGGGCACCTGCCGGCGCGGGGGGACCCGCCCGGACATCGTAGATTGCTGCGGGGACCCTCTACGTGACCCCAGGAGTGACGGGGAGCGAGTGATCGCTGCGGAGGCCCCCGCAGCTGAATTGTACGCAGGGCGCTGCGGCGAGAGAGCGTGAGGCTGGCTGCGGCCCTACAGCCCCCAGATTGGTGCCAGTGGAGGTGGCGAAAGATAATCTGCAGGCTGGTGGGTGATTTTTGGCGGCCCCGGACCCGCGTGGGCCCCAGTGACGGCTACGGACGGTCTCGGAGCCGACTGCGCGGACCCGCGGTGGGGCCCCGGACCGGCGGCTCCCTGCTAACGCGTTGTGGTCACTGTGGGCCTATTGGGGCGACCCTGGCGGCGTGCAGACTGCCTAGCTCCCCACAGTGTGGGTGACTTTGATGCCGGTGTGTTCAGCGCCCGGTGGCCGGACGGACCCAGCGTGATATTCTCAGCACCCCGTGCAGACGTGACAACCAGGTGGCTCTATGGGCTCCCTAACCCCGCAGTAAGCTGACTTGCTCTACGACAGTGAAGGTCGGCGTGGTGGCGCAATCGACGCCCGTACTGCCCTGAGAGGAGAGACCCACCCCCGCCCCAGTCCTCTACAGCTGCGAGTCAGGAGTGGGTGGGCTACATTGGGCGTCCAGCCATTGACCCCTCGGTTAGGTGCGCCCCCAGCGAAAACCGACAGGCCGGGTGGAAGTCTTCACCGCATGCGGCGGGGAGTAGCGGGCGTGCACCCACGCCGGGTGGGCACATCGAGACCAGTGTCATGGCGTCTGGACGCAACAACCGTGCTGCGGCCCACGCGAAACTGGAGAAATTTGCCTGGCAAAAACAGCAGAACGAAGACCGAGTGGAGCCGGCGGCCCCGGGTGACCAGACAGAACCCACGAACAAGGATCTCCTCGAAGCAATCACGGCAATAAGGACCTCCCTCGAGGTGAAGATCGACACGGTGGCCACTGATGTGGCACTGATTCGGGAGGACATGAAGAAAATGTCGGAGAGGGTGGGCACAGTGGAGAGCACCGCAAAGGACCTGGTCGCTGACACCACCCTTCTCAAGCGCCAAGTCACGGAATTGCGCTCTTCCCATGAGGCGATGGCCCTGCAACTCGACGATTATGAAGGTAGAATGCGATGCAACAACGTCCGCATACTAGGTGTTCCGGAACGAGCGGAGGGGCAGGCAACAGACCTTTTTGTTGAGGAACTGATCCTCAAACATCTACAACCCTGAGGCCTCTCCAAAAGTTTCACAATCGAAAGAGCTCACAGCGTGCCGGGGGGACGGCCGAAGACGGGAGCGCCTCCTAGACCACTCCTAGCATGGGTGTTTAACTTCCGAGACCGCAATGTCATCCTCCAAACGGCGAGAGCGGCCCCATCGCTGACCTTCGAAAACAGTAAGATCATGTTCTTTCCAGACTTTACTTTGCGTGTGCAGAAACTGCGCCGTAGCTTCTTGGAGGTGAAGCGGGCTCTCCGAGACCAAGAGATTAAATATGCAATGATGTTCCCCGCCAAACTGAGGGTGGAAGCCAACGGGAAATCATGGTTTTTCATTCGTCCAGAGGATGCCTGGGACTGGTTGGAAGGTTGGCACACAGTCGATAAGAAGGCGAAGAAAGGGTTCTCGGCTGCAGATGAAGCTGCGGACTGGCGCCAACAAAGACGCTCTCCTGAACATTCGGATACTGACTCCCAGGGACACACAGGGGGGCGCTGATATGGAGTCCGGTAAGGTTCTGCACTACTGCGCCAGATCTCTGGAGGCCCACTGGGATGTCTCTAAGTCTGGACACGGTGTCCCGACCTGCTCTGGGTGGGAATCCAGATAACAGACTTGGTTGAGGGGCGGGGAGGGATGTCCATACAGCTATGTGCCACAACCTGCTTTTGGGGAACGGGATTGACCCAGTGCTTATATGGCTTGCTTCAGAGCTTGAACAGTGGATTTTTTCCATGTAATGAGTGTTTGGCATGTGTTCTCTCTCTCACTGGGTCTACTGTCGTATGGATCCGTGACCGGGTCTGTTGCTGGACTACTGTGGGGATGCTTGCTGGGCCTTCTCGATATATACATTTTTGGGGGTGGGGATCGGGCCAGGGGACGGAGGGTTCTCTGATTGAATGGGGATGGGTGGGAGTGGGGTAGCTCACGTTCCCAGGAGTTGTTAATGGGTGGGCGACAGGCACTCTGCATGTTGGGGGTGGCGGGCGGTTTTTGTCCCGTTAAGCAGGGAGGCAGGGAGGGGGGTTTGTTAGGGGCACATTTGATTTTAATTTGTTGGGGGGATTGTAATGTTGAGTGTTTTGCAGCAGAACAAGTTGGCAGCTTGAATGTACACATCTTAGCTGACATCCATAACAAAAATGTGGTAGGAGAGACCCAGCGCACTGTGTTTGGAGACGTGGTCCTAGGGGACGCCCGGATTGTAATTGATGAGGGCTCACGGGGCTGTGTGCCCCACGAGGTTACCATTGTATTGTTAATCATCGCACATGGCACGAGGTCAGGGACTTAAAACCATAATGTGGAATGTCAATGGGTTGGGTGATAAGATTAAGAGAGGGATCGTGCTGCAATATATCCACCGCCAGGGGCTTGACCTAGTGTTGTTACAAGAGACCAACTTGATTGGCAATTCCTGCAGGGCCCTGGATCGGAAGGGATATCGAATGGTGGCACATTCGGGTTTCAGTACTGGGTCCAGAGGGGTAAGAATCCTCCTTCGTAAGGGGTGCCCTTATGTGCTGCAAACTGTCTGGACGGATCCGCAAGGTAGATATGCAGCTTGCACTGGTATGTGGGAGGGCAAGGTCCTAAATGCTATATCTGTGTATGCCCCACCAGGTTTGCAACGTTTGACCCTGACAGACATAGGGCCACTGTTATTAAATTTACCTGTTGGCGTCTTGCTCATGGGAGGTGATTTTAACTTGACGATGGACGGCCTATTGGACAGATCCCCGCCCAGACGCGTTGCTACACAATGCTCCCAGTTACGAGACTTTATAGACGCCTTAGGGATGGTAGATGTCTGGAGATGGTCACACCCCCACGACGCACGATTTACGTTTCACTCTGGGGTACATGGCAGTCACTCACGAATTGATTATTTGTTCACGCACGCACAGCATATCCACGAATTCTCTGACTCGACATGTTTGGCGCGGGGTATTTCAGATCACTGCCCTGTTCTTGCGATCCTTGGTACACAGCACACACCACAGCCAGGTCCAATTAGGATCCAACCCTGGGCGTTAAAAATCCCACACATTCGAGACACCTTACGGAAGGACACTGACTACTATTTTACAGAGAATACAGGCTCGGTTAGCTCCGCAATTACACTGTGGGGGGCATATGGGGCTGTGATCAAAGGTAGGGCGCTATCGGCGATGGTGGGTCACAGGGCTGAGCGTCGTCGGAGGGTGGTAGAGCTGGAATCTGAGATTTTGCGCCTGTAGGGCGCCGGTGACCGGAGCCCGGATCCGGATACCCAACATCTGCTGAGTATTAAGAGACAGGACTATAGACAGCTGCTCCTAGAGGACGCTAATAGACGCGCTCTAGCCACTCGACATCGGATATACGAACAAGGGGAGCGCACTGGCAAAATGCTGGCATGGCTGGAGCGCAAAGAACAAGCCGCGCGATGGGTGCGGGCCATTAAGGGACCGAGCAACGAGCTCATGACTGACCCCCAAGACATTGCTGAGGCCTTTGCGAAATATTATGAAGTACAGTGTCCCGCCTGATTCTCAGGCGTCCATGGCGACAGAACTCCTCGCTACCATTAGGGTGGTGGGTCTCTCTGAATAGGATAGAGTGACGTTAGATAAGGACCTATCGACGGAGGAAATTCAGAAGGCAATTCAAGATATTCGGGTGGGTAAAGCTATGGGCCCTAATGGGCTCCCTATCGAGTTATTTAAGCCTATGGCCTCCAAACTCGCACCCCATCTGCTCAACTTATACACGGAAAGTTATGAAAATGCCGTTCTCCCGGCTGATATTCGTGTGGCTACTATCGTGGTCATCCATAAACCAGGTAAACCAATGGATGAGTGCGCCTCATACAGGCCTATCTCGCTTATAACAGTAGAAGCTAAAATCTTGGCCAAACTGCTGGCAAACCGCCTGCTCCCCTATCTATCGGACTTGATCCATCCGGATCAGTCGGGATTTATGCCGGGGCGGAACACAGCGCGCAATCTACGTCAGGTGCATGGTGCATTGGGCCGAGTAGCCACCCTGGAAGAAGCTGGGGTCTTACTAGCTTTGGATGCAAAAATGGCGTTCGACACTGTAGCCTGGGATTATTTGTTTGCTGTTCTCGCCCGCATCGGGGTCGGACCCAAATTCATGGGTTGGATCAAACTCCTATATACCCGGCCCATGGCCCATGTATCGGTTAACAACCACCGATCTACTTCCTTTCCCCTTTGCCGGGGCACGCAACAGGGGTGCCCGTTGTCGCTGCTGCTATTTGCCCTTGTCCTTGAGCCACTGGCGACCTGGATCAGGGGGGACCCTGGCATCAGAGGTCTTAAATGGTCGGCTGACCACGAAGACCGCATATCACTATACGCGGACGACATTTTGCTTTACCTTGCCTCACCAGAGCGCTCGCTCAACCGCGTATTACATATTTTTCACATTTTTGGGGCGCACTCAGGGTATCAGATAAACTGGTCTAAATCCCAACTATATTCTCTTTGGGGGGCTTCCCCACACAATCCACGAGGGTATGACATACCAGTGGCGTCCATAGGCTTCCGATATTTGGGAATTTTTGTCACTACCGACGCCGCACTATTTTTTTAGCAGAATCTGCTGGGACCCTTACAGAGATTTTGTGCGGATGTTGCACATTGGAAGACGCTCCCCCTAACACTGCTGGGGTGTGCGTCGTTGTTCAAAATGCTCGCTCTGCCGCGCTTTCTTTATGCCCTCCAAAACACTCCTATCCCTATCCCTCCCACTTATTTCTCGCAAATCGAGGCCGCGGTGAGGGACCTGTTGTGGGACGGCAAACAACCTCGCATAGCTATGACCAAGCTCACCATGGGATGGTATGATGGGGGGATAGGCCTACCAGACTTGCGTCTTTATTATCAGGCTTCGCAACTTACGGCCATTAACCAATGGGTGTTCGGGCGACAGGATGACCCCAGTTTTCGGACTGACCACTGGCTGTTGGGGAAGGGAGGCTACAACAGAGCGTTGTATACCAATCATAAGAAATTGCATCTCACGGGCCCGACGGCACGCACGGTGGAGGTGTGGCATGGTGTCCAGCGGCGGATGGGCTGGCAGGGGCGCCTAACGAAGGCTACCCCTCTGTGGGAACCCGACATTTTGGGGCGACTTAGTGCATGTGCGGGATTTGACAAGTGGGACCTGATTGGGATTTCAACAGTGGGGGATATGTGGATTAAGGGCGCTAGGGCCTCGTTCTCGGAGCTTCAAACTAAGTATCAATTAGCACCAGGGGAAAAATTCTGGTATCTCCAAATCAGTCACGCCTTTGAATCCGCCCTCCCTAAAGACGCCCCCTTGCCGGACTCCTCTCCACTGGAGGATAGGCTCTTGTTGGATCCCATGAATCGCAAGGCTATCTCCCTTACATACAAAAAATTGATTTATAACCGGACTGATCCAATGGTGAAACTACGTGCGACATGGGAGACTGATCTGGGGGACCTGGCCGATGAGGACTGGATGGAGGCACTGGCCTCGCCCAGAGAGGTATCCATCCCAATGCGCTTACGTTTGGTCCAACTCAAGGTCCTCCACAGGGTATACTTTGATGCCCCACTGCTGTACCGGTTGGGTAGGAGACCAGATTCCCTTTGCCTCCGACACTGCAATCAGACAGGTACCTTCATGCATATCTTATGGGGCTGCCCCCGCATACAGCAGTACTGGGCGGACGTTACCAGACAATTAGCTAGGACTTGTGACAAATCCATACAGCCAACGTCCACACTGTGCCTTCTTAATATCTGGGAAGCAACTGACCTCACACAGGCCGAACAAACATGGGCCATGACGGGGTGGGGCATAGCGAAACGGAACATTGCTCAAAAGTGGGGTGTGGACACAATACCACTGCTGAAAGATTGGGCTAGAGATATGGACCACGCCATGATCGCCGAAAAACTGTTTACAAAGGGAGGGGATGCCCACGTAAATGGGACCACAAATGGGGGCGATGGAATAAATACAGGGGTGAGATATGCGTTTCCCGACGGTGGAACTGAGAAGAGAGAGATTGGTGGAGTTGGAAGGAGCGGATGATGAGTTGAGAGCATGCATTGAGAGTATTAATGACTAGACTAGCCCGCTATCACTTCCCCACCCGTTGGTGGGTACATGACCCCCCCCGATAGATTATAAAGTATTGTTTAAAAGGTACTGCGCTGGGCTTCTACTGGATCGAGGACTGGAAGTAATATGATGTAATTTTAATCACATTCTATTCAATGATGTCAATGTAATGTCACTGTTGCTGCATAATGTTTTAATAAAAACTGTTTACAAAAACAAAAAATCATACTGGGCATGTGCTGACCGGTATGGTCTGTTATAGACCACCGGGGGCAGTCAGTCTGCAATTTCAGCAGGATCTGGCCGATGTTTTTAGCAATATGGCACTTACCCATGCTAGAATGCTAGTTTTAGGAGATTTTAACTTGTGGACCAATGGGAAGTCGGACTCAGGCTATAAAAACCTTATACAATCTTGTGAGGATATGAATTTGTTTCAATGGGTCACAGAACCTACTCACAAGGGAGGGTGTTGGGTTCTCTTCCATTTCCTTGATGTGTGGAATTCCGGTGCGTCAAAGGAATGGAAGGAACTTCGGTGGCACGAATATTCTGTGGGGGACAGTTGGAGGATGTGAGCTTCCAGGTCGGAGCGCACCTTATGTCCTGTTGACATGAATAAAGATTTTACTTCATCCAACCTGCATCCGCGTCTTCCTTACACTGGCAACGAGTTGCCAGTCAACGGGACCTCCACGCGTGCACTGCTACTGCTGTCGGCTTCGCAACTCCGGTGACTCCATCCTCCTGAAGTGGATTTACTTCCCACGCCCTGGAAATTCGTGGTAACTGCTGGCTTTGGTGAGAAGTGTTCGTGGCAAGTCAAGTTTGCCTATCCAGAAGGTACATTTTTACTCTATCGTCGATGACACAGCAATTCACCTGCGCGCGCCTCTCCGCAACGTCGTTGCATTGTTGCTTGGCAACCGTAACTTCTCCCTATTGTTGCCAACCGCGCTACTTTGCCAACCACAACGTCATCACGCCCACGCATTGTACGCAGCGTGCGGCCATTTTGGACACATTTTTACAATTTTGCCAACCACTGCCAACCACGTTTTCTGCATCGTAAATGACACGGCGGTACACCAGTTTAATTGAAGTTCCTTTTCGAACAGGTGTCATTTTATCTAGCACCTTGCCTCTATCTACGCGCTGATGCGCACAGCTTTTACAAAGTGCAACGTTCTGTTTATGTTTTCACTTATCCAGCTACAGTGCACAGTGTTACTCGCTGATGCACACAGCTTTTACAAAGTGTTTTAACGCTTTCAACTATCCTGATACAGTGCACATTGTCTACATTTACGTGCTTATACGCACAGTTTATACACACAATTTGATATATTGCAACGTTCTGTTTATTCCTTAACCATTATTTACCTACTGTAATATGTTTCAAGGCATTTCTCCTCCTGCGCCTTTCCTGCCCAATCCTGCTTCTCCAGAAATTGATTGGGAAAAATGGAGAGAAGGATTTGAAGCCTATCTTGAAGCTCTTGATGGGGAGTCTTTTACCTATAAAAAGAAATATGCTGTTCTCAGACATTGTTTAGGCACTGAAGGTCGAAACATATTAAAACACATTCCCAAAGAAAATGTCATCGTAGGCAATGGAGAAGGTGACAACACTATTGATGAATATGCTACAGCTATCAAAGCTTTAAACACTCGCTTCAAAGCTTGTAAAAACATAACATTGGAAAGACACAAGTTCTATAAGAGAGTCCAATTAAAAGGTGAATCAGCATCTACATATGTTGGCGCTTTACGTATTCTTGCCTCTTCTTGCGAATACAAGGCTTTCGAAGAAGAAATGATCAAAGATCAGTTAGTCGAAAAGACCAATAACAAAAAAGTTCAAGAGCCACTTTTATCTAAACCTGATCTAACTTTACAAAAAGCTTTGGACATTGCTACAAGGATTGAAAGCACTTCTTCATACATGGAACAAATGTCTTTAACAGATACCAATAGCCAGAAAGTATGTGCAGTTAAATCTAAATACAAAAGGTTTAATGATAGATCCAAACCAGATAAAAGTAACAGCAACATTACTCCAGGCAAAATATTTGTGTGTTATAGATGTGGCAGTAACAATCATTTAGCCAATTCTTTATCATGTCCAGCCATTGATAAAATATGTGTAAAATGCTCCAAGAAAGGACATTTTTCAGCTGTTTGCAAAGCCAAAAGGAATATCACATCCAAAAAGGTTTACAATGTTGAAACTATGATGGAAGAAAATGTATCATCCAGTGAAAACGATGAAATTTTTACCATCATAGATTCCAATCAAGATGTTTGGAGTGTTAATTCTCAAGGTTTAAAAAGACCTTTGTGTAATATAATTGTGAATGATAATAGTGTACAAATGTTGGCTGACTCAGGGTCTCCTTATACTTTAATAAGTGAATCTCTTTGGAAACAATCCTTTCCTAATCAAACTCTTAATCAGTCGTGTGTACATCCCATTGGTTATGGTGGAAAGATCATTGATGTTGTTGGTGAATTTAATGCTGACTTTGAATTTAGAGACAGTAAATCTAAAGGTACAGTATATGTAGCGAAGGATGAGGCGTGTCTTCTAGGCTGGCAAGACCAAGCTAATCTTGGCATCATCCTTGATCCCAATAGCGAACAACAAGTAATGTTGAAAAAGATTTTTTCCACGTTCAAACCATTCAACAAACTTCTTGGGATGTTTCGTATCCAGAAGTGTTCAGAAAAGAGCTG
Source organism: Calotriton arnoldi (assembly GCA_963921515.1). Classification (NCBI taxonomy): domain Eukaryota; kingdom Metazoa; phylum Chordata; class Amphibia; order Caudata; family Salamandridae; genus Calotriton; species Calotriton arnoldi. The sequence goes on from CAWUFW010000747.1 coordinate 2,841,456, forward strand.
GGTCTTTTCAAGGGGTTCAAATATATGATTAAATTGACTAATAATGCTCAACCTGTAATACACAAGGTTAGGAGAGTGCCCCTAGCTTTACAATCTGATTTGAAAAAAGAATTACAAAGATTATGTTCCAGCGATGTAATAGAACCCATTGAATCATCCGATTGGGTGTCCCCAATTGTTTTGGCTAAAAAGCTAATGGTAATTTACGTAAGTGTGTTGATTTACGCGATCTTAACAAAAAGATATGGATTGATCAATACCCTCTTCCCAACATCACGCAGATGACTTCTACACTTAAGGGTGCTAAGTTATTTAGTTTGCTAGATATGTCATCTGCATATCATCAAATTGAATTACACATTGAATCTAGACATCTAACTGCTTTCATCACTCCTGAAGGTCTTTTTCAATTTAAACGCATGCCCTTTGGTTTGGCCTCTGCGTCTGCGGTCTTTCAGAGAGTGGTTGAAAGTATGTTCAAAGACATGCCTGGTGTTATGGCATTTCAGGATGATGTTTTGGTGTATGGCGAAGATCAATATGAACACAATGCCAGACTGAGCCAAGTCTTGTCTTTATTAAGATCAAAGGGGGTCACTCTTGGCATTGATAAGTGTAGATTTAATTGCACTACTGTGGATTATTTAGGGTATAGATTATCCGCTGATGGCATACAACCCAAGCAAAGTTTAGTTAAAGCAATTGAAAATTTCAAGGTTCCTGAAGACAAGGATCAATTAAGGTCTTTTATGGGTCTCATAGAATTTTATGCACGGTTTATTCCCAATTGTGCATCTAAATCCTACAACATTAGATCTCTTCTTAAGAAGAACGTTCGTTTTTCTTGGAATGAAGAGTGTACTTAGGAATTTGATTCAATTAAAAATGAAGTAGCCCATGCCATTCCTCTTAAAGCATTTGATCCATGTGATAAGACCATAATTATGACAGATGCTAGTCAAAAGGGTTTAGGTGCTGTTCTTTTACAAAATAGGGATGGCAAAGATGAAGTGATTGCATTTGCATCAAGAAGTCTGCAAGGAGCTGAACCTTCCTATTCCGTAATTGAGCGTGAAGCTCTTGCATGCTGGTGGGGCATTACTCATTTCAAGCATTATCTGTATGGCTCCAATTTCACAGTACGTGTCGATCACAAACCACTTATTGATTTATTCAGTACAAAAGGGGGAGGAAAAGCTACTCCCAGAATTGCCAGGTGGCAGTTCAGGCTAATGGAACACAACTTTAATATTGAGTATGTACCTGGCAAAAAGAATCTTCTTGCCGATTGTTTATCCAGATTACCTGTTGATAACGATCAATCTGTTGAAGCGAGAGATACTTATAATGATTTTGAATTAGTATGTTGTATTTTTGGTCAATCTGATGATGTAATTTTGGAAAGAGAGTGGAGAGAAGCTTCTGAATCTGATAACGAATTTAAAGAAATATCAAAAATTTTGTGTCAAGGATGGTCTCACAATATAGATGAACACAATTGTGTACATAAATACAAACATGTGTTTGATGAGTTATCTACAGTAAATGGTCTTTTGTACAGATCTTCATTATTAGTGGTCCCAGAAGCCATGAGAAACAAGGTTCTGAGGTTAGCACATGAGGGTCATTTAGGTATGCGTGCCATGAAAAGGAGAGTAAGAGAGAATTTTTGGTGGCCAGCCTTAGACAAACAGGTTGAACATTTTGTCAGGGATTGCATGGAATGTGCTATTAGTGATAAATCACAGGTAACATGTCCTTCTCCTGTCGAAGCCATACAAGTTCCTGATAAACCTTGGATTAAAATTGGCATTGATATTATAGGCCCTTTGTATTTATCTGCCAATTTACCTGAGTATGGCATTGTTCTCATGGATTTTTACAGTCGTTGGCCTGAAATTAAATGGGTAAGAAATGTTGATTCAACTTCCATCATTAAATTTCTTCAATCACTTTTTGCCAGAGAGGGAGTCCCTGAAGAACTTCTCTCTGATAACGGTCCTCAGTTTATTTCAATCCAAATTGAAAATTTTCTACATTCTGTGGGCATTAAACATGTCAAAACTTCCCTTTATCACCCAAGGAGCAACGGTCTTGTGGAACGTTTTAATAGAGTCATCAAACAGAATGTGCAATTAGCTAAAGTTAATGGATTGAATTGCAAGGCTGAAATTGAGAAACTCATGTGGGCAATTCGCACCACTGCCAATTCTGATACTAATGTGTCTCCTTTTATTTTATTAAGAGGTCGCATACCCACTTCTAAACTTTTAAGAAGATGAATGGGCGAACAAAGATTTGTTTTGCCTAAAGATAAAATTGATAAAGTTGGTAAGAAGCGTGTTGAAGCACAAAATAAGTATGATCAAACTTTATCCGATCCTGTTCCCAAGCAGTTGAATGTTTGTGTGGGGGACATGGTAAGGGTGAAATGTTCTAGGATTTTACCCAAAGGAGAATCCAAATTTTCTACTCTCAAGAAGGTGGTTAAGGTTAACAAAGGTGCTGTCAAATTGAGTGACGGCAAGTGGTGGAACAAAGGGAAGATTTCTGTGTCAAGGAGGGGTTTGAGTGTTCAACCCAACAAGAATGTTAATGATGATACCAATTCCACTGTTTGTTCTCATTCTTCTAGGATCATTAAGTTACCTTCTAAATTGCACGATTATATTTTGAATTAATTCTTGTATTTTGCCACAATGAAAATTTGTTCCTTATTCATGTACATATTATTTTCTTTATCAATTTGTTTATTGTGTTGTGTCAAGGGGAAAGATGTGTTGGGTTCTCTTCCATTTCCTTGATGTGTGGAATTCCGGTGCGTCAAAGGAATGGAAGGAACTTCGGTGGCACGAATATTCTGTGGGGGACAGTTGGAGGATGTGAGCTTCCAGGTCGGAGCGCACCTTATGTCCTGTTGACATGAATAAAGATTTTACTTCATCCAACCTGCATCCGCGACTTCCTTACAGAGGGCATGTACTGGGTTTGATCTTCGCTGATAAAGACACCATCGGAATGGAAAGTATCCTACCGGTGGGCTGGTCTGACCACCACCTGGTTAAGTTTCGGGTGGTCAACCCTAGTATGAAAGCATCCGCCCCTAAGACGGGAAGGAGCTATACAAGCAGGGACTGGAATGGACTGTTGAAGAGGGCAAAAATGTCTCATGTCTTCCACATAAATGGGACTTTTGACCCCAGGAATCAGGTGGATGAGAACTATGCAGCATTCTGTGGAGGTATAAATAAAAAGCTTGACCAGATCGCTCCTTTAAAAATTATCAGGAAATTGGGGAGACCATCTGCCCCCTGGTATAATGAAAAATTGAGAAATTTAAAAAAGGGATGCAAATATGCAGAGCGGCAATGGAGGAAGGAGTATGTGGAAAATGAAAAAGCTATATGGAAGGAGAAAATAGCTAGCTACAAAAAAGAAATTGCTATTGTAAAAGCAGAATATTATGCAGATGTTATCATGAAGGCTCCCAAGAGCACCAGGAGTATTTTTAGAATTGTGAAAGATTTAGCTAGTCCAGACTGCACAAAAAATAAGATCCTTCCTACACAGGAGTTATGTGATAATTTATCAATTTTCTTTGAGGAGAAAATAAGCAAGATCATTGAAGGGATGAAAGTGGGTGACTTGGCTGATTCCGGTGGGGCGGATGGCAGGTCATCATCAAACAATCAACGGAGTGGGGTTAGTGGGACCAAGGGGCCTATTACGATGGCGGTCGGAAAACCTCCCCGACCGCCATGGTAACGGGAAAAGACCGCCCGCAAGGCCCGCGACATAACCGCCGATCGTATTAAGATGTTCCTTGCTCGAAATCCCAATGCTGCGGTCGGATCGTGGGCTTTAACATTGCGGCGGTTGCTGATGCACGCAGCACCGCTGCGATGTCAATAGGAGCATGTCCTGCATTTCCCTGCACTGCATGGCAGGCACTGCACAGTGCCTGCCACCTGGTACAGGGAAATGTAGGGGGGACCGTGGGTACCCCCCCAGTGCACCCACACCCCCCCAAACATTGGGGGCCCGCAACGGGCCCCAGGAAGACAATCTCCGCATGCCTTTCCATGGCGGTCTGACCGCTGAGGAAAGGCTGGCTACCGCCGGCATCATAATCCTGCCAGCGGAGAGTGCTCTGCACCGCCACCATTATCCCGGTCCAGCTCTGTCCGCCAGGCAGGAGTGCGGATGGCAACCGGCGGAAAAGCGGCGGTCGGAATTTCCCACCTCCGCGGTCACCACCGCCATCCTAATGTGACCGGCGGTTTTCTGGCTTGCGATTGCGGGCGGATGTCCACCGCCGGTCCGGCGGGCACCACCGCCGGCCCGGCGGTGGACATCCGACCGCCATCGTAATAGACTCAAAAGTTAGGAGATCAGGTGGCCCTCCTAGACCATTTTGAGCTACCCTCAGAGGAGGTTTTTAATAAAGTAGCTTTAAGTGTATCCTCAGGCTTGCCTATGGACCCCCTCCCTCATAAAATTTGGAAAGAGCTAGGACCTGAACTCTTCCCGATACTTCGTCAACTGTGTGGCCAATCCTTAAGTAGTGGATTGGTACCACCCTGCTGGAAACAAGCGATAATCACACCACTTTTGAAGAAACCAACCCTTGACCCCTCGTGCCCTAAGAGCTATAGGCCCATTTCTCTTTTACCGTACCCAGTGAAGATCATAGAGCGCCTGGTGAGCAGGGCACTTTCAAAGTTTCTGGAGACTAATAACAAACTAAAGGATGCGCAATTCGGCTTCCGCCCAGGACATGGGACGGAGACCGCCTTGGTAACCGTCTTGGACGATCTTCGAATACGTGTAGACAGGGGACAGTCAGCTATATTGATTTTGCTGGACCTCTCTGCCGCTTTCGATACGGTTAACCATGCGGTCCTTCTAGCTAGGCTGAAAGGAATGGGGGTGGTGGATGTGGCCCTGCGATGGTTTCAATCCTACCTGGCTAACAGCCGGCAGGCAGTGGCTCTCCCCCGCTATCAATCAGATTTTACTGACATTGAGCATGGTGTACCCCAGGGGTCTGCAATTAGCCCAATATTATTTAATGCTTATATGAGTCCATTGATGGCCATTCTTAAGTCATACAATGTTAGCTTTGTTAATTATGCTGATGACACTCAGCTGCTCTTGTCATTGGAAGGGGATCACACAGCCTCCTTAGGAAATTTTCACGCTTGTATGCAAGAAACAGTAAAATGACTGAGAAACAACTCCTTGCAATTTAATGGTGAATAGACATTATATCGAATGATAAATATTGAATTGTATGTAATATCGAAGTTGTAATATCGAATGTTAGATAATATCGAATACATGAATATCGCAATCAAAAATATCGTTATTTTATTTCTTTAAAAAATATCGAAGTACAAAATATCGAATAAGTAATATCGTAAGTAGATAATATCGAATAGTTAGTATTGTAAAAAATATCGAAAAAATATATAGAAACTGTTAAATATTAATTTTTAGTCTATAATTAAATATTATGTATTGTTATTAATTTTGTATTATTAAAAATGTTTTATTAGTGTGAAAATGTATTAAAAAAAATTGTAACATATGTTTTAGGAGCAGGATGTTTAGTTATTAGGGGTAAATGGTGGGGAGTATTTTAAAAATATTAGTGTAAATTTAGATATTAATTTTAAATTTTTAGAAATTAGAAATTAATTTAAAAAATGAAATTTATATTAAAAGTGTAAAATATATGTTTTTTTTAGGAGCGGGATGTTGGGTTATTAGGGGATAAGGGTGGGGAGTAATTTAAAAATATTAGTGTAAATTTATATTTAAATAGAAAATTTATAGAAATTCGAAATTAATTTAAAAAACGAAATTTATATTAAAAATGTAAAATATATGTTTTCTTTTAGTAGTGAGATGTTGGGTTATTAGGGTATAAGGATGGGAAGTATTTAAAAAATATTAGTGTAAATTTAGGGGCCCATTACGATACCCGGCGTAAATAAATCCGCCAGGCATGGAAGCGGCAAAAATCCGCCCGCACACACCGTCTGAACACCGACCACGCCATTACGATTACACAAACCGAAAACCGCCATCGGCGGAAAAATCACACAAAATACCGCCCGCCATCGTCCGAGTCGGAGTCAAACCGCCCGCCACGGACGGAAACACGCACGACAACACAAAACCGCCCGCCCACACGGTCGACAGACCGCACGTGAAATTACGATCGCACCGCCATGAGCGCGGAAAAAACACAAATATACCGCCCGCCAGCGCAAACAACGCCGATGAGAATCGACACGGCAGAAGCCATGGCGCCAACGTACCTGCACAGAAACCATCCGCACACAAAACCAATAGCACACAACATGGCCAACAAGTCCACACAGCAGGGCACGCACAAATACACAAGCACAGTACACATCCCGAAAACACCCCCCCGGACAAACAAAAAATACAAAGGCCAGAACCCCAGACACAACACACCTGAAAACAACAGACCATGAGGACACACCCACATAGGTGAGTACAAAAGCAGCACTCCCACAGACTACAACCCCTTGCTACATTGCAAACCAGAGAGGAGAGGAGAGGACACAGTGACACAGCAAGGACAGCAGCACACCACAGAAACGCACACATCACAACCACCACCACCACCACCACCACCAAACACCGGCACCACAAACCCCTGCACATTACACAACACACACCGCACCAGCACCACAAACACCATGGCACCACAAAGGATGCCCAAGTTCACGCCCATGGAGCTGACGGTCATGGTCGACGAGATCATCAAGGTGTACCCACAAATCTATGGGAACATGGTCCAGCACACACCACTAGCCACCAGAAACAGAATGTGGAACCGGATCGTAGACCAGGTCAATGCAGTCGGGACCCTGCCCAGAAACAGAGTCGAGATTAACAAACGTTGGAATGACGTAAAGAGCCTGGTCAAGAAGAAGGAGGGCAAAAACAGAGAGCTGGCTGCCGTCACTGGCGGAGGGAATCCCGCGCTCTTTAAGACCTTCAAAGCGTGGGAGGAGAAGGTGCGAGTCGTAATCCATCCGGAGATCCTCGCCGGATTAGCAGGGGGAGTGGAGGCTGGTAAGTACAAACTAATGTATACCAGCACACCGCTATGTACTCACATGCGCAACTACCATGCCACAGCTCCCAGGGACAAACACCCCCATGTCCAGCACACAATACACAACACATCACACACACATGCAACAGACACTACCACACACAGCCCAAACCGAACAACTGTAAGATGCGTGGGGACATCTGTACACTAAGCCAGCCACGTAACCACCAACAGGTCCCCAAATATGCCAGAAGCGCCACAACGAGCACCCACCACACCCATGTGTCCGCCACAGCTGCACTAACCGACAAGTAACAGGTAAGTGGCAGGAACACAAAGTGCAGTGGGTGGGACGGTGGACAGCCCAAGTACAACACACACCAGGCCCCAGTCCCACAGCACAGCAAGGAGGAGCATCCCCACACCCCACAGCCACGTGTCAGCCACCGCAGTGCACAACGACAGCCGAAAGGCAGACATCACGGTCCACAGCAATCGGTGTCAGTGGGTGTACAGCCACCCCCACGACCCACAACACCCCCCCACCCCCACAGACCTGCAACATGGAGCACCCCCGCTTAGAGCCATGTGGCATCCAGTACAGTGCACGCACGAACAACTTGCAGGTGGGAAACTGGACAGGGCTGGATTACTGGAGGCATGAGGACCATAACACCACCAACACATGGGACATGTCACGTAGCACACGGACACGCAGCACCGCCCACCGTCACGAACAAGTGAACAATGTGCACACGGACATGAACAGCAGACTCACACCCCACATGACCCATCACAGACATAGCAACACCCAAGGAGCCACGTCTGCATGCACAAGCCACACTGAATATAGTCCCACACGGCAGCCACTGTGCAACTCATCACACACAACCGAAACACCATTGAAGTCCTGTCCATGTAGCCCCCACTGCCTGTCAACCCCACACCCCACAACTACGCCTATGTAAGACAAACAACACTAGACGCAACAGAGCGGAACAACATAAATGCACACGAACACCACTGAACCCATCAAACTCACAGACACACCATGCACATACAACATACCATCCATCCCATCCGTCAGCCCCAGTCTCATGAAAGGCATGTCATCCGCACAGCTGCCACACATACAGCAGTCACGCTAAGACACATGCCCATGACCAACCATGTGCCAGAAGTCAATTAAGCGCACGACACACTGTGAGCAACAACACACAACATGGGCCACACCCCCCGAGCACTGCAGTGATGCACATGGCACAGGGCAGCACGCACACCAAGGAGATGGGACAACTGCAATACGTTGGCTGGCACACAACTATCACTCACTCATAACGATGCGTCCAATGCCATGTCCAGTAATCACAACAGACAGCAAATATGCAGGGCATGTCAGGCATGCACACACCTCAGACCATGCACTGTCATGCTGCCACAACACATGTCACGTTCGGCACCCATGGCTCACAGCATGTACCCCAAAAGCATATCCCCTCCCAAATGCGAATCTGGGGCATGGCCCCCATGTTGCCATATGCGTCCTAAGCTGCTCCATTTGAACCCCAAAAGCATATCCCTCCCAAATGCGAATCTGGGCCATGGCCCCCATGTTGCCATATGCGTTCCTAAGCGTTCCATTTGAACCCCAAAAGCATATCCCTCCCAAATGCGAATCTGGGCCATGGCCCCCATGTTGCCATATGCGTTCCTAAGCGTTCCATTTGAACCCCAAAAGCATATCCCCTCCCAAATGCGAATCTGGGGCATGGCCCCCATGTTGCCATATGCGTTCCTAAGCGTCCCATATGAACTCCAAAAGCAAAGTACAAACCAGACCCAGGATGGGCCAGGAGCCCGCATACACCAGAGTCACAATGAGTAGGGGCACAGCAACACACCCATCGGCATGGCCAATCCGTCCCATGCCACATGTGCACAGCACACAGTCCCATTGCCTAGCACACACAACTACAGATGCCACAGCCACACACTCGCCTCCGGGAAACCCATGTACGAGATTGCACGAACTGCCAATGTCAGACGACTAATACATACTTCGCCAGGTGCAACACAATAACAAATCTCATTCTCTCCACAGGTGACGAACTGCTGGATGCTGGGGATGGAGACAGCAGCCAGCACAGCCAGCCCACAAGCCCCCAACGAGGACACACGGATCTGGAGGATCTGTCCTCCTCTTCGGACACGGACCACCAAGCTGGCCCATCTGGCGTGGCAGGGCCCAGCCGCTCCCCAGGACCCCTCCTACCCACCAACCCATCATCCAGGGATGCTGAACAGTCCCAGTCCCCTGCTGCCACTGTCGTTGCGGCCACACCCACGGTCATTGCGGCCACTACCACTGCCGCAACCGCCACCATCGCCGCACCGACCACCACCGCCTCCACCACCACCACGTCTTCGCTGGCACCAGCCCCAGCGCAGGTGGTGGCCCGGCCGACTGGATCCACCCTGGGAGCCACAGCGAGGACCGTGGTGTGCAATGTGGCTAGTGGGCAGGCCGGTGGCAGCAGGACTGGTAGGAGGAGCAGGGTCAGGGAAACGCCAGCCTCCCCTGGGAGCCATGCCCTGCCTCAAATGGCCAGAGTCCTTGGGGCCTATGAAGAGGCCCAAGGACAATGGGCCAGGTCTGCTACTGACACGCGGGAGGTGCTGGGGGTGCTGAGGTCCATGGACGCCCATATGGGCCAATTCGTGTCCCGTATGGACCAACTCGTGGACCTCATGGGCCAGCTGGTGGTGGTGGTGGGGTCACAGGCAAGGCCAGCAACACCACCTCCGCCACCACCTGCTAGGGCGCAGGGTCGGGCAGCAGTGTCCACTTCCCTGCGTCCACAGCCAGTGAGCACACCTCACCCACCACCAGCAGGTTGCCACCACACACCCCCTCCCAAACGTGGAAGGGGCCGTCCGAAGAGGAAACAGATCTCCCGGGAGGACTTCGCACGCTCCAGTCGCAAGTGAGGCAGCCAGCCAGCCTTCCGCCAGCCTTCCTTGACCAGCCACTGCATTGACTTGCTCTACGATCCCACTCCACACAGCCAGCTGGATGGCATGTGTCTGTTGGACTATGGACATAGAACCAGTGGGTACACCCTGATCATCACGCAGCCATGACCGACAGCTCATTGTCACTGCACGCACCACTTTTGTCATCACCTTACACACAATCACATGTCACAGTTTGTAATAAATGCACCTCTTTCACTAACTGCTGTTTGTGCCCTGTGTTTTATTTGTACGGAATACAACGGCCACCTTGGGCGGAAAGGCACCTGATGCGTGGCATGGCAATGGAATCCGGAGGGCCTGTAGGGACCTAGGGGTGGGAGACAGAACAGGAGCACATTCAATGAGTGTGTCACACACCCATCACACAGTACATGTCAACAACTACAAGCAATGTACACACATCGCACAGAGCAATAGGGCACAATGCCACAGTCACCAACAGTGGCATACTACCCTGGCCACGGAGCGTTGACACACTGCACGCAGTGAACATACGGCCACCCTGACACAGCACACACACACCTGCACAGATACAGCCACATCATCCGTCGTACATGGACACTCACCGTCAAGTGAAGTAGCGGGCGATGAGCTGCTGGCGCACATTCCCAGCTTCCTCCTCTCCGCTGTCCACCTCACTCGAGCTGTCCTGGTCTGCGGGCTGGGGCCCTGGTTGATCTCCGTCATCCACAATGAGGGGGATCTGCTTCCGAATGGCCAGATTGTGCAGCATGCAGCACGCCACCACTATCTGGCACACCTTCTGTGGGGAGTACGCCAGTGCACCCTCGGTGCGGTCCAGGCACCTGAACCTGGACTTGAGGAGGCCAAAGGTACGCTCGACCACACGTCTGGTCCTCCCATGTGCCTCATTGTATCGATCGTCTGCTGGGGTGCGAGGATTCCTCAATGGACTGAGCAGCCATGCCCCATTCGGATACGCAGAGTCACCTGGGTGTGAGGGACACAGAGAACCGTTGCTATTCCAACTGGACAGGGGACAGCATCGCACAACCAGCACGCTACACCACTCCACATACTCACCGACAATACAGCCACGATCCTGTTGCAGATTGGCCATCAGTCGTGGCAAGATGCTGTTGCGCATTATGTGTGCGTCATGTGCCGAGCCTGGAAACTTGGCACACACGTGGGTGATCACCATGTCCGCAAGGCACACCACTTGCACATTCAGGGAGTGCGTGTGCTTCCTGTTGCGGTACAGGTGCTCAGTGGCCTGTGGTGGAACAAGGCCAACATGTGTGCAGTCAATGGCTCCAACGACGTGTGGGATTCTGCCAAGGGCATAGAATGCACCCTTCACTGCCGCCAATTCACGAGCCCTGGGGAATCTGATGTACCTGTTTCGGTACAGCATCATGGCTGCCAGTACATCCCTCAGCACCTTGCTGAACATGGGCTGGGACATCCCTCCTCCACTGCCCACTGTGTGCTGGAATGACCCAGTGGCGAAGAAATGCATGGCGGCCATCACCTTAGCCGTGGGGGTGACAGCAGTCGGATACACCCTGCGGGGACGGAGATGGGGCTCTAACATGGCACACAGTCGATGCAGAGTTGGCCTGTCCAGCCGAAACTTCCTGATTACCTCTGTATCGTCCATGTCCGCCAGCAATTGGTATGGGCGGTCAATGTTCGGTCTCCGCCTAGGGTTAAATGGCAGAGGACACATGTCAAAGCAACACGGCACATAGCAATTTCGCATACACATCACTGACATGACTGAGCAAGCACATGAGCCACAGCCCAGCTGTCAAGCTGGGACGGCACGGCCACAATACACTTACACAGGTCTCCCAACAATGGCAATGGCAAGTGAGACATACCACTGCCATGTGCATGCACATGGGGATCTAGGCCCCAATGACTTGCGGGGCGTGCTGATGGGGACTGACTGCATATTCGTCAAGCGGCAACGCCACGGCAACATGAGTGTCTGCTGAGCATGGAACTGCTTCCGAGGCTGGATGAGTATGGCACACGACGACGACGATGTGGGCACAGGCTGAGCGGCCAATACAAGTGGGACCTGTGGCACGAGGGGATATGAGACAGTAGTAGGTGTCAGCACTGCACCCTATGTACAGCACTGTACGGATCACAGCTCCCGAAACATTGACTGGTGTCCACATTGACAGCCCCATGCCAAGACGGCTGTGTGCTTGCAGTCACACGTCACAGGTGAGAAGTTACATTGCACGTGCCAGGTGGCAGACGTACATAGTGGGAGCTGGCATGTGTGTGCATGTGTCTCCTGTTCAGGATCCACCAGATGGGCGCTGACTCTGTACTGACCATTGGACACAGCATGTTCCGTGGAAGGCTTGTGTGTGTGGGATGGTGGCACTGGATGTGCCTCCGTTGGGTGGGGGGCCATGCACAGGGCGGGTACGTCGATGATTGCGCATTGTTGGTCACGGTGGGTGCACCAACTAAGATGTGTTGCCCTGTGTTCAATTCCTATGTCCGCATGATGATGGACTGTAGATGTGAGCAGACTACACATTGGTCGATGTGCTGTCTATATGCATGTGCCTTCACACCAGGCACAGCTGCCCCTGCACATGTGACCCCTGCTGGACTCGCTGCTGGGTCTGTGGAGCTGATGCACCTTCTGCGCATGGGGCGGACAGCTCTCCTCACTTCCCTCATTGCGCATGTCATGTCTTTGCCGCAGGTGACATGGATCATGGAGGGCCCACATGTACGCGTGGGTAGGCTACACATGATTGTTCACTGGTCGCCACCCCCAGTCAGTGTTTCGAATGGGAAGGTTGTCGTGCTGGTGGTATGTTCGATGTGGCGGATGGGCGGGCCTAGGTGCGGGCTTACATTCCGGACATGGGGGTAGTTGGATTGGCGACTAGTTGCAGTACACACGGGACACGTCTCTTCCTTTCCACATCTGGGTCATCCCTTGTACTAACTGACAGTGATACAGTCATCTTCGCCCCAGCCCTCATGTCCTCCCCTCGCTCCCCCAATATGCATGCTGCACCTGCGAGGCTAGCGCTTGCACAGGCAGCCCCAAGCTCGCACCAGAGAGGGCAAGGAGTGTATGTGTGGGTCCAGTTGCACGAGTGGGCTGTCTCAGGGTATGATGTGTGGCGGGACGCCGTCCACCTGCGTGGTGCCCCAAATGGAGACCCGGCCTGCATGGACTATGCATCACAGTCTTCGCCTTCCGGATCCGCCACCTGCGACACCCAGTGGCTGTGGCTGCCCTTGCGGCCAGGCCGCGTCCGTCTGTGGCTGATGGCCCACACATTCACTCTTTGGCCTCTCTGGGGAGGGCTCGGGGTGGTGGCGCACGCGCTTGCACTTAGTCGCAATGGCATGTGGCGTGGTTGGTATGATGGGCAATGGATGGGATGGTGCGAGCCACCTCCCGTGACGTCAGTGCTGCTCGTGCTGTGGTGCGTCCCCCTACACTTCCATTTGACTTGTGCCATGCTAGACGTTGAGGTTCTATTGCCTGCGTGATATGACCAGGAGGAGCGCGAGGAGACCTCTCACACACCATGCTCCACTGCCATCCCGTGCCCTGTATCGCCTGTGCGGATTGACTATGTTGGGGTTACACCTGGTCGACTGGGGCTGTGTGTGCCTTGTCAAGGGGCATGGTGGGCGCACAACAGGATCCAGCTTGTCCACAGAGGGTGGGCTGAGGTGCGCCTGGTACCGCTTTGTACGTGTGCCCGGCTGCTGTGCACACACGTGTTCACTCCCCCGACAGGTGTCCTCTCACAATGCCCAGGGAAGCGGTGGTGTACTGTTCATGAACCCTCCCAACACGGCGTGCTCCAACTTGGCATGTGCGCATCTACCCGTCACACCCACCCACCTGAGCACTGCGTCCATACGACTTCACACGACACATGTGTGTCTTCCACAGTAGTGCTACTCATTTGCGTTGACATCCAATACCAGTGGACTACATGGTCATGTCACGACTGCCGTGTACTTCACATACTCTCATCCTCTCTCATTCGTACTTGTGAAATGAGTCAGCGGAGACAGTTTTGGTTTCAAACATTATATTGAGTCTTCTGTCCTCTGTGATGCAGTATAGTGGACACTACTGGCAGCGGAATACATGTTGAGGATATACTGAGCATGATTACAAATGGGATAGGGTGTGGGGTTACATGTGATTGGCTGTTGCATGTGGGATGTGGGCTTCAGAGTTACATCTGCTTGGCCAAGGCTGTGCTAATGTACATTTACGTATAGCTGCGGAGCTGCGGACTTTGACACAGACGGTATACATGTAGCCTACCAGACCGCTTGGCATCATGGGCACAGTCCATCTCAGTTCCATGTGACAGGTTTGCTGCGGTTGTTCCTCATGCACGCGTGCATGTGAGATGACATCAGGGCATGTGCTTGCGTGCATGCAGCGGCGTGCCACTTGTTGTTGCACTGTGGTGGTTACTGGACATGTCACAGTCACTGTGGTCGTGTTGTTGTTGTATGCACTTGTCGTCCATGCAAAGGTCCTGGTATGGGATTCCCGGGCGGGGGTGGGAGGGGTGCAGCACCCACAGACTCCAGGCGACCTATTCATGTCCACTGAGCGGTGTGTGTGTCCATGGGCGCTGGATCCATGTCGTGTCCTGGTTGTTCGTGCAGTTCCGTCCATGTGGGTGCGATACACAGACCCCATGCCACTGCCTCCCACGATGCATGCGGTGTTCCTGGATGTGATGGGGAACAGTGTGCATGTCCCGGTCATATCCTATGTCATGGCGATGTCGTTGATGGTGTGGTAACAGTTGCCGGTCGCTTGGTATGGCTGTTGTGGTGGTGACTGGCCAGTCCGTGCGGAAGCTAAGCATGGGTGCGGGGTTGGACATCATAGGTCAATCGGGAACCTGCGTTGTGGTCCGACGAATTTACAGGTTGTCAGGTATGCGATGCCGTCCAGCAGGGCTTCCATGTCATTGGTGGTGTACATGTTTGCCAGCCAATGTAGCGGATGGTGGCTGTCAAGGTGTTGTTCGTAAGTTGTCCCTTGGAGGACCATGATGGGGCATGCTGGGTGACATTCGATGTAGCTGTTCTCGATGATCCGTCGTGTGGAGGCACAGTGGTCCCATTTCAGTGCGGGTGCGATGTTGGCCACATACGCAATGCCCCCATAGGCAGAGCAGGCCCTGTCGTGTGCGTCCAGAGGGAGGAGTAGTGGTAGCAGGTCCGCCTTAGACATGCCGGGTTGGAGAGGCATATCTCCACGGGATGCTGGTAGGGACACCTCCGACAGTAGAAGACGGGCATGACGCAGCTGAACAATGTGATGCGGTAAGTCAGTCGGTAACTTATGTTCAGCAGGGACAGGAGATCGCATCCCAATATATGTATCAGGTTGGTTTTGTACAGCTTGAGCTGTCCGGCGTAGTTGGGTAGGTGTGTTGCGGTTGCCATTTCGCAGCGGTGCGTTGTGGTGGCGTGCTCCGGCTGTGTGTGCAGTCTGCAATGTGCACGCTCCGAGGTTGCTGTGAGCTCTGTGTAGTCGTAGGGAGACAGGACTTGTGTTCTGTTGGCTTGTGCGGAGGACACGGGCCCTCATCCCACATGCTTCTCAGACAGTTCAAGGTCAGTGATGTGTGACTCCTTCCAATTAACTTGCATGTGGCCGACATGGGGGAGTGTTTTCTTTTTCTTCCCCGTCCGTTGTGTGCTTCTGTGATATGCGCTATCTGCCCTGTGGTCGGTCTCCTCGGCATGCCTGTGTTGGTCTTTTCTTGGACAATGGCTGTATTCACCGGCTTCTTTCGTAGGGCTGTGGTTTCGGAGTTGGAATGGAAGGTCATTCAGTGCTGTCTGCTCTCCCTTGTGTGGGTGGCAGGCTGCCTTTCCGCTCTGCGTTGGGCCTTGTGTGTGAATGTTATTCTTGGGCCACCTGTTGTCGGTCCCCGGGCTCTTTGGTGTTCCGTTTTATATGTCTTGTTCATATGTGCAGGGTGGTATGGGTGTTTCAGTGTGGTACTGGCGTTCCTCTTCCCGAAGGGGCCCTGCTTCTCCTAGTTGGTGTTGCCGCCGCTGTGTGCTACACCATGTTTGTTACACTGGGGTGTGTCCTGCTGTTGCGTGACTTCACTGACATGTGTGCGTCGGTTGTGTGGCGTTGGGTGTTGTCCGTGAATTGGGCGTTGGGGACATGTCTGTGGCAGGCCTGTCACGTGTCATGTGCGTTCGGGGTGGGGCTGATGTGTGTGCTGCTTGGTTGTGTCCCTGTGTCTGTGTGCGACGCATGCATGGCGCTGCAGTTGGCCTCTGCGTTGTGCGCATGTGTGGCGGCGTCATCGCCGCTTTGGGGCCGTGACGGGGTCGTTGGTTCCTAGTCCCAGGTGGTGTGTACACATGTGTTACGCAATGTTACGATTTGGCCTGTGTGTCATATGTGGATGCAATGGTGGATGTGTAGTGTACACGCGCTGGTGGGGGTTGTCCGCTTTTTCCGCCCTTGCACTGTGTGCGCTGTTTGCGTGCACTTGTTGTGTGTGTGCCTACCTGCGTCTCCGCGGTACGTTGCGTCCTTGGTGGTGCATCAGAAAGAGCATGGGGAGGGCCTGCAGTGCTGGATTCATGCTCGGGAGCCGCTTCTTCGTTGTCCGTGCTCGGCGTCCGTGTTACCGCTTCGGTTTGTCGTACGGTATCTCTTAGCCGTGGGAGCCGTTTGTTTGCGGCATCGTAATTTATACGCCGGGCGGGACGTGATTTCGCCGGACGGTGTGTGTCAATTAGGCTGCGCCGCTACGTGTACGGGCGCACTTTGATGGCGGACGGTGTTGCTGGCTTGCCGGCGGTGTTTGGCCTACTTTTCGCATCGTAATTGGGCGGGCGTGTGGACTGCTGCGTGCCGGCGGTAACTGGTGGTTTTTGCATCCGCCAGCACGGCGGTTGTGCTTCCGCCCGCCATCGTAATGACCCCCTTAATTACAATAAATTACTTCCCACCCTATTCCCCTATAAACACACAACCAACTCCTAAACAATAAATTAATTATCAATACCAAAGAATACAAATTATTAATTAATTTATTATAATTAATTTACTTCCCACCCTATTCCCCTATAAACCCACAATCCGCTCCAATAAAAAATCAATACAATTAATATAATTATCAATTAATACAAATTAATTACCAATTAATAATTAATTAAAAATAAATTAATTATCAATGCCAATAAATAAAAATTAATAATTGCTTAATTACAATTAAATTACTTCCTACCCTATTCCCCTATAAACTAAAATGCTAAATTTAATTAAAAATAATTAATAATTTCTAAAAATTATGAATTAATTTACTATAATTAAATTACTTCCCACCCTATTCCCCTATAAACCCACAACCCGCTACGGCACTAAAACGCAAAATTTACTTTAAAAAAAATTACTAACTTCTAAACAATTAGTACATATATTTAAAAAAAGATACAAAACATAACAAAACATGTGGAACACATACATATAAAATACATACTAAAATACATAACACTAACATAAACATCGATATTATTAACATCGATATTTTTGCTATCGATATAACTCACTTCGATATTAAAAAAAAGGATATTTCTTACCTTCAGGTCGATATTCTGGTCACCGATATTCTTGATGTCGATATTCTGTCCCTACGATATTTAAAACTCGATATTAATGTAGGTCGAAATAAAAAACTCAATATTTTGTCTGTGCACCGTGTATGTGGTTCCTGGGAGTTTGAATTAATACACTACTCAGCAGGCACCGAGCGGTTTGCTCTTGAACCTGTAAACGTATTAAACACCTTAGCATTGTATAGCTATTGAGTGAGGTAAATAAAGAAGCATAAACATTTATGTCAGATAAAAGAGGGAAGACACCCTCCTCATTGCATCTGGCCACGCAGAGTAGGGTTACTGTTGTCCCTGGCCATTTCCTCGCTGCATTCTCAAGCTGTTATTGCCTTGTTTACCTTATGGGACCTGAGATGGGGGTTGGATCTTGCTGGGGGCAGTCCCATTTCTTTAATAATGATGCTGACCCATGCCTGACCCATATCAATGCCAATGTGATTGCTTCATGTGTTTAAGGCTGGTGTGTTTGGGATGGTCCTTCACCACTAGTAACTTAGATCAACTTGCAAAAACAAAACAAATCGCACTTTCTTCCCAAGGGCTCGGAAAACGAGTGATTTTATTATTACTGTACTTCCTTAGAAATGGTCTATTTAAGCATGATTCTAGTCTCTCTACACAATGAACCCTAGTCAGCAGGTCTGTTCAGTAGGTTATATGTTCCCTGCTGATATTACTGTGTAGGTTTCCACCCCCAGCCCAGAGGTGCCTGGAATTTCCTGCCTCACTGCCCTGGCCCCAGATTGTCTGGGGCAACAAAAGACCAGTGTCAAACCTTTTGTGAGAGTGCTCAGGCAGAGCCTTTGTGATGTGCAAGTGTGGTAGGTGACCGCTCCTCCCCCTCATCTAGTCAGAGATGGCCCCTCCTACTACCACCTATCCCCATTCCACAATCGCCATCTGTGAAAAAGAAAGGACTCCTAAACTGCAATAACGCTTGCTTTAGCAGAAACATGCCAAATACACAGAGAAATGCATAGTGGTCTGTTTGAAGCATGCAGTTTCACGTACAAATACGTCCAGGTTGAATTTCAGCAGGGCCAGCTCAGCCTCGCATCCATCCAATGAGTAGCGTTAAATTGGGTAACATGTTATTACAGCACCCATAACTGCAAACCTCTGGCATTATGCACTGTATAAAACTATTTATCATCATCAGTATTATTATAAACTTCCTAATCACAGGTTTGAGAGTGGCAGGGCCAACTGACTTTTCAGCTAAGTGAGTTGGGTTATGATGACCACTTGTTATTTACAGCGCCATAAACCGGAAACACTTGCAAGCACTGAAAAAGAAACAGGTTCTTATTTGATGGTAAGACCAACGAGTACACCTATCAGGTAATCTGCTTTAGATATCACCTGTGCTCTTCTATTTGCAAAATCAAACAGAGAAGAAATGTGTGGAATTTTTTTTTCTCACATGGCTATTAGGCAGCGCTGCAGAAAACAGATGGTGAGTCAGAATGATAGCAGAAAGCACATTCAGGAAGAGGTGAGAGAAGGGGACGCATGCCTGACAACAGATTGAGCCAAGAGCTACATCACCACTACTGCGCATCCGTATTGGAGGGCACTATATGGAGTGGGGGCTCAGCGTGAAAAAGGTCTCATCTTCCAGAGGCAGTTTCAAGAACAAGGCAAGAGCAGGCCACTGCTCTAAGTGTAGAGGAGCAGAAGGCCTTCGGTATAATCGTAAAATTAGCAAACAGTACAGGAGATGAAGAGGTGCAAAATGTCACTTTGCCAAGGGTGGCAAAAATCCATGCACCGGCCCTGGTTAGCTTTCTTTGGTACCCACTGTTTCCCTTGAAGAATCGTTGGAGGGGAGAGTTTCATAACTGAACATATTTTTTCTAACAACTCCACAGTATAAGTTGGAGAAACAAGGGCTCATGTGCGTTAATAGTTACAGCTCTGAAACAATGTACAGGATCACTTCTCCAGAAGCAGTCTATACTTGCAAGCAAGTGAGGCACAGAGCACCCTCAGTCTAAATCTCCCGAGTAACATTTCTATTTGTCTTTTGTGCTTCTGGTGACCGGTCTCTCAGGTGTAAGCATAAAACCACATTGGCAGATCCCCCCACCTGACTCACAATAGCCATCTGTGAAAAAGAAAGGAAACCTAAACTGGAATAACGCTTGCTTGAGCAGAAATGTGCCAAATACACAGAGCAACACGCAGCGGTCAAGATGTCCGCCTGTTTGAAGCATGCAGTTTAAGTGTGAATGCGTCCATGCTTAAAGTTGAAGCTTGACGTGCCGCGCAGATGAATGTATAAAGTGCTGAGTGCTGCGCTGATCAAGGAGGAAGCGCTCATTGCGATGGCCGACCAGGAAGAACCATGAATGCGTGATGGCCAATCCAAAGGAATAATGAGTGAACTCGCCTGATCGTGAACCAAGCACCCAAAGGAGGGCAAGCAATGGACCAATAAACAGGCAGCATTTCTGAACCGCACAAAAAAGAACTAATGCCAATCGATGGGCTTGGTTAAAGCCCATATTGTAGATACATCATGCCTCGCAGAGCAACTCATGCACGCTGACTCTGCAAAGGAAATATGATACTGTCTTAACCCTTTTTTTATTGCTGGCGGGGTAGGAGGAAGGGCAGGGACACAACGAGGTAGGGAGGGAGGGAAGGAATGGGTGTGGGGGGCAAAATGGACAACAGAGGGGGTGGGAATAAAATAAAATTTTGGTTTTTTCCAGGCTGGTGGCACAGCTCTGCCAAGTATTATACATCAGTGGTTAGACTAATGCAGTTTGTGTGGTAGTCCTCATCACTGCACTAAAATGCTTAGTCATGCATTTATAGTGCCTCCTAACACAGTGGCACTATGAGGCACAATTACTGCGAATAGGTGCAGGCCATTGCAAAATCACAAGTAGTGGGCTGCCTGCTGGCAATGCTGTGCATACCGTGCTGCCATTCAAGATTTAATTTCTTCACTCCCAATAATGAACACAAATTGTCATCACATGGCACAGTGCCTGTCTCAGGCTCTGGCTGCAGTGCACAATAAAGCCAGGCCTCAGGTACTCAGCCACGTGACATGCCATTGCTAAGGCTGTCAAACAGACTCTGAAAATTATATCCTCTCTGGAGAGTAATAATCACCCTGAGACCACCCAGCAGTGCACTGCCCCTTGCCCAGACTGAGACAGAGAGTGATGATCCATCCAGGGGGCGGCGACTTGCCCTGTTGTATTTCAAAAACTGGCGCACCCTGCATGGCACCGTCAGTGACAGTTAACTCAAGTCCACAGAGAAGTCAGTGATTGGATGATGATTGGCCAGTGACCCTGCAACTGGCGGGCAAAACTATGTTTTTGTGTTGCTGGATGCCGTGTGCTCTCCCGCAGGCATAGAGTGAGTGGAGCTGCTGCCACCTCTCAGACCATGCAGCGTTACAGACCCCTGGCCTCATTTGGCAGTGCTGTGTTTGTTTTACCTTGTGTGCTAGTGTGTCGGCACACTGACTGACTGGCACTAGAATGTTTTTTTCAAAATCCTCCTGCCGGCCCCCAGGAAGGCATCACTGCCAGTGGGCAGGGCCCACTGGGCCCACCTGCTGGCATGAGAAAAACAACAAGTGACTCGTATCACATGTGCTGCTCTGGAAATGCATCCACATGTGGGAGGGAACAGGATGGCAATCTGCTTGTGTCCAGTCATGGCAATGACATGTCACGCTGTCATGTTTTAAAAAGCTGGCTTCGATGCAAAGTTTGGTGGGCTTTCAATGCGTAGGGAGTTTGTCCCTGTGTACGCCGATGAGAGAGAGTGCAATGTCTCCATCTACTATTACTCCACACCGTCACCAGCAGCACTGAGCAGCAGAACATGACAGCAGACTAGGGAGCAGCATCTCTGCACTAGTTGAGTGTCAAAAGGCAGCCAGTGTGAGTTCACACACTGGAGCAGCTATAGCGTGAGTGTCAGCCCGCTGAGAGCCAGCAGAGAGAGTTGGTAAGTTGCAGGCAGGGCAACCATTAAGAGAAAGACAAAGCGATATGTCTACCACTGTGCTGTTTGGGGTGATCATGATTGTATGTCATATTGTGGTTTTCTGAAACAATGAGAAAAGGAGATTTCAAATCAAATTTTAAGTTGTGATAAAAGATGTGTTTATGTAGCCACGTTACATCATGGCCAGGCAATTCCACTCTTTTCGGAGACAGTAATGCCATAATTTGTCCATGGTGCTGCAAGGTCAAAGTAGCCCTGGGAAGTAGTGGCCGGTCCACGAGTTTCTCACGTTTTTATAATGGAGGGTGGTTGTCATAGTAACCTTCCGATTTAGGTACTTAGCAACTGTTTCAAGATTGTTTTAGAACTTTTTATTGCTCAAAAGTCAGTCATTTCGCTTTCTATGCACTTCAGTGTTTGGTTTTACTCACAAGAAAGTGTCACTCTGAGTGTTACATATTTGGTCGTTGAATATCACTCATAAGTAAGCTTAAACCATTGAAATGTCACAAATAAGCAGCAAATAAGCTGTTATGGCGGCAACATGGGTGGGTGGGTGAGTCAGGGGGACAACACGGATAATAGATGGTGGAAGGGAGGGGCTCAGAGCAAGCACATGGACAACGCATGTTGGGAGGGTCGGTGCAAGCAAACACTGGCAACAACATGGACAACAACAGGAGGGAGGGTGGGTCAGGTAGGGAACAATATGGGCAACAACCAAGGAGGGTGAGTGGGGAAAGCAACAAAACAAGAAAAACGGAAGGAGCGAGGGTAGGTTGGGTTGCAAGCAACAACAGAAGAAGTTAGTATAGGTGGAGGCAAGCAACAACACACGCAACAACGGAAGGAGGGTAGGTGTTGAAAGCAACTACACTGGCAACAACAAAAGAAAGGAGAATTGGTGGGGGGGAAGCAACAATAGGTGATGCAACCATGGAAGAAGGGAGGGTGGGTGGAAGCAAGCAACAACATAGGCAACAATGGACTGAGGATGAAGGGTGGATGTTGCAAGCAAAAACCCAGGCAACAACGGAAGGAGGGAGGGCCAGGGTCAAGGAACAAGTGCAATAATGGAAGTAGGGTGGGCAGGTAGAAGCAAGCAATAACATGGACAACAATGGTAGGAGGGAGGGTTGGGGCAAGTAAGAAACAACACTGGCAACAATGGAAGGAAGGAAGGAGGGTGAGTGGACGAAGCTACAACATGAGCAAAAGTGGGAGGTGGGACAATGGGTGTTGCAAGTAAAATTACGGACAACAACAAAAGGAAGCTGGATGGATGGGGCAAGCAACAACATGGACAAAAGTGGAAGGAGGGACAGTGGGTATGCAGCATGTATGAGGGAGGGACCCTGAGGGGGAGAAGTACATGAAGGAGCCAGCTGAACAAGATGCACTCTTGTATAGTGCTTGAACAGAAAGAAAAAGTAATGCTTAAAAAACATGATCAGTGAAAGGATACAAATAATGTGTGCATGCTCGAGTGGAGGGACAAATACGCAAAAAGAAAGGAAGCTTACAGCATCTTACCAATAAAAAGCAAACAAATGAGAGTGAAAATGAAGCCAACAAATGGTAAGCAATGAGCGGGCTCTAATTCCACTTTTAGAAAACAAAAGGTCTCAAATTTGCAGCGCATGCGCTGCCTAGGCGAGACCTACAAAGCAAATGCATACAATTCTGTATGTTTTCTTTTGACATAAACCTCAAACAGCAAGTATGTGAATAAATCATTTAAAAGTGTCTAATTTTTCAATACTTATTAAAGGAAATGGAGGCATGATTGTTACTAATGTGGACTGAGCATTTTATCCAAACTTGTTTTCGCCTTCCAGCTCTTGGCTGTTCCAAAATATCAAACGTAAGCTAATGATATTTTTTTCTAGTGTAACCCGATTATCAAGTAGCTGTATGTCGTGTGAGATAGCAGTCTACACTTTTTAATTTATACCATGTTGCATTCTGTGACTGGAAAAGTTTCTCGTTTAAGACTGACAGTACAGCTTAAAATTAATAGCAAACAAACTGCTGATGTGGCTAAATGAGAAGGACACTAAATATTCTGGTTGGCCATCAACAATGCAATAGTCAATAGCTTGAAGAGAATCAGTACTTCCCAGGCACCTGCAGCACAAGCCCCAGTCAAACACAGAATAGCTACAGTAAGTACACTAGTACACCTGTGCATCGTTACTTCTTAGGAGCCAAGAGAAGTGCATACAAATTTGAGGGAAACATTTTCAAATTTAAAAAAAACATGAAATCAGAAAAATCCCAAGTCTAGATCTCCTTTTGGATTTTGGTGTTGGATGCATCGTCTATTTGGTTTGCTTATGGTGCCGAGTTAGTTAATTGTCAACAAGTCTGGTTTGCTACTGGTTAGAGCACATACTTGCCTTTGCACTATAGCATTGTGTATTTTATATTTCGCAAAAATTCAAAATTAGTAGATAAGACGATGAGGCCATATAAGCTAAGTGAACAGTGTACCAAAAATAATGGCCCATACCGGCTATATTTGGTAGCCCCTACATACCAAATGTTAACACTTACCAGCATAGAATTTGACATGCTCTTCACCTGTTGGCTAAGTGAGCGCAGTATTTCTCTGTCACATCACACCCTTCCTAGTAATTTCCTGTCAAGGGTTACCTTTTAACCATCGGCCATTTGAAATTTCATTTTATTTAGCAGGGGATCACAGTAGGTCTATCTACATTTGACATTTTTAGTGCACCCTCACATTCAGTTCTTGTGAAGGATACCATGTACCTGTACGTTGCTATAATATTTTGTATCACCTACGTTTACAGAGTTAACTCTTACCTTGATAAAATTTGAAACTGTTTTATGTTGGCCTGGTGACTTCAGTATTTTCCCGCCAATTCACATCCTTCTTTGTTTTACACCATCTTCTTTTACTGGGACACCAAATATCATGGCTCATTTATTGCTATATCTTGTATCCCCCACATTTCAAGGGTTAACTTTAAGCTATTTACTAGCTGAAATGGCTTTTTATTTGATAGAAGATTACAATATCTTTTAGCACTTTTGATACCATTCCACAAGCTTTCACTTCTGGGTCCATTAGGCGAAACCTAATATAATTACCCATATGGGCTATATTATATTGTGTCTCATGTTTCTTGGGTTAAAACGTAACAGGATACAATTTGATATGGTCTTATAGTGGTGTGGAAAACACAGTGCTTTTCTGACTCATCATACCCTTGTTTATGTTTTCCACTGTCTCTTTCAATGGGGGTACTAAATATTATGGAACATGCAGTGATGTAATATCTGCTATCCCTTACTTGTCAAGCGTTATCTTTTGACCATTGACAAGTTAAAATTGCCTTTTATATGACAGCAGATGAAATTATCTTTAAGCACTCTTAAATCCATTCCACAAGCTTTCACATCCAGGCCCTTTGGGTGATACCAAATATAATGGCCAATACGGGCTGTAATATTTGCTATTCCATATGTTATTAGAATTAAAGCTTACAAAGATACAATTTGATGTGCTTATGTTGGCATGGCGAACACAGTGTTTGTCAGCCATTTTGCAGCAGTGTATTCCAGAGTCACTTTCTATGTGTATACCAATTATTACGGCTCATGCTTTGCTATAATGTGTGGTATCTCCTACTTTTCAAGGTTTACCTTTTAACAATTGACAAGTTGAAATTGCTTTTTATTTGACAGCAGATTACAGCATCTATTAGTACTTTTGAAGTTTTGAATGCATTTCACAAGCTTTCACATTGAGTTCACTTTAGAGATACCGAATAGGCCCATACAGGCTATAATCTTTAGTATCCCCTATGTTTTTAGGGTTAAAACATACCAGGATTCAATTGGACATGGTCTTATGCTGGCTGGCTTGTGAGCACAGTATTTTTTTGCCAACTGGTAGCCTTCTTTGAGTTTTCTAATATCTCTTTCTATGGGAATACCAAATATTATGGTTCATTCAGTGATCTAATATATCTCGTTTCATGAGTCACCCTTTAGCCATTGACCAGTTGAAATTGCCTTTTATTTGATAGCAGACTACAGTATCTATGTGGCCTTAAATATTTGGTATCCCCTATGCTTCTTGGGTTAGAACTTACCAGGATTCGATTTGAAATGGTCTTATGTTGGATGAGTGAGCACAGTATTTCTATGCCAAATAGAACCCCTCCTTTTGCTTTCCAACTTCGTTTACTATGGGGATACCAAATATTATATCTCACTCATTGCTGTAATATCTTGCATACCCTACGTTTCATGGGTTACCCTTTGGCCATTGACCAGTTAAAGTTACCTTTTATTTGATAGCAGACTACAGAATCTTTTCACATTTTGTACATTATTCCAAAAGATTTCACATCCTGTTCCTTTAGGGGATACTAAATAAAATGGCCTTTATGGCCTATAAGATTTGGTTTCCTCTGTGTTTCTTGGTTTAGAACTTACCAGGATTCAATTTGACATGGTCTTATGTTGGATGGGTGAGCACAGTATTTCTATGCCAAATACCATCTGTCCTTTTGCTTTCAAACATCATTTACTATGGGTATACCAAATATTATGGCTCACACATTGCTGTAATATCTTGTATCCCCTATGGGTCATGGGATACCCTTTAGCCATTCACCAGTTGAAATTACCTTTCATTTAATAGCAGACTACAGTATCTTAGCACATTTTGTTATATCATTCCTCAAGATTTTTCATTTGGTTCCCTTAGGGATACCAAACATAATGGCCTATACCGCCTATAATATTTGGTATCCCCCTAAGTTTCTCGAGTTAGAACTTGCCAGGATTCCATTTGACATGGTCTGATGTTGGATGGGTGAGCACAGTATTTCTATGCCAAATAGTACCTTTCCTTTTGTTTCCAAACATTGTTTGCTATATAGGATACCAAATATTATGGCTCACACATTGCTGTAATATCTTCTGTCCCCTACATTTCACGGGTTCCCCTTAGCCATTGACCAGTTGAAGTCTCCTTTTATTTGATAACAGACTTACAATACCTTCTCACATTTTTCACATCCTTCCACAAGATCTTTCATCTGGTTCCCTTAGGGATACCAAACATAATGGCCTATACCGCCTATAATATTTGGTATCCCCGATGTTTCTTGAGTTAGAACTTGCTAGGATTCCATTTGACATGGTCTGATGTTGGATGGGTGAGCACAGGTATTTCTAAGCCAATTACCACCTTTCATTTAGTTTTCCAGCATCGGTTTCTATGGGGATACCAATATTCTGGCCCACGCTTTGCAGTAATATCTCGTATCCCCTATGTTTCATGGGTTACCATTTAGCCATTGATCACTTGAAGTTCCCTTTTATTTGATAGCAGACTACAGTATCTTTTCACCTTTTTAGGATCTTTCCTCAGCATTTTACATTTGGTTCCTTTAGGGGATACTATATATAATGGCATATTGGGCCCATAGTATTTGATATCCCCATATGTTTCTGGGGTTAAAACTTACCAGGATTCAATTTGACATGGTTTGATGTTGGATGGCTGAGCAGAGTATTTCTCTGCAAAAAAGCACCCTTCCTTTTGCTTGCCAAAATCATTCACTATGGGGATACAAAATATTATGGCTCTTGCACTGCTGTAATATCTCGTATCCCCTATGTTTCATGGGTTACCCTTTACCCATTGACCAGTTGAGGTTGCCTTTTATTTGATAGCAGACTACTGTATCTTTTCACATTTTTATATCATTCCCCATGATTTTACACCCGTTTCCTTTAGGGGATACCATATATAATAGCCTCTACCGCCTATAACATTTGATATCCTCTGTGTTTCTTGGGTGATAAATTACCAGGATTCAGTTTGACATGTTCTAATGTTGGATGGGTGAGCACAGTATTCCTATGCCAAATAGCGCCATTCCATTTGCTTTCAAACATTGTTTGCTATGGGGATACCAAATATTATGGCTCATGCATTGCTGTAATATCTCGTATCCCCTATGTTTCATGGGCTACCCTTTAGACATTCACCAGTTGAAGTTGCCTTTTATTTGTTAGCAGACTACACTAGCTTTTCACATTTTCTACAGCATTCCACAAGATTTTACATCCAGTTCCCTTTGGGGATACCAAATAAAATGGCTGTTACCACCTATAATATTTGGTGTCCCCTCTGTTTCTCAGTTTAGAACTTACCAGAATTCAATTTGACATGGTCTTATGTTGGATGGGTGAGCAAAGTATTTCTATGCCAAATAGCACCCTTCCTTATGCTTTCCAACATTGTTTACTATAGGGGATACAAAATATTATGGCTCTTGCACTGCTGTAATATCTCGTATCCCCCACGTTTCATGGGTTATCCTTTAGCCATTGACCAGTTGAGGTTGCCTTTTATTTAATAGCAGACTACAGTTTCTTTTCACATTTTGTACATCATTCCACAAGATTTTACATCCAGTACCCTTAGGGCATACCAAATATAACAGCCTATACGGCCTATATTATTTGGTATCCCCTGTCTTTCTCGAGTTAGAAGTTGCCAGGATTAAATTTGACATGGTCTGATGTTGGATGGGTGAGCACAGTATTTCTATACCATATTGCACCCTTCCTTTTGCTTTCCAACAACGTTTGCTATGGGATAACAAATATTATGGCTCACGCATTGCTATAATATCTAGTATCCCCTACATTTCTCAGGCTACCCTTTAGCCATTGACCAGTTGAAGTTGCCTTTTATTTGATAACAGACTGCAATACCTTTTCATATTTTTACATCATTCCACGAGATTTCACATCCGGTTTCTTAGGGATAACAAACATAATGGCCTATACCGCCTATAATATTTGGTATCCCCTATTTTTCACGAGTTAGAACTTCCTAGGATTCTATTGGACATGGTCTAATGTTGATGGGTAAGCACAGTATTTTTTTGCCAAATAACACCCTTCCTTTTGCTTTTCAAGATCGTTTACTATGGGGATACCAAATATTATGGCTCACGCATTGCTGTAATATCTCGTATCCCCTACGTTTCTTGAGTTACCCTTTAGCCATTCACCAGTTGAAGTTGCCATTTATTTGATAGCAGACTACAGTATCTTTTCACAGACTACAGTATCTTTTCACATTTTCTATATCATTCCCCAAGATTTGAAATCTGTTTCCTTTACGGGATACCAAACATAATGGCCTATACCGCCTATAAAATTTGGTATCCCTTGTGTTTCACCGGTAAGAAGTTACCACGATTCAAATTGACGTGGTCTAATGTTGGATGGATTAGCACAGTGGGGCAAATTTACAAGCCCCTTGCACCACTTTTGCGTCACTTTTAACATGGGAAAAGTGACGCAAAAGTGGCGCAAGGGGCTTGTAAATCTGCCCCAGTATTCGTATGCCAAATAGCACCCTTCCTTTTGCTTTCCAACATCATTTACTTTGGAGATACCAAATATTATGGCTCACGCATTGCTGTAATATCTCATATCCCCTATGTTTCACAGGTTACCCTTTAGCTATTGACCAGTTGAATTTGCCTTTTATTTGATAGCAGACTACTGTATCTTTCCACATTTTGTACATCATTCGACAAGATTTTGCAAACGGTACCCTTAGGGGATAACAAATATAATGGCCTATACGGCCTATAATATTTGGTATCCCATGTGTTACTCGAGTTGGAACTTACCAGGGTATAATTTGACATGGTCTTATGTTGGATGGGTGAGCACAGTGTTTCTTTGCCAAATAGCACCCTTCCATTTGCTTTCCAACATCGTTTACGATGGGGATACCAAATATTTTGGCTCACGCATTGCTGTAATATCACGTATCCTCTACATTTTATGGGTTAACCTTCAGCTATTGACCAGTTGAAGTTGCCTTTTATTTGATAGCAGACTACAATCTTTTTTCACATTTTTTACATCATTCCACAAGACTTTACAACGGGTTTCTTTAGTAGATACTAAATATAATGGCCTAAATCAGCTATAATATTTGGTATCCCCTGTGTTTCTCGAGTTAAAACTCACCAGGATTCAATTTGGTATGGTCTTATGTTGGATGGGTGAGCACAGTATTTGTATGCCAAATAGCACCCTTCCTTCTGCTTTCCAACATTGTTTACTATGGGAATACTCAATATTATGGCTCACACCTGGCTGTAATATCTTGTATCCCCTATGTTTCACCGGTTACCCTTTAGCCCTTGATCAGTTGAAGTTGCCTTTTGTTTGATAACAGACTACAATACCTTCTCACATTTTTTACATCATTCCACAAGATTTTACATCCAGTTCCCTTATGGGATACCAAATATAATAGCCTTTACCAGCTAGAATATTTGGTATCCCTAGCGTTTCTCGGGTTAGAAGTTACCAGGATTCAATTTGACATTGCCTTATGTTCGATGGGGGAGCACAGTATTTCTATACCAAATTGCACTCTTCCTTTTGCTTTCCAACATCATTTACTATGGAGATACTAAATATTATGGTTCATGCATTGCTGTAATATCTCTTATCCCCTACGTTCCATGGGTTACCCTTTAGACATTGACCAGTAGAAGTTGCCTTTTATTTGATAGCAGATTACAGTATCTTTTCACATTTTGTACATCATTCCACAACATTTTACATCCAGTAGGCTTAGGGGATACCAAATATAATAGCCTATACGGCCTATAATATTTGGTATCCCCTGTGTTTCTTGAGTTGGAACATAGCCGGGTTTAATTTGATATAGTCTTATGTTGGATGGGTGAGCACAGTGTTTCTATGCCAAATAGCACCCTTTCTTTTGCTTTACAACATTGTTTACTATGGGGATACCAAATATTATGAGTTATGTATTGCTGTAATATCTTGTATCCCCTATGTTTCACAGGTTACCCTTTAGCCATTGACCAGTTGAAGTTCCCTTTTTATTTGATAACAGACTACAATACCTTCTGACATGTTTTACATCATTTCACAAGATTTTACATCCGGTTCCCTCAGGGGATACCAAATATAATGGCCTTTACCGGCTACAATATTTGGTATCCCCAGTGTTTCTTGGGTTAGAAGTTACCAGGATTCAATATAACATCACCTTATTTTGCATGTAGGAGCACAGTATTTCTATACCAAATAACACCCTTCGTTTTGCTTTCCAACATCATTTACTATGGAGATACCAAATATTATGGCTCACGCATTGCTATAATATCTCGTATCCCCTACGTTCCATGGGTTACCCTTTAGCCATTGACCAATTGAAGTTGCCTTATATTTGATAGCAGACTACTGTTTCTTTCCACATTTTGTACACCATTGCCCAAGTTTTGGCACGCGGTACCCTTAGGGGATACCAAATATAATGGCCTATACAGTCTATAATATTTGGTATCCCATGTGTTACTCGAGTTGGAACTTACCAGGGTTAAATTTGACATGGTCTTATGTTGGATGGGTGAGCACAGTGTTTCTTTGCCAAATAGCACCCTTCCATTTGCTTTCCAACATCGTTTACGATGGGGATACCAAATATTTTGGCTCACGCATTGCTGTAATATCACGTATCCTCTACATTTTATGGGTTAACCTTCAGCTATTGACCAGTTGAAATTGCCTTTTATTTGATAGCAGACTACAATCTTTTTTCACATTTTTTACATCATTCCACAAGACTTTACAACGGGTTTCTTTAGTAGATACTAAATATAATGGCCTAAATCAGCTATAATATTTGGTATCCCCTGTGTTTCTCGAGTTAAAACTCACCAGGATTCAATTTGGTATGGTTTTATGTTGGATGGGTGAGCACAGTATTTGTATGCCAAATAGCACCCTTCCTTTTGCTTTCCAACATTGTTTACTATGGGAATACTCAATATTATGGCTCACACCTGGCTGTAATATCTTGTATCCCCTATGTTTCACCGGTTACCCTTTAGCCATTGACCAGTTGAAGTTGCCTTTTGTTTGATAACAGACTACAATACCTTCTCACATTTTTTACATCATTCCACAACATTTTACATCCGGTTCCCTTATGGGATACCAAATATAATGGCCTTTACCAGCTACAATATTTGGTATCCCTAGCGTTTCTTGGGTTAGAAGTTACCAGGATTCAATTTGACATTGCCTTATGTTCGATGGGGAGCACAGTATTTCTATACCAAATTGCACTCTTCCTTTTGCTTTCCAACATCATTTACTATGGAGATACTAAATATTATGGCTCATGCATTGCTGTAATATCTCGTATCCCCTACGTTCCATGGGTTACCCTTTAGACATTGACCAGTAGAAGTTGCCTTTTATTTGATAGCAGATTACAGTATCTTTTCACATTTTGTACATCATTCCACAACATTTTACATCCAGTAGGCTTAGGGGATACCAAATATAATAGCCTATACGGCCTATAATATTTGGTATCCCCTGTGTTTCTTGAGTTGGAACATAGCCGGGTTTAATTTGATATAGTCTTATGTTGGATGGGTGAGCACAGTGTTTCTTTGCCAAATCGCACCCTTTCTTTTGCTTTACAACATTGTTTACTATGGGGATACCAAATATTATGAGTTACGTATTGCTGTAATATCTTGTATCCCCTATGTTTCACAGGTTACCCTTTAGCCATTGACCAGTTGAAGTTTCCTTTTGTTTGATAACAGACTACAATACCTTCTGACATGTTTTACATCATTCCACAAGATTTTACATCCGGTTCCCTCAGGGGATACCAAATATAATGGCCTTTACCAGCTACAATATTTGGTATCCTAAGTGTTTCTAGGGTTAGAAGTTACCAGGATTCAATTTGATATTGCCTTATGTTGGATGGGGGGCACAGTATTTCTGTACCAAATTGCACCCTTTGTTTTGCTTTCCAACATCATTTACTATAGGGATAGCAAATATTATGGCTCACGCATTGCTGTAATATCTCGTATCCCCTATGTTTCATGGGCTACCCTTTGGCCATTGACCAGTTGAATTTGCCTTTTATTTGATAGCAGACTACAGTGTCTTTTCACATTTTGTACATCATTCCACAAGACTTTACAAAGGGGTTCTTTAGTAGATACCAAATATAATGGCCTATATCAGCTATAATATTTGGTATCCCCTGTGTTTCTCGAGTTAAAACTCACCAGGATTCAATTTGGTATGGTCTTATGTTGGATGGGTGAGCACAGTATTTCTATGTCAAATAGCACCCTTCCTTTTGCTTTCTAACATTGTTTACTCTGGGGATACCAAATATTATGGCTCACGCATTGCTGTATTATCTTGTATCCCCTATGTTTCACGGGTTACCCTTTAGCCATTGACCAATTGAAGTTGCCTTTGGTTTGATAACAGACTACAATCGCTTCTCACATTTTTTACATCATTCCACAAGATTTTACATCCGGTTCCCTGAGGGGATACCAAATATAATGGCCTTTACCGGCTACAATATTTGGTATCCTAAGTGTTTCTCGGGTTAGAAGTTACCAGGATTCAATTTGACATTGCCTTATGCTGGATGGGGGAGCACAGTATTTTTATACCAAATTGCACCCTTCCTTTTGCTTTCCAACATCATCTACTATGGAGATAACAAATATTATGGCTTACGCATCGCTGTAATATCTCATATCCCCTATGTTTCATGGGTTACCCTTTAGCTATTGACCCGTTGAAATTGCCTTTTGTTTGATAGCAGACTACAGTATCTTTTCACATGTTGTACATCATTCCACAAGATTTTGCATCCGGTACCCTTAGGGGATACCAAATATTATAGACTATACGGCCTATAATATTTGGTATCCCCAGTGTTTCCTGGGTTAGAAGTTACCAGTATTCAATTTGACATTGCCTTATGTTGGATGGGGGAGCACAGTATTTCTATTCAAAATAGCACCCTTCCTTTTGCTTTCCAACATTATTTACTATGGGGATACCGAATATAATGGCTCACGCATTGCCGTAATATCTCATATACCCTATGTTTCATGGGTTACCCTTTGGCAACTGACCAGTTGAATTTGCCTTTTATTTGATAGCAGACTACAGTATCTTTTCACATTTTGTACATCATTCCCTTAGGGGATACCAAATACGATAGCCTATACGGCCTATAATATTTGGTATTGCATGTGTTACATGGGCTGGAACTTACCAGGGTTTAATTTGACATGGTCTTATGTTGGATGGGTGAGCACAGTGTTTGTATGCCAAATAGCACCATTCCTTTTGCTTTCCAACATCGTTTACTATGGGGATAGCAAATATTATGGCTCATGCTTTTCTGTAATATCTTGTATCCCCTATGTTTCACGGGTTACCTTTTAGCTATTGACAAGTTGAAGTTGCCTTTTATTTGATAACAGACTACAAATACCTTCTCACATTTTTTACATCATTCCACAAGATTCTGTATCCGGTACCCATAGGGATACCAAATACAATAGCCTATACAGCCTTTAATATTTGGTATTGCATGTGTTACTTGGGTTGGAACTTACCAGGGTTTAATTGGACATGGTCTTATGTTGGATGGGTGAGCACAGTGTTTCTATGCCAAATAGCACCCTTCCTTTTGCTTTCCAACTTCATTTACTATGGGGATACCAAATATTATGGCTCATGGATTGCTGTAATATCTCGTATCCCCTATGTTGCATGGGTTACCCTTTAGCTATTGACCAGTTGAAATTGCCTTTTATTTCATAGCAGACTACAGTATCTTTTCACATTTTGTACAGCATTCCACAACATTTTGTATCCGGTTCCCTTAGGGGATACCAAATATAATAGCCTATACGGCCTATAATATTTGGTATCCCCAGTGTTTCTCGGGTTAGAAGTTACCAGGATTCAATTTGACATTGCCTTATGTTGGGTGGGGGAGCAAAGTATTTCTATACCAAATAGCACCCTTCCTTTTGCCTTCCAACATCATTTACTATGGGGATACCAAATATTAGGGCTCAGGCATTGCTGTAATATCTCGTATCCCCTATGTTTCCTGGGTTACCCTTTAGCCATTGACCAGTTGAAAATGCCTTTTATTTGATAGCAGACTACAGTATCTTTCCACATTTTGTACATCATTCCACAAGATTTTGCATCCTATAACCTTAGGGGATACCAAATATAATAGCCTATGGGGCCTATAATATCTGGTATCCCCAGTGTTTCTCGGGTTAGAAGTTACCAGGATTCAATTTGACATCGCCTTATGTTGGATGGGGAAGCACAGTATTTCTATACCAAATAGTACCCTTCCTTTTGCTTTCCAACATCATTTACTATGGGGATACCAAATATTATGGCTCATGCATTGCTCTAATATCTCGTATCCCCTATGTTTCATTGGTTACCCTTTAGCCATTGACCAGTTGAAATTGCCTTTTATTTCATAGCAGACTACAGTATCTTTTCACATTTTGTACATCATTCGACAAGATTTTGCATCCGTACTCTTAGGAGATACCAAATATAATAGCCTATACGGCCTATAATATTTGGTATCCCGAGTGTTTCTCAGGTTAGAAGTTACCAGGATTCAATTTGACATCGCCTTATGTTGGATGGGGAAGCACAGTATTTCTATACCAAATAGCACCCTTCCTTTTGCTTTCCAACATCATTTACTATGGGGATACCAAATATTATGACTCACGTATTGCTTCAATATCTTGTATCCCCTATTTTCACAGGTTACCCTTTAGCCATTGACCAGTTGAAGATGCCTTTTGTTTGATAACAGACTACAATACCTTTTCACATTTTTTACATCATTCCACACGATTTACATCCGGTTCCCTTAGGGGATACCAAATATAATGGCCTTACTGGCTACAATATTTGGTATCCCTAGTGTTTCTCGGGTTAAAAGTTACCAGGATTCAATTTAACATCACCTTATATTGCATGGGGGAGCACAGTATTTATATACCAAATAGCACCCTTCCTTTTGCTTTCCAACATCATTTACTATGGGGATACCAAATATTATGGCTCATGGATTGCTGTAATATCTTATATCCCCTATGTTGCATGGGTTACCCGTTAGCTATTGACCAGTTGAAATTGCCTTTTATTTCATAGCAGACTACAGTATCTTTTCACATTTTGTACAGCATTCCACAACATTTTGTATCCGGTTCCCTTAGGGGATACCAAATAAAATAACATATACGTCCTATAATATTTGGTATCCCCAGTGTTTCTCGGGTTAGAAGTTACCAGGATTCAATTTGACATCGCCTTATGTTGGGTGGGGGAGCACAGTATTTATATACCAAATAGCACTCTTCCTTTTGCTTTCCAACATCATTTACTATGGGGATACCAAATATTATGGCTCATGCATTGCTGTAATATCTCGTATCCCCTATGTTTCATTGGTTACCCTTCAGCCATTGACCAGTTGAAATTGCCTTTTATTTCATAGCAGACTACAGTATCTTTTCACATTTTGTACATCATTCGACAAGATTTTGCATCCGTACCCGTAGGAGATACCAAATATAATAGCCTATACGGCCTATAATATTTGGTATCCCGAGTGTTTCTCAGGTTAGAAGTTACCAGGATTCAATTTGACATCGCCTTATGTTGGATGGGGAAGCACAGTATTTCTATACCAAATAGCACCCTTCCTTTTGCTTTCCAACATCATTTACTATGGGGATACCAAATATTATGACTCACGTATTGCTTCAATATCTTGTATCCCCTATTTTCACAGGTTACCCTTTAGCCATTGACCAGTTGAAGATGCCTTTTGTTTGATAACAGACTACAATACCTTTTCACATTTTTTACATCATTCCACACGATTTACATCCGGTTCCCTTAGGGGATACCAAATATAATGGCCTTACTGGCTACAATATTTGGTATCCCTAGTGTTTCTCGGGTTAAAAGTTACCAGGATTCAATTTAACATCACCTTATATTGCATGGGGGAGCACAGTATTTATATACCAAATAGCACCCTTCCTTTTGCTTTCCAACATCATTTACTATGGGGATACCAAATATTATGGCTCATGGATTGCTGTAATATCTTATATCCCCTATGTTGCATGGGTTACCCGTTAGCTATTGACCAGTTGAAATTGCCTTTTATTTCATAGCAGACTACAGTATCTTTTCACATTTTGTACAGCATTCCACAACATTTTGTATCCGAGTTCCCTTAGGGGATACCAAATAAAATAACCTATACGGCCTATAATATTTGGTATCCCCAGTGTTTCTCGGGTTAGAAGTTACCAGGATTCAATTTGACATCGCCTTATGTTGGGTGGGAGCACAGTATTTATATACCAAATAGCACTCTTCCTTTTGCTTTCCAACATCTTTTACTATGGGGATACCAAATATTATGGCTCATGCATTGCTGTAATATCTCGTATCCCCTATGTTTCATTGGTTACCCTTCAGCCATTGACCAGTTGAAATTGCCTTTTATTTCATAGCAGACTACAGTATCTTTTCACATTTTGTACATCATTCCACAAGATTTTGCATCCGTACCCTTAGGAGATACCAAATATAATAGCCTATACGGCCTATAATATTTGGTATCCCCAGTGTTTCTCGGGTTAGAAGTTACAAGGATTCAATTTGACATCGCCTTATGTTGGATGGGGAAGCACAGTATTTCTATACCAAATAGCACCCTTCCTTTTGCTTTCCAACATCATTTACTATGGGCACACCAAATATTATGACTCACGTATTGCTTCAATATCTTGTATCCCCTATGTTTCACAGGTTACCCTTTAGCCATTGACCAGTTGAAGATGCCTTTTGTTTGATAACAGACTACAATACCTTTTCACATTTTTTACATCATTCCACAAGATTTTGCATCCGGTCACCTTAGGGGATACCAAATATAATAGCCTATACGGCCTATAATATTTGGTATCCCCAGTGTTTCTCGGGTTAGAAATTACCAGGATTCAATTTGACATCGCCTTATGTTGGATGGGGAAGCACAGTATTTCTATACCAAATAGCACCCTTCCTTTTGCTTTCCAACATCATTTACTTTGGGGATACCAAATATTATGGCTCATGCATTGCTCTAATATCTCGTATCCCCTATGTTTCATTGGTTACCCTTTAGCCATTGACCAGTTGAAATTGCCTTTTATTTCATAGCAGACTACAGTATCTTTTCACATTTTGTACAGCATTCCACAACATTTTGTATTTGGTTCCCTTAGAGGATACCAAATATAATAGCCTATACGGCCTATAATAGTTGGTATCCCCAGTGTTTCTCGGGTTAGAAGTTACCAGGGTTCAATTTGACATTGCCTTATGTTGGGTGGGGGAGCACAGTATTTCTATACCAAATAGCACCCTTCCTTTTGCTTTCCAACATCATTTACTATGGGGATACCAAATATTATGGCTCATGCATTGCTATTATATCTTGCATCCTTTAAGTTTCATATGTTACTCTTTAGCCATTCACCAGTTGAAGTTGCCTTTTATTTGATAGCAGACTACAGTACCTTTTTACATTTTTTACATCATTCCACAAGATTTTATATGTGGTTTCCTTAGGGGATACCAAATATAATGACCTCTAACGCCTATAATATTTGGTATCCCCTATGTTTCTCGGGTTAGAACTTACCAGGATTCAATTTGACATGGTCTTATGTTGGAAGGGTGAGCAAAGTATTTCTATGCCAAACAGCACCCTTCCTTTTGCTTTCCAACATCGTTTACAATGGGGATACCAAATATTATGGCTCACACATTGCTGTAATATCTCGCATCCCCTAAGTTTCATAGGTTACCCTTTAGCCATTCACCAGTTGAAGTTGCCTTTTATTTGATTGCAGACTACAGTACCTTTTCAGATTTTTTACATCATTCCACAAGATTTTACATCCGGTTCCTTTAGGGGATACCAGATATAATGACCTCTACTGCCTATAATATTTGGTATCCCCTGTGTCTCTCCGGTTAGAACATACCAGGATTCAATTTGACATGGTCTTATGTTGGATGGGTGAGCACAGTATTTCTATGCCAAATAGCACCCTTTCCTTTGCTTTCCAACATCGTTTACAATGGGGATACCAAATATTATGGCTCACACATTGCTGTAATATTTCGTATCCCCTACATTTCATGGGTTACCCTTTAGCCCTTGACCACTTGAAGTTGCCGTTTATTTGATAGCAGACTACAGTAACTTTTCACATTTTGTACATCATTCCACAAGATTTTACATCCGGTTCCCTTAAGGGATACCAAATATAATGGCCTATACCGCCTATAATATTTGGTATCCCCTGTGTTTCTTGGGTTTGAACGTACCAGGATTCAATTTGACAGGGTCTTGTGTTGGATGGGTGAGCACAGTATTTCTATGTCAATTATCACCCTTCCTTTTGCTTTCCAACATCGTTTACTATGGGGATACTAAATATTATGGCTCCCTCATTGCTGTAATATCTCATATCCCCTAAGGTTCATAGGTTACCCTTTAGCCATTGACCACTTGAAGTTGCCTCTTATTTGATAGCAGACTACAGCCTCTTTTCACATTTTTTACATCATTCCACAAGATTTTACATGCGGTTCCCTCAGGGGATACTTTAAATAAAATAGCCTATACCGCCCATAATATTTGGTATCCCCTGTGTTTCTCGGGTTAGAACTTACCAGTATTCAATATGACATGGTCTTATGTTGTATGGATAAGCACAGTGTTTCTAAGCCAAATAGCACCTTTCCTTTTGCTTTCCAACATTGTTTACTATGGGGATACCAAGTATTACATCTCACGCATTGCTGTAGTATCTCGTATCCCATACGTTTCATGGGTTACCCTTTATCCATTGACCACTTGAAGTTGCCTCTTGTTTGATAGCAGACTACAGTATCTTTTCACATTGTTTACATCATTCCACAAGATTTTACCTCCGGTTCCCTTAGGGGATACTAAATATAATGGCCAATACCGCCTATATTATTTGGTATCCCCTGTGTTTCTCGGGTTAGAACTTACCAGTATTCAATTTGACATGGTCTTATGTTGGATGGATAAGCACAGTATTTCTATGCCAAATAGCACCCTTCCTTTTGCTTTCCAACATCGTTTACAATGGGGATACCAAATATTATGGCTCACGTATTGCTGTAATATCTTATATCCCCTACGTTTCATGGGTTACCCTTTAGCCATTGACCACTACTGTACCTTTTCACATTTTTAACATCTTTCCATAAGATATTACATCCAGTTCCTTTAAGGGATACCAAATATTATGGCCTATACGGACTTAAACATTTGGTATCCCCTATGTTTCCCGGGTTAGACTATACCTTGATTCAATTTGGCATGGTCTTATATTGGCTTGGTGAGCACAGTATTTTTCTGCCAACCGGCGCCCTTCCTTGAGATTTCTAGCATCTTTTACTATGAGGATACCAAATATTACGGCTCACTAATAGCTGTAATATCTCATATCTCCTACTTCTCATAGTTACCCTTTAGCTGTTGACCAATTGAAGTTTCCTTTTTTACAGTAAATTACAGTTTTTTTCCTTTTTGTTATCATTCAACAAGCTTTCACATTCGGTTCCTCTGGGGATACCAAATATAATGGCCCATACAGGCTATAATATTTAGTAAAAAATATGTTTTTGGGTTAGAACTTACCAGGATTCAATTTGACATGGGCTTATATTGGCAGATGAGCACAGTATTGTTTTGCCAACTGGCACCCTTCTGTGAGTTTTTCAACACCTTTTACTATGGGGATACCACATCTCACAGCTCATGCGTTGCTGTAATATCTCGTATCCCCTACTTTTCAAGGGTTACCTTTTAGCCATTGACCAACTGGAGTTATCATTTATTTGATACCTGATTGTAGTCTCTTTTAGCATTTTTGATTTCATTCCACAATCTTTCACATCCGATTTCTTTGGGGGATACCTAATATAATGGCCCATACGGACTATAATTTTTGGTACCCCTAGGTTTCTAGTGTTATAACTTACCATGATTCAATTGGACATGGTCTTATGTTGGCTTGGTAAGCACAGTATTTATCTGCCCACTGGCACCTTTCTTTGCGTTTTCTAACATCTCTTACTATGGGGATACCAAATATTACGGCTTATGCATGGCTGTAATATCTCGTATCCCCTACCTGATGAACAATAAAGGGCATCCCCGCTGGTAGTCTATTACTGCACATCAGCTGTCTGGGGAGATCAGACCCCATGACGGAACAAGATAGCAATTCCTTCTCCCAATTGGGGCCATTGTCACACCACATCGCTGCATATTGCAAAAGACTCACCAAATAGTATAGATAAAGATCCGGGAGTCCAAGGCCTCCACAGTTGAGATTCAGTTTCAGGATTTCCAGCTGTACTCTACACCATTTACCTGCCCAAACCACATTAACCAAAATGTCAGAAAAGTGTGGCTGGCAGGACACAAAATGAATTTTGCATTACATATAGACAACGAGGCAATAGAACCATTTTACTTAAAGCCACCCTGCCCATCGCTGACAGAGGTAGCATATTCCAAAAATGTACCAAGGTCCGCAAACCCTCCAGTATTCGGCCAATATTCAGCTCGTATTTGAGATGAAGATCATGTGCTATCTGCAGGCCAAATATTGGAAACTCCGGGTCTCCCACGGGAGGCCCACCATCGTGAGTGGGGACTCATCCCAATCTGCCAATGCCATCACTGTCTTGTGACAGTTAACACTGAGCTCTGATATTGCACCAAAGTGCGCCATCACACGCATGAAAAGAGGCACTGAGTGTTCTGGGTCCCTGACATAAATCAATGTGTCATCTGCTTACATTGACACAACATGGGTTTTATGACCCAACTGTATGTCCCAGTCCTGTAACTTGTCCCTGAGGTATATTGCCAACGGTTCCATTGGAACAGCAAACAGAAAAACTGACAGGGGGCAGCCCTGTCGCGTGCCTCACTCAATATTGAAAGCGTCAGACACTTCAGTGCCCACTTGCATTTGTGCCGTAGGTGCTGTATATAATAGACACACCCATGCCAGGAATCCAACCCCCAGGACCTTCCCACAAACACCTCCATGGCAGCGCATCAAATGCCTTTTCTATATCTAAAGCTATCACATTGGCATGCACATCAGTAATTCTAGTTTCATGCATTACATGAGAAATGTGTCGTAAATTCATGTGAGTTCCCCTCCCAGGTATAAAA
Organism: Calotriton arnoldi; assembly: GCA_963921515.1. Classification (NCBI taxonomy): domain Eukaryota; kingdom Metazoa; phylum Chordata; class Amphibia; order Caudata; family Salamandridae; genus Calotriton; species Calotriton arnoldi. Next base: position 2,883,470 of record CAWUFW010000747.1, read on the forward strand.
CTACACTGATCGTCCCTGACTAAGTGCGGGACCACCCGTCATAATTGCAGAGCAAGGACCTTGGCTAACAGTTTTATATCAAGATTTAGCATTGAGAGTGGTTTATATGCCCCTGGGTCTGTAGGATCCCTGCCAGGTTTGGGGAGCATAATTATGGTGGCTTCCGCATATGGGTTGGGAGCTTGCCAAGCTCTCGAGCTTCCAATAAGGTCTCAAGCAATGCCGGGAGTAAGGCAGCAGAATTCGCCTGGTAATATTTAACAGGGAGACCATCCAGTCCCAGTGATTTCCTTCTGGCCATATCCTGGAGGGCCTCCCCCAGCTCCTCCAGCATTATCCCTTCACCAAGTCCCTCCACCTGCTCCGCAGTCAACCTGGGTACAGTCACCCATGCCAGGAACTTCTCGGCTCTGGGATCATTCCCACAGGTTCGAGTCGTGTACACCTGAGCAAGATGGTCATGCAATAACTGAGTAATCGGGACTTGACCCACGACAGCTGAACCATTAGTCCTACGTAGCATACAAATAAGTGGTGGGCTTGTTCTCTTTTTAGCAGCCATGCCAGCAGGTGGCAGGATCAATCGCCCTCTCAATGTAGGCACTGTCTGTAGTCACGTCAAACATGACAGTCCAGCCTGTCCCCAACAGCCGCTACCTTTCGATGTGCCTCAACCAGTAATTCATCTCCCCTCTCCCTCCCCAAGGACTGCCCCTGCAAATGTGCGAGACTCCTTTCCCTCTCTCCCAATTCCTGTTCCAACCGTTTCCGTGTACCATAAGTTTTACCAAGGCTCACCCATCTAATAATGACTTTTAATGCTCCCCACTCCGCGCCACGTAAGGCCCGCAGTATTCCAGTTGGTAGCAAAGAAGCCTTGTAGGGCTTCTGCCATGTTGATAGCATATTCTGGGTCTCCTAGTGCATCCGGTCTGAACCTCTATAATGGGATATTAGGTCTATGCCCCCTTATCCCGCATTCTAGCAACAGAGGGGCATGGTCAGAGAAGAACCTCGTCTGGTAATCCACCTTCAGTACATTAATGGCCTCTTCATTAGTAAGGAGAAACCTATTCAGCCTACTGTGCGCCCCATGAGTGGGTGAGCAACAAGAATGTTCCTTCGCTTCGGGATGAAGTTCCCTTCATATGTCCACCAGTTGAAGCCTGGCCATGACCTTGCACAAACCTGTTATCATACAGGGCTTTGTACCAAACCGGGGAGGATGACGGTCTAAAAGGCCATCCAATGCACAGTTAAAATCTTCGGCCCACACAATTGGCAGACCTACATAGGGTACCAGTTTGGTTTCTAGGGCCCCATAGAATTCTTCATCATCCATATTAGGGGCATATACATTAAGCATACAGAGTCTTGTCCATCCAGAACCCCATGTGTCAGCACATACTGCCCTGAAGCGTCAGCCACCTGTCCTCATAACTGGAACGGGACCACCAGGGCCACCCATAAGGACACTCCCCGGGCATATGAAGAATAAGTGGAAGAGTATAATTGCCCCCACCATTTCTTGTGGAGTTTTTGCCTCCAAGAGATGAGTCTCCCGGAGGAACGCAATGCGTGTTCCCGTCCTTCTAAGGTGTGTGTGTGTCCTATACCACTTAGCAAAGGAGTTCAATCCCCTCACATTCCACATGAGCATGCGCGCTACATAAGTCATCCTATAAGTGTTTCGTTCTCCGATCTATCCTCCCCAAGCTCCCCCACCTGCATCCCACCCCCACATCCCCACCATGTATGACATATTATGCTACTGTGTAAACCTGGAATCACAACTGTTAAACAATTCCCTATCTCCCACCCTGGGTTAACAGCCCTGAAATGAAACTTGTGCCTTCCCATTCATGGATCTAACACACCCTCCCAACTAATAGTGTCCTAAGGCTCCAGCATGTGGTAGGAAGGTAGGGCTATGCTCTTAAACTAACTTTAAGGAGTAAGGACAATCTAGCTACTAGCCCCTACATATCATACCCTGTTCTGCTCCTATGTGCCCTCTGACCACTGCTGTTGCTGAACTCCCAATCTCTCACTCATCCTACCAGAGTTGACTGTAAAAACCAACAAATGCAAGTGGAAAAATACAAACAGTAAGTAAATAGGTTTATTTGCAGATTAATTAAAATCATTGCAAAGTCAAACCACGCAAGACAATTGAAATAATTGCTAAAAACATCATGAAATAGAAAACTTGTTATTAAAACATCATACTGTGCAAAAGAGATGTCCTCATGTGTTAAAAACCGATAGACCATTAAAGTGCTCAATAGCCAGTTGCACCCGGTGTTTTCAGATGTATTTGTGCCAGCTGCTGGTTAGGAGTCCTCAAAATTTGCAAACCGGGCGAAGATAGATTTGTTCGAACCAAAGTTTAAAGACCAGAGGCCCCTTGATGGATAAGGGCTATGTATTAGCTAATAATGAGGTGTGGCAGTATAAATTGACTGGAGAGTTCTAGTTATTTAGTCAATGGTGTCCATGCCTGGGGACGGCAATTTCTTGTCTGACGTAGCAGATTGTACTGATAATAATTTGTTCACTTGCAATAGGAACTTGGCAGCCCTGCAAGCGAGCTAGATTGATTTACTATTCAATAATGTCATCACTGCACAGCGGCAAGATCTTAGCTTGAGTAACCGAAAGGCGGGGCAGAATAATTTTTGTCTAAGTTGATTAACTGCGGGGCAAATACACATAAAAAATGTAATAGGCATTCGTCAAATTGTCCACATAAACGGCAAAGGAAGTTAGGCCAGCTTTGTTTCCAGGATGGGACCTGATCTTTTGAGGGAAAAGCACCCATGCGGATTAATAGAAAGAAGTGCTGGATGGTTTGAGAGATATGGCACGTAAGATATAGTTGGGAGCCCCAGTTACTATAAGATTGTAAGACTGTCCAGCCGTGCTTTTTCCTGGCCATTTCAGCTTTGTCAAGTGTCCAAGCTTTTAACTTAGCTGCTTTGTTGGCAATTTTTTAAACGCTGTGAAGCTGATGTTTAACTCCCAAGCATTAGATAGATTAAGGGTTGTCAAAGCTTGGTGAAGCACTGTTAGCCAGTTGTTTTTTTAAGTACACTGGCTTTCCATTTCAGACCAAAACAAAGCATCCAGTGACTCGGGTGGTGCAGCCCTGATCTTCCAGCACAATTTAGTTATTGCGGCCATTCTTACCGGGAGTTGGTGAAAAAGTCAGAATTCCAGGCGCAATTGAGCTTGAGGGACGTGTCGTTAAGGTGACAGATGCGTTTGAACAGAACAGACTGTAATTGGTTGAGAATGGTTGCATCTTTGTCTTTGAGGAGTTCTGAAGCGTAGGTCAGCGAGGGTAGAAATTTTGCCCGATGATTTGCAGTAAATATAATTGAGGCGAGCTCCCCAACATTTTTTTGTAAGGTTGAAGGCAAAGAATAACTTATTGGCTAGGGCCCTTCCTTGTGCAAGATGGTTTTTAAAACGTAATCTGGAGTCCATTTCCACCCCTAAGTATTTGTAAGTGCTGACCTGGTCGATCCTGTTCCAACTGCTTTCCATTTAAACCTTGTGTTTTGCTGGCTGTTTTTCGGCGGGAAGCAAATTACTTTTGTTTGCTGTAATTTAACTTCAGGCCTGACGATTCAGTAAAACTGAGGAGGGCTGTAATTTGGCTCTGAATGCCGATGGGAGTCTTGATGCATAAAACAATGTCATCTGCATATTGTAGACTGCGCATTGGTCTGTTTGCAAGTTTTGTTGGATCACTTGAGACTTCAGATAGCACGCCATCCATATCTGCTGTGTATATGTTAAAGAGGCAAGGGGCAAGGATACATCCTTGTTTTAGGTCGATAAGTGTGGTGATCTTCCTAGTCGTTCTATCACCCTTACCTATTTTGATTTGCACCCAAGTGTCTGAGTATAGCTCGATAATACTCTTGAGAAGATTTGGAGGTGCACCCCATCTAGCCATCTTTGCCCAAAGGAGGTCCCTTGGGACCATGTTGAATGCTTCTTTTAAGTCGACGAAGCAGGTGTATAGATTGGAGGCCTTATAATTTGCCTTTTCTATCAAGAGACTGAGGGCCGAACGATTGGTGGTTGTACTCATGCCGGCCCTAAATCCCGTTTGAGTAGCCGGATTATGTTTTCGGCTGTTGCCCATGCTTCCAGATCTGCTAAAAGATTGACAGCGTAGAGTTTAGCTTTGACATCGATCAGGTCGATTAGTCTGTAATTCGCTGAGTTTGTCCCTGAGACTGACTTGAAGATGGGGTGGAGAATGCTACCTCTCCATGATGCTGGAATTAAATTATGTTGGTGGTAAATGCCAAATTAAGTAAGGGAGTAAGATGCGAAACCCAAAAGGCCTGGTTGTACTTAAAAAGGGAATTAGGGAGACCATTTGGTCCCGGTGCCCCATATGATCTCAGATTCTTCAGGGATTGCCTAACTTGCGATTCTTTCAGCCATTTTCCCTTTGGCCGGTTCTCTGTGGGAGTAGGACCCTTCATGGTTATGCTTTTCTCAATTGCGCTGTTCGTAGCTTGTCCTGGGCGGGCCGCTTCAATGTAAGTAATCCAGTCTAACTCTGAGATTCCGGCATTGTGATGACAAAAACTGCCATTTGTGAGTGAATTGATTTCTGCCCAGAATTGTTTGCTATTGTTTGTTTTGCTTGTGTGCAGCAGTTTTATCCATATATTTTCTTGATATGTCCTTTTAGCTGACCAAATTGCCTTTTTGTAAGTGCGCCTCAGTGTCGCAATTTGGTCCATTTTAGGATGGCTAGGCATTAGGTCCTTTTTTAGCAGCTGCCTGATTTCCTTGTTAAGTTCTCCTTTTTTTCTCTGAAGGGCTATGGAGTACCAAGGTGCCCCTTTAATAGATGTATTGGGGGTTGTGGGCAGGTAGAGGACCAGTTGGTCACAAGTCCCGCAATGAGAGATTCCCAGTTAACCACTTTGCATGATGGGTGGCGGTTATTTGAGAAATGAACGTGATTATATGGTTCATTATTGCAGCTGCCATCCTTCCATTCCAAGCTAGGCGTCTTAGATTGTAAGCGCTAGGTTGTTCCATTAGATTGTTGCTTTGAGGAGCTCTTGGGGGATGTAATAGGAGCTCGACTTGCTGGGGGAAGTGGTCACTCTCTACTCTTGGTTTTATACAGTAACTGAAGATCTTGTTGAAAATCTCTGAGTCCACGAATGTGTAGTCCAAGGTGGAATTGGTTTTGTTTGAAATCCTTGTGATATTGGCTGGTTGATCTTGTGGAAAGCGGCCACTGAGTGAGCACAGGCCAATTTCCTCTAGGGCAGTTGTACAAGATTTCCCATAGCGATCAGTTTTTTGATAGTTTGTTTACTGAGGGAAATGACTTCATGACTGTCGCAATGTATTGTTGATTAGGTTGATGGGGATTTGTTTGTACAAGATGCATATTGAAGTCTCACGACAGTAACATTTTATGTTGAGGGAATGTTTTTTGGAGTGATTTTAGGATTGTTGCTAGTAAAGCAATGTGATCAAGTTTACTCTTCTGTCTGGGATGTATGTAAACATTGCAAATTAACAGATTAGCATTGCAGGTGTTGAGTTGTGGTCCTAAATCCAGATATAATGAGAGTTTGGTGCATTGTATCCATGCCAGACCGAGGTCTACTTGGTTTTGTTGCCACCGAAGATGGGTTGTTATATAAGTTGAGAGTCCTCCTGCAGCTCTGCCCTCTTTTGATTTTTTTGTTGCTTCTTGTTGATACTCCTTGAAGGCTATGATTGCTGTGGGATGCTCGGACCAGGTTTCCCAGAAGGAGGAGAATGTCAAAGTTTTGAAGAAAAGAAATGAAAATTGACTCCCTCACCTTGCTTCTAAGGCCATTCACATTCCAAGAACAGATTTTTAAAAGGTGATTGGGGGATGTTTCTGTTGTACTGGGTTTTAATCATGCCACTTTTCTTACAGGAGCAGGGCCCTGTGAGCTTTGCAGGGAGACCTGTCTCATGGAGCTCGGAGCTCCGGGGGCTGCTGTATGGATGATGCATAGATTTTCTAGACTAATGGGGTATTTTCCTTCTGGGCCAATTGCGCCCCTGAGGTTACTGGCTGACACTGTGCCGGTTTTTGGAGGACGGGTCAGCTGTGGCTGTAGGGGGCTGGGATACCTCTCTGGCTCAATTATTTTTAGTTCAATGCCCCAATTTAGAAAGCAGCCTCTATGTTGCCATAACTCCGTGGCTGTTTTTAAGTTGGACCAAGTGATCACCATTACTTCAGGACCTGCTCTTTCTCGATTGGGTTTGAACTCAATGCCTTCTATTTGGTGAGTTGTTACATGATTCAAGGTTTCAATTGTGTTAACAAGTTTCAGGATTGCATTTCTGTTCAATGTTTCTTGCCGTCCTTTAGACCTATAGAAGGGAATCATTTCTAGTCTCGGTATGGCGTCACCCGTGTGGTAGTGTACGCCCCCTGGACTGCCCCTGGCCCCTGCCCGGGTTTGTGCTTCTGAATGGTGCAGGCACTGGGTGTGGTCAGAGGTGGTAGCTTCAAAAAGTGGGTGAGCCCATTGGTTGTTTCGGGCCTCAACGCCTTTTTGTGCCTCTGGCAATTGTGAAAGGAGGTTCTGATTGATCGGGCTTGTGACATGTGCTGTTGCGGTTAAACAAGTCAGGTGAGATATGCTGGACAGACTTGGTTCTAAATGAGTTGTATGGTGATCCTTTATGGGCCATTGGCTCGGCCCTGCCTCGGCCCATTTTTGTGCCTCTTGCATTTGCTGTGGAAGGTTTCGATTGCTCAGGCTTGTTGCTGATACTGTGGGAATTGTTTTTCTCAAAGGGCACGCGCAGGCTAATTTTGATTCGCGATGGATTATACCATGATCTTGTGGGGCCATGCTCAGGAGCCAGGGTTTGCCGGTGGATTGGCTTCCAGGGCAGACAGGTGTACGAGAGTGCTCAGAGGTTACATTTACTTGATTCTGAGGGAGAGCTATTTGAATCGTTGGTTCAGGTCCACTGCTGCCTTTGGATTTCAAGGTTTCTGAATGAAATGTTAGAGCTAATAAAATCACCTCCATTGTGTTTATAAATGGGGCCCACAAGGGTGCTGAGGATGATGGAGAGTGCCGAGCTGACTTGCTTTGTGTTGTGAATGAGGTGGCATTGGTCGCTGGAATTTCGTTGTTTTTGGACTTACCTTCAGGGGTGTTATTATAGCCGTTTTCGCTCTGGAGTCTGATTGGGGAGAGCAAGGCATTGTAATCGTGCTTGGGTCCGGAGTTTACGGTTATGTTTAAGTGAACCTCATCTTCGTCACATGTGTCTTCGAAAGGGCTAAGTAACAATCCCTGCCACTCTGCTGATGACTCCAATGATTTTTCTAAATGTACAGTATCTTAAACTTTGTGTGTAAAGTTAGGGGGGTGATGAATTAGCTGACTATTCCCAAAGGTAGTAACTTGCGGTGAACTCATAGTTGAGGCCCGCTTTGTTGTTCTATTTCAGTGGTGTGGACTTGCGCTTTGACTGTTGTCTGTGTGGTGGGTGTTTTTATAAGTTTGTCTATCTGAGGTACAAGTGAAGTTGGTTGAGATGATCTGGGCGTCGCCATGCCTTGGTTCTTTGGGGATTTTTAAAAAATCCGTAATTTTAAAGCTCCTGAATGTCCTTTTTTTTATAGGTTAAACCAGCGAGGCTGGTATGGTTGTTTCTGATGTTCAAGAGTAGTCTCCGTCGGATACTTTGCTGGCTGCTTGGATTTGCGCTTGGAAATGTGTTTCTTTACTGCTTTGACGGTCTCTCGGATCCTGCCCGAGCGTCGAGCGGGGCATGAGGTTGCTTGCCCTTGCTGCACTTATACACGGGGTTGGCTTGGGGGCAGTGGGGTGATAATGTGGCTGCGTCTAATTCCCTTTTCCCCTTTGTGGAGTTCTCTGTTGTGAGCTTACAGTTGGGGAATGGTGCAGAGGCGCGAAATTTCAGTACAATTTTTTGATGAGTTGTAAGTTTGCTTCCCCCCCCTGTTTGTTGTTGAAACTGCTCACTTCTTCTGGGGGCCTTGTTAGAATACTTAAAGGCTGCCTTGGTGACGCTGGGATGCGCTTGAGCCCCTCAGAAGATGGGAAAGGGCAGAGGGAAAGGACAAGCAGCTGCCACTGATGTTAATCACCTCCACCCGCCTGTAACTTTCACCGCTGAGTTGCCAGTAAGCTGGGCGCAAAGATGGCACCCGATTGTTGCACTGTTGTTAAGTGCGGTTGAAGAAGGTTTTCGCTTGGAGCTTTCCCCTTGGATAAAGCTCCTTAAAGTGCTCACGCTGCGGCATTACCAATAAGTCGGGTGTAGAGGAGGCACCTGTTTATTGTGCTGTTGTTGAGCGTTGTTGAAAAAGGTTTTTGGGCCAGTGCAGTGAAAGGGCCAGGAGGAGCGCCGATGGGTGGGGTCCGAGCGGGAACACACCGGGCCACCCTCAAGCCGCACCCAGACCTGGCTGGGCTGCTTTCGCAGGGGCCCGGGTTCGCGCTTGGCAGACGGTAGCTACTATTGATACGCTTGTGCCCTCACCTCCAAATGCAGCTGCCATATCCTGCTGCCGGGCGACAGGTCTGAAGTAGTCTACAGTAGACTCACCCCTTTTTTCCCAGTTTGGGACCACTGTGCACTGCTCAGCTAAGCCCCCAAATTGCATGGAGGGCGGCGGGCGCTGTGGAGGGCTCAGGCCCGTTGGCTGGAGACAGAGATTGGGCTTGGGGATCACACAGAGTCGCACTCGCAAACCGCGCAGTGAACTTGTGAGACTGTGTGCCCATGAGCCTCGCCCAGAGCCTCACCTTGGTTCAAACCTGCAGACCCGCGAGCACCAGCCGGGCCAGGCCCTGGTCTCGGCTCTTGCCTATGCTGCACCCCGCTTCAGTCCGGGTGTCCGGGGGGCCAAAGGGCGGCGTTCCAATTTTCCTGCTTCCGGTCTGCTACCGGTCCTCTCCGTGCATCTGTGGCTCTGCCTCTGCATCTACAAACAGATATAAATGTGTTAGTGAATAAAGGACAAAAAGAAGGGGGGAAGAGGACGGGCAAAGTAATGTATGCCTCCAAACCCCATAGTAGATGCCACCCCGAGTCCCAGTTAAACATTGTTCGGTGGCCGCAGCCAAGAGTGAGCAAACCCGGAACCACCACAACTCGGGTGAAACACCCAGTCACACAGAAGTGCAGCATGTGTCCCATTCCCCCTCAATGTGGCAGGTCGAGCACCCCCATCCTCATATATTTAGTCTTTGTTCCCATCAGCAGTCCATGACCGGGGCACTACCAACAAGACCCTGAGACCAGCTCAGCTTACTCCTCAAGCCATGCCTGTATCTTTGTCAGTTCGGCCAACTTCCGCCATCAAGTCGGAATCAGTACCGGAGGACGTAGCCGAAGTAGCAGTCTCCACCAGAACTCTGGCCTCCTCCGATTCCTGGTACTGCGTCTCCAGGGCTAAAGTCCCATCTGATCTCACCACCACCCTTGCGGCTGACCTCGAACGTCGTTGGCGCGTGCTTCTTCGTCGCTGAGTAGTTCTGCCACCTCCCGACCCTCATCCGAGGATCTCGTGGTCTCTCCTCACTGGGATACAATCCCCACCGCGAACCTCCAGCCAGTCCCACGTCTCTTCGGGCATGGTAAAAAAAGTGTGTGCAGCCATCCAGAAACACTTTCAACTTGGCGGGATACAACAACATATATTTCAAAGCGATTGCTCTGAGTTTTTGCTTAACCCCGCAGAAGAACTGCCGTTGTAGCTAGACAGCCCTGGTGAAATCCAGGAAAATACAGAGAACATGGTTCTCGATCTTCAGGTCTCCTGTTTTTCACACCTGCTGGAGGACCTCATTCCGATCTCTATAGTTGAGAAATTTAGCAAATATAGTTCTGGGGGGGCCCTGGTCTCCGAGGTGGGGCTAAGGATTGTAGGAGTGTAGGATCTGCTTCACATGGGTACCCCCACTTTTTGCTGATGCTTCACTGTTTTTCGACATTAGTCTGGCTGTGGCCCTGCTAATCAGAACCCCAGCCTAGCTGCTTCCTCTCTAAAATGGTTTCCATGTGCCTTAGGCACATCACTGATTGGGATCTGGAGTGCCCTTATAAGTCCCTAGTATATGGTATACTATGTACCAAGGGCATAGGTACCTCAGAGAGCCTGCCAGGGGCTGCAGCATGTATTATGCCACCCCTGGAAGGCCATCCAAACTGACACCACAGGTCTGCTACTGCAGCCTGGGTAAGGTGGTGCAAGCACTCCTTACTGTGATATAGGTTACCTATATCACTAAATGCATACACACATATAAACCTATAAGTCACTCCTAAGGCAGGCCTTATCAATCCTAAAGGCAGAGTGCATGGTTCCTATGTGAGAGGGTGCCCCTGCATGAGCCGGGCCCCTCTGCAGCATTCGGAGACCATCTCTGATGCTGTTTGTAGTGCAGCCTGACCATATACTCTTAAGCGCATTATATCCTCGCGGTAAAATGCTAACTTTGGAATGGCTGCACCTAAACATGTCGTGTTTGGTGTCAAACATCTTGGAATACTACCCCCGCCAATCCTGGCGGCGGGGGTAGCATTCCCCCTTCTAGAGGGAAAGACATGTTAACTCTGACTAGTCCGGTAACTTCTGTCCAGAGCCCTGGCATCACAAAATGGATGCTGCTGCCACAGACACAAGTCTGGCCTCCTGCTGCTGGACGAAACTCCGGCAGGGGAGGCCTGGACAATAGGTTTCCTGTCCCAGGGAGGTGTGACCACCTCCCCAGACAGGATAATGTGTATTGGGGCTGGGCGGGAGCACTTTCGGGTGCTTTGAAGTCCTGCACTGGGGGCACATTTGGTGTCCCTGTGGATACCCCAGTTCAAACCGGATCAGGGGCTTGCAGCCCCTGCTTTGGCGCGAACTGGACAAAGGGAAAGGGGTGTAGCCACCCCTCTGCCCTGACCCACCCATAGGTGGGGCCACAGAGTAGTCCAACCCCTATCTTTGGTATAAAGGTAGGAACCCAGTCCTTAGGACTTTAGATTATCCCTGGATGAAACTCTGTAACTGAATCCTGGACCTTCGACGCTCTACTCACGATTAGAGGACAGAAGAATCTCCCTTGGGGTCAAGGAGTGACTCCCCTGCTTGGCAGGCACCAAAGAAGCATCTGTCCGGTTCGCATTTCTGAAGCTCCCGTCGGACGCCGAAGTCATCGCATCACCAGAGGTGGATTCTCAGACTTCCCCGAGGCTACCCTGAGTCCCCAGCAAAGCTGAGGCCCGTGGCTATCGTGGGTAACTTGAGACCATGACCCCTGGACACCGAGCACATTTGCAAGTGCATCCTCTTCTGGGTCTCCCAAGAAGTCGTGCTTTGGGCTCCAAATAGCCCTAGCCTCCAGCACCACATGCACCGAAGATCACTGGCCCCCACTCCACGAGTGTCCTGTAAGCCAGATCCACGTGCGGCGTCATGAGGCTCCTTCGCGGTCGCTAGCCAGTTGGCTAGTAGCCCTTAACGAAGGCCAATCCTTTTCTAACTTGGCATCCTGGTTGCTCCAGGCCTGCCCTCACTTACCTTCGCTGGGTGAGTTCCACAGACCTTGCTGGTCTGCACCATCGACGATCTACATCTTCACCGAGACTTGCCGTTGCCAAGGCTTGTTGGGTCCAATCCGGTCGCCGACACCTCAGCACTCGACAAACATTGTGTACCAGCCCGAATCCTGCTCCTGGTCGCCGACAACGCCTCCTGGACCTCGTGGCTGAAGAGTCAAGACGACCGTCAACGCACCTGAAGCACTCAACATCGGTGGGCATCTGTCCATCGCCTTCCTGGTCACTGGCTAGTGACCCAGACTCTGTCCCCTCTGCTTTCAGGTTCTTCAGAACTCCGATCCACTCTTGGATCCACCCGGACACTTTTCTCTTGGCCGCCAGCAGCACTTTGCAGCAGATCGCCATTCGAATCGACGACGAAACCCGACCCCGAAAGGCACCTATGCACCCGGCTTCCCTGGGTGAGGTAACACGAGTACTCCGGTGCTCCCATGGGTAGAGACTCTTCAAAGTCCTAGATCTCAAAGGGTTTTGTTCTAGTCCTCTTTTAAGTGTCCCTTTTCTCTAATTTCCCAATCCCGACTTTCTCCATAGAAGTCAACGGCGTATCGCGGTTGTGTATTTACACTGCACGCGTCTCCCGTGGGTCCCCTGTGTCACTACCTTGGGTGGTTCCTTGTGGTCCAAGCACTTCTAGAGGCTCTAGGCCTAGTGTCTAGTTCAGTCGTGGTTCGCATACCACTTTATTGGTATATGGTTTGAGTACGCCCCTAGGGCCCAAACGTGTATTTGTGCTATTACTGTGTTTAAATAACTTCTAACTTATGTACTTCGAACTCTAGCCTCATAAAGAGACTAGAGGGGTGTGTTTAGCAATAAATACATATATTTTGAATATATACCTGGTGTGGTGCTCTTTCATTTGGTCACTCAAGAGATTATAGACTGGTAAAACAAGCTGCTTTACATTCCTTCAAGACTTAGCCTGAAGGCTGCTCTCCATAGCTACCACTAGGATAGCTTTCAATAAGGTTGTCTTTAACCTATCTCCAATAAGGGGTTGTTTGGACTGGTGCAAGGTGCCCACTATAATTAGTGGACAGCATATGCCAGGCCAACATCTCACATTGGTGTGCAGCGTGTGGGATTCCAGCTTGCTATTGTTTTACCAGATAATCTCAATTGAATTGATCAACTGAAAACCACTAAAGGTACCTAAGGTACATATAATTTAAGCTTAGAATACAGTAAGTTCTACTGAACTTAGAGTTGTGTGTTAAGGGATAGCACAACCCTTTCTACAACTCAAGAGAGTTTAGTAGGCCACACTAGAGTAGGTAGTGCATACACCACACCACACTAGTAATGTCTTTAAGGGTAGGATCTAAAGAATCCTTGCAGGAAGCCATTGAGCTTCCACCCTCCAAGTATGATACACTCCCATTCTTGGAATTGAGAGCTTTATGCAACTTGAGAAAAATAAGGACAGGTCAAAGCCCCACCACCCAACACCTCAAGGAGTTGTTGGTGGCTTATGACCTTAGTAAGCCCTTGGGGACTGAAGGGGTAGGAGCTGAGGGTGGGGCAGAGGAAGAGGACGAGGCCAGGGGTACCAATACCCCCAGCCCCCCTCTGAGACTGGCCAGGAGGGTGACAATGACCCTGACCTGGATAACCCAATCCCTCCTGTGGAAGATGATGAGGATGATCAGAATGATGCCCTCTTTGTCCCCCAGGAAGGATTAAGAGTGTGCCCAGGAAGTCTAGATCTCCTTCTCAGGAGTCTAACCACTCTGGCACCTCCATAGGAGCTCTATCTCCTCTCACAGGAGGGAATCCTCTCATGAGAGAAGAGACAGACTGGTCCAGTATGAGGAAACTCAGCTGGAAATCAGAAAAAAGCAATTGGCTTTAGATAGGGAATCCCTAGATCTCCTTAGAGAGAGAAGAAAGTTGGGACTAGAGTCCCATGGTGGCAGCCATGTCCCTAGAGACAGGGAAAGGTCCTATGACCATAGGAACCTGAGCAAGATTGTCCCTCCCTACCATAGTGGGGATGACATCCACAAATGGATAACTGCATTAGAGAGGGCCTGTAAGGTACAGAAGGTCCCTCAGGAGCAGTGGGCAGCAATCTTGTGGCTCTCCTTTGCTGACAAAGGTAGAGATAAGCTCCTCACTGTTAGAGAGGAGGATGCTGATAATTACAAGGTCTTGAAGAGTGCTCTTATTGATGGGTTTGGCCTAACCACTGAACAGTACAGGTTGAAGTTCAGAGACACCCAAAAAGCACAGACTCAAGACTGGGTAGACTATGTGGATTGTTCTGCCAAGGCTCTGGAAGGCTGGTTGATGGGCAGTAAGGTGTGTGACTTCTCAGGATTGTACAATCTGATAATGAGGGAGCAGATTCTTAATAACTGTCAAAATCAGCTGTTGCATCAATACCTGGTAGACTCTGATCTGACCTCTCCCCAAGAATTGGGAAAGAAGGCAGACAAATGGGTCAGAACCAGGGTGAAGCAGAAGGTACAGAACCAAAGTGGGGAAACCAAGAAGCAAGATGCTAAGAACTCTGAAAAGGGTGGGGAGAAGGGTAAAGATCAAAAGTCTTCATCAGGCCCCCAAAAATCTTCTTCTGGTGGGGATTCACAGTCTACCAAAGGGAAAGGCCAAAGAAAACCATGGTGCAAGGTCTGTAAGCAAAAGACCCACTGGACCAGTGATTGCACCAAGCCCAAAGACTCCAGTCCAGCACCCACCAATGCCCCTAAGGCACCTGTTCCCCCTAGTACAGTTGGTGGGAGTGCTCCAGCCAAGGGTTTAGTAGGGTTCACCCTGGGTACTGAGTTGGGCTCTGACCTAGTCAGAGAGCTGACTCAGGCTGTGTTAGTCTGTGATGGAGGCATGGATGTGACCTCCACTGTGAGTCCCAGTAATCTGGGCAAGTACAGACAACAGCCTTTAATTAATGGACGTGAGGCTTTGGCATTTAGGGACACAGGGGCAAGTGTCACAATGGTGACACAAGACCTTGTGAATCCTGGGCAAGTTATACTTGGTGAGATGTACCAAGTGACCAATGCTAGCAATGTCAGAACAGACCATACTCTGGCAGTTGTTAACTTCTCCTGGGGAGGGGTAACTGGCCTTAAGAAGGTTGTGGTAAGTGCAAACCTACCAGTCGAATGCTTGCTTGGCAATGACTTAGAGACTTCTGCATGGGCAGAAGTGGAGCTCAGGACCCATGCAGAAATGCTGGGGATCCCTGCAGATGTGTTTGCTGTGACCAGGTCACAAGCCAAAATGTCTAGCACTGAACAGGCCTTGGATTCTGGAAGAATGGACCAAGTGCCTTCCAAGAGGAGGAGTAGTAGGGTTAAGGCAGTGCCTTCCCCTTGGCTCAGGAGGAAGATCAGTCCCTTGAGGGGGATGATCTCAACCCTGAAGAAGGAACTGTCCCAGAGGAACTTGAACCTGACCAGGTTGAGTTCTTGGGGACAGGGGGACCTTCTAGGGCAGATCTGAGCCAGGAGCAGCAGAGCTGCCCCTCCCTTGAACCCCTCAGACAGCAAGCTGCTGCTGAGGCTGCTGGGAAAGCTAGTGGTCCCCATACAGTGTATTGGGATGATGGACTCCTGTACTCAGAGAGTAGAGACCCCAAGCCTGGTGCTACCAGGAGGTTGGTAATACCTATGAAGTTCAGGGGCTTCCTATTGACCCTAGCCCATGATATTCCCTTAGCAGGTCACCTGGGCCAGAACAAGACTTGGGACAGAATTGTCCCTCACTTTCACTGGCCCCACATGTCTGAAGACAGTAAGGAGTTTTGTCGCTCCTGTGTAACCTGCCAAGCCAGTGGCAAAGCAGGTGGCACTACAAAGGCCCCCTGATACCACTACCTGTGGTGGGGGTGCCCTTTGAAAGGGTAGGGATTGACATTGTTGGTCCCATGGATCCCCAAACAGCCTCTGGGCAAAGGTTTATCCTGGTGGTAGTGGATCATGCCACCAGGTACCCAGAAGCTATTCCCCTCAGGACCACTACAGCTCCTGTGGTGGCAAGGGCCCTCCTGGGAATTTTCTCAAGAGTGGGCTTTCCTAAGGAGGTAGTATCAGACAGGGGTGCTAACTTCATGTCTGGGTACTTAAAAGCAATGTGGAAGGAGTGTGGAGTGACTTATAAGTTCACCACACCCTATCACCCACAATGCAATGGTTTAGTTGAGAGATTCAACAAAACCTTGAAGGGCATGATTAAAGGGCTCCCAGAAAAGCTTAGGCGTAGATGGGACATACTCTTGCCCTGCCTTTTATTCGCATATAGGGAGGTGCCTCAGAAGGGGGTTGGATACAGGCCTTTTGAACTTCTGTTTGGCCACCCTGTGAGGGGTCCACTGTGCTTGGTGAAGGAAGGATGGGAGTTACCTCTCAAGCCCCCAAAGCAAGATATAGTGGACTATGTACTTGGTCTCCGCTCCAGGATGGCTGAGTACATGAAAAAGGCAACCAAAAACCTTGAGGCTAGCCAGGAACTTCAAAAGGCCTGGCATGACCAAAAGGCTGTTCTGACTGTTTACCAGCCAGGACAGA
Organism: Calotriton arnoldi; assembly: GCA_963921515.1. Taxonomy (NCBI): domain Eukaryota; kingdom Metazoa; phylum Chordata; class Amphibia; order Caudata; family Salamandridae; genus Calotriton; species Calotriton arnoldi. Next base: position 2,899,636 of record CAWUFW010000747.1, read on the forward strand.
AGGTGTGGGTGTTGGAGCCAGTGGCCCCAGCAGCTCTCCAAGATAAATGGAGTGGACCCCACACTATTGTTGAGCAGAAGGGTGAGGTCACTTATTTAGTAGACCTAGGAACACCCAGGAGTCCCCACAGGGTTCTCCATGTCAACAGGTTAAAACCATATGTGGACAGGGCAGACATGGGCTTGCTCATGGCTACTGATGAAGGGCAGGAGGAAGAGAGTGACCCACTCCCTGACCTGCTCTCACAGAACCCTGACGATGGGTCAGTTGATGGTGTAGCCTTGGCAGGCAGCCTCACTACCCAGCAACAAACTGATTGCAGGCAAGTCCTCAATCAGTTTAGACATATGTTTTCACTGACACCCAGTCAGACCACCTGGTGCACTCATGAAGTGGACACTGGGGACAGTCTGCCTATTAAAAACAAGGGGGCATATTAGCAAGACCCACGTTAAAATTATCGCCGTTTTAGCGGCAGGAAACTGCCGCTAAAACGGCGATAATGAGCTTGCTAATATGCGTTATAGAATTCCAATAGAAGCCCATGTTAGATGTGCAGGACATCTAACCTGGGCTTCTATTGGAATTCCATAACGCATATTAGCAAGCCCATTATCGCCGTTTAGCAACAGTTTCCTGCCGCTAAAGCGGCGATAATTTAACGTGGGTCTTGCTAATATGCCCTACGATTTATAGGCAACCTGACCATGTCAGGGACTGTATCAGGACTGAAGTCCAGAAAATGTTGGAATTGGGAGTTATTGAACCCTCAGATAGCCCTTGGGCTAGTCCAGTGGTCCTTGTACCGAAACCTCACACCAGTGGTGGAAAAAGAGAGATGAGGTTTTGTGTGGACTACAGGGGTCTCAATGCAGTCACTAGGACTGATGCCCATCCAATACCCAGGGCAGATGAGCTCATAGATACTTTGGCCTCTGCCAAATATCTCAGCACATTTGACCTAACAGCTGGCTACTGGCAGATCAGACTAGCTGATACTGCAAAGCCCAAAACAGCATTCTCAACCCCTAGTGGACATTATCAATTTGTGGTAATGCCCTTTGGTCTGAAGAATGCACCTGCCACTTTCCAGAGGTTGGTGAATACAGTTCTCACAGGACTGGAAGCCTATAGTGCAGCTTATCTAGATGATATTGCTGTCTTTAGCTCCACCTGGGAGGATCACCTGGTCCACCTCAGGAATGTTTTACAGGCCCTGCAAAAGGCAGGCCTGACTATCAAGGCCACTAAGTGCCAGATAGGGCAGAGTCAGGTTGTGTACCTGGGCCACCTTGTGGGTGGAGGCCAGGTTCAACCTTTGCAGAGCAAGATCCAGACCATCATGGACTGGACTGCTCCCACTACCCAGACTCAGGTGAGAGCCTTCTTAGGCCTGACTGGGTACTATAGGAGATTTGTCAAGGGGTATGGATCAATAGTGACACCCCTGAATGACTTAACTTCTAAGAAAATGCCCAAAAGGTTCAGTGGACAGTTAGCTGTCAAAAGGCATTTGATGACCTCAAGCAGGCCATGTGCACTGCTCCAATTCTGCAGAGTCCTGATTACTCCAAGAAGTTCATTGTTCAAACTGATGCATCTGAATTGGGGGTAGGGGCTGTACTGTCACAATTGAATGAAGAAGGTCAGGATCAGCCAGTAGCTTTCATTAGCAGAAGGCTGACCCCTAGAGAGAAACGTTGGTCAGCCATAGAGAGGGAGGCCTTTGCTGTGGTCTGGGCTCTGAAGAAGTTGAGGCCATACTTGTTTGGTACACACTTCCTGGTTCAGACAGACCATAAGCCCCTCTTATGGCTAAAACAAATGAAGGGTGAAAACCCCAAACTGCTTAGGTGGTCCATTTCCCTACAGGGGATGGACTTTACAGTGGAACATAGGCCTTGGAGTAACCATGCGAATGCAGATGGACTCTCTAGGTATTTCCACTTAGAACATGAAGACTTAACTGGGCAAGGTTAGTTTAATGTCCCTACGTTTGGGGGGTTGTGTAGGAGAGTAGGATCTGCTTCACATGGGTACCCCCACTTTTTGCTGATGCTTCACTGTTTTTCGACATTAGTCTGGCTGGGGCCCTGCTAATCAGAACCCCAGCCTAGCTGCTTCCTCTCTAAAATGGTTTCCATGTGCCTTAGGCACATCACTGATTGGGATCTGGAGTGCCCTTATAAGTCCCTAGTATATGGTATACTATGTACCAAGGGCATAGGTACCTCAGAGGCCTGCCAGGGGCTGCAGCATGTATTATGCCACCCCTGGAAGGCCATCCAAACTGACACCACAGGTCTGCTACTGCAGCCTGGGTAAGGTGGTGCAAGCACTCCTTACTGTGATATAGGTTACCTATATCACTAAATGCATACACACATATAAACCTATAAGTCACTCCTAAGGCAGGCCTTATCAATCCTAAAGGCAGAGTGCATGGTTCCTATGTGAGAGGGTGCCCCTGCATGAGCCGGGCCCCTCTGCAGCGTTCGGAGACCATCTCTGATGCTGTTTGTAGTGCAGCCTGACCATATACTCTTAAGCGCATTATATCCTCGCGGTAAAATGCTAACTTTGGAATGGCTGCACCTAAACATGTCGTGTTTGGTGTCAAACATCTTGGAATACTACCCCCCGCCAATCCTGGCGGCGGGGGTAGCATTCCACCCTTCTAGAGGGAAAGACATGTTAACTCTGACTAGTCCGGTAACTTCTTTCCAGAGCCCTGGCATCACAAAATGGATGCTGCTGCCACAGACACGAGTCTGGCCTCCTGCTGCTGGACGAAACTCCGGCAGGGGAGGCCTGGACAATAGGTTTCCTGTCCCAGGGAGGTGTGACCACCTCCCCAGACAGGATAATGTGTATTGGGGCTGGGCGGGAGCACTTTCGGGTGCTTTGAAGTCCTGCACTGGGGGCACATTTGGTGTCCCTGTGCATACCCCAGTTCAAACCGGATCAGGGCTTGCAGCCCCTGCTTTGGCGCGAACTGGACAAAGGAAAGGGGTGTAGCCACCCCTCTGCCCTGACCCACCCATAGGTGGGGCCCCAGAGTAGTCCAACCCCTATCTTTGGTATAAAGGTAGGAACCCAGTCCTTAGGACCTTAGATTATCCCTGGACGAAACTCTGTAACTGAATCCTGGACCTTCGACGCTCTACTCACGATTAGAGGACAGAAGAATCTCCCTTGGGGTCAAGGAGTGACTCCCTGCTTGTCAGGCACCAAAGAAGCATCTGTCTGGTTTGCATTTCTGAAGCTCCTGTCGGACGCCGAAGTCATCGCATCACCAGAGGTGGATTCTCAGGCTTCCCCGAGGCTACCCTGAGTCCCCAGCAAAGCTGAGGCCCGTGGCTATCGTGGGTGACTTGAGACCGTGACCCCTGGACACCGAGCACATTTGCAAGTGCATCCTCTTCTGGGTCTCCCAAGAAGTCGTGCTTTGGGCTCCGAGTAGCCCTATCCTCCAGCACCACCTGCACCGAAGATCACTGGCCCCCACTCCACGAGTGTCCTGTAAGCCAGATCCACGTGCAGCGTCACGAGGCTCCTTCGCGGTCGCTAGCCTGTTGGCTAGTAGCCCTTAACGAAGGCCAATCCTTTTCTAACTTGGCATCCTGGTTGCTCCAGGCCTGCCCTCACTTACCCTCGCTGGGTGAGTTCCACAGACCTTGCTGGTCTGCACCATCGATGATCTACATCTTCACCGAGACTTGCCGTTGCCAAGGCTTGTTGGGTCCAATCCGGTCGCCGACACCTCAGCACTCGACAGACATCGTGTACCAGCCCGAATCCTGCTCCTGGTTGCTGACAACGCCTCCTGGACCTCGTGGCTGAAGAGTCAAGACGACTGTCAACGCACCTGAAGCACTCGACATCGGTGGGCATCTGTCCATCGCCTTCCTGGTCACTGGCTAGTGACCCAGACTCTGTCCCCTCTGCTTTCAGGTTCTTCAGAACTCCGATCCACTCTTGGATCCACCCGGACACTTTTCTCTTGGCCGCCAGCAGCACTTTGCAGCAGATCGCCATTCGAATCGACGACGAAACCCGACCCCGAAAGGCACCTATGCACCCGGCTTCCCTGGGTGAGGTAACACGAGTACTCCGGTGCTCCCATGGGTAGAGACTCTTCAAAGTCCTAGATCTCAAAGGGTTTTGTCCTAGTCCTCTTTTAAGTGTCCCTTTTCTCTAATTTCCCGATCCTGACTTTCTCCATAGAAGTCAACGGCGTATCGCGGTTGTGTATTTACACTGCACGCGTCTCCCGTGGGTCCCTGTGTCACTACCTTGGGTGGTTCCTTGTGGTCCAAGCACTTCTAGAGGCTCTAGGCCTAGTGTCTAGTTCAGTCGTGGTTCGCATACCACTTTATTGGTATATGGTTTGGTACGCCCTAGGGCCCAAACGTGTATTTGTGCTATTACTGTGTTTAAATAACTTCTAACTTATGTACTTCGAACTCTAGCCTCATAAAGAGACTAGAGGGGTGTGTTTAGCAATAAATACATATATTTTGAATATATACCTGGTGTGGTGCTCTTTCATTTGGTCACTCAAGAGATTATAGACTGGTAAAACAAGCTGCTTTACATTCCTTCAAGACTTAGCCTGAAGGCTGCTCTCCATAGCTACCACTAGGATAGCTTTCAATAAGGTTGTCTTTAACCTATCTCCAATAAGGGGTTGTTTGGACTTGTGCAAGGTGCCCACTATAATTAGTGGACAGCATATGCCAGGCCAACATCTCACAAGGATCATTGGGCAGAATCTCAACAGGGCTGCATCTGGGATTGCCGTCTTAATCCACAACTCCAGAAAATTCTACGGCGGGTCACCTTCAACTCCCTCCGGGAATCCCACAAACCTAAGGTTACACCTGCAGGAGCTCCCCTCTGCATCCTCCAGCCTTGCCTCCATCGCACCTGATCGGGCCTCCAGAGTGGTGACTGCTGTCTTCAGTTGTGTGAGCTCTTCCCTCATTTCTGTGACCCGCGTCTCCATTTCCACTGATCGTTCAGCCACTTTGCACAGGTCAGTGCGGAGCAAACTCACGTCAAACACCATAGCCTCAATTTTTGCCTGTACTGCAACTGCAAGACCTGAAGCTTTAATGGCTGCCAGGATCTGAGCCCTGAAAGTCTCCACAGTACCCCGGGCGGTTCAATCCTCCCAGACTGGTGGGGCTCTGACAGCACCCTTAGCAGTAAACTGGTCCATTTTTGTTTGTTGCGTGCCCCACATCTGTCTATCCTTGCCCCGTAATGCACCAGGGAGTGGGCCCACTCCAACACTGAAGGTACGAACCTCGTCCCACCACCGCACACCTCCAGAGGAGACCCCCAAGCAGATCCAAAGGTACAGAAAATATGCACAAGAGGCAAATATGAACCAGCAGCAGGTAAGTATGCAGATTCTGAGATCTGAATTCCAATTGTCAATGTCCCAGGGGAGGCGAGGCAATGCAGACCAACCTTTTTCAGGCTCCCGACCATCACTTATATCAAGGATATCCCCAACCTGCCTCCACTCCAATAGATTATGATCCAATTGCAGCCAAAAGCGCAATGGTATAGCAGAGGGACCCAAAGTGTATAAGCCAGCCAGCCTGTAGTGCAGATCTGCCCTCAACTGGGGGTGCAGGAGAATGTGTTGACATCTCTATGAGCCTGCAGCTAATTTTCTCAACCCCTTCTTGGCACCTGTAATCCTCCCAATCAAAGTGACAGTGGCCCTACAACTCTAGTGTGATCTGAGGCAATCCTGGTCCCCTGCCCAATCTATTTTGTATTGCAACCACAGCGAGGGCAGTACCCTCTACGCTGCTCTCAGATCCGCCACCAGGGCTCTTCTCCCGGTCACCACTTCTCGTTTTAGGGCCACTGTGCGACTAGGCCTCCAGCAGACGGGAGCGGGCAGCCCTCTTTGTGACAGGGCATCCGCAATCTACCAACGATCATGCCGAAGGTCCCGAGGTACCCTACAGTCCCCCGCCTGCACCACGCCAAGGCCACACTTTGTTTTTGGTGTTTTGGAGACTCAGGGGTGGCAGGATACTTCAGGATCACTTTTTGCAGGGCCGGAGCGAGCGTTTAGTACTGCCACTCGGCCACGCCCCCCATCTATTCTCATTTTTGATATCATTCCACAAGCTTTCACATTCGGTTCCTTTGGGGATACCAAATATAATGGCCCATACGGGCTATAATATTTGGTATCCCCTAGGTTTCGTAGTGTTATAACTTACCAGGATTCAATTGAAAATGGTGTTATGTTGCCTTGGTGAGCACAGTATTTTTCTGCCAACTGGCACCCTTCCTTGAGTCTTCTAACATCTCTTACTTTGGGGATACCAAATATTGCGGCTTGTGTGTGGGCTGTACTATCTTGTATCTCCTACTTTTCATTGGTTACCCTTTAGCCATTGCCCAACTAAATTTGCCTTTTATTTGATAGCAGATTATAGTACTTTGTTGTATGTTTTATAACATTCTACAAGCTTTAACAATCGATTCATTTGAGGGGGCCTGGCAGACACCACGTGTGGCTCCAGCATTGCACTGCGCTAACCTGAGGCCCGAATCCGGCGGAGAGCCGGGGGCAATGATGACCTGTCTAGAAGCTGATGGAGCATCCATTTGGGGTTGATACCAATGTGGGCATGATGGTGAAGCCCAAATCTGCTAAGAACCCCACCCTAGGCACTGGGGATGCACCAGGCCCTTCCGCCCCTCCTGATAATGGAGTTGGCACTTGGGGCCACTCCACAGTCACTCTGTTCAGTTTGGAAAGATATTGTAGGAAGCTGGATCTGTATAGACTATACCAAAATGAGGTATAGTGTGCACATAGTCCAGTGGAACCCCAAAGGTAGGCAGAGGTAAAAGTAGATAATACCTTACTCTCTATTTATGGTGGTGTGGGCGAGCAGTAAGGCTTTATCCGAGGGTAGTGTTAGACATTTATTGTACAGATTCAGGCATGAAATGATGTCACACACTCAAAGACTGAACTCAGACCAATTTTGTTTGTATAAAAATATTATTTCGTTATTTTATTTCTAGAACCAAGTCAAGCCTGGTGCAGGTAAGTGAAATAATACTTTGCAAGTTTATATACAGTGAATAACAGTTGAATGTAGGTTAAAATGCAGTTGGTTGAGTTACAGGTGAGTCAACAGTTCGAAATTACTTTTCAGTTACTTTACAGATTACTGTGCACGTTACTTCTTACATTACTTTTTAAGTTACTTTTGCTGGCCAGTGTGATATGCCTAGATATCACACTGGTTTAAAGCTTTATTTGGGGCGATTTTTCACCCCATATCCAGTCGCACTGCCAACGGAGGATAAGGAAGATAATGGATTAAATTGAGAAGTATTTTGAAAGAAAAGAGAGTGCATCTCACATTTCTGATGACGAATTATTAGATATCACACTGGGACATCTCGTAGACAAAAGGTAAGTAATACAGGGGCATATTATCAACGGCCAGCGATAATTATCGCTGGCCGTGCTTAGCGAGAATAGTCCTATCGCAGGCTATCTCTGGAAATTATCGCCCTGGTAGCGCGTTATTAACAACGCGTTTCTCCAGGGCGATAAAATTCCAGAGATAGCGAGGTTATCGCCGTTTGCAGGGAACATCGCTGGTTTTCCAGCGATGTTCCCTGCAAACGGCGATGACCTGCTGATACGACCCTGTGGTCGTATCAGCAGAATCCACCCCTATGTTAGGGATGGCTAAGTCAGGATTTTAGCAGACGTTAGATTTTGGCGAAAACGGCCGTTTTCGCCAAAATCTAACCTCTGCTAAAATCATGTGGGCTGCCTTGTAAATATTGCGATGTGAACATCAGCGATATTTGCAACGTAGTCCATCCGAGGTACGCCAGTAACACCCACTTTGCATCTCATTAGAGATGCAAAGATGGGCGTTGGGGAAAGGGCGATAATGCAAGGATTCACGCGATAGCGTGACCTCGCTGATTAGGCGATAAAATTATCGCCGCTTTTCGTCCGAAAACGGACGCAAAGCGGCGATAATTGTTTATCGCCTCGTTGATGATATGCCCCACAGTTTTTGTATATTTGCAGTTTTTCAAGTTTTTATACAAACCAACTCCACAAGATTTTTCACAAGAAAGCAGTCAATGCAGTCCTATGGGAGAAAACAATGTTATCGACTTAACGGTAAGTACTTAGGTTTGGGAGTTTGTTTTCTGGGGTTAGCACTAGGGTTCCCTCAGGGTCAAGGATGCACTCTTCAAGCACCCTCAGCGGCTATACGGCGGCCGGGTGCAGAGTGTTGAGGCCCAATGTTATCCAACGGGGGTTAGGGGGCCCCGGGTTGGTGGCTGCTCACGAGCAGGCCACAAGGTTGTGGGAGCAAAGCTCCTGGTGTTAGGTTCAGGGCAAAGGGGATCTGAGTTAGCACCCAAAGTGCACCCAAAGTGTACCCGCAGCGGCGCAGGGGCGGTTGGGTACAGGGTGCTGTTTTGGCGTCGGTGTCCTTCTAATTACAATGGGGATTCTGCGTTTGCAACAAACACTGCAGGCTCGGGGCGAAGATCTTCTGGAGGTGACCACCGGTTGGAAAGGTACGTTGGGATGCCTGGGGATGCTGGGACACCATCGGTTGGGCCACCCAAGGCCGTTGGACATCGGGTGCAGGGGTGTCTTTAGGTGTCGGACTTTTCTTACCAGCTCCGGTCGTGGTTGGGGGATCCTCCAGAAAGGGGCTGCAGGCGTCGATTGGAGATTCGAGGCAGGTCAGAGATCACCAGATCTCAGGTCAGGATCGCTAGGGAGACCTGCTCGTGGTGTTGGGCCACTCAAACTAGGGCTGTGGGCATCAGGTGCAGAGTGGTGCAGACTCGCGGATTTGGCTGGAGCCAGAGTCTATGAGTGAATCCATGTGCTCACTGGAGACAAAGTCTTGGTTTGGGAAGGCAGGGCAGGTCCTCCGGGTTTTGGGGGCTGCTGGCTGCAGGACACACCGGGATTTCGCTGGAGTAGGTTTGAGGTGGGGACAGGCCGGTAGGGCTGGGGCCAAGTCAGTGGGCGTCCTCCTCTTCTTAGTTGAGCATGGCTTCTTCTGTCCTTCTTCTTGGCTTCTTCTGTCCTTCTTCTTCTCTTCTTCTGGTCAGTTCTTCTCTGAGGAGGCAAGGTTCAGGGTTGCCCCTAAATACTAGATTTAGAGGCGTTACAGGTAGGTAAAGGTCGGGACCAATGGGTCCCTTCCTTGGGGTGGGTACACCCCCTATTATGCCACCCTCCAGTGGGAGGGGGGCAAATGCCTCTCTCTTGTTGGCTGGGTTCCCCCATCTGCAAGATGGCGGGGACTGAGAGTTGTGCTTCACCTCGCCTCCCCCAGCTGAGGGGTGGGGCTGGCAAAGATGGGCACACCTCCCTTCCTCACTTGGTTTTCCTGCCGATTCTCCTGCCAAAAGTGGGGGTCAGTACAGGTGGGGGCCAGTTGCTGGAAGCAGCAAATGGCTGGGGTAGCTCACAAAGACGGCAAGCCTTTGAAGCTTCCCCTTTGTTGACCCTGTCCATCCTGGGGAGGAGGCTTGGCACCTTGTCCCAGGATGTGCATTGTTTTAGACCTCCAAAAGCAGCAGGCTCTCGACCCAGGGGTCCAGAAACATGTCTGGCGGTGGCAGCTGGCGAGCAGCCACTCAGCCAGGACACTAGAGTTACTTCGTTTTTCAGGGGGCATCTCTAAGATGCCCTCAGAGTGCATTTTTCATTAAATCCCACACTAGCATCAGTGTGGGTTTAATGGGCTGAGAAGTTTGATACCAAACTTCCCAGTTTTCAGTAAAGCCATTATGGTGCTGTGGAGTTCGTAATGACCAACTCCCAGCACCATATACTCTTAATGGCATTACTGCACTTACAATGTCTAAGAATTGGTTTAGACACTCTAGCGGTACAGGGCTCAGGCACCTGTACCCTCACCACTGGTAGAGTGCAGCCAGCTAGAGGGGTGGCTTACCTATGCCAGGGCAGTGGGGTGTAAGCATGGCACACAGGGATGTGTGCCATGTCGACTCTTCACTTTGTTCTGCACCAAAACACGCAGCCTGCAATGGCAGTGTGTGTGTGTAAAGGTACAGGGCCTCTAAGGGTGGCACAATAAGTGCTGCAGCCCTTAGAGGTATTCCATAGCCACAGTGCCCTTGGTACCAATGGTACCATTTACAAGGGACTTACAGGCGGCCAAAGAGTGCCAATTAGGTTTTGTAGCAATGCAGTTTAGGGAAAGAACATAGGCCCTGGGTACCTAGTTGGCAGGAACCCAGGGAACACTCAGTCAAAGCACATCAACAGTTTGGCAAAAAGTGGGTGCAACCATGCAAAAAGAGGGCACTTTCTTACAGATATTGCATGCAATTCTGGACACAAAAGCCACACTTATGTCCAAGATCGATGCAGTCTCCTTGGATGTGAACCTGCTCTGTACGGGTCACAGGAAACAGGTGGACGGTGTGGAAGATGCAGAATCCACGTTAACAATGATGCGACCCATATTGCAGGAACTCCAAACCCAACTGAAGGACATGAGGGCAGAGGTGACCTTGCTACATCGAGGATGCGGAGGGCCGCTTAAGGCGTAATAATGTCCAATTCTCTGGCTTTCTGGAGTGCTCAGTAGCCCTGAGTATGGAACTCTTCCTCAAACAGTGGTTGATGACCACAATGCTAGCAGGCAATGTACCCACATTTTTCTCTGTGGAGAGAGCACATCGTCTGCCTTGGAGGCCGCTGCCACTGGGGGCCCAGCCGAGTCCTGTAATTGCAAAACTACTTAATTATTGTGACAGAGACTTGATTCTGCAGTTGTTTTGGATGGAAGGTCCCTGCCACTTTGAAGGCAGCAGCATCACAGCTTACCCAAAATTTACTGTGGAGGTGCAGCATCTTCGCAACTCACATATGGTGGTCAAGCAAGGCCTCCGGGAGCTAGGCCTGAAGTATGCTCTTCTCTAGCATGCTCAACTTAAGGTGATGGATGATCAGTGAACCCATTCTTTCTTGACTCCTGCAGATGCATAAACCTGGTTACATGCCAAGGGAATTGCGAAGCCCATATCAGATGACCGGAATGCTAGTAACTGGCTGACATCATAACTGAGGTGTAGGAGGAGTGGGGGACCCATAGCCGTCCCTTCACGGCACAGGTGGCCAGGTAGCGCACAGGTAGGGGAAGTGATGCTGCAATATGGCCAGAACTCTTTTGAAGCATTGTGCTCAGACCGGGCCTCTGACAGAGTTGGATACTAATGGCTCCATGGCCTCTGCTGGGGAGGACTCCCGGGAGCCGGAGTTGACGTCATGGCTGGCGGATGATCTGCAATGAAGGGTGTTTTTTTTTTCTTTGCTGTGTGATAAGTGGTGTGGACCGCTCACCGGAGACTGTTGTAGACACCTTGGGGCCTCATGAGTGAGGGTTGGACGCCCAGATAATTGGAGCGGGCCTGTGTATCCGTGAGCCCTGACCTCTCCAAACAGGACTTGTATTTTATTACACATTTCTCTTTGGTTATTGTTCATTCATTGAATGGTATGGCTGGGCACTCAGAGGAGTCTTGGTCAGGGAGGGAGGGTTACAAATCTTGTGTTTTCTTTTGATACACAGATGGAGTCTCCTATATATCCCTGTACCACACCAGTCTCTTGATCGTCGATGGTGCATTTCAGGAGACACGCACACTGAAGTTGTGGGCAATGGGACTCGTGGAATGCAATGCATCACTACTTACCACCCATACCCAATGGGCACACCTACGTGCCGCACTACCCCACACTATAACTTGCTGACGTGGAATGTGAGGGGCATGGGCACTTTCACAAAGAGGTACTGGGTTCATATATATCTTAAGCGCAGCTGCATAAACATAGCCCCGAACCCCCCTTGCATGTATGGTCCAGTGAGTGTCTCCCAGCTACATTGTGGCTGCTTGCCAGCCCACACCATTCTAATCAGGCTGGAGCGCACTGCAGCAAAGTACGCTTTAGTCAGGTTAAGGGGCACATTTGTGAATAAGTAAAGGTACCGTGGGAGGTCGACCATCTTGATTACTGCCATTCTGTCCGTAAGCATCAGGGGTAGCTTTATCCATCTGGATACTTGGTCTTCCAGGGATGATAGTGCTCGGCCATAGTTCTCCATAAGTACTATTTCAGGGTCCCTATGTATCCATACCCCCAGGTACTTGACTGGGTCATAACTCCATTCCAGTGGAAAGTCCAGTTCGTGCGGGACCATACTTCTGGTTAGAGGGAATATAGTTGATTTGTCCCAATTTTATCTAAGTCCGGAAAGTTTTTCATATCGGATATACTCCCTTATCAGGAGCTTAGCTGCTCTTCCGGGTTTTGGACATACAGCACCATATCATCTGTGTAGAGTGATATAGATAGAGGCTGCTGCCTAAATCTTAATGCCGAAACTGCATGTTTTTGGTGCACTCTACATGCCAGGGGCTCCATCGTGAGTGCGAACAGCATCGGGGATAATGGGCAGCCCTGTCGCGTACCTCTACATATTGGTATCGGAGACGAGTGAGTATTATTGATTCGGATTCTAGCAACTGGATCAGTGTATAACAGGCCAATCCATTGTGTAAAAGCCTGCGGCATTCCCAGACGGCACAATACATCAAACATAAAACCCCATTTAATAGAATCAAAAGCCTTGGCTGCGTCTAGCAGCACCGCGGCTGCTTTAACGTCTGGGTTCAATTGGATCATCACAGCGAATATCGTTCTTAGATTATGCGTGGTTGATCGTTCCGGGACGAATCCCGATTGTTTCGGGAGCACTAGTGCTGGCAGGAGAGGTCGCAGCCTGGTCGCTATAATTTTGGCTAGTATCTTCGTATCTATGTTCAAGAGTGACAGCGGCATATAGGATTCACAGCTCACTCGGTTTTTCCCAGGCTTTAGTAAGGTTATCATCATGGCCTCCCGTAGGGTTGGAGGGAGTTGTTTTTTGTCGTATGCTTCTACATACATGTTATATAGGTGCGGTGCCAGCAGGTCAGCAGATTCCTTATAAAATTTGCTGAATAACCCATCGCTCCCTGATGCTTTGTCACTAGGTAGTGATTGCATGGCCTCTCTCATTTCATCCACAGTTATTGGTTGTACCAAATACTCCCGTTGCCCATGCAATCACCAGCTCTTCCAGGCATGCTGTTATCTCTTCTTCAGCAGCTGCCTCACGTGGGCCATATAGTGCTGTATAATATTCCAAGAATCTGGTTAGTATTTCACAAGAGCTGTAGCACCTTGTGACATCAGGGCGGTCTACTTCAGTGATATAGCTTTCTGTGCGTGGTGTCCTAATCTTGGAGGCTAGAGAGTGACCCGGCCTCCCCGTATGATCTGGCTACCCAGCGTCTAGACATATGTTTTATTTCTTGTTCAGCCGGTTCATTGTATTCTGTGATTAGGTCTCTAATTTCGGCTAGGGTGTCACTGTTTTGGTTCTCTTCATATTCCCTCTCCAATCCACCTAGTGTTTGTTCTATAGTGTGCATCCTATTTCGCAGCGCTTTCAGCACCCCCGCCTGTAGCCCTATGCATGTTCCACATATCGTGGCTTTAAAGGCCTACCAGAGTGCGCCTGCGGTATCTACTGAGCCCTTATTCTCCAGGAAGTATTGTATAATGGTCTACTGGACACCCTCCTTGAACACAGAGTCCAGCAATGGTGAGGCCTGTAAGCGCCATTGGAAGGGCTGGGGGGGGGAGCTGTAGGGACTACCAAATCTAGCATCACTGGTGAGTGATCTGATAACGTTCTTGGTAAATGAGTTATTGTGTTCCCCCATGTAGCTGCCTCCCTGGAGATTAACCAATAATCTAGCCTGGACCATGTTTGGTGTACAGATGAAACATGTGTGCCTTCCTGAGTCGTGGGGTGTCACATCCTCCATATGTCAACCAGCCAGTAGGTGTTCATGACCTTGTGTATCACATGTGCAGCCCTTTTCCCCTGCCATTCTGTCTTGGCACTGCGATCCAGATTGGGGTCTAAGTAAGTATTCAGATCTCCTCCCTATAGGATTATTGTGGGTTGCAGAGCATATAGACTGCTCTCCACTGTCGATAAAAATCAGGGTCATTGACGTTAGGTCCATATGTATTTACAATGGTAATATCTGTGCCAGCTAGCTTACCCTGTACAACCGTATAGCGGCCCTTATCATCGGATATAGTGTGGGTGAGTGTGAAAGGAGTACCCTTTTTAATTAGTATAATAACTCCCCTTGAGTATGAGGAGTACGAAGCGGCCGCCCTAACTATCCCCCTACGCGTGTATCCCGTAATTTGTTGAGATGAGTCTCTTGCATCAGGAAATCCATGGCTGCGCCTGGAGTCGTGAAAAATCTGGGTTTGCCCTTGTGCATGACTCAGAGGCGCGCCGGGTACATCATTACATATGGAATGTTTGCCATGCAGAGCTTCTTTTTTACATTTGCAAATTCTGTGCATGCTGTTTGTACAGCTATAGTGAAGTCTGGATTAAAGGCCACTTCGTTCCCTTGATAGTTAATGTTATTTTTGTCTCTCGCCAGTCTCAGTACCACATCCCGGTCTCTGTAATTCAATAACCCGGCTATGATGGCCTCATGGGTGCACCCGGTGGTGGCCTAGGGGCCAGTGATCTGTGTGGCCTTTCCACGATCAGGAGCTGGGAGAGGTGTTCCGCTCCAAAAATATCTTTAAGCATGGTTTCAATATAGTCCTCCAGGCGGACTGTATTTGTACTTTCGGGCACCCCCATAATACGAAGATTATTGCGCCGGGATCGCGCCTCTAATTCTTCATTCTTAGCTTTGATTAAGTCCAGCACTTTCTCCATGCCTTTACATTTACCAGCGGTTTTATTTGACTCGTCCTCCACTGAGAATATCCGCTGCTCCGCTGTGGTCAAACGGGCCGCTTGCTTATCTAGCTTTGCAGCCATACTGTCCATGCGCTGCGTCAGCATGTCGATCTTGCCATCAATTGCTTGTAGGCTTTGTTGCATCGATAGCAAAGTGGCCTCTAGCAGTGGAGTCTCCGGTTGCCTGGCCTCCAGTTCTGTGTCTGAGTGCACGCTTGGCGGCCTTGTGGAGTGGGGTGATTCAAAGTTCAAGTGCGACTGTTGCTTGTCCATCTTGCCCATAGTTGCATGTTTAGCTGTTGGTGTTTTTTGTATATTCGCGCCAGTTGTGATCTGTTTGGGGCAAGTCCTGTGTTTTGCAGCACATTGATAAGTAGGGCGACCAGATTCTCAAAACAAAAAACCGGGACAGTTCATAGACATAGAAGTAGGACTACAGTTTGCAGTAACAGTCGACATAAAAGTAGGACTATTTGACAGCTGTCATAGACATAGAAAAGGGACTACAATGACAGCCGCCCCCACAGACACAGATAAAGAATTACAGACGACAAATCAGATGTATGACAAAGACACCAATGGATTTTTAAGCTAACAGCATGTGCATTATAGGATGCTGGGTTTTTGCTTTAACAATGCCAAGAACGGCCTCCAAACTAGTAACTTGCAAAAATGGCTAAAAAGCTTGCTCCATGCCAGAAGTTGAGAAGGGGAAGGGGAAGAAGGAAGAGAAAGGGAGACAAAAGGTACTATGATGCGGGAAGGGCTGAGGAGGTAGGCCTGTCTGTGTCTCTGAGATGAGGGGAGGGATGAGAGAAGGCCTGTCTGTGCCTCTGAGGTGTGGGATGGGCTGTGACTATAGGCCTGTCTCTCCCTCTGAGATGAGGGCGGGGGGACGGGGACTGTGTCATTTCTCAGGTACAAGGCTAACTCTAAAATAGATGCAGTATGTTACTGGTGATGTCCGCTCTGTGAATGCTGCTGTCATATATAAATGTCTCCTGTTGAGCAGCTTTAAAAACACCTCGAAGCAGTGCGTATGCATCCATTCTTTGCTGTGATAAAACCCATGACATCATAGTGCTCAAAAACATTTTCCCGAGTGCATTTTGGGGAGTGGCTTTCTTCAGGGGGCAGTTACTGTCCAATAATAAGCCAGCATTTCTGGTCGTCTGGTTGAACTGTCCAGCACCCAGCTTCCTCCCAGGTAGGTGGTCTGAGTAGTGCAGAGAAGGGTACTACAGCACAGACATGTTGTAGGTCACAGCAACCACAGCTCGCCTCTGAACCTGTATATCTCACCCAACCATGTCCCATGAGACAACTGCACCCGCAGATGTCTCACCACTTCTACGTCACACAGGGCCTTCAGATGTAGTAGAAATACTACCCGAGCAGGCTTGGAGGCTGCAGTAACTTGACCACATCACCACTCGCGCACGACACCCGACAATTCCCCCACACTCCCTTCAACCACTCATGCACCCTATGCCCTCCCAGTGCTCCGAAACAGGGCAGCGCGCTGAAGTCCCACACAGCGCCCTAGAAAGACCAGGTGACATGACAGAAGTACCCAGGCTTTAAGTGGGATGAAAAAACTGGGGGTTTCTCAAAGGGGTGTGGCCGATGTAATTAAGGGCGGGGCTTAAAATACATAAGCTAAAGAATCTATGCTTACCATAGTCTCCCGCCCGAAAAATTGGTGCTTCTGTCATTGTATTCAGATAAATAATACATGTCAAATTACACCTACAACAAGCCAGGACTATTAGCTTTGTCAGTTGTTGCTAGCTGCATAAGATAAATAAGCAACAAATTTGGCTTTGTTGTACACAACATTGAAAATTGGTGTGCAGCGTGTGGGATTCCAGCTTGCTATTGTTTTACCAGATAATCTCAATTGAATTGATCAACTGAAAACCACTAAAGGTACCTAAGGTACATATAATTTAAGCTTAGAATACAGTAAGTTCTACTGAACTTAGAGTTGTGTGTTAAGGGATAGCACAACCCTTTCTACAACTCAAGAGAGTTTAGTAGGCCACACTAGAGTAGGTAGTGCATACACCACACCACACTAGTAATGTCTTTAAGGGTAGGATCTAAAGAATCCTTGCAGGAAGCCATTGAGCTTCCACCCTCCAAGTATGATACACTCCCATTCTTGGAATTGAGAGCTTTATGCAACTTGAGAAAAATAAGGACAGGTCAAAGCCCCACCACCCAACACCTCAAGGAGTTGTTGGTGGCTTATGACCTTAGTAAGCCCTTGGGGACTGAAGGGGTAGGAGCTGAGGGTGGGGCAGAGGAAGAGGACGAGGCCAGGGGTACCAATACCCCCAGCCCCCCTCTGAGACTGGCCAGGAGGGTGACAATGACCCTGACCTGGATAACCCAATCCCTCCTGTGGAAGATGATGAGGATGATCAGAATGATGCCCTCTTTGTCCCCCAGGAAGGATTAAGAGTGTGCCCAGGAAGTCTAGATCTCCTTCTCAGGAGTCTAACCACTCTGGCACCTCCATAGGGAGCTCTATCTCCTCTCACAGGAGGGAATCCTCTCATGAGAGAAGAGACAGACTGGTCCAGTATGAGGAAACTCAGCTGGAAATCAGAAAAAAGCAATTGGCTTTAGATAGGGAATCCCTAGATCTCCTTAGAGAGAGAAGAAAGTTGGGACTAGAGTCCCATGGTGGCAGCCATGTCCCTAGAGACAGGGAAAGGTCCTATGACCATAGGAACCTGAGCAAGATTGTCCCTTCCTACCATAGTGGGGATGACATCCACAAATGGATAACTGCATTAGACAGGGCCTGTAAGGTACAGAAGGTCCCTCAGGAGTAGTGTGCAGCAATCTTGTGGCTCTCCTTTGCTGACAAAGGTAGAGATAAGCTCCTCACTGTTAGAGAGGAGGATGCTGATAATTACAAGGTCTTGAAGAGTGCTCTTATTGATGGGTTTGGCCTAACCACTGAACAGTACAGGTTGAAGTTCAGAGACACCCAAAAAGCACAGACTCAAGACTGGTAGACTATGTGGATTGTTCTGCCAAGGCTCTGGAAGGCTGGTTGATGGGCAGTAAGGTGTGTGACTTCTCAGGATTGTACAATCTGATAATGAGGGAGCAGATTCTTAATAACTGTCAAAATCAGCTGTTGCATCAATACCTGGTAGACTCTGATCTGACCTCTCCCCAAGAATTGGGAAAGAAGGCAGACAAATGGGTCAGAACCAGGGTGAAGCAGAAGGTACAGAACCAAGGTGGGGAAACCAAGAAGCAAGATGCTAAGAACTCTGAAAAGGGTGGGGAGAAGGGTAAAGATCAAAAGTCTTCATCAGGCCCCCAAAATCTTCTTCTGGTGGGGATTCACAGTCTACCAAAGGGAAAGGCCAAAGAAAACCATGGTGCAAGGTCTGTAAGCAAAAGACCCACTGGACCAGTGATTGCACCAAGCCCAAAGACTCCAGTCCAGCACCCACCAATGCCCCTAAGGCACCTGTTCCCCCTAGTACAGTTGGTGGGAGTGCTCCAGCCAAGGGTTTAGTAGGGTTCACCCTGGGTACTGAGTTGGGCTCTGACCTAGTCAGAGAGCTGACTCAGGCTGTGTTAGTCTGTGATGGAGGCATGGATGTGACCTCCACTGTGAGTCCCAGGAATCTGGGCAAGTACAGACAACAGCCTTTAATTAATGGACGTGAGGCTTTGGCATTTAGGGACACAGGGGCAAGTGTCACAATGGTGACACAAGACCTTGTGAATCCTGGGCAAGTTATACTTGGTGAGATGTACCAAGTGACCAATGCTAGCAATGTCAGAACAGACCATACTCTGGCAGTTGTTAACTTCTCCTGGGGAGGGGTAACTGGCCTTAAGAAGGTTGTGGTAAGTGCAAACCTACCAGTCGAATGCTTGCTTGGCAATGACTTAGAGACTTCTGCATGGGCAGAAGTGGAGCTCAGGACCCATGCAGAAATGCTGGGGATCCCTGCAGATGTGTTTGCTGTGACCAGGTCACAAGCCAAAATGTCTAGCACTGAACAGGCCTTGGATTCTGGAAGAATGGACCAAGTGCCTTCCAAGAGGAGGAGTAGTAGGGTTAAGGCAGTGCCTTCCCCCTTGGCTCAGGAGGAAGATCAGTCCCTTGAGGGGGATGATCTCAGCCCTGAAGAAGGAACTGTCCCAGAGGAACTTGAACCTGACCAGGTTGAGTTCTTGGGGACAGGGGGACCTTCTAGGGCAGATCTGAGCCAGGAGCAGCAGAGCTGCCCCTCCCTTGAACCCCTCAGACAGCAAGCTGCTGCTGAGGCTGCTGGGAAAGCTAGTGGTCCCCATACAGTGTATTGGGATGATGGACTCCTGTACTCAGAGAGTAGAGACCCCAAGCCTGGTGCTACCAGGAGGTTGGTAATACCTATGAAGTTCAGGGGCTTCCTATTGACCCTAGCCCATGATATTCCCTTAGCAGGTCACCTGGGCCAGAACAAGACTTGGGACAGAATTGTCCCTCACTTTCACTGGCCCCACATGTCTGAAGACAGTAAGGAGTTTTGTCGCTCCTGTGTAACCTGCCAAGCCAGTGGCAAAGCAGGTGGCACTACAAAGGCCCCCTGATACCACTACCTGTGGTGGGGGTGCCCTTTGAAAGGGTAGGGATTGACATTGTTGGTCCCATGGATCCCCAAACAGCCTCTGGGCACAGGTTTATCCTGGTGGTAGTGGATCATGCCACCAGGTACCCAGAAGCTATTCCCCTCAGGACCACTACAGCTCCTGTGGTGGCAAGGGCCCTCCTGGGAATTTTCTCAAGAGTGGGCTTTCCTAAGGAGGTAGTATCAGACAGGGGTGCTAACTTCATGTCTGGGTACTTAAAAGCAATGTGGAAGGAGTGTGGAGTGACTTATAAGTTCACCACACCCTATCACCCACAATGCAATGGTTTAGTTGAGAGATTCAACAAAACCTTGAAGGGCATGATTAAAGGGCTCCCAGAAAAGCTTAGGCGTAGATGGGACATGCTCTTGCCCTGCCTTTTATTCGCATATAGGGAGGTGCCTCAGAAGGGGGTTGGATACAGGCCTTTTGAACTTCTGTTTGGCCACCCTTTGAGGGGTCCACTGTGCTTGGTGAAGGAAGGATGGGAGTTACCTCTCAAGCCCCCAAAGCAAGATATAGTGGACTATGTACTTGCTCTCCGCTCCAGGATGGCTGAGTACATGAAAAAGGCAACCAAAAACCTTGAGGCTAGCCAGGAACTTCAAAAGGCCTGGCATGACCAAAGGCTGTTCTGACTGTTTACCAGCCAGGACAGAAGGTGTGGGTGTTGGAGCCAGTGGCCCCAGCAGCTCTCCAAGATAAATGGAGTGGACCCCACACTATTGTTGAGCAGAAGGGTGAGGTCACTTATTTAGTAGACCTAGGAACACCCAGGAGTCCCCACAGGGTTCTCCATGTCAACAGGTTAAAACCATATGTGGACAGGCCAGACATGGGCTTGCTCATGGCTACTGATGAAGGGCAGGAGGAAGAGAGTGACCCACTCCCTGACCTGCTCTCACAGAACCCTGACGATGGGTCAGTTGATGGTGTAGCCTTGGCAGGCAGCCTCACTACCCAGCAACAAACTGATTGCAGGCAAGTCCTCAATCAGTTTAGACATATGTTTTCACTGACACCCAGTCAGACCACCTGGTGCACTCATGAAGTGGACACTGGGGACAGTCTGCCTATTAAAAACAAGGGGGCATATTAGCAAGACCCACGTTAAAATTATCGTCGTTTTAGCGGCAGGAAACTGCCGCTAAAACGGCGATAATGGGCTTGCTAATATGCGTTATGGAATTCCAATAGAAGCCCATGTTAGATGTGCAGGACATCTAACCTGGGCTTCTATTGGAATTCCATAACGCATATTAGCAAGCCCATTATCGCCGTTTTAGCGGCAGTTTCCTGCCGCTAAAACGGCGATAATTTTAACGTGGGTCTTGCTAATATGCCCCACGATTTATAGGCAACCTGACCATGTCAGGGACTGTATCAGGACTGAAGTCCAGAAAATGTTGGAATTGGGAGTTATTGAACCCTCAGATAGCCCTTGGGCTAGTCCAGTGGTCCTTGTACCGAAACCTCACACCAGTGGTGGAAAAAGAGAGATGAGGTTTTGTGTGGACTACAGGGGTCTCAATGCAGTCACTAGGACTGATGCCCATCCAATACCCAGGGCAGATGAGCTCATAGATACTTTGGCCTCTGCCAAATATCTCAGCACATTTGACCTAACAGCTGGCTACTGGCAGATCAGACTAGCTGATACTGCAAAGCCCAAAACAGCATTCTCAACCCCTAGTGGACATTATCAATTTGTGGTAATGCCCTTTGGTCTGAAGAATGCACCTGCCACTTTCCAGAGGTTGGTGAATACAGTTCTCACAGGACTGGAAGCCTATAGTGCAGCTTATCTAGATGATATTGCTGTCTTTAGCTCCACCTGGGAGGATCACCTGGTCCACCTCAGGAATGTTTTACAGGCCCTGCAAAAGGCAGGCCTGACTATCAAGGCCACTAAGTGCCAGATAGGGCAGAGTCAGGTTGTGTACCTGGGCCACCTTGTGGGTGGAGGCCAGGTTCAACCTTTGCAGAGCAAGATCCAGACCATCATGGACTGGACTGCTCCCACTACCCAGACTCAGGTGAGAGCCTTCTTAGGCCTGACTGGGTACTATAGGAGATTTGTCAAGGGGTATGGATCAATAGTGACACCCCTGAATGACTTAACTTCTAAGAAAATGCCCAAAAGGTTCAGTGGACAGTTAGCTGTCAAAAGGCATTTGATGACCTCAAGCAGGCCATGTGCACTGCTCCAATTCTGCAGAGTCCTGATTACTCCAAGAAGTTCATTGTTCAAACTGATGCATCTGAATTGGGGGTAGGGGCTGTACTGTCACAATTGAATGAAGAAGGTCAGGATCAGCCAGTAGCTTTCATTAGCAGAAGGCTGACCCCTAGAGAGAAACGTTGGTCAGCCATAGAGAGGAGGCCTTTGCTGTGGTCTGGGCTCTGAAGAAGTTGAGGCCATACTTGTTTGGTACACACTTCCTGGTTCAGACAGACCATAAGCCCCTCTTATGGCTAAAACAAATGAAGGGTGAAAACCCCAAACTGCTTAGGTGGTCCATTTCCCTACAGGGGATGGACTTTACAGTGGAACATAGGCCTGGGAGTAACCATGCGAATGCAGATGGGCTCTCTAGGTATTTCCACTTAGAACATGAAGACTTAACTGGGCAAGGTTAGTTTAATGTCCCTACGTTTGGGGGGGTTGTGTAGGAGAGTAGGATCTGCTTCACATGGGTACCCCCACTTTTTGCTGATGCTTCACTGTTTTTCGACATTAGTCTGGCTGGGGCCCTGCTAATCAGAACCCCAGCCTAGCTGCTTCCTCTCTAAAATGGTTTCCATGTGCCTTAGGCACATCACTGATTGGGATCTGGAGTGCCCTTATAAGTCCCTAGTATATGGTATACTATGTACCAAGGGCATAGGTACCTCAGAGGCCTGCCAGGGGCTGCAGCATGTATTATGCCACCCCTGGAAGGCCATCCAAACTGACACCACAGGTCTGCTACTGCAGCCTGGGTAAGGTGGTGCAAGCACCCCTTACTGTGATATAGGTTACCTATATCACTAAATGCATACACACATATAAACCTATAAGTCACTCCTAAGGCAGGCCTTATCAATCCTAAAGGCAGAGTGCATGGTTCCTATGTGAGAGGGTGCCCCTGCATGAGCCGGGCCCCTCTGCAGCGTTCGGAGACCATCTCTGATGCTGTTTGTAGTGCAGCCTGACCATATACTCTTAAGCGCATTATATCCTCGCGGTAAAATGCTAACTTTGGAATGGCTGCACCTAAACATGTCGTGTTTGGTGTCAAACATCTTGGAATACTACCCCCCGCCAATCCTGGCGGCGGGGGTAGCATTCCACCCTTCTAGAGGGAAAGACATGTTAACTCTGACTAGTCCGGTAACTTCTTTCCAGAGCCCTGGCATCACAAAATGGATGCTGCTGCCACAGACACGAGTCTGGCCTCCTGCTGCTGGACGAAACTCCGGCAGGGGAGGCCTGGACAATAGGTTTCCTGTCCCAGGGAGGTGTGACCACCTCCCCAGACAGGATAATGTGTATTGGGGCTGGGCGGGAGCACTTTCGGGTGCTTTGAAGTCCTGCACTGGGGGCACATTTGGTGTCCCTGTGCATACCCCAGTTCAAACCGGATCAGGGGCTTGCAGCCCCTGCTTTGGCGCGAACTGGACAAAGGGAAAGGGGTGTAGCCACCCCTCTGCCCTGACCCACCCATAGGTGGGGCCCCAGAGTAGTCCAACCCCTATCTTTGGTATAAAGGTAGGAACCCAGTCCTTAGGACCTTAGATTATCCCTGGACGAAACTCTGTAACTGAATCCTGGACCTTCGACGCTCTACTCACGATTAGAGGACAGAAGAATCTCCCTTGGGGTCAAGGAGTGACTCCCCTGCTTGTCAGGCACCAAAGAAGCATCTGTCCGGTTTGCATTTCTGAAGCTCCTGTCGGACGCCGAAGTCATCGCATCACCAGAGGTAGATTCTCAGACTTCGCCGAGGCTACCCTGAGTCCCCAGCAAAGCTGAGGCCCGTGGCTATCGTGGGTGACTTGAGACCGTGACCCCTGGACACCGAGCACATTTGCAAGTGCATCCTCTTTTGGGTCTCCCAAGAAGTCGTGCTTTGGGCTCCGAGTAGCCCTATCCTCCAGCACCACCTGCACCGAAGATCACTGGCCCCCACTCCACGAGTGTCCTGTAAGCCAGATCCACGTGCGGCGTCACGAGGCTCCTTCGCGGTCGCTAGCCTGTTGGCTAGTAGCCCTTAACAAAGGCCAATCCTTTTCTAACTTGGCATCCTGGTTGCTCCAGGCCTGCCCTCACTTACCCTCGCTGGGTGAGTTCCACAGACCTTGCTGGTCTGCACCATCGACGATCTACATCTTCACCGAGACTTGCCGTTGCCAAGGCTTGTTGGGTCCAATTCGGTCGCCGACACCTCAGCACTCGACAGACATCGTGTACCAGCCCGAATCCTGCTCCTGGTTGCTGACAACGCCTCCTGGACCTCGTGGCTGAAGAGTCAAGACGACTGTCAACGCACCTGAAGCACTCGACATCGGTGGGCATCTGTCCATCGCCCTCCTGGTCACTGGCTAGTGACCCAGACTCTGTCCCCTCTGCTTTCAGGTTCTTCAGAACTCCGATCCACTCTTGGATCCACCCGGACACTTTTCTCTTGGCCGCCAGCAGCACTTTGCAGCAGATCGCCATTCGAATCGACGACGAAACCCGACCCCGAAAGGCACCTATGCACCCGGCTTCCTGGGTGAGGTAACACGAGTACTCCGGTGCTCCCATGGGTAGAGACTCTTCAAAGTCCTAGATCTCAAAGGGTTTTGTCCTAGTCCTCTTTTAAGTGTCCCTTTTCTCTAATTTCCCGATCCTGACTTTCTCCATAGAAGTCAACGGCGTATCGCGGTTGTGTATTTACACTGCACGCATCTCCCGTGGGTCCCCTGTGTCACTACCTTGGGTGGTTCCTTGTGGTCCAAGCACTTCTAGAGGCTCTAGGCCTAGTGTCTAGTTCAGTCGTGGTTCGCATACCACTTTATTGGTATATGGTTTGGTACGCCCCTAGGGCCCAAACGTGTATTTGTGCTATTACTGTGTTTAAATAACTTCTAACTTATGTACTTCGAACTCTAGCCTCATAAAGAGACTAGAGGGGTGTGTTTAGCAATAAATACATATATTTTGAATATATACCTGGTGTGGTGCTCTTTCATTTGGTCACTCAAGAGATTATAGACTGGTAAAACAAGCTGCTTTACATTCCTTCAAGACTTAGCCTGAAGGCTGCTCTCCATAGCTACCACTAGGATAGCTTTCAATAAGGTTGTCTTTAACCTATCTCCAATAAGGGGTTGTTTGGACTTGTGCAAGGTGCCCACTATAATTAGTGGACAGCATATGCCAGGCCAACATCTCACAAGGATCATTGGGCAGAATCTCAACAGGGCTGCATCTGGGATTGCCGTCTTAATCCACTCCTCCAGAAAAGTCTACGGCGGGTCACCTTCAACTCCCTCCGGGAATCCCACAAACCTAAGGTTACACCTGCAGGAGCTCCCCTCTGCATCCTCCAGCCTTGCCTCCATCGCACCTGATCGGGCCTCCAGAGTGGTGACTGCTGTCTTCAGTTGTGTGAGCTCTTCCCTCATTTCTGTGACCCGCGTCTCCATTTCCACTGATCGTTCAGCCACTTTGCACAGGTCAGTGCGGAGCAAATTCACGTCAAACACCATAGCCTCAATTTTTGCCTGTACTGCAACTGCAAGACCTGAAGCTTTAATGGCTGCCAGGATCTGAGCCCTGAAAGTTTCCACAGTACCCCGGGCGGTTCAATCCTCCCAGACTGGTGGGGCTCTGACAGCACCCTTAGCAGTAAACTGGTCCATTTTTGTTTGTTGCGTGCCCCACATCTGTCTATCCTTGCCCCGTAATGCACCAGGGAGTGGGCCCACTCCAACACTGAAGGTACGAACCTCGTCCCACCACCGCACACCTCCAGAGGAGACCCCCAAGCAGATCCAAAGGTACAGAAAATATGCACAAGAGGCAAATATGAACCAGCAGCAGGTAAGTATGCAGATTCTGAGATCTGAATTCCAATTGTCAATGTCCCAGGGAGGCGAGGCAATGCAGACCAACCTTTTTCAGGCTCCCGACCATCACTTATATCAAGGATATCCCCAACCTGCCTCCACTCCAATAGATTATGATCCAATTGCAGCCAAAAGCGCAATGGTATAGCAGAGGGACCCAAAGTGTATAAGCCAGCCAGCCTGTAGTGCAGATCTGCCCTCAACTGGGGGTGCAGGAGAATGTGTTGACATCTCTATGAGCCTGCAGCTAATTTTCTCAACCCCTTCTTGGCACCTGTAATCCTCCCAATCAAAGTGACAGTGGCCCTACAACTCTAGTGTGATCTGAGGCAATCCTGGTCCCCTGCCCAATCTATTTTGTATTGCAACCACAGCGAGGGGCAGTACCCTCTACGCTGCTCTCAGATCCGCCACCAGGGCTCTTCTCCCGGTCACCACTTCTCGTTTTAGGGCCACTGTGCGACTAGGCCTCCAGCAGACGGGAGCGGGTAGCCCTCTTTGTGACAGGGCATCCGCAATCTACCAACGATCATGCCGAAGGTCCCGAGGTACCCTACAGTCCCCCGCCTGCACCACGCCAAGACCACACTTTGTTTTTGGTGTTTTGGAGACTCAGGGGTGGCAGGATACTTCAGGATCACTTTTTGCAGGGCCGGAGCGAGCGTTTAGTACTGCCACTCGGCCACGCCCCCCATCTATTCTCATTTTTGATATCATTCCACAAGCTTTCACATTCGGTTCCTTTGGGGATACCAAATATAATGGCCCATACGGGCTATAATATTTCGTATCCCCTATGTTTCTCTGGTTAGAACTTAACAAGATTCAATTTGACATGGTCTTATCTTGGCTGGGTGAGCACAGTATTTTTCTGCCAACTGGAACCCTTCCTTCAGTTTTCCAACAGCTTTTACTATGTGGATACCACATATTATGGCTGATGCATTGCTGTAATATCTTGTATCCCCTACTATTCAATGGTTACCTTTTAGCAGTTGACCAATTTGAGTTGCCTTTTGGTATGATACCAGATTGCAGTCTCTTTTCACATTTTCGATTTAATTCCACAAACTTTCACATCCTGTTCCTTTCGGGGATACCAAATATAATGGCCCATACAGACTATAATATTTGGTATCCCCTAGGTTTCGTAGTGTTATAACTTACCAGGATTCAATTGAAAATGGTGTTATGTTGCCTTGGTGAGCACAGTATTTTTCTGCCAACTGGCACCCTTCCTTGAGTCTTCTAACATCTCTTACTTTGGGGATACCAAATATTGCGGCTTGTGTGTGGGCTGTACTATCTTGTATCCCCTACTTTTCATTGGTTACCCTTTAGCCATTGCCCAACTAAATTTGCCTTTTATTTGATAGCAGATTATAGTACTTTGTTGTATGTTTTATAACATTCTACAAGCTTTAACAATCGATTCATTTGAGGGGGCCTGGCAGACACCACGTGTGGCTCCAACATTGCACTGCGCTAACCTGAGGCCCGAATCCGGCGGAGAGCCGGGGGCAATGATGACCTGTCTAGAAGCTGATGGAGCATCCATTTGGGGTTGATACCAATGTGGGCATGATGGTGAAGCCCAAATCTGCTAAGAACCCCACCCTAGGCACTGGGGATGCACCAGGCCCTTCCGCCCCTCCTGATAATGGAGTTGGCACTTGGGGCCACTCCACAGTCACTCTGTTCAGTTTGGAAAGATATTGTAGGAAGCTGGATCTGTATAGACTATACCAAAATGAGGTATAGTGTGCACATAGTCCAGTGGAACCCCAAAGGTAGGCAGAGGTAAAAGTAGATAATACCTTACTCTCTATTTATGGTGGTGTGGGCGAGCAGTAAGGCTTTATCCGAGGGTAGTGTTAGACATTTATTGTACAGATTCAGGCATGAAATGATGTCACACACTCAAAGACTGAACTCAGACCAATTTTGTTTGTATAAAAATATTATTTCGTTATTTTATTTCTAGAACCAAGTCAAGCCTGGTGCAGGTAAGTGAAATAATACTTTGCAAGTTTATATACAGTGAATAACAGTTGAATGTAGGTTAAAATGCAGTTGGTTGAGTTACAGGTGAGTCAACAGTTCGAAATTACTTTTCAGTTACTTTACAGATTACTGTGCACGTTACTTCTTACATTACTTTTTAAGTTACTTTTGCTGACCAGTGTGATATGCCTAGATATCACACTGGTTTAAACTAAAGCTTTATTTGGGGCGATTTTTCACCCCATATCCAGTCGCACTGCCAACGGAGGATAAGGAAGATAATGGATTAAATTGAGAAGTATTTTGAAAGAAAAGAGAGTGCATCTCACATTTCTGATGACGAATTATTAGATATCACACTGGGACATCTCGTAGACAAAAGGTAAGTAATACAGGGGCATATTATCAACGGCCAGCGATAATTATCGCTGGCCGTGCTTAGCGATAATAGTCCTATCGCAGGCTATCTCTGGAAATTATCGCCCTGGTAGCGCGTTATTAACAACGCGTTTCTCCAGGTCGATAAAAATTCCAGAGATAGCGAGGATTATCGCCGTTTTGCAGGGAACATCGCTGGTTTTCCAGCGATGTTCCCTGCAAACGGCGAGTACCTTGCTGATACGACCCTGTGGTCGTATCAGCAGAATCCACCCCTATGTTAGGGATGGCTAAGTCAGGATTTTAGCAGACGTTAGATTTTGGCGAAAACGGCCGTTTTCGCCAAAATCTAACCTCTGCTAAAATCATGTGGGCTGCCTTGTAAATATTGCGATGTGAACATCAGCGATATTTGCAACGTAGTCCATCCGGAGTACGCCAGTAACGCCCACTTTGCATCTCATTAGAGATGCAAAGATGGGCGTTGGGGGAAAGGGCGATAATGCAAGGATTCATGCGATAGCGTGACCTTGCTGATTAGGCGATAAAATTATCGCCGCTTTTCGTCCGAAAACGGACGCAAAAGCGGCGATAATTGTTTATCGCCTCGTTGATGATATGCCCCACAGTTTTTGTATATTTGCAGTTTTTCAAGTTTTTATACAAACCAACTCCACAAGATTTTTCACAAGAAAGCAGTCAATGCAGTCCTATGGGAGAAAACAATGTTATCGACTTAACGGTAAGTACTTAGGTTTGGGAGTTTGTTTTCTGGGGTTAGCACTAGGGTTCCCTCAGGGTCAAGGATGCACTCTTCAAGCACCCTCAGCGGCTATACGGCGGCCGGGTGCAGAGTGTTGAGGCCCAATGTTATCCAACGGGGGTTAGGGGGCCCCGGGTTGGTGGCTGCTCACGAGCAGGCCACAAGGTTGTGGGAGCAAAGCTCCTGGTGTTAGGTTCAGGGCAAAGGGGATCTGAGTTAGCACCCAAAGTGCACCCAAAGTGTACCCGCAGCGGCGCAGGGGCGGTTGGGTACAGGGTGCTGTTTTGGCGTCGGTGTCCTTCTAATTACAATGGGGATTCTGCGTTTGCAACAAACACTGCAGGCTCGGGGCGAAGATCTTCTGGAGGTGACCACCGGTTGGAAAGGTACGTTGGGATGCCTGGGGATGCTGGGACACCATCGGTTGGGCCACCCAAGGCCGTTGGACATCGGGTGCAGGGGTGTCTTTAGGTGTCGGACTTTTCTTACCAGCTCCGGTCGTGGTTGGGGGGATCCTCCAGAAAGGGGCTGCAGGCGTCGATTGGAGATTCGAGGCAGGTCAGAGATCACCAGATCTCAGGTCAGGATCGCTAGGGAGACCTGCTCGTGGTGTTGGGCCACTCAAACTAGGGCTGTGGGCATCAGGTGCAGAGTGGTGCAGACTCGCGGATTTGGCTGGAGCCAGAGTCTATGAGTGAATCCATGTGCTCACTGGAGACAAAGTCTTGGTTTGGGAAGGCAGGGCAGGTCCTCCGGGTTTTTGGGGGCTGCTGGCTGCAGGACACACCGGGATTTCGCTGGAGTAGGTTTGAGGTGGGGACAGGCCGGTAGGGCTGGGGCCAAGTCAGTGGGCGTCCTCCTCTTCTTAGTTGAGCATGGCTTCTTCTGTCCTTCTTCTTCTCTTCTTCTGGTCGGTTCTTCTCTGAGGAGGCAAGGTTCAGGGTTGCCCCTAAATACTAGATTTAGAGGCGTTACAGGTAGGTAAAGGTCGGGACCAATGGGTCCCTTCCTTGGGGTGGGTACACCCCCTATTATGCCACCCTCCAGTGGGAGGGGGGCATATGCCTCTCTCTTGTTGGCTGGGTTCCCCCATCTGCAAGATGGCGGGGACTGAGAGTTGTGCTTCACCTCGCCTCCCCCAGCTGAGGGGTGGGGCTGGCAAAGATGGGCACACCTCCCTTCCTCACTTGGTTTTCCTGCCGATTCTCCTGCCAAAAGTGGGGGTCAGTACAGGTGGGGGCCAGTTGCTGGAAGCAGCAAATGGCTGGGGTAGCTCACAAAGACGGCAAGCCTTTGAAGCTTCCCCTTTGTTGACCCTGTCCATCCTGGGGAGGAGGCTTGGCACCTTGTCCCAGGATGTGCATTGTTTTAGACCTCCAAAAGCAGCAGGCTCTCGACCCAGGGGTCCAGAAACATGTCTGGCGGTGGCAGCTGGCGAGCAGCCACTCAGCCAGGACACTAGAGTTACTTCGTTTTTCAGGGGGCATCTCTAAGATGCCCTCAGAGTGCATTTTCATTAAATCCCACACTAGCATCAGTGTGGGTTTAATGGGCTGAGAAGTTTGATACCAAACTTCCCAGTTTTCAGTAAAGCCATTATGGTGCTGTGGAGTTTGTAATGACCAACTCCCAGCACCATATACTCTTAATGGCATTACTGCACTTACAATGTCTAAGAATTGGTTTAGACACTCTAGCGGTACAGGGCTCAGGCACCTGTACCCTCACCACTGGTAGAGTGCAGCCAGCTAGAGGGGTGGCTTACCTATGCCAGGGCAGTGGGGTGTAAGCATGGCACACAGGGATGTGTGCCATGTCGACTCTTCACTTTGTTCTGCACCAAAACACGCAGCCTGCAATGGCAGTGTGTGTGTGTAAAGGTACAGGGCCTCTAAGGGTGGCACAATAAGTGCTGCAGCCCTTAGAGGTATTCCATGGCCACAGTGCCCTTGGTACCAATGGTACCATTTACAAGGGACTTACAGGCGGCCAAAGAGTGCCAATTAGGTTTTGTAGCAATGCAGTTTAGGGAAAGAACATAGGCCCTGGGTACCTAGTTGGCAGGAACCCAGGGAACACTCAGTCAAAGCACATCAACAGTTTGGCAAAAAGTGGGTGCAACCATGCAAAAAGAGGGCACTTTCTTACAGATATTGCATGCAATTCTGGACACAAAAGCCACACTTATGTCCAAGATCGATGCAGTCTCCTTGGATGTGAACCTGCTCTGTACGGGTCACAGGAAACAGGTGGACGGTGTGGAAGATGCAGAATCCACGTTAACAATGATGCGACCCATATTGCAGGAACTCCAAACCCAACTGAAGGACATGAGGGCAGAGGTGACCTTGCTACATCGAGGATGCGGAGGGCCGCTTAAGGCGTAATAATGTCCAATTCTCTGGCTTTCTGGAGTGCTCAGTAGCCCTGAGTATGGAACTCTTCCTCAAACAGTGGTTGATGACCACAATGCTAGCAGGCAATGTACCCACATTTTTCTCTGTGGAGAGAGCACATCGTCTGCCTTGGAGGCCGCTGCCACTGGGGGCCCAGCCGAGTCCTGTAATTGCAAAACTACTTAATTATTGTGACAGAGACTTGATTCTGCAGTTGTTTTGGATGGAAGGTCCCTGCCACTTTGAAGGCAGCAGCATCACAGCTTACCCAAAATTTACTGTGGAGGTGCAGCATCTTCGCAACTCACATATGGTGGTCAAGCAAGGCCTCCGGGAGCTAGGCCTGAAGTATGCTCTTCTCTAGCATGCTCAACTTAAGGTGATGGATGATCAGTGAACCCATTCTTTCTTGACTCCTGCAGATGCATAAACCTGGTTACATGCCAAGGGAATTGCAAAGCCCATATCAGATGACCGGAATGCTAGTAACTGGCTGACATCATAACTGAGGTGTAGGAGGAGTGGGGGACCCATAGCCGTCCCTTCACGGCACAGGTGGCCAGGTAGCGCACAGGTAGGGGAAGTGATGCTGCAATATGGCCAGAACTCTTTTGAAGCATTGTGCTCAGACCGGGCCTCTGACAGAGTTGGATACTAATGGCTCCATGGCCCCTGCTCGGGAGGACTCCCGGGAGCCGGAGTTGACGTCATGGCTGGCGGATGATCTGCAATGAAGGGTGTTTTTTTTTTCTTTGCTGTGTGATAAGTGGTGTGGACCGCTCACCGGAGACTGTTGTAGACACCTTGGGGCCTCATGAGTGAGGGTTGGACGCCCAGATAATTGGAGCGGGCCTGTGTATCCGTGAGCCCTGACCTCTCCAAACAGGACTTGTATTTTATTACACATTTCTCTTTGGTTATTGTTCATTCATTGAATGGTATGGCTGGGCACTCAGAGGAGTCTTGGTCAGGGAGGGAGGGTTACAAATCTTGTGTTTTCTTTTGATACACAGATGGAGTCTCCTATATATCCCTGTACCACACCAGTCTCTTGATCGTCGATGGTGCATTTCAGGAGACACGCACACTGAAGTTGTGGGCAATGGGACTCGTGGAATGCAATGCATCACTACTTACCACCCATACCCAATGGGCACACCTACGTGCCGCACTACCCCACACTATAACTTGCTGACGTGGAATGTGAGGGCATGGGCACTTTCACAAAGAGGTACTGGGTTCATATATATCTTAAGCGCAGCTGCATAAACATAGCCCCGAACCCCCCTTGCATGTATGGTCCAGTGAGTGTCTCCCAGCTACATCGTGGCTGCTTGCCAGCCCACACCATTCTAATCAGGCTGGAGCGCACTGCAGCAAAGTACGCTTTAGTCAGGTTAAGGGGCACATTTGTGAATAAGTAAAGGTACCGTGGGAGGTCGACCATCTTGATTACTGCCATTCTGTCCGCAAGCATCAGGGGTAGCTTTATCCATCTGGATACTTGGTCTTCCAGGGATGATAGTGCTCGGCCATAGTTCTCCATAAGTACTATTTCAGGGTCCCTATGTATCCATACCCCCAGGTACTTGACTGGGTCATAACTCCATTCCAGTGGAAAGTCCAGTTCGTGCGGGACCATACTTCTGGTTAGAGGGAATATAGTTGATTTGTCCCAATTTTATCTAAGTCCGGAAAGTTTTTCATATCGGATATACTCCCTTATCAGGAGCTTAGCTGCTCTTCCGGGTTTTGGACATACAGCACCATATCATCTGTGTAGAGTGATATAGATAGAGGCTGCTGCCTAAATCTTAATGCCGCATCTGCATGTTTTTGGTGCACTCTACATGCCAGGGGCTCCATCGTGAGTGCGAACAGCATCGGGGATAATGGGCAGCCCTGTCGCGTACCTCTACATATTGGTATCGGAGACGAGTGAGTATTATTGATTCAGATTCTAGCAACTGGATCAGTGTATAACAGGCCAATCCATTGTGTAAAAGCCTGCGGCATTCCCAGACGGCACAATACATCAAACATAAAACCCCATTTAATAGAATCAAAAGCCTTGGCTGCGTCTAGCAGCACCGCGGCTGCTTTAACGTCTGGGTTCAATTGGATCATCACAGCGAATATCGTTCTTAGATTATGCGTGGTTGATCGTTCCGGGACGAATCCCGATTGTTTCGGGAGCACTAGTGCTGGCAGGAGAGGTCGCAGCCTGGTCGCGATAATTTTGGCTAGTATCTTCGTATCTATGTTCAAGAGTGACAGCGGCCTATAGGATTCACAGCTCACTCGGTTTTCCCCAGGCTTTAGTAAGGTTATCATCATGGCCTCCCGTAGGGTTGGAGGGAGTTGTTTTTTGTCGTATGCTTCTACATACATGTTATATAGGTGCGGTGCCAGCAGGTCAGCAGATTCCTTATAAAATTTGCTGAATAACCCATCGCTCCCTGATGCTTTGTCACTAGGTAGTGATTGCATGGCCTCTCTCATTTCATCCACAGTTATTGGTTGTACCAAATACTCCCGTTGCCCATGCAATCACCAGCTCATCCAGGCATGCTGTTATCTCTTCTTCAGCAGCTGCCTCACGTGGGCCATATAGTGCTGTATAATATTCCAAGAATCTGGTTAGTATTTCACAAGAGCTGTAGCACCTTGTGACATCAGGGCGGTCTACTTCAGTGATATAGCTTTCTGTGCGTGGTGTCCTAATCTTGGAGGCTAGAGAGTGACCCGGCCTCCCCGTATGATCTGGCTACCCAGCGTCTAGACATATGTTTTATTTCTTGTTCAGCAGGTTCATTGTATTCTGTGATTAGGTCTCTAATTTCGGCTAGGGTGTCACTGTTTTGGTTCTCTTCATATTCCCTCTCCAATCCACCTAGTGTTTGTTCTATAGTGTGCATCCTATTTCGCAGCGCTTTCAGCACCCCCGCCTGTAGCACTATGCATGTTCCACATATCGTGGCTTTAAAGGCCTACCAGAGTGCGCCTGCGGTATCTACTGAGCCCTTATTCTCCAGGAAGTATTGTATAATGGTCTACTGGACACCCTCCTTGAACACAGAGTCCAGCAATGGTGAGGCCTGTAAGCGCCATTGGAAGGGCTGGGGGCGGGGGGGGTGTAGGGACTACCAAATCTAGCATCACTGGTGAGTGATCTGATAACGTTCTTGGTAAATGAGTTATTGTGTTCCCCCATGTAGCTGCCTCCCTGGAGATTAACCAATAATCTAGCCTGGACCATGTTTGGTGTACAGATGAAACATGTGTGCCTTCCTGAGTCGTGGGGTGTCACATCCTCCATATGTCAACCAGCCAGTAGGTGTTCATGACCTCGTGTATCACATGTGCAGCCCTTTTCCCCTGCCATTCTGTCTTGGCACTGCGATCCAGATTGGGGTCTAAGTAAGTATTCAGATCTCCTCCCTATAGGATTATTGTGGGTTGCAGAGCATATAGACTGCTCTCCACTGTCGATAAAAATCAGGGTCATTGACGTTAGGTCCATATGTATTTACAATGGTAATATCTGTGCCAGCTAGCTTACCCTGTACAACCGTATAGCGGCCCTTATCATCGGATATAGTGTGGGTGAGTGTGAAAGGAGTACCCTTTTTAATTAGTATAATAACTCCCCTTGAGTATGAGGAGTACGAAGCGGCCGCCCTAACCATCGCCCTACGCGTGTATCCCGTAATTTGTTGAGATGAGTCTCTTGCATCAGGAAATCCATGGCTGCGCCTGGAGTCGTGAAAAATCTGGGTTTGTCCTTGTGCATGACTCAGAGGCGCGCCGGGTACATCATTACATATGGAATGTTTGCCATGCAGAGCTTCTTTTTTACATTTGCAAATTCTGTGCATGCTGTTTGTACAGCTATAGTGAAGTCTGGATTAAAGGCCACTTCGTTCCCTTGATAGTTAATGTTATTTTTGTCTCTCGCCAGTCTCAGTACCACATCCCGGTCTCTGTAATTCAATAACCCGGCTATGATGGCCTCATGGGTGCACCCGGTGGTGGCCTAGGGGCCAGTGATCTGTGTGGCCTTTCCACGATCAGGAGCTGGGAGAGGTGTTCCGCTCCAAAAATATCTTTAAGCATGGTTTCAATATAGTCCTCCAGGCGGACTGTATTTGTACTTTCGGGCACCCCCATAATACGAAGATTATTGCGCCGGGATCGCGCCTCTAATTCTTCATTCTTAGCTTTGATTAAGTCCAGCACTTTCTCCATGCCTTTACATTTACCAGCGGTTTTATTTGACTCGTCCTCCACTGAGAATATCCGCTGCTCCGCTGTGGTCAAACGGGCCGCTTGCTTATCTAGCTTTGCAGCCATACTGTCCATGCGCTGCGTCAGCATGTCGATCTTGCCATCAATTGCTTGTAGGCTTTGTTGCATCGATAGCAAAGTGGCCTCTAGCAGTGGAGTCTCCGGTTGCCTGGCCTCCAGTTCTGTGTCTGAGTGCACGCTTGGCGGCCTTGTGGAGTGGGGTGATTCAAAGTTCAAGTGCGACTGTTGCTTGTCCATCTTGCCCATAGTTGCATGTTTAGCTGTTGGTGTTTTTTGTATATTCGCGCCAGTTGTGATCTGTTTGGGGCAAGTCCTGTGTTTTGCAGCACATTGATAAGTAGGGCGACCAGATTCTCAAAACAAAAACCGGGACAGTTCATAGACATAGAAGTAGGACTACAGTTTGCAGTAACAGTCGACATAAAAGTAGGACTATTTGACAGCTGTCATAGACATAGAAAAGGGACTACAATGACAGCCGCCCCCACAGACACAGATAAAGAATTACAGACGACAAATCAGATGTATGACAAAGACACCAATGGATTTTTAAGCTAACAGCATGTGCATTATAGGATGCTGGGTTTTTGCTTTAACAATGCCAAGAACGGCCTCCAAACTAGTAACTTGCAAAAATGGCTAAAAAGCTTGCTCCATGCCAGAAGTTGAGAAGGGGAAGGGGAAGAAGGAAGAGAAAGGGAGACAAAAGGTACTATGATGCGGGAAGGGCTGAGGAGGTAGGCCTGTCTGTGTCTCTGAGATGAGGGGAGGGATGAGAGAAGGCCTGTCTGTGCCTCTGAGGTGTGGGATGGGGAATGACTATAGGCCTGTCTCTCCCTCTGAGATGAGGGCGGGGGGACGGGGACTGTGGCATTTCTCAGGTACAAGGCTAACTCTAAAATAGATGCAGTATGTTACTGGTGATGTCCGCTCTGTGAATGCTGCTGTCATATATAAATGTCTCCTGTTGAGCAGCTTTAAAAACACCTCGAAGCAGTGCGTAAGCATCCATTCTTTGCTGTGATAAAACCCATGACATCATAGTGCTCAAAAACATTTTCCCGAGTGCATTTTGGGGAGTGGCTTTCTTCAGGGGGCAGTTACTGTCCAATAATAAGCCAGCATTTCTGGTCGTCTGGTTGAACTGTCCAGCACCCAGCTTCCTCCCAGGTAGGTGGTCTGAGTAGTGCAGAGAAGGGTACTACAGCACAGACATGTTGTAGGTCACAGCAACCACAGCTCGCCTCTGAACCTGTATATCTCACCCAACCATGTCCCATGAGACAACTGCACCCGCAGATGTCTCACCACTTCTACGTCACACAGGGCCTTCAGATGTAGTAGAAATACTACCCGAGCAGGCTTGGAGGCTGCAGTAACTTGACCACATCACCACTCGCGCACGACACCCGACAATTCCCCCACACTCCCTTCAACCACTCATGCACCCTATGCCCTCCCAGTGCTCCGAAACAGGGCAGCGCGCTGAAGTCCCACACAGCGCCCTAGAAAGACCAGGTGACATGACAGAAGTACCCAGGCTTTAAGTGGGATGAAAAAACTGGGGGTTTCTCAAAGGGGTGTGGCCGATGTAATTAAGGGCGGGGCTTAAAATACATAAGCTAAAGAATCTATGCTTACCATAGTCTCCCGCCCGAAAAATTGGTGCTTCTGTCATTGTATTCAGATAAATAATACATGTCAAATTACACCTACAACAAGCCAGGACTATTAGCTTTGTCAGTTGTTGCTAGCTGCATAAGATAAATAAGCAACAAATTTGGCTTTGTTGTACACAACATTGAAAATGCTTCAATTCTGGAATGATGAGACTGTGAAAGAACTATAACAGGCCTCTTTGAAGGCAGTGAAGGGTGGTATTGCTGCAGCAGTAAGATTTTTTTTCATCCTGAGGGCAAAAATGGAGAGCCCAATAGAGACCGGTCTCAGCACCTGTGAGAAGTAAGCAGAGAAATGTCCCAGTTTTTAAATAGTGTTTCGGTGGGAGACACTATTTAAAAACCGGGACATTTCTCTGTTTAACCCGGGCACTGCACAAAAACCGGGACATTTCTGTAATTTGTAGCAAAGTGTCGGGACACCGGGACACTGCTCCGAAAACCGGGACCGTCCGGGGAAAACCGGGACGTATGGTCACCCTATCTATCAACCTTCCATGTACTTTACAATGCCTCAGGAAAGCTAAGGTTTTATGGCAACACAAATATACACGGACTGCAAGGGCTATCTAGTGGCCGTTGTTTACAAGTCGTCGCTATTGCAGTTTAATCTCCATTAGTATTGCCTACCAATGTACAGCTGGCGGGAGACAAACCATTTCTCGCTTTCTATGTGCTCACAGCCGGCTCACCCTACATGTGTGGCTCTTACTGTGGTTTCCTTACTCTTGATTCAGTGGGCCTCACCGGGCATGTGTCCTGCTACAGTTATGTTGGCGCACACCCCCAGCACCGTTCCTATGTTTTCCTGTAGCTCAGGCCGGGTAGCGTGGGATCTTTCCGGGCCCATCCAATATCTCCCACTGCTTTCTCAAGAACGCGTTCTCGTTCCTGGTCACGTCGGCAGAGCCACCTCGTTCCTCAGTACAGTGCAAAAATGGCAGATGGGGGGGTTCTCACCGTTGTTTAGGCCTCATGCCGTAGGAGCTGCGCTTACATGTGCACCTCTCCCCCCAACACGCCTATTGCAGGTCTAAATGGGCCTCCTTGGAGATTCGGCTGCGCCAGGCGCCTCCTTCTGCAACTGTGGGCCCTCGCGGGTCGGCTACATTTCCCCACTAGGCCGCATAGGCCCTCTGGGATCCCGGTGCAGCGCACGGCTCTTTGCTATGACCCTCGCCTCCCTGCTTACTTCTTTTAGTTTTTCACCTGCAGCTCCCCCAGGTGCTAGGCTCCATACGCTTGTCATCTCATTAATTGCTCACGGCCTGATATCAATGTGCGTCAGGGACGCCGTCGCTCTCCGCCTCTCTCCTGTGCATCCGGGACCGCTGACGCCGAAGCCGCTCGTGCCTGGGTCGCCGCTGCAGGCCTTCTGGATGATGTTGCACGGTTTATTTTGTTCACCCGCATTCCATGGTGAGTCCCTCTGACGCTTTCCTGCCTCAAGCACCCAGAACGACTTCGCTGTAGGCCAGTAGCAACCCTCCTTGCTTAGTTGCGAGCGCTCTGGGCCGCCATCTTGCCCTGTCGCTCTCGGATGTCGCTGGTCGATCAGCAATTACTTCTTGCTTTCTCCTACGTCTTTGCAGCTTTTTAAACTCGATCGGTGTCTCCCGCCTAGCACCGCACACAATACTGCATTTTAGGGCCTCTGGAGTCTGCCCATGCGGCGGATTCTGCTGGATTTAGCTGTCCGGCTGGCAGAGCTGCACTAATGTGCGGCCATCTTGCCGTGGGCTCTCTAGCGCCCTTAATGGTGCAAGGATTTAACTCATCTTGTATAGTGCAGTCACCACTCCTCCCCAAAACTTGTGGACATCTACATGCCAAATGAATAAAACTTGTCCCTGCGGCAACTTCGATTTGCCCAATTGATTTTTAGTCCTGAGATAATACTGAATCACATGGTTTCCTGAATAACTGGATTTATGTTTCTGGTTGTGTTCTGTATATACGGAAGGACATTGTCCATGTACAGGTATACAACCAATGGCCTGTCACCTATGTAAATTCCTCTATGTGCATGTAGCTGCCTGTACACAAAGGCCAAGGTTTCTACAGCAATGGCAAATAGGAGTGGTGACAGGGGGCAACTCTGTCTGGTGCCACTGCCCATTGATAAACACTTTTGTCCAAGGGGTTCCTACGAGACAAGATCATTTTAATAAAATGCCTAACCAGACCAATTTTAGTTAATACCTGAAACATGTGGCTATTTCAGAGTGTCAAATACTTTTTTAACATCAAGAAAAAGAGACACTGCCGGTAATTGAGGGTCTAAATGATGTATTACTGCTGGGAGAGTCCTTAAATTTAACAATGTTGGGTGGCTGGGTATAAAATCAGTCTGGTCTGGAAGTACCAGACCTGACGTAGGTGGTTTTAGTCTACTAGCTAGGATTTTTGCAAACATCATATTGTTAATGTAAAGCAATTACAGTAGTCTATATGATGCACAGTGGCCTTCTGATCTGTCCGGTTTGAGAAGTGCTAACCACGTGCCCTTTCATGTCATTGTGGGAAGTTCCCCTTCCAGAATGGCTTCTTCATACTCGTTACGCAGTTGGGGGCTTATCAAATTACCATAAACTTCATAAAATGGAATTGTAATCCCATCAGGCCCCGGTACCTCACCACTCTGCAGCTACTTTATTACCTCTAGTAAATCCTCAAGGCAGACACGCGTGAACCTTTCCAATCATGCAAGTGTGATGTCATTAAGATAGTTTGCAAATCTGCTGCGCTGTAGTAGTGTCTCTAGACTGAAATCACAGTGGCGAGAATGCATGCAATTTTTCTAAGTGTACTGGACAGCATTCAACTTTGTATTCTACATTCCTCTAGTCTAAGGCCCTGAGTTTTGTGAGTGTGCTGTACTCCTAAAACCTTGCACTACAAAAACATGCCCACTGGTTGGGTGGATCGAGAATTGTGTTAACCTCAATTTTATGAGGCAGTGTCTCCCAAGATAATGTACAAATCAGCATATCAAAATACAGTCAAATAAGAAAAGATAAAGGGCAGATTTAGAAGTTTTATGAAGATTTATTACAAAAATTTAAAATGTACAATACAGAAATAGTGAACTGCAAATGCAACTAATCTCATTTATATGCATAAAGTCATTGCAGTGAAGGCTCTCTTTAAAAAAACAATACAGAGCAATAGGCAAAATCCATAAAAGACCAAGTTCCAAATATGCAGGCAAATCAGTAAGAACTCAGACAGCATCACTACTAGTAGCATAGGAAAGGTCTTCTGGCTCACCTCCAAAATCAGGCATTTATGAAGTAAATCTCCCCATAGAACAGTATGAAAACTGCTGCATCGTGGTATGAGGAAGGAAATACATTTTCAACAAATCAGAATACAGACTAATAACTTTGTACAGCCTTACTACCTAAGCACTAACCTACTACATGAATAATGAATACTCCCAACCCCTGACCTAATGTCATCTGGATGTGTCAGAACAAACAAGTTACATAACCAACAGTAAACCATTGTGAATAAATTCAATACCACATGAAACAACGGGTGGATTTTAAGGCCCTTTGCACGGTCTTTAAAGCCCTCACAGGTTCTGGCCCAGCCTATATGAGACAACATCTTCAATGGTACGTTCCCGGCAGAGCATTGCGCTCTGCCGAGGCAAAACTTATAAAAATTCCACGGGCAAAGACAGCTAGTTGGGGGGGCAGGAGCTTTTTCTACGGTGCTGCAAAAGCATGGAACAGCCTTCCCCTCCATCTCAGAAGTGCCACCGAGCTCCTTTCCTTTAGAAGGGGGCTGAAAACCTGGCTTTTCCCCTGAATCCATCCCTCATCCAGCAACCAAGTTGGCAACTCTTAGCGCCAGGACACCCTAGGGTAGCAGTGCGCTTTACAAGCCTTATTAACATTAACATTAACATGCAAAAGCCTTGGATAAATGTTACGTTCTAAGTCTATGCCAAAGAGTCTTCTTCAAGAACAGTGTAATTCAGAAATAAACAAACATGACTTGCTTGACTATGTGCAGCAGAAATAAACAGTGAATGTGACATACATTTTTGACAAGATGATGTTGAAACCTAATTAAGGACTGGTTAGTCATAAGCCAGGATAACACATTTTAACAGGTCATATAAAAATAATTTCAAATGCAATAGCATCAGGTCAGTATTCACGTGTGAATTCAAGTGTAGATTAAGATTCTGCAGATTCTTAGTAATACACAATTTTTTATTGTTGGACCTGGCCCTTTTTGAAGGGTTATCCCAGAACTTTTTGCCTTCCTCTTGTATTTTTTCTGACCTGTTTTTGTTGGTTTTCTGACTCTGGGCACTTTACCACTGGTGATCAGTACTAAAGGGCATGTGCTCGCTCCTGTAAGCTTGGTAAGATTGGTCTACACCTGTTTGGCATATTTAATTTGCCTGTAAGTCCCTTGTACAGTGGTATCCTATATACCCCGGGCCTGTAAATTAAATGAAACTAGTGGGCCTGCAGCACTGCTTGGGACACCCACAGATGTAGCCTTTCAAACCTGTCTCAGGCCTCTGCCACTGCAGGGCCTGTGTGCGCAGTTTACTGCCACAGTGACGTGGCATTTAAAGTGTTTGCTAAGTCTGAAACTCTCCTTTACTACATATAGGTCACCCCTAAGGCAGGCCCTAGGTAGCCCTATGGGCAGGGTGCTGTGTAGGTAAAAGGTAGGACATGTGCCTTTGTTGTGTGGCAAGTCCTGGTAGTGACAACCAGCCTATTTTGTTTCTCACTGCTGTGATGCTGCTCCTCTCATAGGTTTGCATTGGGAATTTCCTGATATGTATTTCAGTGGTAATTTCTGATATGAAAGGGGTAGCGTGGCCATGTTTGGTATGTTTGGAATAGTAGCGATAAATCCTGCTTATTGGTGAAAGCAGATGTGTTATTACTATTTTAGAAATGCCACTTTTAGAAGTGGGCATTTCTGTGTGCTTATGACTCTTTGTGCCCTGCCTGGTTGTGTATTCACTGTCTGGTTGTGGAGTGACAGGGGCTGGGGATGGGCATTCACTCTAGACAGTCACAAGGGGGGGTTGAGGTGTGTCCTGCCTTTCCTGGGTGACTCTTAGTTGGGCTGAATAGGTCTGGTCTGCATTTAGAGTGGTGGGAGGAATTTCACTAGCACCTGAATAGGGATGTGTCTGCCTTTCACAATGCTGTCTCCGCCCCCCTGTAGTGTGTCTGGAGCCAGGGCTTTAGATTGAATGGGGGTGCTGTGCACTTCTAAAGTTGTTCAAAGTGCCCCCAGAACAAAGATTTTGTGGGTATAAGTACAGGGGTTGTGACCACACTGCGTGGGACTTGTAACCAGATGCTGCTGCCTCTACAGACTGCACCCGCCAGAAGGAACTATTGTGCTGCTAGGAAGAACCACCATTTGGACTGTCTGCTTGTTGTTCTGGAGGGACTTCCCCTCTGCAAGCTATCTGTGCTGGCCTTCCTGCCTGCTGTTGCTGTGCGTGTGCCCCCAGTGCTCTCAAGGGGGCCTACGAAGGTGGCACCTTGAGCATCTCTGCCATAGAACTCTTGTCTCCGTGAGTCCGGCAGCAGTGTGCTCTGAGCTGGGAATGAGGGTGCTTCCAGTTAGGTTGCTGCAACCCAGCGCAGGGAGAGCGCTGGATTCATGCTAATCGTGGGTTTGCTGTTTGTGCTCTAGCCCCAAGTCGGCGCATGTTTAGCGGTGGGCTCCTGTCCCTAAGTCAGCGCGGGGCTGACCAACATGGTGCTTGTCCTCCTGAGGGTGGGCCACCAACATCCAGTCCCCGCAGCTGCCCCCACCCCAGGGCGACCAGAGTAGCCCGTGTGACGCCGCAATCCTCGGGCAGCAGGAAAGTATGGCACTCTGGTGGCTTTGTCCTGGTCTTACGCGGGCAGCAGTAGTGGCATCTTCAACATCCTGAGGGATGGAGCAAGACCTCCCGTGGATGAACGCCCTGAGGGGTCATTGTTGTGCTCCACTTGTGCACCAGAGGATCAATTGCCAAAGCCCGGAGGGCACCACTGTTACCGTAGATCCCGGGATCTGAGCGCATCGGTGCTCCCACGTCTGCCTTTATTACCCAGAGTGCACCAATGCTCCTACGAGTACTAGCGACATGCCTGGGGAGTAGTGCCATCATGCTGCGCTCCCTTTGTGGGTGGACATGTGTCCTGCTGAAACTCCTGCCCTGGGGAGCTGCCATTGTCTTCAGCAGCTGCACCACGTGTTCACAGGCAGCTGCATCTGGTATTTCAGTATGCAGGAGTGGGGTGGCAGACAAGATTCCCCAACACCATTACCTACATTGGTGCCTTCCCCCCTTTCTAGACAGAACTTACCTTGTGGGGTATTTTTCTGTCACCTGATGGGGTGAAACCTCAACGGAGGCCCCCATTGTTCTGAACACAGGAGACATTCAGGAATTACCATACAACATGTCAAAGAAGTGAGGGTGCGCTGTGGCTTTCATGTTCAGGGTGGAAATTGGTAATTCCTGTGCCTTATTCATTATTGTTGCCATACCAGCACCAATAGGTTGATGTAGGTGTTTCTCCCTGTGTTTGTAGTCATTTCCCAACTGCTTCTTACTTATGCCCTGATTTTGTGATGTAGGTTGTGTTCCCTTACATTTCCAGGACTTGCATAGTATGCCCAGCGGCCATGAGTGATTTATGACCTAACCTGCATTTTATGCCCTGATATTATGATTTATGTCGTTTTAGGCCTTTTAATGACAGGATAACGAGTATCATTTCAGGATTTGCATATTATGTACAGTGATAAGGTCTTTGTGACGTGTTCCACTTATAAGTATTTACTTTGGGCACTAACTGATGTTATGGTAATTGTCTGGTTGGCAAAGTGATTTATGATCTATGTGATGTCATGACAATTGCCTAGATAGCAAAAGGGTTTATGTGATTGTGGTCTAATGTGTTTTATGTATAATACAAAGGATATTTTTATATAACCTTGTGTGGAGTACCTTTTTGTGGTGTGCCTAGTGTGTTACTGGTGTGTGTGTGTGTGTGTGTGTGTTGAACAAACGCTTTACACATTGCCTCTAGGATAAGCCTGACTGCTCTGCCAAGCTACCAAGGGGGTTAGCAGGGGTTATCTTGGGTGTGTAACTTCCTTACCCTGACTGGAGTGGTGGGTTCTGCCGGGCTGAGGTGCATACCCTAG
This sequence comes from Calotriton arnoldi, assembly GCA_963921515.1. Classification (NCBI taxonomy): domain Eukaryota; kingdom Metazoa; phylum Chordata; class Amphibia; order Caudata; family Salamandridae; genus Calotriton; species Calotriton arnoldi. The sequence continues at coordinate 2,944,013 of CAWUFW010000747.1, forward strand.
CCAACCAGAAACCCCATTTCTAACATCTGTTAATACATAATTCCTCAGCTTGCTTTCCTAAGAATCTCCCTTCCTGCTCTTCAACCTCTCTGTAAATGCTTAATGGTTCATTTATTCAGGAAAGGGTGGCATAATGTTGATCCCGTGTATAATCTTTTCCAGCTACCTAAGAGAAATTTCAAGTCATCAATTTCAATGTCTCTGCTTCCTTTGCTATGCCCTTCCCAACAACATACACTTAAAAGGCCTGCCAAACCGTAGTCATCCGCAGCACAGTGACCAGATTGAGGTACAAATATTCAGTGATTGTTTTCCGCAGCTCATTCATGAAAAAGGCATTTAATTAGGATTCTGGTTTAGATATCCATGTTCCAGTGTGCCAGTCCTGCTTACAGTACTGTACCAGAACTATTGGGGAGTGGCCTGATAAGGATTAGCATAGATTGCCAGTGTGCCCAATCTAGGATGTCGGGCCCATAGACACCAGCCAGTAGTCTATTCTTGAGCTTGCATCGTGCACAGAAGATTAATAAATGTATTGTACTGTGGTTGGATGCTGTGCTCACCACTACTGCAGAACTGATGTTCGTAAGTAGCTCGAGCTTGGGGGTGAGGGCCTGGATGATGATGATGGGGCTTCAAATACATTAAACAATGACTATTATAATGCCATGCAGCCAGAGATTGAACACACAAATATGCTTCATTCATTAGTCTTGTTTGCAATAGTCTGTGTGCAGCATCATATCGCCATCCATTTACCAGCTGCTTTACTCTTGATGCTCACAGGATAATGGATAGGGCAAATAGCTACGTTTGAAGTAGAGAATTTATAAAATGACTCTTCCCTTAAAGTTGCCTGTCAGAACCCCTTTCAGAGGGCCAGGGGACATGCAGGGGTTACTGGGCACAATCGTGGTGGTTGAGGCCTTTTACCCCTGATGTCCCGGGACCCGACCTACTATGGATCCTGAGCAACTGGGCCAAATACCCCTTCTGCACTTGATTCTCAGTGGAAGCTGTGGACGAGCAGTCAAAGGCTCCCTCGGGGGAGGAGGGAGAGGGACAGGGGGGGAGTATAGATACTGGTGAGTGAACATGACTCATAACTCAAAGTGCATACAGTACTAACAATAAATCAATGTCCAGACAAATCCTTCCTTTTATAAGAAAAATAAGTATTTTATTTCTAACTCTACACATAACATTTATGAGCAAGAACACAATCCCCTTGAAGTTGGGGCTCTAGTAGTTCTCAGGCAAATCCCTGTCTCACCTTCTACCTTCTAACATGGTCTGGGTGATTCCCCATTCAATCGTGGCCAGATCTAGGGAATGCTCACTAATAGGCCATACTCAAGAGTTCTCCTTTGACTCTTTAGGAATTAGTCAAAAGTGTCTATAGTGCTGTAGCAGCATCAGCAGCGGGTCCCCCCCCCCTGGGCTCCACAGGCCCAGTTCTAGTCGTACCTGCTCTGGCTGTATGGAAGCATTCAGTGGTGCAGTGAGTGCTCTCTCTGTGGATGCTCACAAGTCATGATCCTGTTCTGTGAAGCCAGGCTGCTCGCGCTACATGCGGCAGCACCATGCAGGCACAGGCAATTTCCCTCAAGCAGCAGTGCCAGCTTGTCCCAACGGAGTGCCACTGCTCCACGAAGTTGCGGCAAGTCACTCTTTGAATCACGGGGGTATTTAATCCTCCAGCTCCTGACTGGAGCCAAGCGACAGTAAAACATCTCCGGCAGAGTCCTTTATGTTTGTGGGGGAATTAGTAAGGTGCAGGTATTAGTGTGCGGGCTTGACCAGCAAGTCACAGCTGCAATCTTCTGTCCGGAAAACAACCCAAACTTCTAGCAATGTTGGTACAGGCAGCCTCTTCCAGCATACAGGGTTCCCGCGGTAGGGCTTCTCACTGGACTTCGCTCCCTCCAACGTTCTCCTCTTCCTCACAGGGCACTCGGGTCTTGGCAAGCAGGCAGGCACTGGTGAGCTATGCTCCAGAGGAGGTGATCTTGGTTTTCCCTGGGTGATGTCCACTCACCCAGCAGGTAGACTAGCCGACCTTTGTCCCTAGTCCTGGTCACAGGCAGAAGTCCTGCACAGCTTCCCCTTCTCAAACAGCCCGGCCAGCTGCTTGGCAGACAACAAATTTTGTGGTCTCAACCTCCCCTTCTTCTAGTCCATTTCCAGACACCAAATGTGATTTAGAGTCTGAGTCTTTGAAGTTTTATGTTGGGGTTCTGCATCTTTTGAAGTGTACATTTTTCATTTTCTTCTTCCCTCTTGAAAGACTCTCTGTCACAGCAGGAAAGACTCTGAAGTTGATAGACCCACAACACAGTTCATAGGAGTGACCAGGGTTCACACCTGGATGTCAGCCACAGTGATATGTGCATCAAAAGTTTAATCCTGTCTCCAGGCCCCACTCATTATGATTCCCTTATTAACCCAATCTCCTTCTGAGATGTGTCGAGGCTACTTCCTTGTGATCTATCACTGAATCAAAGAGTACCCTTTTGAATTGTAAATGGGGAGTCTATTCCTCCCTTTCTTCAGTATGTGTTCCACCCATCTCTAAGAAATGCAGAAATACACAAATCTGTCTAGGGTGGTCCTCTACTCCTCATGTCTTCACCAGGCAGGCCTGGGCTTCTCAAAATGGATCCGAAGGTCTTCCATGTAGGGTACCATTGCAGGCACACATATACCTAGTACACATTCACAGCACACTTATTGGCCAGCACTGTTACCTCCATGCATTGTGCCAGTACAGATACAAATACATTCAGCACACACACTCAGTCTGTGTGCACTGTTCAGTACTGTAGCTTTTCTGTATTGTTCCAAGGTGTGCTATTTGCAAACACACGCACTGCCAGCACACATACTCACAATGTGCACACTGCACAACAATTCACCCTTCATGTGTTGTACTTCATGCAAGCACACATACACTCAGCACATGCTTCCATTGCGCATGCACTGCACAGTGCTACATCTCTCATTTGATGAATTCCCCACAGCCAAAAATACACTCACCACATGCACTAACCACACATATACTGTACGGTATTACTCTATCCCTGTACTGTACCTTTCCCAGGCACACATACATCCAGGGCAGAGTTACTACTCTTACACTGTGCAGCACTCCACATCTACCTGACATATGCCATGGGTGAGTACAAGGTGAGTACGCCATGGGTAAGCAGCGGAACGTTTAAAAAGGTGAGTGAGATTGTAGGCCTCACTCCACTGACAAAGGGTAAAAACGACCTGTTCAGTACTACTGATCACTACACCGTATGCTGCCACCACCACATTTTTGCTGTTTATCTCTTGGTGATGGCAATAGCCTTTCACCACTTTGAGGGTAGTGCTTTGGACACCACTCTTGGTCCAACAAGTCTGCGATCTGTGAGACAGGCCTATGTCATGGCACACACACATTATCCGTGTTATCTAAGACAAACAAATCAGCAATAGGGATCCAGACAACAGTAGAGTTGGCTACTAAAGGCAGGGGTACATGTCTAACCATGCAGAAGACTTTTCCACCCCAACATTGTCATTTCAATTATTCCCACTGCCCCGACACATTGTAACCATAATTTCTTAAGTCATAAATGTGAGGTACTGAGTAATGCACCATGAGAAGAACTTTACATTTTAGACAAGTCAAAATGAAAAAGTAAATCAAATTATTATGGCAAAGTTTTGATACAAGAAACCTCAATAAATGAACATTTGCAGGCATGAAGCAAAGGTGAGAAAAAGATGATGGTGTGAGGATGGATGAAATTAAGGTTAAAATATCTTGAGGTGTGGTTGAGGAGAAGGTACAATTCAAGTGAGGTTCAAGTCAGGCTAAGTTAAGAGGAAGGTTGCAGAAAGTGACCGGGGCATTTGTTTGAGGCTGAGCTATGGTTTAGGTGAGGTTGTGGCTTGGGGGGTCTGGAAGAGGCTGAGGTTGATGTTATGGTGATGGTGAGCTTGATGTAAGGCAAGCTTGAGGCTGAGATGTCACTGAGGTAACACTAACTGGATGTCAAGGAAGATAAGTTTAGGTTTAGGTGAATTTGAGCCAAAATTGACGTAAAGATGGATTGTGCAAGATTATCCTGATGCGAGGTTGAGCTGAGAATGTGAGATTTAGATGGAGTTGATGTAAAGTTGAGGTTTTTGTTAAGATTAGATGAAGAGGGGCAACCATGAGGCTGGGGCAAGCTTGTTGTGAAGGCAGATTAAACGGGATTTAAAGGAAGGAATTGGTGATCACAGGTCAGAAATGGACACTCTAAAAGATCACCTTCAGATTCTGGTGCATTTACATTGCAAGAAGATGAATCAGATTTTCCATCAATTGTCCTAGACTTGAAACAAAGGGGAGACCATGTTGGCTCATAATGTACCTGGTAATAAATTACTGACTCAGCTCTTTGCACTGCATGGCTTGTTCATTTCAATCTGCAAAACTCTTTGACATAGTTTCTGCTTTCTGAACTCCATTATCCACCTTCGGAATAATAAGGGAAAGTAAACCTCAAAGGGGCAGTAGTTCTTTTACTCACAAATTTGTTGAAGGTTTGCGTGGACATTAGAAGCCAAGCTAAAAAGCTAGCTTTAGTGTGGTGTGTTGTTACCATCATCTTATATTGCAACTGGTTGGATCACTGATTCTACCAACACCGGTGCTATTAAAATCCTTCTCAAAAAGTACCATTGTAAAAGTGAGCTATTGAAATATATGAAGGCCGATCATTAACCAGAGTACCTTTATCGTTCCATTTCCTAAAGATTTGATTTGAAAAATAGGAATCAATAGTGAATTTTTACTGTAGCCTCTTCCTTAACAATAAAGGCTACATAATTTAAAAGTGAGAGTCTATATGTCAATTTGCTTCCTTTATTACAACTTTAAAGAAGCAGAGGCTGCATTCATAATATTACCAAAGATAATTGATCACGTCATTTCATGTACAGTAGACAGTATCAGTGGCAGTAGGTATTCACAGAGAGTAACTTTCAGCTGGAAATGGTTCTTGGTGCTGAAAAGAAGTACTGTTCCTGATGAACTACGAATTAAAAAGAAAGATTTTTAAGGCCTTTCTAAATTGAGAGAGAGACTGATACATTCAAAGCAGATTAGGTTGTATTCTCTTCAACATGTAAAAGCATCTAGTAGGTTATTCACCACTCCCTTGTAGGTTTTGGTGCAATGATTCACAGCTACCAGTTAGCACACTATGCTGCATAGTGGTGCTCATTGCTTGAGCACGGGCGATACCACCCTCTCTTCATTATGGTGTAAAGGGGCATGATGGCATATATGTGCTCTACAGTCGTCGTGGTGGACAAAACACCAAGAAGAATTGCATTGGTCATTGCGGTGGTGGTTTCCTATCTCAACTACTGCAACAACAAATACATGGAGGACTTATGCAAAACCATCTCTAAATTTCAGGGTTTGCCGGACAATGATGCTCGCCTCACTTCAACCTAAAGTTAGCCATAAAATCCCTGGTTTGACTCTAGCACAAAGAGCCTTGAAGTCGCCTACCCTAGCTCAGAAGCCCTTCAACAAGTGGACCTATGACCCTTCCATCCGCACCAGTCCACCAAATGGTAAGGCCTTCCTGAAACCGCATCCTCTTTACAAGGTGAGGTATAAGTGCTCAGAGGGACAACCATGCACTACAAGGCTCAACTCTGAAGCCAACTACACAACATTAATCAAAGCAGTGAAGGGCCACCTACTTCTTTCAGCCTACAGTCGCTGGTCCCTTTGACTGACCTTCTATGTGTGAAAAGGCCATATGATACGTCACGTGTGAACTAGACATGCCATATGCATGTAAATGAATCTTAAAGTGCTTGTGCACAGAAAGGGTGATACATACATAAATATTTCCTGCAATACTTATGCTAACAATGAGCAATGCTTAATTTCTTGCAATGCTTATGCAAATAATAAATCACTCCTTCAATGCCTGTGTGAGCAATTCCTGCAATGCCTATACAAACAATAAGCAATTCCTGCAATGCCTCCATAAACAATTTTTGCAATGGGTGTGTGTACATTTCCTGCAAGCAATAAATAATTCCTGCAATGCATGTGTAAACAATCCTGCAAAACTTCTGAAAACGAGTCCTGCAATGCATGACTGAGGCCTGCAATGAACAATTCCAACAACGTGCGCTTAAAGAAGCGCCCAGAGCAAGGGCGTAGTGAATATCAGCTTAAGCGAGGTTGCCAGTAGGGCAGAATACATTTTTTTATGGCCCCTTATTATCTGTCATCTGTGGTTCGTAGTACTGGAAGAATAATTACCATGACACAGGTGTGTGATAGGGGCCAAGGGTTGCAAAAGTAGCCAAAAAACAGTGACAGACAGAAAGAGAAAGTATGTAAACGGTAAAGAAAAAATAAGTCAGAGCAAATAAAGTGAGAGAGTGGAATGAAGGAAGGAGAATACAATGCAAATAAGAAGAGAAAGATAGAAAATAAAAAGAGAGCAGAATGGAAAAAGGCTCAAAAGAAGAAAGAAAGATGGAAAGAAATAAAAAAGGACGAAGGAAGAAGATGGAAGGAACAAATAAAACGAAAAATGGAAGGAGAAAAAGAAATAAGGAGAGCTGGAAAATAGAATGAAATAATGGAAAGAAGAAATGGAAGACAGAAGTAAGGGCAAAGGAAGGAAAAAAGAGGAAGTATTAAATTGAAGGAATACATAAAAAGGATAGAATCAAGGGCGGAAGGAAGGATGAAAGGATGATAAGAAGAACAGAAGGAACAAGAAAATAATGAATTACAAAAAGGATGGAAGAAGGAAAGTAAATGACAGTTAATATAAACAAGGTCAGAAAGATAAAAAAAACAATGAGAGATGGAACGAAAGAAGTATGGACAGATAGAAAGAAAGATGAAAGAGGAATGAAAGAAGAACGCAAAAAATATAAATACATGTTAATAGAAAGCATTAAAGATGGATGGAAAGGAGGACAGGATAAAAGAAAAAACGAAAGAAAAAAAGGAAAGAAAAAATCAATACAAGTTAAATGCATTTTTTTTTTACCAAAGTCCTTTAGATTCCTGTTTATAAAATGCAGGGGCATATTATCAAGGATTAGCGATATTTATCGCTAACCGCGCCTAGCGCGTTTTTTGTTAACGCCGCCTATCGCTGGAAATTATCGCTGAGATAACACCCTATTAGTAAGGTTTATCTCCATAGCGATAATATTTCCAGCAATAGCGGCAAAATGCGAGAATATCGCTGGAAAACCAGCGATATTCTCGCATTAACGCAATGGTGGATTTAGCCTGACAATCCACCCCCCATGCTACAAACAGGTAAGTCACCCTCAGTAGCAGGTGTAAAAATCTAGCGATAAACGCGCTTAGCGCAATTTATTTTATCGCTCGCCTGCCTTGCTAATAGGGGGTAGTTGTGTTAGCGACTGTTTTCAGTCGCTTTTAGTAGGGAACGCCTACCTTGCATGTCATTAGCGATAATTATCGCTGACATGCAAGGCGATGTGAAAACCGGCCGCTATCGCTTGAAAGCTGTCGCTAACGCCTGTTAGCGACAGCTTGCTAATAGGGCGATAAAAATATCGCCGCTTTAGCGGAGAAAAGTGCAGCTAAAGCGGCGATAAAGCCCTTGATAATATGCCCCGCAATCTTTTGCACATTTTCCTTGAGTGAACAATATTCTCTGGCTCTTATAGCAAAATTTGAGATCACTCACTTTGATCCATTTTATTTTCCTGGCTACACCCTCGGCCTCAGTGCACACTCTAAAGTGCCCCTGTGCAGAGCACAAGCTCTAGGTAGGTGCCTCTCCTGTAGTCTCTTTCCTAGATTTATCACGCTTGGCTACTGACATACTTTAATTAATAAAACTGCCGAAGGATTCTTTACGAGCCATCCTCTGCTCGGAGTGCTGCTGTTTCTGTCTGCCGAGCCAGGCCTGAGATGCCACTCGCCTTGAGGGGGCGTGGCTACAGAAGAGCAGTCCGAGCTGGCCAATAGGGCAGAGCTCCGAAGACAGCTGAAGCGCAGGGGATACACGATCCCGAGGGGATACCAGATATTACACAACACCGGCCACCTGCTCCTTACTCACAGTGTTGTCTTTCTCAGTGCTTAAGTTGCAAAAGAATGAGTGCTGGTGCCCAAAGCTCTGCTCAGAAGCTCGAGGACATTGCTATTTAATGTCGGCACGCTGAATATTAAGGCTGCATAGTCTTGAATTCCTCTTGTGCATCTTTAATGCACTAACATACACTCACTGCACCTTTATCTTACTCTTGCTCGTTCCTGCTTTCTCCCTTTGTGACGTTCTTTCCTTCTTTCTCTTGCTCCGTCTTTCCACTTTGTTTTCCCTCTTTTTCTCTCAGTAAATGTCTGCAAAAAAGAGTGCTGTTGTGCCCCACCGGCAAGCACCAGCTCAAATTAGGCACTGGTCTTTATGTGTATCTGGTACCCTACCCTGGCGGATTTCCTATTTTTCATTACCATAGCCATTGTTTGGCGCCTCAAGTTATGATCTTTTAAAAATGTTTTTAACTGTTGTGTTGATAAGTACCACTACATTTATTAAACAATGAAGCTGTCTTCCCAGACGCAATGTTAGCAGTCCGATTTTTCTTTTGTTTGTGTTGAACTCAGTATGTGACATTTTTCTGTACATTTTACACCTACCATCCCTTCGGACTCACAGATATCTATTGAATTGCTGATACCGATTATTTAATTGCATTATGCTAATTATTATAACAATCCATTATTTTCGGTTTATTTCATTATTATGATAGAGGGCCTCTGGCTGGTTTACTAATATTTTCATAGCTATGATGCTGTTTTTTTTCATTTTTTTCTTGTGTGTATTCACATATAAGACTGTAAGAATTCACATGCAATTGTTCACACACTAAGGGCTTATGATAGCGGGCACTTAGGAGACTGCCTGACAAGCAGGTGGTTGTCCGACCACCCAATTGCGATGCAACTGCCGGGCTGGCAGTCACAGGGGGATATTCTCAAGAACGTGCTATAAACATCACCAAAATAGGCTTACGCAATTTTTCATATCGCCGTCTATCGCGGGAAAATAACTCTGTGTCAACGTCGTATTCTCAACACGGCGATAACATGCGATAGTTTCCCTATAAAGCCTCAAATGTGCGCGATACAACTACCGCGACGGCGATAAAAAAGGAAATCCGAACGTGAAAAAAGTTGCGATGTGCCCAACTGCGATAAAAAATTCCGCGATAAGCAGCGCCAGGCCTGCAAGTCACACAAGTCAGGCGGGAAAAACCACTATAAAAGCGGCAAACAAAAACACAACCAAGACACAAACAACCGCGAAGCACCATGGAGGTAGCCAGAGCAAGTACAGAGGACAACCAGAACCGCACAAGCCCCACGGAGGACCAGCCTGGGACTGTAGGAGAGTAGGATCTGCTTCACATGGGTACCCCCACTTTTTGCTGATGCTTCACTGTTTTTCGACATTAGTCTGGCTGGGGCCCTGTGTTAAAACGAAGAATGATGCGCAGGCAAGTCTTGTAGGGAAAGGTAGTTGATTTATTCATCAGGTTACTTCTTCAGTTACAGGTTACAGGAAGATGGTAAGATCCATATTATGCCCCACCAGGAGCAGCCTCCCTGCTGCTCAGCCCATCCATTCCAACTGATTCCTCCTCAAGCACAAACACTCTCAACATTCCGATGACCTCACCATTGGCTGAGCAGCCAGGCAGAGAACCACTGTAGGGAGAGTGCATTGGGTAATTAGTACATTACAACACATCTCCCCCCTTATAGTGATCGAAAACATTAAAAATGTATGAGGATGATAAAACACACATATGTCAGCAAAGGAGGATGCATTAACAACAAAATAATTATACATCACCCCCGCCCCCAAAGTGATCATTAACAATCAAATGTATGGAGATAGTAAAACACACATCTGACAGCAAAGGAGGATGCATAAAGACACAAAAACAATATAATACATCCTCCCCCCTTATAATGATCATAAACCAACAAAGAATGCAAGATAAAGAGATACATTCTTAAAGACAGTGGATGCTATCCACCATAACTCACACTACAAACTACGGGTACCACACCACCACACCACACAGAGTACCCATTGCGCCTCATGGTAAAGCATAACCCTCTACTGCACATACTAATGGTAGGACAGGTCTAACCTCAAAGAAAAGGAATAAGACTCAACCCATACCAAAACAGGGTAACTTTAAACCCAAAACACTCTCGAAACATAGTATGGGTATTTTAAACCCAAAACAAATTCAGGGTATACTTAAACCCAAAGCAAATCCAGGGTATCCTTAAACCCAAAGCAAATCCAGGGTATCTTTTAAACTCAAAGCAAATCCAGGGTATCGTTTAAACCCAAAGCAAATCCAGGGTATCCTTAAACCCAAAACACTCTCGCAACATACTATGGGTATCCTTAAACCCAAAGCAAATCCAGGGTATCTTTTAAACCCAAAGCAAATACAGGGTATCTTTTAAACCCCAAGCAAATCCAGGGTATCCTTAAACCCAAAACATACTGACCAAAACATGGAATTCAGAAAAATCTAGCACACATGCGCACAGTCATAACACAAGGGAGAAGCACACATGCGCACAGTCATGACACAAAGGAACCAGTCAGGGTATCACTAACCCCTAAGATAGATAGTAGGTAAGATCAAACCCACCTTGTGAATACCACACTGACTGGACCAAAACACATCCCCTCACATTAGATTGGAAAGTCTGAGAAAACGCAGAAAGTACCACCCCATAGAAATCAGTGAAGATGTTAAGTTCCCCACAAACCCCAAACAGGAGAATATTTTGTTGCAGTTGAAGAGAAATTTGTGTGTTCATAACTATGAGAAATCAGCACAAGTCACGTAAACATCTTCTTCAAAATGAACATCTTCATCAGAAGATATGCAACGATGATGAAGGTGGCTCAACAGAACACAGCTTGCAGGCACAAGGAAACAGAAACCTCTTCAAGATCAGCTCTCAGGAAATGCCCAAATCAGTTACTCATCTGATGCAGCAATATCGTGGGCAGATTGCATAAAAAATAAATTGAAAAGTACTCACAACGTCGTGACCGCTTTAAAAGGCAAAGGAATTCATCTCATAGAGCAAAAATGGCGTCACTTACAACTTTGCAGGAGTCCGGTGCAGACTAAACAATGGAATAAAACCTTGCTGCTCTGTAACAACGATGTTCCCAATACTTTATTGTTCTTGACAACCTAAAAAAAAAACATGGTTGGCAAAATGGGCAACCGTGTTGCAAAACTTATCTTACTGCGTGGCTCCAATCATGCAGTGGCGCCTCCAAACGAAAGATGGCGGCACGCACTTGACGGTGAGCCGGATGGCTCACTGCACGTCTGTGTATGCGAGGTCCAGAATCCACAAGACACAGCTTAGCGAACATCGAGGAACGTCCAGGGGATCCATGGAAACATCACAAGACACTGAGACGCAGGTAAAACTGCGCGCGCTAAACATGACACGCGCCTGGTTTTAAACTGGTTTTAAACTGCCACGCGAGTTGGAGAAAAGTTGCCTGTGTCTATAAACAATGTATAGACCCAAAGTGGAAATGTTGCACTAGACACTGCACACAACGCACAGTACAGTCGGCAATCTGAAGAAAGTATGCAGGGAAAACTCAGTAGCGCACACAATGCTTTTCACCCAGGGAGTGAGGGAAATCCATCTTCTCTGACCAACTTGTCCCAAAAGATGTAAGATGGAGTAGCTCAACCTGACTGGAAGCATGAAAACTCCAGATGGCAGACACTACTAACGCTGCAACATATGCCACTCATAGGAAATCCTCAAAACAGACGCTCCTCCACAAGGCAGGCAAAAGAGTCTCCACAGTCCTTCTCCATTAAGGCGGCAGCAGGGGCACTGATAGTACAAACACATAAGCAGGTTGGAATTCTATACAGCTCTTGACAACTTCCTTTACAGGGGCACCTAGCCCATGCAGCAAAACAGGACACAGACACCTCTTCCAAGTTACAGCAGGAACTGGCAGGCCCAGGTAAGGGCTGACCGTTCACAGGTGATGAGATTGTAGGAAAGTCACTTTGTGGAAAAGAAACACCTTATTCCTCAAGGCTGTTAGCTGTTAGGCTAGTTACTTGTTAGGGGAACACTCACCCAAGTTCAGCAGGCACTGGCACGTCCACGATGGGGCCGACCGGTCTTTTGGTCACTGGTGGGGCTTCAGGACTGCCAGCTTGCTTCTTCCAAATGCGCTTCTTTAGTTTCTTAGGTACCAGTCCATTCAAGGTAGCTCACGTAGGTTCTTTCAGATCGTCGCCAGTGTTAAAACGAATTATGATGCGCAGGCAAGTCTTGTAGGGAAAGGTAGTTGATTTATTCATCAGGTTACTTCTTCAGTTACAAGTTACAGGAAGATGGTAAGATCCATATTATGCCCCACCAGGAGCAGCCTCCCTGCTGCTCAGCCCATCCATTCCAACTGATTCCTCCTCAAGCACAAACACTCTCAACATTCCGATGACCTCACCATTGGCTGAGCAGCCAGGCAGAGAACCACTGTAGGGAGAGTGCATTGGGTAATTAGTACATTACAACACCCTGCTAATCAGAACCCCAGCCTAGCTGCTTCCTCTCTAAAATGGTTTCCATGTGCCTTAGGCACATCACTGATTGGAATCTGGAGTGCCCTTATAAGTCCCTAGTATATGGTATACTATGTACCAAGGGCCTAGGTACCTCAGAGGCCTACCAGGGGCTGCAGCATGTATTATGCCACCCCTGGAAGGCCATCCAAACTGACACCACAGGTCTGCTACTGCAGCCTGGGTAAGGTGGTGCAGGCACCCCTTACTGTGATATAGGTTACCTATATCACTAAATACATACACACATATAAACCTATAAGTCACTCCTAAGGCAGGCCTTATCAATCCTAAAGGCAGAGTGCATGGTTCCTATGTGAGAGGGTGCCCCTGCATGAGCAGGGCCCCTCTGCAGCGTTCGGAGACCCTTCTCTGATGCTGTTTGTAGTGCAGCCTGACCATATACTCTTAAGCGCATTATAACCTCGCGTTAAATGCTAACTTTGGAATGGCTGCACCTAAACATGTCGTGTTTGGTGTCAAACATCTTGGAATACTACCCCCCGCCAATTCTGGCGGCGGGGTAGCATTCCACCCTTCTAGAGGGAAAGACATGTTAACTCTGACTAGCCCGGTAACTTCTTTCCAAAGCCCTGGCATCACAAAATGGATGCTGCTGCCACAGACACGAGTCTGGCCTCCTGCTGCTGGACGAAACTCCGGCAGGGAGGCCTGGACAATAGGTTTCCTGTCCCAGGGAGGTGTGACCACCTCCCCAGACAGGATAATGTGTATTGGGGCTGGGCGGGAGCACCATCTGTGTGCTTTGAAGTCCTGCACTGGGGGCGCATTTGGTGTCCCTGTGCATACCCCAGTTCAAACCGGATCAGGGGCTTCCGGCCCCTGCTTTGGCGCGAACTGGACAAAGGGAAAGGGGTGTAGCCACCCCTCTGCCCTGACCCACCCATAGGTGGGGCCACAGAGTAGTCCAACCCCTATCCTTAGTATAAGTATAGGAACCCAGTCCTTAGGACTTTAGATTATCCCTGGACGAAACTCTGAAACTGAATCCTGGACTTCCACGCTCTACTCACGATTAGAGGACAGAAGAATCTCCCTTGGGGTCAAGGAGTGACTCCCCTGCTTGGCAGGCACCAAAGAAGCATCTGTCCGGTTCGCATTTCTGAAGCTCCCGTCGGACGCCGAAGTCATCGCATCACCAGAGGTGGATTCTCAGACTTCCCGAGGCTACCCTGAGTCCCCAGCAAAGCTGAGGCCCGTGGCTATCGTGGGTGACTTGAGACTGTGACCCCTGGACACCGAGCACATTTGTAAGTGCATCCTCTTCTGGGTCTCCCAAGAAGTCGTGCTTTGGGCTCCGAGTAGCCCTAGCCTCCAGCACCAACTGCACTGAAGATCACTGGCCCCCACTCCACGAGTGTCCTGTGAGCCAGATCCACGTGCAGCGTCACGAGGCTCCTTCGCGGTCACTAGCCCATTGGCTAGTAGCCCTTAACGAAGGCCAATCCTTTTCTAACTTGGCATCTTGGTTGCTCCAGGCCTGCCCTCACTTACCGTCGCTGGGTGAGTTCCCCAGACCTTGCTGGTCTGCACCATCAACGATCTTCCTCTGCATCGAGACTTGCCGTTGCCAAGGCTTGTTGGGTCCAATCCGGTCGCCAACACCTCAGCACTCAATAGACATCGTGTACCAGCCCGAATCCTGCTCCTGGTTGCCGACAACACCTCCTGGACCTCGTGGCTGAAGAGTCAAGACGACTGTCAACGCACCTGAAGCACTCGACATCGGTGGGCATTTGTCCATCGCCTTCCTGGTCACTGGCTAGTGATCCAGACTCTTTCCCCTCTGCTTTCAGGTTCTTCAGAACTCCGATCCACTCTTGGATCCACCCGGACACTTTTCACTTGGTCGCCAGCAGCACTTTGCAGCAGATCGCCATTCAAATCGACGGCGAAACCCGACCCCGAAAGGCACCTATGCACCCGGCATCCCTGGGTGAGGTAACACGAGTACTCCGGTGCTCCCGTGGGTAGAGACTCTTCAAAGTCCTAGATCTCAAAGGGTTTGGTCCAAGTCCTCTTTTAAGTGTCCCTTTTCTCTAATTTCCCGATCACGACTTTCTCCATAGAAGTCAACGGCGTATCGCGGTTGTGTATTTACACTGCACGCGTCTCCCGTGGGTCCCCTGTGTCACTACCTTGGGTGGTTCCTTGTGGTCCAAGCACTTCTAGAGGCTCTAGGCCTAGTGTCTAGTTCAGTCGTGGTTCTTATACCACTTTATTGGTATATGGTTTGGTACGCCCCTAGGGCCCAAACGTGTATTTGTGCTATTACTGTGTTTAAATAACTTCTAACTTATGTACTTTGAACTCTAGCCTCATAAAGAGACTAGACGGGTGTGTTTAGCAATAAATACATATATTTTGAATATATACCTGGTGTGGTGCTCTTTCATTTGGTCACTCAAGAGATTATAGACTGGTAAAACAAGCTGCTTTACATTCCTTCAAGACTTAGCCTGAAGGCTGCTCTCCATAGCTACCACTAGGATAGCTTTCAATAAAGGTTGTCTTTAACCTATCTCCAATAAGAGGTTGTTTGTACTGGTGCAAGGTACCCACTATAATTAGTGGACAGCATATACCAGGCCAACTTCTCACATTGGTGGCAGCGGTGGGATTCCAGCTTGCTATTGTTTTACCAGATAATCTCAATTGAATTGATCAACTGAAAACCACTAAAGGTACCTAAGGTACATATAATTTAAGCTTAGAATACAGTAAGTTCTACTGAACTTAGAGTTGTGTGTTAAGGGATAGCACAACCCTTTCTACAACTCAAGAGAGTTTAGTAGGCCACACTAGAGTAGGTAGTGCATACACCACACCACACTAGTAATGTCTTTAAGGGTAGGATCTAAAGAATCCTTGCAGGAAGCCACTGAGCTTCCACCCTCCAAGTATGATACACTCCCATTCTTGGAATTGAGAGCTTTATGCAACTTGAGAAAAATAAGGACAGGCCAAAGCCCCACCACCCAACACCTCAAGGAGTTGTTGGTGGCTTATGACCTTAGTAGGCCCTTGGGGACTGAAGGGGCAGGAGCTGAGGGTGGGGCAGATGATGAGGGTGGGACCAGGGGTACCAATACCCCCAGCCCCCCCTCTGAAACTGGCCAGGAGGGCGACAATGGCCCTGACCTGGATAATCCAACCCCTCCTGAGGAAGATGAAGAAGAGGATCAGAATGATGCCCCCTTTGTCCCCCCAGGAAGGATTGTGAGTGTGCCCAGAAGGTCTAGATCTTCTTCTCAGGAGTCTAACCACTCTGGCACCTCAATAGGGAGCTCTGTCTCATCTCATAGGAGGGAATCCTCTCATGAGAGAAGAAAGAGGCTGGTTCAATATGAGGAAGCTCAGCTTGAACTCAAAAAGAAGCAACTAGCCATAGACAGGGAGTCCCTAGATCTCTTTAGAGAGAGAAGAAAGTTGGGACTAGAGTCCCATGGTGGCAGCCATGTCCCTAGAGATAGGGAAAGGTCCTATGACCATAGGAACCTGAGCAAGATTGTCCCTCCCTATCAGAATGGGGATGACATCCACAAGTGGATAACTGCTCTAGAGAGGGCCTGTAAAGTACAGAGGGTCCCTCAGGAGCAGTGGGCAGCAATCTTGTGGCTCTCCTTTGCTGACAAAGGTAGAGATAAGCTCCTCACTGTTAGATAGGAGGATGCTGATAATTACAAGGTCTTGAAGAGTGCTCTTATTGATGGGTTTGGCCTAACCACTGAACAGTACAGGTTGAAGTTCAGAGATACCCAAAAAGCACAGACTCAAGACTGGGTAGACTATGTGGATTGTTCTGCCAAGGCTCTGGAAGGCTGGTTGATGGGCAGTAAGGTGTGTGACTTCTCAGGATTGTACAATCTGATAATGAGGGAGCAGATTCTTAATAACTGTCAAAATCAGCTGTTGCATCAATACCTGGTAGACTCTGATCTGACCTCTCCCCAAGAATTGGGAAAGAAGGTAGACAAATGGGTCAGAACCAGGGTGAAGCAGAAGGTACAGAACCAAGGTGGGGAAACCAAGAAGCAAGATGCTAAGAACTCTGAAAAGGGTGGGGAGAAGGGTAAAGATCAAAAGTCTTCATCAGGCCCCCAAAAATCTTCTTCTGGTGGGGATTCACAGTCTACCAAAGGGAAAGGCCAAAGAAAACCATGGTGCAAGGTCTGTAAGCAAAAGACCCACTGGACCAGTGATTGCACCAAGTCCAAAGACTCAAGTCCAGCACCCACCAATGCCCCTAAGGCACCTGTTCCCCCTAGTACAGTTACAGTTGGTGGGAGTGCTCCAGCCAAGGGTTTAGTAGGGTTCACCCTGGGTACTGAGTTGGGCTCTGACCTAGTCAGAGAACTGACTCAGGCTGTGTTAGTCTGTGATGGAGGCATGGATGTGACCTCCACTGTGAGTCCCAGTAATCTGGGCAAGTACAGACAACAGCCTTTAATCAATGGATGAGAGGCTTTGGCATTTAGGGACACAGGGGCAAGTGTCACAATGGTGACACAAGACCTTGTGAATCCTGGGCAAGTTATACTTGGTGAGATGTACCAAGTGACCAATGCTAGCAATGTCTGAACAGAGCATACTCTGGCAGTTGTTAACTTCTCCTGGGGAGGGGTAACTGGCCTTAAGAAGGTTGTGGTAAGTGCAAACCTACCAGTCGAATGCTTGCTTGGCAATGACTTAGAGACTTCTGCTTGGGCAGAAGTGGAGCTCAGGACCCATGCAGAAATGCTGGGGATCCCTGCAGATGTGTTTGCTGTGACCAGGTCACAAGCCAAAATGTCTAACACTGAACAGGCCTTGGATTCTGGAAGAATGGACCAAGTGCCTTCCAAGAGGAGGAGTAGTAGGGTTAAGGCAGTGCCTTCCCCCTTGGCTCAGAAGGAAGATCAGTCCCTTGAGGGGGATGATCTCAGCCCTGAAGAAGGAACTGTCCCAGAGGAACTTGAACCTGACCAGGTTGAGTTCTTGGGGACAGGGGGACCTTCTAGGACAGATCTGAGCCAGGAGCAGCAGAGCTGCCCTCCCTTGAACCCCTCAGACAGCAAGCTGCTGCTGAGGCTGCTGGGAAAGCTAGTGGTCCCCATACAGTGTATTGGGATGATGGACTCCTGTACTCAGAGTGTAGAGACCCCAAACCTGGTGCCACCAGGAGGTTGGTTATACCTCTAAAGTTCAGGGGCTTCCTATTGACCCTAGCCCATGATATTCCCTTGGCAGGTCACCTGGGCCAGAACAAGACTTGGGACAGAATTGTCCCTCACTTTCACTGGCCCCACATGTCTGAAGACACCAAGGAGTTTTGTCGCTCCTGTGTAACCTGCCAGGCCAGTGGCAAGGCAGGTGGCACTACAAAGGCCCCCTGATACCACTACCTGTGGTGGGGGTGCCCTTTGAAAGGGTAGGGATTGACATTGTTGGTCCCATGGATCCCCAAACAGCATCTGGGCACAGGTTTATCCTGGTGGTAGTGGATCATGCCACCAGGTACCCAGAAGCTATTCCCCTCAGGACCACTACAGCACCTGTGGTGGCAAGGGCCCTCCTGGGAATTTTCTCAAGAGTGGGCTTTCCTAAGGAGGTAGTATCAGACAGGGGTGCTAACTTCATGTCTGGGTACTTAAAAGCAATGTGGAAGGAGTGTGGAGTGACTTATAAGTTCACCACACCCTATCACCCACAATGCAATGGTTTAGTTGAGAGATTCAACAAAACCTTGAAGGGCATGATTAAAGGGCTCCCAGAAAAGCTTAGGCGTAGATGGGACATACTCTTGCCCTGCCTTTTATTCGCATATAGGAGGTGCCTCAGAAGGGGGTTGGTTACAGCCCTTTTGAACTTCTGTTTGGCCACCCTGTGAGGGGTCCACTGTGCTTGGTGAAGGAAGGATGGGAGTTACCTCTCAAGCCCCCAAAGCAATATATAGTGGACTATGTACTTGGTCTCCGCTCCAGGATGGCTGAGTATATGAAAACGGCAACCAAAAACCTTGAGGCTAGCCAGGAACTTCAAAAGGCCTGGCATGACCAAAAGGCTGTTCTGACTGTTTACCAGCCAGGACAGAAGGTTTGGGTGTTGGAGCCAGTGGCCCCAGCAGCTCTCCAAGACAAATGGAGTGGGCCCCACACTATTGTTGAGCAGAAGGGTGAGGTTACCTACTTGGTAGACCTAGGAACACCCAGGAGTCCCCACAGGGTTCTCCATGTCAACAGGTTAAAACCATATGTGGACAGGGCAGACATGGGCTTGCTCATGGCTACTGATGAAGGGCAGGAGGAAGTGAGTGACCCACTCCCTGACCTGCTCTCACAGAACCCTGACGATGGGTCAGTTGATGGTGTAGCCTTGGCAGGCAGCCTCACTACCCAGCAACAAACTGATTGCAGGCAAGTTCTCAATCAGTTTAGACATATGTTTTCACTGACACCCAGTCAGACCACCTGGTGCACTCATGAAGTGGACACTGGGGACAGTCTGCCTATTAAAAATAAGATTTATAGGCAACCTGACCATGTCAGGGACTGTATCAGGACTGAAGTCCAGAAAATGTTGGAGTTGGGAGTTATTGAACCCTCAGATAGCCCTTGGGCTAGTCCAGTGGTCCTTGTGCCAAAACCTCACACCAGTGGTGGAAAAAGAGAGATGAGGTTTTGTGTGGACTACAGGGGTCTCAATGCAGTCACTAGGACTGATGCCCATCCAATACCAAGGGCAGATGAGCTCATAGATACTTTGGCCTCAGCCAAATATCTCAGCACATTTGACTTGACAGCTGGCTACTGGCAGATCAGACTAGCTGATACTGCAAAGCCCAAAACAGCATTCTCAACCCCTAGTGGGCATTATCAATTTGTGGTAATGCCCTTTGGTCTGAAGAATGCACCTGCCACTTTCCAGAGGCTGGTGAATACCGTTCTCACAGGTCTGGAAGCCTATAGTGCAGCATATCTAGATGATATTGCTGTCTTTAGCTCCACCTGGGAGGATCACCTGGTCCACCTCAGGAATGTTTTACAGGCCCT
This sequence comes from Calotriton arnoldi, assembly GCA_963921515.1. Lineage (NCBI taxonomy): Eukaryota > Metazoa > Chordata > Amphibia > Caudata > Salamandridae > Calotriton > Calotriton arnoldi. Next base: position 2,963,785 of record CAWUFW010000747.1, read on the forward strand.
GCAAAAGGCAGGCCTGACTATCAAGGCCACTAAGTGCCAGATAGGGCAGAGTCAGGTTGTGTACCTGGGCCACCTTGTGGGTGGAGGCCAGGTTCAACCTTTGCAGAGCAAGATCCAGACTATCATGGACTGGACTGCTCCCATTACCCAGACTCAGGTGAGAGCCTTCTTAGGCCTGACTGGGTACTATAGGAGGTTTGTCAAGGGGTATGGATCAATAGTGACACCCCTGAATGACTTAACTTCTAAGAAAATGCCCAAAAAGGTTCAGTGGACAGTTAGCTGTCAAAAGGCATTTGATGACCTGAAGCAGGCCATGTGCACTGCTCCCATTCTACAGAGTCCTGATTACTCCAAGACGTTCATTGTTCAAACTGATGCATCTGAATTGGGGGTAGGGGCTGTACTGTCACAATTGAATGAAGAAGGTCAGGATCAGCCAGTAGCTTTTATTAGCAGAAGGCTGACCCCTAGAGAGAAACGTTGGTTAGCCATAGAGAGGGAGGCCTTTGCTGTGGTCTGGGCTCTGAAGAAGTTGAGGCCATACTTGTTTGGTACACACTTCCTGGTTCAGACAGACCATAAGCCCCTCTTATGGCTAAAACAAATGAAGGGTGAAAACCCCAAACTGCTTAGGTGGTCCATTTCCCTACAGGGGATGGACTTTACAGTGGAACATAGACCTGGGAGTAACCATGCCAATGCAGATGGACTCTCTAGGTACTTCCACTTAGAACATGAAGACTTAACTGGGCAAGGTTAGTTTAATGTCCCTACGTTTGGGGGGGGTTGTGTAGGAGAGTAGGATCTGCTTCACATGGGTACCCCCACTTTTTGTTGATGCTTCACTGTTTTTCGACATTAGTCTGGCTGGGGCCCTGCTAATCAGAACCCCAGCCTAGCTGCTTCCTCTCTAAAATGGTTTCCATGTGCCTTAGGCACATCACTGATTGGAATCTGGAGTGCCCTTATAAGTCCCTAGTATATGGTATACTATGTACCAAGGGCCTAGGTACCTCAGAGGCCTACCAGGGGCTGCAGCATGTATTATGCCACCCCTGGAAGGCCATCCAAACTGACACCACAGGTCTGCTACTGCAGCCTGGGTAAGGTGGTGCAGGCACCCCTTACTGTGATATAGGTTACCTATATCACTAAATACATACACACATATAAACCTATAAGTCACTCCTAAGGCAGGCCTTATCAATCCTAAAGGCAGAGTGCATGGTTCCTATGTGAGAGGGTGCCCCTGCATGAGCAGGGCCCCTCTGCAGCGTTCGGAGACCCTTCTCTGATGCTGTTTGTAGTGCAGCCTGACCATATACTCTTAAGCGCATTATAACCTCGCGTTAAATGCTAACTTTGGAATGGCTGCACCTAAACATGTCGTGTTTGGTTTAGAAGACCTATTGTGTCAGGCATTGGTGGACCCACTGAGAGAATAGCACAATATGTTGACCTCTTTCTTGGTACTCTGGTAATGAATCAGCCATCATACATCCAGGACACCAAACACATTCTCAGTATCTTAGCAGATGTCCAATGGCATCCGGATATGATCCTGGCCACCCTGGATGTAGTCTCTCTGTATACCACCATCGAACCTACTCTAGGGCTCAAGGCTGTCACCAGCATACTTAACAATAGACCAGCCAACTTATGGCAACATACCCAGATGCTAGTTGCTATGATGGACATCATATTAAACAACAACTTCTTCATCTATGACGGTATATGGTATAAACAGAACAAAGGAGTGGCTATGGGCTCAAAATTTTCACCCTCGTTTGCGAATCTGTACATGGGTGTCCTGGAATCTAAATGGATTTGGGGCACAGAAGGGGCGCAATGGATTGACTCCATAATATACTGGGGCCGCTACATAGATGACTGCTTACTCCTTTGGTCAGGGTCACAACTTGAACTCGACAAATTCTGTGCACACCTTAACCGTAACGACATGAACATGAAATTCACAGGTAATTCCAGTGCCACAAACATCACATTTCTTGATGTGGAAATCTACATCAAGTCCAACACCATTGAAAGTCGTCTATATAGAAAAGAAACATCATGCAATGCCATCTTGCATGCAGACAGCTCACATCCCCCACACCAAATAAAGGCAATTCCGTACGGAGAATTCATGAGAGCCAGGAGAAACTGCAGTGAGGAACCAGAATTTCAAAAGTGCCTTACTAATATGAAACAAAGATTCAAAAACAGAGGTTATAGTGCCCGTACCATCAGCTCTGCAGAGAAAAGAATCAGGAACACTAAAAGAGAAGACACTTTACACACTAGACGGACAATCACTGATCAAGACCAACCTGTTCGACTTATCACTGACTACAGCGACATGGGGTTAGCTATGAAGAAGAGCCTAAACAAACATTGGAATGTACTACTTGCAGATAACACACTTAAAGGGATTGTACCACCTAAACCACAAATCACATACAGGAGAGGCAGGACCCTGAAAACCAGACTCAGCCCCAGCATCCCTGGCCCTAACACCAGGCCCACTTGGCTAACGACTCATAATCTCGGCTTCTTCAAGTGTGGTCACTGCGGTGTCTGCAAACTAGCCCAGCATGGAATCAGAAATTTCACGGCCGTGAACAGACAACAGTACCAAATTCAACATAACATCAACTGCAACACAAAATTTGTGGTCTATATACTTGAATGCACCTGCAAACTTTGGTACATTGGAAGCACCATCAGACCACTCAAAGACCGTATTGGAGAACACGTCAGAGCTCTCAACAATCTCGACACTAGATATCCCATGGCGATCCATGCTGCCACTTGTCCCAACCAGGGCCCTAAAAAACGGATTTCCTTTTTCGGATTTGACATGGCAGCCACCAATGTAAGAGGTGGCAACAGAGAACTCAGACGCCTGGAAGCCACTTGGATCATGCGTCTGCGAACAGTACAACATGGACTGAACACTGATCACGAGTTACATTACTTCCTGGGTGAATGATCATTATGACAAAATTTGCTCTCTTGGATCTTTATTTTGTGCCATTTATTTTGTCATGACACCTGTTCTCTTCCCATATAATCAGTAGATATTTGTATGTCCACTCTCCACACCATTTATGTGGCATCTTCTTCCTTGTTACATACCCTCCATGAACTGGAACTCTGTATCTCTAACCTATGTTCTCAGTGTACCAACTCCTGTGCCCTTGGGCGTCACCACAGAATCCAGGTTCGGAATCTCATTTGTGTGCCTATCAATGTCTGCTTTTCTAACCCCCTTTTTTTCCCCTCAAATAGACTTGCGTGTATGTTTCAATATTTCTTCGTTAACTAAGCCTCCTTCGATTCAGGTTCATGATACGTTTGATTTGTGTTACTGCACAACCTCAATGTCTTTCCTATATGACTTAACGTACGTACACTCGGTGGAAAGATTTCTCCTCTTTATATCCTTTAACATGCACCTACTGCTCAGAATCTCATAATGTGTGCCTATCATTGTCTGCATGTCCAACCCCCTGTATTTCTCCCTCAACTATACTTCTGTGTATGTTTCAATATCTCCCCACTGACTAAGCTTCCTACGATTCAGGTTTATGATATAGTTGATCTGCGTTACCGCATTTTCTCAATGTCTTTCCTATATAACCTAACGTTCATGACACTCGGTATAAGGATCTCTCCTCTTTATATACTTTCACATGTACCTAATGTAATTATGATATATACATTATCCTTTCACTGTCATATTCGTTCGTAATTGACTGCCTTTGAGATATGTCTTTCCTATGTGACATAACATACATAATACTCGGTGTCAGGATCTCTCCTCTTTATATCCTTTCACATGTCCCTACTGTAATTATGTAATATACATTATCCTTTCAGTGTCATATCCGTTCGTAATTGACTGCCTTTGAGATATGTCTGTACTCTGTCACGTACCTCTGACTATACTCTTCGTCTTTCGCCCTAACTACCATGCTAGTTTCTCGAGGCAGCGGGTGCCTTACAGATAGTGTCACGTCCCCCGCTCATGCGCATTACTTCCGCCCTTTCCCCGAGTTTTCCAACATGGCCACCGCCAGGTCGGATCTCCCATTGTTCCCGCTCTAGCCTTCCACCTCCATTCCCGATATAGCTCCCCTCCCACCTTCCTGTCTCACTCAGTTTTCTCGGCTCCAGTGCGCCCTCGCTGTTCTCCGATCCGGACCCCAGGTAAGAGTCGTTGCGGTTCCACCCGGCTCCTCCACCCCTCCACCCCGGCACTCCCTGAATTGCTTACCACAGCAGTGTCCCCTTCCTCTGTTTTCCCAATAGGCGTTCCAATACCCTGCCCTACACACCTCCTGACTCCTCTCCATTTCCCGCACCCGGGGTAAGTTTTTCTTTTCCTTTCCTTCATTCACCTTTCTCCTCGCCTAAGAGTCGTGTTCCTCATACCTCCCCTCCCCATTCTTTTCCTCAGCCTGACCCTCGCACCCCGCCTACCTGGCTTAGTGCACTTCCTAACGAGCCGGCCACTGGACAGCCTCCCACGTTACTCTAGATTTTGCTTCTCAATACTGCCGAGGCGTACCCGCCCCTGCGTCACACGTGCGACAGCCCAGGGAGACCTCAACCCGGTAAGACTCTCATACTCTATCCTTGCTCAAGCCAATTAGCATTTACCATTGTTCCAGTTGTGTCACGCTCATTCCTACTTCTTTCCCCAGCAGTTTCCCTCCACGCTGCACCCTTGAAACCAACACTTCGCCCTCCCCACTACTGGGCTACGTTATAATTACTCTCGTTTTCGACTCTACCCCTACGGGTCGTCGTAAACTTTTCCTGTTCTTAGGTAAGCTTTCACATTGTTTCTTTTCCCCTGTCACCTGTACCACTACCCACACCTTCCAATCTCGTCTTGAGGTTTCTCTCCGCCTATCGTTAGAACCCATCCAGTAGCTTCCCCCTTCTTCGGATTCCTTACCTACCCGCTCACCTTAGTTCTCTTTCCCTCATTTCCACGTCACGACCTCTGAACCTCTTCCCACTGATTCTTGAGTCCCCTCTTTTCCTCCCCCTCCTCTCTTCAGTACTCGTCTAGCAGTTCCATAGTGCAGATCCTTTTACCCGCTTCTTCTTTCCCCTTCATATCAGGCCTTCTTATTCCTTACATTTCCTTTCTTCACCTTTAGCTCCAACTACTACTTAATGCTTTTTCTAGCACTGAACACTTATACTATGTTACAGTTTTCCCGCACTTTCCTCATGTTTGATGTTACACATGAGAGCGGCACTATCACACCGGTCACAATATGCTGAGATGCTTTCCCGCATTTTCGCCCGTGTTCCATGGGCAGCGGCACCTACACGAGTGTCACTTATGACCACATGGGTCACATTTAGCTGTTTATGTTCCCAACAGTCACTTCGGGTGATACCGCTCCATTCGAATTACTTGTCTGGCACAGACTAGGCCCCATTTTGTTTATCAGTTTTCCGTATTTATTACTTATTTTTATTTTTTGTATCCTTCCCAGCCCTGATGAGTCACGGGATTGTACCCGGTGACGAAACACGTGTCAGCTGGTTTACTAGGCTGATGTACTATATTCAACACAGTTGTTGTTGAAATAAATAACATCTATTTGGATAAATACTGATGTTGACCGTTGCTTTTGAATAACGCTTCTATACTGCGTATCACATTACCAATACCCTCACTGCGTGTGCCCAGGACTATGCTCATGTCGTGTTTGGTGTCAAACATCTTGGAATACTACCCCCCGCCAATTCTGGCGGCGGGGGTAGCATTCCACCCTTCTAGAGGGAAAGACATGTTAACTCTGACTAGCCCGGTAACTTCTTTCCAAAGCCCTGGCATCACAAAATGGATGCTGCTGCCACAGACACGAGTCTGGCCTCCTGCTGCTGGACGAAACTCCGGCAGGGGAGGCCTGGACAATAGGTTTCCTGTCCCAGGGAGGTGTGACCAACTCCCCAGACAGGATAATGTGTATTGGGGCTGGGCGGGAGCACCATCTGTGTGCTTTGAAGTCCTGCACTGGGGGCACATTTGGTGTCCCTGTGCATACCCCAGTTCAAACCGGATCAGGGGCTTCCAGCCCCTGCTTTGGCGCGAACTGGACAAAGGGAAAGGGGTGTAGCCACCCCTCTGCCCTGACCCACCCATAGGTGGGGCCACAGAGTAGTCCAACCCCTATCCTTAGTATAAGTATAGGAACCCAGTCCTTAGGACTTTAGATTATCCCTGGACGAAACTCTGAAACTGAATCCTGGACCTTCGACGCTCTACTCACGATTAGAGGACAGAAGAATCTCCCTTGGGGTCAAGGAGTGACTCCCTGCTTGGCAGGCACCAAAGTAGCATCTGTCCGGTTCGCATTTCTGAAGCTCCCGTCGGACGCCGAAGTCATCGCATCACCAGAGGTGGATTCTCAGACTTCCCCGAGGCTACCCTGAGTCCCCAGCAAAGCTGAGGCCCATGGCTATCGTGGGTGACTTGAGACCGTGACCCCTGGACACCGAGCACATTTGTAAGTGCATCCTCTTCTGGGTCTCCCAAGAAGTCGTGCTTTGGGATCCGAGTAGCCCTAGCCTCCAGCACCAACTGCACTGAAGATCACTGGCCCCCACTCCACGAGTGTCCTGTGAGCCAGATCCACGTGCGGCGTCATGAGGCTCCTTCGCGGTCGCTAGCCCGTTAACTAGTAGCCCTTAACGAAGGCCAATCTTTTTCTAACTTGGCATCCTAGTTGCTCCAGGCCTGTCCTCACTTACCCTCGCTGGGTGAGTTCTCCAGACCTTGCTGGTCTGCACCATCGACGATCTTCCTCTGCATTGAGACTTGCCGTTGCCAAGGCTTGTTGGGTCCAATCCGATCGCCGACACCTCAGCACTCGACAAACATCGTGTACCAGCCCGAATCCTGCTCCTGGTCACCGACAACGCCTCCTGGACCTCGTGGCTGAAGAGTCAAGACGACCGTCAACGCACCTGAAGCACTCGACATCGGTGGGCATCTGTCCATCGCCTTCCTGGTCACTGGCTTGTGACCCAGACTCTGTCCCCTCTGCTTTCAGGTTCTTCAGAACTCCGATCCACTCTTGGATCCACCCGGACACTTTTCACTTGGTCGCCAGCAACACTTTGCAGCAGATCGCCATTCAAATCGACGACGAAACCCGACCCCGAAAGGCACCTATGCACCCGGCATCCCTGGGTGAGGTAACACGAGTACTCCGGTGCTCCCGTGGGTAGAGACTCTTCAAAGTCCTAGATCTCAAAGGGTTTGGTCCAAGTCCTCTTTTAAGTGTCCCTTTTCTCTAATTTCCCGATCACGACTTTCTCCATAGAAGTCAACGGCGTATCGCAGTTGTGTATTTACACTGCACGCGTCTCCCGTGGGTCCCCTGTGTCACTACCTTGGGTGGTTCCTTGTGGTCCAAGCACTTCTAGAGGCTCTAGGCCTAGTGTCTAGTTCAGTCGTGGTTCTTATACCACTTTATTGGTATATGGTTTGGTACGCCCCTAGGGCCCAAACGTGTATTTGTGCTATTACTGTGTTTAAATAACTTCTAACTTATGTATTTCGAACTCTAGCCTCATAAAGAGACTAGAGGGGTGTGTTTAGCAATAAATACATATATTTTGAATATATACCTGGTGTGGTGCTCTTTCATTTGGTCACTCAAGAGATTATAGACTGGTAAAACAAGCTGCTTTACATTCCTTCAAGATTTAGCCTGAAGGCTGCTCTCCATAGCTACCACTAGGATAGCTTTCAATAAAGGTTGTCTTTAACCTATCTCCAATAAGGGGTTGTTTGGACTGGTGCAAGGTGCCCACTATAATTAGTGGACAGCATATACCAGGCCAACTTCTCACAGGGACCATCATTGGGGATACAGTGGCAGGATTTGGGGGACCGGACACTGCACAACATGACCTGACCCAACAGCAACAGGGTGAGTAACGACCAGGGACTGGGGGGACGGGGGAGATGGGCACGGTGACACACATGCACAATTAAGTATAGCACATCTGCGAACAAACCATGCCCAAGAGTCACAACTCCGAACAAGAGACCAATTTACCCAAGTCCGCAACATCTCAGCACTGTATAAGCACAGAAGTGAAAGGCACACCGCCTGAAAGGGGCAACTCACCCACAATGCAGCACACACACATCAGAATCAGAGCACCTCAACATTGACAACAATGTGGTACAAACTGCAACATTCACACAACAGAACAGAGGACACAACTGCTGCCGCTTGTGTGTAGAAAATGGCCATTCGCATGTGGCATAGCAGGAAACTGTGAGATGATAATGTACAAGTACACCCTCACATCCCTGATGGGGCAGAAATGTCAACTGTCCCGCATCAAATTGGCAACTCCTCACAAACAGTCACAATGTACATTGTCATGCAGTCTGTATGTAAACTTGTACAATGCGTGAACATACATGTGAACACAATGTCAATCTGCATCTCCCCTACACATTGCAGAGGGAGAACCAACACCTCCTGCAGAGCAGACCCAACAACACAGCACTGATGATGAAGAGGACCACACCAACATCTACACCGACGCCCTCCAACAGCTCATGGACAGCTCCGGCACCCCACCTCCAGCAGCAGGGCAGCCCAGCTGCATCGATGAGACCCCACGCCCTGCACAGACCACACAGCAGGAAGCACCCACCACCACGGCTGTCTCCCAGGACCCCCACGACCAACACATGGCATTCCAACGCCGTGTGTATGGGTGCCAGGAGAATATGGCTGACCAGCTGCAGGTGGGGTCCGAACTCATGTCAGCCAAACTAAATGCCATACGTGGGTGTCTAAGTCCCATCAGGGATGACTTACAGTCCCTAACGGACACCCACTGTCCGCTCCATGCTCTCCAACAATCCATGGCTGACATCGCTGGAGTCGTGACTCTGAGCCAAGAACAACTGTCCAGTCAGAGTGGCTCCAGTGATGTCAGCCGGGAGTTGGGACACATAAGGAGAATGATGGAGAGCTTGGAGCGGATGCAGGCGGAAAGAATGTTTGCCACGGCTGCACACCAGTCAGATGTAGCTGTGATCCTCCATGCCCTGCAGATCCTCGTCATGGCATTGCCACCACAAGGCCTGGCGCGGATGAATGCTGCTGCTCCTACTCCATCCACATCTCCACGCCCTGAAGTGTCAGAGCCACACACTGCAGCAGACATTCCACCTCCGGCCCCTGATGTGTCACTGCCACACAGTGATGCAGACAAAACACTACCACCCGCATGTGAGGCACCGGACACATCAGAGGACGGAGATGATGATGAATCGGGCTTTGTGGTAAGAATGAAGTGGTAGCCTTCATCTCCGCCATATGGCCTGTTTCAGCTTTGTTCTGCCCTCTGCATCATGCCCTGGAATAACACCTTCCACTGTCCCACGATACACTCAGCGACACTCACCTTGGAACTCAACATGGACTGCCATATTTGGTTTGGTTACCAATGACACAGCAAGCACACTGCGGACTGAAGTCTTCCACTCCCGATGAACTTGTCAATCCCTAAAGGACTCCGGCTGGCCCTCTATGGGGCAACATTGCAAAGTGGGGTTTGCATGGCCCTGTACTTGTCCAGCTTCAACACTCCACTGAATGTGAATAAAACATTCTAATTCACACAGATGTGTCATGGCTATGCTCAATCAAGTATGAAAGTATGGATGAATGTAGGGACAGTGATTCCACAAAAAGGTACTCCCTGGGTAATGCTATCAGTGCGCATGTATGGCCGTGACCCAGATAGGCAGTGAGACACACATTGCCATTCAAACCAACACTCATCACAGTTGAATACTAGTGAAGGTGCATAGACTTTATTAGCATATGCGTGTCAGTACAGGCAAGATTAGTGCCACAACATGCAGACCAATGCAGCAGTGTGTCAAAATGAGGAACGTTGCCAAGCGCCGCTGACCACTCCGGGGAGTGCCTCACCTTTCACAGGTGTGTGTTGTACGGCGTTGTTGTCCGCTCATGTATTCGGAGTCCAGGCGAATGCAGCCATGTCCACTGTTGTCGTGGGATATGTGACCAGATCTCCAAGATGCAACAAGGTGTTGGAACATGTGCAATGGGTTCCAATCTGTTGTGGTAGCAGGTACGTAGTTATACGTCCATAAAAGCGATTGCAGCTTCGTAGGCTATTATTTCCAACATGAGCTCGTTGTCGACTTCATCAAACAGGACGGCAAGGCCATCCATTAGCAGGTCCGGACAGATGTGCTGCGTCCACCCCCTTTCACCAATTAGCACTACAGCCCAATAGGGGAGCGGTTCAATGTGGTCACTGCACACGAGGAGTTGTGCAATCTCCCAGGTCCAGCTACCAGCATGTATGCCAAGTATCAAGGCATGCCATAAACGGGTATCAGGGTGACACTCCTGGTCGTGGGCCAACAGGGGGCGCACACACATGTCAAAATCCAGTACAGCTACCGTCCTGTTGGATAGGCAGACATCCATGGACCACTCGAATATGCACGATCGACAATGCAACACAGGCTGAATGCAGGTGACGTTGGCAAGGTGGAAGCTTAGCCGGTAACTGATCCGCAGCACTGCCAACGGCAGTACCCCCAGTAAATGCAGCATACGTGCACGGTACAGTTCCACGTGACAGGGGTTGTGCATATGTCCGGGATGTTCTGCCATTGCGTTAGTGGCTCTGGTTGAAGCGGCACTGTTCTGACCTGCGCCAGTTCTGTGGATGAAATGCCACAGCTTGGATCAATGAGTTGTTTTAGTGTGCAACCGTTGTACGCCTGGGATGGTGTGGGAGTAAGTGTGAAGGCCATTCCATGCAAGATAACTTCGAGCAAGGACTTCTGTGTGTGGGGTGTGTATACGTTGATCTTGCGTCGGGCTGTGCGTAGTGTGGGAGTCGGCATCAGCTGCTATAGTATCTGTCAGGGAGTGCCGGGCACATGCAATTCCGAGGTCGGAGGTGCAGATGTGCTTCCGCCTGATAGTTCAGACAAAGGAGCTTTCATCCCTTATGTTAGTCTCTCATCTGCTTGCATTCAGGAAATGTGAAGTGGCTTGTTGGGGGTGGGATGTGTGCGACTTTCGGGATTCATGTTTGACATGTCTTGCATGTGGCAAATGTGCGGTATCACTGTGTGTTACGTTGCCTCACAGCTGCTCCTCCCTCCCCCGAGCCTATTTACTTGTGCGCGCAGTGCAGTTGCATCACTTGCACTCCTACGGCACACCATTGTCATGCCTGTCTGCGCATGTCCACAAGCCTGACAACCACACTGTGATGTTGTCCGTTGAAGGTGGGTGGCCACGTGAGTGTAGGCCTATGGTAAGGATAGGGCGGACACAGATGTAGAGTCCATGCGTGGCTGAACTCGCGCTGCGAGTAGGTCTAGGCATTTGGCTCTTGCTGCGGCATAACAGATACACACAACACTTGGAATGTATGAGCCAAGACCCCGAGCGGTCTTGCGCTCCTTTATTTCTCAGTTCGTGCGAGCCCGCCCTCAGGGTGCATACTACATTTCAACATTGTCGATTGCGGGCAGGGTGGTGCCGACACTACAACAGAGACACACGCATTAGTTACTTCCTTGTCCAGGCCAGAACCGAACCACGCCCAGGGCCCTGGGCAAATCCTTCACACCCCTAGGCTGGCCTGGCGTACTTCAATGGACGTATGGGGCTCGATGGCAGAGGGCCAATCCAGGACGTAGCAGTAGAGGGGGGGCAGCCGGGCGCAGGGATCGATGGAGCGGCCCTCGTCCCCCCCCAACCTGACCCACTGATGTCCGAAGTGCGCTGCCTAGGCCCAGACACGGGCCCTGCTCCCGTGCGGCCGTTGAAGAAGGGCAGGATCAGGCAGCGTAGGCCAGGCGCCGCCAAATGCGGGAGTGCCCCGGCCAGAGGAGGTGGGTAGGCAGGGGGGGAGCCCAGAAAATTTCCCGTGCCGGTAGCACTCACCCCACAACCGCTGTCGGCTTCAAGCAGTTAACGGCGGCAGTCCGGAACTCCGCCTCAGCCATGTCTCTTAGTTGTGGAGACTGGCCCGGGCCTCAGCATGTTGCGCAGCCGGATCTTACGGGCCTCAGGGGAGCGGTCCTGCAACCTTCATCTGCGGTCTGAAGGGATTGGTGCGTGCGCCGCCGGCACTGTTCTCCATCGGTGTTAGGCAGTGGGGGATTGGCGTCTCATTTCCGAGGGATATTGCGACAGGGCTGGAACGGCTGGCGGAACTTCAATGCCGCGCGGCCATCTTGGTCGGTGGCTTGGCCACGCCCCCAATTAGTAATGTAGTTAGCAGTGTAAGATTTGTCCAGCTCCTCAACATTAAAAACGAATGGATTTTAGCCGATATTATTTCTGATATTTTTTTGCTTCTTGTCAAACGCAAGGTTGCAGACTACCTTCTAAAGATTGCACCTGGATCATTTCCTGAAAAATGTGTTTGTTTTCAAAATTTTAAGGAAATGATTCAGGTTAGGATGAGTTTTCCCTGTTGAACTGTTAAAAGTTATGCCAACCCTCAATGGCATTGTCTGTCTTTGCACCTCCCTCTAACCAGGTTGTGTAGCAGTTAACCCACTCAATTCGAAAACAGGACTCCCTCTTACAACCCAATCTGTTTAGATGGCCAATCCATGTTTCTTCTAAATAATTTAAAAGTGGCGCCAGTTTATCTTGGTTTTGTGAAACAAATCTCATTGTACTATTGATGTATAGACGTTATCCACAAATTTGGGAGGTACAAAACACAAACCTGTTAGCTTCCTCATTTCAAATGATAGTTTACTACTTGATAAGAATTCCTTAGCAAAGGATGTTTTTTGTATTTTCTCCAATGTGCCTGAAAAAAGTGGAAAAAGCATCCTCAAATGTGGGTGTTTGAATATGTTTTAATAATATTTATTATTTACAATTCAAATTCAATTATTATTTTCCTATGGACTTTTATTTACAGTTTTATTTTATTTAAAACAATCAGCATATGTTAAGGAATGTTTATCAGGTAGTAAACCATAAATTAAAGGCACAGTAGTGTTACTTATGTAGCTTTAGTTGCTGTAACAGTCTTCGTAAATTTGGAATTGTGGGCATACAACTTCCAACATGCAAGAGGCTGTTCTGGGCTACCTCCCTCAATACTGAGTCACAGTGTTCATTGGAAGTAGCACCAAGTGACTTTATAAGTTGAACATGTTCTGTAACTTCTAACTTCATTGTAGAGACAGGATGGTTGTGCTCAGTAGTCCTTTTGACAATATCACCAGGAGTAACTGCTCTGCCTTGGCAACAGGTTGAGAAATCCACACACCTCCAATGACTCCTGGCTCAGTACATTTCTCTTAGAAATAAATGTATCCACCATAGAGTCTGTTGCCTCTAAACATTATATATTGAGCTTGATGTAGATTCTCCATGTTTTCATAATTTGAAAGAGGAAATAAACATTAATTCTTAATGTTCGAGATAAAATGTCTACAAAAGGTTTGTTTGTTCTGTTTAATCCTGTTAAAGAATGGAAAATGTTGTAAATGTTTTACACCTGTTCTAAAAAAGGAAAAATGTTAATGTAGTCAGTTGGGAGAAAGAAAAAGTGGTAATTTTCCTGTTAGGTATTTAAATATTGATTAACAACTTGTTATGCAGAAATTTTCAAGATATTCACAATTCACCCTTCAGTTTCGGTGTTTGTTGAGAACTTTCTCTGCTTTTTTGGCTAGAACTCCCTTTGGGTTTATTGTTGTGGGGATTGAAACATTAATTTAAATATGGTTTCTAATTTTTTTCCATTTACCTGGGATTTCATAAAATATAAATCAGACGTTGCCGCTCAACCTAGTTAAAAAATCAACTTAATACAGCTGTAATTTGACTAGAGTAGATTTTCTTTATTTAACAGAAATTGAAAATTCACTTTTTTCAAGTTTATCTTTGTATCAGGGACTACGTGATGAATTTTTCTGCTATCAGAGTGCTGCAGTGCTTTTCAAACTTGACAAGTTTGCAAAGCTCTAGGTGAAAAGAAGTATTTCTCCGTTCAACATTAATGCACCTGCTGAGAAACTAAAAGTTGAAACCTGGGGGATAAAAATAAAGTGTAATGGTTAAAAAACGCTAACCATGTACATTTATATTTGACTTTTGCTTAATTGAGCAAGTAAGATTTTCGACAAAGTGCCTTTCTGCGGCTTCAGTTGGGGTGTATCTAGATTTTTTTTTAAACATGATGATATTTAAAAAATAATATAATTATTGCATGTTTTTAAACTGCATTTCTAACCCCTTTAATAATGAACACCTTCTCCGAGCTGGCTCAGACCGGAGTTAGAATAGTAAATATGTCCCCTTTTGTGCTCTGCGCCTTACCTGAGTTGCTCTGACTGGCGTTAGAATAGCAAATTCTCCCCTTCAGTGTCCTACACCTTCCACAAGTTAGCTCAGGCTGGAGTAATTACCATCACCATGTCGGAGTACTTTACTCCTGCCATGGCGACAGTTACTCCACCCACCATATTTAGAAATATCCACACCCCCTGTGGACATCGCTTGCATTTTCAGGAACCGCCATCACAAAAATGTATTATAAGTTTGAGGGAGAATGGAGCTGTCCATCAAACTTACAACTTTTTTTTCCAAAAGAAAATCCCAAAGCGGGATTTGAAGATAAAAGAAAACTATGCCCCCCTCGTTATGAGATTTTCTTCTAATGGCGAGGGTGGCAGTGAGTACTTTTCTGGTGGGCTGACATATAGCCAAACGTCCGACGGCCCTTACTCTATTTGGCCGTCAGAGTGGTTTGACCATTGTAGAGACGGAGTACTCTTTGCTGTTGCGAAAGATATGGTCTGCCGACTAAATCGGGCAGGTGGACCATTATATTGTTAGGGAGGGAACTCCAATGCCATTGTGATGGAGTTCCCTCTCCCTCAATTAGGCCTTAAATCTGCCCCCTTGAGTGTCCAGCACCTGCCCTAACATGGCTCAGACTGGAGTTAGAATATTAAAACTGCCCCCTTCATTGTTCTCCACCAGTTAGCTTATTTTTCAGTAGAGAAAGTCTGTTTATTAATTTTAATTTTGGATAATATGCAGATCAATTCTTTATATTATTTTCCAGTTTCTTATAATCTGTTTCTCATGATTGCATGTGATAAATGCTAAATGATTGGAGAATAACGATAATATAGTTTTTTTTTACTTACTTATTTAGATTTTTTATTCAATTGGAAGTTAGGGAATCTCCACTGTGAGAAATATTTATTTGCTTTAGAAATTGTGACTGAGGATTTGAAGAAATTGAAATTTGTTTACATTTATTTATTATGAAATAAGTATTAATAAACGTAATATCCATTATATTACTGTAATACATACATAGTAAGGTAGTTGATAGTGCTTCAAGAACAATTTTCATCTCTCTGTCCTCCTGCCAGCAGTGCGTTCAGTCACCACACAGTCCTGTATACAACTGAATACAAAATTGTGGATAGAGACTACTATAATTTACAATCAAATACTTGTTAAAATCGTTCACTTAATGTGAATAAATGTACGAATAAACCTATATTTTTAGTGCAAGATGTATGATCTTGGTTAGGTAAGTAATTTAAGAGCTAGAAAACATTATTTTAAAGGTTTCTATGAAATATAAATAAATGTAGTGTTTTATAGTTAGTAGTAGCCTTCTTTAGTGTTTAAAAAGTTAAAAAATATTACAACAAAAATGCGTGGTAGAGGTAAAATCAATGAAATCCTATGTAAATGCCTGGTAAAGGCATGCATAGTAAAATATGCATGGTAAATAACATACGTAGTAAAGACATGCATTGTAACATCATGCATTCGTTATATGCCAGTGGCCTTAGCAGGACTCCAGCATTTATGCCCCTCTGTCTAAGAATATACTGAGTGTTGTATTTGTATTTTTTCACTGTACAACTGTGAGAAAGTGCACCTTGTGACATGTGACTGAAGGCCTCATTACGATGGTGGTGGGATTGCCACCGACAGGACGTCGATGGCGGTCCCACCGCCAACAGCCCTACGGTCAGACCGCTGCATTACAATGCTGGCAGTCTGACCCTATTCTTTCGGGCGACAGACTGCCGCCTCCTACAGGATCAAAGATCCTGATGGGGTGGCTGTCGGAATCGTAGTTCCGAAGGGTGGTGGTGCCTAGTCAGGCACCGCCATCAGGATTGTGATAGCCTGTTCATGGCAGGAACACCGCCATGTACAGGCTGTCAGAAATGGACTTTGGGGGCCTTAAACAAGGCCGACTCCCTAGTGGACCAGTGCAAAGTGTCCCGGGCGGCACATGTAGCGCCCCACTCACATCTATGCACCATGGTGCATGGCACACAGTCCATGGATGCACAGGAAGTTCTCCTGTTCATGGCCACTTGTGCTGCAGCCCTTTTCCTGGGCCGCAGCACAAGCCACCGTGAAAATTAGCACTCTGTGGGGCATATTCTCAAGGAGTCATCGCCGATTTATCGGCACTTTAGCGCCGCAAAAGTGGCGATAGACTTATCGCCCTATTCTCAAGCTGGTGCAAACTGCCGATTCCGCCAGTTTCCCAGCGATATCCTCCGCAAAAAACATCGCCACGGATGAGAGCGACAACTAACACTAATGATATGCAGAGTAGGCGTTCCCGTGCAAAAACACACGAAAACACCACTCGGCGATATTCTCAACGACTAGCCAGATCCGCGATGCGACCCAAAAACAGGCAATAAGGCGCGTTAGCAGCAGGGATTAAACACCTGCCTTTTACTGGTGTAAAGCAGGACGACAACCTGCAGCATGAAAGGGAGGCCAGCCCAGAGCCACATCTGAAGACCAACACATGTCATGGAGCTACTGACCATGCAGCTCAGAGACCCAAGAGGGCCACAACAGCCACCGCCACCACCCCCAGGACCCCCCCCCCAGACTACCACTGAGGCAGCGCAGAACAAGACAGCTGACCTTCCAAAAACGGCATGGCCCCTCAGCCACACAATTGCAGAATGTGGGAAGAGGTGGGAACCAAGTATGTGTGAAGGAGGCAAGTCACCCATGAATAAGAATGTACACAATGCCAAGTGTGGCGGTGATGTGCTGGACAGACTACAGTATGCAGAGCACAGACATATTCATGTGGACACATACTGCTGGTGTTTGTAGTGCTGTGGACAGTGGATGCAACCATGTTACCTCAGGCAGTGGGACGTGTGGGGCCAGCGTCGCCTGCTCCCCCTGCCTTGTAGCGCCTCAGCCAGACAAGTCAGAAGCTTGAACCACCACGACACAGCCTACGCTTTAACTCTCGCCTGCCCAGCCCATCTACACACTGCAGCGCACGTCAGCACCTCGCTCCTGGGCAGTGGAGAAACCCTCCCATCGGCCTCCCGCTGTGCGATCCAACCCTCAGGTGGGCACTACAGGGTGCCCTTCACCTCCCCTGCACCGTACCCGCCCCAACCTCAAACCACTGATCACGCCCACGCCTGGGACCTGGCCCACTCCCTCCATCACTGATCGCCTCGGCTGCCGGCTCCCCGACAGCCCGTGGACCGGGCCCTGGGTTGCTGGTGGTACCCCTTGGGAGGTCGCAATAGGGCATGGGCCGCAAAGACCCCAAACAAAGGACCCTGCCCTTCGAGAAAGTGACAGGGAATGATCAGGACGACGGTTCCAACATGGCAGACGATGCCCAGGGCCCGGGGCGGGTGGAAGATCGAGCTGCACAATCCTCCTCACTACCCCAAGAGAGGAGAGCGGGCTTCCGGGCATTAGATGGGCGCTTCGACACACTAGACAAACGCCTGGACAACATGGGGGCCAATATTCAGGCGCACGAACAGCGCCTAGATGTAGCAGAGGCATGTATTTCGGACATTGAAGACGGCACCACGTAGACCCTCAAAAGATTGGAGCGCGTGGAACGCATCCTCAAAGAGGTAGCAATCAAAAATGAAGATCTTGAGGCACGCAGTAGGCGCAACAACATCCACATTTTGGGTGTTCCGGAGACCACAGCTACTCGCCGCCTAGATAATTTTGTTGAAACGCTACTCGCAGACCTGTTCGGTAGGGAATCCTTCACCCCCGGATTTGTGGTGGAGCGAGCAGACAGCAACTTGGGCCCCCGTCCCAACCCGGGATGCCCCCCACGTCCCATAATTGCCCGAATTTTGAACTTCCGAGACTGTGACACTGCCTTACGCCTCACCAGGGAGCGTGGCAACACCACGTGGCAGGGCTCCAAACTGGCGCTCTACCCAGACTTTACACTCATGGTACAAGAAGCCCGCCGAAAATACACTGGCGTGAAGGCCACACTCAGAAACTTGGGACTAAAGTATGGCATGCTTTACCCGGCTCGATTACGGGTGGACGTTGACGGCAGGGCCTGGGTTTTTGACTCCCCCATTGAAGTGCAGGAATTCTGCCGCTCCTACAAACACAACAACAACCAAACGGTCGCAGACGGGGCCGGTCCATCTTCTCAAGGCAGAGGCTCCAACACAAGCATGGAACTCTTTTCAGGCTCTGGCACTGGCTGACTTTTCTCAAATGGCGTATTGTTAACATGTTAATCTACCTAAATAGGGATATTGATTACTCCACATCACAATATGTTTCAATGGGCTGGCCGACTGTCGTAGCGTTGCCACCCCTCATGGTGTACACCTTTGAATTGTTGTTAGGGATACTGATGCGCCACTCCAGGGTTTTCTCCTTCCAGGTTGTTCTATCTTGGTGCATCATATTCTGTTGTAAAATGTGGGTTTTGCCTTGCCTTTTTTGGGGCAAGGTTGGGTGGAGGGCGGGGGGGGACAATTGCTCTCATGCAGACGTTTTGCAGTAACCACAAGTTTGCTCACTGTCTATTTTATTGTTATTCAACAATTGTTTATTTTACTTGTAAATGTCAAGACAATTAGATGGCACAGCTAGGTAATGTCAGTGGCCCTTCCGATCTATCCCAGTTGTCCTGGAATGTCAGAGGCCTTAACGATAATCAAATGAAAAGGAATGTAGTTCACTATTTGATACGTCATAACATCGACATTGCTTTCTTACAGGAAACACATCTGCCCAAATCTGACCCCGCACGGTTTGCCTCTAGCTGGGGCGCGCATAGATATTTCTCCAACTTCAGCAGCTATTCCCGGGGCATGGCTATCCTGATACACAAACGTGTGCCCTTTAGTCTACACTCCTCCATAGGGGACAGCAAGGGTAGATACCTGATTGTCACTGGCTCATTAATGGGATATAGCGTTGCCCTGGTTTGTGTCTATGCCCCTAACACCGACTCCCCGGAATTCTTTCACTCTCTACATACTCAGCTCGCAAAACTGGACCCTGGATTCCTATTAGTGGGGGGTGACCTGAATTTGCTCTTAGACCCGGCCTTAGACAGTACAGCTTCCTCTCCCTACACCAAGCCGCGAGCGCGCAGGGCTTTTCTAGACCTTTGTCAGCAACTATCTCTCCACGACATTTGGCGCAAGCACAATCCACGTACTACTGAATACACGCATTATGCTGGCCATCACAACACTGGGACCAGACTAGACTACTGGCTTCTTACCCCTGGAGTGGCTTGTTGGTATCATTCCCTTACAACTTTACCGAGGACATACTCAGACCATTCCCCAGTTAAACTCCTCCTGAGTGTCCCTAGACCTGAGGGATATGAACGACAATGGCGCTTCCCCACTCGCGCCCTTGACGACGATCTATTTCACTCTGAGCTCCACGAGGCCATAGAAGAATATTTTGCCATCAACACTGGTTCTGTTGACTCATGGGCTGTCCTCTGGGAGAGGTTCAAGGCTTACATTAGGGGAGTATGCATAGCCAAACAAGCCGGGGTACTGAAAGCTTTGCGAACCACACTATCCCGACTGGAACGCGACTTAAGAGACATTGACAGTGTCACAATAAACATGTCCAACCCTGTAGCTGCCACACGCCGACTCTCCCTCCTCACCGATTATAGAGACGCAGCAGATCGCGAGATACTGTTTTTGTGGAAATACCACTCCGCTCGCAGTTATGGTGAGGGAGAACGCCCTGGCCGGGTGTTGGCGCAGATGCTTCACCCACCGTACAGCAAGGCGTACATCACTGAGCTCAAGTCCTCCACTGACCTTCTGCTCACGAACACCTCGCAGATACGGGATGAATTCCTAGATTACTACACCTCCTTATATGCATCCAAAGTGGGGCGCGACCCCACTGCACAGGAGGCATACCTGTCCGAGATAGGTTTGGTATACCTGGAAAAGCACATGCAGGACTTTTTGGCTGAGCCGATCTCAGTGGACGATGTCACCAATGCCATCATGGCTCTTCGCGGGTCCTCCGCCCCTGGCCTAGACGGCTTCACTGGGATCTTTTATAAAACGTTCAAAGACATCCTAGCCCCCCAGCTCATAGAGGTATATGCTGAGGCCCTCGAGAAACAAATACTACCCCCCACCTTCCGTGAGGCTGTCATCATACTATTACCCAAACCCGGCAGAGACCCGACCCTGAGTGGTTTGTACCGCCCCCTGTCTTTACTAAACTTGGACTACAAAATTTTGGCCAAAATTCTCGCCACGGGTCTATCTCTTTTGATGGAATTCATCATTTCTCCTGCCCAATCAGGCTTTGTCCCCCATCGCTCTACCTCACTGAATCTCTGGACGCTTTTCTCGATCCTGCACAGGATCATCCCGGAAACCCCAGCCGCTGCTATTTTGTTAGACACTGAGAAAGCGTTTGATACTCTAGAATGGCCCTTCTTCATATCCATCATGCGCCGCATGGGTATGCCGATGGGATTTATCGCTACCACCATTTTGCTCTACAGCCACCCTAAAGCGCGACTTCGTCTGAACGGCATGCTATCTCGCCCGTTTTCATTATCCCGTGGCACCCGACAGGGCTGCCCCCTGTCTCCACTCTTATTTATTCTCGCAATGGACCCGTTAATCAGGCACTTCCAGGAGAAACACCTACACAGGGGCCTTCAATTTAATACTGGTCCGCTATTGGTCTCCCTTTACGCGGATGACACTATCCTTTATGTTAGGGAGCAGGGCTCCAATTTGGAGCCCCTCATAAGGGAAATAATACGATTTGGGCAGCACTCTGGTTTAGGCATCAACTGGCGTAAGTCCGTCATCTTCCCCCTCACAACATGCACAACACAATGGGACTGCAAATTCCCCCTGGAATGGTGCACTGACTCTGTCAAATATTTGGGCATCCATATTCACCTGGACACGGCCCACATCCTCCGTCTAAATTACGGTCAGGCTATCACCGCTCTGGAATCGCAAGTGGAGCGCTGGTTACGACTCCCACTGTCCATCGCTGGCAGAGTTGCCATAATAAAGATGATAGTACTCCCAACATTTTTATATCTTTTCAACAACATCCCTGTCCCCCTCCCCAACAGTTTCTTTTTAACGTTGCGATCACATCTCATACGGCTGGTATGGGGCGGCAAACAACCCCGGGTGCGCTGGCAAGTATTGACCCTCCCGTATGAAAAAGGGGGGTTTGGAGTCCCTGACCTCAAATTGTACTACTTAGTGGCCCAATCTAGCTACGCCTTTGCTTGGTATCACCCAGACGCCAGAATACCCTATCTCCGCCCTGAGTCAGATTTCGTGTTGCCCGAGTAATTATCCGCAGTACTGCCCAAGGGCGTTCCGAGAGATCCCAACGATATACAGACGGTCTCCACCACCAGCTTTGCCTGGGACAAGCTGAGGCAGACAACGGGCACGCCCACACTTTACTTATCAGCACTCCCACTCCCAAACGCGCTCTGGCTCCCATTCACGGGAGAAAAATTGGTGCAACGCATATTAACCAAATTTGCCATCACCAAAATGGGAGACTTGTTCCCTGGCTGTCACGCCTTTGCCGTGGCGGACGAGGATCGCTTTCGCGAAGCCACATTCATGAATCGCTTTATCCTTAGACGCATTAGCTCAGCACTACGGGCCTCCCTGCCCAGCTTTCCTGTTGAACTGGACTCGTTCACTCCGCTGTCCTTATCATTGAATCAGAGAGAGGGCTGCATCTAATATCCAAACTGTACAAGGCCTGCTCCGACCTCATTACAGTACCAGATGATAAGATTCGTAAGGCTTGGGAGGACGACTTAGGGCACCCCATTACGGACGATCAATGGGCCATATGTTGCACGATGACGAAGGAGATCTCCTTAAATAGTCACCACAGACTGCTCCACTTCAAATTTCTGCGACGGGTATACATCACCCCATCCAGATCTCACAGACTTGACCCCTCCAGGCCCCACACTTGTCGTAAATGCCTTGCCCCTCACGCCGACTTCGCTCACCTCACGTGGACATGTCCCAAACTACAGTCTTACTGGGATTCGATTCATAAGACGCTAGGAGACATGACTGGCCTGACACTCGCTCCCATTCCAGAGATTGCATTACTGGGATTATATGTAGTTAACTTCCCCAAGAAAATCCGTAGGTTTGCCGCCATTAGCCTTTTGCTGGCCAAAAGGGAAATGGCATTACACTGGGGCCGGAAATCAGTCCCCACTTTACAAAGTTGGCTGCACAGCCTAGCGTTCTGCAACACAAACAGCGAAACATACTCGTCTACATTGCCCCGTTCATCCCGCCCCAAAGATATCTGGGGGCCATTCAGGGCATACACGGAGGCCACCCGCCACGCCACCGCTTCACAACTGGAGCAAGGTATAGTCCCAGTCGGCATTACAATTATTGATCCGTAATGCTGTACTTACCTACTTCCATGCTGTATTTCATTGATTGTATGAATATGTTGGTGCGTAATCCTCTTTGCAGGAGCAACGACCGTGGGGCTACCGGAGGTAGCTTTCAACGAACACAACAGGACATAGTGATTATACATGCACTCGTTAGTCACTGTATGTCTTTTTTTTCTTATCTGACATTGTGACGTTGAAATGGTCAAATTATTCACTTTATTCCTTTGAATGTATCATTGACAGTGAGCCCATTTGTCTGTACTGCATTTTCATGCTAAAATGATAAATAAAGTTAAAAAAAAACTAACTACATTACTAAATAAAAGCATTACTCTCCTCCTTTGTATTCTCCAAAACACAAAATTGGTTTATTTTCAAAAGTATATGTTTTTTTGGCCTACCTGTTGATGTCTTATTTCTTCAATACTTGGGGCCTGATTATGATAGGGATCGGTCGGACCTCCTACCGCTATTGTGGCAGTCACAAGACCGCCAGACAAGCATGTGGTGGTCCGACCACCGCATTTCAATGCGACCGCTGGGCTGGCAATTGCAAAGCTGTCAGAACAGCACTTGTGGCATGCTGCGGCCATGGCAAAGGGCCACAGCACATGCCACCGCAGTGCAGCACCTTCAACAGGTCCATGCACCATGTGCCATGTACCATTTAGTGTATGGCACATGGTGCAGGGAGTTGAGTGGGGGCCCTGCATGTGCCCCCAGGGCCACTTCTCAGTGGCCTTCGATGGAAGGGGGCCATGTTTGGGGGCCTCAATAGCCCTTTCCTGCCACAAAAAGGCTGTTGGAAAGGGATATCCAAATAACAATGGATGTGCTAGCCTCGGCACCGCCGCCATTATTGGACGCTGCTCCAACCGCCACCCCGTCGGGATCTCTGATCCTGTCGGAGGCGGCGGTCTGTCATCTGACAGATGTTGTCCGACGGCCAGCATTGTAATGCGGCGGTCGAACCAAAGAGCTGTCGGCGGTCGGACTGCCACCGGCGGCCTCTCGGTGGCGGTTTGACCACCATTATAATCAGGCCCATGGTGATTACTTATCCATCCACTCACCAGGAGTCACAGGTTATCTAACATACCTTAAATGTAATCTGTACCCCAGAAAATATCTTTTTTTTTTACGATACACTCCCTACATGAATTAAAATTCCATACATGCTATTCCATTCCTCATCTGTACTATTGTAAAAGAAAACAAAGCCCAAAACTGTAATACAGTTTTTCTTTTTTTGTAAAGGCAAACCTAAATCTGCTTTCCAATTCTTTATCTTCCAATACATTTTTTAATTGAATGGCATCCAGTATCCAAACAATACAAAAAGATATAACTTTAAAAAATGAACACTTAAAATAGAATATTATGTCTCCTTTCTTCTGTCTCAAAATGTTCCCCTTAAAAAATGGGAACCTGACCAAAAAAAGTTGTAACAATTAGGTTGTCGGATTTATTCTTTTATTTTTTTAATGAATTTTAAAGAAACCAATTGGAAACCCTTTTTAAAAAAACAAATTTGACAACCGGACTGATGTGTGCATATGAACAAAACCTTTATGGGGATGTAAAACTGGCTAATACACACAGAACATAAAATACACTTTTACTTAACACCTAAGTGTTGTGTAGTTCCTAAGAGTCCCAGCGCTTTTTGGATGATCTAAACTAAGGGCTTGGTTCCCAACCGCTTCCGGACACCCCCACAGGATATGTCACCCATTAGACCAGCTAGCTCTACAGTGCCACTACCACCCTCCTGTATCTTACAGTGGTATAGGTAGTCTCTGGCAACCACTGAAAATGACAACCCTGGTTCCCCAGGGATCGTGGAAAACAGTACAGTACTTTTCGCTCAGACACTCATGCTTGCTTTCTCTCAGAACATACACAGGATGGCAATTAGGACATTTCAATAAGTATTTATTGGTCCAGCGATAGCCTGGTGTAAAACATATGTGCTGCGACAATCAGGAGACAAAAGCATACGAAAGAGATTGCTAGTACCAATATAGTAAATAGTAGATACATTTCTACCATAGTGCAAATAAGATGAACATAAGTAGTTCAGATCAAAACAGTAGCATTTGCATATTCCTAAAATGTGCGCCCTAAGTAATTTGCCTAAATGTAGCTAGCCTAACCTGCATGTGTAGGTATATATGCGTATAGCTATGTGTATCTGTAGCCAAGAACCCCCTAGGGATGAACCAGTCTCCTCAACTCTGCTTCGAGGATGACAGCCCGCAAGGGATGCCAGACCGCTGCGTGTCGAAGATTTCAGCATGCAGGACCCCGTCTCAGCTTGGAAGGAATTCTCCTCTAATTTGTAGGGGGGAGTGAGGGTCTTTTATACTAAAGTGGTCACTCCAGTGTTTTTTCTAGAATCAATATGTTTTGAGAACAATCATGGATGTTTTGAAAACAATCATAAATGTTTTGAAAACAATCACCAATGCTTTTTTAAACAAGTGTGATTATGCACAGCTGGCTGTTGGCCAAGGATGAAAAAAGTGGTGACCCTTATACAGAATAATGTTACCGTGCCTGGGGACGTTTATGTACGTCAGGTACAGGGATTATGATAGAGTAAAGAGAGCCTGGTGTCGAAGAGACAGGAGCAGGCTACCAGGTAAAAGGACACCTGTTTAGAATCGTTATTGTCGTGTGGATGGGGCACATGTATGTAATAGAAGTATACATGATAGGACTAGCCTAAAAGACATGGCATGGGGATGTAAAACTGGCTAATAAATACAGAACATAAAATACACTTTTACTTAACACCTAAGTACCTCCCTACATCTCTCCTTGCAATAAACTGCTTAATCTATATGTTATTTTCAGTGACTGCTGCTCTTACGATCTTGACAACTGTAGAAAGATGCACACCTAAAAACATCAATATGAAAAGTGAAAACAAAAATGGACAATTTCTCCTATTGTAATAAATGGGAGACTGTGGGAAAATATATAAAAATTGGTATTTTATTCATTTTGTAAAAATGAATCAATATTTTAAAATAATAAAATATGTTTTACATTTATAAGAAACATATTCTAATAATAATAAAAAATATGTATTGAAATTAAATATGTGTTTTTTAATTTTAGTTATAGTGCTTGTGTCATACGAATAAATTGTTTTATATTTTTAAAATTAATGTTTATTATGTTATTACTTTTTTGTAATTAGTAGTCTTTATTTTACACTATACATTTATATTTATAATTTCATTTTTAATTTTGCATTTTAAAGCAAATGTTAATAGACAGGTATTTTAACTAATACCTGACTAATAATCCTTTTCCCCTCCCACTCCTAAAAATCAATTAGCATGTTTTGAACAAATATGCATTATAATTTAAATATGTATTTATTAAATACTTTAATACACAGGTATTTTTAATACCTGAGTATTAACACACTTCCCCAACCATTACTCCGAGATCCATTGCATCTCACTCCTAAAAATAATTTTGCTTGTTTTAAACAAATATGAGTTGTGTCTTAGATCTTTATTTATTAATTACATGTATTATTACACATGTATTTTAATTAATATCCAGGTATTACTGCATTTTCCCATCCATTACCTCTATATCCTTTACGTCCTGCTCCTAAAATATTATTATGCATGTTTTAAACAAATGTGCATTATAACTAAATATGTATTTATTAATTAACTATATTAATACACAGGTATTTTAATGAATACCGATGTATTAATACACTTCCCCATCCATTACCCCTAGACCCCTTACATCCTACTCCTAAAATTATTTTGCATATTTTAAGCAAATATACATTATACGTTTGATATTTATAAAGTTATAAAAACGAATAATACACAAGTATTGTAAATAATACCCGAGTATTAACACACTTCACTATCCATTACCCCTATATACCTTACATCCCACTCCTAAAAACAATATTTTGCATGTTTTAAACAATTATGCATTGTAAGTTTAATATGTTTTATTAAATCTATTAACCCCTTTGCTACTAGGCCTTTTCCCCCCCTGTGCTAAGCCTTTTTTTGGCTATTTGGGGTAGTTCGCGCTTAGGCCCCTGTAACTTGTTGACCACATAAGGTATCCACGCCAAATTTGCGTCCTTTTCTTCCAACATCATGGGGATTCTAAAGGTACCAAGAGTTTGTGGATTTCCCTGGAGGGGACCCAGAAATTAGCCAAAATACAGCTAAATGTTTTTTTTTGGGGGAAAAATGGGAAACAAGTGCTGCAAATGAAAGCGTCTGTTTTTTTCCTGCAAATGGTATCAACAAAGGGTTTGTGGGGCTGAAATCACCATTTTCCCAGCTTCCAGGGTCTGACAGACTTTTGTCAGAAAAAGAAAACATTTTTTACACAGTTTTGGCATTTTAGTGGGACATAGCCTATTTTTGCTATTTTTGTTACTTTCAACCTTCTTCCAGTAAATGGTAGAAATGGGTATAAAAGCAATAATGAATCCTGGAAAGCTATACATTTTAGAAAAGTAGACAAAATTCAAAATTCAGCAAGGGGTCATTCGTGTAGATCCTTCAAGGTTTCTTTTTAGAAACTAACAGTTGAAAATAGGAAAAATTGAAAATGAGTTGAAAAAAACAGCCATTTGTGCCAACGTTTTCACCTGTAACTTCTTCTAATTATGACAGATGTTTGAGAGCAATATTCAGTTACATCCACTGGACCTTTCTGGTTGTGGGGATATATAGGACTTGTAGGTTCACCAAGAACCCGACGAACCCAGAGCCAATAACTGAGCAGCATCTTGCAACGGTTTTTTATTATGTACCGGGTATATAGCAATTAATTTGGGAAAATATATACAGTGAAAAATCGGGATGAAAGACACCTATGTATTTCTGAAATTGGAACAAAATATAGAGTTTAGAAACAGTAGCTATTTGCACATTTCCGAAACTGTGAGTACCCATACCAGCATCAGAATTATAGGACATTTTTCAAAATGACTTCATTTTTACACATTGTAGTTAAGTTGGAAGGCATCGAAAATCAATAGGTAATAACAGTAGCTCTACCATTCTGTGTTACCCTAAGTCTACCAATAAAAATGGTACCTCACTTGTGTGGGTAGGCCTAGTGCCCGCGACCGGAAACGGCTCAAAACGCAATGTGGACACACTTCAATTTTTACAGTGAAAATTGACCCTTTTTTTGCAAAGTGCCTAGATGTAGATTTTGAACCCTAGCTCTGCCGGCTCCTAGGAAAACCTAGCAAACCTATACATCTTTTAAAACTAGACACCCAGGAGAAACCAGGATGGGGTGACTTGTCTGGCTCTCACCAAGTTCTTTAACCCAGAATCCCTTGCAAACCTCAAACATTGTCAAAAAAAACATTTCCTCACATTTCTGTAGTGGAAAGTTCTGGAATCTGCGTGGATCCACAAAATTCTACCCACCCCGCATTTCCCAAAGTCTTCCAAGAAAAATGGTACCTCACTTGTGTGGGTAGACCTGGTGGCCGCGACAGGAAACGGTCCAAAACGCAACGTGGACACACCACATTTTCACAGTGAAAACTGACCCTTTTTTTGCAAAGGTCCTAGTTGTAGATTTGGAACACTAGCTCTGCCGGCACCTAGGGAAACCTAGCAAACCTATACATTTTTCAAAACTAGACACCCAGGGGAATCCAGGAAGGGGTGTCTTGTCTGGCTCTCAGCAGGTTCTGTTACCCAGAATCCCTTGCAAACTCAAACTTTGTAAAAAAAAACACATTTTCCTCACATTTCAGTGATGGAAAGTTCTGGAATCTGCGTGGATCCACAAAATTCCACCCACTTGGCATTCCCCAAAGTCTTCAGAGAAAAATGGTACCGCACTTGTGTGGGTAGGCCTAGTGCCCGTGACAGGAAACGCCCCAAAACGCAACGTGGACCCACCACATTTTCACAGTGAAAACTGACCCTTTTTTCGCAAAGTGCCTAGCTGTAGATTTTGAATCCCAGCTCTGCCGGCACCTAGGGAAACCTAGCAAACCTATACATTTTTAAAAACTAGACACCCAGGGGATTCCAGGATGGGGTGACTTGTATGGCTCTCACCAGGTTCTGTTACCCAGAATCCCTTGCAAGCCTCAAACTTTGTAAAAAAAATGAAAAACACATTTTCCTCACATTTCTGTGGTGAAAAGTTCTGGAATCTGCGTGGATCCACAAATTTCCTACCACCCAGCGTTCCCCCAGGTCTCCCGATAAAAATGGTACATTAATCGCATGGGTGGGTCAAGTACCCGCGACAGGCAAGGGCCCAAAACGTATTGAGGAGACATCAAAATTACCTATCACAAAACAATCTGGTTTTGCAAGGGGGGTCACCTGGGTTTTTGGCCCCGGGCTCGGCGGCCATCTCGGGAAAGCTACCAAACCCACACATTTCTGACTGTCTTGACTCACTGACAATGCACATTTTTCTGCAGGACAGGTCTGTTCCCAGTGATGATGCTCTCTTACTTCCATAAGGTTTGTGGGATTCTTGTTGTCATGAATGTTTATGTGCTATGATGCATCACACAGGGCCTGATTACGAGTTTGAGGAACGGGTTACTCCATCATAAACGGATATCCCATATTAGGAGTTCCATTATATCCAATGGAATATAATGGGAGTCGTAATATGGCAGACGGGATATCCGTCACGTTTGTGATGGAGTAGCCCATCCGCCAAGCTCGTAATCAGGCCCTAATTGTCTGTCTTTGCGTCATAAGCTGTATATAATTGTTAACATATGTGCGTCAACAGTCATCATGATATGTGATTAGAAGGTCTGCTACAATGCTAATTTTTAATGCAGCTGAACATTTCAGATTTTAGCATTGCATTGTCCGATATATCTCTGAGCAAATTTGGGCCTTAATTTGCTTAAGCCAAGGAATGGAATAGCAATAGAAAGTGAGACATCAAATAAATGAATTAGGTCCTTGTTGCAGTGTTGGTTTTACTTTGTTGATAATCTTGTAGCACTTTACATATTACGTATAGGATAAAACATTGAAGATATCCTTTTTCCATCTGCCTATGTTGTAAGATGTAATGGTGTGCTATTTCCTAGTCCATTCATTGGTTTTACTTAATGGTAATTGCATTACACTGAGTCAAATTCCTTTGCTTACAGCCATTACATTTGAGGCCCTCCTGCCTCCCAAGACACCAATCCCATGTAGTCTTATTCAATGAAAAACCTCCCCCTGCCACACCTCCTGTCATTGACAAGCTCCAACCAACAAAATGTGTCAGTTGTATAAAGGGAGGGTTGGAGGGACTATGGCTGCAAGGGAGGGAATTGGACTCAGAGTAATGCAATTACCCGTAAGTAATTTAGACATTACCTGCTCATCCTTCCTACTTGCAACCATTACAATTGAGAAGTAGCAAGCAATAAAACTACAACAACTGACAATGCCTGCTGACCATACCAATTTATTATGAAACATTGCACAATGAAAACTTCCATTTCATCACAGAAGATAGGACCTTATAGCCAAAAACATCAGAAATACATTAAACTTCTGCAAGACTATAATGTTTAGCAACAGTTGAGGATTCAACCCATGTAGCAGCACTGCAAATCTCATCAATAGAAGCCCCTTGCATCTCTGCCACAGTAGAAGCCATACTTGGGGTAGTTTTACCCTGAGCAGAGAAAGGGGGAACCTGACCCTGAACCTCATATGCCTTAGACACCAACAATTTGATCCATCTGCTCAAAGTAGCCATAGCTGGTTTCTCCCCCTACTTGCTGGCCTGAAAGTCACAAACAAAGACTCTACCTTACAAAAAGGCTATACCCTCTGCAAGTAGATAAGAATAGCCCGTCTCACATCAAGACAATACAATCTATTCTCCTCCACCGAACCCGGAGAAAGGAAAAATTCTCTCGAAGAACTACTTCCTGCTCTGTGTGAAAGGAAAAGCTGACTTTTAGAGTGCAAGCTAAAATTGTAACCAACACCATCCTGTCTGGAAGTATCCTACAAAAAGGAAATTTAGAAAACAAAGTTCCCAACTCCCCTGAATTCCTCCTGCCTGAAGTAATCGCCACCAAAAGATTGCCATAAGCTTTAGGAACTGCAACTCGACCTCCTCTAAAGGTCCAAAAGGATCTGACATTAAAGATTCCAAAACCACAATACTCAGTAGGAGCAGCACCACAACTGAACATACAAATAAATGGAAACAATATTAAAGTAACACAATTCAATATGACACTTCCTTATGAATAACAGTGTCTATACAGTCCATGAGTATTGTTCGACCAGTTGCTCTGGGAATCGTTACTGCGATCGGATGCACACTAACAGCAGTGCATACGGCTAGGTGGATAATCTCCACTACGGAGTGCATTTCTTATCTGGTTTTGCATATCCAATTCATTTCTATTGAATACAACGTCTACATGCTCAACAGCGACTAATCATCATTTTGAAATGTTGAAATTTTTATCTTAACCTATTCTTTTCTTGATTGGACTGCTATTGCACAGTCCTGCACAGATACCATTTTCTGGCACTGGTCTTTGGAGTTGCACCTTGATTATAGGTGTACAGCCTCCTGTTTGACATAGGCGATTGACATCTTAGCTGCCCTGAAGAAGTCCATTGTTCAAAAGGATGAAACGCGTTGGCTGATGGTTTTTTAGGAATGGAATATAACATAATAAAGGAAGAAACAATACTCATGGACTGTATAGACACTGTTATTCATAAGGAAGTTTCATATTGAATTGTGTTACTTTAATATTGTTTCCATTTATTTGTATGTCCAGTTGTGGTGCGGCTCCTACTGTATATTATTGTTCTATACTCCCTGGGGAAGGGAGGCATCTTCGGGCAGAGGGTGTATTTGGATATTTGCACACAAGGACGTAGTGTTTGGTCACAAATAACATAGGTGACCAACGGTTTGGGTGCTGTTTGTGTTTTTGGTCCACTGCCCACATTCTGAGTTTTTGATTCCAAAACCACCACCAGATCCCAAAGAGGAATTGACCTAACCACCTTGGACAGGAATTGAATAGACCCTTCAAGAGACGTGACACCAAACCATCCTCATCCAATTATTTATTCCAGGTACCCCTGAATGCCTGGATTGCTGCCCACTGCACTCTCAGTGTGGCCTCCATCAATCCCAACTTGGAACCACCTTCCAAAAATTCCATCGCCATAAGCAGACTCACAGAATTATTACCTAGACACTTCGTCCCACATCATTTAGAAAGAGAACCCCAATGCCTAGTATAGGAACATCGAGTCAACAATTTTCTAGAAGGCTGTAAGGGATCCAACAAGCTCTGTAACACCCTGACCTCTCAATCCCTTCCTTTCAATCTTCTGGCCAACAAACGGAGCTTCCATAGACTCTCTACCCTCAAAATTGATAAGTCCAGAAGAGAAAGAACCAGCGGAAAAGGCTATTCCGGAGCCCTCTGCATCCTTAACAACAGGGGAAACCAACTGGCTCTTGGCCACCGAGGAGCCACCAGAATTACCTTGGCCCTTAACTTCCAAACCCCCACCAGAAAGGGCCTGGGGAGAGGAAAAGGAGGAAAGGCATACATCCGGCCCTCTGGCCACTGACATGGCGAGCATCTATTGCCCAAGCCTTAACATCCCTTTCCTTGGCACAGAACTTCTGAACTTTGGCATTGCTTCGTGGCGCAAACAGGTGCACCACTGGAAGACCCCACTTCTGAGTCAAGCGAGAAAACACTCTCAGATCCAGAGAAAACTCCAGAGAGAAGGGAATGTCCCTGCTGAGCTAAGCTGCTGTTACTTTGGAAGAGCCCTGATTGTGAATTGCCCTTAGAGAAAAAAGAGTACACTGAGCCCAAGAAAACATCTCATGTAAAATCTTGCTCAGACTCCTGGAGCAAGTCCCCCCTTGTCTGTTCACATAAGCCTTGGCTGTGACATTGTCTGTTCTCACTAGAACTGCTCTCCCCTGCAGCACAAAAAGAGCCCTTCTTACAGCTTCGAGTTCCCTCCAATTTGAGAAATGTTTTGCCTCAGTGCGAGTCCAAAACCCTTGCACCTGCAAGGCTTCTCCCCAGGTGCCGCAGCCTGACAAATTGACATCTGTGGTAAAATTCATAGGATCTGGAAGATCTAGCTGTATCCCATGCAATAGTTTGTTAGAGTTTAACCACCATCCCAGATCTCCTTTCACCTGATGGATAGAGGAATACAACTTGCCAAATCCTGTGACCTTGAATCTCAATTGAGAAGGTCCCATGCGACCAATTTGTGGAGATAGAACCAAGTCCATGGAATCAAGAACATTATAGATGCCATGTCTCCCTGGACCCTGAGCCAACATTCCATCTTTGGGTGGTCATGTTCCAAAAGACTCATGATGTGACCCTGAAGCTTGGCCATGCCCCTTGATGGAAGACAAACTCGACCCTGCAGTGTTAGGAATTGAGCCCCAGTGAAAATTAGGTCTTGTGATCGACTCAAAGAAGACTTTTCCCAATTGATTAGAAACCCATGAGAACAAAGAATTTCCAGAACTCTGTATGGGAAAACAGCACATCCGCTGACTGAGCCTGCACCCACCAGTTGTCTAGATAAGGATGCACAAAAATTCCTTCGGAGTGCAGGAGTGCCAACAATATAGCTGGGATTTTGGTGAACACCCTCAGGGATGATTTGAGACTGAAAGAGAGAACTCGAAACTGATAGTGGTCGTCCTCCAGGGCTAAACGCAAAAAATTTTGATGTGAGTGCTTTACAGGGACATGGAGATACGCTTCTTCTAAATATGTGTATGCCCGCCAATCTCCTGTTCTTATGAGAGGAAGAATCGACTTCAGAGTCACCATTCAGATTTACAAGCCCCTTGCAACACTTTTGCGCCTCCGATGCGTCACTTTTGTGATGCGCCATAAACAATGCGCCACGTTGCAACACATTTACAACGTGACGCATCTAGGGAGATGCGTCACGTTGTAAAGCCCTGCGCCACATTATACCTGTGTCAGGTATAATGTATGCAGGGTGGGTGTTCCGACGCAAGAAAGCCTCGTAAAAGTGACGAAGTGAAATCTACAAGATTTCACTGCGCCGCAAGTCACCTTGCACTGGCCCTGTTTTGGCAGCCTAGCGCCAACTAAGGCACCCTTGCACCATGGTGAAAGGGTGCCTGTGTTGTAGGCAGGATCCTGAGAGGTTTTTCTTTTCTCTTTCTATGTGTGCTGCATTCTGCATAGAATCAGGAAGTAACGAGGAGAAATAAAGATATTTTTCCTCGTTACGCCTCGCCTGAGAGGACTATCTTTTTGGCCCAACCAGGTCTTGTAAATCTGGGATTGCATCACAAACCATGGGAGTTGCATGGGAACACCCACACAATGTCCGTGGAATGCCTACCCACGGCAGAGTAACGCAATTTTTGAAGCCACTCAATGCCACGCAAAGTGGCTTTGCGTGGCTATGAAAATCTGACTTACGGTTTGCATCCCTTTTCCACCAAGTTGTGTGGTAGAAGTGCGACACAGACCGGGTCAGAAATATGGCCCTTAGAAGGCATCCAAGTGCCTACTTGAGTTATACAAGCATTGAATTTGTCTTGTGTATGAGCAATGTTGTCTTGAATAGAGAAAATAATCTGTATCTCATCTGCATATGACATATTGAAACTAATGGCTCGAACAAAAGAAGTGAGGGGGACAATGTCAATCAATCAAACAGCATTCATAAAGTGCAAAACTATCACCCCTAGGGGTCTCTGGGCGCTGTGTCTCCATCGAGAGGGCTGTGCGGAGCTGGAGGGGGAAGGTGGTTCCTGGTCTTGGCAACAATGTAGAAGAAGGAGCGGCCACTGCTACCAATGTAGTAATTAAAGATCATAGACTGATTGATGAGTGTAGGGAAGTGTCTCTTTTGACATGGTTAACCCCCACTTTTTGCTTGATACCTGATGTGATTTCGAACTGTAAGTGCACTGGATCCCTGCCAACCAGATTCCTAGTGCCAGATCTCTTTCCTAAAACTCTACCACGATTTACACAATTTCAGCCACCCTTGTAAGTCCCTGGTACCTAGGGCATGGGTACTGAAGAGGGTCCACTGGAACTGCAGCACAAATTGTGACACCCCAGAGACTGCTCACCAAGACCATGCAAACTGCCATTGCAGGCCGAGTGTCTTGGTGCTGAGAAATCCGAAGAGTTGACATGGCACACAGCCCTGTGTGCCAAGCCCTCATACACTGCATGAGATATAGGCAAGTCACCCCTACTGCAGGCCGTACAGCCCTGAGACAGGGGGCACTATATCCCATGTGTGGACTTATCTGCATGAGCAGTTATGACCCTGCAATATTTGAGCCATTCTTGAATATTGTACATGCACAGGGAAGCCATAAAGAGTTCATGGGTTGCATACTTGTCATTACTTGTTTCCTAGCTCCATGATGGCTTCACTGTACCCTAAGATGTTTGGTACCAAACATCTTGTCTTAATAAATCCTCACTGATGCCAGTGTTGGATTTATTAATAAATGCACACAGGAGGCCCTTTGGAGGGTCCCCTGAAAACCTCCCAGGCACGGGTGTGGTCTCTGACTAGTCATAGCCAGCCTCCCACCACCAGATATGTTTCTGACTTCATGGGGTAAGCCCATGCTCTCAGAGGCCAGAGATAAAGCATGCTCTTGGCAGAGGTACATCACACCTCCTCCAGGCTGGAATGGCCTTCCAGAGCAGGAAGCTTCAAAGGTATTGCTTCCTTTGAAGTTCAGCCCAGGCTTCCCCAGATAGTGGGGGATGCCAACCCCCCATCCTGTTCCCCATTTGGTGGTCGGACAAGCAGGAAAATTAGTTAGAGGAGGAGGTGTGTTCACATTCAGCCAGCACCACCCCTAAGGTGTGGCAGGCGATGTTAACCCTTCTCCTGAAAATCCACCATCTTGAGATGGTGGAAAAACAACCTATCAGGGCTAGGTAGTGCCTCTTCCCACAGGACATGGTCACTTAGAGGGTGAAGTCACCCTAATGGTTGGTTGCCCATTGGCTACTACCTGTCACTTCCTTAAACACCTCTAAATCTTGTATTTAGGTGGCATCCCTAGGCCTGGAAACTTAGATACAATGGACAAGAAGAGGAAAAGGACAAAGAAGACCCGCTGCCCGAGAACTGAAGCCCTGCTGCCAAAGAAATTGGCTATAAATTCTGCCTGTTGACTCTAGGACTCGACAATCGTGGTGTGCTGTATCGTCCTGAAACCTGTGAAGACTCTAAGAACCCCGGAGTTCATCCAGCCTTTGAAAACTCGCCAATACCCTCCCCTCGGGTGAAGGTATCACTTCCCTGCACGCTGTAGGCACCGATCCCGCTGAGTCCGATTTGTCAACGTGCTGCTCCCCAACGACTTCGGTGCGGCACCCACACCAAAAGAGGCAGATCAGCTCCGGAGGGTCAGATCTGTCTCCCTACCAAGTTTGGAGACAGCCGGACCTACCGTAGCTGTAGTGTATCAATACCTGGGGTACCGAACCCTACAGCAAACAGCAAGACGAAGAGTCCATTCCGGGCTCCAGAAATTCCAGAAGCAAGCAGCCATCAAGGGACATCGAGACCCCTGTGGCCCAGCTGTCTCAAAATCACCTCTCCAATTTTTCGGGCTCCTGATGGCGAGGACTTCTCGATCCACGATGCCCGACTGACCCATCTGCTCCGCACCCAGCCCCACCAGCCCTGGTAACAATGAACCAGCAGGGCTTCTGTGGCCCTGCAACCCTTGTGACCTCCTCCCTCCAGTGAGACCGACCAGACTTACCTCATACTCCTCATGTGCAGTGTCTTGCCAGGTGGCCTCTACGTCGTAGCGCACCAGCTACCTACCCCTTCAGTACCCTGCTCCCGGCCGATTCCAGGACGCTCCCAATCTTCTGCTGTTGGAACTTTGGACCTGGTCCCGCTATCGGCCTAAAACAAGAAGGTGATCTTTGTGCTAGCATTGCCTGATTTTGTATGCATTTTTCTGTTTTTCCCCACTTACTTCAATGGTGCGTAATTGCGCACAAAAGTGATATATTTTCTGAACTCTTAAAAATCGTAACTTCTAAAGTATTTACTGGTGATCGAAGTTCCAAGTCTTAAAAATACATAAAAATCTATATTATGTTTATAAATTGGTCTCGGATTTATCCTTGAGTGTGTGTCTCATTTATTGACTCTATGAGTACAACAGATGCTTAGCACTACCCTATAATAAACCTAACTGTTCACCCACACTACCACAAATAGAGCATTAGTATTATCTATTTTTGCCTCTGTAAACCAATAAGGGACTCACTGGATTCTCTGCACAGTGTACTTCATTTTAGTACACTATATAGAGAGCCAGCTTCCTACAATGAGCCTTGTATCATTTACATTAGGAGTCATTACATGGCGGTTTGTACATCAGAAGTGACTGTACATTGCATGTCATTACATAGGAAGTACTTTTACATTGCAAGCGTTGGACATCTGCAGTCCTTAAATTTGCAGCTAAGAAGGTATCACTTTTCTAGTTTTAAATATATATATATATATATATATATATATATATATATATATATATATATATATTATCTACTGGCGGTCGCCAGTAGATAGTTATAGTTACAACCTATTATCCATAGGAAATCCGCGACATTCTATTTGAAATAACTCTCTTGCCGGTTGACGTATCTTCGCAAAATTTTCAAACTTTGTGGCCCGCTCCGGTCCGCTCCTACCCTGAAAGTCTCGGGGGATTCGTCAAGCGGGGGCCGAGAAAAAGGGGGTCCCAAAACGCGTTTTCCCCATGCATTTTTCCATAGGAAACTTTAGACACGGCTACAGCCCGAACTGCTGAACGGAATTACACCAAATTTGGCAAAGAGGTAGTTCTTGGTTCAGAAAGAACCCTTTTTGTTAAATGGTGTAAATCCGTTCAGTAGTTGCTGAGAAAATGAAAAGTAAAAAGATAGTGATATCTAGGGCCGCGGATCCTCCCGAGCACGAGCTTTATGTTAATTGGCTGTCAACACTCCAAACCAGGAAGTGTTGGCAGCCATTTTGTCCCTCGGTAGAACCGAGGGACAGAAACTAAGTGCGCAAAGCGCACAAAGGGGCAGGGTAGAAACCCCTAGGTCTGCTCAGGGGTCCCACAAGGACCCCCTGGGCAAAAAATAATAATTTTTTTTTTTAAATCGGCAGGATGCGCTCAGGGAGCGCGAACCCTGCCGAAAAAAAAATCGAAGCGCGGTCTCCGCGCTCGATGTTAATTGGCCCCGGGTGGGCCAAGTCCCGGGGGCATGCTGGGGGGTTAATTTTATGTGTGGGGGCCTCTAAGGCCCCCAAGCCCCGGGGACCACCACCCCCGGGGCTTTATGTATAATGGTGCGGGAGGGCTCTGAGCCCTCCCGCAGCCCCGGGGACCACCACCTCCCGGGGCTTCTTTTTTAAAATTAAAAACCTGTGTGGGGGCTCCAGCCCCACACGCCCGGAGACCACCACCTCCCGGGGCACTAAGAAAAATTAAAATGGGGGTCCGTTTTGGACCCCCAAGCCCGGGGACCACCACCTCCCGGGGCTTTCAAAATGTAGGGGAGGGGGCCGCGCGGCCCCCTCCTGGAGCCTGTGGTGGCCCTGGGGACCGCCACCCCCAGGGCCGGCTCCTGCAGTGTCCCGGGGTGCCTACCCCCGGGACACTGCTGTTTGCAATGACAGGACGGGAGCCTCGCGGCTCCGGTCCTGTCATTGCAAACTGCTTTGGATATTGGAAGAGAGAGCAGGAAACCTGCTCTCTCTTCCAATATCCAAAGCACATTGCTTTTCCACATGGGGAGCAGCATGTTAGCTGCTCCCCATGTGTAAAAGCAATGCCGGCTCCCGTAGGACACGGGGAGCCGGCGGGACTGTGGGGGGTTTGGGGACCCCCCCACAGTCCCCAACGAGAGGCCAGGCCCCAGGGGATGGGGTCCCCGGGGCCATAAGAGGCCACGGAGGGGGGCCACGCAGCCCCCCTCCCCAAAGTAACAAAAAAAAAAAAAGTGCAAGGCCGGCCCCGGGGATGGGGTCCCCGGGGCCTTAAATGGCCTGAGGAGGGGGCCACGCAGCCCCCCTCCAAATAAAAAAAGAGGCCATGCCCCGGGGATGGGGTCCCCGGGGCCAATACAGGCCCAGGGAAGGGGGCCACGCGGCCCCCTTCCCGTTTTTTTTTTTATTTTAATTTTAAAAAGGGGTAAGGCCCTGGGGGATGGGGTCCCCAGGGCCTAAAAATAGGAAAAAGGAAGGGGGCCACACAGCCCCCTTCAGGGGAAAAAAACAAAAAAAAAAACGATCGGGCCCGTAGGCCCCGCCCCCTTCCTTCACCACTCTGCAAACGCGCCCCCTGGCGCGTTTGCAGAGGGGGAACGAATTCCCCTTGAATACTGGGGGTCCCTGGGGGCCAACTAGCCCACCAGGAACCTCCAGTATGCGCCAGGGGCTGCCTTGCAGAGCGGTGTACAGAGGCCACGCCCCTTTTACACCTCTCTGCAACTCAGCTCTTTGGCGCTTTTGGAGGTATATGGTGGGCTAGATGCACCCCAGGGACCCTCAGGATTCAAGGGGAGTTAATCCCCCGACTTAAAACGCGCCACGGGGCGCGTTTGCACAGTGGTGAAGGGAGGGGGCGGGGCTTCAGGTGACATGTGTGCAAACAGGCCCCGTGGCGCGTTTTAAGATGGGGAATTAAATCCTCTTCAATCCTGAGGGTCTCTGGGGCCAACTAGCCCAACAGGTACGTCCAGAAAGCGCCACAGAGCTGCAGAGAGGTGTAAAAGGGGTGTGGCCTCTGTACATGTCTCTGCAACGCAGCCCCTGGCGCATACTGGAGGTTCCTGGTGGGCTAGTTGGCCCGTAGGGACCCTCATGATTCAAGGGGACTTAATCCCCCAACTTAAAATGCGCCACGGGGCGCGTTTGCACAGATGTCACCTCAGGCCCCGCCCCTTCCTTCACCATTGTGCAAATATTCCTCTAAAATCAGCCAAAATACGAATTCTGATTTACTCACCTGTTATCAGGAGAGACCTCAGTGCTGCATCTTTCAGCCCAGTACTGGTCCTGAAAAGTAATTTTAACCGTACTTACCGGTAACTTGAATTTCCTTCATAGGCTAACATTGACTGGTTTCACTTGGAAATTCTTCTAAGTGTGGAGTTTTGGAACTTTAAAATATTCCTCTAAAATCAGCCGAAATACGAATTCCGATTTACTCACCTGTTATCAGGAGAGACCTCAGTGCTGCATCTTTCAGCCCAGTACTGATCCTCAAAAGTAATTTTAACCGTACTTACCAGTAACTTGAATTTCCTTCCATAGGATATCATTGCCTGCTTTTTGCTGAAAAGTTTCTAAGTGTTGATTTTTGAAACATACAAATATTCCTCTAAAATCAGCCAAAATCCGAAGTCTGATTTACTCACCTGTTATCAGGAGAGACCTCAGTGCTGCATCTTTCAGCCCAGTACTGATCCTCAAAAGTAATTTTAACCGTACTTACCAGTAACTTGAATTTCCTTCCATAGGATATCATTGCCTGCTTTTTGCTGAAAAAGTTTCTAAGTGTTGATTTTTTAAACATACAAATATTCCTCTAAAATCAGCCGAAATCCGAATTCTGATTTACTCACCTGTTATCAGGAGAGACCTCAGTGCTGCATCTTTCAGCCCAGTACTGGTCCTGAAAAGTAATTTTAACCGTACTTACCGGTAACTTGAATTTCCTTCATAGGCTAACATTGACTGGTTTCACTTGGAAATTCTTCTAAGTGTGGAGTTTTGGAACTTTAAAATATTCCTCTAAAATCAGCCGAAATACGAATTCCGATTTACTCACCTGTTATCAGGAGAGACCTCAGTGCTGCATCTTTCAGCCCAGTACTGATCCTCAAAAGTAATTTTAACCGTACTTACCGGTAACTTGAATTTCCTTCATAGGCTAACATTGACTGGTTTCACTTGGAAATTCTTCTAAGTGTGGAGTTTTGGAACTTTAAAATATTCCTCTAAAATCAGCCGAAATACGAATTCCGATTTACTCACCTGTTATCAGGAGAGACCTCAGTGCTGCATCTTTCAGCCCAGTACTGATCCTCAAAAGTAATTTTAACCGTACTTACCAGTAACTTGAATTTCCTTCCATAGGATATCATTGCCTGCTTTTTGCTGAAAAAGTTTCTAAGTGTTGATTTTTGAAACATACAAATATTCCTCTAAAATCAGCCGAAATCCGAATTCTGATTTACTCACCTGTTATCAGGAGAGACCTCAGTGATGCATCTTTCAGCCCAGTACTGGTCCTGAAAAGTAATTTTAACCGTACTTACCAGTAACTTGAATTTCCTTCCATAGGCTAACATTGACTGGTTTCACTTGGAAATTCTTCTAAGTGTGGAGTTTTGGAACTTTAAAATATTCCTCTAAAATCAGCCGAGATCCGAATTCCGATTTACTCACCTGTTATCAGGAGAGACCTCAGTGCTGCATCTTTCAGCCCAGTACTGGTCCTGAAAAGTAATTTTAACCGTACTTACCAGTAACTTGAATTTCCTTCCATAGGATATCATTGTCTGGTTTTCAGCAGAAAAGTTTCAAAGTGTTGATTTTCACAAACTACAAATATTCCTAAAAAATCGCCTGTATGACTTAAACGCATTCTTTCAACTGTTTACAGGAGATGCACCAGTGCTGGATCCAGGATCCAACACTGAGTAAGAGAAAGTAACGATAACAGTTTTTAACTTCTAAGTGAATTTCCTTCCATAGGATAACATTGGTGATTCTATGAGAAAAAGTTTCTAAGTGTGAACTTTTAAAGTACAATAATATTCCTTAAAAATCACGACTGTAACCAAAACGCTTTTACTCTACTGTTTACAGGAGATGTCCCAGGACTGAATCTAGGATCCAGTAATGTGGTTAGAAAAGTAATCCATAAAGTAACTAATTGCATTTAACTAGAAATTCACATTGAGCTGAATGTTGCATTGTGTTTGAAAATGTGTTGCCCATTGCAACAACTGTAACTACTGTACTTAAAAGTCTATTGCCTATGTGCAAAGTAATTAAACTAAAGTAATTCATTCTGAGAAAGTATTTTTGTAATGTAATGTATAATGTAATTACAATGTAATTTAAAAAATAAAATATGTAAAAAAAAATTGTTTCTAAAAAATTTGGAAATCAGTATGAAAAAAATGTATATAACAATTAATACATTTAAAAATTGTCATTTACAAAACCTTTGAAATTCACTGAAAAAACTGTAGGTTTCAGACATGTTATAGTTACAAATTAGCATTTAAAAAACCTTTGAAATTCACTGAAAAAACCATAGGTTTCAGGGACGTTATAGTTACAAATTAGCATTTAAAAACCTTTGAAATTCACTGAAAAAACCATAGGTTTTAGGGACAGTTATAGTTAGTTGGACATTGCACTCGTACAAAACCCGTGAAATTCCCCCGTTATAGTTAGTCCAGCTAACTATAACTCGCGCCCCGCAATGCACTGCTGATGACGTCACATATTACATC
This sequence comes from Calotriton arnoldi, assembly GCA_963921515.1. NCBI lineage: Eukaryota > Metazoa > Chordata > Amphibia > Caudata > Salamandridae > Calotriton > Calotriton arnoldi. The sequence continues at coordinate 3,006,209 of CAWUFW010000747.1, forward strand.
ACTCATGACATGGTCAGTGACATCACTGATGACATCACTGATGACATCTCAAATGACATCACTGATGACATCATCCACGTGATAATCTGATGCACCTCCTCACACCCTAATATAACCTTTGATACACCCACTCTAAATTACAGACTGCCATTCGCAAAACCATAGACACTCCAACACCAATAACTACATACCCACTCACTGATTCTTATGTCTACGCACACATCCACTCACTCACCCGTACAGTCACTCATACTTACGGTCACTCAGTACAGGACTATCATATGCACTCATACTCCTATATAGACACTCAAACACCGCCACTCATCCATAGAGGTACTCACACACCTAGTCAGTCAAGCAAATAATTAAACACACTACCATTTACTCACCTATACAGTTATACACACACCAGCTCACTTACTCATACAAATAGTAGCACAATCTTACGCTCTTATACAATCACTGATACAAGCACACACTCATCCATACAGCCACTATCACAATCACTCACTCTCGCTTATAGCTATTTATATACTCCAACACACATATATACTGCCTTTCACATATGTAGTTACTCACACATGTACCACTGGGACATACATTCACTCACTAACACACTCTTACACACACTTACCCACCCATACAGTCTATCACAGTTGCACTCTTGAAACCATCCACCCAGTGAATCACCCACTCACACATCTATGCACAGAGTTGCACACACCCCTCCCACACAAACACTCAGGCACCCATACAGATACTCAGACAAGCATTCAATAACTCATATAGACACTCATGTAGCTATTCACAAACACATGCAGCCACTTACACAGCAACAGACAGACGGATACAGACATTCACCCAGTTTAGTCACTAACCCATGCATTCAGTAAGATACGTTAAATCACTCACTTATAGAGTCAGTCACGCACCTACTAAATCATCCAAACAGACACTTACACACCCACTCATTCTTCAATACGGCTTTTCCTATATATATTAAAAATATTTAAACTTTACAGAAACACACAGTCACTGGATGATGTCATCAGTGATGTCATCAGTGATGTCATTTGAGATGTCATCAGTGATGTCATCAGTGATGTCACTGACCATGTCATGAGTGATGTAATATGTGACGTCATCAGCAGTGCATTGCGGGGCGCGAGTTATAGTTAGCTGGACTAACTATAACGGGGAATTTCACGGGTTTTGTACGAGTGCAATGTCCAACTAACTATAACTGTCCCTAAAACCTATGGTTTTTTTCAGTGAATTTCAAAGGTTTTTTAAATGCTAATTTGTAACTATAACGTCCCTGAAACCTATGGTTTTTTCAGTGAATATATATATATATAACTTTACTCCGAACTCCGCGTTCTCCAAGTAATCCGCTGAAATTACGGACAAGGACCCAGGTTTAGTCGATCTTCAATAGTTTATTGCTGTGCCGCCATAACGTTTCGGCTCCAAGGAGCCTTGATCACATGACACAGATGGAGGGGTTGTGAGGGAATTTAAAGTGACAAGTGCAGGTTAAAAAACCAATAGTTGTATATAAAAAAGAGAAACTCTCTCATAGACATAGAAGAAATATATTACATCACCACATTTGTTTTGTTCAGAACTATAACAGTTACACACGTACGTTAAAGATTCGATTTGCTTAGTATAATGGTAAAATACCCATTGAAAATAAGTTAAATAATATCATGTTTTAAGGAATACTAGAATGAAATTTATATGATTAATCCTATGTTCCTTAATCTATGGTTAAATACAAAGTTATTGTTTGGTACGTAAGTATTAAACACTACAACCATAAATGGCTTGGGAAAGTGTTTCTCTGTCTGCGTATAGTCCATGTCATTAAGTGCTACCAATGTGTAAAAAAGAATGTGAATCAGTGGTTTAAAATCAATAGACTCCTTACAAATGACGAGTGTATGTTAATCCTCTTGTCATAAATTACATTTGTTGCGAACAGAGTGCGTAGACTATACTGAAATCAAATGTATGTTGCCATCCAAACCGAGGGATTTGAAATATATGTACAAGTGCTGGTATAGACTATTACTTGACCAATTATTAAGAATATAGATACATGCTTATTTGATTGATAGCTAACTGTGTCGCATAGAATGTGCAAAACTTGGCAATAGATAAATATATAAATATATAAATATATAAATAGATATCATTATAAAAGTTAAAATCAACATAAATACAATGTCATCCATATATACTTGAAAAAATGCAACCCAATAAATACATAAATATCCAAATTGATAAATAGATAAATTCTATAAATATCTAAAAATATTGTTAAATACGCTGACATAAATTCTAAACCGATAATCGGTATACATATGTCAACAATTTTTTAATATCCAAAAATATATATTTATCTGTGCTTAGTGTTTAAAGGATATTATGTACTGTGTAGCACTGAGTGGCAAAATATTGCCAAATATCCCATGTTCATATTGCGATGTTAAGTCAAATAATCTGGTGTCAAATTCATTGTATTAGATTCTATATATTGATCATCATGGTTAGTTACCCATGTGTCTAAACTTGATCTTTCCCTGCCTTCTATTAACCCAAACATGTGTACATATCCTCCGTAGCATTAAGGCCTCCTGGTGCCTTAGAATCCAATTGTAGTATATATCTTGTTTCAAGTCTACGTAATTTGGATTCTCTATCTCCTCCTCGTCTGCTAGGGGGAACACTGTCAATTACAAAATATTTCAAATCTGTATTTTTTAGAATTATGGGCTGTTTTGAAATGTCTTGCCACTGGATAAGTATTATCTTGATTACAGATAGCACGAAGGTGTTGCAGGACACGTTTGTGTACCTGCAACTTGGTGCTGCCTATGTACTGGAGGCCACATGGGCACTCCAGCACATAGACAGCATATTCAGTTTTGCATGTGAGGAACTTCTGTATTGTATGCTCCTTCTTACTGAAAGGTGTTTGGTATGTTTTTTGTTAATACCATGGACACAGGCTTTACACGTCCTGCACTTGAAAAAGCCTTTGTTAGTCTGTAACCAATTAGTTTTCTCAATATCTTCAGGGCTAGTATTGACCAATGCATCTCTCATAGAAGCTGATTTACTGTAAGTAAATGATACCCTCTGCGGTAGCAGGGGTCCAATGATTGCATCATTCAATACCAGCGGCCAGTTCTTTTGTATGATCTTTTGTATTTTGTTGTGTTGGTTACTGAATCTAGTTATCATTCGGAACGTGTTTTCTCTGTGTTTCTTATTTGGTTCAAGTATCTTGCTCACTGCATGTGCATCAGTCTGCTTATCCAAAAGCAAGGAATCCCTACTCAGTAGCATGGACTTAGATATTGCCTTAGATATAATCAGGTCATTGTATCCTCTTTCCTTAAATCTCCTGTAACTATCTTGTTGTGCTATTGCCAAGTCATGGTCATTGCTGCAAATACGGCGTAACCTCAGCATCTCACCATATGGTACACTATTAATTAAATGTCTTGGGTGAGCACTGGTTGCGTGTAGCGTGGTGTTACCTGCCGTTTCTTTGCGAAAGAGCCTACTTTCAAGTTTATTGTGTTTGACATAAATCTCAGTGTCAAGAAAGTTAACCTTACTGGCGCTGATGGTAGATGTAAAATGTAGATTTATCTGGTTACAGTTGATTTTTTCAACAAAAGCTATGGCCTCATCTTGTGTTCCTCGCCAAATTACAAATATGTCATCTATATATCGAAGCCATGTCTGGACATGGTTCTCAACAAGATGACAATGTGTGCCCATGAGGACCAGCTCCTCCCAGTAGCCCATATGAAGACAGGCATAACTGTGTGAAAAGCTGGCCCCATGGCCACTCCCCTGACTTGCTGGAATAAAAGGTTATTAAACATAAAATTATTGTTGGTTAAACAAAATTTTAACATTTCCACCAACATACTATTATGTTCAGTATGATATGTCAGTCTTTGTGTCAAATAATGCTTTATGGCTTGGATCCCATCATCGTGTTTAATACTTGTATATAATGACATTATGTCCATAGTCATTAGCAGATAACCTTCTTTCCATTCCACAGTGTTGATTTTCCTAAGAAAGTCTGCAGTATCGCGGACATAAGACGGCAATTTCTTAACAAAGTCCTGTAAAAGAAATCCACATACATGGATGTATGTTCCAAAAGTCCCCCTCTGGCTGATATGATCGGACGACCAGGTGGTGTTAACGGATTTTTGTGCACCTTGGGGATGAAGTATATCGTTGGTGTTACAGGGTTATCTGTTTTAAGAAATTTGTATTCATTGACAGTAATAAGTCCTTTTGATTTCCATATAGACAATTTGTTGTAATATGAGGCATGAATGTTTTTCAGGTTTGCCGCATTAATTTTCAAATAGCATTCTTTGTCATTCAGTTGCTTGAATGCTTCCTTGAGATAATCTTCTTGTGGCCAAATGACCACATTGCCACCTTTATCACTGTTCCTTATTATAATACCTTTGTTTCTTTTTAATTTTGTGACCAAATTCTGATATTGTCGCTGTTGATTGTTATATTTAGTTTTAGTCATTCCTACTTCTTTATTCAGTTTTTTCAGTTGTGTTGTCACTGTCTCGTGAAAGACATCAATAGAATCCAGAGGTGTAATGGGATTAAATGTGGACTTCTGTTTAAATGGAGTTGGTTGTAATGGTCCTTTATTGACATTCATCATTTGCACGTTTTCCATTGCGTCAGAATTAAATGGATGACTTTGCTAATAGTCTTGTTCCCTATGGTCCCAAAGGCTCTCCATTTCCAATAGCAGCGGTATATCTGTCTGTGATAAATTTGGGTATTCTTCCAGAACTTGTTCTGTTGTCACATTGGAATTCATTTGTTTAGATAATGTATGGAATTTCTTGAGCTTGAGTTTTCTCACTGTTTTGTACACATCGAGTCTTGTGGATGCATAATCAAAATTGGCACCTGGGGAATACGTTAAACCCAGACTTAAGACGCTTTCTTCCTTTGCTGACAGTTTGACATTGGAGAGGTTAATTATGGTTTGATTTGATTTTTCTTCTATAGTTACTTTTTCTGCCACTGACCCCCTCCCCTTTTCCTTGAATAGTTCTGTGCGCTTCTTGCTTGCTTTGCGCCTCTGCCTGCGCCTGTAGTTTGTGGCTCTTCGTTTTGTTTTTTGAGGTCTGGGGCGGAGAGTTTGTCTCCTTTGTTGACATAAAAAAACTAACTCCTCTCCTGGTAATGGTTTTTGGAGATTATCACCGGAGTCTGGATTTCTCATCTCGGAGTCTGAATCACTACCTCCTGCTGAACTCATGTCGGATGCTAATAACTTTGGCGTTAGTTGACAAATCTTTGCGAAATTCTCCAAAACAAAAGTCTATCCAGGTCAGCTTTTATCCTGAAAGTTTGGGGGTGATTCGGCAAGGGGGGGCTGATAAAAAAGGGGGGTCCCAAAACGCGTTTTCCCCATGTTAATTTCCATAGGAAATTTTGCGACGAGCTACAGCCTGAACTGCTGAACGGAATTACCCCACATTTGACAGAAAGATAGACCTTGGTTCAGAAAGCGACCATTTTTTAAATGGTGTAAATCCGTTCAGTAGTTTTTGAGAAATTCAAAAAATAAGAGTAAAAAAATCAATTTCCCATAGGAAACTTTGTGCAAGGCTACAGCTGAAACTACTGAACGGAATTACTCCAAATTTGGCACAAAGGTAGTGCGTGGGTCAGAAAGCAACCTTTTTTTTAAATGGTGTAAATCCGTGCAGTAGTTGCTGAGAAATTAGAAAAAAAGTTTCGATATCTGGGCGGAGCCTAAGTCCCGTGCACGAGCTTCACTGTGATTGGCTGCCAACACTCCAAACCAGGAAGTGTTGGCAGCCATCTTGTGGCTCGGTAGAAGCGAGTCGCTAGAAAACAGAGAAACAAAGGTAGAAAAGAAGAGAAGGGGGCAGGGTAGAAACACCCTGACCCCCTAGGCCTGCTCAGGGAGTCCCAGAAGGACCCCCAGGGCCAAAAATAACATTTAAAAAAAAAAAAAAAATCGGCGCAATTCACGCTGGGGACGCGGGTTCCTGTGTTTTATTTTAATGGGCTAGGTTCCGGGGGCATTTCTTAAAAAATAATAGCGGGGGCTCGCTGGGGTTCCCGCAGTCTTGGGACTTCACTCATGTTGGGAGGGGGTTTGTGCGGCCCCCCTCCTGGAGCCGTCCATCTGTTTATAACTTTTGCGTCGTTTGACGATTCTTTATGAAATTTTTCAAAAAGTTTCTCTTTTTTGATCAGCTCCTACCTTGAAAGTTTAGGCGTGATTGGTCAAGGGGGGGCTGAGAAAAAAGGGGGGTGTCAAAACGTATTTTCTCAATGCATTTTCCATAGGAAACTTTAGACAAGGCTACAGGTCAAACTGCTGAACGGAATTACGCCAAATTTGGCAGGGAGAAAGGTCTTGGTCCAGAAAGCGCCGTTTTGTAGAAATGGTGTAAATCCGTTAAATAGTTTTTGAGATATTAAAGGGAAAAAATATATATATATCTGGTCAGTGCCTAACTCCCGAGCACGAGCTTGCCTCTGATTGGCTGCTAACACTTCAAAGCAGGAAGTGTCCCTTGATTGGCTGCTTACACTTCAAACCAGGAACTGTCAGCAGCCATCTTGTGCCTCGCATCGAGTGAAAATATAAAAGAAAGGTTCCGGGGGCAATTTAATATACCGGAGCTCTGTGTAATGATGATTTGGACACAGTGAAGGTTTAAGATTTATTAACAATAAAGGAGAAACAGGTGAGCGCCAGGCAGCACGACTTCCACTCCAGGACACCAGTAGGAAGAGAACCCTTTCACGCTCCCTGTCCCCAACATGACCACTTCGCAGCTATGCCTTTAGAAGCCAGTCCATCAGCTCGCAGCTGTCTACCTTTGCGAGCTAGTACGCTGCTGTGCCTCTAACTCTGTGAGCTACTACGCTGCTGTTCCTTTGGGAGCGGACGGCTCGTAGTTCTGCCTCTGTGAGTCGAGCGGACGGGCCGCAATTGTCTCTCTGCGAGCCTGGGTACGAACTGTTCATAAGTGACACTATATGAGCATTGAAAAGCCATTTTGTGATTCAGTCCGTCAGCTGGCATCTGTCCGAGGCATTTCTGAAAACATACCGGAGCTCTTTCTCTGAGAGATACCCCTTTCACGCTGCGTCTCCCCACATTCGCAGGTAACGCACCCTCTTCCCACATCACCAGCATACCCCCAATAACCTTCTTGGGCCCGGAAGTGTCCCTCTACGAACTATTAATAAAAAGATGCTTGTGAGGTTGGAGAAATAAGAATCTTAGTCATGTATAGATTTACATATAAAACATTTTATTGAAACAAAACAACAACAAATAAAATAAAACTATGTAAAGTCGTGGCGTGTCATCGCTGGTCCATTTGTGTTTCACACCTGCAAGACAAAAAGAAAGATAAGATGGTGCGTCATGCGTCCAGCAAAGGAGATAGAGAGACAGAGATAGAGTGAGAGAGAGGAAGAGAGAAAGAGTGAGAGAGAGAGGAAGACAGAGAAAGAGAGAAAGAGTGAGAGAGAGAAAGAGTAAGATACAAGGAAGAGAGAAAGAGATAATCAGTGTGAGAGAGAGGAAGAGTGAGAGAGAGGTAGCCAGACAAAGAGAGAAAGAGTGAGACAGAGAGGAAGACAAGGAGAGAAACAGTGAGAGAGATAAAGAGAGAGAGGAAGAGAGAGAGAGAAAGTGAGAGAGGGAGAGAGAGAAAGAGTGAGAGAGAGGAAGAGAGAAAGAAAGAATGAGAGAGAGAGGAAGAGCCAGAGAAAGAGAGAAAGTGTGAGAGAGAGAAAGGAAGAGATGGAAAGGGAGTGTTGACACTGGAGAAAATCTTCGCAGCTCACCTTTGTGGCACGGGTGTGTCTCCAACCACGTGCCGGGACATAGTGCACCGTCAAGTTTAGTGATCTGAAAGATAGTATAGATTTAGTTATTGCAGAGTACATACAACTGCACACGCGTAATTCTCTGTTTCAAGGAAGAGAGAAAGAGAGAAACAGTGGGAGAGAGAGGAAGAGAGAGAGAGAAAGAGGAAGAGAGAGGAAGAGAGAAAGAAAGAATGAGAGAGAGAGGAAGAGACAGAGAAAGAGAGAAAGAGTGTGAGAGAGAGAAAGGAAGAGAAAGAGTGTGAGTGACAGAAAGGGAGAGATGGAGAGGGAGAGTGAGTGTTGACACTGTGGACAAAATCCTCACAGCTCACCTTTCTGCCACCGGTGTGTCTCCAACCACGTGCCGGGATGTAGGGCAGCCATCAAGCTTAGTCATCTGAAACATAGTATGGAATCAGTAATGGCAGAGTACATACAACTGCACAATTTGTGAATCACAGCCTGCAAAAGAAAAAGAAAGATAAGATGGTGCGTCATGCGTCCAGCAGAGAGAGAGAGAGAGAGAGAGAAAGAGTGAGAGAGGAAGCGACAGAGAAAGAAAGAAAGAGTGAGAGACAGAGGAAGACAGAGAAAGAGTGAGAGAGAGAGAGTGAGATATAAGGAAGAGAGAAAGAGAGAAACAGTGTGAGAGAGAGGAAGAGAGAGAGAGAAAGAGTGAGAGAGAGGAAGAGAGAGAAAGAAAGAATGAGAGAGAGAGGAAGAGAGACAAAAAGAGAGAAAGTGTGAGAGAGAGAAAGGAAGAGATAGAGAATAAGAGAGAGATAGAGTGTGAGTGACAGAAAGGAAGAGATGGAGAGGTAGAGTGAGTGTTGACACTGTGGAGAAATTCTTCACAGCTTACCTTCCGCCACCGCCGTGTGTGTAAGAGGGTCCACCACGTGCTGAAGCAACCTTCTGAGGTGTACACGCGGTAAAGCAGAGCTTACAATTCAGATTAGGTGTTGATTGTCAGGATGGCCGCGCATCATCACAGGCTGCAGACGCGTTCAGCTGTTGTGGCACTGAGTGGAGGGAGTTCCGTGTTGGGGGGGACGTCAATCCGTGAATCACAGCCTGTTAGACAAAAAGCAAGATAAGATTGTGCGTCATGCATCCATCAAAGGAGAGAGAGAGAGAGAGGGAGAGATAGAAAGAGTGTGAGAGAGGAAGAAAGAGAGAGAAAGAAAGAGTGAGAGGAAGAGAGAGAGAAAAAGGAAAGAGTGAGAGGAAGACATAGAAAGAGAGAAACAGTGAGAGTGAGAGGAAGAGAGAGAAAAAGAAAGAAAGAGTGAGACGAAGACAGAGAGAAAGAGTGAGAGAGACGAAGAGAGAGAAACAGTAAGAGAGAGAGAAAGAGAGAAAGAGTGTGAGAAAGAAGAAGAGAAACAGAGGAGAGAGAGAGAGAGAGAGAGAGAGAGTGAGAGAGAGAGAGAGACAAAAAGAGATACAGTGTGAGAGAGAGGAAGAGAGAGAGAAAGAGTGTGAGGGAGCGAAAGGTAGGGATGAAGAGGGACAGTGTGTGCCCACACTATGGACAAAACCGTCACAGCTCACCTTTACGCCACCGGTATGTCTTCAACCACGTGCCGGGACATAGTGGAGCCCTCAAGCTCACTCATCTGAAACATAGTATAGAATTAGTAATGAGAGAGTATATACGACTGCGTACGCTTAAATCGCTGTGCCGCCTTTGTGTATCCACTCCCGCCGCCCAGACGTATTTGCCCACCGCTGCGCACCCAGGCGTCACTGCTCACCTTTTCGCGGACAGGGCACCCTCCACATCATGCAGTCACGCTCCGCAGGCCAACAGGTCTCACATTTGGTGCTGGGTCTTGATTTTGCCATGGCAGAGGACATACCAGTGCACCTATCATCATCGCAGGTTGCACACCCGCTCAGTCCTTGCGGTGCCACTAACTCAGTGAACAGTGAGGCCACGCACGTGGCGGTAGGCCTCCCTGTTCGGTGGCTCAGGCCTACATGAGGTGTCCGGAGCACCGAGACGGGCCATCACAGTGCATGCGGTGGGAGCAACTCTAAAATGGTTTAGAGCACGTGTGCCCGGTCTTTTTTATTGGTAGGGTCACGTGTCCTGTGACGCCTGTGCTGGATGGGTGTGGTGTGGGTGTATACCAGCCGTGAGGGAGTGGCTGTGGCATACTGACAACTAGACCTGTGACCAGCAGGTCACTACAATGAAAATCTGGGCCATGTAGCGTTGTTGTCCTTCCCCGTAAGAGTAAGCAGAGTGGGCTGGCCTGGCGTATGCCAGTCCTGCGTGAGGCTGTGAAGAATGACTCCGGAGCTATGGGCGTGGCTTCATCATGAGCTGTATGAGGAATCAACCGATGCGGCACTGTTGCCAGATTGGGCTAGATCACGCACAATTGGGCTATATTTTTCACGGTTGTGCGGTAAAATTTTGGTTTGTGCTAGTTGCTAGATTATAAATATATATACAGCGCTCCAGCAAACTAGTATGTTAAAGCGCTTTATTAGAGAATTATTTACTTGGCAGCCTGCTGCAACATCAATTCCAATGCATTCACTGCCTGCTTGACGATGTCCCTCCCCTCCTTCCTTAAAGTAGCAATATTGGGCTACTTTGGGCTAGTTTTTGGTTGTCTTTGGGGTAGAGAATGCTTAAAAAATCTGGCAACACTGCCATTCGGGTGTTCTTGTTGTAGTGCTGCCGTCACCCGGGTGGCAAGCGTCAATGTGTCACTCTGTGAGCCAAGTCCCACAACATGGCCAACATGGAAGGTACAGGGAATCACTAACCCTACATTCATCTATAGTTCCACAGAAGAAAGATGGTGGGCATGACACATCTGTGTGGATGTGAATGTTTATTACACATTCAGTGGAGTATTGCAGCTGTAGCAATACTGGGCATGCAAAGTCCAAATTTCAGTTTTTGGGACATGGAGGGCAGCCAATTAGATACAAGCTCGTTGTCGGAGTTAGGGTACGCCAACCTATGTACTTATACAATCACTCCGCCAATCCCCACGCACTTATAAATTCACTATACACTCTCGTTGCAGTACTCTAATCATCCAGTCTCTACGTACGTACTTGTACAATGACCGAGACAAAGTTACATAACCAAAGTTTTGTCCCACTGTCAAAGGTAAGTTGGTTGCATACGCTGTCCAGAGCACAATGTAATGTGGTAGGGTCCAGGGGCAGCATGTTGCATACATAATGAACACACGGACACAGATAGATAGTGGAACTGGGTACGAGCACATGCACTCGACTCCTTTTTATTACCAGGATCACATGTCCAGTGACGTCTGTGCTGGATGCGTGTGGGGTGAGTGTAAGCCAGCCCTCGGGGAATGGTTGGTGCTGGTAACAAGTACAACAGTAATCATCGGATCACACACAGAGATTCTATCATAAAGGGTCCATGACTTGTGCTGCACTAAGTTAGGGGCACCAGATGAGAAATAATACACAAAAGATTCTATTGGAAAGGCTTAATGACTTGTAGTACACTGAGGTAGGGACAGCAGATCTGAAATCATGTACAAAAGATTCTATCATAAAGGGACCATCAGTTGTGGTGCACTGAGGTAGGGGCATCAGAAGCATTCGGTGTGTGCACAGCTAGCGATGATGCGTATTCCGGGAGGGCCGCACTGGTAGCAATGTGTGTTGCCTACTGGACTGCGTCATCTGCAATCGCAACTCGATCTGAATTGTGAGCCCTACTGTCCGCAATGTAGATGGAAGGCAGTAGTCAGCACAGACATCAAGGTATGGTTTTTGTGACTTCCTCTTGACAAAATCCGAGGACATAGAGTAGAATTCTGTCTGCAATTAATAAATCATGTGTCAATATAAATTGTGAGCAATAAATAAATCAAGGCTGAATTCAAGTTGTGAGCTCTGCTGACCGCAGTGTAGACTGCCATTCAGTGTTCCTTTGGACTTGCAAGATGAATTTGGTCATTGTACTAAAGCTACAATTGATATGAAAAAGTTCTTGAAGCAAGGATACTAAAAGGATATTATCTAGGTTTTAGGGACGTTGTAGTTACTTGCCTACTGGACTCTGTAATTAATGAATCAAGACTGAATTTGAATTGTGAGCCCTGCTGACCGCAGTGTAGGCTAGAGGCAGCGGTCAGCAAGGGCCCACAGCCACGTGGCATTGACTTTAGCTGCACAGATTGGGAGTATTTGGTTTTCTTAACTGATTATAGTCTCTTACACAATTTGCATCGGTACAAATCTTGAATTGTGAGCCCTGCTGACCTCAGTGTAGACTGGAGGCAGTGGTCAGGAAGGGCCCACAGCCACGTGGTGTTGAGTTGAGCTGCACAGTTAGTAGCATCAGAAGCATTCAGCGTGTGGGGAGCCTGTGATGATCCGTGGTCCGTGCAGGCCGCACTGGTAGCAATGTCTTTTGTCTAACGAATTCTGCCTCGAAAAGGCCACGTGGCGTTGACTTGTGGTTCCCTGAGTTAGTGGTACCTCTGGCGCTCAGCGTGTACGCAGCCTGCGATGATCCGTGGTCCGTGCAGGCCGCACTGGTAGCAATGTCTTTTGTCTAATGAATTCTGCCTCGAAAAGGCCACATGGCGTTGACTTGTGGTGCACTGAGTTAGTGGTACCTCTGGCGTTCAGCATGTACGCAGCCTGCGATGATGCGTGGTACGTACAGGCCGCACTGGTAGCAATGTCTTTTGTCTAATTAATTCTGCCTCGATAAGGCCACGTGGCGTTGACTTGTGGTGCACTGAGTTAGTGGTACCTCTGGCACTCAGCGTGTGCGGACTCTTGGATGATGCGTGGTCCGGGCGGGCCGCACTGGGAGCAATGTCTCTTGCCTACTGGACTGCGTCATCTGCAATCGCCACTCCATCTGAATTGTGAGCCCTGCTGTCCGCAGTGTAGATCGAAGGCAGTAGTCTGTACAGGCATAAGTCTGCGGTTCTGTGCCGCTGTGTTCGCAGGGGGCCTGTGTCGAGGAGGCCGGCGGACATGGCGGCAGCTACCTGGCAGGGTGAGGGCCGCTGCTCTGGCAGACGGGTTGCCCTCCACACAAGTGAACCACGCCCAGAGCCCCGGCCTATTTATTCATACTTCTACGCTGGAGTGGCATACGTTGGACCAGCCCACTGCGCTTGCGCTTACAGGGGACGACGACACAGGTACATGACTGAGATCTTCCCCACTGCCTGAGGTAACATGGTTGCGTACACTGTCTACAACACTACAAGCACCAGTTTGTTTTTGGATCGCACAGCAGATTTGGCTGCTCGTTGAAAATATCGGGAAGTGGTGTTTTTGTGTTATTTTTGCACAGGAACGCCTACTCCTCATATTATTAGCGTTAGTTGTTGCTCTCATTTGTGGCGATTTTTTTTGGCGGAAGCTATTGCTGGAAAATAGGCGATATCGTCTGTTTTCACCAGGTTGAGAATGGAATGATAATTTAAAATCACTGAAAAAACCATAGGTTTAATGAACATTATAATTAGAAATTAGCATTTAAAAAACCTTTGAAATTCACTGAAAAAACCATAGGTTTCAGGGACGTTATAGTTACAAATTAACATTTTAAAAACCTTTGAAATTTCCTGAAAAAAACCATAGGTTTCAGGGACGTTATAGTTACAAATTATCATTTTAAAAACCTTTGAAATTCACTGAAAAACCATAGGTTTCAGGGACGTTATAGTTACAAATTATAATTTTAAAAACCTTTGAAATTCACTGAAAAAACCATAGGATTCAGGGACGTTATAGTTAGTTGCACATTTCATTCGTACAAAACCATAGAAATTCGGCCGTTATAGTTAGTTGAGCTAACTATAACTCACGCCCCCACAATGCACTGCTGATGATGTCACATATTACATCATTCATGACATGGTCGATGACATCACTGATGACATCTCAAATGACATCACTGATGACATCACGGGTGGCATCATCCACGTGAAAATCTGATGCACCTCCTCATACCTTAATAAAACCTTTGATACACCCATTCTAAAATAGAGACTACCATTTTTTAAACAATACAGACACCAATACCACTTACTACGTACGCACGCACTGATTCCTAGGTCTACACACACATCCACTCATTCACCCATACAGTCACTCATACATGCACTGACTCATTAATACAACACTATTATAGGCACTCATACACCTATACAAACACTCACACACCGCCACTCATCCAGAGTTACTGACACATTTAGTCAGTCATGCAAAGAATCAATCACACTTCTATTTACTCAGCTATACAGTTATACACACCCAACCTCACTTATTCATAGTGATATTAACATATACTTACTCTCTTATACAATCACTGATACAAGTACACACTCATCCATACAGCACTCTCACAATCACTGACTCTCATGTATAGTCATTTATATACTCCAACTCTCTCATACACTGTGTTTTACATATGTAGTTACTTGGACATGTAGCACTGAGATACGCATTCACTCACCAACACACCCATACACACACTCACCCACCCATACAGCTGTTTCCACATGCACTCTTGAACCCATACACCCAGTGAATAAAGAACTCACACATCTATATATATATATGTATATATATATATATATATTCACTGAAAAAAACCATAGGTTTCAGGGACGTTATAGTTACAAATTATCATGTTAAAAACCTTTGAAATTCACTGAAAAAACCATAGGTTGCAGGGACATTATAGTTAATTGCACATTTCACTCGTACAAAACCATAGAAATTCGTCCGTTATAGTTAGTTGAGCTAACTATAACTCATGCCCCCACAATGCACTGCTGATGACGTCACATATTACATCATTCATGACATGGTCAGTGACATCACTGATGACATCTCAAATGACATCACTGATGACATCACTGATGACATCATCCAGTGACTGTGTGTTTCTGTAAAGTTTAAATATGTTTTATAAATATATTGGCCAAGGTATATTGTAGAATGAGTGGCTGTATAAGTGTGTGGATGGAGGATTTAGTAGGTGTGTGACTGACTGTATAAGTGAGTGATTAAATGTCTCTTACTGAATTCATGGGTTAGTGACTAAACTGTGTGAATGTCTGTATCAGTCTGTCTATTGCTGTGTAAGCTGCTGCATTGGTTGATGAGTAGCTACATGAGTGTCTATATGGGTTATTGATTGGTTGCCTGAGTATTTGTATGGGTGCCTGAGTGTGTGTGTGAGTGGGTGGGAGGTGTGTGACTTTGTGCATAGATGTGTGAGTTCTTTATTCACTGGGTGTATGGGTTCAAGAGTGCATGTGGAAACAGCTGTATGGGTGGGTGAGTGTGTGTATGGGTGTGTTGGTGAGTGAATGGATATCTCAGTGCTACATGTCCAAGTAACTACATATGTAAAGCACACTGCATGAGAGAGTTGGAGTATATAAATGACTATAGGTGAGAGTCAGTGATTGTGAGAGTGCTGTATGGATGAGTGTGTACTTGTATCAGTGATTGTATAAGAGAGTAAGTATATGTTAATATCACTATGAATAAGTGAGGTTGTGTGTGTATAACTGTATAGCTGAGTAAATAGAAGTGTGATTGATTCTTTGCATGACTGACTAGATGTGTGAGTAACTCTGGATGAGTGGCGGTGTGTGAGTGTTTGTATACGTGTATGAGTGCCTATAATAGTGTTGTATTGATGAGTCACTGCATGTATGAGTGACTTTATGGGTGAATGAGTGGATGTGTGTGTAGACCTAGGAATCAGTGCCTGCGTATGTAGTAACTGGTATTGGTGTCTGTATTGTTTCGAAAATGGTAGTCTGTATTTTAGAATGGGTGTATCAAAGGTTTTATTAAGGTATGAGGAGGTGCATCAGATTTTCACGTGGATGATGTCATCAGTGATGTCATCAGTGATGTCATTTGAGATGTCATCAGTGATGTCATCAGTGATGTAACTGACCATGTCATGAATGATGTAATATGTGATGTCATCAGCAGTGCATTGTGGGGCGTGAGTTATAGTTAGCTCAACTAACTATAACGGCCGAATTTCTATGGTTTTGTACGAGTGAAATGTGCAAGTAACTATAACGTCCCTGAAACCTATGGATTTTTCAGTGAATTTCAAAGGTTTTTAACATGATCATTTGTAACTATAACGTCCCTGAAACCTATGGTTTTTTCAGTGAATTTCAAAGGTTTTTTAAATGCTAATTTCTAATTATAATGTTCATTAAACCTATCTGCTGTGCGATCCAAAAACAAGCTGGTGCTTGTAGTGTTGTGGACAGTGGGCGCAACCATGTTACCTCAGGCAGTGGGGAAGATCTCGGTCATGAACCTGTGTCGTCGCCAGCTGTAAGCGGAAGCGCAGTGGGCTGGTCCAACGTATGCCACTCCAGCGTAGAAGTGTGAATAAATAGGCCGGGGTTCTGGGCGTGGTTCACTTGTGTGAAATCCAACGCGTCTGCCAGAGTGGCGACCCTCACCCTGCCACGTGGCTGCCACCATGACCGCGGGCCTCCTCGACACAAGCCCCCTGCGAACACAGCGGCACAGCACTGCAGAGTTATGTCTGTACAGACTACTGCCTTCGATCTACACTGCGGACAGCAGGGCTCACAATTCAGATTGAGTCGCGATTGCAGATGACGCAGTCCAGTAGGCAAGACACATTGCTCCCAGTGCGGCCCGCCCGGACCACGCATCATCGCAGGCTGCGTACACGCTGAGCGCCAGAGGTACTACTAACTCAGTGCACCACAAGTAAACGCCGCGTGGCCTTATTAAGGCAGAATTCATTAAACAAAACACATTGCTACCAGTGCGGCCCACACGGACCACGCATCATCGCAGGATGCGCACATGCTGAGTGCTTCAGGTGCCACTAGCTCACTGCACCATAAGTCATTGCCACGTACCCTTAAACCTACATAATATCCTTTTAGTATCCTTGCTTCAAGAACTTTTTTGATATCAATTATAGCTTTAGTACAATGACCAAATTCATCTTGCAAGTCCAAAGGAACACTGAATGGCAGTCTACACTGGGGATAGCAGAGCCCACAATTCGAATTCAGTTTTGATTTATTTATTGCAGAGTGAACTGTACTCTATGTCGTTGGATTTTCTCAAGAGGAAGTCACAAAAAGCATTCCTCCATGTCTGTGCTGACTACTGCCTTCGATCTACACTGCGGTCAGCAGAGCTCACCATTCAAATTCAGCCTTGATTTATTAATTGGACAGAGAATTGTACTCTATGTCATTGGCTTTTCTCAAGAGGAAGTGACAAAAAGCTTTCCTCGATGTCTGTGCTGACTACTGCCTCCGATCTACACTGCGGACAGCAGGGCTCACAATTCAGATGGAGTTGCGATTGCAGATGACGCAGTCCAGTAGGCAACAGACATTGCTACCAGTGCGGCCCTCCCGGACCACGCATCATCGCTAGCTGTGCACACGCGGAATGCTTCTGATGCTCCTACCTCAGTCCACCACAACTGATGGACCCTTTATGACAGAATCTTTTGTGTATGATTTCAGATCTGGTGCCCCTAACTTAGTGTAGCACAAGTCATGGACCCTTTATGATTGAATCCCTGTGTGTGATCTGATGATTACTGTTGTACTTGTTTCCAGCACCAACCATTCCCGGAGGGCTGGCTTACACTCACCCCACACGCATCCAGCACAGACGTCACTGGACATGTGACCCTGGTAATAAAAAGGAGTCGAGTGCACGTGCTCGTACCCAGTTCCACTATCTATCTGTGTCCGTGTGTTCATTATGTATGCAACATGCTGCCCCTGGGCCCTACCACATTACATTGTGCTCTGGACAGCGTATGCAACCAAATTACCTTTGACAGTGGGAGAAAACTTTGGTTATGTAACTTTGTCTCGGTCATTCTACAAGTATGTACGTAGAGACTGGATGATTAGAGTACTGCAAGGAGAGTGTATAGTGAATTTATAAGTGCGTGAGGATTGGCTGAGTGATTGTATAAGTACATATGTTGGCGCACCCTAACTCCAACAACGAGCTTGTCTCTAATTGGCTGCCCTCCATGTCCCAAAAACTGAAATTTAGATTTTGCATGGCCCAGTATTGCTACAGCTGCAATACTCCACTGAATGTGCAATAAACATTCACACCCACACAGATGTGTCATGTCCACCATATTTCTTGTGTGGAACTATGGATGAATGTAGGGTCAGTGATTCCCCGTACCTTCCATGTTGGCCATGTTCAGGGACTTGGCTCACAGAGTGACACATTGACGCTTGCGACCCGGGTGACGGCAGCACTACAACAAGAACACCCGCATGGCGGAGTGTTGCAAGATTTTTTAAGCATTCTCTAGCCCAAAGACAACCAAAAAGTAGCCCAAACTAGCCCAATATTGCTACTTTAAGGAAGGAGGGGCAGGGATATCGTCAAGCAGGCGGTGAATGGATTGGAATTGATGTTGCAGCAGGCTGCCAAGTAAATATTTGTCTAATAAAGCGCTTTAACATACTAGTTTGCTGGAGCGCTGTATATATATATATAATCTGGCAACTAGCACAAACCAAACTTTTACCGCACAACCGGGAAAAATATAGCCCAATTGTGCGTGATCTAGCCCAATCTGGCAACAGTGCCGCATCAGTTGATTCCTCATACAGCTCACGATGGAGCCACGCCCATAGCTCCGGAGTCATTCTTCACAGCCTCACGCAGGACTGGCATACGCCAGGCCAGCCCACTCTGCTTACGCTTACAGAGAAAGACAACAACGCTACATGGCCCAGATTTTCATTGTAGTGATCTGCTGGTCACAAGTCTAGTTGTCAGTATGCCACAGCCACTCCCTCACGGCTGGTATACACCCACACCACACCATCCAGCA
The DNA here is from genome assembly GCA_963921515.1 of Calotriton arnoldi. Classification (NCBI taxonomy): domain Eukaryota; kingdom Metazoa; phylum Chordata; class Amphibia; order Caudata; family Salamandridae; genus Calotriton; species Calotriton arnoldi. The sequence continues at coordinate 3,025,038 of CAWUFW010000747.1, forward strand.
CAGGCATTACAGGACACGTGACCCTACCAATAAAAAGACCGGGCACACGTGCTCTAAACCATTTTAGAGTTGCTCCCACCGCATGCACTGTGATGGCCCGTCTCGGTGGTTCGGACACCTCATGTAGGCCTGAGCCACCGAACAGGGAGGCCTACCACCACGTGCCTGGCCTCACTGTTCACTGAGTTAGTGGCACCACAAGGACTGAGCGGGTTTGCAACCTGCGATGATGATAGGTGCACTATTATGTCCTCTGCCATGGCAAAATCAAGACGCAGCACCAAATGTGAAACCTGTTGGCCTGCGGAGCAGGACTGCATGATGCGGAGGGTGCCCTGTCCGCGAAAAGGTGAGCAGTGAGGCCTGGGTGTGCAGCGGTGGGCAAACACGTCTGGGCGGCGGGAGTGGATACACAAAGGCGGCACAGCGATTTAGGCGTACGCAGTCGTATATACTCTCCCATTACTAATTCTGTACTATGTTTAGATGTGGGAGCTTGAGGGCTCCACTAGGTCCCGGTACGTGGTTGGAGGCACAGCACTCACTGTCCCTCTTCATCTCTTCCTTTCTCTCCTTCACACTCTTTCTCTCTCTTCTTCTCACACTGTTTCTCTCTCTCTTCCTCTTTCTCACACTCTTTCTCTCTGTTTCTCTCTCTCTTGGCATCTCTCACTCTTTCTCTTTGTCTTCCTCTCACTCTTTCTTTCTTTTTCTCTCTCTCTTCCTCTCACTCTCACTGTTTCTCTCTTTCTCTCTGTACTCCTCTGACTCTTTCTTTCTTTTTCTTTCTGTCTTCCTCTCACTCTCTTTTTATATCTCTATCTCTCTTTCCCTCTCCTTTGATGGACGCATGACGCACAATCTTATCTTGCTTTTTGTCTTGCAGGCCTGCGATGAAGCGTGGCCATCCTGCAATCAACACTCAACCTGAATTGTGAGCTCCGCTCTCCGCGTGTACACAACGGGTGAGGAGGTTTGTTCGGCACGTGGTGGACCCTCTTCGACACACGCCGGTGGTGTAAGGTGAGTAGAGAGGCTTGTTTGTGCAGGGGCGGGCAGTCACCTCCGGGCAGTGGGAGTGGATGGGGTGCAGTGGCACGCAGTCACCTCTGGGCAGTGGGAGTGCATGGGGTGCAGCAGCCTGGGTGCGCAGCGGCTGTCATATACCTCTGGACAGTGGGAGTGGATGGAGTGCAGCAGCCTGGGTGTACAGCAGCGGGTAGACACCTCTGGGCAGTGGAAGTCGATGGGGTACACTAGCCTGGATGCACAAAGGCGGGACAGCGATTTAGGCATACGCAGTTGTATGTACTCATCCATTACTGATTCCATTTTTATGTTTCAGATGACTAAGCTTGAGGGCTGCCCTATATCCCGGCACGTGGTTGGAGACACACCGGTGACAGAAAGGTGAGCTGTGAGGATTTTCTCCACAGTGTCAACACTCACTCTCACTCTCCCTCTCCATCTCTTCCTTTCTGTCACTCACACTCTTTCTCTCTCTCTCACTCTCTATCGCTTCCTTTCTCTCTCTCACACTCTTTCTCTCTTTCTCTGTCTCTTCCTCTCTCTCTCATTCTTTCTTCCTCTCTCTCACTCTTTCTCTCTCTCTCTTCCTCTCTCTCACACTATTTCTCTCTTTCTCTCTTCCTTGTATCTCACTCTTTCTCTCTCACTCTTTCTCTCTTTCTCTGTCTTCCTCTCTCTCTCTCTCTTTCTTTCTTTCTCTCTCGCTTCCTCTCTCTCACTCCTTCTCTCTTTCTCTCTCTCTCTCTCCTTTGCTGGACGCATGACCCACCATCTTATCTTTCTTTTTGTCTTGCAGGCTGTGATTCACAAATTGTGCAGTTGTATGTACTCATCCATTACTGATTCCATACTATGTTTCAGATGACTAAGCTTGAGGGCTGCCCTATATCCCGGCACGTGGTTGGAGACACACCGGTGGCACAAAGGTGAGCTGTGAGGATTTTCTCCACAGTGTCAACACTCACTCTCCCTCTCCATCTCTTCCTTTCTGTCACTCACACTCTTTCTCTCTCTCTCACTCTCTATCTCTTCCCTTCTCTCGCTCACACTCTTTCTCTCTTTCTCTGTCTCTTCCTCTCTCTCTCATTCTTTCTTTCTCTCTCTTCCTCTCTCACTCTTTCTCTCTCTCTTCCTCTCTCTCACACTGTTTCTCTCTCTCTTCCTCTCACACTGTTTCTCTCTTTCTCTCTTCCTTGTATCTCACTCTTTCTCTCTTTCTCTGTCTTCCTCTCTCTCACACTTTCTCTCTTCCTCACTCTCACTCTTTCTCTCTTCCTTTCTCTCACTCTTTCTCTCTCTCACTTCCTCTCTCTCACTCTTTCTCTCTCTCTTCCTCTCTCTCACTTTCTCTCTCTTTCTCTCTCTCACTGTTTCTCTCTCTCTTCGTCTCTCTCACTCTTTCTCTCTGTCTTCCTCTCTCTTTGTTTCTTTTTCTCTCTCTCTTCCTGTCACTCCCACTGTTTCTCTCTTTCTCTCTGTCTTCCTCACTCCTTTTTTTTTTTTCTCTGTCTTCCTCTCACTCTTTATTTCTCTCTCTCTCTCTCTTTCTCTCTCCTTTGATGGACGAATGACGCGCAATCCTATCTTGCTTTTTATCTAACAGGCTGTGATTCACGAATCGACGTCCCCCACACACCACCACAGCTGAACGCGTGTACAAACTGCGATGATGCGTGGCCATCCTGACAACGCCTGACAAAGTTGCTTCAGCACGTGGTGCACCCTCTTACACACACGTCGGTGGCGGAAGGTGAGCAGAGATACTTCTTTCCGCAGCAGCGGGCAGTCACCTCTGGGCGGTGGGAGTGGATAGTGTGCAGCAGCCTGGGTGCACAAGAGCGCACAGACACCTCCGAGCAGTGGGAGTGGATGGGCTGCAGCAGCCTGAGTGCGCATTGCCGAAACAGATAATTAGGCGTGTGCAGTTGTATGTACTCTGCAATTACTAACTCTATACTATCTTTCAGATCACTAAACTTAAGGGTGCACTATGTCCCGGCACGTGGTTGGAGACACACCGGAGGCACAAAGGTAAGCTGCAATGATTTTCTCCAGTGTCAACACTCCCTCTCCATCTCTTCCTTTCTCTCTCTCACACCTTCTCTCTTTCTCTGCCTGTTCCTCTCTTTCATTCTTTCTTTCTCTCTCTTCCTCTCTCTCACTCTTTCTCTCGCTCTTTCTCGTTTTCGCTCTACCTCTCTCTCACACTGTTTCTCTCTCTCTCTTTTCATTGTATCTTACTCTTTCTCTCTCTCACTCTTTCTCTGTCTTTGTCTGTCTTCCTCTCTCTCACTCTTTCTCTCCTCTCTCTCACTCTTCCTCTCTCTCTTCCTCTCTCTCTCTCTTTCTCTCTCTCACTCTTTCTCTATTTCTTTGTCTTCCTCTCTCTCTCACTCTTTCTTTGTTTCTCTCTTTCTCCCTCACTCTTTCTATCTTTCTCTTTCTCCTTTGCTGGACGCATGACGCACCATCTTATCTTTCTTATGGTCTTACAGGCTGTGATTCACAAATGGTCCAGCGATGACACGACATGGCTGTACATAGTTTTATTTGTTGTTGTTTTGTTTTAATAAAATGTTTTATATGTAAATCCATACATGACTAAGATTCTTATTTGTCCAACCTAACGTGACTGTCACATTTGTTTGTGGGGGGTGGGGGTGAGGGGAGATGACTGACAAGGAGCTCCTACTGGGGGATGTCGGAGCAGTATTGGATGTCCGACCTGCATGATCGTTGCCTCCATTACATCTGTTCTCAGAGACTTAAGAGCCGGCGGTCTGGCTCGTAGATGAAGAACTGCGAGCCGACTAGCAGGCTCAGAGGGAGAACCGTGGCCCGTCAGTTCGCACAGGAAGAGCTGCGGGCCAGCTCGCAGAGGAACACCTGCGGGCCGACTAGTATATGAAAGGTGCGGGCCATCGGCTTCCAAAGGGATAGCTGCTTAACACTGATGTGGGGAGAGGGAGTGTGAAGAGCGTATCTCGCAGAGAGACACCTCCGGTATATTTCCAGTATTGGCTTCACAGATACAACTGCGGGCCCGAGAACTCGCACCCGAAGAGCTGTGAGCCGACAAGTGGTTCACAGAGGCAGACTTGCGGGCCCAAGTATGTTGTTGGAGGTATGCTGTTGATGGTGGAAAAGGGTGCGTTACCTGCTGATGTAGGGAGACGCAGCGTGAAAGCGGTATCTCGCACAGACAGAGCTCCGGTATATTAAATTGCCCCCGGGACCTTTCTTTTATATTTTCACTCGATGCGAGGCACAAGATGGCTGCTAACACTTCCTGGTTTGAATTGTTAGCAGCCAATCAGAGGCAAACTCGTGCTTGGGAGTTAGGCACAGTCCAGATATATATATCTTTTTTTCCTTTAATATCTCAAAAACTACTGAACGGATTTACACCATTTCCACAAAACCGCATTTTCTGCACCAAGACCTTTCTCCCTGCCAAATTTGGCGTAATTCCGTTCAGCAGTCTAAAGTTTCCTATGGAAAATGCATTGCGAAAACACTTTTTGGGACCCCCTTTTTTCCCAGCCCCCCTTCACCAATCACCCTGTAATATGTCTTCGCAGCTCAATACACCCCTAAACTTTCAAGATACGAGCTGATCAAAAAAGAGAAACTTTCTGGAATATTTAGTAAAGATTCGTCAAACGACGCCAAAGTTATAAGCACATGGAGGTCTCCAGGAGGGGGGCCGCGCAACCCCCCTCCCAACATGAGTGAAGCCCCGGGTCTGCGGGGACCCCAGCGGGCCCCCAAAGCCCCACCGAGCCCCCGCTATTATTTTTTAAGAAATGCCCCCTGGACCTAGCCCACCCCGGTGTGAGAAGTTGGCCTGGCATATGCTGTCCACTAATTGTAGTGGGCACCTTGCACCAGTCCAAACAACCCCTTATTGGAGATAGGTTAAAGACAACCTTATTGAAAGCTATCCTAGTGGTAGCTATGGAGAGCAGCCTTCAGGCTAAGTCTTGAAGGAATGTAAAGCAGCTTGTTTTACCAGTCTATAATCTCTTGAGTGATCAAATGAAAGAGCACCACACCAGGTATATATTCAAAATATATGTATTTATTGCTAAACACACCCCTCTAGTCTCTTTATGAGGCTAGAGTTCGAAATACATAAGTTATAAGTTATTAAATCACAGTAATAGCACAAATACACGTTTGGGCCCTAGGGGCGTACCAAACCATATACCAATAAAGTGGTATGCGAACCACGACTGAACTAGACACTAGGCCTAGAGCCTCTAGAAGTGCTTGGACCACAAGGAACCACCCAAGGTAGTGACACAGGGGACCTACGGGAGACGCGTGCAGTGTAAATACACAACCGCGATACGCCGTTGACTTCTATGGAGAAAGTCGGGATCGGGAAAATAGAGAAAAGGGACACTTAAAAGAGGACTAGGACAAAACCCTTTGAGATCTAGGACTTTGAAGAGTCTCTACCCACGGGAGCACCGGAGTACTCGTGTTACCTCACCCAGGGAAGCCGGGTGCATAGGTGCCTTTCGGGGTCGGGTTTCGTCGTCGATTCGAATGGCGATCTGCTGCAAAGTGCTGCTGGCGGCCAAGAGAAAAGTGTCCGGGTGGATCCAAGAGTGGATCGGAGTTCTGAAGAACCTGAAAGCAGAGGGGACAGAGTCTGGGTCACTAGCCAGTGACCAGGAAGGCGATGGACAGATGCCCACCGATGTCGAGTGCTTCAGGTGCGTTGACGGTCATCTTGACTCTTCAGCCACGAGGTCCAGGAGGCGTTTTCGGCGACCAGGAGCAGGATTCGGGCTGGTACACAATGTTTGTCGAGTGCTGAGGTGTCGGCGACCGGATTGGACCCAACAAGCCTTGGCAACGGCAAGTCTCAATGAAGATGTAGATCGTCGATGGTGCAGACCAGCAAGGTCTGTGGAACTCACCCAGCGAGGGTAAGTGAGGGCAGGCCTGGAGCAACCAGGATGCCAAGTAAGAAAAGGATAGGCCTTCGTTAAGGGCTACTAGCCAACGGGCTAGCGACCGCAAAGGAGCCTCGGGACGCCGCACGTGGATCTGGCTTACAGGACACTCGTGGAGTGGGGGCCAGTGATCTTCGGTGCAGGTGGTGCTGGAGGCTAGGGCTACTCGGAGCCCAAAGCACGACTTCTTGGGAGACCCAGAAGAGGATGCACTTGCAAATGTGCTCGGTGTCCAGGGGTCACGGTCTCAAGTCACCCACGATAGCCACGGGCCTCAGCTTTGCTGGAGACTCAGGGTAGCCTCGGGGAAGTCTGAGAATCCACCTCTGGTGATGCGATGACTTCGGCGTCCGACGGGAGCTTCAGAAATGCGAACCGGACAGATGCTTCTTTGGTGCCTGCCAAGCAGGGAGTCACTCCTTGACCCCAAGGGAGATTCTTCAGTCCTCTAATCGTGAGTAGAGCATCGAAGGTCCAGGATTCGGTTTCAGAGTTTCGTCCAGGGATAATCTAAAGTCCTAAGGACTGGGTTCCTACCTTTATACTAAAGATAGGGGTTGGACTACTCTGTGGCCCCACCTATGGGTGGGTCAGGGCCGAGGGTGGCTACACCCCTTTCCCTTTGTCCAGTTCACGCCAAAGCAGGGGCTGCAAGCCCCTGATCCGGTTTGAACTGGGGTATGCACAGGGACACCAAGTGTGCCCCCAGTGCAGGACTTCAAAGCACCAGAAAGTGCTCCCGCCCAGCCCCAATACACATTATCCTGTCTGGGGAGGTGGTCACACCTCCCTGGGACAGGAAACCTATTGTCCAGGCCTCCCCTGCCGGAGTTTCGTCCAGCAGCAGGAGGCCAGACTTGTGTCTGTGGCAGTAGCATCCATTTTGTGATGCCAGGCTTTAGAAAGAAGTTACCGGCCAGGCCAGGGTTAACATGTCTCTCCCTCTAGAAGGGTGGAATGCTACCCCCGCCGCCAGAATTGGTGGGGGGGTAGTATTCTAAGATGTTTGACACCAAACACGACATGTTTAGGTGCAGCCATTCCAAAGTTAGCATTTTACCGCGAGGATATAATGCGCTTAAGAGTATATGGTCAGGCTGCACTACAAACAGCATCAGAGATGGTCTCCGAACGCTGCAGAGGGCCCTGCTCATGCAGGGGCACCCTCTCACATAGGAACCACGCACTCTGCCTTTAGGATTGATAAGGCCTGCCTTAGGAGTGACTTATAGGTTTATATGTGTGTATGTATTTCGTGATATAGGTAACCTATATCACAGTAAGGGGTGCATGCACCACCTTACCCAGGCTGCAGTAGCAGACCTGTGGTGTCAGTTTGGATGGCCTTCCAGGGGTGGCATAATACATGCTGCAGCCCCTGGCAGGCCTCTGAGGTACCTATGCCCTTGGTACATAGTATACCATATACTAGGGACTTATAAGGGCACTCCTGATCCCAATCAGTGATGTGCCTAAGGCACATGGAAACCATTTTTACAGAGAAAGCAGATAGACTGGGGCCCTGAATAGCAGGATCCCAGTCCAACTAAGTCATAAACCAGCAAAACACCATAAAAAAAGTGGGGGCAACCATATAGTCAGATTCCACCTTCCTACATAACCCCCCAAACGAAAGGAGATAAGGCTAACCTTGGCCAGTTGAGCCTTCATTGACTAAGTGGTCATATAAGGAAGCACCTGCAGTAGCATGGTTGCCCCCTGTCTTATGGCCCACTAAGCAATCCCTCACCCTAAGGGTATGAGAGGGTCTCCACCATGGGGAATCACTACCTGTGGTGTGCTTAGGTAAAGTACAAGGCTGGTGAGGTGTCTGAGTAGGGAAGTGAGGCCCTAGGAATGTTGGCCTCAGCTTCCTCAGATCACTGGTCACCATGTATGCCTGTCTTTCCATGACTGAGTTGCACTTTGCTCTAAGGGTCAACCTTTGGCTGCCTACAGCTGGGGGTTGGGTCCCTTTGGATGGACTACTGGAGGGACAGGGCAGGTTTGGAACCTTCAGGTTCCAGGTTTGCCCTTGCCTACCAGAGTCCTTCTGGGGGAGGTCCCTACATAAAGGCATGGGGGATCCCTCAGTGTGTAGAGGAGTTTTCACCTGGCTAGGGCTACTAGACTGGGTGCCCCTAATCTGCTTATGGGGGGGTTCCTCTGGACAGGGGGCCCTGGGGGGTCCACTGACCTCCCAGACCTCTGCAGCCCTGGGCTGACTGAGGCAGGGTAGAGAGGGGCAGGTTACCTGCTCCAGACTGGGTACCACCTTGGAAGGGTCCTCTGCCATCAGGGGTGTGGCCAGGCCAGGCCTGACTACCTCTGTGGCAGTTCCTTCACTAGGGGTAGGGTCAGTTCCCTGAGGAGGCTGACCCTTACCTACTGTCTGGGGGGAAGAAGACTTTTCTTCCACCCTTGTGCTCTCTTTTGGGGGAGAGTGGGCCATTCTTTCAGGCTCCATCTCTCCAAATTCTTGGGCTGGGGCTGTGGCCATCACAGCCCCACTAACCTTTACAGGGACGCCCAACATCCTAAGATGGGTTTGGTGTTCAACTTCAGCCCAGGCTGAAATTTCCAAATCATTGCCCATCAGGCAATCTACAGGTAAGGTGGGGGACACTGCCACTCTCTTTGGGCCTGTGACCCCCTCCCAGCTGAGATTGACTATGGCCATGGGGTGATCTGTTCTGACACCATCAATGTTGGTCACCTGGTACTTAAACTCAGGTAAAAACTGGTGAGGGGGACTAGTTTCCCTGCCACCATGGTGACACTAGCCCCTGTGTCCCTAAATGCCACAGCTTTCTGACCATTAATTATTGGCTCCAATCTGTACCTGCCCAACGCTGTGGGACCCATGGTAAAGGTGGCAAATCCTATACCACCATCAGAGTCAGAGGAGTCTGTTGAGGGGTCCCTGTCTAAACTAGGGCTCACCTCTGTTCCTCTTGCAAAAGCACCCAACTTTTTGGGTGCACTACTCCCAACTGGAGGATTACTACTGGTAGTACCAGGAGGGGTGGTGGTAGTTGTGGGAGGAACATTTTCTTTATTGCCAATCCTGGGGCAACTGGGATCAGTTTTCCAGTGCCCAGGCTTTTTACAGACATGGCAATAGGGTTTCTTTTCAGGAGAGGAAGGAGTTTGGGACCCACCCCCAGAAGAGGAATTTTGGGGCCCTGTAGGGGACTTATCCTTAGATTTATCCCCACCTTTCTCTTGGGACTTAGTAGCATCTTTCTTCTGGTCACCACCCTGATTTCTAGTTTTTACTCTGGTTCTGACCCATTTGTCTGCCTTCTTTCCCAATTCTTGGGGAGAGGTCAGATCAGAGTCCACCAGATACTGGTGCAAAAGCTGGTTTTGACAATTATTAAGGATCTGCTCCCTCATAATCAAATTGTACAATCCTAAAAAGTCATGCACTTTGTTGCCATGTATCCAACCTTCCAGAGCCTTTGTAGCACAATCTACAAAATCAACCCAGTCTTGAGTCTGAGCTTTTTGGGTGTCTCTGAACTTCAACCTATACTGTTCAGTGGTTAGGCCAAACCCATCTATCAGAGCACTCTTCAAGACTGTGTAATTGTCAGCATCCTCTTCTCTTACAGTGAGGAGCTTGTCTCTACCTTTGTTTGCAAAGGAGAGCCACAAGATTGCTGCCCACTGCCTCTGGGGGACCTTCTGAACTTTACAGGCCCTCTCCAGTGCAGTTATCCATTTGTGGATGTCATCCCCACTCTGGTAGGGAGGGACAATCTTGTTTAGGTTTCTATGGTCATAAGACCTTTCCCTATCTCTAGGGATATTGCTGCCACCATGGGACTCTAGTCCCAACTTTCTTCTCTCTCTAAGGAGATCTAGGGATTCCCTATCTAAAGCCAATTGCTTTTTTCTGATTTCCAGCTGAGTTTCCTCTTACTGGACCAGTCTGGCTCTCCTCTCATGAGAGGATTCCCTCCTGTGAGAGGAGACAGAGCTCCCTATAGAGGTGCCAGAGTGCTTAGACTCCTGAGAAGGAGATCTAGACTTCCTGGGCACACTCTTAATCCTTCCTGGGGGGACAAAGAGGGTGTCATCCCGATCATCCTCATCATCGTCCACAGGAGGGATTGGGTTATCCAGGTCAGGGTCATTGTCACCCTCCTGGCCAGTTTCAGAGGGGGGCTCGGGGTATTGGTACCCCTGGCCTCCTCCTCTTCTCCTGCCCCACCCTCAGCTCCTACCCCTTCAGTCCCCACAGGGCTTACTAAGGTCATAAGCCACCAACAACTCCTTGAGGTGTTGGGTGGTGGGGCTTTGGCCTGTCCTTATTTTTCTCAAGTTACATAAAGCTCTCAATTCCAAGAATGGGAGTGTATCATACTTGGAGGGTGGAAGCTCAATGGCTTCCTGCAAGGATTCTTTGGATCCTGCCCTTAAAGACATTACTAGTGTGGTGTGGTGTATGCACTACCTACTCTAGTGTGGCCTACTAAACTCTCTTGAGTTGTAGAAAGGGTTGTGCTATCCCTTAACACACAACTCTAAGTTCAGTAGAACTTACTGTATTCTAAGCTTAAATTATATGTACCTTAGGTACCTTTAGTGGTTTTCAGTTGATCAATTCAATTGAGATTATCTGGTAAAACAATAGCAAGCTGGAATCCCACACGCTGCACACCAATGTGAGAAGTTGGCCTGGCATATGCTGTCCACTAATTGTAGTGGGCACCTTGCACCAGTCCAAACAACCCCTTATTGGAGATAGGTTAAAGACAACCTTATTGAAAGCTATCCTAGTGGTAGCTATGGAGAGCAGCCTTCAGGCTAAGTCTTGAAGGAATGTAAAGCAGCTTGTTTTACCAGTCTATAATCTCTTGAGTGATCAAATGAAAGAGCACCACACCAGGTATATATTCAAAATATATGTATTTATTGCTAAACACACCCCTCTAGTCTCTTTATGAGGCTAGAGTTCGAAGTACATAAGTTATAAGTTATTAAATCACAGTAATAGCACAAATACACGTTTGGGCCCTAGGGGCGTACCAAACCATATACCAATAAAGTGGTATGCGAACCACGACTGAACTAGACACTAGGCCTAGAGCCTCTAGAAGTGCTTGGACCACAAGGAACCACCCAAGGTAGTGACACAGGGGACCTACGGGAGACGCGTGCAGTGTAAATACACAACCGCGATACGCCGTTGACTTCTATGGAGAAAGTCGGGATCGGGAAAATAGAGAAAAGGGACACTTAAAAGAGGACTAGGACAAAACCCTTTGAGATCTAGGACTTTGAAGAGTCTCTACCCACGGGAGCACCGGAGTACTCGTGTTACCTCACCCAGGGAAGCCGGGTGCATAGGTGCCTTTCGGGGTCGGGTTTCGTCGTCGATTCGAATGGCGATCTGCTGCAAAGTGCTGCTGGCGGCCAAGAGAAAAGTGTCCGGGTGGATCCAAGAGTGGATCGGAGTTCTGAAGAACCTGAAAGCAGAGGGGACAGAGTCTGGGTCACTAGCCAGTGACCAGGAAGGCGATGGACAGATGCCCACCGATGTCGAGTGCTTCAGGTGCGTTGACGGTCGTCTTGACTCTTCAGCCACGAGGTCCAGGAGGCGTTTTCGGCGACCAGGAGCAGGATTCGGACTGGTACACGATGTCTGTCGAGTGCTGAGGTGTCGGCGACCGGATTGGACCCAACAAGCCTTGGCAATGGCAAGTCTCGGTGAAGATGTAGATCGTCGATGGTGCAGACCAGCAAGGTCTGTGGAACTCACCCAGCGAGGGTAAGTGAGGGCAGGCCTGGAGCAACCAGGATGCCAAGTAAGAAAAGGATTGGCTTTCGTTAAGGGCTACTAGCCAACGGGCTAGCGACCGCGAAGGAGCCTCAGGACGCCGCACGTGGATCTGGCTTACAGGACATTCGTGGAGTGGGGGCCAGTGATCTTCGGTGCAGGTGGTGCTGGAGGCTAGGGCTACTCGGAGCCCAAAGCACGACTTCTTGGGAGACCCAGAAGAGGATGCACTTGCAAATGTGCACTTGGTGTCCAGGGGTCACGGTCTCAAGTCACCCACGATAGCCACGGGCCTCAGCTTTGCTGGGGACTCAGGGTAGCCTCGGGGAAGTCTGAGAATCCACCTCTGGTGATGCGATGACTTCGGCGTCCGACAGGAGCTTCAGAAATGCGAACCAGACAGATGCTTCTTTGGTGCCTGCCAAGCAGGGAGTCACTCCTTGACCCCAAGGGAGATTCTTCAGTCCTCTAATCGTGAGTAGAGCGTCGAAGGTCCAGGATTCAGTTTCAGAGTTTCGTCCAGGGATAATCTAAAGTCCTAAGGACTGGGTTCCTACCTTTATACTAAAGATAGGGGTTGGACTACTCTGTGGCCCCACCTATGGGTGGGTCAGGGCAGAGGGGTGGCTACACCCCTTTCCCTTTGTCCAGTTCGCGCCAAATCAGGGGCTGCAAGCCCTGATCCGGTTTGAACTGGGGTATGCACTAGGGACACCAAGTGTGCCCCCAGTGCAGGACTTCAAAGCACCAGAAAGTGCTCCCGCCCAGCCCCAATACACATTATCCTGTCTGGGGAGGAGGTCACACCTCCCTGGGACAGGAAACCTATTGTCCAGGCCTCCCCTGCCGGAGTTTCGTCCAGCAGCAGGAGGCCAGACTTGTGTCTGTGGCAGTAGCATCCATTTTGTGATGCCAGGCTTTAGAAAGAAGTTACCGGCCAGGCCAGGGTTAACATGTCTCTCCCTCTAGAAGGGTGGAATGCTACCCCCGCTGCCAGAATTGGCGGGGGGTAGTATTCCAAGATGTTTGACACCAAACACGACATGTTTAGGTGCAGCCATTCCAAAGTTAGCATTTTACCGCGAGGATATAATGCGCTTAAGAGTATATTGTCAGGCTGCACTACAAACAGCATCAGAGATGGTCTCCGAACGCTGCAGAGGGGCCCTGCTCATGCAGGGGCACCCTCTCACATAGGAACCACGCACTCTGCCTTTAGGATTGATAAGGCCTGCCTTAGGAGTGACTTATAGGTTTATATGTGTGTATGTATTTCGTGATATAGGTAACCTATATCACAGTAAGGGGTGCATGCACCACCTTACCCAGGCTGCAGTAGCAGACCTGTGGTGTCAGTTTGGATGGCCTTCCAGGGGTGGCATAATACATGCTGCAGCCCCTGGCAGGCCTCTGAGGTACCTATGCCCTTGGTACATAGTATACCATATACTAGGGACTTGTAAGGGCACTCCAGATCCCAATCAGTGATGTGCCTAAGGCACATGGAAACCATTTTTACAGAGAAAGCAGATAGACTGGGGCCCTGAATAGCAGGATCCCAGTCAAACTAAGTCATAAACCAGCAAAACACCATAAAAAAAGTGGGGGCAACCATATAGTCAGATTCCACCTTCCTACACCCGGGGTCTCATTAAAATAAAATGCGCGACCCCATGGCGAATTACGCCGATATATATATATTTTTTTAATGCTTTTTTTGGCCCTGGGGTCTTTCTGGGACCCCCTGAGCAGGCCTAGGGGGTCATGGTGTTTCTACCCTGCCCCCTTCTCTTGTTTTATACCTTTGTTTCTCTGTTTTCTAGTGACTCGCTTCTACCGAGCCACAAGATGGCGGCCAACACTTCCTGGTTTGGAGTGTTCGCAGCCAATCACAGTGAAGCTCGTGCACGGGACTTAGGCTCCGCCCAGATATCGAAACTTATTTTTCTAATTTCTCAGCAACTACTGAACGGATTTACACAATTTAAAAAAAAGGTCGCTTTCTGATCCAAGCACTACCTTTTTGCCAAATTTGGGGTAATTCCATTCAATAGTTTCGGCTCTAGCCTTGCACAAAGTTTCCTATGGGAAATTGATTTTTTGACTATTATTCTTTGAATTTCTCAAAAACTACTGAACGGATTTACACCATTTAAAAAAAAGGTCTCTTTCTGAACCAAGCTCTACTTTTTTGCCAAATTTGAGGTAATTCCGTTCAGCAGTTCAGGCTGTAGCTCGATGCAAAATTTCCTATGGAAATTAACATGGAGAAAACGCGTTTTGGGACCCCCCTTTTTTCTCAGCCCTCGCTTGACAAATCACCTCCAAACTTTCAAGATAGGAGCTGACCTAAAAAGTGCAACTTTTTGGAACATTTCATAAAAATTCGTCAAACGATGCCAAAGTTATTAGCAAAATCATAAAACGCTTTTCCTATGGAAACTAGGTTGTAACTATAACTACCTACTGGCGACCGCCAGTAGGTAATGTATATATCTATATATATATCAGTTATAGGGACCTGAGCTAACTATAACTTATGCCCTCGCAATGCATTGCTTATGACCTCACATATTACATCACTCATGACATGGTCAGTGACATCACTGATGACATCATCCAGTGAGTGTGTTTCGTAAACGTTTATTAGACATAAAGATATAAACTAAGCTACTGCATGAGTTAAATTACTATTGTTTCTGTACTACTAATTAGTGATATTGTTTCAAATATATGTCATCTGAGTGGTTTTGTGACTGTCTATATCAGTGTGTGAGGGGTTGTATGGCTGTGTGAGTGGTTGTATAGGTGAATAAGTGGGGGTGTAAGTAGCTGAAAGGGTGAATAAATGAGTGTATGAGTAGCTGTATGGGTGAGGGAGTGGCACTATTGGTGAGTGACTGGATATGTGAGTGAGTGGCTGTATGGGTGAGTGACTGTGTGAGTGGATGTATGGCTGGGTGAGTGGGTGTGTGAGTGGCTGTATGAGTGACTGAGTGTCTGTGTGAGTGGCTGAATGGGTGAGTGACTGAATGTGTAAATGGCTATAGGGGTGGGTGAGTGAGTGGGTGTTTGGTTAATTGAGTGTGTATGTGAGTGGTTGTATTGGAGAGTGAGTGTGTGTGTGAGTGGCTTCATGGGTGAGTGAGTGGTTCTCTAAATGCTTATGTTATATTCCATATAGGTACCCCAATATAGGCCAGGGTAACATCCCAAACTTTCACCTATATTCGTCCCTACACTACATACATAACGGACTGCTAGGACTGACCCTTTACCTAGTTACAGTACTGCTTACAGAACATGGGGTTTTCCCTGAACAATAGCCTCATACATTATGCATGAGGATCCTTGGATTCTTGGAAACTGCAGGACTACCATCTCCTGCATAATAACTATGTACAAGGTTCATTCCCGACGTCATCCTAAGTCCGACAGTGGCACAGCAAGGTAGAACCCCCTGGGGATACCTTTGGGTATATAAACATCACATCTTGCTGAGATAGTCAGAGTAGATCACGACTTCCATGCCGACACACTGTCGCGAGAAGCTGAGGTTCCTGCATGCAGATATCAAGCTTGCAGTGGTCTGAACATCCCTTGCGGGGTGTCCAACTCGAGACCAAGACGGGGTCCCACAGTCTCTCACTTCAGGTAATGGGCTTTGACTTTATCCTAGAGGGATTCTTGGCTTAACACCTACCCACATGCTAGGTACACTTAGGTACATCTAGTTAGGGTAGCATCGTAGGAGTACGCATTTTATTGTCATGTATTTTATATAGTTGCCTACGTTTGTGATTATAGCAGAATGGTAGAAATCTACCATCCTTTCACCTTCTTAGTGCTTCTAATAATTTATATCTGTTTCTGTCTAGTGGTTGTTTCAGCACACCTATTTTACACTAGAATGACGAGTGTTCAATAAATGCTTTTTGAAAAACGTCCATATTGTTTATTTTGTGTATCTCTCTGAGACCAAGTGAGCACGAGTGACTGAGCGAAAAGTATTGCACTGTTTCCACGATTCTGAGGGATCAGGGTTGTCATGTTCGATAGTTGCCAAGAACTATTCTCTCCTTTGTAAGAGGAGTTTCCAGTGGCACTGTGAGCTAGCTGGTATACAGGCCAACATACTCGGTGGGGGTGTCTGGAATCAGTCTGGACACCAAGCCAGCAGTGTATGTTGTCTAAACACGCAGATCCTGTATAGGTTTTATAGGAACTACACGACATGGCACCGCCAATGTTGGTTGGGTACTTATTTAACGGTCAAATCTGAGTAGTCCAGTTGTGCTATTCTCACAGACCCCTACTCACATTTTTCCCAGAGACGTCTGGAGTGGGAGGGAACAAAAATCTGCCATGGCTGAGTAGGCAAAATCCTATGTATTGGCTGTTGGTTTAATCAAGCTTGAAGGAAACATTGTGTCTATTGTGCATAACACCTTATCTCAGTTCCCTTGAAAAGCTCTTCTTACTGAAAACAATGACTGAGCCGTGAGACGTTGTGCATGAACTAAATGTCTCAGGCGAGGAAGAAGATGCAGACGCAATATACATTGCGGAAAATGTTAGAAATGCCATCACCCTAAAACTAGTAGCATACAGTGTTACATCTAGGGGTGGGCAAGTAACCTTCGTGATTGAGGCACACAGATCATTTAGAACAGAGGTATTCTATTCATGGGTTAGATCCCCACAGGCAAATGCAATAACAAAAACATTTCAGTACTACGTGGAAGATGACATACCGAACGAATATTGTCCGTATGAGGACAATGAAATTCCACTCACTTACCAGGAACATTTATACTGGTTTAAAGGCGCCCTACCGCATACAAGAAATAGAGTAAGACTCGGTCCGCTCGGAAGAGACGGAGCAACATAGCCGGTACTAGCGGCCTATTCACCACACCCTGACATTGACACAATGCCAGCAGGAGACTTACTTACACTTCATAAAGAACTAATAAGACTTTACAGAAACATGACACAGTTTGTGATGAGAACACTCACACTTCAGCCAACACCGGCTACACAACCAGGACCAGTCGAAACTTCAAACAACTAAAATTACACCACAAACATTACACGCAGTGATGAGTAAAATGCCCACTAAACGTGAACAAATGCCATTCTGGATAGCTCAAAAAATCACACAGCTGGAGGCAATATTTTCACACACTGGTCCACACGAAAAGCATAGAATACTAACAATTTGTTTGCGGATGGGGATAGCTCCCCCTATAGAGGATTGTACCTCTTGGGGTACAGTTTTCGCTGCAATCTATACCAGAACTCATGGTATCCCTTCATTAGCAGTAATACCAGACGTATTGAGACAAATACAGAACGAGTATGGAGCAGAACCTGCTCTGAACTTAGGGATGATGTTACTAAACAACTTTCCCCAGGTATCAGCTATAATGTTAGCAAACATTAAAGGGGAAGCAGCATCAGTGGCAATATGCCAACGTCTGAGAGATTTCACTCCTTTACAACAGGAGACAGAATTACCTAAAATAATTGAAACTGCTTATGCAGAATTAGGTAGGGATAGTTTCAGAGCTAGACCAGTAAAACCTCAACTAATGGAAGGTCTAGATAAAGAACAGGCGAAGCAAACACTGGTTTCTTCAAAAAAGAAATGGGATAATAACAAACAACAAAAGAATAGATCTCAATCCAGGGGAAGGTCTCCTCAACAGGAGCCCCCCAAAAGGAGGTATAACCTTAGGAATAGAGATAACTTTAAAAAACCTGACAAGTATCAGGACACTGATACACGTTCCTCTCGTTCCTTTCAGGGTTTATCAAAAAACTCAGAGAGGGAAGGACGGTCAGAACACAGACAAGAAGAGCGTACAAAGTCCAGAGAGACTCGCAACGCACTTCAGATTACGCTTCCAAAAAAGAAGAAAAGCCTAAAGCAAAACCTCAATTCAAAAAGAAGAGAGTAGCAGGTCTTAAAGTTAGACATGCCCAGAATTCTGAGGACTCAACTACTGAATGGGGAATGGGCTCTGATGATGCTAGACAGCGCAGCAGAAGTAACAATAGCTCGCCAGAACCTGATGGAATTTCTGGTGACAGCGGAGTTGAGTGAGTATATCATGGTGGAAACACCTGATACTAGGGCAAGTGTCCCATATAAGTTACACAAGATAATACTCAAAATAGAAGGAGAAAAACCCAGAAAAATTAAAGGTCTCTTTTGGGAGAACCTGACTTTTGGCTAGGACATCCTTTTAGCTGAAAGGATTGTCCGCCTACTATTGTTATGGAATGCCCAAAGGGAGAAACGGTAATTATGCCAGCTTTTTCCAGCCTGGTTCCCCAATACTTAAAACATACAAACGCGTGGGAGTGGGCAGTAGCCCTTGCTCCTGCATTATATCGCAACCATGTTGGGTGGGATGAAGAATCAACTCACCACGTGACACCACTAAAATCTACTCCAACTCCACAGAGACAGTATCCAATAAAACAGGAAGCGAAAAAACAGGTCAGGGAGATCTTAGATCAACTTGAAACTTTCACCTCTTCAATGAATAATCCTGTGTTTGCCGTAATGAAACCCAACAATTCATATCGTCTAGTTTTAGATTACAGACATCTGAACTCATGCACAAAAACATTTGCAGTGCAAAATGCGCATAGTGAATAACATTGTGCAAAAAAAATACAAAACAACACTAGATATCTCAAATGTATTTTTCTGCCAAAATATAGCGCCTGAGATCAGATACTTGACAGCATTCTCAGCGCTGGGGTACCAGCGGCAATTTTGACGACTCCCCCAGGGGTATAAAAACAGACTGGGGTTCTTTTCAGCCAGGGTAACTGAGTTACTTCAGAATATGGACGAGGAGGCATTGTCCTATGTAGATGATATTTATCTAATGGATGATGACCTAGAGGAACACTTGACCAGGGTGAGCACCATAATTTTGGGATTTGCCTCTGCGGGCTACAAGTTTAACTTTAAAAAATCAAAAATAGCCCCTCTCAATGTCCTATTTTTGGGATATGAACTTTCAAGTGAAGGAAAAAGCTTGGCAGCCAACTTTTTAGAAAAATGCGCACTGCTCCAACCTCCGAAATCATTGAAAAATGTACAGTCCATAATGGGGTTCCTAAATTTCGGCGGAACATCAATTTTGGATTACACAGAAAGGGTTAAACCTTTCTACGACCTCATAAGATCTGATTTCTCAGTTAGGCAATAGACACAGGAACACACAGATATCCTTTGGTCCCTACAAGCTGACATGATAGCATCCAAACACTTACAGACATGAGTAAATGTCCGCAATCTAGTGATCCGTATAGTTGCGGGTCAATCTGGGTATACCTACTTAACAAACAATGAAGGTTAAACTGTCCAAATAGCATACAAATCACATTTGTACACAAACGCTGAGATGCGTTTTGAATCTACAGAAAAAAATCTGTCAGCGGTACAAACTGCTGTAGTGAGAGAAAGAGTACTGGCTCAGGGGAAACTAATTATCATCGTGACTCCAGTACAGGCCTTAGAGGTTGCTACAAAGGCAAGCGTTCCAAATGCTAAGGCTTTACATTCGCGATGGATACAATGGGCTAATTCTCTCACTGCATCAGATGTAGAATACAGGTGCGACCCAAGTCTAATAACACAGGCATTCCTGCAATACGAAAAGGAATATCCTCTCCCGAATGAAATTATGCCTCTAGATCAGTATGAATTCATAATTTACACAGACGGATCTGCTCAACCACCCATAGGAAGTAAACAACAGTACAGCTCCGCGTGTGCGATTGTTAAAGGTTATATGCAGGATGGCAAGTTCCATCCAAGCTGTACAAATACTCAGTCTCTAGGAGACTGCATGGCTCAGCTAGCAGAACTAAAAGCTCTGTTACTGGCACTGATTAATACGGATCAAGAACTCCCCACACTAATTGTGTGCGATTCCTTTTACTGTGTCCAGTCATATAATGAATATCTACACTATTGGGGACAAAATAGCTTAAAGACTCAAAAGGTGGCACAATAAAGCACAAAATGCTATGGGAACAGGTAGCGGAATTGAAAAACGAGCTACCAAGAGCTCACATGATACACACGCTGAGTCATCAATGTGATGGCGTTCTTGTTGAAGGGAATTCATTGGCTGATGAAGCCGCGAAGGGGGCAGTGCGAACTGCGTCCGTAGCTGCAATCACTCGTTCAAAAACGAGAATAGAGGGACAGATAATGGTAGCTGTAATTGCTTCACGCAAAGACAACAAGGCACTTCCGAAAGGTTTTCCACTCAAGTACTCCTAAAAGTTAGATGCAAACAACGTTCCATTTGCTCAGATCCAGGAGTGGGGGATAGAGTAATACCAAACATAGATCGCAGATTAGGCTTAATTTTAGCTGCACACGAGGGTCTAGGTTCTGCACATGCAGGAGTTACGGCGATGTTTTCTTTACTGAAACAACGCTATTGGTAGCCAGGGTTAACAAAACAGACCAAAGACTATGTCTTAAAGTGCGACATCTGTCAACAGATGAAGGGCTACACCATAACATGTCCAGCGCAGACACCATTGTTGATATCAGACAGACCTCTCGCGTGTGTCTATTTAGACCACTGCGGCCCCTTACAAGTACATAATGGTTGCAGTGGATTCCTGCTTGAGATTCCTATGGGTATGGCCTCAGCGCTTGGCTGACGCTCGAACTGTTATCAAAGATTTGCGAGTCTTTATAGGGAGCAGTTGGCACATTACATTCTGACCGTGGCCCCGCGTTTAGCTCTAGGGCTTACAAGGAGGCCATGGGAGGTTTGGGTGTAGCATTGCGGTACTCCTCTCCGTACCATCCCGAGGGATATTTGGTGTTGGAGAGGAAAATCACGGGCTCTACAGAGCAATGTCCAAGTGAAAAGGTTCGCCACTGGGGAAGTAAAGTCAGTCACGGCAAGACCTGTCCTGTTTCCAAAAGTCGGGGATCTGGTCAGAGAAAAGACTACGGACAAAAGAGAATTTGGACCCTCATACAGAAAGTCTGTACCTGTCCTGGCAGTTGAAAGAACAAGAACTGTACTTCTGCCACCTCTTGCCGGAAAAAAAGAGAAATGATTTGTATCCATTGATCTGATAAAACCACAGTATGTGGCCGATACTGATTAGTAGGCCTCGTGGGCTCCTTGGTAGCTGACGCCCTTGTCTCGCTACCATATAGGAAGTTCAGACGGAAAGGCTCATCACGTTTGAAGAGTCTCCCATACGGAATGATGGACTATGCAACAATGCCATGGAACTCGGTCCTCTTGATACAGAAAATAAAAATGAAAGACAAATTTCAATTCGACCTAACACTGATGTCTACATAAACATGCCTCAACAAGAGCAATCTACAAGTTCAACAAAACCTGCTGAGCTACCTAAAATAGATCGAACTGCATCTGGCTATTTCAACGACTTTGATACCTTTTCCTTGGATCCGAGTGAATCTGAAACAACGCCAGCCCCAATATCACGTACAACAACACATCAAAGACTTCTTCACTTTTCTTAAAAAGACTTATCTGGTGTCACCTTAGATAGAACTTTGGATAAGCACTGGGATACTTTTCTTTCTTTTCTGGATAGGCTTAGTAACTGTCTTTTGCTTACATATAAATGGAACTTACCTTCACTAAAGCTCTGCAGCATCAAAAGTGAACTTAGTACTGAAACCTCATGTTTCATCACATCGTGAACAAAGAGATTTGTCATCAGTGAACATTACAGCAGTTCCTATACCTGATGGTATAGTATGGGACAAGGTTGATTATGACATATTTGATCCAACCGAACTTTTAAAAATACCACATTTATTTAAAATTTACTTAAATGATATCATTACCTCCAGTACATTTTCCAATGATTGGGATTTTGAAACTGTAAATAACATGTT
This sequence comes from Calotriton arnoldi, assembly GCA_963921515.1. Lineage (NCBI taxonomy): Eukaryota > Metazoa > Chordata > Amphibia > Caudata > Salamandridae > Calotriton > Calotriton arnoldi. Next base: position 3,046,756 of record CAWUFW010000747.1, read on the forward strand.
GTCCTATTTAGAACAATCAGCCGCATTTTCTAGCAATGAAATGTCAGAAGACACAACAGACTTTAACACAATGTATTGTTATCAACATTATGGTCATCATTTTTTACACAAATCCAGTACCCCTAGGAGTGTTTTCACATATCACCAATGGGAACATTGCCCTACACCACCAAAAAGTAGTTCGAGAACTTTTGCACAGAAATTTTCATATTTTTCAGGGTTTAATGTTTCAGACCCGATCTCATATTACTATAAGGTTGCACCTACATCAGCACAGAAAAATATGCTAACCAATTCGAAACAAATTTGCTCTGCGTCCTTTATTACCCAACTGTCTGAACAGGGTTTCGACTTGTGGAAGGACACTATAGACTTAAAATCAGTCTGGGGTTCTATAGACTGGCAAGTCCAGGGAACAGAAGAGCTATTTAGAGCATGCCTCATTCCTCTGCAGATGATATTTCTGAATGATACTGTGCAACAGACTTTCTGTCTTGGAATAGCCAAGAACCAGGATTTAAACACACCTTGGATTCCAACACCATCACATACCGAGGCAAATTTTACATCACAAGAAGGGGTTACAATAGATTACATTTTACAATACAATAGATCAGACCCCAATTGGAAGGGATGGTTGCTTTGGCCCACAGACACAAACAGATGTCAAGGAAGATTCAGGGGTTTAGTATCCTCAGGCCAGACCCACGATATGTACAAAGAGAACATCCGGGGGTGGTGACATCATACAGTATTGGGAAGTTATGCCTCGATTGGCTAAAGACCTCAACACTACACAGGTGGAACAACACTTATCCTTACTTACAGAGGATGTGGACCTACGGGAATTCTTATTAGGTCCCAGATAGCCACGTCAGAAACGTTTCTATTATGCTGTCAATAATGAAATTTGGAAAATCTCCCAACAAGAAGCAGCGGAGAGATTACGAGAAATAGATAGGATTAACCTAGAAAAGGGGTTAGCCGTAGTTGACAATGGCATGACTACTGTTAACGTCCAGAATTTATTCACTGGGCAACATTGTATCTTCTGCTATTGATGTACTAGAACAGGATTTGTCCATACTACAGCACGGGCAATCACAATTACGTTCTATTATGTTACTGAGCTGTACGCTGCAATCATTGCTCGCAGGTTATGTGCCATGGCATTTTATCAACAGTACGTCCCTGTTTGCTGCATACAATCTAACGGAGAAACAGATGAAAATGGCACAGAGGGGAGCAAAATATACAATGCTGTATATTGTAAAACTGGACAGATTACCTTTTACTGTGGCAGAATCACCATCCACAGAATGGTTAATCCATGTCCATATAACATTACCGGTCGCAACATTCCAGTTTCAGTATTGCCTAGAACAACAACAGGCAGGCAGATATGAAGAAATAGGTAGGGAATTCACCAAAGAATCTTTGGAATTACCGTACAGATTTTGATGCAGGAGTGTGGATCTTGAAGTGCTTCTAAATGGTACAAACTGTGAGAACGCTTTAAGTGGATCTCTTTTATGCTAGGATATTCTGCTACAGGGGGCCTGCAACGGTTCGGTTGCGAACCTATCCTGTCATTTGAGGGGTACCCCAGCAGCCGTGATTACCCCGGTATTCAAGTTACTTTCAAATGGGAGTTACTTGATGCTGAACGATCAAGGTTGTTGTGGGATGCTTCCAGGCATCGCATATCTAGTTACCGTGAGCTCCAGGGTTACTTGCTGTATGCAAGTATTGTTTCCACCGACACACACAGTCAGGGAGGCGCCGCTATGGCCTTCGTTGAATGTTTCCTTTATACTGTTTGATACTCTGAGCAGAATGAAAGCCATGCTTTTACAGAAAATCATGCCCTTAACCTCCGCCCGGGAGACTTTTAATCTCCAAGTAGCAAGGTCCTCTGCAGAGATATAGGCACTAATACGTACGAACTGCCCCTTCCATTTCGCAGAAATGGTAAATTGCATCTTTAACATGTCTGATACGACAGGTATAGTACATCTATTTAAGACCATAGATTCGGGACTGTTAAGCACCTTTCAGACAGTCCTCGGAGTTATACCAAACTTCATACACTCCTTATTCGGAAGCATTTTTGGAGGACTTCCGCTGATCCTGTTTCTAATAGCAGGAATCGTGATTGTACTTTTTCTGCGACGCAATGGACGTCCCAGTCACCAAGGAGATGGAAAAAGCACTCCAGGAGCGCAAATATTGTGATTGCATGGTACAACATCTGGGCACACCTCGTCTACGGGAACTGAGTGCATCTTGGTTCCTGTCATTTAGGTCAGTCTGGATGGACTGCATCTTACCTGTTCTCCGATGCCTGTTCTGCAGAGCAGAATGCGTGTTGGATGTCTGTCTGACACTTCCATCAGCCGCGCAACCGGACGTTGATGCATTACTGGACCCGATAACGGCCTATGTTCTGCAGTGTCCCCAGCATATTCCTATGTTGATGGTGGCATTCTTAGAGCCTCCACAGGAACTCACTGCTCCTGTTGGAATGGATACCGGCTCCTCCACTGGCTCCCAGGCCTTGGATGGCGCACAAGCTGCCCCAGCATCGGCTGCAGGCAGTACAGAAGATCATCTGTGCTCGATTGACGTAATCTGCGAGGTGTTAGAGGGATCGTCATCTGCGAAGGCAGGCAACAGCAATGTTGCGTCTACCAGCCAGGACACAAACATTTGGCTCATTGTGTGCTGGGAGAAATTCTGCCTTTTTTAAACAAACTCCAAATTGGAACCCCAAAGCAAATTGACACTTTCTATGACCTGCATGGCTTTCCGATGCTTGTAGTTGTTCGAACTATATATACGGACACAGTAGAGCTACTTGCTTGAGTGACAATTCTTACACTTTTTTTTAGAGTTTTTAACATTTTTTAGCGGAACTATGGCTTTTACTACATATGTTTGCGTACCAGTACCTAGACAGGTACTACGTTAGAATTAAATTATGTCATCCAGTCGGATGAGGAGTGGGTGTTATATTCCATATAGGTACCCCAATATAGGCCAGGGTAACATCCCAACCTTTCACCTATATTCGTCCCTAAACTACATACATAACGGGCTGCTAGGACTGACCCTTTTCCTAGTTACAGTACTGCTTACAGAACGCAGGGTCTTCCCTGAACAATAGCCTCATACATTATGCATGAGGATCCTTGGATTCTTGGAAACTCAGCAGGACTACCGTCTCCTACATAATAACTATGTACAAGGTTCATTCCTGACGTCATCCTAAGTCCGACAATGGCACAGCAAGGTAGAACCCCCTAAGGATACCTTCGGGTATATAAACATCACATCTTGCTGAGATAGTCAGAGGAGATCATGACTTCCATGCCGACACACTGACGCAAGACGCTGAGGTTCCTGCATACAGATACTCCAGCTCGCAGTGGTCTGAACATCCCTGTAGGGTGTCCAACTCGAGACCAAGACGGGGTCCCACAGTCTCTCACTTCAGGTAATGGGCTGACTTTATCCTAGAGGGATTCTTGGCTTAACATCTACCCACATGCTAGGTACACTTAGGTACATCTAGTTAGGGTAGCATCGTAGGAGTACGCATTTTATTGTCATGTATTTTATATACTTGCCCATGTTCGTGATTATAGCAGAATGGTAGAAATTTACCATCCTTTCACCTTCTTAGTGCTTCTAATAATTTATATCTGCTTCTGTCTAGTGGTTGTTTCAGCACACCTATTTTACACTAGCATGGCGAGTGTTCAATAAATGCTTATTGAAAAACGTCCATATAGTTTATTCTGTGTATCTCTCTGAGACCAAGTGAGCACGAGTGACTGAGCAAAAAGTATTGCATTGTTTCCACGATTCTGAGGGATCAGGGTTGTCATGTTTGATAGTTGCCAAGAACAATTTCTCCTTGGTAAGAGGAGTTTCTAGTGGCACTGTGAGCTAGCTGGTATACAGGCCAACATACTCGGTGGGGGTGTCTGGAATCAGTCTGGACACCAAGCCAGCAGTGAATGTTGTCTAAACGCGCAGATCCTGTATAGGTTTTATAGGAACTACACAACACTTATAGGGATGAGTAAATAGATATGTAAGTGGTTGTGATATGATATGGTCAGTGAGATCAGTGATCTCACTGACCATATCATGAATGATTTAATATGTGAGGTCATAAAAGCAATGCAATGCCAGATGTAATTTATAGTTCACTCAGGTAACTATAACTGCTGAATATCTATGGTTTTGTACAAGTAAAATGTGAGACTAACTATAGCGTCTCTGTCCCCTGTTTTTTCAGTTATTTTCTAAAGTTTTTTAAATACTATTTCATAGCTATTACGTCCCTGTAACCTTTGTGTTTTTTAGTGAATTTCTACAATTTTTAAATGTTATTTCCTAAGTATAATGAATTCCGTAACCTTTACAATGGGCCCGATTCACAAAAGTAAACTGAGACGAAAGTCCAACTTTACGGCTTTTGGTATTCACAAAGGGCATTTACTACTCCTAAATGGACTTTGTGAATACCAAAAGTTGAACTTTACAACTTGCGGTAAAGGGCATTTACAAGTAGTAAATGCCCTTTGTGAATACCGAAAGTCGTAAAGTTAGACTTTTGTCTTATTTTACCTTTGTGAATTGGGCCCTACGTATTTTTAGTGTTATTTCCTAACCATAACATCCCTGTAACATTTGTTTTTTTAGAGAATGGGTCTGTGAGTCGCTGAATGAGTGTCTGAGTGGGCCTATGAGTGCATATAAGAGTACTTGAGTAGGTCTGTGAGTGAACATATGAGTGACTCTGTGAGTGGGTGTGTGAGTGACTCTGTGAGTGGGTATATCAGTGTGAGTGAATCTGTTAGTGGTGTCTGACTGCCTGAGTGTGTGGGTGGCTGTGTGTGTCAGAAGCACACCTTTTAAATTCCAATCTTCACTGGAGCAGAATGACACTTATACCCATTGCCCCTCGCGTAACCCCTCAAACCACTCTAATGAATAAACAAGATTAAAGGAGACTCCAAGGGGTAAAAGGGGAAGGGGAGATAAAAAAGAGACTACCTTGTCTAATTCTTGCGGCTGCTAGGAGTCTCCTTATCAGGCTCCTTGCGGAACTATCTTTTCGAGGAGATTAATTTGTGCACTGTAAAACAAGCAGAAAACATTAACACACTTCTAACTGGGGCACTAGAAACTTCAAAACAACTTTTGTGCTGTATTTTCTTATTATTAAAAATGTGCATACCCCTTTCAGACGTAGCCTTTGCTCCTCTTCTGTTCTAAAAACTCAGAACCCAATCTGAATTCTGGGAGTGTGTTCTTTTTCCTTATTCGAAAGATAAATGTACATTGGTTCTTGTATTCGATTATGACATTTGATGACTCACTAATTCTTGTTGCATAAATTAGAAATGCGCAAGTAATTAGAATTCTCTCAAATACTTAACATTTCACCATATCACCAGTCTGTAATTCTTTCTCTGATAATATTTGCGTGACCGGAATCACAGGAATTCTCTGGTAAGTATTTTCACATCACTCTTCGTATTTCCTTATGGAAATGTATTCTTTAACTGGAATTTGGACAGAATTTTTAATTCCAGGAGAAGACTCGCGTGACTTTTTAGGCAAGCAGCAAGACACAAATCCCTATACTAATCCGCTGAATATGCGCAGCGCAAGCTAACCATAAAATAACCCGGTATTTTTAAAGCGCGAACTAATCACCCCCTTAAGGGTCTCAAGGCGCTGGGGGCCGTCGGGAAGATTAAGCGAGCTATTGCCCAGAGTCACATGGTGCTGGGCTGAGCTGCCACCGGCGCCAGGGATCGAACTGGGAGCCCCATGCTCCGGAGTCAGCCGCACTGGCCACTGCGCCACACCTCTTCCACAAACACTACTCTAGCCCCTCCGTGCCAAGGAAAGCTGCTGCTCCGTGAGGAAACTTCAGTGAAGTGAGCCACTAGTCAGGCTGCACGCACACTTCATGCTGCTCTGCTGCTCTCGAGCCTCAGCAAATGAATCATTAGAGCGGTAACCTTTAGTCAAGGTATGTGCCATCTTAACAGACCATTTCCGCCATAAGGATCTTCAATATAATGTTTTGTCTACTGTAACCAGCTGATTAGCTGATTTTACACCTCCTTTTTGCACTACACCTACAATCCGAATAGAATAGTCCTGTTTAGTTTCACGATTCCTGACAGTGTGGCTGTGTCAGCAGCTGTGTCAGTGACTGGAACACAACGGAACAGCACTTGCCCCTTTATCAAAAAAGAGTCCACAGTTTTGTGTGAAATATCTACCCAAGTAGAATACTTTCTACTGGATAATTACTAAGTGGTACCTGCTTGGGTAAATATCCAGTATGTAATCTACAAAACAACTGCATAATGGAGTATGAGGAAATGTCACAAGTGATGAAATGTGATTGTTTCTCATGCTTCTCTAGATAGAAATTCGTGATAACATGAATCTTCAAATAGAAAAATCGACAACAGTTCAAAGAGATAAATCTCCACCAAACAAGACTCCTTTTTCTTAACTGCATGAAAAAAATGCATCTCTGTTTGATGGAGATTACATCATATTGCACAGCATCACAGCACATCACCAATAGTGGTGGGGAAAGTTCTGGGGCCCTTTTAGTAAGCTACCCATCTTCCTGGCAAAAGGCAGGAAGTCCTTTACATACTACTAAGGTCATTGGACTAGGGCTAAATGGGAGCAGCTTCCAAATGATTTGCACATTTGCATACTCCTACTAATGTAATGGGAGAACGAGGGATTCTGCTCTGACCAGGAGAGTCCAAGAAAGAACTCACTTGTCACAGTCACTACAAATTGCGCTCCAATATATCTACAATGCAATCACCTCCACAAAGGATTTCAGATCATTTTTTATTTGGAATTGCCAAGAAAACAGACTTGCTTTGCCTTTGCCAAGCCCAGGAGTTAAAATCATTTGTCTCTTACAGAAGTAGAGCTTCAACTGGGACACCTGCTATGTTTACATTTGTAAGTGCTTCCTATTAAAGTTTAATTTCTCTGAAATGTGCATCATGGCCAGAACGGAAGCTCACCTGACTGTTTATTGAACAAGAGTCCACACTTTTGCACAAAATGTCTACTTAACTTGAGTACTTTCTACTTGTTAGTTAGTAAGTGGTACCATGTTGGGTAAATGTCCAATGTGTATTCTACACTATAGCTGTATAATGGAGCAGAGGAAATGTCTCCAGCGACATTGTGTGTGTTTGGCAATGTGATTGTTCCTTGGGCCTCTTTCTGCAGAAACCTGTGATAACATGAAACCTCCTGCAAAGAGGACAATGAGACTACAAAGAGGTAAATCTCCACCAAACAAGGGAACTTCCTCATAGCTGTATGAAGTAAGTGCTTCGTTGTTTGGTGCAGATGTCCTCTTTGGGAGGCCTTTTGGTAAGCTGCCCATTATCCTAGCATAAGGTGGGAAGAACATTGCATGTGAGGTTTATTAGTGTGGTTGTGAGGTGTGTACAGTAACATATTGTTTATATTAATAGTTTTTTTTTAAAAACATTTGGGAGTCGCGCACCGATTGCGACCCGTCGTGGCGGTGTTGCGACCTCGGCGTAGTGTTGACAGAACTGAAACAGATATACAGACAATTTAAAGGTTTTGTTTGAGGAAAGCGGTTTACTAATAAAGTAATAAAAGTAGTATAATTATAGAGGGAAAACATTTTAAATGTCATTTTAATACTTTTTTGGGAGTTGCACTGCCGTCACGCACCCTGCTGGCACGTATTTCCAGATCCGCGCTGGGGATGCGACTCTGGCATAATTTTTGCAGTAGTAAAACATGTATATAGACACTTTAAAAGTTTTGTTTAAAGAAGTTTAGGGATCTATTGTTTTAATGTATTTTACGGAGTCGCAATGGTGCCGCAACATAAGCGTGAAGGTGTTGCAAATCCCATGCGGTACAGGAACCAATGGATCTGATTGGTTGAACACCTTTCTATCTTTACTAGAGGAAGATCCCTCCCCTTTACCTCCATCTTTTTGGTGAGTCTTTTGGGTTTCACACCTTTTGTATTGTCTCTGACAATTCTACATTTTTTAGGTGTTTTCGTTTATTTTTAGGGCACTTGAAGATGACATCTGGTGGAGCACAGAGTCCAGAAGAGAATGATAACATCTTGGAGGATGAAGAACCACCGAAGGCAAACATTGTTTGGGCCTTCTTCACCATTCCTGTAGGGGAAAAGAAGGTCAATGCAAGAAAAGTGACTTGCAGCCTTTGCCAAAAAACATTGTCAAGACGGTCTGAGAAGAAATATTCATGTGGTACATAATCTATGATGAAGCACCTGCAGACCATCCACCCAACCCGCCTTCTCCAAGAAGAGAGAGAGAGAGAGAGAAAGGACAGAGCAAGCAGCTCATGGGGATACTGCAGAACTTAGGGCCATATGTATGAAAGTTTGGTTTTGCGATTCTCAAATAGCGAATTTTAGAGAATCGCTATTTGAGAATCGCAAAACGAGATGTATGTAGGATTTGCAATAAATTTTGCGAATCCTTCATATTCCTTAATTGCGAATCGCAAATTGCGATTCGCAATTAAGGAATTCCTCCCCATTCATTCCTATGGGCCTATAGGCCCATAGGAATAAATGGGAAGACATTCTCAATTTGCGATTAGCAATTAGAGAATCGCAAATTGAGAATGCAATTTCAAGGGTGCCAGGGTGTCAAAAGGACACCCTTGCACCCCTGAAATGTGCATGTGTGCACATGTGGCACACATACATGCCCTAAGGGCATGTATGTGCGCCACATGGCACTTTAAAAATGCAAAAAGTGCATTTTTAAGTGAAATCGTAAGTTACCACCAACTTGAAGTTGGTGGTAATTTGCGATTCCTTAAGCCCAAATTGCACTTTTTTTGTGCTTCTTACATTGCATTTAAGGAATCGCAATTAGCGATTCCTTAAATGCAATCAAAATAGGGAATCGCAAAATTTGCGATTCCTTATTTTGCAAGGGGGTTTCAGTGTGATACATTGCACACTGCTAATTTGCGATCGCAAACGCCGAAATTCGCAGAATTTCGGCGTTTGCGATCGCAAATTGGCTTCATACATATGGCCCTTAGTGCTTCATCTGCTCCAGTGTTGGTGACTGAAATGCCTCTCCCTGTTCCAGAGATTGCCGTAATTTGCCAGTATTTCTTAAAATGCAAAACAATTTTGTGTGTAGGGAAGCAATTAATCCTTCCATTGTTCAAAGCATAAACACTCATAAGTGTTAGTTTTTAGGTCTCGCCTGAGCCAGCGCATGCGCTGCGCTGGCGAGACATTTTGTGAGTGGGCTTTTAAAAGTCTGACCACATCTTTGTGTGGCATACAGCGTGCGGTTACGCACACAGGCACGAGCAGAGGCGCCATCTGGCTTTCCACTCTCGTAATGGTGCGTGCACACCACTCGCCAGACGTGCCTCCTTTTTTTTTTTTTTTTACTTGCAGCGCGAGGCGCGCGCGCTTGTTTTTTTTTTTTTTCAACTTTCAGCGCGAGGCGCGCGCTTGTTTTTAAAACGGTCATGCAAATATAAACTTGTGTTCCATTCACAAAGGCGATTACAAAACTTACCAGAGTGTTTTGTTCTGTGCATACCCTGCTTCACTAGTCTTTAATTTTTGCAGGGTTCAACTTCTGCGTATGGAATAGTCTTTTTCCTTCCAGCAAGAAATAACAGTTAAAGCACTATGATCCAATGTACGATTCCCAGCAAGTTGTCAAATTACACTTTCAACTTTGGAAAATTCAACTTTGTAAAGAGTAGCCAACAAGCTTCTATGGCAAAACAAGAAAGAAACACATTTGGGCTCTTACAGCCGAGATCAACCCGATCTCATTAAGACCAATAATTCTTCAGTGCCGTGCCCAGTCCGGTCTCCTCTCCTTACCGAAGTGAGCATGTGAAGATCATCCAGAATCTCACTCTGCCTCGGTTTCAGCAGCATAGTGGGCGTGTGCAGTAGGGCGGGGCTCCTTACATACAGAACGGCAGTACCCAAGATGGCTTCCACCCACTGCCTTCTGGGACTTGAAGTCCAAAATCAAATAATGATATTTGCACACATTAGAGCCGTTCTGTGGTGATGTGGGCCATTTCCCTAGCAAAGCCCTCTGCCACCAACATCAATGATCACCAACACCCAAGCCACTGTTCCCAGATTCCCAAATGCATTTTGCCACATATGTGCCTTGATGTAGTTTTCAATGTGGCCTTAAAGGTGCGAAAGGGGTGATGAACCACAGGGATCCTGACAATTAGCATGTTAGACCGTATAATGGAACAGAACTTGATCAAGGCTGATTGAGGTGAAGGGTGTACCGTATCACTGGCTTCACATAAATCATTGTTTTTACACATGACGGCCAGAACAGCATTCTCATATTCAGCAACTATACCAAAAATACTTTTGGTTTGCCATCCAAGGCGAATGGTACACAGCTGCTCCGGCCCCTTGGTAATAGCCCCTGGACAAGCGCTGATTCAACAGTTCAGTAGTTTCTGTAGCATTATCAGTACCAGAATAATGGTCAAACACATCTTTTAACTGCTCCATCTAATCACCAGGAGTTTCCCCTTGCTTGTCTTTTTAATTAGAAATCTTGATCCAATCAGTTTTCCCAAAACATTCAATAATAACTCCATTCTCTAGCAGTAATAACAGCGGCTTTTTCAATGGGTTTTTGTTGTGGCCAATTGACCTTGCTTAACAATCAATTTTTCACTTGGCATAATAATGTATAATAATTAACATTAGCCCAGTTGTGTCTGTAACATTCAAATACAATTTGTAATTCTTCACAGAACTTTTGAGGGGTATCACATAAGCTATGGTATTGTTGCTTGATATTCACCATGACAGAGGGGGATAAGGAGACATGTATGATGACTCGACCTCCTACTCCAGGGCCTGGGTACTCTTGCAAGGGTACAGGGCCATCTGGTTTGATGCAGGCGATATCACTGGGGTCATCCCTGTCTTCTTGCCAGCCACAGTAATATATCTCTAACTCTTAATATATCTCTACCTCTCTCTCTACCTCTCTCTACCTCTCTCTACACCTCTCTCTACCTCTCTACCCCTCTCTCTCTCTCTACCCCTCTCTCTCTCTCTACCTCTCTCTCTACCTCTCTCTCTCTACCTCTCACTCCACCTCCCTCTCTCTACCTCTCTCTCTCTACCTCTCTCTCTCTACCTCTCTACCTCTCTCTCTCTACCTCTCTCTCTCTACCTCTCTACCTCTACCTCTCTACCTCTCTCTCTCTACCTCTCTCTCTACCTCTCTCTCTACCTCTCTCTACCTCTCTCTACCTCTCTCTCTCTACCTCTCTCTCTCTCTCTACCTCTCTCTACCTACCTCTCTCTACCTACCTCTCTCTACCTACCTCTCTCTACCTCTCTCTCTCTACCTCTACCTCTCTCTCTCTACCTCTCTCTCTCTACCTCTCTCTCTCTACCTCTCTCTCTACCTCTCTCTCTACCTCTCTCTCTACCTCTCTCTCTCTACCTCTTTCTCTCTCTACCTCTCTCTCTCTACCTCTACATCTCTACCTCTCTACCTCTCTACCTCTCCCTCTCTCTCTACCTCTCTCTCTACATCTCTACCTCTCTCTCTCTCTCTACCTCTCTCTCTACCCCTCTACCTCTCTACCTCACTACCTCTCTACCTCTACCTCTCTACATCTCTCTCTACCTCTCTCTCTCTACCTCTCTCTCTCTACCTCTCTCTCTTTCTCTCTACCTCTCTCTACCTCTCTACCTCGCTCTCTCTACCTCTCTCTCTCTACCTCTCTACACCTCTCTCTCTCTCTCTCTACCTCTCTACACCTCTCTCTCTCTACCTCTCTCTCTCTCTACCTCTCTACACCTCTCTACCTCTCTACACCTCTCTCTCTCTACCTCTCTCTCTCTACCTCTCTACACCTCTCTACCTCTCTACACCTCTCCACCTCTCAACCAGTTGAATTCCGGGAAGCCCAAACCATAAGTATTTCAAATCTGCGCGTGAAACTTGGGTAGGATGAGCTGTGCAGCTCAGAAAGGGATGTTCTTTTTACATAATTTGTATTTAATAGAATTGGGAAGCAGGATAACAGTCTCACAGTTGAGATAGGGATTCACATACACTGGCGACCGCTTTTGAATTGGCTTTAAAACCATTCAAAGATGGCTGCAGCGTCTACGTGGGATGCGGTGGACTAAGTGGCAGCCGGAGCCCTATAGCACTGCTTGTCCTTTAAAAAAACAAGCACTGACATAGCCAATAGGTCTCCCCTTTGGGACCTTATACGTGTTTAGTTGTCCAGTACAATATCCTTGGTGCAACAACATCAAGTGTTGCATGGCTAAACACTTATAAGGTCCCAAAGGCGAGACCTATTGGCTATGCCAATGCTTGTTTACAATGCACTGTGTTTGAAACTTTTTAAAAGAAATTAAAAAAAACACCCCAAAAAATCAAATCGATTGAAAATATTAAAAAATGGAAACAAGTTAAAAAGAAAAAAAATATTTCTTGTTAGAACCACCTATTCTGGTTCAAGAAGGAATAATTACATGTTATATGTATGTTTGCATTAGTGTGAATATGTCATATTCTCGGTTTTGGTGTGTGAGTTAGAGTATGGATTACTGACTGGGTATGTGAGTAACTGTATGTGTGACTGAGTGGGTGTGTGAGTAGCTGTATGGGTGTTAAATAGGTGTATGAATGCCTGTATGGGTGAGTGGGTGACTACATGACTGGCTATATGTGTGAGAGGGTGCATGAGTGCCTGTATGGGTGAGTAGGTGTTGAGTGGCTGCATGAGTGAGTGGGGGTATGAGTGACTATGTAGGTAAGTCAGAGGGTGCAGGACTAGCTGTATGGGTGAGTGAGTGAGTGTAAGAGTAATTCCATAGGTGAGAGAGTGGCAAGGTGAGTGGGTGTATTTGTGAGTGAGTGGTTGTGTGACTTATATGAATGACTCAGAGGGTGCATGTGTATCTGTATGGGTGAGTGAGTGGGTGTTGAATGGCTGTATTGATGAGTAAGTGGATGTGTTAGTAGTTATATGAGTGAGTGCCAGGGTGCATGTGTGGATGAAGGGAGGGTGCATGAGTGGCTGCATGATTGAGTGAGAAGCTGTATGAGTAGCTGTATGGATGAGTGAGAGGGTAGATGAGTGACTTTATGGGTAAATGAGTGAGTGTGTGAGTAACTCAATGGGTAAGTGAGTGGCTGTGTGACTGGCTGTATGAGTGAGTGAATGGGTGTGTGATTGACTATATGAGTGAGTAGCTATATGGGTACGACAGAGGGTTGATGAGTGATTGTATGGGTCAATCAGTGTGTGTGTGAGTGACTGTATGGGTGTGTGAGAGTGTGTGTCATTGCCTCTATTGTTGAGTGAGTGGCTGCATGAGTGGTTATTTGAGTGAATGAGAGGGCGCATGAGTGCCTGTAGGAAACAACCTCTCTGTACAGTGTACCAAAATGAAGGACACTATGTAGGGAGTGCGAGAAATCCCCAAAAGGCAGGTAGAGGCCAAATTAGATAATACTAACTTTTTTGTGGTACTGTGGGTGAGCAGTTAGGCTTATCAGAGGGCAGTGTTAAGCATTTGTTGTACTCACAGATGCAGTAAATGAGACACACACTCAAGAATAAATCTGAGACCAATTTGTAAAAATAACATACATTTTTATATAATTTTTAAGACCTTAAACACAGTTCTACGGTAAGTACTTTCGGAGTTACGATTTTTCAACTTCATAAAATATATCACATTTGTGTGCAATTACACATGATAAGAAACAATGGAGAAAAATTAGAAAAATGCATATAAATTCTGGCAATGCTTTCACCAAGTTCACCTTATCATTTAGGTCGATGTCAGGACCAGGTCCAAAGTTCCAGCAGGAGAAGTTCAGGAGATTCCCGGATCAGCCAGGAGGAGAGATGCTGAGGTCTTGGAAGCTGGTGCACACAAACAAAGGGGGTCACTTCAAAAAGCACTGCACAGAGGGACTTACAGTTAAGTCCGGTGGGTCTCCTCAGAGGGAGGAGGTTGCAAGCACCTAGGGACCATGGGAACAGGGCTGGTTGGTTGGTGCTGGGGCCAGGTGCAGAGCGAACCGGTCAGCTGGGTGTCGTGCGTCTTTGAGGTCCTCGTGGTAAGAAGCAGGCAACTTAGAGATATGTTCTCAGGACAGCTGGGCCACTTAGGAAGCGGGTCTCAGTTATCTTGATGTCCCTTGATGGATGCTTGCTTGTGGTGCTTCAGGAGTCTGGAGTGGACTATTTTTCACTTGTTTGTTGTTGGGGGTCCAGTGCCCCGGGTATTTGGATGAATCAGCTGCGGTAGGTCCTGGTGCCTCCAAATTTGGTGGAGAGGCAGATCTGATCCTCCAGAGCTGCTGTACTTTTTTTTTTCTTTGGTGCTGCATCGAGGTTTGTCAGGAGCAGCAAGTCAACAAACTGAACTTCACAGGATTGGTGCCTGTGATGTGCAGGGGAGTGATACCTTCATTCCAAGGGAGCTTCACATCAATTTTTTGAAGTCTGGAGGTGCTTTGGGGTTCTGGGAGTCCTTTCAGGTTTCAGGACAACAAAACAGCAGTGATTGGCAAGTCCTGGGATCAGCAGGCATGGTTTGGTGCCTTTTTCTTCTGCAGCAGGGGTTGTGTTCTCAAGCATTGGTTCTTCTCTGTCCTGGGCTTCTCTTGTCTGTCAAATCTGATGTTCAGGTCTTGGGGTACCACCTAAATACTGAATTTAGAGGTGTTTCAAGAGGAGAGAGGTAGTAGCCTATAGGCTACTTACCTTTATGGTGTTGACACCCTATAGTGACCTCTACCTGTGGGAAGAGGCACTACCCTAGCCCTGATAGGAGATTTTCTCTCCATCCCAAGATAGTGGAATTTCATGAGCAGGATTTACTTCGCCTGCCCCACCCTTGATCTGGTGATGGCTAAGTTGGGCCTCTCCTCCTAATCTAGCTCATTTTCCTACCTTTCCTCCCATCAAAAGTGGAGCAGGAAAGGGGGCCTGAAGCACCTCCACCCAGAGCAGTCTTTATCTCTGTCCTCTGAGAGTGCTGGCTCTCACCCCATGAGGTCAGAAACATGTCTGGTAATGGTAGGCTGGCGAAAACAAGTCAGGAACCACACCGGTGCTTGGTAGGTTTCAGGGGACCCTCTAAAAGGGTCTCCCATGTGAATTTATTAACAAATCCAACACTGGCATCAGTGAGGATTTATTAAGACAAGCTGTTTGGTACCAAACACCTTAGAAATCAGTGAAGCTCTCATGGAGCTAGGAAACTCATGTTGACAAGTATCCAGGCTGTGTACTCTTTATGGCTTCCCTTTGCACTTACAACATCTCAGAATGGACTGGACATTGTAGGGGCATATCTGCTCATGCTGATATGCCCACACTTAGAATATAGTGCACGCTGCCTTAGGACTAAAGGCCTGCAGTAGGGGGAACTTACCTATGTCCCATGCAGTGTATGGGAGTCTTGGCCATGTCGACTCTTCGGATTTCTCTGCATCAAGACATGCAGCCTGCAATGACAGAGTGCATAGCCTTGGTGAGGGATCCCTAGGGGCACAACCAGTGCTGCAGTGCCCATGCCCTTGGTACCAGGGGTACCACTTACTAGAAACTTACAGGGGTGACTGATTTTATGCCAATTGTGAAACTGTTTTTGGGAAAGAGATTTGGGACTGGGAACCTGGTTCGCAGGGACCCAGTGTACTTACAGTTCAAAATTACATCAGACATCTGGCAAAAAGTGGGGGCTAACCATGTCAAAAGAGGTACTTTCCTACAGTGCATGTATGGATGAGTGTTGAGTGGCTGTGTGGGTGAGTAAGTGGGTGTGCTAGTGGTTGTGTGAGTGAGTGACAGGTTGCTGAGGGGGTGTATAGATAAGGAATGGGTGCATGAGTACCTATTTGAGTGAGTGAGAGGCTGTATGAGCAGCTGTATGGATGAGTCAGAGGGTGGATGAGTGGCTGTTTATTTATTTATTTAGAAAGTTTATATAGCACATACATGACCACCGAGGGTATCAGAGCGCTTTACAGTTTATGCATCAAGAAGGGTAAAAGCAAACGAAACAGAATCAACAAAGCGAACAATTCACAGTCTTATAATGACCGACATTCTCGTGAACCAGGCAACTGGGCCACCAAACAACGTCTATGGCCTCAGCGTCCAATGGAGAAGCCTGACTGAGGCAAAAATTTCTTCAACAGGAGCCCTTTGACTTCTTTTTTGAAGAGGACAGTGGAAGGGTTCCCCCTGACTTCGGGGGGAAGGGAGGTCCAGATCCTCGGAGCCATACCTGAGAAGGCTCGATTGTAGGTCTTTTTTTTCTTGAATTTTTGTGGTTTGAGCAATAGGGTGCTGGCGCTTCTGGAGGCTCTCGAATGACATGAGAGCTCCAGCTTCTGAGCGAGGTAAAGCGGGGTCTTGAAGTGGATGGCTTTGTGTGCCATGCATGCAATTTGTAACTGTATCAGAGCTTCATATGGAAGCCAATTCAGGGCCAGCAAGTCCAGAGAAATATGGTTGTATTTTTTAGTGCCAGTTATGAGCCTAGCAGCCGAGTTGAGGGCAACCCTAAGAGGAGCCGTCTTCACTTTGGGCAAGCCGCACAGCGTTGCGCTACCATAGTCCAGGTTTGAGATCACTAATGCTTGCACTGCAACCTTTAGGTCATGAGCAGGGAGATAGGGTTTGAGTTTTCTTAGGATGCTGAGTTGGAAGTTTGCTCCTTTGGTGAGGGAACTAATGTGCTTCTGCATGTTCAGACTTTTGTCTAATATAATACCCAGAGAGGAAGCTGAATCAACGAGGTGAGGTCTACAATTAAGAGCAGTAAGCTGATTCAACCATTGTTCCATGACCTGAGATTGTTTGAGGGGTGAGATTAGGAGGGATTCCGTTTTTAGAGCATTTAGCTTCAGGTGGTTACGTGTCAGCCAGCTTTGTGTTTCCAGCAGGACTGAGTTGAGGGACTGAATGTCCTCGGGGGAGGCGATCTTCAGGTATAGTTGGGTATCATCCGCATACATGTGATAGTGAATGCTGGATGATTTCAGAAGTTCTGTCAGAGGCTCCATGAACAGGTTAAAGAGCGTGGGTGAAAGCGCTGAACCCTGGGGAACACCCAGAGTGACCGGTGCAGGATGGGACAGGGCTTGGTTCACCTTGAAGCTTTGGGATCTGTTCTGAAGGAACAAAGAGAACCAGTTTAGTACAGGCCCAGACAACCCCATCCTGTGTTCCAGGAGGTCAATTAGGTTATCGTGTTTGACAGTATTGAACGCTGACGAAAGGTCAAGAAGGATCAATAGGCATGACTCATTATGGTCCAACATTCTTAGCGCATCATCGACAATGTGCATTAGCGCAGACTCTGTACTATGGCCCGGGCGGAATCCAGATTGGCATTGGTCCTGGAGTTGGAAATGGTCGATGTGGTTACAGAGTTGGGTGAGCACACTTTTCTCCAGAAGCTTTGCCAAGGTGGGGATGTTAGAGATTGGGCGAAAGTTGTGAAGGTCCGTGGGATCAGCAGATAGTTTCTTCAGAATCGGAGTAACTTGACCCGATTTTAGGCAATCCGAAATAGCACCTTGTCGAAGTGATGCATTGACGATAGTAGTCCAAAGTGTTAGTAAGGAGGATCTAACTTCCGGGAAAAGGTTCGATGGCAGAGGGTCGTTGTAGTGATTGAAGGTTTCAAAGTCGACAGCATTTTGCGTATAGTGCATTCATCCACGGTTTGGAACAGACTCCAGGATGCATTGTTTTTGGGGAGGTAGGGCAGCGCAGGGTCAGTGATGTCCCACCCTGGGGGACGGAGGGTGTTCAGTGGACTGATCGACAGGTGATCAAGGGCAGAGCGTAAATCAGTTTCAATCTTAATAGTCTTATCCGTGAAGAAATCAGCGAATTCTTCACAGTTCGGCAATGACCCTTGACCCAATGACTAGCGATTAGGATGACTGTTAGCTTGGGACTTGATGAGTTCGAACTGTTTTTTTGGACGGTTCTTTGCTTGCTGTAGTTGAGTTCTGAAAAAGGTGGCCTTAGACCATCTGATGCATTTATTGTATATGCTTCTCAGGGATCTCAAATGGTAGAGATGTTCCAGGGAGGGATGGGATCTCCTCAACCTTTCCGCAAGTCTTACATTTCTTCTTTCGGAGTTAAGACTATCATTGAACCACGGTTTGGAGAGTTTAGAGGACATTCTTTTAAGCTGTAGTGGTGCAACCGAGTCTAGTGCATTAAGCATTGAGTGGTTATAGTGGACCGTAAGGTCGTGGACATCCGACATGTTCAAGGGAGGGGGCAGGGTGTTATCGCAGAGAGCAGTTAGATCTTGCGAGTTGATGTTCCGTAGACATCTTTTCAACTGTTTTGGGTTCTTAGGCTGGGCTCTACTTGCTCTAACTGATTCCAGGATGAGGAAGGTGATGCAATAGTCATCTGTCCAATCACACGGGAGGATCAAATCCAGGAGGATGGAGTTGGGCTTACCAATGACAAGATCTAAGATAGCTCCTCTGATATGAGTAGGGCTGTCACAGATTTGGATTAGGTTGAGGTCTAGTAGGAAGGATTTAAGGTTATTGACCACCACATCATTTACATCGTTCCAGTGGAGGTTGAAATCTCCCAGGAAGATCTGAGTGCCATGGAAATCAGTATTGGCTGAGATAATGTCCATGATCTGTTCTGTGAAGGGAAGGTTGTCGCGGGGGGTGGTAAAACGTGTGCAGTTTGCATGAGTGATTGTTGCAACCAGACACTTCAATGCATAGGTATTCACAAGACGGCAGGAGGTCGGCATGTAGTACTTTCACTGTTCGATTGCAACGATGTAAACATGCGATGCCTCCACCTTGAGCACTAGTTCTGTCCAACCTAATGATATCATAGTTGGGAGGCATTAAATTGTCCAGGATGGGAGCAGCTGAGTCATTATGCCAGGTTTCCGTCAGCATTACAAGGTTAAATTCCTGGGCAAGGATGAGGTCGGCAATGTCCCCAGCATGTTTAACTGCCGATCTACAGTTTAGGAGCACGCATTTGAGTCTTATGTTGGTATCCGTGGGTGCAGGTAGAGTGGTGTTGACTCTCGTGAGGTTGCTCTCATTTAAAGTTCTGGTGTTTGGCCTAGGTTCCCTGAAGGGATCAGTGGGGATGGATTCAATTTGTTGCAAGTTTGAAATGGTGGAGGGATGTGCCGGATCATATGAAAGTAGGAGAGAATGAATATCCCTATCGGACAGGGAGGCTCTACATCTGGAGGGGCGAGAAGGGTCGTTAGGGTGCGGAGCGGAGGCCCAACTATGCGGTGTGTGGGTGATGTGGGATGGTGACCGCCGAGTATCGGGGGGAAGGGAGCCCGCTAGCTGGGAGCGAGCGGAGATGGTGATTGTTCATAATGGAGCAGCTTAGTCTGGAGTTAGCTGACAGTTCCTCAGTGATATGTAATAGGCTACGTACCTCTGCCTTAAGTTGTTGTAGGCAGAGTGCTATCTTGTTAAGTCGACCTTCCAACGATGTGTGTGAATGGGATTGGGAGGTTAGGTTCAGGGGACCCTGCAACGGTAGAGAGCTAGTGGGGGCGGGGGATAGTAGGGCAGGTGGCGAATGGATGTGCCCCGAGGGAAGGGATTCTAGGAAATGGTGCTGCGTGCTCGGAGGGATGGGTAGGATAGGGGAGGGGGGTCGGACAGATGGAGACCCCTAAAGGCTTGTGGAAGCAGGTCAGGATTGTGGATTGGGCTGGGGGAAAGGATCCTGGGGAAAATCAGGGTAGTGCTGTGAGCAGTGGAGCTAGGGAAGTTAGTGCTAACTAACAGAGGGAGGGGGCGCAGGTAGCCTAGCGTGATGATTGTGCTGTCGCGGCTCGTTCACAATGGGCAATCAGGGGGAATTGTTATTATGAGTTAAGGTAGCTAGAATGGGGCCTATCGGAGCAGATGTAGGGTCCAAGGGTGGTGGTGGAGAGGTAGGAGATAGACTTTGCGAAGACTGGGGGGCCAGCCCCTCCGAAGGGGGCGGAATTGAAGTTAGCCACTGTATTCATGATGGTGGGGAAAAAGTTTTCAAATACCATTAGATTGTGATCTGAAGCTTGTATAAGGATGGTTCCGCTTTTGTAAAGGGAGATGGTGGCTTCAGCTCTGTAAGCCGAGGAGGGCGCAACCACCAATCTAAGACCATGTGGAGTCTCAGGGAAGTGGAGATCTTGAGCAGAGAGTATATGGCCTTCCGCCATTGACCATGACTTTTAGTGTAAAAGATGAGATCATTTATGGTAGCACCCTTTCTGATTGAGAAGAAGGGGTCTGAGATAAGGGTTTCCGGATGGGTTTTACGTAGTCTGTGTTTGAAGTTTTTTGCAGCATTTTTAGATAGGTTAGGGGGATATACGATTTGGAAAGCATTATGGCCAACCGGCTCCAGGTTGGGAGAGATAAGGTTCAAAGGTTTAGGATCCATACCCGCACATGACTTGTCTCTGAACAAAGGAGGCGTAGGTAAGCCAAGAGTCTGGGCAGGGGTCTGCTCCGACCATAGGAGGCGTAGGCACGCCAAGAGCCTGGGCAGAGGTCGGGGACGTGTCGAAAGAGATCAGTGTGATAGCAGCCGGAGAGTTTCATGGGGTGAAGGTGGAGTGGGCAATTGAATCACATTTGCTAGTAACATACCCTCGGGTTCCTTTGGGTAGACCAGGACCCATGAGAGCCAGACTATCTAGGGCTAAAAGACAGGAGGCTGGGCCGTGATAACTTGAAGGCAATTCAGGGATGGATTTAAATCTTTATAAGGTAGGCAGATCAGGCAGGCTTTTCACGCATGACCTTAAAGGGAAATAACAACCTCAAACTATGTGGTAAAAGGGCAAACTAACTGCTCAAGCAAGGCCACCCTCTGTGGAGAATTTTATTTGAATACAGTAGGGAGTGAGCGCAGGGCATTTCGTGCAAGTCCTTGATGGACAGACCAGAGGCCAAGAGTGTTCGATATCCTGGGTGATCCACATAAAAGGATGAATTATCCTATTAGCCGAAGGGAATGCCTGAACAGTAGAGCATGTATGATGTTAAAGCATAGAACTCATGGACCAGGTGTGTGGAATATAGGTGAAATGACCACTCCAAGATGGCCACCGTAAGCAGAGAGTGGAGCAAGCCTATTTCACTTTCCATGGCCAGCAGAGCATAGAGACCAGGGAAGGGAGCACCCCTCTTCAATCAATCAATCAATCAATCAATCAATCAATCAATCAATCAGGGTTTTATAAAGCATGCTACTCACCCGTGAGGGTCTCAAGGCGCTGGGAGGAGGGGGGGTGCAGCTCTGGTTCAGTCGAAGAGCCAGGTCTTGAGGTTCTTCCTGAAGGTGTGCAGGGTAGGGGAGCATCTGATGTTGACAGGGAGCTTGTACCAGGCCTTGGCTGCGACGTAGGAGAAGGCTCTTCCACCTGCCCTGTTTCTGTGGATGTGGGGGGTCTCTGCCAGGGCGAGGTCGGCGGAGCGGAGGTTCCTTTTGGGTACGTGGAAGGAGACTCTTTCATTGAGCTTTTGGGTCTGATGTTGTGGAGGGCTTTGTAGGCGTGGGTGAGCAGTTTGAAAGTTACTCTCTTCTCGACAGGGAGCCAGTGGAGGTCTCGTAGGTGTTGGGTCATGTGTTTGTGCCGTGGGGTCCCGAGGACGAGTCTGGCTGCGGTGTTCTGGATGGTTTGGAGCTTGTGTAGGAGAGTTCTGTTGATTCCGGCGTAGAGGGCGTTGCCGTAGTCCAGTCTGCTGGTTATGAGTGCGTGGGTGACGGTCTTCCTGTATTCGGGGGGTATCCATTTGAAGGTCTTACGGAGAATGCGAAGGCAGTTGAAGCTGGTGGAGTCATGGTGAGGGAGGAGTCGAGGATGATGCCGAGGTTCCGTGCGTGGTCTGTAGGGGTGGGTGGACTTCCCAGGGCAGAGGGCCACCAGGTGTTGTCCCA
The DNA here is from genome assembly GCA_963921515.1 of Calotriton arnoldi. Taxonomy (NCBI): domain Eukaryota; kingdom Metazoa; phylum Chordata; class Amphibia; order Caudata; family Salamandridae; genus Calotriton; species Calotriton arnoldi. The sequence continues at coordinate 3,068,845 of CAWUFW010000747.1, forward strand.
GGCAGAGGTGGAGAGTCCGAGGACGAGGACCTCGGTCTTCTCCGAGTTGAGCTTCAGGCAGCTTTTTTTCATCCAGGCTGCGACGTCCCTCATTCCTTCCTGGAAGCAAAGTCTGGTGTCTTCGGGGTTCTTCATGAGGGAGAGGATGAGCTGGGTGTCATTGGCGTATGATACAATGCTGAGCCTGTGCTGTCTGACGATGGCGGTGAGGGGTGCCATGTAGATGTTGAAGAGCGTAGGGCAGAGCGAAGATCCTTGGGGTACTCCGCAGTTGATTTCTGTGGGTTTGGAGAGTAAAGGGGGGAGTCTGATCCTCTGGGTTCTGCCGGAGAGAAAGGATTGGATCCAGTTGAGGGTGGTTCCTCGTATCCCAGCGTTGTGAAGTCTGGCAGCGAGAGTGCGATGTGAGACGGTGTCGAAGGCTGCGGAGAGGTCTACTAAGATGAGGGCCGCAGTGTGGCCCTGATCGAGTAGCATGCGGATGTCATCAGTGGCAGTGAGGAGGGCGGTCTCGGTGCTGTGGTTGCTGTGGAATCCGGACTGGGAGGGGTCTAGGATGGAGTTCTCTTCGATGTAGGTGGTCAGCTAGGCGTTTACTAGTCTCTCGGTGACTTTGGCAGCGGAGGGGAGGAGAGAGATGGGCCGGTAGTTTTTCAGGTTCGTAGGGTCGGCAGTGGGTTTCTTGAGGAGGGGTTTGACCTCCGCCCGCTTTGTCTGGGAAGATGCCGGATTTGAAGGAGGCGTTGATGGTCCATACTAGTTCGGGTGCAATGGTGGCGGCGAGGGGTCTGTGGGGGCTCCTGAGTGGGTGTTCTTCATAGTCACGGTGGTGTGTTCCACGGTGGTACGACTCCAGGTAGTGATGGTAGGCTTGTTGTCGGTGGTGGGGAGGGGGGTGATGTCCGGCGTCTGTTGTTCAGTTTCCGTAGCAGGAAGGGTACCCAACAACAACAAAATGGGTGCCCAACAACAACATCAAAGAGAAACAAAATGGGCGCCCATCAATGAACAATTCTGAGCTCATGGCCCTCGCAACGAGCCAGCCGAACCAAGACAGCCCATCAAGAGTCACGAGAACAGGCCAGGTTTGCAGGCCAGAGCCGTAGCGACTCGCGCTGAAGTGCAGCACAAGACCGATAGCCCCCACGCTAGCTGTATGGCTAAAGGAGTGAATGTGTCAGTAACTCAATGTCTGAGTGAGAGGCTGTGTGACTGGCTGTATGAGTGAGTGAGTGGGTGTATGACTGACTGTATGAGTGAGTGAGAGGCTGTACGACTAGCTATATGGGTGAATGAGAAGGCAGATGAGTGGTTGTATGGGTGAATGAGTGGGTGAGTGAGTGGCTCTATGAGTGGCTATATGGGTGAGTGAAAGGGTGCATGAGTGCCTGTATAGGTGAGTGAGTGGTTGTTGAGTGGCTGTATGGTTGAATGAGTGAGTGTATGAGTGGTTTTATGAGTGAGTAAAAGGGTCAATGAATGAATGCATGGGTGAGTGACTGGGTGTGTGACTAGGTATATGGATGAGTGCGTGAGTGGATGAATGGTTGAGTAGATGAATTAGTGGTTCTATCAGTGACTGTATAGGTGAATGAGTGCAAGTCTTCATATCTGTATCAGTAAGTTAGTGGCTGTTTGAGTATCAGTATGGCTAACTGAGTGGGTGAGTAAGTGCCTGTATGCATGTCTGAGAGGGTATATGAGTGGCTGTAGGGGTGAGTGAGTGGCTGCATGACTGGCTATATGAGTGAGTAGGAGGGTGCATGAGTGCCTGTATGGGTGCGTGAGTGGCTGTTAAGTATCTGTATGAGTGAGTGACTGAGTGTGTGCTTGGCACATGGGTAAGCGAGTGAGTGAGTGAAAGGATACATGAATTATTGTATGGTTGATTGAGAAGGTGCATAAGTGACTGTACAGGTGAGTAACTGGATACATGAATGGCTGTATGGATGTATGAGTGGGTATGTGAGTGGCTGCATGGGTGAGTGAGTGACTGTTTAATTGGCTGTATAGGGGAGTGAGTTGGTGTCCTGGTGACTGTATGAGTGAGTGAAAGAGTTCATGAATGACTGCATAAGTGAGTAACATGGTGTATGACTGGGTGTATGGGTGAGTGGATGATTGGTTGAATGGATGAATGAGTGGTTTTGTCAGCAACTGTATATGTGAATGAGTGCATGTCTTAGCATCTGTATGAGTAAGTTAATTGCTGTCTGAGTATTTGTATAGGCAGCTGAGTGGGTGTGTGAGTGGCTGTATACATGTCTGAGAGGGCATATAAGTGGTTGAATGGGTGAGTGATAGGTTGCGTGACTGGCTATATGAGTGAGTGAGAAGGTGCATGAGTGCCTGCATAGGTGAGTGAGTGGGTGTTAAGTGGCTTAATGAGAAAGTGATAGGTGTGTGGCTGTTTGAGTAAATAAGTGGATATGTGAGTACCTGTCTGGGTGAGTGAGGACCAGTTACAAAAGCTCATAAAAGTGGCTATCAATTGCATGGGAGTTTTCTAACATCCCTACCTGGTAAAAGAAACTGGCGGGAAGGGATATCAACTGTTTCATATCCCTGAAGACCCTCTGCATGGGTATGTCATAGAAATATGTCTGTAGCACTAAATGTATCTTGATACATCTAAACACACATCACTCCAAAACCTGTTGTAAAAGAAAGAATACAAATGTCAGTTAGTATTTGATTTATAATATTCAAGAAACTTAACAGTATATATTGCTCATGCTTTAACAGTATATCACAATTTAGTAAAACATTTCATTTTCCCTTTTTATTGTTCTCAGCTTTCATACTTTTACACCATAAACGATGTACTATATAAAGCTTCAACCTTGAATAGTGGGGAAAAAGCAATCATATAATTGTCGGCAAAAACCAATAACTGCACAGTACACCATTGTAAATAAGTGACACTATGCATTGCAGTCACTACAATTCGTTAAACTATAGTTTTACCACCACTTACTACACTAACATAAACAAATGTACCTTCAAACTTTTCCCTTTATTATTATACCTGGTACACAACTACTAATAAATGGAATCCACAGATGAATTTTGGAAATCCTTATCAAAATATCACCCCTTGTAGGCTGAATAATGTCTCAAATAATGATCAACTATGTAGATGAAATATAATCTATTACTTTTTTATCCAGAAAGAGTACATAGAAGTTTGGTTGAAGAAACAAGAGGTGACAAATTTTAAGTTGGAAAGGTAGTTTTGGTGTCAATTGAAGGTTACTGTGATTTCATTGTGTCCATCTTGGTGCAGCATTTTATTAGAGAGTGTAGTATCCATACGTGATTGTAAGTAAGACGCTTCTCGCTTCCTTTCCGGATATTTTAAACCTTTTAAATCATTCAATGCCTATGTTTTAACCATTTACATTACTAAATAATACCTTTACTGAAGTCTCTGACTCTCCGGTCCGTCGCATGGGCTCCCGATTGCACAAAGAGAGAACAGAGTGTTTCTTTGAACTTTGGCCGCCATTTTGGAGAGGGTTAGCGTTTTAGCTGAGCACCATTTCTGGGGGAGGGCACCATTTCCGGGGAGGACTCTTAAAAAAGATGAAAAGCAGGACGTGCAGCGGTCGCGATTGTAAGTAAGACGCTGCTCGCTTCCTTTCCGGATATTTTAAACCTTTTAAATCATTCAATGACTATGGGCCAGATGTAGGAAGCCAAATTGCGAGCGCAAACGCTGAAATTCGCAGAATTTTAGCGTTTGCGATCGCAATTTGGCTGTGACCAATGTAGGTAAGTTTAAACCTACTCGCAAAATAAGGAATCGCAAAAATTGCGATTCCTTATTTTGCGCAAGCATTTAGAGAATCGCAATTTGCGATTCTCTAAATGCTATGCAAGAAGGCATCACAAATTGCGATATTGCCTTAAGGAATCGCAAATTACCACCAACTTCAAGTTGGTGGTAATTTGCGATTTCCTTTAAAAAAGCACTTTTTTGCTTTTTTTAAAGTGCCATGTGGCACACATACATGCCCTTAGGGCATGTATGTGCCCCACATGTGCACACATGCACAATTCAGGGGTGCAACAGGGTGTCCTTCTGGAACCCTTGCACCCTTGAAATTGCGCGCGCAATTCCCATTCATTCCTATGGGCCTCTTGGCCCATAGGAATAAATGGGAAGCCATTCCTTATTTGTGACTCGCAATTTGCGAGTCGCAAATAGGAATGTGAGGAATCGCAAAATTATTGCGATTCCTACCTACATAGCATTTGCGAGTCCTTATAGCGATTCCTCAAAATCGCTATTAAGGACTCGCTAAATTGCTTTTACGTACATCTGGCCCTATAGGTAAAAGCAATTTAGCGAGTCCTTAATAGCGATTTTTAGGGAATCGCTATTAAGGACTCGCAAAATGCTATGTAGGTAGGAATCGCAATAATTTTGCGATTCCTACATATTCTTATTTGCGACTCGCAAATTGCGAGTCGCAAATAAGGACTGGCTTCATTCATTCCTATGGGCCAAGAGGCCCATAGGAATGAATGGGAATTGCGCGCGCAATTTCAAGGGTGCAAGGGTTCCAGAAGGACACCTGTTGCACCCCTGAATTGTGCATGTGTGCACATGTGGGCACATACATGCCCTAAGGGCATGTATGTGTGCCACATGGCACTTTAAAAAGCAATAAAGTGCTTTTTTAAAGGAAATGCAAATTACCACCAACTTGAAGTTGGTGGTAATTTGCGATTCCTTAAGGCAATATCGCAATTTGTGATGCCTTCTTGCATAGCATTTAGAGAATCGCAAATTGCGATTCTCTAAATGCTTCTGCAAAATAAGGAATCGCAATTTTTGCGATTCCTTATTTTGCGAGTAGGTTTAAACTTACCTACATTGCTCACAGCCAAATTGCGATCGCAAACACTGAAATTCTTCGAATTTCAGCGTTTGCGCTCGCAATTTGGCTTCCTACATCTGGCCCTTAATCATACCTTTACTGAGGTCTCTGACTCTCCGGTCCGTCGCGGGGGCTCCTGATTGCACGGAGAGAGTACAGAGTGTTTCTTTGAACTTTTGGCTGCCATTTTGGATAGGTTTAGCGGTTCAGCTGGGCACCATTTCCGGGGGAGGACACCATTTCCGGGGGAGGACTTTTCAAAAGGATAAAAAGCCAGGCGGGCAGCGGACGTGATTGTAAGTAAGACGCTGCTAGCTTCCTTTCTGGATATTTTAAACCTTTTAAATCATTCAATGCCTATGTTTTAACCATTTACATTACTAAATCATACCTTTACTGAGGTCTCTGACTCTCCGGTCCGTCGCTGGGGCTCCCGATTGCACGGAGAGAGTACAGAGTGTTTCTTTGAACTTTTGGCTGCCATTTTGGAGAGGGTTAGCATTTCAGCTGGGCACCATTTCCGGGGGAGGACACCATTTCAGGGGGAGGACTCTTAAAAAAGATGGAAAGTCGGGCGCGCAGCGGATGCGCGCAGTGGGCACACTGCCAGCGCGCCAAAGGCAAGCACGTCTGCGCCTGTCCGCGCCTTGACCGGGCCCAGGGCCGGAAATTCTGGCCATTTTAAACCAGTACACTTGACTCGAGATATAATTTTAAGACTCAACAAAGGGAAGAGGGAAAGCTGCATGAATATTGACTGCTCCCTTCTAAAGAATAAAGCAACCAAACGCTGCTTAACTTGCGGACTTGAAGTAAAAGCTAAACCCAGTAAACTTTTTGCAGAGACTACAACAGACCTAAACAACAGAACTTTGAGGTATACCCAAAAACAGATGAAGACCACTAACCTGGAAACCAACACTCTAAACAGTTCCAGTACAAATGACAAACTAAAATAATAAGCTATCATGCGCATTATTAAATTATAATCTCTAAAACACAGCAATGAATTCAATCTATTTATGGAGACATATAGACCATCGATCGGCTTACTCACTGAAACACGGGTGGACACCACTTGTGACATAGATATGCAGTCAGCACTCCCACAAGGCTTTAACAACTATAGTTGCGATAGAAAACACAAGCGGGGAGGAGGGGCAACATCTGGTCAATGACCGCGATCTATGTAACCCTCAGTACTCTAGATGCTAGTCACTGTATTCTAATGTTTATGTTTCTATGCATGTATGCAGCTGTAAAGCGCTCTGATACCCCTCGGGTCATGTAAGCGCTATATAAAACTCCAAAAATAAAAAATAAAATAAAATAAAAAATTATTGTAAGGGAGGATTAACAGCGAGCTGTCAACCATCTACATCCTCTTTCGGAGAAACAATCACATTTTTGATAGAGAGTCCTAAACAAACATCCTTCAAAGGTAGATTACTCTACAGACCTCCAAACCCCAGGAAAGATTTTCCTCAAGAAATAGCGGATATTCTGGAAAACTTTATTTTAGGAACCAATTTTACAGTCCTGGGAGATTTTAATTACTACTTAGAGACAAAGTCAGATTCTGACACCGCCCCACTCCTACAAACTCTCTCTGCATTTGGTCTAGAGCAAATTGTTCCTGGCCCAAAACCATCGAGCAGGGCATACTTTGGACGGGATTTTTACTAATAATCCCAACCTAGTCCATATAAAGACCACTCAAGTAGCTTGGACTGATCATAAAGCAATCTTTTTTGATTTGCTGCTTCCGAAATCCAACCAGAACACAGGGAAATCTGCCCCTTGTCACCTGTCACGAAACTGGCGAAATGTGAAAGCAGACCATTTTAATAATACTCTAAAAAATATAAATGTAGAGACAGTAAATGATGTGGAGACAGCAGCTGACCAATATAATAAATGGCTGGAAACTGCATCAAACCAAGTAGGACCTGTTAAAATGATAAAATTAAAGTGAAAAAATCCATCAGCTCCCTGGTTCTCCCCAAAGCTTAGGAAATATAAGCAAAAGTGCAGAAAACAGGAAAGAAAATGGGGAGCTTCGTATAAAGAGGAAGAAAAGGAAAAATATAAACAGTCTATAGCAGTATACAAAGACAGGATTGTAAAAGCCAAAGTAGTATATTTTACAAATAAGATTGAGGGCGCAAAAGACTCAACCAAAGAGCTTTTTCGCACAGTGACTGAACTAACAACCAATCACAACACCAAAGCTATGAATGCCAATCAGCTCTTTTGTACCGCACTAGCAGATTTCTTCTTAGAGAAAGTAGACACAATTAATAAAAAATTCTCAGATGGTCAATCATGCACAATACCAACACCGGGGAACAGAGGGAGATCATCACTCTAATACAACCAAACCTCTGATGGAATTTAGCCCTCCACCAACAGAGTACATTATATAGCTATTAAACACTGCCACCTTGGGATCACCAGAGGATCCATGCCCGCCAAATATAATAAAACTAGCAGCAGAAATCGCTGCATCTAAATTAACACCTATCAAAATATGTGTGAAACAGGAACGTTCCCAAAGATCTGGAAAAAAGCAGTTGTGATTCCTCTCCTAAAAAAAGCTTCTCTTGATCACAAAGATCCGTGCAACTATTGACCAATTTCCCGTCTCCCATTACCAGCTAAAATAGCTGAAAAAATTGTGAACAAACAACTGGTCTCCTTTATTGAGACAAATAAACTTTTGGACAGCACACAATTTGTATTCCGGACAGGCCACAGTACAGAGACAGCAGTGCTCAAGCCAACCAAAGAGATCAGGCAGGTTTTAGTTCAAGGAAAAGGGGCTGCCCTGATCCTGCTCGATCTCTCGGCGGCTTTCGACACTGTCAACCACCAACTACTACTAAACCGCCTAATGACATGTGGAGTCACAGGTCAGGCGTGGAGCCTGCTAGAAATCCTACCTAGCAGATCGGGAGCAAGTAGTGAAGTTAGAGAATTTCACCTCTCACTCATTCTCCCTTGCTTGTGGAGTTCCACAGGGATCATCACTGAGCCCTACTCTTTTTAACATTTATGTTTCCCCATTAGTAGCCCTGATAAGAAAGTTTGGATTTTCGCTCATGTCCTATGCTGACGACACCCAAATTTTCATGTCCATAGAGAAAAATGATGGTAGCACTGGAAATAGATTTCAGAACTGCATGATAGCTGTCCATAATTGGATGGATAGAAATTGCCTTAAATTGAACTCGGAAAAAACTGAGGACCTACTGTTTGGACCTGAATTACATTTTTGGGGCTCTGCAGTCTGGCGAACTACTATTGGTCCAGTTCCCCCTCCAGTGGAAAAGGCATGAAACTTAGGAGTGATTATTGATACCAAACTTAATTTTACAGATCAAGTAAATACACTCACCTCCTCCACGTTCAACACCCTCAGAATAATTTAAAAAGTCCAAACCTTTCATACCGGCTAACCTGCAAAAAACACTAGTTACAGCATTAGTTCTGTCTAAAATAGATTACTGCAACAGTTTGCTTCTGACCACTCCAAAATAAAATTTAAACAATCTCCAGGTCCTAAAAAACACCGCAGCCAGACTCCTACTGCAAATCCCCAAATTCTATTCAGGGGCTCAAAATCTAAAAGATCTACACTGGCTCCCCATTAAACAGAGAATAACCTTGAAGGTACTTTGCTTACCTACAAAGCAATCCACAATCTGGGCCCGGCCTTTCTGAGCCACAGTTTCAAGCAGTATGTTCCAGCTAGGAAACTTCGTTCAGCCACTGCCAACCTTTTGATACAGCCCAGATTTCAAAAAGCACAATGGGGTGGAAAGAGCATTGTGATGGAAGCAACCAAAATATGGAATACACTCCCTTTGTGCATAAAACATGAACCCAGTCTTCTTTCTTTCAGAAAGGCTGTAAAGACCTGGTTATTTAAATCTTAGTAATTCTTCTGACAGTCTTGATTACACTCGCAGCTGAAACAAACGTCGCTTAGACGCCTTAGGGCATTAATGCGCTATATAAATAAAATTAACATAACATAACATATGCTATATTAACTCTTTTGTGGCAAATTAAAGAACTCTTAAATTTTAGAGAACATTTTGAAGCCATCACTCCTGATAGGCTGAATGATGTCTAAAACATTGACGATCCACATACAAGAAACACTGTACATTACTTTTCCCAAAAATTCTCCTTAGAACTTTGGTTGAAGAAACAAGAGGTAAGAATTTCGTCGTTTGAAAGGCAGTTTTGGTTTGAATTTAAGGTTGCTGTCATTGCATTCTGTCCATCCACTTTCACTCTTTATATAGAGTGTGATGTCCTGAAATTATGTTAACTCCTTCATGAAAGATAACAGCTATAGTACTATAGGTTCATCCAGAAATTGATATTTGTCTAGCTTTGAATTTTGGAATTTCAATTTCCAATTTAGATCCATCTGCTCTGCATAATTGTAACATTAATATAAGGTATATCCCAGTTCTTTGTAGATGCAACGTAGACATAACATTTGATCTACGATTTGGGCAGGACATATTTTGGTTTGCATTTTAATTAATCTGTCAAAAGGCACAATTTTGCAACCTGGTAGTGTTAAGTAAAGAAAGCACTCCAAATGTATTTGAGTGATGTATGTAAATGAGGAATCTTCACAGTCATGGTTCCATTTGTAACTTAGTCTAAATAAGTCATCAATATGTACTTCTTCCTCTTCTAGTACTCCAAGCATGACCATTATAAATTCTTGTGCATCTTGTTGAGTGCTGGGAGTAAATTTTAATGATTTGCTACATATATTTAAAATATCTCGAATGCCTGAAGCAGAACGTATTACAGATCTGTCACTGAGTAAACGTTGGAACAAATGATACATTGCAGAACACGATCACTTTCTTGTTTTATTCAATTTTATTTACAAGATGTGGTAAATGAAACAGTACATTGAGAACAACATTTGCATAGCAGTTGACACCTGAACTGTTTTCCAACTTGTATCCTACAAAATCTCCCTCATTTTCCATTTTCCTTCTTCTTAACACCTTCAAGCTTGTCCTGGTATCCTTTCTTTTCCTGAATATCAGTCAACTCTTTTGTAAGCTTCCGTTTTGTGCGCAGATTACCCATTTCTCAAAAAAAGGGTATTGACCTAAATGAGGAGTGTATAGACTTCTTAACCTATTGTACTATCTTACACAGCTCACATCAGCACTTTCTTATCATCAAATTCAACTAAAAGCAAACTGAACAATGTTCTAACTCGGGATAATGCTACATATGACATACCTTCTTTAAATACTGTTCTTCCAATATTATTAAAACCTGCATCTACACTTAAACCTTGAGATTTATGGACAATTACAGCATATGCTAGAGACAATGGAAACTGTTGTTGTCGCACATATAAGTCCTTCACAAGCAAAAAGCCTACAATACCATGGCCAATCTGCTTCATGCCATCAGTCTGATCAAATTTTATGGCTAAGTACTCAACCTCATCAATATTTGGAAAATGAATGAAATCAATCATTTGCCCATAGCAACATTTACTAATCTTTCCTCCACATTTAAATTATGCCGCAAAATTACTCAACACATTTTGCACATGTGTGAACACTTTTCTAATCCTGCAGTCCTCGTCACAGACTTCTCCAAAGAATCCAATTTTGCTTGTAGTTTCTCAGTTAGTAGTATTATTACTCCCTGTTCCATTTATTGCTATCTGTAATTTCCAAAATATCTTCTTTCTCCAGCTTTAGTAATTGTTCATTGAAGTTAGGGCACTCTTGAAGTGTAGACATTAAACAGACTACACATTTGTCTATTTCAAAGAAACTGTACATTTGTTGTGCTGTTGTGTTGTCAGATGAATATAGGTTCTTGATAAGTTGACTTTACAAAAGCATGTTTCCCCTCCTTTGTCAGAACTCCTATTCTAACGTCCTTCAGAATATGTCCATATTCCACATCAGATGCTTGATGCATATTCTTCACTAGTTCCTTGTATTCAAAGTTTAACCAAATGTGAACATTGCCAATACTTCCCAAAGAATTTCTTGTGCCATTATGGAGAAGTCTCTTGAAAACAGGCTGTACTTTCACAGGGGTGAGTTGCATTAGGTTACCAAAGACAATTAAATGCTTTCCTCCAAAGAGCACGTCATACTCTGTTTTTAAAATCTGCTGCATTCTTAAGTGTACATAGGCAAGTATTACGTTCAAAACCATGCTCACCTCATCGATGAGCAAAAGCTTCAGTTTCTTCAGAACACTTGACACCTCATGACAAGCTTCACCAGATAACTTCTGGTATTCCAGCTTATTGTCATGTTCAACAGGTAGCATAAGTTGCCGGTGTAAAGTAATTCCTTTAATGTTGTGCGCCACTAATCCAGTTCATGCTATTACTACACATGATAAATTTGATTCTGTAGTCCGCTGTAGATAAGCGTTGAGTACTTTAATTAAAACGCTTTTTAAAGTGACAGCTTCACTATTGATGTACAGTTGGATTGGCTTAAATGAACAGCATTCACATTCTTTCTTCTCGTGCAGAAATCCATGCTATGTTTTATCTTTTACTTTGATATAAATTTGTTTGTGTTCATTGTGCAGGTGTGCTACTAAGTGTTCAAAATCCACACTTTCCTCTCTTGTTCCTTCCATTACTGCTTCATTTTGATTGTCCAAGTGGATCTTGACTCTGTGGTGCAGAATTTTGGCTGCTTTGTGAAATCTTCCTAGCTACTTCAGCAGCAATGGTTTCTTCCTGTTAAATCTCATCTTTCAACATTTGCAAATGGTTTGAAAAGACTGGACACTGAATGCTGTCTTTTACAGCATTGAAAAGTCCTCGTAGCAGTCATAGTCTCCAAGTAGTTCCGATTCAGCACGCCAAGGGTTGAACAGTTGCATAAGTGCCAAATAGAAAACTTCACTTCAGTCTGCAGTTTGGGAACTCAGTTTTCTGTGGTTAATTAGATTTCCTTTGCTATGTCTTACCAAACAACCATCACATCCAACTATCGCATATATTCCTTCTTCTATGTTTTCTTTCACATTCCTTTTGTATCTGTAGTATTGAAGAACTTCATAAAGGTACATCTTATAGATGTGGACTCCTTCTTGAAAAATACGTATCCAACATATTTGTCTTCACAATATCTTTACTTTCTGGGTCAAACTCTGCTAGATACTGAATTTTTGGGAAAGACTTTAGCACTCTATTCTATGTAAATGCTAGGCTTAGACTTACCCAAACACTTTGAGAACAAAATGGCCAAGCTCAGCCAGTCACAGCACTCATAGGAGCCCATCTCTCTATGGGAAAGCATTTTCAAGTTGAAGCTGTACAATTTCTTAGATAAACTCTTTTCTGCAAAAATCTCCTCTCACATCTCCTTCAACTCTGTGTTCTCTGGTTTTGTAGTGTATGAAGTGACGTACCGAGCAACAGCAATGGAGTTATCTGCAACAAATTGTAGATCGATATTTGCATTCCATATCTTCACAAATACAGGGTTGTAGTCATTTATATATTTGGAGGCCTCTGTTCTTCTCAGGTTGGATGTGATTTTTAGTGATTTCTGTGTCAAAGTATTTCTGACTGCAGACATAAAGCTGTTCACTCTGCCTGGTGAAATCACAGGTTGTGGGAATCCAAATCGACATCTTGTGTAAAATTTTCCTTTGCATCTATATTTTCGATGACAGTACTTCCCACATCCATGAGTTTGAAACTGTAGAACGTTTTGTCTCAAGCCCTTTTCAGCACCGTCTCTTGGAATGGTACATCTCACATACTGTTGTATGAAAGACAAGACAGACTCAACACTGTCTGTTCCAAACTTTGGTGCATCTTTTATCCATAAAAGCATGTGAATGTGAGGAGCACCTCTTGCTTGGTACTCTTTGCACCAAACGAAATCAGTAATTTCCCCAGGAGGAGGATTACTTTTATTTGCAGATGAAATACATCATGGCTTGAAACCTGTGGTTAAAATATATGCAAACATTTGCAGGATCTAAGGAGCAAAGTTCTCCTGCTGTCTTCATTTTGACGTCCTTTATGTTTGAGTTTCCTTCTAGCAAACATTTAAGCAGGTCATCCCAGGTGTACTTAACACAACTGAGTGTCAGAAACCAAGTAGGTGCACCTAGATTTCTCAACATACATTTCAGTTCTCCATGACGGCGATATCAATACTCATTGGTGCCACATTAGCATGCTATCAAATTAATCTAGTTGTACCCCAAGTTTTTGTCCTTCCCATGAACTTTGTTTATAAATTTGCATACAGATGTTGAAGATTAACACCTCAATCAATCAATCAATCAATCAGGGGTTTATAAAGCTCGCTACTCACCCGTGAGGGTCTCAAGGCGCCGGGAGGGGGGTGCAGCTCCGGATCAGTCAAAGAGCCAGTTCTTGAGGCTCTTTCTGAAGGTGTGCAGAGTGGGGGAGCGTCTGATGTTGACTGGGAGCTTGTTCCAGGTCTTTGCTGCAACGTAGGAGAAGGCTCTTCCGCCTGCTCTGGTTCTGCAGATGCGTGGGGTCTCTGCCAGGGCAAGGTCGGCGGAGCGGAGGTTCCTTTTGGGTACGTGGAAGGAGACACTTTCGTTGAGGTATTTGGGTCCGATGTTGTGGAGGGATTTGTAGGCATGGGTGAGTAGCTTGAAGGTTACTCTCTTCTCGATGGGGAGCCAGTGGAGGTCTCGTAGGTGCTGGGTCATGTGCTCGTGTTGTGGGGTTCCGAGGACGAGTCTGGCTGTGGTGTTCTGGATGGTTTGGAGCTTGTGTAGCAGGGTTTTGTTGATTCCGGCGTAGAGGGCGTTACCCTAGTCCAGTCTGCTGGTTATGAGTGCGTAGGTGACGGTCTTTCTGCATTCGGGGGATCCACTTGAAGGTCTTGCGGAGGATGCGGAGGGAGTTGAAGCAGGTGGAGGCGATGGCGTTGATCTGGCGGGTCATGGTGAGGGAGGAGTCTAGGATGATGCCGTGGTTTCGGGCGTGGTCTGAAGGAGTGGGTGGGTTTCCGAGGGCAGAAGGCCAACAGGTGTTGTCCCAGGCAGTGGAGGAGGGTCCAAGGACGAGGACCACTGTCTTCTCCGAGTTGAGCTTAAGGCAGCTGTTGTTCATCCAGGCTGCGGTGTCTTTCATTCCTTCCTGGAAGCTGAGTCTGGTGTCTTCGGGGTTCTTCGTGAGGGAGAGGATGAGCTGGGTGTCGTCGGCGTAGGATGCTATGCTGAGCTCATGCTGTCTGACGATGGCGGCGAGGGGGGCCATGTAGATGTTGAAGAGCGTGGGGCTGAGTGAGGATCCTTGGGGTACTCTGCAGTTGATCTCTGTGGGTTTGGAGAGGAAGGGTGGGAGTCTGATCCTTTGGGTTCTGCCGGTGAGAAAGGAGCGGATCCAGTCGAGGGCGGTTCCTCGTATGCCGGCGTCGTGGAGTCTGGCTGCGAGAGTGCGGTGGGAGATGGTGTTGAAGGCTGCGGGGAGGTCTAGTAGGATGAGGGCCGCAGTGTGTCCCTAGTCTAGTAGCATGCGGATGTCATCGGTGGCGGGGAGGAGGGCGGTCTCGGTGCTGTGGTTGCTGTGGAATCCGGACTGGGAGGAATCGAGGATGGAGTTCTCTTCAATGAAGGTGGTCAGCTGGGCGTTGACAAATCTCTCGGTGACTTTGGCTGTGAAGGGAAGGAGAGAGATGGGCCGGTAGTTTTTCAGGTCCGTCGGGTCAGCCGAGGGTTTCTTGAGGAGGGGCTTGACCTCTGCCTGCTTCCAGTTGTCGGGGAAGATGCCAGATTTGAAGGAGGCGTTAATGGTCCATCATAGTTTGGGTGCTATGGTGTGGCGGCTCTGTGGTAGATGTGCGGCGGGCAGTGGTCCGTCGGGGCTCCTGAGTGGGTGTTCTTCATGGTCGTGGCAGTGTCTTCGGTGGTAGCCCGTTTCCAGGTGCTGATGGTGGGCTGGTCGTCGGTGGTGGAGAGGGGGGTGGTGTCTGGAGTCTGTTTGCTGAAGTTGTCATAGAGGGCCTTGATTTTCAGGTATAAGTAGGAGCTGAGCTTGTTGCAGAGGTCCTGGAATGGTGTGACGTCCGTGGTTTTGCTGGGGGGTTTGGTGAACTGCTCTATGACGTTGAAGAGTTCTTTTGCGTTACTGGCGTTGGTGTGGATTTTGTTCTTGATAAAGGTCCGCTTGGTGGCTCTTATGCACTGGTGGTATTCAGTCATGGCGTTCCTGTAGGTGTTCTGGTCTTCGGTGGTTTTCCTGTTCTTCCAGAGTTTCTCGAGGCGTCTGCAGGAGCACCTGGCTTCTTGGAGGTCAGTGGTGAACCAGGCAGCCTTCAGGGGGTGTTGTCTTATGGGGTGGCAGAGGGGTGCGAGTTTGTCAGCGCAGCTGGTGATCCAGCGGTGTAGTTCTTTGGCTGCAGAGTTGGCGTTGGTCGTGGCGGATGGGGGGTCATTGAGGAGGGTGGTGTTGAGGTGTTCCTCTGTGACCTTACTCCAGTTCCTTCATGGTGGTCGCGCAGCGGGTTTGGGTGCAGTGGTGGTGTTGAAGGTGAAGTGTACCCAGTGGTGGTCTGTCCAGAGGGGCTGCTTGGTGTGGCTGAAGTAGATGTTTGTCCCTCCTGCGAAGATGGGGTCGAGGATGTGCCCGGCTCTGTGGGTGGGGGTGGTGACGAGCTGCTTTAGTCCGAGGTTGTCCAGGAGGGTGGTGGAGTCGGGGTCGCTGCGGTTGTTGAGGTGGAAGTTTAGGTCTCCGATGAGAATGTAGTCTGTAGAGGCGATGGCGTGGGGTGCGACGAGGTCGGCAATGGTGGTGGCGGAAGAGGCACGAGGCCCAGGGGGTCTGTAGGCGAGGGTCCCGTGCAGCGTGGTTCTGGGGCTGGTCTGGATCTGGAAGTGGAGGTGCTCTGTGTAGGAGAGGGGGTCGCTCGTGCTTGAGGTGAAGAGTCGGAGGGAGCTCATGTGTGCAACGGCGAGTCCTCCTCCTGGGCGGTGGGGGCGGTCCTTTCTCTGGATCTTGTGTCCATCAGGGATGGCGGTGGCGATGGCGGGGGCGGAGGTGGCGTTGGTCCATGTTTCCATGAAGAAGGCGACGTCTGGCGAGAGGGTGTTGAGCAGGTCCCAGATCTCTACGGCGTGTCTGTGTAAAGAGCGCACGTTGAGGAGGATACACGTCACGGCTTCATCGGTACGTGCATCCGGCGTGGGTTCAGCAGTCGTGGGGGGGCTGTTGATGGTGAAGGATTGTCGGCAGTGTCGGTAGGAGAAGTGGCCATGGGTGGTGTTCGGCGTCGATCTCTGGCAGTTGTTGTTCCTTCCGGGGTTGAATGCGAGGAGGGTGGCAGAGTTGTAGCGGTGGGGGGTCGTAGATCCAGGGTTCCTGGCACTGGCCGCGGTTGGGTCGCAGACGGGCACAGACGGGCTTGCCTTTGGCGCGCCTTCGGCACGCCAGCGGCGCGGCCGCACAGCGGCCACCATTAAGTAGGGAAGGGGGGAGGGAAGTGCAGCTGGGAAGCGGGAACCGGCAGGGGGGGAGGGGCTGTGGGGGCAGCAGCGGTGGGAAGGGCACAGAGGGTAAACGGGCACAGAGACGGAAAACCGGCTAAAACAAAGAGAACACAGGTACAATTACTGCCACAATAAAAGACAGAGAGAACACAGGTACAATTACTGGCACAATAAAAGACACAACAGAGATAGAGTGAGGAGGTTAGAAGGAAGACAGAGAATGGGCACAAAAAGACAGAAAAACAGCACAAAGACAGACACAGACAACAGCGGCCAGCAGAAGAGCAAGGCTCTCCCACTGAACCACCAGGGATGAGGCGCAGGCAGGAGCCTGCGGGTGGAGGAGGGCCTCGAACACCTACCTGAGCAATAGCGCCCAGAGCACAGTGCCAGAGGGTGGCACTTGACAGCGGAGCTGCGGGGGAAGAGCAGGTCTCTGACCAGGAGGTCAGAGGTCTTGCTCGCACTCCACAGCAGCGGCCGCCATTAAGTAGGGGAGGGGGAGGGAAGCGCAGCTGGGAGGCGGGAAGCGGGAAACGGCAGGGGGGAGGGGCCGTGGGGGCAGCAGCAGCGGGAAGGGCACAGAGGGTAAACGGGCACAGAGACGGAAAAACGGCTAAAACAGAGAGCACACAGGTACAATTACTGGCACGATAAAAGAAAGAGAGAACACAGGTACAATTACTGGCACAATAAAAGACACAACAGAGATAGAGTGAGGAGGCTAAAAGGAAGACAGAGAACAGGCACAAAAAGACAGAAAAACAGCACAAAGACAGACACAGACAACAGCGGCCAGCAGAAGAGCAAGGTGTGGTGTCCTTCTTTCATTGCATTTCATGAGATGAAAGTTCTATGTTCCATAGAACTTGGAATGTATTTGGTTCTGTGTCTCATCTGGCAGTTACTGACCAGCTGCTGATGGATGAGGTGTTTATAATAAACCTCAGCTGTGAATCTACTGCGTGTGTCCTGATTATTTAAAGAAGATCTTTCACTGGCGACGAGCGAGGGATGTCTTATTCTAGCAACACCTCAACATCAGGTCGGATGAACAGGAAATGTACAAGCGCTGTTGTGAAATGGTGACTGTTATAAGGAATCTACATTAAAGAAGTGAGCCAAGGTTTTGGACTTCCTTCTCAAGGCGTGCGGGTGGATCGGACCCGCAAGGTACTGTAATATAACATTTTTATTGTGTGCACAGCAGTTATCAGAACAGCGCGTTCATCTCGCGAGCACACTGTTAAAGTCAGCGCTGTGTGAGGGTTCAGCACGCGATTCGACGTGTGACTGTTTGCCACGAGGATAAAGTAATTACCAGGGGCATTGTTGCTCGGCGCGCGCTCGGCGCAAGGAAGGTTCGGCGCGCGATCGGCATGAGGAGTACTTTCCTTGAAGTGTTGTTTGTGCGTGTACATAGAATTGGAAGAGACGCGGAGTCTCTTAAGCACAACTGCGAGGAAAATTTTTGTAAACATTATTGTATATCGCTTTTAAAAAGGAAGGCAATAAGAAAATTACCTTGGTTATTGGCAAAGAGAGGAAGAATCTTCGGTGGCTTCCTGAGCTCTAGCAGACCTGTCTGTCTCAACCGGAGACAACATGGCGGTCTCATGCTCAGCGAGGGAGCCAATCAGGAGCGTGTCTTTCATTTAAACACTTTGGAGGAGTGGCAACGGTGACACGCACACCAGGAAGTTCTTTCTCAACAGCAGCTTTATTAATTTTAAAACCAGAACACAACAAGGGAAGAAATTCTTCACACGTGTTCAGGAAAGAATCTTAAAATGAGACTGTCTCGGTGATGCGCACACCAATCTGTTTCTGGACTTTAGTAGTACAATATAATCCCTATAAAAAGTGATCGAGAGTCCTGAAGAATTTAGCACCACTTAACGTAGACGTGATTTCGTCTATATTCGGCAGTGGAAACTTATCTACTACAACCTCCTTGTTTAGTGACCTGAGGTCCACACAAAATCTTATGTCACCATTTGGTTTGTTGGCAACGACAACAGGTGCCAACCACTCAGAGGCTTCCACAGGGGTGATGATTTCTTGTTTGAGAAGCTTATCTAACTCCTGTTCTACCTTCTCCTGTAATGCAATGGGAATTCTCCTTACTTTGGCTACTGAGGGCACAGCCTCACTTTTCAATTTGATACAATGTTTATACCCTTTTAAACATCCTAAATCTTCTTTAAATAACCATGGGAATTCTACCACAAAATCATTAGATTTGCTTTCAACTCCTTGCATTTGTACCTGAGGTTCAGCATTAGGATTTAGCGTAACACCCAACAAACATTGATGTGGCCACCCAAGTAAACCATCACCCTGTTTTGACACTTAAATTTTTCCCACAATCAACATCTTTTCCATTTCGATACATGCATTAAAATATCCTAACATGCTTATACGTTGGCCACCTTATCCTCCCGGTTTTACATCCATTTTATGTAAGTTGTTTTTCTCTTGAAACCACTTGCAGAAGGCTCTCCCACTGGACCACCAGGGATGAGGCGCAGGCAGGATCCTGCGAGTAGAGGAGGGCCTCGAACACCTACCTGAACAACAGAGCACAGTGCCGGAGACGTGACACTTGACAGCGGAGCTGCGGGGGGAGAGCAGGTCTCTGACCAGGAGGTCAGAGGTCTTACTCCCTGTCTTGCACCTGTTTTCAGTATATGGTTAATAGCATATGAAAGTCCAGACAAGTCACTTTCAAACAGAAGTTGGAATATGTAGGGAATACACTGGTGAAATCTTAGATCCTCTGAATATAATCTGGTTGACCAGTATTCAGCTGCTGGTATCCGTACAGGGCGGTCAACAATCCGGCCACCTTCTCCAGTAGGAAACAGCTGTGGAAAACAGCGAGCTTCTAAACTTTTTTCCCATACACTCATGGGAGCTCTTTTTGCTTGCTTCATTTAAGAGAGATCAATAACATCACTGATCACTTCTTTAGAATGCAGAGGATAGATACTGTAGTGTTCGTAATTATCTTTTGATTTGGATTGATCCACTTTTTCCAATCTGTCCCCTTGATGGTGATGTTTCATCCTCTACATATGTCATATCTTGAACAACATTAACATTTTTATAGTAAACATTATTTTGTACCAGGTATAATGTTACTTTTTTTACTTTACTAATATCACCTGACTCTTGCAAGATTTGTTTTCTCTTTGCAGACACACCATTTACTAGAATGATAAATGGTTCATGATATTCTTTGTGTACACCAACAGTTTCAATTTTCTGTTTAAAATCTAATGTTAGGTAGACAATTCTTCCTTTAAGGCCTTTCTGAAGGTCAGTTGGTGGCAGCTTCCCTGTTTTAGGCTCCATTCGAACTATAGCCTGAAATTGGTGTACACATTGAATGAGAATAGATTCATGAACATTCAAATCTCAAAGTTCTTGTGGAATAGATACTAATTCTAACTTGTTATGAACTGCTCCAGCTGGCATCTTGATTTCCTTTAAGTTATCCTAGCAGCAGCTACATTTAATTTTGAAGATTGGAGAAGTCCCTCTACAAATAAATAAACAGCACATTCTTGCCACTTATTTCTATTTTCCTGTTCAGTTTTTGAGAATACAACTACATTGCGAGTATGGTTTTTGTAGTGAGTGTGTCAACAACAACTACAAACACAGTTTGGTTTCTCAGAAGAAACTGTGTTAAACTTCCTAATCTTTTCTGTAAAGTTATCAACACTAATACTTGTCTCCTGTTCCTCTACATCTGTACATCAACAAAATTGAACAGCTTCACAAACTTTTTCTACCTCTGCTGCTGTACCATGTAAAAGAGCTCTATTCATTTCTCCTAAGCACATGGCAGGAATTCTTGACATAGTAAAGCCTCCTAACTAAATTTCACATTTAGAGTGGTGAACAGCTAACATTATAAAGTAATGAAAGGGGCTTTGACACACTTTCCTTGATAGACATGGTAGTGAATGTCAACAATACAAACAAATCGGATGACGGACCCAAAGAAATCGCACCTCACTAATCACTGTGCCCCTCTTTTGTATTACTTGAGTCGTGCACACTTCGACACTTGTCACCCTTCAGTGTCACTGTTTCACAGATTTTACATATAGTACATTCAATTTGAAGGTGCACCGAAAAATAAAATATCACAATCTGGTGTTGGTTTGTTCTTCAACTTTTTTTATTCTTTATTTTCCTTTTGCAACAGACAGCCAACGCGTTTCGTTCCCACTTTACAGTGTGTGGAACTTCGTCAGGGCTTAGATGAAATAAAATCAAAAACCGTAGTTTGATGGATGACCATAAGGAATCCCAGGATTAGTAGGTTTTCCCGAAATAGAACCGGCCACCTCGGTAAGCGGACCGGTCGTCAGTTCCTCAGATTCATGTATGTAGCCTGAGGAACTGACGACCGGTCCGCTACCGAGGTGGCCGGTTCTATTTCGGGAAAACCCACTAATCCTGGGATTCCTTATGGTCATCCATCAAACTACGGTTTTTGATTTTATTTCATCTAAGCCCTGACGAAGTTCCACACACTGTAAAGTGGGAACGAAACGCGTTGGCTGTCTGTTGCAAAAGGAAAATAAAGAATAAAAAAGTTGAAGAACAAACCAACACCAGATTGTGATATTTTATTTTTCGGTGCACCTTCAAATTGAATGTATGGTAGTGAATGTCCCTGTAAGTTTGTAAACTTCCTTACTTTGCATGGCTCTAATCCTTGCAAAATGCCAATTTTCTGTTTTAGACTTTTGCATGGAAAGATATTTATGAAATTTCTCAATATATCAATTGATTCCTGCTGAACACTGCAAATGCTGCTACAGTTCCATTTGTATACAGATGCCTGACTACGTCTTCTCTGCACCTCTTCAGCTATCACTTTCTCAACATCCCTTGGAACTATCTCCTGGAAAGGGAGTACCTTGCTTCACCACATAACATGGACCAATTGTTTCAACTGCATGCACTAATGTGTTCTCTTGAAAGTAGGTTTCTTCATTAAAGAAAGGATCAGTACTGGAACTCTGCTTCCATTCGCCACTGAAATCTTTGCAAAAATTACTTTTATTCACTAGTCTTTTGGCTGCTTTTCCTCAAACACAACACTATTTTGTCCAGGGTTCTCATTCTGCTCAGGATCAAAATAAATAGCTTTCTCTTCAGGGCAAATGCCTTCCCAACTACAGCATCAACACGTTCCTTTTGTTTCTCTGCTTCTCTTCTCCTGTTATACAGTTTCACAGTACGTATGATATTCTGAGTTACCCTACTATGGAGCATCCCCACTCTATTCTTTTTTTAAATTTCCTCTGTCTCCTTGTTAAACTATCACCTTTCTTATATGATGTATTAGTCTTGCTGTCACTTATTTTTTATTTTTATTTTTTTATTTTACAAGTTTTGTATAGCGCTGACTAGACCCAGGGGTATCAGAGCGCTTTACAGGAACAATGTAGCGGATCTGACATAAAACATTTGTAGAGTGCAATAACAAACAGCACAATTAGAACAACAAAAAAAGGACAATCCAGGGGCTATTAACAGAGGGACAATGCATGAGCTTCATTCGATCAGTGAATACATAGGTTAAAGGTTGGAGAGTAGGGAAAAGAAAAAGGGAAGGGGCAGGAGTTTAGGAGGCGGGAGAGTGTGGATAGGGATTGAAGGGATAAGCTCCAGTAGGGAGGGTAGGGGGAACAGGTCAGTGGAGCGGAGAAGGATTAAGGGCCCCAATATTTGTTGAGATGTAGCTTTAGGTCCTTTTTGAAGCTGGAGTAGGAGGGGTTACAACGCAGTTGTTTCGGGAGGCTGTTCCAGATGTTGGGGGCGTTGCCGGAGAAGGAGCGAGATTGAGTGCGTTTCTTATGGAACAGGGGCGGGACTAGAACAAGGGCATTGGTACTTCTCGTTGGACGGGAGCAGCCAGCTTTATGGAGTTTATCGGTGAGGTACGGCAGGGTGTTTTGATGCAGTGCTTTATGTGTAATGCATGCAACCTTGTAAGAGGATCTGCCTTCTATGGGTAGCCAATTGAGGGCTTTGAGGGTAGGGGAGATGTGGTCAAAGCGTTTGCAGTCCGAGATGAGTCTGGCAGCTAGGTTAAGTACTGCTTTGAGTGGAGCTATGTGGGTTTTCGGAGTTCCAGCGAGGGTAGCATTGAAATAGTCACTTAGTTTTTTGCCATTCTTAGCTGATTTCAGACTTTCCATTTTATTAACTTGGTTGTGCTCAGTTTGTAGTTTTCTACATAGTATTTTAAGAAACTTCTTAGTTTTCTTACCAGCAACTCTTTTCTCTTTAACCACATTGTCCACATTCTACCCCTTTTCTTTGTGTTGTAAGGAGATTGCATCCTTTCTTCTGTTTCTTTCTTCTTTCTTTTTTATTTGGCATTTTAAGTATCTGTTTTTAAGTAGAAGTAGAACTCTAGAAACAAAAAAACAAATACATATATTTTGTTTTTTATTATGTATTACAAAATTACATACTTCAACCATTTCATTTCTTATATAAATTACATTATGAGTTATTTATATGTACTAGAAGAGTACTTTAAGACCTGACAAAGGTATTTAAATGTCAAGTCGACATAGCAGACTGGGCACACAAGCTCTGCACAAGTAAGCCTGACAGACATGTAAACAGCTACTTATCTGAAAGGGTGAGTTGCTTGTCTCAGTGTTTTAGTCCAAATCTGAGTGACTTTATCAGTTCCTGTATGGGTGTGTTAATTTTTCTGTTGTTAAATCAGTATAAGACTAGGGGGCATATTCACAAGGACTTATCGCAG
Source organism: Calotriton arnoldi (assembly GCA_963921515.1). Classification (NCBI taxonomy): domain Eukaryota; kingdom Metazoa; phylum Chordata; class Amphibia; order Caudata; family Salamandridae; genus Calotriton; species Calotriton arnoldi. The sequence goes on from CAWUFW010000747.1 coordinate 3,092,053, forward strand.
AGTTATCGCCACCTTATCGCATCAAAAGTGGAGATAGATTTAACGCCCCATTCACAAGTGGGTGCAAACTGCAGACAACGCCAGTATTCCCGCGATAACTGCCGCAAAATTTACCTCCACGGGTGACACCACCAACTAACCCTAGTGAGATGCAGAGTAGGCGTTCCCGTGCAAAAACACACGAAAACACCACTACACCACATTCACAACGAACTGCCAGATCTGCGATGCGAACCAAAAACAGGCGATAAGCCGCGGTAGCAGCAGGGAATTAACACCTGCCGTTTGCTGGTGTTAAGCAGGACTACCTGCAGCATGAAAGGGAACCCAGCCAAGAGCCACATCTGAAGACCCACAGATGACATGGAGACAATGATCATGCAGCTCGGAGACCCATGAGGGCCACAACACCCACTGCCACCACTCCCAGGCCCCCCCCTGGACCCCCTCAGACCCTCCCTCCGGACAAACACATACCGTGCATGACACAAGAGCCACAAAAAGCACATGATGTCACACAATGACAAAAAGAAACACACATGTGTGGTCAGAAGAACGAGAAACAGTCACTCATCATTGAAGTAACAACCAAAACCTTTATTGAAATACAACACAAAACACAAATGCGGAAGACTCCTGTCGGGTCCGTCCGGGACAACCTTCATGTCACAGCCTGGAAAAAAAAGCACCAAATCAGAACGTGTGTCATGCGCACATCAAAGTAGCGAGACACAGAGAAACAGAGAAGGAAAGAAAGGCAGAGAGAGGAGGAAAGGAAGGGAGAGAGAGAGAGAGAGAAGGAAAGGAAGGGAGAGAGAGAGAGAGAGAGAGAATGAAAGGAAGGGGGAGAGAGAGAGAAGGAAAGGAAGGGAGAGAGAGAGAGAGAGAGAGAGAGAGAGAGGGAGGGACACTGCCGCCCCCGCGCACCCAGGCACCACTGCTCACCTGCTGCCACCGGTGTGTCTCCAACCATGTGCCGGTATACACTGCAAGCCACCAGGTCTGCAATCTGTAATCGAGGCCAGAGTCAATCATGGCAGAGTCCATCTCACTGCACACGGCAACAACGCCTGTCCGTCCCTGTGCACACATGCAGCCGCACCCTTCCCCCTCCCGCTGGCCAGCGCTAGCTGTCTGCACTTGCGCACCCAGGCCCACTGCTCACCTGCCACCAACGGTGTGTCCACCAGTGGGCACACCACGTGCCCGTGCAAGCTCCAGGCCCTGGTCCCTCCACCATGGCATGCTCCACATCATGTGGACCCGCACCGCGGCCCAGCAGGTCCCACACATGATGCTGAGTCCTGAGGCATCAATGGCAGAGACCCCATCAGTGCACACGTCATCATCGCAGGCTGCACACCCGCTCAGCAATTTCGGTGCCACTAACCCTGTGCAACCCCAGTCAGCGCCACGTGGTGGTAGGCCCGTGACGGCCGCATGGCCTCGGGTGCCACTAACCCTGTGCAACCCCAGTCAGCGCCACGTGGTGGTAGGCCCGTGACGGCCGCATGGCCTCGGGTGCCACTAACCCTGTGCGCAACAACTCATGGGCCCTTTATGATTGAGAATCGTGGAACATCCGTCATCCAGTCACCACCGGCAGTGGGGAATGGAAGTTGTCAGCCCCTTATATTGGTGGGTCACATGGCCTGTGACGCCTGTGCCAGATGGGTGTGGTGTGTGTGCAAACCTGCCCCTCAGGGAGTGGCCGTGACATGCTGACAACTAGACCAGTGACCTGCAGACCACTAGCGTGTAAACCTGCGACATGTAGCTATGTGGCCCCACCCTCGGAGCGTAAGCGGAGTGGTCTGGCCTGGCGTACGCCGGACCAGCGCAGGGCTTGCAACAATGACTCGGGGGGGCTCTGGGCGTGGTTCAGTCCATGTCCGGACAAGGAAGTGATTAATGCGTGTGTCCCTGCTGTAGTGTCTACGGCACCCGGAACGCAATCGGCAATGTAGCACACTGTGACTGGAATCCCACTAGATGAGCATCATTGACGTTAGGGGGAATCACTGACCCTACATTCATCCACACATTCATACATGAATGATGAAAGACATGACACAGCAGTGCGTTTCTGAATGTTTAATGCACATCCAGTGGAGTTTTGCAGCTGGAGCAGTACAGGGCCATGCCAACCCCACTTCACAATATGGGCCCGTGGAGGGCCAGCCAGAGTCCATCGGGGAATGACAAGTACAGCGGAAGAGGAAGGGTACAGTCCGCAGTCTGGTCGCCGTGTCATTGGTCACCAAACAGGATATGGCAGTCTATGTCGCGGTCCAAGGTGAGTGCAGCAGAGTGTATCGGGGGTCAGTGGAAGGTCATGGGGCCATGTGCGGCACCAAGCAGCAACAGGCCAGGTGGCGGACATGAATGCTAGTGCCTCCTTCTGATCTCAAGCCCATCCACGTCCTCGTCCTCGGATGTGTGCTCTGCCCCACCTGTGGGTGGTGCAGTTCCGGCTGCGGCACTGTGTACCACTGACACATCAGGGGCCGGAGGTGGATTGTCGGCCGCACTGTGTGGCAGTGATACATCAGGTGCGGGAGTGAAAATGCCTGCCGCACTGTGAGGCACTGACACCAGGGGGCGGAGATGTGGATGGTGTAGGAGCAGCAGCATTCATCTGCGCCACGCCTTGTGGCAGCAATGCCATGATGAGGATATGCAGGGCACGGTAGATCCCAGCTACATTTTGCTGATGTGCAGCAGTGGCTGCCATCCTTTCCGCCTCCATCCGCACCATGTCCTCCATGAGCCTCCACATGTGTGCCAGCTCACGGCTGAGATCGCTGGAGCCACTCTGAGCGGACAGGTGTTCTTGTCTCTGAGTCATGACTCCAGCGATGTCAGCCAGGGCTCGTTGGAGACCATGGAGCAGCCTGTGGGTGTCCGTTAGGGACTGGAGGTGGTCCCTGATGGGACTCAGACACCCATGGATGGTGTCAAGTTTGGTAGCCATGAGGTCGAACCCCACCCGCATCTGCTCAGCCATCTCCCTCTGCCCTCCAACACAAGGCGTTGGAAGGCCATGTGTTGTTCGGGGGGTCTTGGGAGACAGCTGGGGTTGTGGGTACCTCCTGCTGGGTGGATTGTGGAGTGGGTGGGGTCTTCTAGATGCAGCTGGGCTGCCCTGGTCCTGGAAGTGATTGGCGGATGAGTTCAATGATGTCTTGGACAGCTTGGGTGTCAATGCTGGGGGTGTCCTCCTCGTCATCAGTGAAGAGTGGCTGGGACTGCTCTGCAGGAGGTGTTGACGGTGCCCCTGCAATGTGAAGGGGAGATGTTGTATTACAATGTGTCCACATGTATGTAGCCGCATGGTACATGTTCACATTCAGACAGCATGGCAATGTACATTGTGACAGTCTGTAGATCAGGGCCATGATCCAGAGTCATTGTGGGTGTGCACTGTGCTCTGCTTGATTGTGCATGTGTGCCATTGTGGCCATCTCCCCCGTCCCCCCAGTACCTGGTGGTTACTCACCCTGTTGCTGTTGTGTTGTGTCATGTCGAGCAGTGTCCGCTCCCCCAACTCCTGCCACGGTCTCCACACTGATGACTGTCGACACCAGCTCCTCCATGTCATCCAGCTCCAGCTGTGGCGCTGGGCTCCCACCTCCAGTCTGCATTGCTGCCTTCTGGTTGCCTGCGAGTTTCTCCTTGGTTTTGCGCTTGATGTCAATCCATCGCCTCTTGACCTCATCCACTGACCTATTGTGCTCTCTGACGGCATTCACCTTGTCCACGATGGACCGCCATATTCCATTTTTGGTGCCCAATGACACGTTGGAGGTGACGAACAGTTCTTGATGGTGTTCCATCACCTCCGTGACCAGGATCCTATTCTCCTGCGGACCGAACTGCCTCTTCCTCTTCTTCTTCTTGTCCTTGCCCTTCCCTGCCCCCGTGGTCCCAGGCTGGTCTTCCGGGGTGCTTGTGGGGTTGCGCTCATCCTCTACGCCTGCTCCGGCTGCCTCCATGGTCCTTCAGTGTTGGTCATTTTGTGTTTGTGTGTTTTTTCTACTTTTGTAGTGATTTTCCCGCCTGCCGTGTGTGCATAGCAGGCCTGGCGCTGCTTATCGCTGATTTCCTCATCGTGGTTTGGCCCATCGCATGTTTTTTTGCGTTGGGGTTTGGGTTTTTATCACCGTCGTGGTTGTTGTATCGCAGACATTGTCCGCGTTTTCGGGAGACAATCACATGGTACCGCCATGTTGTGAATTCCACGTTAACACAGGGTTATTTTCCCGCGATAGACTGCGATGTGTAAAGTTGCGTTAACATTTTTTGGAGATGTTTAGCGCACGTTCTTGTGAATATCCCCCTAGCTCTCCTAGTAATTCTATGGATATCTAAATGAATATGCAAGTTGCTGTTTGGATAAGTTAGAGGCTCTGTTACTTAGTGTTTGAGTATTTAAGTATGTCTACAACTATCTCCATTGCTGCTGTCAACATACAAACTATGGGGCCGATTCACAGAGGTAAACCGAGACAAAAGTCTAACTTTACGACTTTTGGTATTCACAAAGGGCATTTACTTTGTGAATACCAAAAGTTGTAAAGTTAGACTTTCGTCTCATTTTGCCTTTGTGAATCGGGCCCTATGTGTGTGTGACTGAGTTTTTAAGTGTCTCTGTCTCGTGTGACTAGGTGTATTAGTGGCTCTATCCTTTTATACATAGGTATGTGAGTTCCAGTATGGATAGGAGACTGGATCTTTAAGTACACATATGGCTCTGCAAGTGTGCATGTATCTCAATCAAACGTCAAACAGTATGTCTTATCTTTTAAACTAATAGTTCCCTACCCTACAGCCCACTTACAGTCTATCTTAGGGGTGACTTATATGTGGTAGAAGAGGAGTTTAAGGCTTAGCAACATGTTTTAAATGCCGGCTCAGCTTAGCAGGAAAACTGCATATACACACTCTAGTGTAGCAGGTCTGAGACATGTTTAAAGGCCGACTTGTCTGGATGGATGACATGTTAATGCCACCTCTTCACTACGGGCCCGATTCACAGAACTAACTTAAGACAAAATCCTAAACTTACTACCATTTTGGTATTCACAGAAGGCACTTACTCATTTTTGTATTCACAGAAGGCACTTACTCATTTTGGTATTCACAGAAGGCACTTACTCATCAATGAGTAAGTGCCTTCTGTGAATACCAAAATGAGTAAGTTACTCAAAATGAGTAAGTTACCAAAATGGTAGTAAGTTTAGGATTTTGTCTTAAGTTAGTTCTGTGAATCGGGCCCTATATACCTAAATGAGTGTCTCACTGCCTATGTGGGTGTGTCATTGAAACAACATGTAATTATCTTTTAAGCTCACAGATCCCTGTTGTATGGCCTACCTACAGCCTGCCTTAGGGGTGAGTTATATGTAGTAGAAAAGGAGTTTAAGGCTTAGCAATGTGTTTTCAATGTCAAGTCAGCCTACCAAGAACACTGCATATACACAGGCTCTATAGTAGCATGTTTAAACGCCTACTTCTCTCCATCCGTGACTTGTTAGTATCACTTCTTCAGTACACATCAGAAAGCTCTCTCAGTGCCTATGTGCATGTCTCATTGCTTATCTAAGTAAGTTTGTAGGCTTAGGTGTGCATCTGTTACTTACTCTATGGCTCTCTCAATGTGTATGTAACAAGCTGCATGGACAGCTCACTGTCTGTGTTAGTGAATATTGGGGTATTAAACTGTGTGTGCAACTGCCTCCATTACTGCTTGATTCATGAAAGCTATCTGTGTGTGTGAGTGGATGTTTTAGTGCCTCTGTCACTGTGTGACTGGATTTATTAGTGGCTCTATCCTTTTATACATGGGTGTATGAGTTCCAACATGGGTAGGAGACAAGTTGTACAACTGGACATATTGGTCTGTAAGCGCACATGTGAGTCAGAGAGGCTTCAAACAACACGTCTTATCTTGTAAGCACACAGCTTCTTTCCCTTGGCCTACCTACAGCTTGCCTTAAGGGTAACTTGTATGAAGTAATAGAGCAGCTTAAGGCTTTGTAACGTGTTTTGAATGTCAAGCCGACCTACAAAGAAAACTGCATATAAATACTCTACTGTAGCAGGCCTGAGACATGTTGAAACATCTACTTGTCTCCATGAGCGACTTGTAAGTGTCAGTACTTCAGTACATATCTGAAAGAGTGTCTCAGTGTCCATGTGGGTGTCTCATTGAATATCTAAGTAAGTATGTTGGTATATGTGTGGCACTCTTAGTTACTCTGTGGGTCTCTCAATGTGCATGTAAGAGGTTGCATGGATTGCTTACTGGCTGTGTTAATGAGTATTGGGATATTGAGCTGTGTGTGCAACTGCCTCCTTTACTGCTCAATACATAAGAGCTGTACGTGTGTGTGAGTGAATGTTTATGCCTATGTCAATGTCTGACTGGGTGTACTACTGGCTCTATCCTTTTACAAACAGGTATGTGAGTTGCAGTATGGGTAGGAGAGTGCCTTTCTAACTGCACATATGGGTCTGCATGTGCACATATATCTCAATCAAACGTGATATAAAATGTATTATCTTTTAAGCTCATAGCTCCCTGTTCTGTGGTCTATGTACAGCCTGCCTTAAGGGTGAGTTATATGTAGCAGAACAGAAGTTTAAGGCTTGGCAAAGTGTTTTGAATGTCAAGTCAGCCTACCAAGCAACCTGCATATACACAGGCTCTACTGTAGCAGGCCCAAGACATGTTTAAATGCCTACTTGTTTCCATGAGTGTCTTCTTCGTCTCAATTCTTCAGTACATATCTGAAAGAGTATCTCAGTGACTATGCGCGAGTGTCATTGGATATGTAAGTCAGTATGTAGGTTTGTGTCTGCCCCTCTTAGGTACTCTATGGGTCTCTCAATGTGTATGTAAGGAGCTGCATGTATTGCTAACTGGCTGTGTTAGTGAATATTTGGGTATTGAAGTGTGTGTGTGTGTGCAACTGCCTCTATTACTGCTGGATTCCTAAGAGCTGAATATATGACGTTACAACGCAAACAATTACAACGCATGCTTTTACAACGCGGTTTTTACATCGCAACTACCATTACATCGCATGACTTTACAACGCATGCCATTTCAATGCATTTTTAAAAACTACCATTACAACACATTTCATTACAAAGCATACCTTTACAAAGCATACCATTACAACGCATAATACTTTTAGGGCAACAGTAGGGTAAGTGTTGGATAGTGTAGAGGTAAAATTACTATTCCCACTCCTGTGAGTGCAACAGTAGGGTAAGTGTTGGATAGTGTAGGGGTAAAAATTACTATTCCCACTCCAGTGAGTACAACAGTAGGGAAAGTGTTGGATAGTGTAGGGGTAAAAATTACTATTCCCATCTACCCCAAAACCCATACCCACCCTAAAACTAAAAAATCTCCATTACTTACCTTATAATGCGTTGTAATGGCATGCATTGTAATGGTATGCGTTATAATGGCATGCGATGTAAAGGCAGTTGCGTTGTAACAGTTGCGTTGTAAAAGCAGTGCTGTGTAATGACTGCGTTGTAATGGATGTTTCCCCTAAGAGCTGTATGTGTAACAGTGAATATTAAAGTGCCTCTGTCACTGTCTGACTGGGTGTATAAGTGGCTGTATCCTCTAACACAGAGGTATGTGAGTTGCAGTATGGGTAGGAGAGTGCCTCTGGAACTGTCTCACTGGGTGTATAACTGGGTATATTGCTTTCTAAGTAGGTTTCTAATTCACTAGAAATCAAAATTACATGTTTTGCCTTTTAAACACATACCTTCCTCCCCTATTAGCTAGCTAAAGCTTACCCTATGGGTAATTTATATTTAATTGAAGGAAAACATAAGACTTTGAAAAAGCGCTCTAAATGTCAGTTCAACATAGCAGTGTAAAATTCAGACTCTGGTTCTGCAGTAGCATGCCTTCCACATATTTCAATTCCTTCTTCTCTATGCTGCACAATGAGACATAGAATACGTATACTACAACATAATTCACAGATCCTACCACAGCTACAGCACTAGCCTACACCCTCTCAACTAAATTAAATATCCCAATTGTGCATAAGCTAACAAAACTATACGTAGGACAGAGAATATTCAGTTCTCTACTAACAAAGTTTTCAGTCACCTATTTCCAAATATATGACTCAGTACATAACAACATTTTTAGTGGCTGTTTTATTATCCTAACACTTATATGTGAGACTCTTTAAATGAATATATTAATTTATGTTCTAATGGTTGACTAATTCCATAAACACAGCACCTCACTTCATATATAATCAATTATTTCAGGCCCTTTATGTTTACAGGATATGTAACTAATACATTTAGCTGACTCTTCTAAGTCGCTATACATATATATATATATATATACACACACACACATTATTAATGTCCCCATTATTAACACACCTGTGAATTCGCTTTGTTGACCCTCAAATTTCAACACACTCTCACTTCAAATTTCTTCTCACTTAAAATGATAAGTACCACTCTCTGTAAGAAAGAACCACTAATTGCAATTTTTCCATCTCTTTTTCAACTGACACTGATGTAGTTAGCAAATCAAACCATTCCCTCAATTTTTTCCTGTTCTTACTCCAGTTTTTATTGGTCAGTTTTTTTTAACCCTTTTTTAGTCTCCTGATAAGAAGCCCAATCAGGCAGAGTCTATGGGTGGATTTACGACTCCGTCGTGAAGCACAGCTCCGCCCCGTGTACATTCATGATAGGGTCGCGGATCCACCGGAGACCGTTAAGGCATTTACAATAATTGTACTACCATTTTTCAACTACATTTGACATCCTATCATAGTACTGAATTGGAAAATTACTATTTCACAACATATACCATCTCTAAAGTACTCTGCTTTGTGGTTTTAAACTACAATGTATTTAGAACCCTTCCACCACACTGCTTTGAAGCACTTTACTGTACCAGTAAGTCAAAAGTTGACCACACTTTCTAACAGCAGCATACCAGCTTCAAGTTCAACTGTAGCAGGTGCGGTTGACTGCTTGAAAATGTAAGCATATGCACAGTAGCGTAACCTCTCTTAAATATATCCAGAGTCAATCACAGATCTACTTACTTTACCTATTAAATCACTACCTATTTTCAGCTACCAAAATATTTACAACACCAAATCAAATACATCCTTTTATTAAACCAGGTCCTCGCCTACATTTTAAGTGCCTTTCATTCTTCCAACTATCACTTTCAGCTGCTGCCTTCTCCTGTGTGCTACTGCTCCTTCCTTCAAAATGGTTAGAGTGTGAATTGTGGGTCAAAGTTATGTTTTTGGACCAGAGAGTATGCTGGAAAGAGTGACAGGGACTTGGGTTTGTGTGTGTGTGTATGTGTGTGTGTATGTGTGTGTGTGCGTGTGCGTGTGTATGTGTGTGTATGTATGTATATATATATATATGTGTGTATTAATCAATTATATTATTTAAATTTTAAAAAAGATATATATAGATATATATATATATATATATATATATATATATATATATATATATATATATATATATATTACCTACTGACGGTCGCCAGTAGGTAGTTATAGTTAGGACCACGTTTCCATAGGAAAAGCATTTTTTGATGTGCTTATAACTTTGGCGTCGTTTGACAAATCTTTATGAAATTTTCCAAAAAGTTCTTCTTTTCAGGTCAGCTCCTACCCTAAAAGTTTGGGGGATTCGTCAAGGGGGCTAAGAAAAAGGGGGTCCCAAAACGTGTTTTCTCCATGCAATTTCCATAGGAAACTTTAGACAAGGCTACAGGTCAAACTGCTGAACGGAATTACGCAAATTTGGCACAGAGAAAGGTCTTGGTCCAGAAAGCACGCTTTTGTTTAAATCGGGTAAATCCGTTCAGTAGTTTTAGAGAAATATCAAATTTTCCAGATATCGATATTTAAGAATTCTGACATCTGATTGGCTGAAGCGTTATGAGCACGAGCTTGCGGCTCATTGGCTGCGAACTATTGAAACTAGGAAGTGTTGGCAGCCATTTTGTGATTCAGTCCGTCAGCTCACAACTCTCCCTCTACAAGGCATCAGGTCCGTAGTTCTACCTCTGTGAGGCAACACTAAAAATATACCGCAGCTCTGTCTGTGCGAGATACCCCTTTCACGGTTCCTCTCCCCACATCACCAGCTCGCGGCTATGCCTTTACAAGCCAGTCCGTCGGCTCGCAGCTCTGCGACTGCGAGCTGTGAGCCATTTTGTGACTCAGTCCGTCAGCTCGCATCTCTCCTAAAAGGCATCGGATCCTTAATTCTACCTCTGCGAGGCAATACTGAAAATATCCCGCAGGTCTGTCTGTGCGAGATACTCCTTTTACTCTCCCTCTCCCCACATCATCAGCTCGCGGCTATGCCTTTAGAAGCCAGTCCGTCGGCTCGCAGCTCTGTGTCTGCGAGCCGTCGGGCCTGAAGCTTTACCTCTGTGAGCCACCTCGTTAGCTCGTAGCGGAGTCTGTGCTAGCAGGCCCGTCAGCCCGTTACTCTCCCTCTGCGAGTTAGCCCGTCGGGTTGCAGCTCGGAGGGCTCGCAGCGGTATCTCTGCGAGCCAGCCCGGTAGCTGTGTCTGTGCTAGCAGGCCCGTCGGCCCGTTACTCTCCCTCTGCGAGTTAGCCCGTCGGGTTGCAGCTCAGAGGGCTCGCAGCAGTATCTCTGCGAGCCAGCCCGTTAACTGATAGCTGTGTGTCTACTAGCAGGCCTGTTGGCCCGTTGGTCTCCCTCTGTGAGTCAGGCCACAGCTGTCCCTCTGCGAGCCAGTACGGTGTTGTGCTTTTGCGAGCCAACGGCTCGTAGGTCTCCCTCTGCGAGCTGAGCCCACGGGCCGCAGCTCTTCCTCTGCAAGCCTGCCCGACGGCCCGCAGGTGTCCCTCTGCTAGCCGAACTGCAGCTGACACTCCGCGAGCCGAAATTGGGAATATAAGGCGGCTCTAAAAAGAGCCCTAGTGTTTATTAGTTGGAGCATGTAAGTGCGAATGCACAGCTTCAGGTTAATCAGGAAAACTCGGTTTCCCTCATCTGTGAAGTGTACTCCATCATTTCTGTAGATATCAGCCATATCAAAACGTATGTTGTTGTTGTAAATCGACCCCATTCTATGGTCTCTGAGGTATGCAGACACAGCTTTCTTGACATTCTTCCTAGATTTTTCAATCTTATGACAAAATTGGTTTGACCATTTCCACTTCTGTCTTTGGCATATATTGCAATATACACAGACAGTTTGAGGCAAAAGTAACATCAATTGTCCAAAGGTGTCCTTCATAAGCATTTCCAAACCTACCCCAGTCAATGTGCCTAGGTCGTTACCACCACAGTGCACAATCATGAGATCAGGGTGTTGGAGATGCAAACAGGTTTTAACCAAAGGGAGCAATTGGTGCCACTTCAATCCTCTCTGTGCAAACCATTTAATGTGCAGATTTTGTAAACCTAGGTCTAAGTCAATACGTCTCTGTTCTGCATACCTCTTCCACCAGAAAACATAGCTATGTCCTACAATTCACACTAGCATTTTGAAGGTATGGCTAGAAGATATGGATAAATGTCTGTAGGTCATGCAGTCCGTTCGTAGAATAAGAGATATGTTTAAACATGGGGAACTACTTTTTTTTTTACATACAAAACGTTAACCGATTGGGAGATGAATGAATTGTGTCCTAAAAAGTAGGGTGTATATTAGTTTTGATGAAAAGCATCTTTGTGATTGGTTAATAAAAAAGCAGTTTATACGTGGAGTACATATTATAGGATGAAATTTGCTCAGCTCAACCACACCTGCTAATTGTATTTGGAAGGTGCAGTTCAAACTTGAAAGAATGGTGAACTTTTGACCTCCACGTGCCGTTAAATGTTGGAGAAAATGTTGCAAAAAAAAATATTGGTAGGTTTAAAAAAATGATGAACTTTTCCCTGCACGTGTTGTAGAATGTTCTAGAAAGTGTTGATACAATACCTTGAACTTTTCAGCTGTATATGTCCTTAAAAAAACTGTTTATATGGACAGTAAAAAATAACCAATAAAGAGAGGTTTTGCAATCTAAAAAAAATAAGGAACTATTCTGATTTGTTGTTTACATGGATTTATGTGTGGAGCAACAGGGAAATTGTGCCATTACTGGTTCCAATCTTGATGAAAGCGGTGCATTACATGTACTGTGTGACAAGAAAACAATTGCATGCGTTTGTGACATTTGAAATCTGTATACCAACTAGGAAGGTAAATTAGAAATTAAGAAGGTGTGTTATGTGTTTTGTAGTAGTTGCTAAGTATTTGAGACAATATTTTTAACTTTGAAAGTATTTTTTATTTCTAAATAACATAGTGATAGTAAAGTCTGGTGTTTTATTGGTTCTAAAATATGCATAATGTGTAACTAGTTGTTAAACAAGTACTTTATATATGTTTAGGAGTTTTTCACAAAGAAAAAGTGTAAGTTGTCATCTGTAAAGATTGTGGCCCATATTCTCAAGACCAGCGATAACATTATCGCCGCTTTAGCGGCAGTTTCCTGCCGCTAAAGCGGCGATAATGTTATCGCCATTCTTGTGAATATGGCCCTGTATGGTTTTGAAAATTCGATGTAGCGTTAATTTCCATTTGTATATCTATTCCGACGAGATAAACAGAATGTCGCACATTTGGAAATTATGCTCAGTCTGGAAATAGTGGAGAAGGGGTGACAGTAGAAAATTCATGTGTTATTAACTTAACAGAGATGGAAAAAAAAGAAGAAATGTTATGTGCACACTTTGTGGTCTCATTTTTTACACTGAGAGGTAGATTTGAATGTCAGTCAAGGCTGTTGTGGTACTGCAAGGCTTTGCATTTGGGTGTTCTTAGGAAATCTAAGTTGTTGGGGAGCAAGGCAAGGTGGGCTGTGAGCGTTGTCATATGTGATAAATCTTGTCCATTTCAGCCCCAACATCATGTGCCCCTCGACATGTACCCATGCTGCGTCTAAGTGTCTTAAGCATGTCCGTGCCTGTTGTGGCCGTTGCCTCGTCCGTACTCACACGCACATGCCAATAAAGCCTATGCCACTCCACTGGTATCTAACTGTGAGGTGTGTTGTAAAGATTGTGCACTCGCGTGCCACAATGAGCCTCCTCCCAACACAGAGAAGAACTGACTGTCGCATGTGCAACGGGGGTGTATCCCTTTGGCAAGCTCTGCCTCTGTGAGCCAGACATTGTTCTTGCATAGGTGCTGGACGACATCTGATGCAGCCCCATCACCCACGCAGTCTGATGTGTCAGGGGCACACAGCCATGCAGCCATCACCCCGCCACACACACCGGTCACAGAACCTGTATGAGGGGAGTTTTGTACCACATTGCCTTCATTGCTGATGTTCTGTGATTGCTATGTGTGTGGGCTGCATTGTGGGGGAATCGCCTGTGCACGGATGGCGATGCACACACACATGTTGGCATGTGGAGCCAGGTGCCCGTGCGGCCTTGCGCTGCTTGTGCTATCTCACTCCGTCTCTCTCCCTCGCTCTCTCCCGCCCTGTCATAGCAAACTTGTGAAAGCAATGGGTGCGCGGCTCTCAGTGCGGCACTCGAGTACTTCTTAAGTCTTTCAAACATCGAGGGGTATATTCTCAAGGACATATCGCCGAGTTAACAGCACTTTATCGCAACCAAAATGGTGATAAATTTAACGCACCATTCACAAGCTGGAGCAAACAGCCCATATCACCAGTTTACCAGCGATAGCAGCCTCAAAAAGCATTGTCACGGATGACTCCGGCAAATATTGCTAATGAGATGTAGAGTAGGCGTTCCCGTGCAAAAAGCAGCGAACACATCACTTCGCAAGTGTCTCAACCACCAGCAAGATCATCGAAGAGAGTACAAAACAGGCGATAAGGTGCGTTAGTAGCAGAAAGTCTACACCTGCTCTGAGCTGGTGTAAAGTCGGACTACAACCTGCAATATGAAAGGGAGCCCAGCCCAGAGCCACACGTGAATGACAACAGATGCAATGGTGCCAACGATCATGCAGCTCGGACATCCAACACTGCTCCGACACCCCCCGCCACCAGCCCCTTGGCCGCCATCCCCCCTCACCTCCCCCCTACACAAACAAATGTGACAGCAACCTTAGGAAATCTGGAACGTAACAAATTGGCTGATTGATGTTGCACAATTATAGTAAAGAAGATGCATGTGAGGTTGGACAAATAAGAATCTCAGTCACCTATGGATTTACATATAAAACATTTTATTTAAACAAAACAACAAAATAAAAGTAGGTACAGGTATGACGTGTCATCCCTCGACAATTTGTGAATCACAGCCTGCAAGACAAAAAGAAAGATAAGATTGTGCGTGATGCGTCCATCTAAGGAGAGAGAGAGAGAGAAAGAGAGAAAGAGTGAGAGAGAGTAAGAGAGAGAGAAAGAAAGAGTGAGACAGAGAGGAAGACAGAGAAAGAGAGAAAGAGTGAGAGAGAGAGGAAGAGAGAAAGAGTGAGATACAAGGAAGCGAGAGAGAAAGAGAGAAACAGTGTGAGAGAGAGGTAGAGAGAGAAAGAGAAAGAGTGAGACAGAGAGGAAGAGAGAGAGAAAGAGAGAATGAGAGAGAGAGAGAGAGAGGAAGAGACATAGAAAGAGAGAAAGAGTGTGAGGGAGAGAAAGGAAGGAAGAGATAGAGATTGAGCGAGAGAGAAAGAGTGTGAGTGTGAGTGACAGAAAGGAAGAGATGGAGAGGGAGAGTGAGTGTTGACACTGTGGAGAAAATCCTCACAGCTCACCTTTCTGCCACCGATGTGTCTCCAACCACGTGCCGGGACATAGTGCAGTCTTCAAGTTTAGTCATCTGAAACATAGTATAGAATCAGTAATGGCAGAGTACATACAACTGCACACGCCTAATTCTCTGTTTCGCCCCTGCGCACTCAGGCTGCTGCACCCCATCGACTCCCGCCGCCCAGAGGTGTCTGCCCGCCTCTGCGCACCCAGGCTGCTGTATCCCATCCACTCCCACTGCCCAGAGGTGTCTGCCCGCTGCTGTGCCCCCAGGCTGGTGCACCCCATCCAGTCCCACTGCCCAGAGGTGACTGCCTGTTCCTGCGCACCCAGACTGCTGCATCCCATCCACTCCCACTGCCTAGAGGTATCTGCCCGCTCCTGTGCACCCAGGGTGCTGCACACTATCCACTCCCACCGCACAGAGGTGACTGCTCGCTGCTGCAGAAACAAGCCTCTCTGCTCACCTTCCGCCACCGGCGTGTGTCTAAGAGGGTCCACCACGTGCTGAAGCAACCTCCTCTGGCGTTGCGTACACGTGCTCAAGCCGAGCTCACAATTCAAAGTGGGTGTTGATTGCAGGATGGCTACGCATCATCGCATGCTGCACACGCGCTCAGCTCTGGTGGCACTAACTCAGTGGAACTGAAGTCATCGCCTCATGGCGGGAGGTCCGTGTCGGGGGGAGGGGTCGTCAATCTGTGAATCACAGCCTGCTAGACAAAAAGCAAGATAAGATTGTGCGTCATACGTCCTTCAAAGGAGAGAGAGAGAGAAAGAGTGAGAGAGAGGAAGAGAGAAAGAAAGAGTGAGAGGTAGACAGAGAGAAAGAGAGAAAGAGTGAGAGAGAGAGGAAGAGAGAGAGAAACAGGGAGAGAGAGGAAGAGAGAGAGAAACAGTATGAGAAAGAGGAAGAGAGAAACAGAGGAAGAGTGAGAGAGAGAGAAAGAGAGAGGTAGAGAGAGAAAGAAAAAAACAGTGTGAGAGAGAGGAAGAGATAGAGTGAGAGAGAGAGGAAGAGAGAGAGAAAGAGTGTGAGGGAGAGAAAGGAAGAGATGGAGAGGGACAGTGAGAGCCCACACTGTGGACAAAACCCTCACAGCTCACCTTTCCATCACCTGTGTGTCTCCAACCACATGCCGGGACATAGTGGAGCCCTCAAGCTTACTCATCTGAAACGTAGTATGGAATCAGTAATGGCAGAGTACATACAACTGCACACGCCTAATTCTCTGTCCCGCCTTTGTGCATCCAGGCTGCTGCACCCCATCCACTTCCACTGCCCAGAGGTGTCTGCTTGCCGCTGCTGCACCCCATCGACTCCCGCCGCCCAGAGGTGTCTGCCCGCCTCTGCGCACCCAGACTGATGTATCCCATCCACTCCCACTGCCCAGAGGTGTCTGCCCGCTGCTGTGCACCCAGGCTGGTGCACCCAATCCAGTCCCACTGCCCGGAGGTGACTGCCCGTTCCTGTGCACCCAGACTGCTGCATCCCATCCACTCCCACTGCCTAGAGGTGTCTGCCCGCTTCTGTGCACCCAGGCTGCTGCACCCCATCCACTCCCACTGCTCAGAGGTGTCTACCCGCTCTTGTGCACCCAGGGTGCTGCACACTATCCACTCCCACCGCCCAGAGGTGACTGCTCACTGCTGCGGAAACAAGCCTCTCTGCTCACCTTCCGCCACCGGCGTGTGTCTAAGAGGGTCCACCACGTGCCGAAGCAACCTCCTCAGGCGTTGCGTACATGCGGTCAAGCCGAGCTCACAAATCAAAGTGGGTGTTGATTGCAGGATGGCCACGCATCATCGCAGGCTGCACACGCGCTCAGCTCTGGTGGCACTAACTCAGTGGAACTGAAGTCATCACCTCGTGGCGGGAGGTCCGTGTCGGGGGGGGTCGTCAATCTGTGAATCACAGCCTGCTAGACAAAAAGCAAGATAAGATTGTGCGTCATGCGTCCATCAAAGGAGAGAGAGAGAGAGAGAGAGAGTGAGACAGAGGAAGAGAGAGAGAGAGAAAGAAAGAGTGAGAGGTAGACAGAGAGAAAGAGTGAGAGAGAGGAAGAGAGAGAGAAAGAGAGAAACAGTGTGAGAAAGAGGAAGAGAGAAACAGAGGAAGAGTGAGAGAGAGAGAAAGAGAGAAAGAAAGAGTGAGAGGTAGACAGAGAGAAAGAGAGAAAGAGTGAGAGAGAGAGGAAGAGAGAGAGAAACAGGGAGAGAGAGGAAGAGAGAGAAACAGAGAAACAGTATGAGAAAGAGGAAGAGAGAAACAGAGGAAGAGTGAGAGAGAGAGAGAGAGAGAAAGAGAGAGAGGTAGAGAGAGAAAGAAAAAAACAGTGTGAGAGAGAGGAAGAGATAGAGTGAGAGAGAGAGGAAGAGAGAGAGAGTGTGAGGGAGAGAAAGGAAGAGATGGAGAGGGACAGTGAGAGCCCACACTGTGGACAAAACCCTCACAGCTCACCTTTCCATCACCTGTGTGTCTCCAACCACATGCCGGGACATAGTGGAGCCCTCAAGCTTACTCATCTGAAACGTAGTATGGAATCAGTAATGGCAGAGTACATACAACTGCACACGCCTAATTCTCTGTCCCGCCTTTGTGCATCCAGGCTGCTGCACCCCATCCACTTCCACTGCCCAGAGGTGTCTGCTTGCCGCTGCTGCACCCCATCGACTCCCGCCGCCCAGAGGTGTCTGCCCGCCTCTGCGCACCCAGACTGATGTATCCCATCCACTTCCACTGCCCAGAGGTGTCTGCCCGCTGCTGTGCACCCAGGCTGGTGCACCCAATCCAGTCCCACTGCCCGGAGGTGACTGCCCGTTCCTGTGCACCCAGACTGCTGCATCCCATCCACTCCCACTGCCTAGAGGTGTCTGCCCGCTTCTGTGCACCCAGGATGCTGCACCCCATCCACTCCCACTGCTCAGAGGTGTCTACCCGCTCTTGTGCACCCAGGGTGCTGCACACTATCCACTCCCACCGCCCAGAGGTGACTGCTCACTGCTGCGGAAACAAGCCTCTCTGCTCACCTTCCGCCACCGGCGTGTGTCTAAGAGGGTCCACCACGTGCCGAAGCAACCTCCTCAGGCGTTGCGTACACGCGGTCAAGCCGAGCTCACAAATCAAAGTGGGTGTTGATTGCAGGATGGCCACGCATCATCGCAGGCTGCACACGCGCTCAGCTCTGGTGGCACTAACTCAGTGGAACTGAAGTCATCACCTCGTGGCGGGAGGTCCGTGTCGGGGGGGGGTCGTCAATCTGTGAATCACAGCCTGCTAGACAAAAAGCAAGATAAGATTGTGCGTCATGCGTCCATCAAAGGAGAGAGAGAGAGAGTGAGACAGAGGAAGAGAGAGAGAAAGAAAGAAAGAGTGAGAGGTAGACAGAGAGAAAGAGTGAGAGAGAGGAAGAGAGAGAGAAAGAGAGAAACAGTGTGAGGAAGAGAGAAACAGAGGAAGAGTGAGAGAGAGAGAGAGGTAGAGAGAGAAAGAAAAAAACAGTGTGAGAGAGAGGAAGAGATAGAATGAGAGAGAGAGAGGAAGAGAGAGAGAAAGAGTGTGAGGGAGAGAAAGGAAGAGATGGAGAGGGACAGTGAGTGCCCACACTGTGGACAAAACACTCACAGCTCACCTTTCCGTCACCGGTGTGTCTCCAACCACGTGCCGGGACATAGTGGAGCCCTCAAGCTTACTCATCTGAAACGTAGTATGGAATCAGTAATGGCAGAGTACATACAACTGCACACGCCTAATTCTCTGTCCCGCCTTTGTGCATCCAGGCTGCTGCACCCCATCCACTTCCACTGCCCAGAGGTGTCTGCTCGCCGCTGCTGCACCCCATCCACTTCCACTGCCCAGAGATGTCTGCCTGCTGCTGCGCACCCAGGCTGCTGCACCCCATCCACTCCCACTGCCCGGAGGTGACTGTCCGCCGCTGCGCACCCAGGCTGCTGCACCCCATCCACTCCAACTGCCCGGAGGTGAATGCCTGCCGCTGCGCTAACAAGCCTCTCTGCTCACCGTTCGTAAACTGCGTGTAGAAAAGAGGGCCTACCACGTGCCGGTGCAAGGCCCAAGCCCCGCGGACACGGCACCCTGCATATCATGCAGCCCCGCTCCGCAGGCCAACAGGTCTCACATTTGGTGCTGGGTCTTGATTTCGCCATGGCAGAGGACATACCAGTGCACCGGGCTTTTCATCACAGGCTGCACACCCGCTCAGCCCTTGCGGTGCCTCTAACTCTGTGACCAGCGAGGCGACGCCACGTGGCGGTAGGCCTGCGCTGTCTGATGACTCAGGCCTACACTGCGGTCCAGCAGGGCACACAAAACCTGAGCTGTCCAGACCGCCGGGACGGGCCATCACCGCAGGCTGCACACCCGCTCAGCAGTTACGGTACCCGTACCTCAGTGGACCGAAAGTCACCGTCCCGTGCCAGTGTGCCTTTGCCGTCCGTAGTGTATCCGGTGCAAGCAACTCTGAAATGGCGTCGAGCACGTGCACCCGGTATTTTTTATTGGCAGGGTCACGTGTCCTGTGATGCCTGTGCTGGATGGGTGTGGGTGTATACTAGCTGTGAGGGAGTGGCTGTGACGTACTGACAACTAGGGTGTGACCAGCAGATCACTGCAATGAAAATCTGGGCCATGTAGCGTTGTTGTCCTTCCCTGTAAGGAAGCGGAGTGGGCTGGCCTGGCGTATGGCAGTCCTGCGTGAGGCTGTGAAGAATGACTCCGGAGGTCTGGGCGTGGCTCCGTCCTGGGCTGTATGAGGAATCAACTGATGCGGGTGTCCCTGTTGTAGTGCTGACGTCACCCGGGTCGCAAGCGCCAATGTGTCACTCTGTGAGCCAAGTCCCACAACATGGCCAACATGGAAGGTACGGGGAATCACTGACCCTACATTCATCCATAGTTCCACACATGAAAGATGGTGGACATGACACATCTGTGTGGATATGAATGTTTATTGCACATTCAGTGGAGTGTTGCAGCTGTAGCAATACAGGGCCATGGAAAGTTCAAGTTTCAGTTTTTGGCACATGGAGGGCAGCCAATTAGAGCCAAGTTTGTGTTCGGGGTTAGGCTGCGCCAACATATGTACTTATACAATTACTCCGCCAATCCCCAAGCACTTATAAATTCACTATACACTCTCCTTGCAGTACTGTAATGATCCAGTCTCTACGTACGTACTTGTACAATGACCGAGAGAAAGTTACATAACCGAAGTTTTCCCCACTGCCAGAGGTAACATGGTTGCATACGCTGTCCACAGCACAATGTAATGTGGTAGGGCCCAGGGGCGGCATCTTGCATACATAATGAACACACGGACACAGATAGATAGTGGAACTGGGTACGGGTACGTGCGCTCGACTCATTTTTATTACCAGGGTCACATGTCCAGTGACGTCTGTGCTGGATGCGTGTGGGGTGAGTGTAAGCCAGCCCTCCGGGAATGGTTGGTGCTGGCAACAAGTACAACAGTAATCATTGGATCAGACACACAGATTCAATCATAAAGGATCAATGATTTGTGCTGCACTAAGGTAGGGGCAACAGATGTGAAATAATACACACACGATTGTATTGTAAAGGGTCCATGACTTGTGGTACACTGAGGTAGGGGCAGCAGATGTGAAATTATACACAAAACATTGTATCATAAAGGGTCCATGAGTTGTGCTGCACTGAGATAGGGGCATCAGAAGCATTCAGCATGTGCGCAGCCAGCGATGATGCGTGGTGCGGGTGAGCCGCCCTGGGAGCAATGTCTGTTGCCTACTGGACTGAGTCATCTGCAATCGCGACTCCATGTGAATTGTGAGCCCTGCTATCCGCAGTGTAGATCGAAGGCAGTAGTCAGCACAGACATCGAAGAATGCTTTTAGTCACTTCCTGTTTACAAAATTCGAGGACATAGAGTACAATTCTCTCTGCAATAAATAAATCATGTCTCAATTTAAATTGTGAGCTCTGCTAACCGCAGTGTAGGTATATGGAACAAAAGATGAAACGGAATACACTGTCGAAATATGTAGGTTTTAGGGACGTTATAGTTAGTTGCCTACTGGACTCTGAAATTAATGAATGAAGTCTGAATTTGAATTGTGAGCCCTGCTGACCGCAGTGTAGGCCAGAGGCAGTGGTCAGGAAGATCCCAGAGCCATGTGGCGTTGACTTGAGCTGCATAGAGTTAGTGGTAGGTGTGGCGCTCAGCATGTGCGCAGCCAGCGATGATGCAATGTCTCTTGCCTACTGGACTGCGTCATCTGCAATCGTGACTCGATCTGAATTGTGAGCCCTGCTGACCGCAGTGTAGATCGAAGGCAGTAGTCAGCACAGACATCAAGGAATGCTTTTTGTGACTTCCTCTTGACAAAATTCGAGGACATAGAGTACAATTCTGTCTGCAATTAATAAATCAAGACTGAATTCGAATTGTGAGCTCTGCTGTCTGCAGTGTAGACTGCCATTCAGTGTTCCTTTGGACTTGCAAGATGAATTTGGTAATTGTACTAAAGCTATAACTGATATAAAACAAGTTCTTGAAGCAAGGATACTAAAAGGATATTATGTAGGATTTAGGGACGTAATACTTAGTTGCCTACTGGACTCTGCAATTAATGAATCAAGAGTCAATTTTAAATGTGAGCCCTGATGACCGCAGTGTAGGCCGGAGGCAGCGGTCAGCAAGGGCCCACAGCCATGTGGCGTTGAGTTGAGCTGTACAGTTAGTGTGACCTGAAGCAACCAGCGTGAGTGGAGCCTGCGATGATGCGTGGTCCGGGCGGGCCGCACTGGGATCAATGTCTTTTGCCTAATGAATTCTGTCTTAATAGGTCCACATGGCGTTGACTTGTGGTGCACTGAGTTAGTGGCACCTGAAGCACTCAGCGTGTGCGCAGTCTGCGATGATGAGTGGTCCGGGCGGGCCGCACTGGGATCAATGTCTCTTGCCTACTGGACTGCGTCATCTGCAATCGCGACTCGATCTGAATTGTGAGCCCTGCTGTCCGCAGTGTAGATCGAAGGCAGTAGTCTGTACAGACATAAGTCTGTGGTGCTCTGCTGCTGGGTTCGCAGGGGGCCTGTGTCGAGGAGGCCGGCAGTCACAGCGGAGGCCTTGTGGCAAGGTGAGGGCTGCCGCCCTGGCAGACGCTTTGGCCTTCCCACAAGTGAACCACGCCCAGAGCCCCAGCCTATTTATTCATACTCTTACGCTGGAGTGGCGTACGTTGGACCAGCCCACTCCGCTTCCGCTTCCAGGGGGGGACAACACAGCTACATGACCGAGATCTTCCCCACTGCCTGAGGTAACATGGTTGCATCTATTGTCCACAACACTACAAGCACCAGCAGTATATGTCCACATGGAGAGGTTTGTGCTCTGCATAGTGAGGTCTGTCCACCACATCAACGCTACACTTGGTATTGTTTGCATTTTTATTGATGGGTGACTTGCGTCCTTCACACATACTTGGTTGCCACATCTCCCAAGATTCAGCTATTGTGTGGATGAGAGACCATGCCATTTTTGGAAGGTCCGCTGTCCTGTTCTGCGCTGCCTCGGTGGTAGTAGGGAGGGAGGTGGTCCGGGGGGAGGTCCTCAGGGTGATGGCAGTGGGTGTTGTGGCCTTCTTGGGTGTCGGAGCTGCATGGTCAGTAGCTCTATGACATGTGTTGGTCTTCAGATGTGGTTCTGGGCTGGGCTCCCTTTCACACTGTAGGTAGTCGTCCTGCTTTACAACAGTAAAAGGCAGATGTTAAATTCCTACTGCTAACGCAGCTTATCGCCTGTTTTTGGATCGCACCCCAGATTTGGCTGCTCGTTGAAAATATCGGGAAGTGGTGTTTTCGTGTTATTTTTGCACGGGAACGCCTACTCTGCATATTATTAGCATTAGTCGTCGCTCTCATTTGTGGCGAATTTTTTTGCGGAAGCTATTGTTGGAAAACTGGCGATATCGGCTGCTTTCACTAGGTTGAGAATGGAATGATAATTTAAAATCACTGAAAAAACCATAGGTTTAATGAACATTATAATTAGAAATTAGCATTTAAA
This sequence comes from Calotriton arnoldi, assembly GCA_963921515.1. Classification (NCBI taxonomy): domain Eukaryota; kingdom Metazoa; phylum Chordata; class Amphibia; order Caudata; family Salamandridae; genus Calotriton; species Calotriton arnoldi. Next base: position 3,114,923 of record CAWUFW010000747.1, read on the forward strand.
AACGTTTGAAATTCACTGAAAAAACCATAGGTTTCAGGCACGTTATAGTTAGAAATTAGCATTTAAAAACCTTAGAAATTCACTGAAAAACCATAGGTTTCAGGGATGTTATAGTCAGAAATTAGCATTTAAAAAACCTTTGAAATTCACTGAAAAAACCATAGGTTTCAGGGATGTTATAGTTAGAAATTAGCATTTAAAAAACCTTTGAAATTCACTGAAAAAAACATAGGTGTCAGGGACGTTATAGTTAGCTGGACCTTTCACTCGTACAAAACCATAGAAATTCCACTGTTATAGTTAGTTCAGCTAACTATAACTCGCGCCCCCGCAATGCACTGCTGATGACGTCACATATTACATCATTCATCACATGGTCAGTGACATCACTGATGACATCACTGATGACATCTCAAATGACATCACTGATGACATCACTGATGACATCATCCAGTGAATGTGTTTTTCTTTAAAGTTTAAATATGTATTATATATATACCAAGGTGTATTGAAGAATGAGTGGGTGTATAAGTGTCTGGATGGAGAATTTAGTAGGTGTGTGACTGACTGTTTAACTGAGTTATTACATGTGTCTTACTGAATGCATGGGTTAGTGACTAAACTGTGTGAATGTCTATATCAGTCTGTTTGCTGTTGTATAAGCTGCTGCATGGGTTGGTCAGTAGCTACATGAGTGTCTATATGGGTTATTAATTGGTTGCCAGAGTATTTGTATGAGTGCCTGATTGTGTGTGTGGGTGCATGGGAGGTGTGTGACTCTGTGCATACATGTTTGAGTGGTTGATTCACTGGGTGTATGGGTTCAAGAGTGCATGTGGAAACAGCTGTATGCATGGGTGAGTGTGTGTATGGGTGTGTTAGTGAGTGAATGGATGTCTCAGTGGTGCATGTCCAACTAACTACATATGTAAAAGACAGTGTATGTGAGAGTTGGAGTATATAAATGACTATACGTGAGAGTTAGTGATTGTGAGAGTGGCTGTATGGATGAGTGTGTACTTGTATCAGTGATTGTATAAGAGAGTAATTATGCGTTTCTTTCTGTTTGAATAAGTGATGTGTTATCTGTATAACTGTATAGGTCAGTAAATGGAAGTGTGATTGATTATTTGCATGACTGACTAGGTGTGTGAGTAACTTTGGATGAGTGCTGGTGTGTGAGTGTCTGTGTAGGTGTATGAGTGCATATGATAGTGTTGTATTGATGAGTGACTGCATGTATGAGTGATTGTATGGGTGAATGAGTGGATGAGTGTGTAGACCTAAGAACCAGTGATTAGATATGTAGTAAGTGGTATTGGTGTGTCTATGGTTTCAAAAATGGTATTCTGTTTTTTGGAGTGGGTGTATCAAAGATTATATTACGGTGTGAGAAGGTGCACCAGATTGTCACATGGATGATGTCATCAGTGATGCCATTTGAGATGTCATCAGTGATGTCATCAGTGATGTCACTGACCATGTCATGAATGATCTAATATGTGATGTCATCAGCAGTGCATTGCGGGGCGCGAGTTATAGTTAGCTGAACTAACTATAACAGTGGAATTTCTATGGTTTTGTACGAGTGAAATGTCCAGTTAACTATAACGTCCCTGAAACCTATATTTTTTTCAGTGACTTTCAAAGGTTTTTAAATGCTAATTTCTAACTATAACGTCCCTGAAACCTATGGTTTTTTTCAGTGAATATATATATATTTAAAAACTTTTATTGATGCACCAGCAGTGCAATGGGCTTCCTCATAATTACAAGGCCATGAAAAGTCACCTTGGTTGACTTTTCATGACCTTGTAAAAATGTTTCCCTTTCACACATAAATCTGCATGAAAGGGGCATTCCATGGGTGTTTCTGTGGGTGTTCCCACGCAACATCCCTGGAATGTGACGCATTCCCAGATTTACAACATTTTGTAAACCTGGTAATGTGTCAGAATCTTACGCCTCCTCAGGGGAGGCGTAAGGAGGTGCAACAAGGAGAAATACTTTTATTTTATTTCTCCTCATTTTTCCTCTTTCTATGCGTGCTGCCTTCTGCAGCATGCATAGAAAGAAGAAAATGACCTTAATGATTGTTTTTGTGCAGGAATGGACACCTTTCTGCACAAAAACAATCATCCCACAGCACAGGCACCCTTGCAAAATGACACAAGGGTGTCTGCCTGGCGCACGGCTGCTGTTTGTGCACCGGCGTATGGGAGAAGGACTGGAATGCACCATATCTTGTAGATACGGCACATTACCTCCCTTTTATTTTGATGCACAGCAGCGCAGCAGGAAGGCTTACGTGCTGCCGTGCATCAAGATCTTGTAAATGAGGCCCAAAGTTTGGATAAAATGCAGAGTTCCAAATATTGTGAGACACAAATACTATGTCAAACATATTGTTAGTACAGAAATATTGTGTCTATTATTGTCAAGAATATTGTTTCTTTTGTATTTAATAATTTTAAATAATATTTTATTTATTATCCTACTTAAATACAGTTGTAAAAATATTATTTTTAAATGTAATTTATGCAAGCAAAATATCAATCTGTGTTGGTATTGTTAGTATAATCATTAATTTTTGTGCTACAATTTGCAATTTTGAATGTCCATTTTATTTTTCTAATAACCTTAGTAATTTATAATGTAGTAGCAGATTGTTGGATTTGTTGGGGAATAGAGTAGGAGGGGATTTAAATTAAATTATAATTAATTGTATTGTATTTATTTACAGTTATTAAAATTGTTTAACAGTTATATTATGTATTTAAGTCTCATTTGTTATTTTTAATGAATATGTAAATGTTTACCTTTTTATTAAGTACTTTTATTGCAGTATCGGACTGTCTGTTTATATTGAGGAATCAGGTGGGAATTTATTTAATTACTAATAATTTTATATTAATGCTAATTACATTTTCATTAATTATGTAACTGATTATAAATTATTTAAACTGTTTCATTTTTCAACTGTTGGATTTTTTATATTTATGATTTTACGGTATATTTAAACTTGTTATTTTGTTGAAAATTTTTATTTTAGTAGCGGCTTGTTGATTTTGTAGGAAAATAGTGTAGGAAGGAAATTAAAGTACAAATACTTTTGTTTCATGCTAATTAATTTTAAATTGGCAATTAATTTGGTAATTGATGATTAATGATGTAAATTGTTTTGTAATTGTTCTAAAAAATATTCTTAATTTTAAAGTAAATTTTTTTGTCCAATATTTTCCCTTCTGGTGTTCAGATTGGAGTGGGAATAGTAAATCTAACTTTCTGGATTCCAACACTTTCCCTACTGTTGCGTAGATTGCAGTGAGAATAGTAAATCTCACCCCTCTGGAGTCCAATACTTTCCCTACTGGTGCTTAGACAGGAGTGTGAATATTAAATGTAACCCCTTGGGAGTCCGTCCAGGATACAGCCTTGTGCCTTGCCCCGCTGAGACATTCTGACTTCTATTTTGCAAGTCTGAAGTTAAAGTCCTTGACCGGTGCCAATCTCGCTTGGTATGTCTGACTTTGAGGTCCATTGCGGTCAGCCTGAAGGTGCGCCTATGTCCAGGTCTACGACGACTGAAGACTATTTTTGGTGCTTAGTGATTTTTGGCACTATTTTCACTTTATACTCATATCTCTAGTTCTAATTTTGGGATTTTTGTCATTTAGGTTATTTTGTTTGTTAAAATGTAGTCTATTTTTCTAATTCAGATTGGTATTTTACAGGCTTTTTCTTTTCACTTCATTACTATTTTGGTACTGAAAAATACTTTACACAGTGCCATAAGTTAAGCCTTTCTGCTCTGTGCTATAGTTGCCATGGGGTTGAACTCAAGGTTGCAAACTTAGGACTCTATTACAAGTCTGGCAGTCCACGGACCGCCAGACTCGTGGGGGCATGGGAGTGGCTCTCTTCTGACCGCCCTATTATGAATAGGGCAGTCGGACCGCCATTGCCCCGCCATTCCCTGGCGGTGTTGCAGCGGTCAGGAGGCTGCAATATACTTGGCGGGACTGCCGCAGTTCCCCCAAGCATATTACGAGTTTCCTCTCTGCCGGCGGTGTCATGCAGGTACCTACTCCATGAACACCGTGGCGGAGAGGAAACAAACATGCTGTGCAGGAACTGTTTTTGGTGTTCCCATTGCGGTGCCCATTTTCAGGGCACAACCATGGGAAAGTAAAAAAAAGCCTTTTAGACCCCTGGTCTTACTATACTGGCAGACCCAAATCTGAGTACCATGTACACCCCTTTAGCACTTGACCCTCTAGATAGATAGGTAGAATTATCCGAAGCTTACTTAGGGTTTGTTATGGAATAAAAATCAATTAAGCATATAACAGCAATTAAAAAATATTTGTCCATCTGGTGCTTTTACTTACAAAGGAAAGGTAGATATACTGTGTTGTTCTGTGTTGTGTTATAAGTACTTGATTAGTGTGCTAATCACCCTTACGGGTATCCAGGTTCTTAGCAGGTGGGCAGGCAGTTGTCATCTGGAAGTTAATGGAAGAGCCAGACTCTCAGCTTCTTCCAAAATTGGGGAAGCAAAAATGAGGTTCTGATGTGGAGAGGGAGGTCGTTCCATGCTTTGGGGGAGAGGTAAGAGAAGGCGCGGCCAGAAGCTGTGGCTTTGTGGTTACGTTGTATGCTTGCCAGTGAGAGTTCAGCTGAGCGGAGATGCCTGGGGGGTATAGAAGTGTATTTGGCTGTTCAGGTATGTAGGGCCTGTGCTGTTTAGTGCTTTGTATGTGTGTATGTGTGAGCAGTTTGTTGATTGGAAGTCAAGGCAGGTATCTGAGGTGCGGGGTGATGTAGTAACGGTGCGGTAGGTTGAGTATGAGTCTTGCTGTAGTGTTTTGAATGGTCTGTAGCCAACTGAGTAGCTTCTTAGCGATTCCGGATTAGACTGTTGTGGGAAATTGGGTTACTGGTTGAGGGGGTGAAACCCTACTCAAGCAGCAACTACAATTCTTGCCAGGGTGAAACACAAGCAAACCCCAAATTACCCTATTCTTAACCCTCTGGTAGAAAAAGCAGTCAGGTTCAACTTAGACGCAATGTGTAAAGTATTTATGCCGCGCACAAACAGTAACAAAGTGAAAACACAAGAGAAATCCCACCAATTTAGAAACATGAGTAAAATTTAATAAATTATTTAATGCTAAAACAACAAAAACCAATTAGTAGAACCGGAGATATGCAATTTTAAAGGTTTAGATAAAAATAGGGCCTACAATCACAAAGCACCAACTGTGGATAGCTGGCTGTGCTGGGGGCTACAAATGACAAGTTCAGGTTAATAGGTATGGAGCACAGGCAGGATAAAAGGGCCAAGTTAGGCCTGCTGATGGTTGAACCTTCAGTGCAGGATGAGAAGCATTGCTCTGCATAGCGGCAGTTCCAAGGAGGGATCAGTGGTCTGTATTGAGGATGAATTGCGCAGCTACAAGGGCTGCAATGCGGGCTTGCGTCGAGGCTGCGTCACTCTGCTTTAGTTCTGATGGGGAGCTGTGAGGGCTTCAATGCAGCCTTCCATCGAGGATGAGTCACGCTGCATAGGTTGCGATGAGGAGTTGCGAGCCTGAGTCGGGTTTGCATTGCATTGCACTGTGTCAGTTCTGGTGAAGCCCACAGCTGGGCTGGCAGAGCCCCTTTAATCCCACTTCCAAGTGCCCAGAACTGGAGGGGCACCAATTTGGGGCATGTACTCACAGCAACAGAGTTGAGGTGCAGGGTTCAGTATGGTTGGACCCTGATCTGTCCCTGAGTCTCTGATCTGGAGGCCAGCCAACTAACACTCTGGTGGTCCTGGGTTCAAGATGCAGGTCCAGCCCTTCTCACTCAGACAGCAGGGCAGCAAAGCAGCAGGGCAGCACAGTAGTCCTTCCTACAGCAGAGCTGAAGAGTTGTGTCTGAGGGCCCACTACTTATAGGTGCCAACTTTGAAGTAGGATAAGCTTCTAGAGTACTCCCCCTACAGTGAAATTCCTTCCTCCCTGTCCTGGACCCAGATTGTCAGGTGGCGCAATAGACTGATGTGAAAACCTTTGTGAGTGTGCTGGGGCAGAGTTTTTATGATGTGCAAGTGTGGTAGGTGACAGTTCCTCCCCCTCGCCCTGACTGAGATGGCCCATCCAGGCACACCTATTCCCACTTTGTCTTACTGTCTGGGAATAATACACAAAGACCAACTTCCAGCTACACCTAGCCATGTGACCCAAGATACAGGCTGCAAGTACTAGATGGTTGGGATAAGAAAATGACAACTTTCCAAAAGTGGCATTTTCAGAATTGTGCTTTAAAATCCAACTTTAACATTAAAGAGGGTTTCAAATTACAATTCTTTAGAGAACAAACTCAAACTTCCTACTTTCTACCAATTGAAAGTTATCACTTATTAAATGTAAAAGGTAACCCAATGTTTCTCTGCAATTAAGATCCCCCTCCCCCTCCCACACATCACAGTCCTGATGAAGACCCCGGCATAAGGATTGAAATAGCCTATATATATTGTGGGGTCGAAACGTCAACACTTTCTCTGAAGCCAGTATTAACACCAGGGATTTAGCAGTGTTAAATATAATCATGGCTATACAGATCTTTGTTGTATATATTGTGACTAGTAGGCTTGACTAAGGAGCCTTTGTTCTTTCAAAATTTATCAGTGTGTTTGATGCAAACTTTTTGGAAGTCACTACCCCCACCTCACTCGAATCACCATCACTACACCCTTCCCTCCCTTTCTCTTTTCCCGTCTAGGGATACCATTGTACAGTATATTATATGAATCATGTCATTAATAGACCAATGCGTAGTGTGAATTAAACACTATAAGCTACAATTACCTTGTGTTTCAACTTTGTTTTCAAATATATATGTTGTAATTCTAGTCTGAAAGTTTTGCTCTATTTCTGGGACCATTGTCCTTATGAACTTTCCAAAAGTGGCATTTTCAGAGTGCTTTAAAATCCAACTTTAACATTAAAGAGGGTTTCAAATTACAATTCTTTAGAGAACAAACTCAACCTTCCTACTTTCTACCAATTGAAAGTTATCACTTATTAAATGTAAAAAGGTAACCCAATGTTATCCTATGGGAGAGGTAGGCATTGATGTAGTGATAAACAAATGTAAGTGTTTTTCACTACCAGGACATGTAAAACTTAAAAGTACATGTCCAACTTTTAAATACACTGCACCCTACCCTTTGGGATGCGTAGGGCCTCCTGTATGGGTGACTTACATGTATTAAAAAGGAAGGTTTAGGCCTGGCAAAAGGGTTATATTGCCAAGTTGAAATGGTAGTTTAAAATTGCTCACACAGGTTGCAATGGCAGGCCTGAGACATGTTTAAAGGGCTACTTAAGTGGCTGGAAGAAGGAGTGCTGCAGGCCCCCCAGTTGCATTTAAATTACTGGCCCTAGGTAACACTTTTTTTAAAACTTATTTTTATTGCAACGCTTTACAATATACACGGGACATAGTCATCATAAGCATTTTTCAGTCGCCCCATAGGGTCTGTTCAGTAATTTACATCACAGCAATCTGAGTGTCCGAGCGCTTCACTTTTTGGCGTATATTCTCAATGTGGTGTTCTGATATCATTCACACCGAGGAGGAATACGTGCAGCAACATTTCGTTACAATACATCAAAAATGTATTAACAGAAAGCAAGAACTGGTACATCTTGACAGCGACCGGTGACGGAACCCCATCCCACACATAGGTTGTACATATCCCTTAGGGCAGGTTCGCCCTGGGTAACACTTTGGTAGGGGCTTACAAGTAAATTAAATGTGCCAATTGGGTTTATGCCCATTTTACCATGTTTAAATGAGAGAGCAGAAGCACTTTAGCACTGGTTAGCATTAGAAAAGTGTGTAGAGTCCTAAGGCCAGCAAAAACGAATTTAGCAAAAACGGGAGGTTTGAGGGGAAAAAGTTGGGGAAAACCACGCCAAAGGATGTCCGGTTAAACAGGTGTGTTGCTGTAATCAAGTCTGCTGGTGATCAGGTCCTGAGTAACCATTTTCCTGGTGTTCTCCAGAAACCATTTGAAGATCTTCTGTAGCATCTTCAGGATATTGAAGCTGGTGGCGGTCGCTGCATTTACTTGGGCTGTCATGTTGAGCTTGGCGTCCAGTATGATTTCTAGATTTCTTGCGTTGATAGTGGGGGTGGGTGAGGGTACGAGATTAGTTGACTACCAGATGAACTTCCCGCGGGGATGTTTTTATTCCAAGGATTATTACTTCAATTTTGTCCATGTTTGGTTTAAGACAGTTGGTTTTCATCCATCAGTTTACGGAGGTAATGCATGTGGCGAAGTTGGTTTTTGTGGTGGTAGTCTTGTCCAATAGGGAGAGTATTAATTGGGTATCATCTGCGTAGGAGAGTATGTTGATGTTATATAATCTGATGATGTCCGTTAGAGGGGTCATGCACATGTTGAATAGCGCTGGGTTGAGGGATGATTCTTGGCGTACTCCACAGATGATGTCCTTGGCCTTAGATGTGTAGGGAGGTAGTTTGATTCTTTGTATTACTCCCGTGAGGAAGGATTAGATCCAGTTGAGGGCGGGTCCTTGTATGCCTGTCTCATGTAGGCTTCTGATCAGGATAGGGAGGAAGATTGTGTCAAAGGTGGAGGAGAGGTTCATTTATAGATCATAGCTAAATACTACAATGAAACACAGAGGAAAAATATAATAGCCAGTTATCACAAAGCAGTCAGTACTACCTTGAGGATACTTCTAAGAGGAAAAAGCATTAAATTGACTCAAGAGCTTTTGCTGTACATTTTCTTTCACTCTCTAAAAAGCTGTAGTTATAAAGATAGTAATGCTGGAAAGATATGGTGTCTCTAGGCTATTTTAATGACTTCCCTGGTGTCTGTCAATTTTATTGTGGTGGCAGAAACCATAACTGCATAATGTACATTTAAATGTAGGCATGGGGGATCTCCTAAAGTGTGTTTTCAGTTGGGAGTGGTACGCTACTCCTGCTTCAGTACACTTGATCTCAGGGTGTAGCACCGCTCCGTCCTGCAGCCTCTGGCAGTGCTGTTCAGCACAGGAGTGCACCTCCAAATCAGGGGTGCACAGGCAAAGGTAAACAAAGGCCATAGTTGCTTGCACTGGTTGGAGTGAAGAAAATCTCCTATGTTAGATCTCCCTTCGGCCCGAAGCTGAGGCATGCCACCACAACAAATGAAGAACACACCCCAGGATATAGCAAGTTGAGGTAAATCCACTGAATGCTGTTCCGACTTTCTTCTGTGCTACACCAAAAAAGGCCTTTTATCTTCTGGCGATATAAACTCCAAGCACGGTTAGAGTTTCCTTTTATTGCATCTGTCCTTTATATATAGTAACACCATTCTCAGTGGAGTTACCAGGGGAGATCAAAATACTGTATGCAAACACAGATCCGAGGGCGCACGTTGCCTTGCTACTGGGCACAGTGCAGGATAACCAGGGTCACAAGGTCACACAACACGGCGTGACAGTGCAGGTCCATTCGTGGGCTACAGCAGGTCAAAATCTAGTTGTTCTTCCTCAGCTCCTTAACCGCTTCGCCGCAATCGGAATTCCGCCCAGGTGCTGGACATTCCGATCGCGGGTGTGGTCGTGACGAGCTCAGCTCGTCATGCGCACAGCGCGACCGCGCAGCATGACGAGCTGAGCTCGTCATGAGCATCGAAGGGGTTAAGACTCTCCTTTTCTAGTTTGACTTTCCCTTGTGCTGGGATACCTCTAAGACCTCCATCAGACTGCAAACTCCATCCTTCAAGGTGGTTCAAGCCTGCTTCTTCTAGCAGGCTGCAGAACTTACAGGTTCATGCTCGTGAATCTAGCAAAGGGGAGTTAGTCAGCGATGCCAGCCCTTGAGATCAGAGGGGCATATTACCAAGGATTTGCGATAATTATCGCAAAGCGCGCTTAGCGCTGTTTTTTTTATTGCCGGCTATCACTGGATTACATCGCGGAGATAACGCGTTATTATCAACGCTTATCTCCAAGGCGTTAAAAATCCAGCGATAGCGGCGAAACCCAGCAATAGCGCGAGAAATCCAGCGATAAATTCACTGCGCTAATGAAAAGCTTGCTAATAGGCAGGTGAGGACTGAACCTCACAATCCACCTCCCATTGACAAGATGGTTAAGTCAAGTTTTTATCAGGTGTTAAATTCCAGCGATAATCACGGTTAGCCCGACTTTTTTTATCGCTTCGCGGGCATTGATAATAGGGGGAAGTTGTGTTTGCGACTGTTTGCAGTTGCTTTTAGTTGGGAACGCCTACTTTGCATATCATTAGCGATAATTATCGCTGACATGCAAAGCGGCAACAAAACGGCCGCTATCGCCATTAGTGACAGCTTGCTAATAGGGCGATAAAAATATCGCCGCTTTATCGGCAAAAAGTGCCGCTAAAGTGGCGATACTGCCCTTGATAATATGCCCCAGAGTTCTTTCTCAGTGATCCTGGGTATGGATATCCACGACACTCATTGATTAAATATCCTGGCACATCAACTCAGAGATGCTGCCCAATACTTTTACTCAGTTTGCAGACAGAGACTATGTATACCACAGACCTAGCTCTGTGAAAGGTTTTAGGCAATTTGTCTCTTTTGTTTATTACTCCCTGACTGGCCAAGCCGCAGTCTTTGTACTCTAGAGATAGCAGGGAGATTCCTATCAGTGAGGTCCAAAAAGCACAACTGAGCACACTTTCCATACAAAGCATAACTTACACACCAAATGCAAAGCTCACCCTTAATTTAACTAATGACGTACTAGTCTAACTAGTGACATGACGTATTACTGTGTTACCGTATTACCTAATATTGTGAATGACGGCTTTGGCTACAGTATGATCTCTTTGTTTGTGAATGTTTTATACTTTAAATATCTGATGTGAGATCGCCTACTTTATTGTTATAAATTGTGTGAACTAATAGGCATTCTATTTAGTGCACAAGATATCCTTTGCATAGCAGGTGTACGAGCTACAGGTTGCTGACCAAATCATCACTGGGGAATTTTATGTTTTGTGGGTTTTATTTCAATACTCTATCTGCACTATACATGAATTTCAGAGGTTTTTAAGCATAAACAAATTAAGGTGTTATAATCAGTGTTAACCAGAACGTCCCTATAACTGCGTTTTTACAGTGAAAGTATGTGTTTTTGATAATATACTACATCCAATATCTATAAAGAAAAAACCCTCATTGAGTGGGCAGCTGCTTCAGCCGAGCCCTCTGCCCAGTCCTCTGGAGGCAGCCAATCCTGTGTGGGTGGTCAAGCCTCGTGGTGCATGGTCAAAGACCAGCTCATGTGCGTAACCCCCACGCATCCCCAAACCCTTTGTGCAGTGCAAAAAGGCTGAGCACAGCAGGAGTTGGCTGTAGTAGTTGGTCTACAATAGACACTACATCCAAACTCCATTCCAGTCCTGATGCACACTGCCTAAGAGATTGAGATTGAGGGATGCGCAAAATGTAATTAAATATATATATCAGGATCAAATAATTTGGCTCAGGCTTCGAGCAACCTGTGACAAAATCTACTAATTAAAAATAATTTATTGCTGGGAAGGACCCTTTGTAGCCCCCTGCCGTGGGCATCAGGGTATGCTCAGGGCATGCTCAGCCTGCCCCTATACGCCCATTTTTTCCATTTTACTCAATGGTGGGCACAACATAACATTCTCTGTGAGGGCCATTTAATCTGAATGTTAATCTGCAATGACTGAAGGTAGAAAATGTTTTCTCATCCAAAAGTGTGTCTTGAGTTTTTAACTGGGTTTACAAACATGCAGAGAATTCATGAATTAACAGTTAAGATATCACTCTTGATGTAAACCTGGGCCTCTACAATCACTTTTAAAGAAAAGTTTGTAAAGTGGTCAGCAAATGACAAAGTTACAGCTTAACAGTACTGCACAGAGAAAAAGCTGCTTCCAAATGTATCTTTATTTCTTCTGCTCTGTTTTCCTCTTCTCTGGAACACTATTTTGTACTATTTTGAACCAAGCAACATGGCACTTCTTTTATTGCCTTCAATGGCCTATTGACACCAATGTTAAAGTGTTATGTTATGTTTGTTATGTTATGCAGATTTGTAGCGTGCACTATCACCCGGGAGGGTATCCTGGTGCTGAGAAGGTTGGACTCTAGGCACACTAAGGGCCTAGTGGTTCTACTCAAAAAGCCAGGTCTTGAATTCAAGAAGTGAGGAGGAGGCTCTTATTTGTAGCTGCAGGTCATTCCATGCTTTAGGAGCGATGTAGGAGAGGGTTCAACCTCCAGATCTGGTTTTCCATATTGTGGGATTGCCCAAGTTTACTAATTTTTGCCTTAATTTTCAAATGCATTTCACAACAAATACCCTTTATCGTTTTCGCACTTGCTAATTGCAGTGTATATTTACTTCTTGCAAACTTTCATGACAAAAATGCTTTTCAACTGTAATGAACGTTTCGAGGTTTCATATGGGCTATATGAGCTGAATGTTTGTGGTTCATAGTAAATGTATATGTATCCCCGGGAGGTCACAGTGCTGCAGTATAAGGCAACATAAACACTGTTACCTCTCTTGGGATCCATAAGCGTACACTGTGTAGCTCAAATGCAGTCCTTATGATCTATATGTATATAAACTGAAAAAACACTTTAAAAAACTGATTCTGTTCTGTGTAAAATGTGCAAAATCACTGCAGTTATGGTATGCAATACACACAACATAGATTGCACCTCCAACCATAGGTGCTGGAAATAGGGGTGCTGGGGGTTCTGTAGCACCCCAAAAATAACCATGGTGTACTTCTGAAGGGAAATGAGTATTAGAAATCCCTTTAAATGTTGTTTTCATCTTGGCACATTTACTGTACATTCAAAGACAGAGGTCAATTGTCAGGCTATGTCTGATATTTAAAAATCAACTATATGCTGAAAAACGTGCTGGGGTACAGAATGTGTGAAATGAAAGACTCTAAAATGTCTTTTTCCAACACAACAGCAACATTTAAATACCTGTAAAATAACTGTACAAATATTTTACAATACATTAGCAGTTAGCCAAGCCCAAATGAAGCACATTTTTCTAATTCTGAATTGTGATGGCAAAAAGATTTTATTATGATCAAAGCAAATCAGGACACTTTAGTTGATGAGGTGCACTTGTTAAATATTTGCTGAAAAACGATTTCGATACATTATGGTATCAATCATTCAGGGAATTGTAAGCGTGCTACTCACCCGTGAGGGTCTCAAGGCGCTGGGGGGGAGGGGGGGGGGGCAAGTAGCTCTGCTCAGTTGAAAAGTCAAGTCTTAAGTGTCCTCCTGGAGATGTTCAGGGAGGGGGCGTATCTAATGTCGATTGGGAGCTCGTACCAGGTCTTGGCTGCAATGTAGGAGAACGCTCTTCCGCCAGTTCTGGCCCTGCGGATGAGCGGGATGTTGGCGAGGGCGAGGTTGGCGGATCGGAGGTTTCTCTTGGGTGCGTGGAAGGAGATTCTCTCGTTGAGGTACCGGGGGCCGGTGTTGTGGAGGCATTTGTAGGCGTGGGTGAGCATCTTTAAAGTGACTCTCTTCTCGGTTTTGGTAGGTGTTGGGTGATGTGTTCGTGTCGTGGGATGCCAAGGAAGAGTCTGGCTGCGGTGTTCTCTATGGTCTGGAGCTTGTGGAGCAGAGACTTGTTGATCCCGGCGTAGAGGGCATTTCCGTAGTTTAGTCTGCTGGTTATGAGTGCGTGGGTGACGGTCTTCCTTGATTCGGGGGCGATCCATTTGAAGGTCTTTTGGAGGATGCAGAGGGTGTGAAAGCAGCTGGAGGTGATGGCGTTGACCTGTCGGGTCATGAAGAGGGAGGAGTCGAGAATGATGCTGAGGTTTCGGGCATGGTCCGTGGGGGTCGGGGGGCTGCCGAGGGTGGTGGGCCACCATGTGTTGTCCCAAGCAGAGGGGGAGGGTCCGAGGATGAGGACCTCTGTCTTCTCCGAGTTGAAGCAGAAGGGGAGGGTCTGAGGATGAGGACCTCTGTCTTCTCCAAGTTTAAGCAGAGGGGGAGGGTCTGAGGATGAGGACCTCTGTCTTCTCCGAGTTGAAGCAGAGGGGGAGGGTCCGAGGATGTGGACCTCTGTCTTCTCCGAGTGTATGTACGCTATATAGTTTTATCAAGTAAAGTTTGTGGCCATTTCAATGGAAGATGTGCTGTCTGTAAGACAGTGTACAGGCACACCATGCTTTCATATTATCTTTGCGACAGTGTGCTCCAAAATGAACCACTGGCTGCATACCACACCCATACCACTCTCCTGCTGAATGGGCGTGACTCATTTGCTATGTTGTTCGTGTGGCACTTGGGGACCGATTACGATCTCATTAGGAAGGCCTTCCCAGAGCCGTCCGGAGCCGGACCTTCCAACTGTCTCGTACTGGGAGCTGGTTCTACCAAACGATGAAGTACGATATCCAAAATCCATTACTTACCGAACGACTCAGTCACTCCGATTCCGTCTTCATTTTTCAAACGAGAACTCTCTGGAAACACAGAATGGAGTCGTCTTGAGGAATATTCCCAGTCTGATTCCAAACGCCTTAGTACGATGCGTACTTCCTATGCTCCGAATCGGTCGCCACAACCAACACGTCAGAGCATCCGGAAGGGGAGTATTTCAGCTCCGATTCACACCACAACACGATTCCTGTGAACGAGACAGTGCAGCCATGTATCCTATCGCACATGTCATCCCTATACTCTACATCTACGGGCAATACTACAACCCCAACCGACGTGGTCGTCACAGACAGTAAGTCCGACACCTACCCCCACACAATAACGCCATTACCCTGCGAAAGGCAACATAATATAAAGCAGGGGTGAAACTACAGTTACATTTGGGGTAGGGGGAATACTTGCAGCAATGTAGAGGCAAGGGAGGCAATAGTCCCAGCAAATCAGACACAAAGGGGGCGGGCTGTGGGGCTAATACTCCCAGCAATGTTTAGCCAAAATTGTGAGGTGGAGGTCTAACACTCCCAGCAATGCAAAGTTAAAACTGGGGTTGGGGACTAATACCTCAGCAATGTATAGGCAAATTGCCGGTTGTGGGGCAAATAGCCCCAGCTATGTTGAGCCAATCTGGGGTTTGGGGGGGCAAGTACCACCAGCACTGTTGAGGCAAACTGTGGGTTGTGGGCAAATAGCCCCAGCTATGTTGAGCCAATCTGGGGTTTGGGGCACAAATACCACCAGCAATGTTGAGGCAAATTGTTGCTTGTGTGGCAAATAGCCCAAGAAATGTTGAGTCAATCTGGGGTTTGGGTGGCAAATACCCCCAGTAATGTAGAGGCAAATCTGGGGTTTGGGGGCAAATGCCCCCAGTAATGTAAATGAAAATCTGGGGTTTAGGGGGCAAACACCCCCAGTAATGTAGATGCAAATCTGGTGTTTGGGGGCAAATGCCCCCAGTAATGAAGGTGCAAATCTGGGGTTTGGGGGGCAACCCCCCCCCCAGCAAAATAGATGCAAATCTGGGGTTTGGGAAGCAAATACCCCCAGTAATGTAGATGAAAATCTGGGGTTTGGGGGGCAAACACCCCCAGTAATGTAGATGCAAATCTGGTGTTTGGGGGCCAAATACCCGCAGTAATGTAGATGCAAATCTGGAGTTTGGGGGGCAAAGACCCCCAGTAATGTGGATGCAAATCTGGGGTTTTGGGGGCAAATACCCCCATTAATGAAGATGCAAATCTGGGGTTGGGGGGTCAAATACCCCCAGTAATGTAGATGCAAATTTGGGGTTTGGGGGGAAAATACCCCCAGTAATGTGTACATGATTAATGTAACTGGTGCACATGCAAAGTGACTCAATACCTACAGGTGGAGTACATGCTGCAGGAATGTCTAAATGATCAAACACAAAAGTCATTTTCCATGAAATGCATTCCCATACTGTTGCAGTAAAAGTAACACGCAAATTTGAGGAATGGGCAGAGTGGAGATGCAAGTGCTCTAGGAATTGTTAAAAAACGAAACAAAGCCTCATCATCTAATAAATGGTCCCTTAAAAACCTGTGAAATACTCTGGGGCTGATGCACAAACAAGACAGACCAGCCACCTACAGCAGCTCAAGGACTGTATGTGTGTGTGTGGAAGCTGTCTCAGCCTGGGCTGGCACACATGACGGGCGGCCAAAGGCCATAGAGCCCTCTGGGTGTTGAGTCCAATCAGAAAGTGTTCAGCATACCCTTGGATTGGCCCTGCTGGCAATTGGGCATTGGTTGATGGGCTGGTGCACCAAGGTCATCTGTGGTCCACGTTTTTGGGGCTTTTGTAAACCACACCAATATCCTGACTCTCTTCCCCAGTCCCTACCAGGCCACAGCAATGTGGTGCCAGTATCCTGTCCGCTGACTTGCTGTACTGCAAATTGAGGATGGGGGCCAGACTTTGGAGCATACTCATCTTGGCACCCTACGTCACATGCCTTGCAAGAAGCAGTGTCATCTCTCCCACCCACCCATGAGTTTCAGGGCACAGCAGGTGCAGGGAGGTTGCATTGGATGTAGGGGCCTTGCAGGGAGGCAAGTCACATTTGGCCAGTCTAAACCAAACCACCCCTTGATCTGCAGCAGTGTGCCTCTTTGAAACCTCCCTTGACAGGTGAAATCGCAGAGGCTACTGTGAAAGCGTTGATCACGGAATGTGTGCCAATTACTCCTAGAGTGCCCAGCCCCAGATTTATGAACCTCCCACTACAACAACCTAGAAGTGGTTGTGTTACAGTTGTCAGTGAAACAATTGTAGGCCAAATTCCTCCTTGCTGTGGAGAAAAGCATGGACCAACAACAATGTTGGATACAGTCACCATGTGTGGACTGGGGGCGCTGCACACAACTCCCAATCTGTATATGTACACTGTCATCTTTGGAGAATGTAATTCACAGCAACTCTGCATTTAGCTCTAAGGCTGTAGTGTGTGCCGAAAAATACTAATGCCATTTGGAATGTACAGATTGTGTACTGCAGAGTAGTAGGAGTACACATGAGTCTCAGGGTGTAGGATCCACCAACAGGGCTTGTAGGCTCCAGGGCACAGCTTATTGTGAAAGATAATCTGCCAGCACTGGTGAGGATGCCAGGGAGGGGGGGGCTCAATCTGTGGCTCATAAACTCAATCGACATAGCCATCCCCAAGCCAGGGGAAATGGGTACATCTTGTGAGGATGGAGGACATGTGCAGAATGAAGTCTGCCTTGTCCACATTTGGCACTGAAACACTGTCTCAAAATCCATGAACCCGTCAAGGAGATCCTACAACAAAGACATATTGCCCTCAGGCTTCAGGGCAGTATTCAATGGGCAAAATGGGAGCCCTCATGGACACACACAAGGGCTACCCTTCCAAAACAGATAAGAGCCTCCAAAATATTGACAATGCCAACACCTATGGAACTGGGTGTACTGTTCCAGTGTCACATGTGAGTTTGCTCACAATGCAAAGTGTTGTCCGCAGCACAAACAGGGATATCATCACAATGAGTCCAGTCCCCTGGTGCCCCCACACCTTGGCCATTCAAAGTCAGAATGCCATGAATACCCATGCGTGTGTAGTCTACTGGGAAGTTTGGGGATGCGTTTTTGGATATGTTTACCCCCAGATGGCACAACAACACACATCCTTGACTATTCACTTGAGGGGGCAATAGCCCCTTAAGCAATGGACTGCTATCTAATGTTCCGACATCATGACATAACATCAGAAGCAATCACCACCTCCATCCCAGGGCATCATCCAAGGGCAGGAATGACCAATCAGTGACCACAACGATCTACAAAGGGCAACTCGCCACTTATGCCCACACGCAAGCCTAGTTGGAGGCTACTTGTCCTGTGATGCCAATAGGTTTTGCACATGCCAGTGTACTCAAAGTTGCCATCACAACAATCAGTCATGAACATACATTGGCAGACAGCAAGCTGCAGCAAACACATCTTCATATTCAGTCTGCCTTCTGTTTCTGCCCACTCACATACACATAATCCACACATATGTACATTTCAACATAACCATAAGGCCTGCATGAACTCAACTTGTGCAGGTATGACACCTCCCACATCCACTTCAAAGTACATGCTCATCTCTCTTAACTACCATACACAATAGCACGTTAGAAGCCCCCTCTGGTGCAGCTAGATAGAAAAGCATGTCTGTCCCACAAGCTCCAGCCATGTTCTCAAACTCAACCAAGCTGAGTCATACTAAATCACATTTGCGCTGCCCTTCTCACACCCACACCTACACTTGCAGAACCACTCTTCATCACTATGTACACAACAGCTCTCAAATACATAACATGCACACAATGTACTGTACTCATCCCCTCCTCAGCAGATGTGAAAGGTAACATGTCAAATGGACCACTCTCATCACCAGTTGCACCCTCAGAAATGACTTGGACTGCACTCATGCCACAACGTGCAGCACCACAGCCCACTCTGATATGCACACTTCACACATCACCACATCTCACAATAAGACACTAACATAGCTCAATGAATATGTACTCAGTCATTTGCCCATCACCATTCACCCACCCAACTCAGCTCAAATCCTACAGATTGTCACTCCTAAAAAAGATGCATCCACAGATTCAAACACAGCATAAATCAACTATACAACACTTCACATTTCACCATTCAGCACCCTAAATTACACAACTGGTGTAAATCCCTTCACATACACTTATACACTCTGTCACATATTCCTAGTTTAACCTTGTGGCCCTGTCACAGCCACACATGTCTTCCATGCCCAATAACCCCATGGACTCATGCACAGTAACAATTAACCTCACTCATCTAAAATGCACTGTTACAGTCATATCTCACAATAGTGTCACATACCACAGCTCTCATCACCTGCCAAAATCCAACCTTGTCTATCTGGATAGATCCCTATCACATCTACCGATTCCTACTATACCTTGCACAGGATGAAAGCAGTTTAATAAGCTCCCATACTCTGACTCACACCCCTGCATGTAAAGCACTCACATTCGGACAATGTGGACACTCCATGTCTCCTACACAAGAACTGCCTATGAACCAAACTCATACCTCACACTCTCAGACATTCTCTAAATTTGTCCGGTCCCCATCACGTAGGAGTCGCCACTACATAACAAAGTTTGAAAAACCAGTCTCTCTCACCTTCACCCTTGTGTGTGCCATCTCTTCACATGCAACATTAACCTTGCTAAACACACCTGCAACTAGGCCTCACAATCAAAAATTCCACATACTCCCCTGTGTGGCAACTAAGAGCATGGATGTGACACTGGCTCCAGTGGCATCTGCACGGCAGACAGACCACTACACTTATGTGCACCTACTGTCCACTCAGCTTACCACATGTATCACAGGGCAATCCAACAGACATCACAGCACCCCTAGGTCAGCTCTGAGTGACCTGGTACAGCATCAAGCATAGCTCAAAAAGACACCATTATCAGTCATGCACAAATGACTACCTACACACAAATCTTATGCTCAACCACGAATGATGTGTGGCTGTAAACATGAAATTCAAGCTTGGCCAGACCAAACACAACATCAACATGATGTAGCCTGACAAAAGCAGGCTAGCACGACTCACATAAGAATAAAAAATCACTGGACTTGTAAGACCACAGAAACCTAGCCGAACAGGAACATCTGCAGATACTTAATTCTTTGGAGGCAACAGGGTGTGAAGACTGTGAGAATCCTGCTCAGCTGACACTCACCATGGGCTCAGGAAATGTATTAGATGACCACACAGCCATGATTGGAAATTGCCTACAGTGGAATTCCACCTGTGGCAAACTTGTCATTGCCACTGGTCTACCAGACCAAAAGGAGACACAGACATGGGTCCACCACTATCACGTCACATACAAGTATTGTACCATCACCTTGTGTCCAAAGTGACCACCACGTAGTCAAACTCCTGATGTACCCAGGTGTATTGATGAGACAGTCGACTCTCTGCACATCACAAACATATTCAGCGTGCTCCTCCTAAACTGTAGCACTTTGTAACACTTGCACTATGTCGACATATGGTAGCATGACCTATGTGCAATCGTGACAGAAACAGATAAAAGGTTGGCAACTACATGTTACCCTCATAGCCAAAAATGTATGTGAGTGATGACATCCAGTAAACGTACACAAATAAATCTTAAATACATACTGTAAAAGGTCACATACTCCATGGACCACATGCAATCCATGACATACCAACATCATTGTGTACTCACACTAATAATTGTACATGAATGACAGTTGACTTATAACCAATTTGTAGGGCACAGAAATCTGAATTTTAAAACTTTAAACATGCTTTATTCTGCATGTTGTAACCAAGTTTATAAGAACAAACGCAAGGCCAATGGCCAGTCCATAAAAGTCCAAAATTCGATGGGGGGATACAACATACCCATCAACTTTTGCCTGCACTGTGACTGCAAGGGGCCACCTCCCCTGGGAGGGGCATCTAGGGGGCATGCCAGGCACCAAAGGGACAGAACTAGGGAGGACTGGTTTGGGATTTTGGAGGGATGGGATCAGGAGTGGTAGGTGGGCCCACTGCAATGGATGGGCCAGATTGAGGGGGTGTTGGGTCCACTGCAGTGAATGGCCCAGATTGAGGGGGTGTTGAGTCCACTGCAGTGGTAGGAACAGATTGAGGGGGTGGTGGGTCCACTGCAGTGGTCGGAACAGACTGAGGGGGAGTTGGGTTCCACTGCAGTGGTAGAAACAGATTGTGGGGGTGTTGGGTCCACTGCAGTGGTAGGAACAGACTGAGGGGGGGGCAGTTGTAGTGGGAGTGCTCGATGGAGGGGGGCTGTGCTTGAGCTTCTTGGGGATGGTGTAGTGGTGGATGGAAAATACAGGGATAGGGATGGACTCTGACTCTTTGGGAGGGGGTTTCTTGGGGCGGGAGCTACTGGTCTGGGCTGGGGAAATATGGGTTGGTGGAGAGGGTTTGGGCCTGGGAGTCTGGGGGGATTTGAGGGTAGGGTGCTTTGGCCTCTTCCTCTTCGTGGGCTGGGGGGGCAGGTTGAGATGTCAGGGCCAGGGAGGTGGGTTGCCTCTTCTTTTTGTGATGGGTTTGGGTGGGTCGGCAGGGAAGAGGCAAAGGTCGCTGAGGAAGAGTTTCTGGGCAGAGGGGGGAACAGGAGAGGCACAGGCAGGTGTTGTGGAGGCAGAGGGTTGTGAGGTCTGTGGAGTGTCTGTGGATGCATGTGTGTCATCTGGTGGTATGTCCCTTGTGGTGAGTGTGCTCTCTGTCTCCTGAGTGTGTGTGGGTTTGCCTTTGTGTCTGTGTGTCTATGTGTTGCTTGTGGCTGTTGAGGTGTGTGCATGTGTGTTTGCGTGTGCTTGGGTCAGGGTGGGTAGTTGGGACAGTGGATGGGGAAGAGAAAGGAGGGGTAGGGACTGCTTGAGCTGGGACACTGCTGCCATCAGTGTGGAGGCCAGTGCCTGATTGGATCTCTGTAGGGCAGACATGTCTGAGTGAATGCCCTTTATGTATGACACCATTTGTGTCAAAAGAGTGGTATGCGCATGGAGAACATTCAGCATCGATGTCTGCCACACAGAGATTTGTTTCAGGATGTCGCCCGCCTACACACTGAGGGCAGCAGGGGAGACAGGGGCAGGGGGTGATGTGCCTGGTGCAAAGGAGATGGTTCCCCTGTCACGGGAGCGGCCACGGACACTGTGCCTGGGAGCAGTTGGGAGGATGGAGATGGGAGTGGTGATGGTGGTGGACTCTGATGTTGAGGAATAATTTCCTGTGTCCTCTGCCACCAGGCAGTCATCACTGGAGCTTGACTGGTCTTCGGATGCTGCAGATGAAGTTGCATACCTGCCCTCAGTGTGGCTCCCCTCATCCTTCCTGCCAGTGGATGCCTCCATGTCCGAATCGGCACTGGACCCAGACTGGCGAACTGCTCCCCCTACACCCATGGCAGTGTCTCCTCTGCTGGCCGGTGCTGATGCTGTGAACAAAAATTAAACAGATCCACATAAGTCATCTGTATGTACTTGACACATAGGTAACATCGCAAATCCTCACAGTTGAAACAACTACATCAATTGAGACATGGTATACATTCTGCAAACCCTGCTCATCAAAATGGGAAACATTGGCTCTAATGTCACAAGTCAAATGACATCCTTGTCCAACTTTAAGTTTGCATACTCATTGCATGAGTCATGTCACACAGATAACAGTGATTGTGCTCATTTGTCCTGTAACTTAGGCTCTCTACTGTCAGGTCACACATCTGACTCTGATTGAGTATTCACCAAGGTAGTAGGCATAGCTAGGGTGAGAGGCATGTGGCCCATTGTCTTGTATCATCTATACATAGGGTCATGAGGATGAATCAGAATGTTGTGCACATTGTACACAGAACACCATTTTCAGATGTGAACAATGGTCAACACACTTCCAAGTCCACTAGCTGCATCTTCACAATGCTTCTGGTGGAACACCATGCCAATGGCCCATCTGGGTGCACTGTCTGTACAGACTTTCAGTACTGAACCTCCATTCTTCATGAGTCCAGTCAACACTGTGTACCAATCCTATCCAGACTGCAGAGGTCCCCATTTGTATGGCCCAAGTCTGAATGTCCCTCACTTCCATCAGTCATATTGCACACTTCCTACAGCTTAGATTGCTCTTCTATCCCATCTCATTTTGTTGATTCACTTCAAGATGATGCATATTTTACACCTCTCAGCCTGACAGTGATGCATCATACACACGTTTTACAAAGCATCAAGTATGTATGGTCAACAGCATTTACACACATGTGAATGTGTATCTAACATCAGACCTCACATTTTCAGCCATGTTTCAACCAGTGCCCACCTGTGTTTGTCAGTGAATGGGATGTGTTGTCACTGTTACAGAGTCAGACACATGGACTCACTCCTTTGAATGGAGTGAATGGAATCTTACACACAATCATGTGACAGGCGAATGTGACAGATGACCAGACTTAGCATACCTGTAATTGGCCCATGGGATACATTTAATAACACAGAGCAGCATGCCTGGAACCTAACAGTGGCACAATAAGCAAGCAAAACTCACCAGTGCCTCAATCTTGATGTCACCTGCTGCAGGGATGTATAGCATGGCCTATTCACACTTGTTTGCTCCAATAACAACATGCCTCACACAGGTCATACATTAGTCAATGTGCTGGCCTTTGCATTACTCCAGAAGCCTACCTCCATGCACATGTTTCTGTGATTTGTGGTGATCACAACAAATATGGCACTACGGTCACTTCCCTGAACATTACTGACTCACATCTCCCTGATGAAAGGGGCATAACCGAGCATCAATTGATCACTGTGCATATGCATCTTACAAAACGGATCTGTGGGTTTGGATGACTTACAACCAGTAAAAGGGGCAGCAGGCTAAGGTACTGTAACATGCATGTCTAACAAAGGTGTGTGAAAAGGCACATACTCACCCCCCTCCTTGCTGCTGTCTGGCTTTCAAGTGCCTATCCAGGTCACGGAAGACCACCGCTAGGATGCAGAGAATGTGGGGGATCAGTGTTCGGTGCCCGCCCCTCTTGTCAGGACGTGACAGGCCCAGCTCGACCTCTGCGATCTTCTTGGCACAGCCACAAAGGTCCTGCCACCTCCTGCGGCAATGACGGCACGCTGAAGCTCCAACCCCACGGAGCGCACCTTCTTGGCCATGGTCCTCCAAATCTTGGCCTATCATGGGCGCTGACCTGAGAGGATGACATGGTGACAGAACCTTAGTGAACATGCAACATGTTTCTGAGTCAGACACCTGTACACACTGTTAATGCTCAGTTGGCCAACAATGTCTAAGGGCTAGGCATTTGGCATTCTGTGCAGTTGCCCTAGTTTCAATGATGACTTCGTCCCATGAGAACAGTGATAAGATGTTAACCCCAGTACACAGAGTGCTACAGCAGTGTACCTGCCCACAACAGTTATCTACACACTTTTAAAGTTACAGATAACATTTCACATGCTTGCCAATGAGATTCCTAATTGTAGTATAGCATGCCGATTGCACATGTCCAATGAAAATGCATTGTGATCATCACTCACCTGCTCCTCTGGTTTGCCATACAGCTGGCTGCACAGTGGCAGGAGGGTGTCCAACAGGGCCTGGTTCTCCTCCTTGCTGAAAGCTGGGGCCCTGTTCACTGTACGTGCTGTGGTAGGTAGCTTCCAGAGGATGTGGTAATAGCAGCAGAGAGAAGGGGAGGTACAGGAATGATGCAAGTAGTGCAGGCAAGTGAAGTCTCTAGGGAACAGACAAACTTATATCTAAACAGCAGAGGCGGTCTCAATCCATGCTGGAAAGGTGATAGGTTTGCGTCGGTCGCATTATCCGAATCGGTACAATGCATTACATTGCTTGCAAATGACACGCCTACCGGGACGTTCAAAAACTCTTCATCAGACCGCGAGTGACTTTGATACATAGGAATCGAAACGTGCCTCTATCACCATAACAACCAATATCCAATGGCTGTGAATGATTCGGTTCAGATGCCGCTACCGCGTCCTTTGAATACTCACCTGCGTCTATCACCTTAATAACTTTCAGCCAATGGCTGTGAGGGATTCGGTTCTCATGCTGCAACCGCGTTTTGTATACTCACTCGCGTCTGTCACCACAATAACTTTCAGCCAATGGCTGTGACCGAATCGGTTCTGATGCGGCTACCACGTCCTTTGAATACTCACCCACGTCTGTCACCACAATAACTTTCAGCCAATGGCTGTGACCAAATCGGTTTGGATGCAGCTAACGCGTCCTTTGAATAATCATTCTGCAGGTCAGACACTTCTGTGATTGTTGTATGTTTTGAGCATTCCATGTGTGTAGTTAGATTTTTACAAGCAAAAATGGACCTTTATATGCATAGCTCACACACCCATGAGGAGCTAACTTTGAGGGGCACATGGCACACTCTAATTGTGGCTAATACCAACAATTTTCATAGACTTTACATGTACCCTTCTCGGCTTGGTCACAGTGCCAATGACTTCATGGGGATGTACAAGTCCAGATTTTAACATATACATGGCATTAGGTAATTCTGTGACCCAGTGTGATTTCTGACTATAAATAATTTGTTTGTCATTCATGGTGCAGGCATTTTCATTTGAATGATTAGACCGTGACAATATGCACCCAAACAAATGATGTGTGTTGTTGGGTGTTTTACCAGTGCATCTTTGTTGTCCCAGACTCAAGTGTATGATGGCATCATACATGCGACTCCAAAATAGTTAATGGTTTGTGTATGTAATTGTATGTGTGATGCTGACCTGACAACATGACAGTGTCCATCCTGGACAGTAGAGTGCATAATTTTCAGAGTGGGACGCTGTATGTATGTTATGTGGTGTCCCACATATCTGCCAATTCTTGATCCTTATGTGGGTACATTTTAAGCATGTAATTGTTGTCAAACACCTATATCTCAGCTTATTTTGTGTTGATTTGTTTAGTATGTGATGCTTGATTGACATGAACGGTGACGGACAGTAGTGAATTTGTCAGTATGGCACACAAATTGCTGTGTGACCATACCATGGTAAAAGATCTGGCAAGGGTCATAATACTGTGATATATATCCAAGATCAACCGTATACATTTAAACACGTATTACGAATGTTCTATACTCTATTTTGAGATCAAATTTCATGTTTGTCTTGATGCATGTTCTTTTGTATATTTGTATCTAACAAGAATTGTGTTTACACTCTACACATAGGTATTGCGGACGACCCCCTGTCTACAGGCCCTTGCCAGACCTGCAGACCATGGAGGAATGTGACTAAATTTGCAAATACCGTTTCACCAGGATAATAATTGAACAGTTGGCTAACCAGTTGACACCAGATTTGATGCCTGGTCGCACATATCCGACTGCACTGACCCCCAAGGTGAAGCTTATGGCTGCCTTACATTTCTTTGCCACTGGTTCTTTCTAGTATACTGTGGCAACATCTGGTGGAATGTCACAGATGATGTTCAGCCATGTCCTGCGGGATGTGTTGGAGGCATTGCTCTGTCACCTGGTCCAGCACATCAAGTTCCCCACACCAGGAGACTTATCTGACATCAAGGGTGAATTCTACACCTAGGGACATATACCCCACGTCATTGGAGCAATTGATGGAATCCATGTTGCTTTGGTACCACCACAGGCCAATGAACAGGTCTACCGCAACAGGAAGCACTACCACTCCATCAATGTCCAGGTGGTGTGTTTGGCGGACATGTCGATATCCCACGTTTGTGCACATTTCCCTGGCTCGGCACATGATGCCTACATCCTGAGGAACAGCGTCATCCCCCATATGATGTCCGTGACCGTGCCTGGATTGTTGATAGGTGATGTTTCATGCGTATGTTGTAGTCTGATCTTTTTTCTGTGTTCTATGTAGGTGACTCTGGATACACCAACCTTCCCTGGTTGCTGACCCCTCTGTGCAACCCAGTCACCCCTGCAGACGTGCGTTTCAGTGAGGCACAGGGTCGTACCAGGCGAGTGGTTGAATGTACATTTGGTTTCCTGAAAACAAGGTTCCGGTGTCTGTATCGCACAGGAGGAGCACTACAATATGGCCCCCTGAAGCTGTGCAAGATTATCACAGCCGCATGCATGCTCCACAACCTTGCAATCCGGAAGAAAATTCCACTTATACTGGATGATGGAGACCAGCAGCCACCAGCAAGGGAGGATCCAGGCTTGGGACGTGATGCCAGTGATGATGAGGATGATGTTAGGGATTTTCGACAACAACTTATCCGCAACTTCTTCACCTAAATGTGAGTATTCTATGAGAGGTGTCAACCCCAAAATGTTTGTTTGTGTGTCGCTCTTGTCCTATGTGTTTGTATGCTGCTGATTGTATGTTATTCTTCAATAGGTTTGTACTGAGTTGCTTAAGCATATTTTGCAGGTGACATGTACAATGCTACACTCAATACTAGCTTGTGTTCACACTGACATTGGTATGCTTTAGCTGAGACAGTCAGCAACATTAAGCAACATCATTCCTGAGTTCCTGACTCTGTTCTATGTTCCTCCTTACCAGGAACATTCGCCATGTCAACTGCAGAGTTGTGACCTCACCAGACCCATGATACTGTGCCATACTCTAACAGTAAGCGGTTGTGGAAATCCCTGGAACGCACTTCCTTCTGAACTGATGGTCATTTCTTTTTACTTGTGAGCCTTTTGTTACTGTGTGATGTTATTAGACTTTGGGTTAAAGTGCAAGGTTGTATCAGTTGAATAAACCTGTGCTCCACATTGAGGTGTACCATGTCTGTTTGCACGGATCACTGACAGAATATCGACGACCACAATATCGAGGTCCCAAAATATCGGGACCTAAATATCGATGTCAAGAATATCGACATCCTATCTACATCATGGTAAGTACAAAAATATCGAAACAAAAATATAGTTGTTAAAAATATCGATGTTAAAAATATTGGTTTTTTTATGTATAAAAAAAAGTAAAATAAATTAAATAATACGTATAACTTAAAAACAAATATTTATAATTATTAGAAAATGTTAACAATTATAAGTAATAAATGTAATGTAAAAATAAATTAAACATACATATATAAAATATAATATATATATTTACTTATTATTAATAAATAAATAATTTAATAAATTATAAAACGTTAGAAATGTATTAAAAATTATAAATACATATATATACATACACATCTAACATAAAAATAAAATATATATATATTCTAAATTAAAATATTAAAATATTTATTAATTTTTAAAACTACATTTTACACTACATTAATTACAACAGTAAGGATAGTGTTAGATAGCGGAGGTGAATAAATTACTATTCCCACTCCATCAAGTGCAACATTAGTGAAAGTGTTGGATAGCGGAGGGGAATAATTTACTATTCCCACTCCAGCGAGTGCAACAGTAGGGAAAGTGTTGGATAGTGGACGGGAATAATTTACTATTCCCACTCCAATGAATGCAACAGTAGGGAAAGTGTTGGATAGCGGAGAGGAATAATTTACTATTCCACTCCAATAAGTGCAACAGTAGGGAAAGTGTTGGATAACAAAGAGGAAAAAAATACTATTCCCACTCCAGCGAGTGCAACAGTAGGGAAAATGTTGGATAGCGCAGGGGTAAAAATTACTATTAACACTCCAATGAAAACAACAGTAGGGAAAGTGTTGGATAGCAGAGGGGAATAATTTACTATTCCCACTCCAATAAATGCAACAGTAGGGAAAGTGTTGGATAGCGGAGGGGATAAAATTAGTATTCCCACTCCAGCAAGTGCAACAGTAGGGAAAAGTGTTGGATAGGGCAGGGTTAAAAATTACTATTCCCACTCCAGAGAGTACAACAGTAGGGAAAGTGTTGGATAGCAGAGGGGAATAGATTACTATTCCCACTCCAATGAGTGCAACAGTAGGGAAAGTGTTGGATAGCGGAGAGGGATAATTTACTATTCCCACTCCAGCGACTGCAACAGTAAGGAAAATGTTGGATAGCGCAGGGTTTAAATTACTATTCCCACTCCAGAGAGTGCAACAGTAGGGAAAGTGTTGGATATCGGAGGGGAATAATTTACTATTCCCACTCCAGCAAGTGCAACAGTAGGGAAAGTGTTGGATAGCGCAGGGATAAAAATTACTATTCCCACTCCAGGGAGTGCAACAGTAGGGAAAGTGTTGGATAGCGTAGGGGAATAATTTACTATTCCCACTCCAGCAAGTACAACAGTAGGGAAAGTGTTGGATAGCGAAGGGGTAAAAATTACTATTCCCACTCCAGGGAGTGCAACAGTAGGGAAAGTGTTGGATAGCGCAGGGGAATAATTTACTATTCCCACTCCAGCGAGTGCAAAAGTAGGGAAAGTGTTGGATAGCGTAGGTGTAAAAAATAATATTCCCACTCCAGGGGGTGCAACAGTAGGGAAAGTGTCGGATAGCGGAGGGGATTAATTTACTAATCCCACTTCAGCAAGTGCAAAATTAGTGAAAGTAGAGGATAGAGTGGGGGTAAAAATTACTATTCCCACTCCAGTGAGTGCAACAGTAGGGAAACTGTTGGATAGCGGAGGGAAATAATTTACTATTCCCACTCCAGCGAGTGCAACAGTAGAGAAAGTGTTGGATAGCGTAGTGGTAAAAATTACTATTCCCACTCCAGTGAGTGCAACAGTAGGGAAAGTGTTGGATAGCGGAGGGGTAACAAATTACACAATTAACATAATTAATTAACAATTAATTAATTAATAACAATTAACAATGAAAATATAATTATATATTAATAAATTAATTCAAACAATTAACACTATAAAATCATAAATAAAAATATTACATACTAAATATTAATAAATATATTATAATTAAATTACTTCCCACCCTATTCCCTATCAACCCACAACCCACTCCTAAAAAATGACACAATTAACATATTTACCAATTAATTAATAATAATTAATAAAAATTACTTAATAGTTAATTAGCAGTTATTTTCCACAATTAACACTACAAAAGATTAATTAATTAAATATGAATTATGAAAAATATTAATAATGTAATTATAATTCAATTACTTCCCACCCTATTCCCCTATAAACCCACAACCCACTCCTAAAAAAATTACACAATTAACATATTTACCAATTAATTAATCAATAAAAATTAACAGCCCATTTTTAATTAATTAATAATTAATTACCATAATTAACACTATAAAATAAAATGTAAATAAATACTAATAAATAAAAATTATTATTCAATTAATTATTTTTAAATTACTTCTCACCCTATTCCCCTATAAATCCACAACCCGCTACGGAACTAAAACGCAAAATGTAATTCAAACAAAATTAATATTCAATTAATTATATTTAAATTACTTCCCACCCTATTCCCTATAGACTCATGACCCGCTACGGAACTAAAACGCAAAATGTAAATAAAAAAATTAGTAACTTCTAAAAATTTAACACATACATAAAAATTAAATGCAATACTTAGACAAAAAATATAGCACATACATTTAAAATACACACTAAAATACATAACACTAACTAAAACAACGATATTTTTAAAAGCTATATTTTTGCAAACGATATTAATGACTTCGATATTTTTTAAAACAATATTAACAACTTCGATATTTTTTAAAACGATATTACTTACCTTAGACTCGATATTCTTGTCCACGATATTCTGACTGTCGATATTTTTGACAGACGATATTCTGAACTCGATATTTGTGCTAGTCGATATTTAAAACTCGATATTTAGACTGTTTTCCCTGTTTGCACACATCCAAAGGTTACCCTGAAACAAAAATTATTCCATGATGATCTGTTTTGCTGACAATGATTGTTGTTTGTGCTTGCAAATGGTGATATGTTTGCAGACACTAGACTAAAATTGCATCAGTATCATGTACTATGGGTTGTGTGATAACCTGGTTGTGTCGATCTATCATGCAGTGACAGGTTACATTTACTCTCAAGCCAGTAGTTAACATTTCTGAAGTGATTTCTTATCCAATTTTGTTGACACTTTCTTCTTTGTTATTCAGTGCGCCATTTCAATCTGTACATTTGTGTTTCAAAGTCACGACATGAGCAAGTATTTTGTGCAAAGTGATTTATTTTAGTGCATGATTTGATGATAAAAATGCAGATAATGGGGGAGTGTTCAAACAAAACATGGAAAACAAAGTGCAGAGAGGAGTTGGTAGTGTTTGTAGATGAAGTCTTCAGAAGTAAATCCACAGTTATTTAAGTCCAAAGTTCAACTTAGACCCTCCAGCCAATGTGGGATAGTTCAATGAGAGTCAACAAAGTGAACGCTTGGCACACAATGGAGGATATAAGGAGCAGGTTGTCACTTCCTGGGGGTGATGCCTAGCCATCGGTCTCTCATGGGTTCTTCTTCGTACCCTTCCCACGTTTGGGGGGACCCTCAGGTGCAGGCAGTGGCGGTGCAGGGGGCTCTCCGCCAGAGTCCACATCCCTCCCTGTGGCAGGTGCAGATGTAGATACACCAGATGTTGTGGGCACACAGGGCGATGTAGACATGTTGGTGGCAATCTGGCAGAGGCAGGTGAGAATTTCCCTGTGCACCACAGTCAGGTCATCAATTCTGGCCATGTATGTGTCCATTGTCATGGTGGGCTGCCTGCTGCTATTGCATGGTCCTGAGGATCCCAGCTACCTGGCCAAAATCTCCAGTGCAACCCTCATACGCATGGAGGATTCTGGATAGGTGTGGGTAATCTTCATCAGCAGCACCAGCTGCATGATGGCACATGTCCCCACTGCCCCTCCCATCACCCCTACCCACTGGAGCAGGACCTGTTGGTGCAGTCACAGTCAACACTGAGCCTCCTTCCTCGTTGACAGTGGTGGTGTTGTCCGCCAACTCCAAAGTGCCCCTTGTTGCTGTGCTTTCGGTGGTGGCTCGCACTGGTGTGTCCGTGAGGGTAGGGGTCAGCTGGGTGTTGTCAGCTGAGGCGAGAGTGGTCGCAGAGGATGCTGATGTTACTGCTGCTGATGCTGCGGGCTGACCCACACCTGAAGTGCCAGGTAGTTCATCGTCGCCCGAAGAGGGTTGAGAGACAACGCAGGAGAGCTCAGGGTCGACCAGAGTCTGGGACTGGCTGTCCTGGTTTGTTCCAGAGGTGTTCCCAGCTTGCCCTGTGGGTACATAATAGACACAATGATTGATGTGAATGTCCACAGCCCCTCAGATCATACCCATTACATAGGCTACCGAACATAAGGATGAGTTTATGTACATAGTTTGGCCTCCTTCGGCAATGATGCTGGCCTATGTTTTTGGAGAACAATGTAATTTGTACAAGATAGGGATTGATGAGCATGTCCCACTCTGTGCATACATGGGCATGCTGTGTTTAGTTGACATTACATGTCCAAAGACATTGACTAGTTTGTGACACTCTGTGAATGACACAGGTGTGTTGGTGTTTTCCACAGCTATACTTTCACGGTGACATACGTACTCTTTCTCTCCCAATGTAGTTCTTTTAGAGACCTGTGTACTGGGCTTAGTGCATGTTTGTAGCAGGCACATTGGTGTGGCTACCTACACACTCACAGTCTGGTATATTTTCCAGACCTTTTTGTGATTGTTGTGCTTCTTGTTCTCATCTCATTATACACATGGGAAAAGCTGTGAGTAGCACAACTGCTTAGCTTTGTGCCTACACAAAACATGTATTTTGTCCATTGCCTCCATAAACAGATGAGTTCACAAACTCTGGTTTCTGCCATTTTGTGGCAAAGATCTTTGATGAACAGACGTTTGAGTGCTTGTGTTCTAATAGTGAAACGTACACCCCTCCTCCCACCCAGCCCTACCAGGCTACCAGGAAGAGTGTTGTCCAGACAATGCTGGTAAGTGTACTTGCAAGATGTTTGTCGCTGGTGTTTGCAGCACAGAGGTAAATGTGGTAGTTGTGATAGTTTCACACATCAGTCCACAGTGTCTGACATCTTGGTAGTACATATGAACTCACTGTGAGGTAGACATCCCCCCGATGAAGTGGTTGTGGTGATTGTGTGGAGGAGTGTTTGCTATTACTCCAACTCCCATCAGGCCCTGTCCTCCACACACCTTCCCAGCCAGCACATACAGACCAACAGGAACTGTGGTTTCCTGAAAGTGAGTGGGAAGTTTACTTTCAAGATGTCTGTCACTGGGGCCTGTTGTCAGAGTTGACCACAACTCCCATCATGGGCTTGTGCTCCAAACACCATTCCCCAGTATCATCCATATTGTCAGTACATTTCCACTCAGTGTCAGGTAAGCAGAGTTCCATGTGTGCTGTTTGAGCTGGGTGGGAATAGTGTGTGTAGGACATGGCCTGCTGGGAGATGTAGTCAGGGCTAGCACTCCTCCTCCCACCTAGCCCAAATAATCCACCATGAACCATGCTTACCTGCCATTTAGAAGGACTTTACATTCAAGATGTCTGACACTGGTGCCTGTTGCTTGACTTGACTGCAACACCCATCAAGGCCTTCTGCTCCAGACACCATGCAGCAGGGTCAGCCATCTTGGCAGCACATTGCCACTCACTGTCAAGGAAGCAGAGACTCAGGTAAGCTATTTGGGATGTGTAGGAAGGTGTGTGTAGGACAGAGCCTGATGAGAGATGTAGTCAGGGCAAACACTCCTACCCCCACCCAGTCAAACCAGGTCATCTTTGCCTATGGCTAGCTGACAGTGAATGGAAGTGTACTAGCAAGATGGCTGATGCTGTTGCATGGTGTTTTGTTCACAGAGCCTTGATGGGAGTTGCCTTCAAGTTCGACACCAGGCCCCAGTGTCAGCCACCTTGCCAGTATACTTCCCCTCACTGTGAGGTAAGCATAGAGCCAGATGACTTCTCTGGCCTGGGTGTGTGGGTGAGTATTTACAATGGCTATAACTCCCATCAGGCCTTGTCCCCCACACAGCTTCCCACCCAGCACCAAAAGCCAACCTGTAACTCATCTTCCCTGACAGTGAGTGGGAATGTACTTGCAAGAGGTATGACACTGATGACTGGTGCCCATTTGTCAACACCTCACAGCAGGGCCTAGTGGTCCAGAACACCAGTCCCCAGTGTCAGCCATTTTGTCAGTATATTTCTGCTCACTGTGAGGTAAGTATAGCACCAGATGGACTTGTTGTGCTAGGTGGGAGGAGGAGTGTTAGCTGTGACTACAATTACCATTAGGCCCTGTCCTCCACATACCTTCCCAGCCAGCCCAAACAGCATACGTGGGACTATGCAGGCCCTGAGAGTGAATGGAAATGTACTGGCAAGATGACTGGCACTGGTGCCTGCTGTTTGCTTTGCCTACAACTCCCATCATGGCCTTGTGCTCTTCACACCAGTAACCAGTGCCAGCCATCTTCCCAGTATATTTCCACTCACCATCAGGGACAGCATGGTCCCAGGTGTGCTGTTTGAACTGGGTGGGAAGGTGTGTGTAGGACAGAGCAAACACAAGGAGATGATGGACGGAGCGCTGAAACTTTTCAGACCATCACCCCCAGTCACAGATCTGGGTTGAATCCATCATCATTCTTTAGCTCACTTCGCCACCCCAGTTCAGACACAGATAAATGCAAATCAGCCTTCACCCTGTGCCTCATGGGAACAGTCCAGCCCGAACTGCCTAGCCATGTCTTCCCTGGACCGGAAACAAGCATCCTGGGACCGGTTTCGGGCTAACAGCCCTCATCACCCAGGCTAGCTTGAATCCAGTGGCAAAGTGAGCAAGGGACCCACGTCTGGGCATACCCTGCCAACTTAGGGCGAACAAAGCAAACACAAGGAGATGATGAACGGAGCGCTGAAACTTTTCAGACACTCACCCCCAGTCACAGATCTGGGTTGAATCCATCATCGTTCTTTAGCTCACTTCGCCACCCCAGTTCAGACACAGCTATATGCAAATCAGTCTTGACCCTGTGCCTCATGGGAACAGTCCAGCCCAAACTGCCTAGCCATGTCTTCCCTGGACCGGAAACAAGCATCCTGGGACCGGTTTTGGGCTAACAGCCCTCATCAGCCAGGCTAGCTTGAATCCAGTGGCAAAGTGAGCAAGGGACCCACGTCTGGGCATACCCTGCCAACTTAGGGAGAACAAAGCAAACACAATGAAATGATGGACGGAGCGCTGAAACTTTTCAGACACTCACCCCCAGTCACAGATCTGGGTTAAATCCATCATCGTTCTTTAGCTCACTTCACCACCCTAGTTCAGACACAGCTATATGCAAATCAGTCTTGACCCTGTGCCTCATGGGAACAGTCCAGCCCGAACTGCCTAGCCATGTCTTCCCTGGACCGGAAACAAGCATCCTGGGACCGGTTTCAGGCTAACATCCCTCATCAGCCAGGCTGACTTGAATCCAGTGGCAAAGTGAGCAAGGGACCCAAGTCTGGGCATATTTTACCAAATTCAAGTCACACGACAAGACAATCAAATTACAGTTAGCAGTTATTTTTAAGGAATGAAAAATGCTGTATTTCTTGTTCCTCTTTGTGTTCTTTATTCTCTTTTAGCCTTTTAGCCAACGCGTTTCGTCGCAGCGGGACTGTTCCCCTTTATGACAACGCGTTTCGTCGCAGCGGGACTGTTCCCCTTTACGACTTCCTCAGGGCTAAAACATACCAAAAACACCAATTTTGTAATATATGCAAAACGCATATCTCTTCTTATACATTTGTGATAGCACCCAGTGCAAAGACATTATAAAAATCATTTTTGTGACGTCCTCTAACCATCACCTCTCAATTTACAGTATTTTGGAGGTTTTCTTCAACCTATAGTAATAAACCTACCTTCATACATAAAGGATACAGGCCACATATTGAATATATTGGGGGACATTGTCTGGGAACCAGGAATGATGATGTTGACACTAGACGTAGTGTCACTATATACGAGTATTCGGAATGAACTGGGTCTTAAAGCATTAAACTACTTTTTATCAAAAAGATCGGCCAGTCTTTTGGAGCATACACAAATGCTGTTAGCAATGACAGAAACAATTCTACAGAATAATGTCTTTTTATTTAAAGAGGACTGGTTCAGACAAACGCAGGGAGTAGCCATGGGCTCCAGATTTTCACCTGCTTATGCGAACCTCTTTATGGGGTGGCTAGAGGAGGTGATGATCTGGGGCCCAGGTGGATACCATTGGATGGAACACATATTATACTGGGGACGCTTTATAGATGACTGCTTTATGATCTGGACAGGCTCAATGCCAGAATTGCAAAAATTCTGTGATTACTTAAATAATAATGATGTCAATATTCGCTTCACTACCAACTGTAGCGCAATAGAAGTGACTTTCCTAGATTTAACATTATATGTTAAAGATGAACGGATACACAGTAAAATATACCGTAAGCCAACTTCCTGCAACTCCATCTTGCACGCAGGAAGTTCACACCCCCGTCATCAGATTAAATCAATTCCCGGAGGGGAGATGATTCGAGCAAGAAGGAATTGTAGCGAGGACATACACTTCATGTCTTGTATACAAGATATGGAGAAAAGATTTACTCAGAGAGGCTATTCGAAACAAGATGTTTTGAAAGCCAAAGAAAAAGCGATAGGAACTACACGTGATAAAACACTGAGAATGAATCGTACAAAGAAAAGATCTAATACACATGTAAGACTGATAACCGATTACACACATCTGAGTCAAGTCCTACGTAAAAGTCTTTGTAAACATTGGGAGATTTTAAAAGCAGACAAAAGTCTAGAGGGATGCATCACATCAACACCACAGATGACCTACCGAAGAGGTAGGACATTAAGATCCATGCTTAGCCCGAGTTACCCAACATCGATACGAAATGAACAATGGTTAACCCTGTTGTCAAAAGGATTCTATAAATGTGGGAATTGTGGAATGTGCAAATGGGCACAAGACAAGACCAGGGAATTCAGTACTAGTCCTGACCAAATGTACACAATAATCACTAATATCAATTGCAATACGAAATTTGTTGTTTATATTATTTCATGCAAATGTAATACAATTTACGTGGGTAGTACTATAAGGCCATTGAAGATTAGGATTAGTGAACATTGGAGAGCCATAAAGCAAAATGATGTGAGATATCCAATTGCGGAACATGTTAATAATTGTGAGAAACAAGGAAGCAACAAAATGTTTACCTTCTTTGGTATTGAGCATGTTACTAGAGATCCCAGGGGCGGTAACCGGGAACTGAAACTGTGTAGGCATGAAGCGAAATGGATATTGCGCCTTAGGGCGGTTGAAGACGGATTAAATTTCGATCAGGAATTGCAATATTTCCTAGGTAATTGAATACGTTGGTGGATGGGCAATGAATAAGGGACTTATAATATGGGAACTATCAGTTATATTCCTTAGATCTGCCCTATTATTCCATATACAAAAGAATGTTTTCTGAATTAGTGAAACCCATTTTACAATTTGAGTCGTTTTAGATCGACTGTTTAATAGTTAGTGAAAATACTTTACAGACTTAACATTAAGGCTTGCCATATAATTTAATGTTGCCCTCCGTTTTGAAGAATTCGACTTGACTGATTGCTTAGAGCTAATGATCAGGCATGATTCACCAAAATATATGGCCCAAGATGTGGGTGAGTCATTTTCATTGCTATTATTGCTGAATATAGAATTAATAATTTTGGCTATTAGTCAGATTAATATCAATATAATAAGTTCTTTGCAGTAGGTATTAGCTATTTACTATTATTTTTTCTGGGTACTACTTGTAATGAAATAGAAGTAATGTATTCATCTTAGCAGGCGGTATTCAATTAATAGTTTTAATGCCCGCTTTTCTCAGCTTTACCCTTTACATATATTAATATACTAATATTGTTATTTGGGATTGAGAAGACACACACAGGGGCATATTTACAAGCCCCTTGCGCCACTTTTGCGCCGCCGTTGCGTCACGCATGTGACGCAGCGGCGACGCAAACCATGCGCCACGTTGCGCTATAATTACAACGTGACGCATCTAAGGAGATGCGTCACGTAGTAAACCCCTGCGCCACATGAAACCTGCGTCAGGTTTCATGTGGGCGTACCGGCGCAGGGGGGGGCGTTCCGGCGCAGGAACGCCTCGGAAAAGTGACGTAGTGAAATCTACAAGATTTCACGCAGTCACTTTTCCGACGCTGGTGCGTCGAATCCTTACGCCTGCTTCAAACAGGCGTAAGAATTGACGCACCATGTTAGGGATAGGGAAGGTTGGAACAGTGCTGGAGTTGCGTCGCGCTTGCGACACAACTTCAGCACCTCGCCAACCTTCCGCCGGCAGATGCGTCACGCACCTGCTAATCCTTGCGCCACGATGCGCCGCATTGTAAATGCGGCTCATCGGACGTGGCGCAAGGGTAAACTTGCGTGACGCATTTTCTCTGGCGCATCCCTGCTGATATGCAGGGATGCGCCAGGGAACGTAAATATGCCCCACAGTGTCTGTTTTGCCATTCTAAGATGGCGCTGGATTCCGATGCCGATTAGTCATCGTAGTCCAGTTTCCATGTCTAGTCAGGAAATATACTTGCAGGAAACAAGCGATTTGGCTCCAGACCTGTATTCGGGCTGGAGGCATTTACACACGAGGAGACATCCTCGTACTGAAGGTAAGAAACAGAGCGGCACGTGTCCTTTTCATTTGGACTTTTTTTGAGTTACAAACTTTGGCTAAATGGAATCTGTCCTCCTCTTTAAATCTCTGCAGATATCGGTCAGGATTTGGGGCAAGTAGATAATTACTACTTGAGACTCGCGTACGCGGCGAGAGTGGAACTTGCAAGAATACCCTTGGTAATTGTACCACTGGGTAAGCGTTTTTCCTTTACACTTAATTGTCTTTTGATTTAGGGTTATGACGGATTACTTTCCCAGTGGTAAACCCATCATTATTCTTTATAGGTAATTCGTATGAAAACCCTGACCTTGCGCTTTTAAACACTGCTTTTTTGAATCAACGGATTGTTTTCCTCCAAAATCCTACAAGATTTTAGGAGGTAAGCGTGATTTGGGTGTATTTCTGACATTATGAATTATTGCAATTGTTGCTTGAAAGTTTATTCAGTCAGACATTGATAGAATGCGCTTGTTTCTGCTCTTTCCAATCTATTAGGATCTATTGTGAACTAATTTGGAATTTATCAGGTATTTTCTCTACTGTTTGTATTGCATAACCAGTTGCATGTATAGATGTCACAGGTTGAAAATATCATCAAACATGGGTGCACTATTTTGATCTTACAATATTGGAAAAGTGGTTGATTCAAGTGATTGTATGATGATGATATAATAGGAATTGCTCAAAGGCCAAGGATTTCTATATAATGACTTTGTGAGAATTAATGTTAGGATTTCAACAGCTTGGAGTATCGTGAATGATTAATCACATGAAGGATCTTGTAAACCTTCAAAATACTGTAAATTGAGAGGTGAGGGTTAGAGGACGTCACAAAAATGATTTTTATAATGTCTTTGCACTGGGTGCTATCACAAATGTATAAGAAGAGATATGTGTTTTGCATATATTACAACATTGGTGTTTTTGGTATGTTTTAGCCCTGAGGAAGTCGTAAAGGGGAACAGTCCCGCTGCGACGAAACGCGTTGTCGTAAAGGGGAACAGTTCCGCTGCGACGAAACGCGTTGGCTAAAAGGCTAAAAGAGAATAAAGAACACAAAGAGGAACAAGAATTACAGCATTTTTCATTTCTTAAAAATAACTGCTAACTGTAATTTGATTGTCTTGTCGTGTGACTTGAATTTGGTAAAATTGTTGATTCAATCCTTGGATTGATTAGTTTGGGGGAAGCGGGTGCTTTCTCCTCCTTTTAAGAGCATCGCACTAATTTGACCATTTGCTACTAAATTGTGTATTCCATGTACAGCGCCTGAGTCTCATGCACCCACGACAAGTCTGGGCATACCCTGCCAACTTAGGGCAAACAAAGCAAACACAAGGAGATGATGGACGGAGCGCTGAAGCTTTTCAGACACTCACCCCCAGTCACAGATCTGGGTTGAATCAAGTTTCAGCGATCCGTCCATCATCTCCTTGTCTTTGCTTTGTTTGCCGCAAGTTGGCAGGGTATGCCCAGACGTGGGTCCCTTGCTCACTTTGCCACTGGATTCAAGCTAGCCTGGCTGATGAGGGCTGTTAGCCCGAAACCGATGCTTGTTTCCGGTTCAGGGAAGACCTGGCTTGGCAGTTCGGGCTGGACTGTTCCCATGAGGCACAGGGTCAAGACTGATTTGCATATGGTTGGGTCTGAACTGAGGTGGCAAAGTGAGCTAAAGAACGATGATGGATTCAACCCAGATCTGTGACTGGGGGTGAGTGTCTGAAAAGTTTCAGCGCTCCGTCCATCATCTCCTTGTGTTTGCTTTGTTTGCCCCAAGTTGGCAGGGTATGCCCAGACGTGGGTCCCTTGCTCACTTTGCCACTGGATTCAAGCTAGCCTGGCTGATGAGGGCTGTTAGCCCGAAACCGGTCCCAGGATGCTTATTTCCAGTTCAGGGAAGACCTGGCTTGGCAGTACGGGCTGGACTGTTCCCATGAGGCACAGGGTCAAGACTGATTTGCATATGGCTGGGTCTGGACTGAGGTGGCAAAGTGAGCTAAAGAACGATGATGGATTCAACCCAGATCTGTGACTGGGGGT
This sequence comes from Calotriton arnoldi, assembly GCA_963921515.1. Classification (NCBI taxonomy): domain Eukaryota; kingdom Metazoa; phylum Chordata; class Amphibia; order Caudata; family Salamandridae; genus Calotriton; species Calotriton arnoldi. The sequence continues at coordinate 3,155,298 of CAWUFW010000747.1, forward strand.
GAGTGTCTGAAAAGTTTCAGCGCTCCGTCTATCATCTCTTTGTGTTTGCTGTGTGTAGGACAGAGCCTGGTGGGAGATATAGTCAGTGCAGACACTCCTCCTCCACGGGAGCCCAACCAGGCCATCAGGAATAGTGATGTCCTGACAATGAATAAAGTGTACATTCAGGATGTCTGACACTGGTGCCTGATGTTTGCTTTGCCCACAACTCCCATCAGGGCCTTGTGCTCCTCACACAAGTCCCCAATGTCAGCCATTTTGTTAGTACATTTCCCCTCACTGTGAGGCAAGCACAGTTCCAGGTGGGCTTGTTGTGCTATGTGGGAAGAGGAGTGTTAGCTGTGACTACAACAACCATCAGGTCCTGTCCTCCACACACCTTCCCAGCCAGCCCAAACAGCACACCTATAACTATGGAGTCCCTGAGAGTGAATGGAAAAGTACTGGCAAGATGGCTGACACTGAGGACTTATGTGAGGTAGCACAAGGCCTTGATGGGTGTTTGGGCAAATCAAACAGCAGGCCCATGTGTCAGCCATGTTGCCAGTACATTTCCACTCACCATCAGGGACAGCATGGTCCCAGGTGTGCTGTTTGAGGTTGGTGGGAAGGTGTGTGTAGGATCAATCAATCAATCAGGGGTTTGTTGAAGCGCGACTACTCACCCGTAAGGGTCTCAAGGCGCTAGGGGTGGGAGGGGTGTCTGATAGTAGATGTAGTCAGTGCAGACACTCCTCCTCCCAGGCAGCCCAACCAGGCCATCAGGAGATTGATGTCCTGACAATGAGTAAAGTGTACATTCAAGATGTCTGACACTGGTGCCTGCTGTTTGTTTTGACCCCAACTCCCATCAAGGCCTTTTGCGCCTGACACCAGTGTCCAGTGTCAGCTATCTTGCCAGTACATTTCCATTCACTCTCAGTAACTGCATAGTTCTAGGTGTGCTTTTTGGGCTGACTGGGAAGGTGTGTGGAGGACAGGGCATGATGGGAGTTGAAGTCAGTGCAAATACTCCTCCTCCCACATAGTTCAACAAGCCCACCTGGAACTGTGCTTACCTCACAGTGAGTGGAAAGGTACTGGCAAGATGGCTGACACTGGGGCCTGGTGTTTGCTTTGCCCACAACTCCCATCAAGGCCTTGTGCTCCTCACACCAGTCCACAGTGTCAGCCATCTTGCCAGTACTTTTCTGCTCACTGTGAGATAAGCACAGTTCCAGGTGGGCTTGTTGGGCTATGTGAGAGGAGGAGTATTCGCACTGACTTCAACTCCCTTCATGCTCTGTCCTGCACCCACCTTCCCAGCCAGCCCAAACAGCACACCTGGGACTATGCAGTCCCTGAGACTGAATGGAAAAGTTCTGGCAAGATGGCTGACACTGGGGCCTGGCGTTTGGAGCACATGGCCATGATGGTATTAGGCTTCAAGATCAACACCATGTAGCAGTGACAGTCATCTTGCAAGTACACTTCCCCACACTGTCAGGTAGCCATAGGCCCAGATGAGCAATTTGGGATGGGTGTGAGGAGGAGTGTTAGGTGTGACTACAACTCCCATCAGGCCTGTGCCCACACCCACCTTTCCAACCATCCCAACCATCCTTCCATTGACTCAGCTTTCCTGTGAGTGAGTGAAAATGTGCTGGCAAGATGGCTGACGCTGGTGACTGGTGTTTGGAGCACAAAGCCTTGCTGTGAGTTTGTAAGAAGTATGTACATGTTATGAAATAGTTACATTTACTATTACATTGCAGGTATGTTGATAGTCAATCTGGCATACACATCACATACTCATTTACTCTAGATTTTTATACCTTTGCCAACAGTCATTTGTATCACTGTATCCTTTACAGTGATGTCGGTGGATGTGTAATTGGTAACATTAGTGGACAGTTGAGTAGGTACTCACCAGACTCTGGTGCTCCTGGTATTCCATAGACGCCCTCCGGCGGAAGGATGGCACGTACCCTCTCCTCCCAGGAAGTGAAGTGCACAGGTAGTGCAGGAGGGCCACTGCCAGTCTGCTGACTTTGGGCGTGTTTTCTTGCAATTAGTTTTTTGACCCTCCTTCGCACATCGTAATGCCTGTTTCTGATATCATCCATTGTGCGCAGGCAAGGTGCTTGAGCATTCACCTTGTTGACTATCCTCCCCCACATCCTATTTCTCTGGGACAGGGGGGGTCTGTTGGACTAGGTTACCAAAAAACTGTGGTTCTACTCTGACAATTTCATCTACAAGCACTTCCAACTCCTTCTCTGTGAACCTTGGCTGCTTCTTTGGGAGCATGGTGATGGTGAGGGTGAAGATGGAGGTGAGGGTGAGTGTGAAGGTGAGGGTGAGTGTGAATAAGTAAAAGAGTGTGTGTTTGCAAGTGTACTTTAGCAAAATAAAAATATGTGCAAGTTGTGTGGTGGGTGAAGTGTGAGTGTATTAGGCAGAGAGTAGTGAAACTGTGGCTATGTCTGTGTCCTATCAGCAGTTCTGTTGTTGCAAAGGATCATGGTCATCTGTTTGGCCCTTTAGATATGTAAACTGATGGGTGTGGCTACTGCTTTAAAAAAAAAAATGGGCGTTGCCAATGCTTGTTTTGACATTATTTGACATTTTCCAGTTGCCCTTTGTGACACAAACCGACACGGTTCAAAAACCGCATCGTACACATCGTCATCTGTTCGCCGGGTAAACCGAGTCTGATTCATGCCCGGAATGCTATATTTCAGCGTTTACGCACGAGTCAGTCGCTTCAGGCTTGTTTCCTGACGAATCAGTAGGTCGGATTGAACTCCGGACGAGTCGGTGGGAGTTTACATGCAATAAATTGTACTCCGTCATTCGGGCAGCTCTCAGTCGACTTGTTCGGAAAGCATTCCGGAACTGAGTCGGTAGGAATGCTTTCCTAACGGGATCATAATCAACCCCTTGGTTGTAATGTTTTGCTACTTCAGTTACAGGGAAGCATGCTTGAGTAATCAGCTTTATTTCATGGGAACATTTTGTGGAGTATTCTACAATAAATGATGATTTTTACAAGTGTCTCCTTTAATTCAAGTTGTAGTAACACCCTTCAATGGCTGCATCTATACACATTTTTAAAATGGCAGAAATCGTTGCTTGCTCAAAGTCGATAAATATTTTTAAGGATTGTAATTATTGTTTTGGGATTTTTATTTTGTTTAGTAGTTTTTGGTAGGTTGCACTTTATTTATTTGGCAATAGTGTATAGACTAAAGGGATGTCAGCTTTTTGGTATTCTCCATGGATTGTGTAGATTTTGTTGATGGTGGAGGCTATGATTTGAATGTGTTGTCCATCATCCATGTATTGTTCTGGAAAAGTTATTGTTAGTGGCATATATAACTATTTATGGTGTTAAGGTTAGGATTTCGAGGATGTTTACATCCTCAAATCTCTTTGGAGCTGGTGTTGTTTCTCTGGTTGCTTTTCCAGTACTGGCTATGAGTCTTTTTAAATTAGGAATTGTAGGGAGCAGGCCTGTAGCGTAATTCGGAACATTGTGGATTATATTTTTTAATATTGTGCCAAAAAGCCATTGTGAACTGGTACTAACTTTCCTAAGTTCTTGCAGTATGTGTCTTACTTCATTTTCTGTTATGTTAAGGGAATGATTCTGCTTTCTAACACTTTCTACAATATTCTTAATTTGTATTTGCCCTTCCATAATGTGCAGTAAAATAATATTATCAGAAGCGGTTTCTGCCTTAGGGCGCTGGGGCATTGCCCCAATAATATTTTGCCCCCCCCATCACATGCATAATTAAGCAACACTCAATAATATTGCTAATATAATTATGAAATTCCTGGGCTGGGCACCCCAGTCAGCAACTCTGAAGGAGGAGGGTGGGGGAGCGACTTGAGTCGTCATGACTGACATTGATAGGGGTGATGGGTGGCAGCGAGCGCACAGCAGAAGTGCGCATGTCGTTTTGGACAGAAAATTTCTCCAGCCAGCCCGACATGCACTCTATAGGCTTCGCTCTAGTGTTATATTCCATATAGGTACCCTATATAGGCGCAGGTAACATCGCAACCTTTCACTACATCCTTCCCTACATTGCATACATAACGGTTCTTAGGCACTGACCTTTTACCTAGATATGACACTGCACTCAGAATGTGGGTTTTTCCCTGGTTCGATTCTCATACATTATGCATGAGGCTTCTTGGAAGCACAGCAGGACTACCAGTAGGATTACCATCTCCTGCATAATATCTCTGTATAAAGTTCAGGCCCAACGTCATCCTTTTAGGCTGACACAGTAACACAGGAAGGTAGAACCCCTGGGGAGACTTATGGGTATATATACAACACATCTTGCTTAGGAAGATAGAGGAGACCGTGACTTCCCGGCTGACACACTGACCAGAGACGCTGAGGTTCCTGCATGCAGATGCTCCAGCTAGCAGTGGTCTAACATCCCTCGCGGGGTGTCCAACTCGAGACCAGAACGGGATCCCATATTCTCTAACTCTCAGGTAATGGGGTGGACTAGATCCTAGAGGGATTCTTGGCATAACACCTACATAGATGCTAGGTACATTTAGGTACATCTAGTTAGGGAGGCATCGTAGGAGTCTATTGTTTTAGGTACATGTATATATTCATGATTTCTGCAAGATGGTAGAACTATACCATCCCTTTACTTTTGTAATATTGCTAATCATATATCTCTGCTACTGTCTAATGGTTGTTGCAGCTCATATATTCAACACTAGAATAACAACTGTTCAATAAATACTTATTGAAACGCCCAGACTGTTTATTCTGTGTATCTCTCTGAGACAAACTAAGTGAGCACGAGTGACTGAGCGAAAGGTAGTATATTGTTTCCACGATCCTGAGGGATCAGGGTTGTCATGTTCTGAGGTTGCCAAGAACTATTCTCTCCCTGATAAGAGGAGATTATAGTGGCACTGTGAGCTAGCTGATACAGACAGGCTAACGTATCCGGTGGGGGTGCACGAAATCGGTCTGCCACCAAACCCACAGTTTATGTTATCGAAACGCGCAGATCCTGTATAGGTTATATAGGAACTACACGACATGGCGCCGCCAACGTTGGTTAGGTACTTCTTTAACAGTAGAATCTGAGTAGTTCAGTCGTGCTATTCTCAGAGACCCCTACTCACAAAACACCAGAGACGTCTGGAGTGGGTGGGAACAAACTCCGCCACAGCTGAGTAGGCGAGAAATCCAATTTATTGGCTGTTGGTTAATCAAGCTTGAAGGACACATTGTTCCTAAAATTGTGCATAAACACCGTATCTTGGTTTCCTTGAAAACTATTTTAGTGTTCTAAAAACAATGACTAACCATGAATTAGACCCACTTCAACAAAATCTGCCCCTCACAGACGAGGACGATGCAGACGCAATACAAATTGCACCAAACTTTAGAAATACAGTCACCCTGAAACTACTTGCGCATGGTTTATCAGCTAGGGGTGGCATAGTAGCTTTCGTGATTGAGGCACACGAATCAAACAGAACAGAGGTATTTTATTCGTGGGTTACATTCCCAGCAGCAAATGCAAGAACAAAAACATTTCACTCCTACACAGAAGGAGATGCACCAGCGGAATATTATCCGTTCGAGGATATAGAGGTTCCGCTCACGTACCAGGAACACTTATACTGGTTTAAAGGTGCCCTACCCCACATAAGAAGAAGAGTAAGGCTCGGCCCGCTCGGTAGAGAAGGGGCAACATGGCCAATATTAGCGGCCTACACACCACATCCTCACATTGACACAATGCCACCAGGAGACTTACTCATAGAATATAAAGATTTAATCAAAATCTATATGAACTTGACGCAATTCATCATGAGGACACTTACAGTCCAACCAGCAATAGTTGCAACAAATGGAACTCAAATTCAGGGTACAGCAACTAAAATTACACCACAAACATTACACGCAGTGATGGGTAAAATGCCCACAAAACGTGAACAAATACCATTCTGGGTAGCTCATAAAATAACGCAGCTAGAGGCAGTATTCCCAAATACTACCCCGTATGAAAAACACAGAATGCTAACAGTCTGCTTGCCCATGGGGATAACACCACAATTAGCGGATTGTACCACTTGGGGTACAGTCTTTGCTGCCATTTATACCAGAACTCATGGTATCCCTTCATTAGCAGTAGTACCTGATATATTGAGACAAATACAAAACGAGTACGGAGCAGAACCTGCCTTAAACTTAGGGATGAAGTTACTAGGTAACTATGCCCAGGTATCAGCCATAATACTAGCTAACATTAAGGGGGAAGCAGCTTCAGTGGCCATCCGCCAACGCCTGAGGGAGTTCAATCCTTTAGAACAGGAACACGAACTACCAAAAATAATTGAAACTGCATAAGCAGAATTAGGCAGAGACAGTTTGGGTGGGAAAGCTTTAAAATCACAACTGATGGGCAGTCCTGAAAAGGGCACTACTAAGCAGACACCTGCTTCAACAAAGAAGATGTAGGACAATAAAAAACAACAACACTTTAAAGGAAATAGATCTCAATCCTGAGGTAGATCTCCTCCACAGGAGCCCTCTGAAAAGAGGTACAACCTTAGGCATAAGGATAATATTAGGAAACCTGACAGGTATCAGGATACTGATACACATTCCTCTCGTTCCTTTCAGGGTTCATCGAAAAAGTCCGAGAAGGAAGGACGGTCAGACAGACAAGAAGAGCGTACAAAGTCCAGAGACAAGCAGCATGCTCAAGATTACACTTCTAAAAAAGAAGAGAAACCATAGCAAAAGCCACAGTTCAAAAAGAAGAAAGTTGCAGGTCTAAAGATCAGACATGCCCAGAATTCTGAGGACTCGACTACTGAACGGGGAATGGGCTCTGACGATGCTAGACAGTGCGGCAGAAGTAACAAAAGTTCGCCGGAACCTGAAGGAATTTCTGGTGACAGCGGACTTGAATGATTATATCACGGTAGAAACACCCGATACTAGGGTAAGTGTCCCACATAAAGTATATGAAATAATGCTCCAAATGGAGGGGGACAAATGTAGAACAGTGAGAGGTCTCTTTTGGGAGAACCTGATGTTTGGCTATGATATTTTATTAGCTGAACAAGATTGGCCGCCAGCATTCGTCATGGATTGCCCTAAAGGAGAAACGGTAATATTACCAGCATTCTCAGACCATATTCCCAGGCATTTACAACACACTTATGCGCAGGAGTGGGCGGTAACCTAGGCTCCGGCATTATATAAAAACCATGTTGGATGGGATGAGGATTCAACCCACCACATAATTCCTTTAAAAATACTCCGACTGCACAGAGGCAGTATCCAATAAAGCAAGAAGCTAAAAATCAGGTCAGGGTGATCTTGGATCAACTTGAATACCAAGGGGTGATTGAAACTTGCACCTCACCAATGAACAATCCTTTGTTTCCTGTCATGAAACCTGATAATTCATATTGTGTTGTTTTAGATTACAGACATTTAAACACTTGCACTAAGACATTTGCAGTCCAAAATGCACACAGTGCCGCATTAATGAATAACATTGTGCGGAAAAAATACAAAACAACACTTGATATCTCAAATGGATTTTTCTGCCAAAATATAGCGCCTGAAAGCAGGTATCTAACAGCCTTCTCAGCGCTAGGGACCCAGCGTCAATTTTGTCGACTCCCCCAGGGATATAAGAACAGCCCGGGGTTGTTTTCGGCCAGGGTAACTGAGTTACTTCAAAATTTAGACGAAGAGGCATTGTCCTATGTGGATGATATTTATCTAACGGACGATGACCTAGAGGAACACTTGAACAGAGTGAATACCATCATTTTGGGATTTGCATCTGAGGGCCACAAATTCAACTTTAAAAAATCAAAAATTGCTCACCTCAGTGTTCTGTTTTTAGGATCTGAGCTTTCAAGTGAAGGGAAAAGCCTGGCAGCCAATTTTTTTGAAAAAAGTGCGCTGCTCCAACCTCCTAAATCATTAAAAAATTTACAATCAATACTGGGATTCCTAAATTTTGGTCGAACTTACATTTTGGATTACGCAGAAAGAGTAAAACCTTTCTACGATTTAATAAAACATGATTTTTCAGTAAAACAATGGACACAGGAACATACAGATACACTTCGTTCCTTACAAGCTGCTATGATAGCTTCCAAACACTTACAGACACGCGTAAACGTACGCAACCTGGTGATCCGTATAGTTGCGGGTCCATCTGGGTACACCTATTTAACATATAATGAAGGTGAGACAGTACCAATTGCATACAAAACACATTTGTACACGAATGCTGAAATGCGCTTCGCATCTACAGAAAAGATTCTGACAGCAGTACAGACTGCTGTAGTGAGAGAAAGAGCACTGGCTCAGGGGAAACGAATAATAGTAGTAACTCTGGTTCCAGCCCTAAAGGCTGTGACAAAGGCAAGCATTCCTAACTCTAAAGCTTTACATCCGAGATGGATACAATGGGCTAATTCTCTCACTGCAACAGATGTAGAATACAGGTACGACCCAAATTTAAAGACACAAGCATTCCTGCAATACGAACAAGAATATCCTCTACCAAACGAAATAATGCCTCTAGATCAGTATGAATATATAATTTACACTGATGGATCTGCTCAACCGGCCATAGGAAGTTAGCATCAATGCATGTGCAATTGTTAAAGGTCGCATGCGGGATGGAAAGTTCCACCCGAGTTGCACAAAGACGCAGTACCTAGGAGACTGCACGGCACAGCTGTCAGAGTTAAAAGCGCTGGTACTGGCACTAGTAAATACGGATCGAGAATTCACCACACTAATTGTGTGCGATTCCTTTTACTGTGTGCAGTCTTACAATGAATATTTGCAGTACTGGGTTCAAAATGGGTTCAAAGATGCAAAAGGTGGCACAATTAAGCATAAAATGCTATGGGAACAGGTAGTGGAGTTGAAAACCGAACAACCAACGGCTCACATGATACATACACTGAGTCATCAGCGTGATGGCATTCACGTTGAAGGGAATTCATTGGCTGACAAAGCCGCAAAGGGGGCTGTACGCACGGCTTCCGTAGCTGCAATCACTCGTTCTAAAACGAGAATAGACGGTGAGATTATGGTAGCTATTAATGCAACCCGCAAAAACAGCGGAGCAGTACCAAAAAGGTTTCCACTCACGTGCTCCTACAAGTTAGATGCCAATAACATTCCATTTGCTAAGATTCCTGGAGTGGGGGATAGAGTAATTCCAAACATGGATCGTAGGTTAGGTTTAATTCTAGCAGCACACGAAGGGATAGGTTCTGCACATGTGATCCAGCGGAAGCCCCTCCCAGGGTTATATTATTTCACAACAATGGGCCCATATACATGTTCATCCCCACTCCCTGGGCGCTCCGCTGGGGGGGTCAAGTTTTATAATTCACTTAAGTTCTGATTAGTTATGTCCCTGTAACCACAAACCAGGTTAAATTGACATTTTCAATGCCTAACTAATCTTCACAAATCAACACTCTTCTTCTGGTCGATGGACCATTAGTTGAGTTAGTTGATGGTGATATTAACAGCTTCTTAACTAATGCACAGCTCTTAGTGAAATGACCACAGACTCTGAGTAAGATTTATAAGCTTTATCTAATTTTCAGTCATAAAATTGAACGCTCATGTATTACAGATTCACAGTACAAATCCCATCATTCTTCAATGGGAGAGAGAGATTTCATTTAGCAAAATACATTCAATTACACAACCTCATTCAAGAAAGATCAAATGCATAAGAGTGGATAGATGTAGAGACAAAAGGCACATATCAACGTACATTTGCAAAGAAATATGCAAATCTGAAATAGAATGTCATTTACCTAATAAGAGAAAAACCGGAAAACCAACCCCCTGGCCAAAGGACTGGTGGAGGTCCCCTGACTTAGAATCAGGAGACAAAGATTAAAGGACAGGATCAGGACAGGACCAATACTTACTAGACTCTTCTGCAACCCGACGCACCAGGGCGATTCCCTCTCTCACACTCTCTCCCTCCTCGATATTCTTCCGCAAACCTTCGAATCTAATCAGGCTGTCGTTTGGATCTGAATCTACCCAGTCTGCTCTCGCCTCTCTCTCTCTAGGATGCTCTCTCCCGATGCAGCATACCCGTCTCTCTCTCAGCGTCGATGAGCGATCGATCAATCTCAATAACTAACTCCTGACTTAACTCAACTTACTCTAGTTATAGTCTTTATTTCTACATGTCCCACCCTCAAGAGTTGCAAATTTTACTAAAATACGAAATATTATTGGACGGGGGTAGGGGAGTCTCCATCACATCATGCCGACATATTCATTTTTACCAAGACCTTTATTGTTAGCTAGCCCTTCCCCTTTAGCTCATTCATATTGTCCTCTTCCCATGCATATATTGTTGCCATTCACAATAATTTATTCAATACAGACTACATAGACGAATGATACATGTCCTCTTTTTCTCATGTCTTCTGTCCTTGATTCTTGGCAGTCATTCAGCTCTTTCGGTCACCGGGTCACATCATGGACTCTCTGAGCATGCGCAATTTTTAGTCTTCCATCGCCATTTTCTTTTTCTGTCAAGCTCTTAGCAGGCCCGAATACACACTATTAATAAAGGAATCATAAACAGATGTTATTTTCTTATTCATATAATTCTCACTGTTCACCACCCACTTCTACTCTATCCCATGTTGTTATTATCTCTTTTAGGCAAAACCGTTGACAACAGCAGCCTTCTTTAAATTCAAGCAAGCAGATGCCAGGCACGCGGTACCTCAAGACCACGTTTTAGTTTTTCTTGCGCATGCATGAGGTTTTCTCTCTCAAAGCGAGTTAGTCACGTTATCTCTACGTAGTTCAGTTTCGCACATGCGCAAAGGGTTTTTGCAAATTAAAGCGGGTTTTAGTCGCGTTGCTTTTTACTCTCCATTAGTTTAAGCATGCGTAAGCTTCTCTCCCCTTGTGTCGGTGTATATTAGTTTCATCTTATCTACAATTTTAACGCTTAATAAAAGTTAATGGAGGATTTCTTCAAGCAAGTTTCATTTTCTCGAATCCTTGCTCCATCACATGCAGGAGTTACGGCAACTGTTTCTTTGTTGAAACAACGCTATTGGTGGCCTGGATTAACAAACAAGACTAAAGACTATGGGCCATATGTAGGTGGGCTAATACCGGTCGGTAACGGCCGAAAATCGGTAAATTTCCCGTTACCGACCGGTATTTAGCCCTTTGCGATGTAGGAGGCCGGATTCAAGGAGTCGGTAATTTACCGATTCGTTATTTCAAGGAATTGGTAAATTACCGATTCCTTAAATCCTATGTAGGGAGCACTCAAGTGAGTGCATTTTTAGTTTAAGGATTCGTTATTTACCACCAACTACAAGTTGGTGGTAAATACCGAATACCTTTTAAAAAGCAATTTTGTGCTTTTTTAAAAGTGCCATGTGGCAGACATACATGCCCTTAGGGCATGTATGTGCGTCACATGTGCACACATGCACGATTCAGGGGTGCAACAGGGTATCAATTTGACACCCTGCCACCCTTGAATATGCTCCCCTATTACCGATTCGGTATTTACCGAATCGGTACTAGTGAATGGCTTCCCATTCATTCCTATGGGCCTCCAGGCCCATAGGAATGAATGGGAAGGTATTCCTTATTACCGATTCGGTAAATACCGAATAGGTAATAACGAATATTACCGAATTGGTAACATTTACCGAATGTTTACCTACATTCTATTTACCGATTCTTAAATACCGAATCGGTAAAATTCGGTATTTAGGAATCGGTAAATAGAAATTACCTACATATGGCCCTTAGTCTTAAAATGCGACATCTGCCAGCAGATGAAAGGTTCCACCGTAACACGTCCAGCACAGACACCATTATTAATATCTGAAAAACCACTAGCGTGTGTTTACTTGGACCACTGCGGCCCCTTACAAAGAAATGGGACTTACAAGTATATCATGGTTGCAGTGGATTCCTGCTCGAGATTCATATGGGTGTGGCCCCAATGCTGGGCTGACGCTCAAACTATTATAAAAGATTTGAGAGTCTTTATAGGGACATACGCAATTGGCACATTACATTCTGACCAGGGACCTGCGTTTAGCTCTGGGCTTACAAGGAGGCCATGCGAGGATTGGGTGTAGCATTGCGGTACTCATCTCCGTACCATCCCGAGGGAAATTCGGTAGTGGAGAGAAAAAAACGAGACTTAAAGCAATCTTTAACAGCTAGAGTATTAGGCACGGGTGAAAGTTGGGTAAAACATCTGTTTGGAGTCCAGCGTGCTCTTAACAATATGCCAAGAAGTTCTCTAGGGGGGGTCACTCCATATGAGGTCCTATTTGGGACAAGAATGTGGGTACCTGATCTTGATTGTGAAGGCGCAGTGGCGGATGAAAAACCTTTTGACCTCCATGATCGTTTGGCTGTTTTACAGGATCTAAATGAATCCAGGACACAACAAAGTAATGTCCATCTGAAGCAGACTGTCACTGGGGAAGTCAAATCCGTCACAGCAAGACCTGTCTGGATCCCAAAAGTCGGGGATCTGGTCAGAGAGAAAATAGCGGACAAAAAAGAATTTGGGCCATCATACAGAAAGCCTGTACCGGTCCTTGCAATTGAAGGAACAAGAACTGTATTTCTACCGCCTCGTGCCGGAAAAAAGGAGAAAAGATTTGTCTCAATTGACCTAATCAAACCACACTATGTGGCCGATACTAAGCAGGAGGCCACGTGGACTCCAATGTAGCAGACGCCCTCCTCTCGCTACAATCCAAGAAGTCCAAACGGAAAGACTCATCACGTTCGAAGAACCTCCTGCACGGAATGAAGGACTATGCAACAATGCTATGGAACTCGTTCCTCTTGAACCTGAAGTTCAAATTCAAAATCAAACTCAAAATCAAAAACAATCGCTAATCGACCAAATACAGATGTCTACATCAACATGACTCGACAAGAGCAAACTACAATTTCTACAAATCCTGATGCAATACCGACAATTGATCGAACTGCTTCTGGCTACTTCATAAACTTTGATACGTTTTCTTTGGATCCAAGTGAACCTGAAACAACGCCAGCCCAAAAATCACGCAAACAGCAAGTTACAGACTTTATGCACTTTCTTAAAAAGACTTACCTGGTGGCAACCTGGGTAGAATTATGGATAATCACCGGGATACTTTTCTTTCTTTTCTGGGTAGGCTTGGTAATAGTTTTTAGTATGCTTATTAATGGGAAATACATTCAACAAAGCTCTGCAGCCCAAAAGGTGTACTTACTTTTAAAACCACACCAATGATCTCATCGAGAACAAAGAGACTTGTCAGCAGTGAACATTACAGCAGTTCCTATACCTGATGGTATAGTGTGGGACAAGGTTGATTTCGATATATTTGGTCCGACTGAAATTTTAAGAATTCCACATTTATTTAAAATATCATTGAGTGATATCATTACCTCCAGTACATTTTCCGATAATTGGGATTTTCAAACTGTTAATAACATGTTATCTGATTTGGAAAAATCTGCTGCATTTTCCAGTAGTGAAACATTGGAAGACACATAAGATTTCAAGAGTATGCATTGTTATCAACACTATGGTCATCACTTTTTGCATAAATCTGCTAATCCTAGAAATGTGTTCACATTTCACCAGAGGGAACATTGTCCAACACCGCCGAAAGACAGTTCAAAAACATTTACACAGCAATTTCCATATTTTTCAGGGTTTAATATGTCTGACCCAGCCTCATATTAATATAAGGTTGCACCAACATCAGCAAAGAAAGATATGTTAACTAACACCAAACAGATTTATTCTGCTTCTTTTATTGCCCAGTTAGACTTAAAATCAGTCTGGGGTACTAGAAAATGGCAAGCTCAGGGAACAGAAGCTTTGTTTAGAGCATGCCTCAACCCTCAACAAATCATGTTTTTGAATGAGACAGTGCAACAGACGTCTTGCCTTGGACTAGCCAAGAACAAAGACTTGAACACACCTCGGGTGCCAACTCCATCACACACCGAGGGAAACGAAACATCACAAAAAGAGATTACAGTAGATGAGATCATACAATACAACAGATCAGACCGCGATTGGAATAAATGCTTGATTTGGCCCACAGACACTAATAGTTGTCAGGCAAGATTCATGGGTAAAACCGAAGGGTTTAGTATCCATAGGCCAGATCCATGTTATGTACAAAGACAACATCCGGGGGTAGTGACATCCTACAGTGTTGGGAAGTTGTGCCTTGATTGGCTAAAAACCTCAAAACTCACACAGGTGAAACAACACTTATCCTTACTGTCACATGATGTGGATCTTAGGGATTTTTTAATGGGTCCCAGGAAGCCACGTCAGAAACGTTTCTATTATGCTGTCTACAATAAAATTTGGAAAATATCCCAAAAGAGGCCGCAGAGAGGTTACGGGAAATAGACCGTATAAATCTAGAAAAATATCTAGCAGTGGTAGACAATGGGTTAACCACATTGACCTCCAGGATATATTCCTTAGGCAACATTGTATCTTCTGCGATAGACATACTAGAACAAGATTTGGCCATATTACAACACGGGCAATCACAGTTACGTTCTATTATGTTGTTAAGCTGGACGCTGCAATCTTTGCGTGCAGGCTATGTGCCTTGGCGTTTTATCAACAGCACGTCTCTGTTTTCTGAATACAATCTAACAGATAAACAGATAGAAATGGCACAAAGGGGAGCAAAATATACAATGCTGCGTACCATTTACAGTGGCAGAATCACCGTCCACGGAATGGCTAATCCATGGCCACATAACTCTACCGGTCACTACCTTTCAGTTTCAGTATTGCCTTGAACAAAAGCAAGTAGGCAGATATGACGAAATGGGTAAGGAATACATCAAGGAATCATGGGTATTACCATACAGATTTCGATGCCGGAGTGGGGATCGAGAAGTGTTTCTAAGCGGTACAAACTGCGAGAATGCTTTAAGTGGATCACTCATATGCCAGGATATAATGTTGCACGGAGCTTGTAATGGTTCTGTAGCAAACCTGTCCTGTCATTTGAAGGGTGCCCCAGCTGCAGTGATTACTCCAGCATTCAGGCTACTTTCAAATGGGAGTTACTTGATGCTGAACGGTCAAGGCTGCTGTGGCATGCTCACGGGCATCGCATATCTGGTAACCGTGAGCTCCAGGGTTACTTGTTGTATGCAAGTATTGTTTCCACCGACACATACAGTCAGGGAGGCGCCATTATGGCCTTCACTGAATGTTTCCTTAATACGGTTTGATACTCTAAGCAGAATGAAAGCCCTGCTTCTACAGAAATCTGTGCCCTTAACCTCCGCTCGAGAGACTTTTGATCTCCAGATCGCAAGGTCTTCGGCAGAGATACAGGTGCTCATTCATACAAACTGCCCTTTCCATTTAGCAGAAATGGTAAATCGTATCTTTAACATGTCTCATACGACAGGCATTGTCCACCTATTTAAGACCATAGGTTCTGGACTTCTGAGCACCTTTCAGACGGTACTTGGAGTTATACCAAACTTCATACTCTCCGTATTCGGAAGCATCTTTGGAGGACTTCCGCTGATCCTGTTTCTAATAGCAGGCATACTGATTGTTTTCTATTTGCTACTCAATGGACGTCCCAGTCACCAAGGCGATGGAAAGAACACTCCTGGAGCGGAAATACTGTGACCATATGGTACAACTTCTAGGCACTCCTCGCCTAAGAGAACTAAGTGAATCTTGGTTCTTGTCATTTCAACAGGTCTGGATAGACTGCATCTTACCTGTCCTCCGATGCCTGTTTTGTGGAGAAGAATGCATGTTAGACCTTTGTTTGACACTACCATCATGTGCGCCACCGAACGTGAATGCTTTACTGGACCCGATAACGGCCCATGTTCTGCAGTGTCCTCAGCGTATTCCAATGTTGATGGCGGCATTCCTTGAGCCACCATGGGTAGTAACTGCACCTGTTGGTCTGAACACCTGCTCCTCCTCTGACACCCAGGCTTTGGACGGCGCACAGGCTGCCCCAGCACCGGCTGTGGACAGCGTGGAACATCTGTGCTCAATTGATGTGCTCTGCGAGGTGCTACAGGGGCCGTCTACTGCGGAAGCCAGCAACGAAAATGTTGCGTCTACAAGCCAGGACACACAACCATTTGAACTCATTTGGCTCGTCGTGTGCTGGGAAAAATTCGCCCTTTTCTAAACAAGCTCAAACTTGGAACTTTCAAACTAAATTGACTTTCCTTTCATTTTTTGGGCATACATGGCTTTTTTAATGCTTGTAGTAGTCCGAACTATAAATCACGGACACTTTTAGAGCTAGAAACATTTCCTTTTACATTTTTTAAAGTTTTTAGAATTATTTAGAATTTTTTTAACATTTTAGCTAAAGAAATGTTTTATAAATTTTGTGCGTACCACTATCTAGTCATGTTAGTAGTACAGTAATAGGTTACATATGTCATCCATTCGGAAGAGGAGTGGGTGTTATATTCCATATAGGTACCCTATATAGGTGCAGGTAACATCACAACCTTTCACCTACATCCTTCCCTACATTGCATACATAACGGTTCTTAGGCACTGACCTTTTATCTAGATATGACACTGCACTCACAACGCGGGTTTTTCCCTGGTTCGATTCTCATACATTTTGCATGAGGCTTCTTGGAAGCACAGCAGGACTAACAGTAGGATTACCATCTCCTGTATAATATCTCTGTATAAAGTTCAGGCCCAATGTCATCCTTTAGGCCTACACAGTAACACAGTAAGGTAGGACCCCTGGGGAGACCTATGGGTATATATACAACACATCTTGCTTAGGAAGATAGAGGAGACCATGACTTCCCGGCTGACACACTGACCAGAGACGCTGAGGTTCCTGCATGCAGATGCTCCAGCTAGCCGTGGTCTAACATCCCTCGCGGGGTGTTCAACTCGAGACCAGGACGGGATCCCATATTCTCTAACTCTCAGGTAATGGGGTGGACTAGATCCTAGAGGGATTCTTGGCATAACACCTACATAGATGCTAGGTACATTTAGGTACATCTAGAAAGGAAGGCTCTTGGCACATACATGCCAACTGTTGTGTGTGTATCGCTATTGGTGCACCATAAGCCTAAGGCCTAGCCCCAAATGCAGCGTGAAAGCCACATCACATTTCCAGAATGCAAGCAGTAGTCAGACTAACATTAGGGATGAAAGCTCCTTTGTCTCAATACATAAGGCGGAAGGACATCTGCACCGCCGACCTTGGTCTTGCATGCGGCAGGCACCCCCTGAGAGAGATACCATAGCAGATGATGACGACTCCCACACTACACACAGCGCTAATGAAAGACCAACATATCCACACCCCACACACAGAAGTCCTTGCTCGAGGTACCCTTGCATGGAATGCCCTTGACACTTACGTACACAACAACCCATACGTCCAAACGTTGCACACACATACGACTCATTGCTCCGAGCTGTGGCCTATCATCCACATAACTGCCGCAGGTCAGAAGAGTGTCGGTTCTACGAGAGCCACCAACGCAATGGCAGAACATCCCGGGCACATACACAACCCCTGTCATGTGGAACTGTACTGTGCACGTATGCTGCATTTGTTGGGGGCACTGCCACTGGCAGTGTTGCGCATCAGTTACCATCTGAGCTTTCGTCTTGCGTACGTCAGCTGCGTCCAGCCCTGGTTCCACTGTCGATCATGCATATTCGAGTGGCCCATGGATGTCTGCCTATCCAACACAACGGTAGCTGAACTGGATTATGACTTGTGTGTGCGCCCCCTGTTGGCCCACAACCAGGAGTGTAACCGTGATACCCGTTCATGGGATGCCTTGATATTTGGCGTATGTGCTGGCAGTTGGGCATGGGAAATTGCACAAGTCCTCGTGTGCAGTGACCACATCGAAGCGCTCCCCTATTGGGCTGTGTTGCGGATTGGTGAAACGGCGTGGACGGAGCACATCTGTCCGGACCAGTTAATGGATTGGCTCGCCCTCGTGTTCGTTGAAGTCGACAACGACATACTCTTGGAACTGATTGCCCAGGAAGCTGCACTCGCATTCATGGACGAGTAACTACGTTCCTGCAGCCACAACTGCTTGTAACCCAGAGCACAGGTCCCAACACCTTGTTGCATCTTGGAGAAATGGTCACATAACCCACCACAACAGTGGACATGGCTGCATTCGCCTGGACTCAGAATGCATGTGCGTGCACCTATGCGTGTTGACACACACCTGTGCAAGGTGAGGCAGTCCCATGGGCGGAGCTGCACAGCGTCGCTTGGCAAGGTTCCTAAATATGACATACTGCTGGAGGGAGAGTACACACATGGCAATGTAGTACTACGTGTGACCTTGTTGGACCCTTTCACCTGCTCACTGTCAGCAGAGCAGACAGTCTGCGCAGTCCGGTGGTACAGCACTATGCAGATCCCATGGGCTGTGAGTCGTGTCCCCTGACACGGGGCAATGAGCATACGCCAAACATCACATGACTCGTCCAGCAAGGCAAGGTGGGCTGAGACCGTTGCCATCCGAAATGATTGGTGTTCATTTTTGCCTCCCCATTTCTTGCACCTCTACATGTTCCCATGATGTCTGTTAGTGTCTGAAGCATTGGTCTGTATGGTGTGGCCCTTGTCTTGCGCGTACTGACACGCACATGCTAATAAAGTCTACGCCACTTAACTAGTGTTCAACTGTGATGAGTGTTGATCAGAATGACAAATCGTGTGCCTCAATGAGCATTGTCCGTACACAGGGAGGAACTGACTGACGCATTTCACTTAGGGGTGAGTCCCTATTGCCAGCTCAAACTCTGTGAGCCAGACATTGTGGTTGGGATAGTTGCTGGTAGACCTGTGGTCTTACATGTCTTCAGCAATGTGAGTATGGTGTCCAACTTCTTGCCATGTGGATCAATGTGATCCATCAAAACAGGCTGTGTCCACACAGTTGAGTGTGAGTAGGTATGCGAAGAGATGTTCTGTTGTCACATGTGATGGGGGACACTACTTTAGCCCTGCTACCGAATTAGACATTTTTACACACAGCCCCATTTAATACATGGACGTGGGGCTACGTTGGGGGGTTGCGAGATTGTTGTTCATGAGCAATGAGGCCACAGCTAGTTCACACCTTCACAGTCATCTAATTGGCCATGTGGGTCAGGGTCAAACATGCACATTGATGTCATTTCCCAGGGTGTACCTTTTTGTGCAATCAATGTCCCTACATTCATCCATACTTATATATTTGATTGAACATAGACATGACACATCTGTGTGATTTGGAATGTTTTATTCACATTCTGTGGAGTGTCGGAGCTGGAGCAGTACATGGCCATGCAAACCCCACATTACATGGTTGCCCAGTGGAGGGCCAACCAGAGAGAGGGAATGACAATTTGATCGGAAGAGGAAGAGTTCAGTCCGCAGCCTGATTGCTGTGTCATTGGTAACCAAGCAGATATGGCAGTCCATGTCGGGGTCCAGGTGAATGTCGCAGAGTGTTTTGGGGGACAGTGGAAGGTGTTGTTCCCGGGCATGATGCAGAGGGATGAACCAAACAGGAACAGGCCATATGGCGGGGATGAATGCTACAACCTCCTTTCTCACACAGAGTCATTGCCATCCACATCTTAGTCCTCTGATATGTCTTCTGTGTCAGGTGTGTCAGGTGTGTGTGGTGGTGTTATGGCTGCATCACTGTGTGCCACTGACACATCAGGTGGCCGAGGTGGTATGGCTGCATCACTGTGTGCCACTGACACATCAGGTGGCGGAGGTGGTATGGCTGCATCACTGTGTGCCACTGGCACATCAGGTGGCGGAGGTGGTATGGCTGCATCACAGTGTGCCACTGACACATCAGGGGGTGGAGATGTGTGTGTCGAAGTTCCTGCAGCAGTCATCTGGGACAGGCTCTGTGGCAGCAATGGCAAGATGAGGTTCTGCAGGGCATGGAAGATCCCAGCTACATCTCGCTGTTGTACAGCCGTGGCAGCCATCCTTCCAGCCTGCATCCGCTCCATTGTCCTCCGCATCTGTGCCAACTCTGTGCTGTTATCGCTGGAGCCTGTCTGACTAGACAGTTCTTGTATCCGAGTAATGGCTCCAGCGAGGTCAGCCAAAGATTGTTGTAGAGCATGGAACGGACTGTGGGTGTCCGTTAGGAACTGTAAGTGGTCCCTGATGGGACTCATACACCCACGTATGGCATCAAGTTTGGCTGCCATGAGGTCAAAACCCACCGCACCTGTTCAGCCAGCCCCCTCTGGCAGTCTGACACATGGCGTTGGAATGCCATGTGTCTTTCCGTGAGGTGCTGGGAGCCAGCCGTGGTGGTGGGTGCTTCCTGCTGTGTGGGCTGTGCAGGGGGTGGGGTCACCTCGATGCAGCTGGGCTGCCCTGCTCCTGGAGGTGGGGTGCGGAGGCTGTCCACGAGCCGTTGGAGGGTGTCGGAGCTGATGGCCAGGGGGTCCTCCTCATCATCACTGAAGGGATGTCTGGTCTGCTCTGCAGGAGGTGTTGATTGTCCCTCTGCAATGTAAAGGGGAGTTGCAGGTTAACAGTGTGTTCCATGTATGTTGACGCATTGTACATGTTTACATACAGACTGCATGACAATGTACATTGTGACTGTTTTGGATGAGCTGGCTATTTGATGGGAGACAGTGGACATTTCGACTACATGATGGATGTGAGGTTGTACTCGTACATGATCATCTCACAGTTTCCTGCTATGCCAGATGTGATTGGCCAGTTTCTACGCACAAGCGGCACCAGTTGTGTCCTCTGTTCTGTAGTGAAAGTGTTGCACTTTGTACCACATTGTCATCAATGTTGATGTGCTGTGATTGCTATGTGTGTGTGCTGCATTGTGGGAGAGTCGCCCCTGCAGCTCTGATTTAGCGGCCCCTTATCCCTTTGAGGCGGTGTGCCTTTGACTTGTGTGCTTTTAAGGTGCTGAGATGTTGGTGACTTGGGTCATTTGTGCTCTTGGACGGTTTTTGTACTCTTGTGCATTGTTTGTCTGCAGATGTGTTGTTGACGTCAGTGGTTGTATGTGCACATGGATGTGTCAGAGTGTGACCTACTCCTTTGAGGATGTGATCCACACTGGGCCACCTCAGTATCGTGTCGTGCACCATGCCATGTATTTTGACTGCAGCCATGCTATTGGTCATGCAGTGTCACTTGCATTGTCGGTGTGGCTCACAGAGCCGCTGCTTTGCTGGATTCAGCACATGTGCATGGGTAGGTTGTGAGATTGGTGATAGGGAGGGGGGCCCCTTTGTGCACATAGTGGACGGGGGCCTACTTGGTGTTTCTATGTGTGCTGCAGTGTGTCAAGGGTATCAGGGACATGTTCCACAATCATTGTGGGTGTGCAGTGTGCTACACATAATTGTGCATCTGTGCCATTGTGCCCATCTCCCCCCGTCCCCCAGTCCCTGGTCGTTACTCACCCTGTTGCTGTTGGGTCAGGTCATATCGAGCTGTGTCCGGACCCCCAACTCCTTGCACCGTCTCCACACTGATGACTGTGGCCACCATTTCCTCCAGCTCATCCAGCTCCTCCTGTGGCGCAGGACTCCCACCTCCAGTCGCCGTTGCTGCCTTCCGGTTGGCAGCGAGTTTCTGCTTGGTTTGGCTATTCACATCATGCCAGCGCCTCTTGACCTCCTCCATTGACCTCCTCAACACTCCGACTGCATTCACGTTGTTCACGATCGACTGCCATATTTCCGTTTGTGTTGCCAATGACACAGTGGAGGTGACGAACAGTTGTTGGTAGTGTTCTATCACCTCCTTGACGATGATCCTGTTTTCCTGCGGACTGAACCCCGTCTTCCTCTTCCTCTTCTCCTTGCCCTTCCCCGACCCCGAGGTTCCTTGCTGGTCGTCTGTGGGGCTTGTGGGGTTCGCGTTGTCCTCTGCACTCGGTCCGGGTGCATCCATGGTGCTACGCAATTTATTTATTTTTTCTGCTTTTATAGTGCATTTTCCCGCAGGACGCGTGGGAATTGCAGGCCTGTCGCTGGTTATCGCTGATTTTTGTATCGCGATTTGGGGCATTGCAACTTTTTTCACGTTCGTGTTTCGCATTTTTTCGGCGTCACGTTAATTTTAATGCGGTCATTTGGCACGTTATCGTGAGACTATCGCATGGTGCCGCCGGGTTGAGAATACAACGTTAACACAGTGTTATTTTCCCGCGATGGACTGCGATGTACCAAGTTGCGTTAAGCTAATTTTGCGATAATTATCACACGTTCTTGAGAATATCCCCCTATATTGTCCAACAGTTAAAAAACACAGACTTTGTGGCTATTCAGGCTGATGAAACCACTGATGTGGCCACTAAAACACAGTCCATATTAATCTTTCGCTAACTTGACAATGACAGTAAAGTTGTGGAGAGGTTCTTTGGCTTCTCGCATTTAAGAGACTCCAGTGCAGAAACTATTACTTCAGCTATACTACGTGAACTGAAATTGATTTTTCCAGAGCAGCCTCAAAAACAAAAACTTATTGCACAAAGCTATGATGGTGCTTCAGTAATGAGTGGAATCTTTGGTGGAGTACAAAAAAGAATTAGAGATGTGTACCCTAATGCCCATTATGTGCACTGTTAAGCCCACCAACTTAATCTTATTATGCAACAAGCAGTAGCAAAGATCTCTGAGGCACAATTTTCTTTTTGGATATAGGAGGCATGGCAGAATTCTTCTCACGTTCCCCCAAAAGAACAGAAGCACTTCAGGAAATTCTGGCCAAAAGGCTTCCAAAGGGATCCCCAACTTGTTGGAACTTTCACATACATACAATCAACCTAATATTCCAAGATAGGGTTGATCTTGAGAAATGTTTTGACACCATAGAAGCCGATGCTGACTTTGAATCAAACAGTCGGAATGAAGCCCGCGGCTTTGCTAGAACACGGCAAGACAGAGAGTTTCAGTTCTTTCTGTATTTGTTTCATGGAATAATGCCTCATGTCGACATATTATACAACCAGTTACAAAAATGAGAAATAGATACTGTCTTTGTGCAAAGAGCTACTAGTCTGTTTCTCACTAGCATGCTCAAAGTCAGAGATGGGATTGACAATTTAGACAGCAGACTGCCAATTGATTCTAGTTTCTCAAACCCCACGAAAAACATCAGGAGTCTGGTCCGAATTGCAAAGGAGATATGTGACATTATGATTGTGCATGCACAGGAACGTTTTTCTTTTACTAAGCATTTGGTGAGTGCCACATTACTACAAAGTGATCAGTTTGCAAAATATGATACTTCCTTCCCTGAGCAAGCAATGAATGAGGCTGTGGAAGCTTATCCTATGCTCAACAAAGAGGATCTGAGAACTGAGTTGACGGTACAGTACTCAATGCACGTGTATCGGAAGGTAACTGGTGCCATTTCTTTGTTCGCTTTAATTCAGAAACTTAATATGGAATAGTCACTTACAGAGACAGTGGCTTTACTAAAAATAGTCAGTCGGAACAATGTTTTTCCACTTTATGTTTTTCCACTTTAAACAGAATCAAGACATTCCTGAGGAACACCATGTCTGAGGAAAGACTTGGGGGCATATTAGCAAGACCGGCGATAGAATTATCGCGGTTTTAGCGGCAGTTTCCTGCCGCTAAAACGGCGATAATGGGCTTGCTAATATGCGTTATAGAATTCCAATAGAAGCCCAGGTTAGATGTCCTGCACATCTAACCTGGGCTTCTATTGGAATTCTATAACGCATATTAGCAAGGCCATTATCGCCGTTTTAGCGGCAGTTTCCTGCCGCTAAAACGGCGATAATTTTATCGCCGGTCTTGCTAATATCCCCCTGAATGCTTTAGCAATGCTCTCTATAGAGAGAGACCTTATTAAAAGAATCCCAAGCTTTAATGTGCAAGTCATTGAGAAGTTTGCAGCTATTAAAGACAGATGTGCTGATTTTGTCTACAAAAAGTTAACAATATGTTAATCCTAACATTTCTTGAATGCTGCCAGTTTGTTTTTTTGACCTGCTCAGTTGTTCCTCATCTGCTGTACAGATATTGGAGACTCTGAAATCACTGGTCGATGCCTGACTTCAATCTGTCAAATGTTTACTTTACGGTTGTCTACGCCCAAAGAGACGTACAATGCCTTGTATGGTGCTCTACTACCTTTTAATGTTTATTCCTTGCAGTCTCACTGTGTCCAGTCCAACAAATCAGAATAGCTTGTAATTCCTCAGTACATTTAATTTCTAAAGGTATATCTTTAAATAAACAAAATCTGTGAGGTACTCAGCATTGTTATCTCGAAGTCTATTATGAAGTTCTGTGGTTATACTGAATAAGCAGCTACCTAATTATTATAGGAAATCTCTTTATTGATTTCATAACTACAATTTCACTATTGCTTTATTAACCTTCTTGCTTTCTCAAATTTGCTTGAAAATGCACCATTTGCCAACTCTTTTTTCAAAATTTTCTCGGTGGGAGAACTCCCCCAAACTCCCCTTATGTCAGTCAGACTTGCTCGCTTGCCGCAGTGCACTCAGCCGCAATTTTTACACCCCATCACTTTCAAATATCACCAGCCACCCCTGAATATTATGTGCATTTCCAGTGCATTCATTCACTGCTTTCACTTTCTTTGCTGTTGGAGCAGCATAATCTAGGCTCTACCCTATTTATGGCATGAAGATACATTTATATACACATATACAACATTTATATTCGATGTGTGGTTTAACTTCATTAACGTGTGTGTTACATTTAAATGAATCAATAGAGTATATTCATTGCAACACTAAGCTACAGATATATGAGTGTATTAAGTTGATCGATTAACTATTGTAACCATTTTATGCACATTCACATTTAACATTGATTATTGATATTACTTTGTGTGTATACTTCATATTGTAATCCTCGTCCATTTTGGCTTTGAAAGGTTTAACTTGACATAAGGCGACTGAAAATGCTTTCTTTAATTTGCCAGTGTGTTAACCTTTCCTTTTTGAAGTGTGTTATTACACTTCTCATTAGCTAGTGAACGACTTTTTACTTGTTTTAGATGAGTGATTGAGAGGCTTGCAGGGAGGAAGTTGTCAACGAACTCTGAGAAAATAATGGTCAAAAGAGGCCTTCTGTTTAGCACATACCAGGATGGTGAGATGCTCAAGCTGACGGCTGAAATACCAGTTTCTATGAGAAGGGAAGTTAGGGAAAATGTTGACTCCCCTCATGTTCAGCAGTTTCATTGGTTCCTGGTGGTGAGAAAGAGATATAAATATTTTTGAAGCTACTGTAATATTTAATTAGTATTTCCATTGCTAGTTAGGCAGACTTTCCATTGACTCTGAAAGAGATTAGATCTCTCTATTCTGGGTTTTCCCTGAGTGTGAAGCTTCATGCTGAACACTTCTATTTCCTAGAATTTCTACAGAAGTTCCATTCTATGCTGATAACTTCTATGCTCCCAGTATAGAAATCTCTTTTATCTACCCTGTCTTTAATATATGTTTAGACTAGAAACAGGAAGTTTCTTTATGGAACACCATATTGTGACAATTTGTATAATTTTTGTTGTGGCTGTTACCATTCTGCATCTCATTTTATAACAATTTAATTTACTGGCACATTTCAGCCTGCAAACTTAACTTACTGGCACATTTCAGCCTGCAAACTATATTGCAGTATCTTGTGAACCAATTCTCTACTGGGTGGATTATTTTCCTAAAATAAACCTGTTTAATCAAAATAATTGATTCCTGGTCCTATTGTGGCCTCACAAATTGGAAATGTATTTCTGATGTTTACTCCCTTACAGCACTTCAAGTCAGCTAACAAAGGTCCATACGACCAA
Organism: Calotriton arnoldi; assembly: GCA_963921515.1. Lineage (NCBI taxonomy): Eukaryota > Metazoa > Chordata > Amphibia > Caudata > Salamandridae > Calotriton > Calotriton arnoldi. Next base: position 3,181,242 of record CAWUFW010000747.1, read on the forward strand.
TGGAGAAATATATTTGAGGATTTTACAAAGAGATTGAGATTTAGATACCAACGCACCATCAGATGGTAGCACATCAGATGAAGTGAAGGAAACTAAAATACCTCCATATGAGATTTAAAATTGCCCAAGCTCAGTCCAAGCCCTAAGTCAATGTCCAGTGTGTAGGATCAGCAGTGTTCCAGAGGTTCGGAAAGAGTTGTAGCAGCGGAGAAGAGTGAGTATTAATACGGTCACTCTTGCAATTGCGTATGTTAAGCTTGTGGTTATATGGCGTAGTGTGATGGTGTTTTAAATAGTTGTGCAGATGTAGATGTGCTTATCACTGAGCAGTTGAAGTTGTTATCAGGCTGGTTGTAGCCCAAGATCCCAGGATAAATAAGAGTATATTGGGTTGTAATTAGCGTGCTAAGTTTTATAACTTTGTTGTGAGCGAACTAACACTGATTAGTGCTAGTGGATTTGGTTGCACAAAGGAGAGACTGCATTAGTCAAAGTGATCTACGCTGGTTGAGATTTCATCTGTGTATATGTAAGTCAGAAAGTGTTATTCCAGACTATTTCCTGTATGATTGAATACTTCGAATTATTTAGTGGATCAGACAAAAGTTGTTTATTGTGCTTGCTTAGTGATTCGTTTATAATGCGTTGTGGAAAAAAGTGCACTTGTGAAAATTGTAAAGGAGGGTGAAATGCTGCAAGGAGTGCCACTCTGGAATTGGAAGGGTGGTGTAGGTGCCCCGCTGCTATTGGTTGGTGTGTCACTGAGTACCGCACTGCGATTAGGACAGAACAAGAGGTGCCATGCTGACATTGACTGGTAGTGCCAGATAAAAGTTTGTGGTTAAAAGAAAATTAACCTTTGATAATCTCTTTGTGATTGTTGAAATTGTTCTTAAAAATTAAATGTTTCAGAGCTATTAGAGGTTTGATCAGAGGAGATATGAGGGTTCCTGTCCAAGAGGGTGGAGAGGCACCACCAAATGCACAGCAGGTCATTATATGGCTGTGAATGTCGGGCTCCACACGTATACTGGGTTGAGTCAATGGCTTAAAATCACAGAAAATGAAGGTGCGTGGAGATTTCCTCGCTATGGCATATTTAATTTGAGAATTATTGAAAATGTGAGAGGAGTATTGTGAAGGATGAAACCATCCCCTAGATGCTTAGAGGCTTACTGCCCATGCAAATGAGAAGGGTAAATATCAAGACAAAGCTAAGAGAGTGGTGCGTAGTTATGTTGAAGTTAAGAGGGATGTAGAACAACAAAAGTGGAGAGCAAGGTAGAGGGTGTGATGTTCCAATTGACCCCATTACTGGGATTGCTATTGTGATGTTGAAAAGATTGAATCTTTGTCATTACTGTAACAAGTTGGGACATTAGAAGCGGGAATGTCATTTCAGTCCCAATAGGGGTGAAAATGAGAATCAGGGTCAGAATTCAGATTTTTTCCAGATGCAAAGTGTTCTTCCACCTAGTTGCAAAATGTGCCCATGACGAGAGTGCAAAATCCTAATGTGCCACAAGTTCCAGTGATGCAAGTCACTCAAACTCTGATGCCTCAACAAAATGTCAATGGCCCCAGGTTTAATACCAATCAAATCCTCAAATTGACTAAGAATTATTTCCAAAATTAAAACCCATTTCATAAATTTCTTATGTTTGACACATTTGAGGGCTATGGCTCTGACTTGTCATAATGATGGTGACTGAGGGGGAAGGAAGATTGTGTACTTGGTGCAGTCTTGGAGGTAGACCAAAGTAGTCCATTCGTAGAAGGTGATGTGAATGGCCACACGTGTCATTCTTGATTGACACTGGTGCTACCTGTTCCACTGTTAGAACAGCAGAAGTTCTAAACCTCCCCCTCTCAGGAAAAAGATTCCAAGTTGTAGGAGTTGCCAAGAAACAGATGACAAACCCTGTCACTAAGGAAGCTCAGTTGAAATAGGGTCATTTGAGGAGAGACACCAGTTCGTGGTGTGTGATTCTAGTGCTGTAAATCTGATAGGACAAGATCTGTTCTGTAAATTAAATTGTACCACATATTGCACACCGAATGGTGTGGATTTTCAGACTCATGATGAAGATGTGGATTTAAAATTAGCAAGTCAAGGGGCAGTCATTGAATTGTACTCTTTGATGTCATCAGATGCTTTTGCACAGAATCTGAAGGATCCGGTGTAGCCTGAAGCCTGGGAATTTTCAGGAAAGGACATAGGTCTCATAAAAGAAGTTTAGCTTCTTTGTGTAAACGTTAAGCCAAATGCGGAGTATCCTAGAACTACTCAGTATAACCTAACACATGAAACTATAGATGTGATTACTCCAGTGGCTGAGTCTAACATACAGCAAGACATTTTAAGAGAGATAATGGGAATTCCATGTAGCTTACCCATTATGGGCTTGCAGAAACCAAGCAGTAAGTTCCGTATTGTGCAGGGCCTTAGACAAATTTATAACATAGTAATACCTTGCTGTCCTGTGGTAACAAATCCAGCTGTGATATTATTTCACATTCCATGTGAGGCTGAGTGGTGCACTGTGATAGATTTTTGTCAGACTTTCTCCTGTATACATTTGCATGAGAACAGTTATGTTATGTTATCTACATTTATATCACGTGCAGATACTACAAGAGTGTCCCGGCGCGAACCTTGAGAGATAGAAGGGGCCAGATTAATTGAAAAAGAAGGTTTTCAGTTTTTTTTTTTAAAAGAATGGGGTCTTGAATGCTACAAAGGGCAAAAGGCAATGAGTTCCAGGCCAGCGATGATTTCAAAACAGTCAGTACCTTTTCGCCTTCCGGTTCCAAAACCATGCTTTGGCATGCTACCGAGTCCCACAAAAGTATACAGCGAGCCCTTTGATTTTTAATCAAATCCCCAAATAGAATCTTGAGTCCTTAGTAATTACCTGTTAATCTGTCCTGGTTCAATATATCGACGACCTGTTAGTGGAGTTGCATACTCAGGAACCTTGCGAACAATACACTGTTGCGTTACTGTAACAGTTGGCTGAGAATGGACATAGAGTGTTCCCGAGCAAGTTACGATACTGTCAGAGAAGAGAAGTCCTATATCTAGGACACCACAGTGAGAAGGGAGCAAGGAAGGGGTCACAAGAAATGATCTCGGCGATTCTGAAGATGAATCCGTCAACAACCCAAAGAGAAGTCAGCATGTTTCTGGGAGTGGTGGGCTACTGCCAACAGTGGACACCCAGCTTTTTCTTCGTAGCCAAGCCTTTACAGAGGCTGACACACAGGGATAGGTCTGATCCTATAGCATGAGAGGATGACTGTTTTGTTGCCTTCCTGGAGCTAAGAGAATGTCTCTGCTGTGCCCCGGCACTAGGAATGCTTTATTATAAGAAAGCTTTTACACTTTTCTGTAGTAAGAGAAATAGCTCAACTCTCTCAGTGCTTACACAAATGCATGAGGATGCACGAAGACCTGTCGCTTATTTTTCTGCTACTCTTGATCCTGTAGCCGTAGGAATGCCCGGTTGCCTTGAAGCTGTAGTGGCAGTAGGTGTCACCATTGAAAGGTGTGAGAGTATAGTCATGGGACACCCTCTTACTCTCATGGTGCCCCATTCTGTAGAGATATTGCTGACAAGTATTCGCACTCAGAACTCAGCACTCGACAAACAGCAGATTGACCAAATACGCACAGATTATACTTGCAACAGAAAATATCCCTTTGAAATGGTGTGCTTCATTGAATTCTGCTACTCTGTTTCCGTTACCTGAAGATAAAAATGATGAGAGGTGCAACATGACTGTCACAGAACTTTGCACCAAGCCAAGACCAGATATTCGAGATGAGCCCCTGACAGAGTATGATTATATATATTGTTTTTGAATGGCTCTTGCCTAAGAGATGATAGGGAACCCTAAGAGATGCTTACACAGTTTGTACAGTTAAGGGGGTAGTGGTGTAGCCTCTGAACAAGTGGCTGAACTGGTTGCTCTTACTAGAGCCTGCTGTGTTTCAGAACAATTGAAAGTGACTATTTTTACTGATAGTCAGTATGGCGTTGGTGTGGTTTATGATTTCGGAGCGTTCTGGTCGCAGAGGGGGTATTTATGACATCATCAGGATCCTCCATTCAAAATGGGAAGTATGTCATGAAATTGTTGGAAGCATTGCAGTTGCCTGAAGAAATTACATTTGTAAAGTGTTCAGCATACAGGATTGAAAATGACTATGTGACAGTCCGCAACCATTATGCTGATGAGGTTGCACAATATTGTGTTCATGGGTCCCGAAACTTTAATTGAGAAAATGTGAATGAATCTGACCACGAGACCAACTACAACCTTCTAGCAGTGGCTGATACTTGGGAAGAAGTTAAGAGATTGCAGGAGGAAGTACCAGAGGCAGAACAGCAGTGTTGGGTCAGAGCAGGTGTCAAGAGAGATAATGAAATCTGTGTATCAACAGATGGAAGACCTGTGTTGCCGGATAGACTTGGTTCAACCCCCGCTTTAGGTTGATGGCTGAGAGTTTATGCCACAGATTTGTTGTGTGCCAGCACATGAATGTAGGGAAAAGGACAACAGTGACGCAGAGTCACAAGGTCTATCAGGAGGGCCATTCAATAGGATGCAATTGGACTTTATCAAGATGCCTATATGAAACAGGCAGAGATATATCCTGGTGATTGTGTGTATTTTCTCCCTTTGGGTTGAAATTTATACGACTAGGAGAAATGTTAGTCTCACTGTAGCTAATTTGTTGTTGCGGGAGTGGATCCCCCGGTTCAGTTTCCTGACTTGGCTGTAGTCAGACTATGGAACTCATTTTAATAATGAGATCCTGAGAAGCTGTGCGTAGCACTGGAAGTGGAACAAAGACTGCACTGTAGCTATCAGCATGAGGCTTCTGGGATCGTGGAGCAGGTAAATGGTGCTCTGAAATCCAGGCTAGCCAAAGTGTGTGTGTTGAGATGTCTGAAATGGCCGGATGCTTTGCGTTTAGTGTTGAACAGTCTTTGCAGCATTCCTGATCAGAGGACACCAGGTTGGAGCTGCTATCGCTCTTCCGCACAAGGAGTAATACCACGGCTTCAACCCCGTAAACTGGGTCTTAGTGAAGAAGCACGTTGAGAAAATGTGTCTGGAACCTCGTTGGCGAGGACCTTTCCATGTCATCCTCATAAGAAACACTGCCGTTAAATATGGAGGTCTCCCCAATTAGGTGTATGCAGCCCATCCTCAGAGAGTGAAGTGTCCCCTTGATAATGTAACAGTGCCTATCCCTGAAGTGCAGGCAACAACTGAGGAGCTAATCTAGCTGTCTGAATGTACTCTGTCGTGCAAAAGCAGGGGGTTTCCCTTTTCACGACGGTTCCCCTCACACACCAGAGGTGTCATGCTTCATCATAGGGGTGCCTCCTCACGTGATAGACCTAGTCTACACGTGGGCTACAACCCCCTCTCTACGAGGGAGGAGCTCAGGGATGTTTTTAGTGAGTCAGGCGGGATATACTAAACCCCTATGTAAAGCTGGCGTGTGTGTAAGAAAGTGCAGTGCTATGATGTGACAATTTAAAACTGGCTACAGAGAGGGGGTTGTAGCCCACGTGTAGACTAGGTCTATCACGTGAGGAGGCACCCCTATGATGAAGCATGACACCTCTGGTGTGTGAGGGGAACCGTCCTGAAAAGGGAAACCCCCTGCTTTTGCACGACAGAGTTCATTCAGACAGCAAGATTACCTCCTTTTAGTCCGGACCCGTGGCCCCTTTATTTGTGTGATATTAAATTGGTGGGGAGTTGGTCCACGCAGGTCCTTAAAACTCCTCAAGCCCCCAAGTGTGTTGATGAACAACTGAGGAGCACCAAGAAGAATCTGATGGGGGGGTCTTGAACCAGTGGGATCCTCAGAGTTCAGTGGCAGTCCAAGAACCTGCACTAGCACACCCTCAGACCGAGGGAGGTCTTGATGTGTCTGTGTCAACAGTCGAGACAGATAGAGATTTTTGGCCTGTAGCAAAAGTGGAAGCTGACCTTCATCCTGGTGAAGGGCCAAGTGGTGTAACCAGCTGAGTTGGAGCTGGAGATGCCTGGCCGAGATGGCAGGAGGGGGAGAGACCAAGTTTGCCTGTGGAACGCATACCGCATACTGTCCCAGAGGAAACGGAAGTTCATGATCTAAGTAGCAGTGAGGACAAACTGCCTGCTCTCAGGAGATCGAAGAGAGCCAGAGTGCCATATCAGAAATATTCCGCCCCTGAGTGGACATAGTTTGAGGCCAATGACCTCGACTGAGTGTTTTGTTTTCGGGACGATAACAGTGCAGTACCAGGTGAACACCATCAATGTGAATTTGCTGTGGAGCTTCGTTTTGAATACATCCTACCACTGAATCAACCGTCCAGAGCTGTGTTTGACCTGACTTTTTAACTGAACTTTGTCATTTATTTCAACTAGAGAAAATTTAATGACCTTTGTTTTAAAGAATTAATAAGATTCCCTAGGCCGGAGGCTGCATAAGGAGCGTAAGGGTGTTATTTTCGAAGAGGTCAGAGTAGAGTTAGGGAAGACTCATGAATACCTTTGTAAATAAGTTAATCACATAGCATTTTGACCTCAGTTTTGCTATTTGCATAAGTAGAAACATACCGAAAGAATCCATTTGCTGCTATTTTCTACTCAATGGTCTGATTGTAGTAAAGTCATGGAAACTAAGAATCATAGTAGACGTAGGCTTATGTTAGCTTTGTGTATTAATAGCTATTATTGTTGGGCTAATTATTTTGCTTGTAGGGTTGCCCTCACCCACCCTTTCCAAACCAATTAAACCCAAGCTTTGACCTACTTCTCTTATTCCTGCTCCCACTGTTGGAAGTTTGGGCACTTTGGATTTTAAGGCATTACATGCAGATTTTTCAAGGGGAGATTTTTCTTTAAATACTTATTTTAAGCTGCTTTATGAATATATTGATACCATGGAGGCCAAGGATAGCTATGTTTGTACTCTGTTGTCTGCCACCGCTGCGGAGGGGATGACCTACCACCATACTTCCCTCACGTACGGTATGACTTGTTGCTTTTTGCTTAGTCTTCTACATAGACGAGGTCATTTTTAATATTTTTTCAAACTATGATTTAGTTATGCAGAAGTTTCCATGTATAAGCATCTTAACCCACATGCTAATGCTAAGGAAACTGACCTTGTTTTGAGTTTTTTCAAGCCTGTAGCAAAGGTAGATACTGCTTATGCTCACAGGCACAACTTGACTTGTTCCCTGACTAATGTTGATAAGAAATGTATAGATGAAGTAGAAGATAGGAAAAGGGTGATGATGCAAGATGGAGAACAAGTCAAGATCAAATACTCAATTGATGGGAAGGAGTGACTGTGAGATCATTTATTAATTAGGAGGGAATCTATATCAAATTTTGGGAAGAAAGGATCCAAATATTTCTAGGGTCTACTATGTGTGCAGAGAGCATGCCTACTTTTAAATACCTAGGTACTGGTATAGCACTTGTTATCTGACTATAGTTTTCCCGAAAAGTTATCATGTGGAACATTTTAATGACCCGATTTGGGGAGCATCTGCTAGATCAAAACGTAGTAGTGCTTCTGAAATTGTAGGAGATATATTTGATGCCATGATCTCCTCTGTTGGAATGGTTTTGAATGCTCTCAAGTTTAGAAAGTTATCCAACATAGTAAATACATTAACTACTAGCACAGCTGGATCATTGCGGGTCATAAATAATGAAATGATAGCTATTAGGTCTATGGTTCTACAAAACTGCTTTGCATTAGACATCCTTCTCGCGCAGAAGGGTGGAGTCTGTAAGAAGTTAACAGTTCAACAATGTTGTACCTACATACCCCATAAGAGTGAGGAGATAAAGATGTTCATTAAGAACATTACTATATTGAAGGAGGATTTGGCAGAGTTAGAAGCTACAGGTGCTTGGGATGCAATTGGAAATGGACTTGCTGCAGCGGGCAAATGGTTTAGGAACTTGGGTGGTGGGATCCTAGGTTCCATTCTGTGACCCCTTATAGTTCTTGCCATCTGTGGATCTGCTTGTTTTTTATGTTCAAGGGGCAAAATCAAGGAGGGAGGGACAACATGGAAGGGGAGGGAAACGAAAAAGAAGGGACGTAGAGTTGGAGGAGATTCAGTGTAAGTTCTATGATGAGATGAAACATCTGTAAAACACAGGACATAAAATGTGAAAAACAATAAGGTTTTGAGCTGGTCTTATGAGATAAGATTCATAGCCATCAGTAGATGGATTGGAGCAGCATAATCTAGGCTCCACCCTATTTACGTCATGAATATATATTTATATACACATATACAACATTTATATTTGATGTGTAGTTTAGCTTCATTAACAAGTGTGTTACAGTTAAACAAGTCAATTGAGTATATTCATGGCAACACCAAGCTATGTATTTATTAATGAGTGTATTAAGTTGGTAGATTAACTATTGTAACCATTTTATGCATACTCACATTTAACATTGATTGTTGATTTTACTTTGTGTGTATACTTCATATTGTAATCCTCATCCATTTTGTCTTTGAGAGGTTTAACTTGACATAAGGCCTCAATTGAAAATGCTTGCTTTAATTTGCCAGTGTGTTAACCTTTCCTTTTGCAGTTATGTATTCACGTTTCTCATTAGCTAGAAAAAGACTTATTGTTTGTGTTAGATGACCAATAGAGAGGCCTGCGGGAAGGAAGCTGTCAATGAACTCGGAAAAAATAATGGTCAAAGGAGGCCTTTTGTTTATCACATACCAGGATTGTGGGATGCTCAAGGTTGATGGCTACAGTCCCAGTTTCAAGGAGATGGGAACTTAGGGAGTATGTTGACTCCTCTCTTGTTCAGCTTTTTGGTTGATTCCTGTTGGTGAGAAAGAGATATGGATATTTTTGAAGCTACTGTTATATTTAATTGAGTTTCCATAGCTAGTTAGGCAGACTTTCCTTTGACTCTGAGAGGAAACAGATCTTTCTATGCTGGGTTTTTCCTGAGTGTGAAGCTTCATGCTGTTGCAACTGTTTGCTTCAGATCCTCTCTCTCTCTCTCTCTCTCTCTCTCTCTCTCCCTCTCTCATTCTCTCTCACTGGCTCTCTCCTCTCTGCATGCCTCTTTCTCTGCTTTCTGCTTTTTGCTTTTATCACTTTCCACTCTTTATGCTTGCCTTTTTCTTTCTATCACTTTTAAGTCTATTTTTATGCTTTATCACTTTCCAGTTTGTGTTTGTGTCTTTTTCTTGTTTTCACTTTTCAACCACTTTTTCTGGTTTTATCACTTTCCACTAATTGTATGTGGCATTTTTTTTCAGCCTCATCGTGCTACTTTCCTCAGTCTCCACTCTTTGTGCGTACCTCTGTCCTTCCTTCCTTTCCCTTGGTTTCTGTGCCTCTTTGCCCTCTTTTCACTGCTCTCAACCCCCCACTGGTCCTTAGCTCCCTCCCATGCTTTTCCCACCATGTCACCTCCTCCTGCTCTTAACCAGTTTCCTGCATCTTCTCTCTGCCCGACGTCTTCTTTTCTGTCCTCTTGAGCCCTGCCTACTGCCCCTGAGCACATCTCCTCTACTTAATGGTGCCTGCTGCATGACCACTTAACTGGCACACAAAAGGTAAACCCATATGCGCATGTCCATGCCTAGACCACACCCAGTAGCAGCGGCCCTTCACATGCTCAACACAGGGTACCTAGCAACATGCTGCTGCCGCACGGCACCCCTCAGCATGTTGGAACCTTTATCCTGCTTCCACTGCCACATAACCTGCAGTAGCACACCCTCACGCATACCCCTAGCTCTGACTCCCATGCCACCCTTGCACAACCTCCCCTCATCAAACACCACACCAGACCCTCACCAAACATTCACATGCATGCTCTCAACACCCGCTCACTCAAAAAACACACAATTGAAATTTAGGACCTCCTCAGCAACAGTACACCAGACCTCCTCTTCCTGACGGAAGCATGGAACCCCGCTTCATCCCCCGACATCGCTATGGCCATCCCAGCAATATACAAGATTGCACACCAAGACTGCATCTGCAAACTCAGAAGGGGACTCGCCATCATATACAAAGACACTCTCGACTGCACAACCACCTCGTATCCGGACTCCCTTCAAGGAATGCATACACAGCAGCCTTCAAACCAATGGCAGATACACCTTCAAGGGCACCCTAGCATACAGACCACCCGGACCGTGAAGCAACTTCAGCAAATTCATCTCAGACTTCATCGCTTCCCTCACCATTCACTCAAAAAACTTCCTACTTCTGTGCAATTTCAATTTCCACCTGGAGGACCCCTTCGACCACTGCTCCACCAACCTCCTCGAGAGCCTGCACAACACAGGACTTTCTCAGCTTGTCTCAGACCCTGCACACATCGCAGGACATATTCTAAACGTCATCTTGGCCTCTGTAAGCAACATCAGTTATTACTCTGTCTCACCGCAGTCCTGGACCAACTACTCCATCATCCACTTCAAAATCTGTACACCACAAATCAAAGCTTCCATCAGCCTCAACCTAAACACCTGGAACTGGCACAGAATAATAAAAATGGGCTTGCACAGCGCACTCGAAACCAACCAACCCAACACCACCTACAATCTAGCCAAGGATATCACCACCAACCAGTGGATCTCAAACTGTGCAGACGCTGTTGCACCCATTAAAACTCACAAACTCTGCAGAACCAACAGGCCTCCTTGTACACGGATGAACTTCGGGACTGCAAAAGATACTGTAAGCAGCTGGAAAGGAATTGGAGAGCCAACCACAACACCAGATCACCCTACAAGGCCACATTCAGGCACTACCACCAACATCTTACAAACACTAAGAGAAATTCCCTCACCAAACGCATCAAAGCCAGCTCCAACAAAGAGATTTTTGCTCTCATCAAGGAGTTCACTGCCCCAGAAGCCTCAGTCAACTCCATCGATCCCTCCCAGTAACTTTATGCCAACCTCTCCAACTTGTTACACAACAAAACTGAAAAGATTTACGATAACTTTGAAAAACAATCTGACCCCAATGACATTACCAGCAACCTACCCACCGTCCACTCAGACACACACCTAACCAACTGGAGAACACTCATCAAGATAGACACCTCTTCAATCTTGAAAACCATCCACTCTGGGGTCCCCCACCGACCCCTGTCCACAAGATATCTACAACTTAGGAGGACTTTTGATAAGCAAATTCTCCATCCATTCCGCAACCTTCTTTAAAGACTGAAAACATGCTGCAGTCACGGCCCTCCTCAAGAAACCCTCGGCAGACTCCAATGAGATGAGCAACTTCCACCCCATCTCCCTTCTACCGTACCCAGCAAAAGTTTGCGAATAGGCTCTCAACCTTCAAATTACCAACCACCTGGAACTCCACAATCTTCTCGGCCACACACAATCCAGCTTTCGCAGTAACCACAGCAAGGAGACAACACTCGTTGCTGCCACAGATGAAATTCACACTCTTTTGTAACGAGGAGAAACCATCGCCCTCATACTACTAGCTCTCTCCGCTTCATTCGACACCATACCACACTCCAGCTTCATAAAAAGACTACAAGCTAAAGGCATCCAAGTGCCATACCTTGAATTAATTTGCTCCTTCGTCACAGGGAAAACACAGAGAGTCAGACTCCCACCCTACACATCAAGGACTTAACCTGTGGAGTCCCTCAAGCATCATCTCTCAGCCCTACCCTTTTCAATATGTACATGACACCACTCACCCATGTCATCAGAGCTCACACCATCTCCATTATTTTCTATGCCGATGACCCCCAGATCATCCTCTCAATTTCCAACCAGTCCTCCACGACCAGATCCAACTTCACTAAATGCATGATCTGCGTTGGGGAATGGATGAAAACCAACTGCCTGAAACTCAACTCAGATAAGACGGAAGTATTAATCTTTGGGAACAATAACTCACACCTCCGACTGCACCTGGTGGCCCTCAGGGCTCCACCCAACACCAATACCCTCTAACCACGCAAGAAACCTGGAAATCATCTTAGATGACAAATTCAACATGACCTCACTAGTGATGCAGTCAGCTCCTCCTGCTTCTACATATTATGCATCCTCAGAAAAGTCTTCAAATAGATCCCCAAGAGCACCAGGAATCCTAGTACTCAAACCCTAGTTACCAGTGACTAGACTACTACTACTCTATGCCACAATCTCCAACCACCTCCTCCACCGACTTCAGACCATCTAGAACTCCGCAGCTACACTCATCCTGGATCTCCTACATCACACACACATCATGCCACACCTCAGGGAACTCCACTGGCTACCAATTCACAAATACTGCCAATTTAAACTCCTCACGCATGCATGCAAGAAACTACACAACACTGGACCAGCATACCTCAACTGCTGGATTCACTTCCACCAACCCACCAGACACTTTCGCTCTGCCTCACTTAATCTCGCACACACGTAGAACGGGTATCCTAGCCTTCTCCTACATCGCACCAAAAAAAACATGGAACAGCCTCCCTCTACACAACAGGGCTTTCTCCTTGCTTCTTGAATTCCGCACAGGGTTAAAGACCTGGCTCTTCACCTACCCTCAAAGCAAACACAAGGAGATGATGGACGGAGTGCTGAAACATTTCAAACACTCACCCCCAGTCACAGATCTGGGTTGAATCCATCATCGTTCTTTAGCTCACTTCACCACCTCAGTTCAGATCCAGCTATATGCAAATCAGTCTTGACCCTGTGCCTCATGGGAACAGTCCAGCACGAACTGCCAAGCCAGGTCTTCCCTGAACTGGAAACAAGCATCCTGGGACCGGTTTCGGGGTAACACCCCTCATTAGCCAGACTAGGTTGAATCCAGTGGCAAAGTGAGCAAGGGACTCACGTCTGGGTATACCCTGCCAACTTAGGGAGAACAAAGCAAACACAAGGAGATGTTATGTTATGTTATGTTATTTTAATTTGTAAGGCGCAACAGCTACCCAAGGGTTTCCCGGCGTCAGCCTGTAAGGAACAGAAAGGAGTGAAAGAGGTTATTGGTTAAAAAGCCAGGTTTTTAGGCATTTACGGAAATTCCCGTAAAGAGTTTCAGTGCGGAGTGACACAGGGAGAGAATTCCATAAGGAAGGACCCAGGCAGGCAAAAGATCGGCCACCCATGCGTGATAGTCTAAATCTCGGGACCGAGAATTTCGACTAGCAGAGTGGCAGAGCGGAGTGAGCGAGAGGGAAGGTAGGGGTGAGCCAGGGCTTGCAGGTATTGAGGAGCCACACCAGATTTGATCTTAAAAATGTAGCTCAGGGCTTTGAACTTAATTTGGTTCTCTACCCTGAGCCAATGAAGGTCTCGCAAAGAGCCAGAGATAGAGGCAGCTCTAGGAACTTGACAGAGCAGTCTGGCGGCAGAATTCTGCACCACCTGCAGCTTACGTGTCACATCTTTGTTGGCCCCCAGATATAGAATATTGCCGTAGTCCAGTCTAGTGGTGACAAGAGCCTGGACCTCGTTCTCTGGGTGGAACTAGGCAGCATCCAGATAATCCTTTTGAGCCATTTCAGGATGGTGAAACAGGTGGCGGCCACCTTCACGGCTTGCTGTCGCATTGATAGTTGATCATCAATGATGAATCCTAAGTTGCAGACCTGGCGGGAAGGCTGAGGAAGAGCGCCCATGTCAGCCGGCCAGTGCTGGGAACCCCGAAGCTCTTTATCTTTCCCCAAGATCAGGACCTCAGTTTTCTCTCCGTTGAGCTTGAGAAAATTAGACTGCATCCAAGATGCAATCTTCCTCAAGCCCAACCGAAGAGCAGATGACTCGGACGTCCTTTCAGCAGAAAGAGAGAAGATAATCTGGGTGTAGTCGGCATAAGAGAACAGAGACAACCCAGCCTCCTCTGCGATGTCCGCCAGAGGTCTGACATATACGTTAAACAGCAGAGGGCTAAGAATAGAGCCCTGGGGCACCCCATAAGGAGAGGGGTGAATGTCAGATCTGGCCGTTGGAGAGAAGACCTGAAAGGTGCGGTCTGTAAGGAAAGAAATCAGCCAGCTGAGTGCCAGCCCGGCAATGCCCAGAGATTGTAGGACTTTCACTAGCACGGTGTGAGACACTGTGTCAAAAGCTGACCTCAAATCGAGCAATATGAGAGCCACCGTTTCTCCAGCATCTAGATGGTGACGCAGTCTTTCCATGACTCAAAGGAGTGTAGTTTCCGTCGAGAAGGCAGTTCTAAAGCCCGACTGCGAAGAGTGTAGATAATTTTGTGACTCGACAAACTGAGTTAACTGTGCATTAATGTGTCTCTCCAAAACTTTAGAAAAGGCCGAAAGTAATGAAATAGGCCGATAGTTGGAGGGCAGGTCAGGATTCGCATTGGCTTTCTTCAGCAAAGGAAGCACCATTGCATGTTTCCATTCTGGAGGAATGATGATGGACGGAGTGCTGAAACTTTTCAAACACTCACCCCCAGTCACAGATCTGGGTTGAATCCATCATCGTTCTTTAGCTCACTTCGCCACCTCAGTTCAGACCCAGCTATATGCAAATCAGTCTTGACCCTGTGCCTCATGGGAACAGTCCAACCCGAACTGCCAAGCCAGGTCTTCACTGAACCGGAAAGTAGCATCCTGGGACCGGTTTCGGGGTAACACCCCTCATCAGCCAGGCTAGCTTGAATCCAGGGGCAAAGTGAGCAAGGGACCCACGTCTAGGCATACCCTGCCAATTTAGGGCGAACAAAGCAAACACAAGGAGATGATGGACGGAGTGTTGAAACTTTTCAAACACTCACCCCCAGTCACAGATCTGGGTTGAATCCATCATCGTTCTTTAGCTCACTTAGCCACCTCAGTTCAGACCCAGCTATATGCAAATCAGTCTTGGCCCTGTGCTCATAGGAACAGTCAAGCCCGAACTACCAAGCCAGGTCTTCCCTGAACCGGAAACAAGCATCCTGGGACAGGTTTCGGGGTAACACCCCTCATCAGACAGGCTACCTTGAATCCAGTGGCAAAGTGAGCAAGGGACCGTCGTCTGGGCATACCCTGCCAACTTAGGGCGAACAAAGCAAACACAAGAAGATGATGGACGGAGTGCTGAAACTTTTCAAACACTTACCCCCAGTCACAGATCTGGGTTGAATCCATCATGGTTCTTTAGCTCACTTCACCACCTCAGTTCAGACCCAGCTATATGCAAATCAGTCTTGACCCTGTGCATCATGGGGACAGTCCAGCCCGAACTGCCAAGCCAGGTCTTCCCTGAACCGGAAAGTAGCATCCTGGGACCGGTTTCGGGGTAACACCCCTCATCAGCCAGGCTAACTTGAATCCAGTGGCAAAGTGAGCAAGAGACCCACATCTGGGCATACCATGCCAATTTAGGGCGAACAAAGCAAGCACAAGGAGATAATGGACGGAGTGCTGAAACTTTTCAAACACTCACCCCCAGTCACGGATTTGGGTTGAATCCATCATCGTTCTTTAGCTCACTTCGCCACCTCAGTTCAGACCCAGTTATATGCAAATCAGTCTTGACCCTGTGCCTCATGGGAACAGTCCAGCACGAACTGCCAAGCCAGGTCTTCCCTGAACCGGAAACAAGCATCCTGGGACCGGTTTCGGGGTAACACCACTCATCAGCCAGGCTAGCTTGAATCCAGTGGCAAAGTGAGCAAGGGACCCACGTCTAGGCATACCCTGCCAATTTAGGGCGAACAAAGCAAACACAAGGAGATGATGAACGGAGTGTTGAAACTTTTCAAACACTCACCCCCAGTCACAGATCTGGGTTGAATCCATCATCGTTCTTTAGCTCACTTCGCCACCTCAGTTCAGACTCAGCTATATGCAAATCAGTCTTGACCCTGTGCTCATGGGAACAGTCAAGCCCGAACTACCAAGCCAGGTCTTTCCTGAACCGGAAACAAGCATCCTGGGACCGGTTTCGGGGTAACACCCCTCATCAGACAGGCTAGCTTGAATCCAGTGGCAAAGTGAGCAAGAGACCGTCGTCTGGGCTTACCCTGCCAACTTAGGGTGAACAAAGCAAACACAAGGAGATGATGGATGGAGTGCTGAAACTTTTCAAACACACACCATCAGTCACAGATCTGGGTTGAATCCATCATCGTTCTTTAGCTCACTTCCCCACCTCAGTTCAGACCCAGCTATATGCAAATCAGCCTTGACCCTGTGCATCATGGGGACAGTCCAGCCCGAACTGCCAGGTCTTCCCTGAACCGGAAAGTAGCATCCTGGGACCGGTTTCGGGATAACACCCCTCATCAGCCAGGCTAGCTTGAATCCAGTGGCAAAGTGAGCAAGAGACCCACATCTGGGCATACCCTGCCAACTTAGGGCGAACAAAGCAAACACAAGGAGATAATGGACGGAGTGCTGAAACTTTTCAAACACTCACCCCAGTCACAGATTTGGGTTGAATCCATCATCGTTCTTTAGCTCACTTCGCCACCTCAGTTCAGACCCAGCTATATGCAAATCAGTCTTGACCCTGTGCCTCATGGGAACAGTCCAGCCCGAAATGCCAAGCCAGGTCTTCCCTGAACCGGAAACAAGCATCCTGGGACCGGTTTTGGGGTAACACCACTCATCAGCTAGGCTAGCTTGAATCCAGTGGCAAAGTGAGCAAGGGACCCACGTCTAAGCATACCCTGCCAATTTAGGGGGAACAAAGCAAACACAAGGAGATGATGAACGGAGTGTTGAAACTTTTCAAACACTCACCCCCAGTCACAGATCTGGGTTGAATCCATCATCGTTCTTCAGCTCACTTCGCCACCTCAGTTCAGACCCAGCTATATGCAAATCAGTCTTGACCCTGTGCTCATGGGAACAGTCAAGCCCGAACTACCAAGCCAGGTCTTCCCTGAACCGGAAACAAGCATCCTGGGACCGGTTTCGGGGTAACACCCCTCATCAGACAGGCTAGCTTGAATCCAGTGGCAAAGTGAGCAAGAGACCGTCGTCTGGGCATACCCTGCCAACTTAGGGTGAACAAAGCAAACACAAGGAGATGATGGACGGAGTGCTGAAACTTTTCAAACACTCACCACCAGTCACAGATCTGGGTTGAATCCATCATCGTTCTTTAGCTCACTTCGCCACCAAAGTTCAGCCCCAGCTATATGCAAATCAGTCTTGACTCTGTGTCTCATGGGAGCAGTCCAGCCCGAACTGCCAAACCAGGTCTTCCCAGAACCGGAAACAAGCATCCTGGGACCGGTTTCAGGGTAACACCGCTCTCCAGCCAGGCTAGCTTGAATCCAGTGGCAAAGTGAGCAAGGGACCCACGTCTGGGCATACCCTGCCAACTTAGGGGGAACAAAGCAAACACAAGGAGATGATGGATGGAGTGCTAACACTTTTCAAACACTCACCCCCAGTCACAGATCTGGGTTGAATCCATCATCGTTCTTTAGCTCACTTCACCCCTCAGTTCAGACCCAGCTATATGCAAATCAGTCTTGACCCTGTGCCTCATGGGAACAGTCCACGCCAAACTGCCAAGCCAAGTCTTCCCTGAACCGGAAAGTAGCATCCTGGGACCGGTTTCGGGGTAACACCCCTCATCAGCCAGGCTAGCTTGAATCCAGTGGCAAAGTGAGCAAGGGACCCACATCTGGGCATACCCTGCCTACTTAGGGCGCACAAAGCAAACACAAGGAGATGATGGACGGAGTGCTGAAACTTTTCAAACACTCACCCCCAGTCACAGATTTGGGTTGAATCCATCATCGTTCTTTAGCTCACTTCGCCACCTCAGTTCAGACCCAGCTATATGCAAATCAGTCTTGACCCTGTGCCTCATGGGAACAGTCCAACCCGAACTGCCAAGCCAGGTCTTCACTGAACCGGAAACAAGCATCCTGGGACCGGTTTCAGGGTAACACCACTCATCAGCCAGGCTAGCTTGAATCCAGTGGCAAAGTGAGTAAGGGACCCACGTCTAGGCATACCCTGCCAATTTAGGGCGAACAAAGCAAACACAAGGAGATGATGGACGGAGTGTTGAAACTTTTCAAACACTCACCCCCAGTCACAGATCTGGGTTGAATCCATCATCGTTCTTTAGCTCACTTAGCCACCTCAGTTCAGACCCAGCTATATGCAAATCAGTCTTGGCCCTGTGCTCATAGGAACAGTCAAGCCCGAACTACCAAGCCAGGTCTTCCCTGAACCGGAAACAAGCATCCTGGGACAGGTTTCGGGGTAACACCCCTCATCAGACAGGCTACCTTGAATCCAGTGGCAAAGTGAGCAAGGGACCGTCGTCTGGGCATACCCTGCCAACTTAGGGCGAACAAAGCAAACACAAGAAGATGATGGACGGAGTGCTGAAACTTTTCAAACACTTACCCCCAGTCACAGATCTGGGTTGAATCCATCATGGTTCTTTAGCTCACTTCACCACCTCAGTTCAGACCCAGCTATATGCAAATCAGTCTTGACCCTGTGCATCATGGGGACAGTCCAGCCCGAACTGCCAAGCCAGGTCTTCCCAGAACCGGAAAGTAGCATCCTGGGACCGGTTTCGGGGTAACACCCCTCATCAGCCAGGCTAGCTTGAATCCAGTGGCAAAGTGAGCAAGAGACCCACATCTGGGCATACCATGCCAATTTAGGGCGAACAAAGCAAGCACAAGGAGATAATGGACGGAGTTCTGAAACTTTTCAAACACTCACCCCCAGTCACGGATTTGGGTTGAATCCATCATCGTTCTTTAGCTCACTTCGCCACCTCAGTTCAGACCCAGTTATATGCAAATCAGTCTTGACCCTGTGCCTCATGGGAACAGTCCAGCCCGAACTGCCAAGCCAGGTCTTCCCTGAACCGGAAACAAGCATCCTGGGACCGGTTTCGGGGTAACACCACTCATCAGCCAGGCTAGCTTGAATCCAGTGTCAAAGTGAGCAAGGCACCCACGTCTAGGCATACCCTGCCAATTTAGGGCGAACAAAGCAAACACAAGGAGATGATGAACGGAGTGTTGAAACTTTTCAAACACTCACCCCCAGTCACAGATCTGGGTTGAATCCATCATCGTTCTTTAGCTCACTTCGCCACCTCAGTTCAGACTCAGCTATATGCAAATCAGTCTTGACCCTGTGCCTCATGGGAACAGTCCAGCCCGAAATGCCAAGCCAGGTCTTCCCTGAACCGGAAACAAGCATCCTGGGACCGGTTTTGGGGTAACACCACTCATCAGCTAGGCTAGCTTGAATCCAGTGGCAAAGTGAGCAAGGGACCCACGTCTAAGCATACCCTGACAATTTAGGGGGAACAAAGCAAACACAAGGAGATGATGAACGGAGTGTTGAAACTTTTCAAACACTCACCCCCAGTCACAGATCTGGGTTGAATCCATCATCGTTCTTCAGCTCACTTCGCCACCTCAGTTCAGACCCAGCTATATGCAAATCAGTCTTGACCCTGTGCTCATGGGAACAGTCAAGCCCGAACTACCAAGCCAGGTCTTCCCTGAACCGGAAACAAGCATCCTGGGACCGGTTTCGGGGTAACACCCCTCATCAGACAGGCTAGCTTGAATCCAGTGGCAAAGTGAGCAAGAGACCGTCGTCTGGGCATACCCTGCCAACTTAGGGTGAACAAAGCAAACACAAGGAGATGATGGACGGAGTGCTGAAACTTTTCAAACACTCACCACCAGTCACAGATCTGGGTTGAATCCATCATCGTTCTTTAGCTCACTTCGCCACCAAAGTTCAGCCCCAGCTATATGCAAATCAGTCTTGACTCTGTGTCTCATGGGAGCAGTCCAGCCCGAACTGCCAAACCAGGTCTTCCCAGAACCGGAAACAAGCATCCTGGGACCGGTTTCAGGGTAACACCGCTCTCCAGCCAGGCTAGCTTGAATCCAGTGGCAAAGTGAGCAAGGGACCCACGTCTGGGCATACCCTGCCAACTTAGGGGGAACAAAGCAAACACAAGGAGATGATGGATGGAGTGCTAACACTTTTCAAACACTCACCCCCAGTCACAGATCTGGGTTGAATCCATCATCGTTCTTTAGCTCACTTCACCCCCTCAGTTCAGACCCAGCTATATGCAAATCAGTCTTGACCCTGTGCCTCATGGGAACAGTCCACGCCAAACTGCCAAGCCAAGTCTTCCCTGAACCGGAAAGTAGCATCCTGGGGACCGGTTTCGGGGTAACACCCCTCATCAGCCAGGCTAGCTTGAATCCAGTGGCAAAGTGAGCAAGGGACCCACATCTGGGCATACCCTGCCTACTTAGGGCGCACAAAGCAAACACAAGGAGATGATGGACGGAGTGCTGAAACTTTTCAAACACTCACCCCCAGTCACAGATTTGGGTTGAATCCATCATCGTTCTTTACCTCACTTCGCCACCTCAGTTCAGACCCAGCTATATGCAAATCAGTCTTGACCCTGTGCCTCATGGGAACAGTCCAACCCGAACTGCCAAGCCAGGTCTTCACTGAACCGGAAACAAGCATCCTGGGACCGGTTTCAGGGTAACACCACTCATCAGCCAGGCTAGCTTGAATCCAGTGGCAAAGTGAGCAAGGGACCCACGTCTAGGCATACCCTGCCAATTTAGGGCGAACAAAGCAAACACAAGGAGATGATGGACGGAGTGTTGAAACTTTTCAAACACTCACCCCCAGTCACAGATCTGGGTTGAATCCATCATCGTTCTTTAGCTCACTTAGCCACCTCAGTTCAGACCCAGCTATATGCAAATCAGTCTTGACCCTGTGCTCATAGGAACAGTCAAGCCCGAACTGCCAAGCCAAGTCTTCCCTGAACCGGAAACAAGCATCCTGGGACAGGTTTCGGGGTAACACCCCTCATCAGACAGGCTACCTTGAATCCAGTGGCAAAGTGAGCAAGGGACCGTCGTCTGGGCATACCCTGCCAACTTAGGGCGAACAAAGCAAACACAAGAAGATGATGGACGGAGTGCTGAAACTTTTCAAACACTTACCCCCAGTCACAGATCTGGGTTGAATCCATCATGGTTCTTTAGCTCACTTCACCACCTCAGTTCAGACCCAGCTATATGCAAATCAGTCTTGACCCTGTGCATCATGGGGACAGTCCAGCCCGAACTGCCAAGCCAGGTCTTCCCTGAACCGGAAAGTAGCATCCTGGGACCGGTTTCGGGGTAACACCCCTCATCAGCCAGGCTAGCTTGAATCCAGTGGCAAAGTGAGCAAGAGACCCACATCTGGGCATACCATGCCAATTTAGGGCGAACAAAGCAAGCACAAGGAGATAATGGACGGAGTGCTGAAACTTTTCAAACACTCACCCCCAGTCACGGATTTGGGTTGAATCCATCATCGTTCTTTAGCTCACTTCGCCACCTCAGTTCAGACCCAGTTATATGCAAATCAGTCTTGACCCTGTGCCTCATGGGAACAGTCCAGCCCGAACTGCCAAGCCAGGTCTTCCCTGAACCGGAAACAAGCATCCTGGGACCGGTTTCGGGGTAACACCACTCATCAGCCAGGCTAGCTTGAATCCAGTGGCAAAGTGAGCAAGGGACCCACGTCTAGGCATACCCTGCCAATTTAGGGCGAACAAAGCAAACACAAGGAGATGATGAACGGAGTGTTGAAACTTTTCAAACACTCACCCCCAGTCACAGATCTGGGTTGAATCCATCATCGTTCTTTAGCTCACTTCGCCACCTCAGTTCAGACTCAGCTATATGCAAATCAGTCTTGACCCTGTGCTCATGGGAACAGTCAAGCCCGAACTACCAAGCCAGGTCTTCCCTGAACCGGAAACAAGCATCCTGGGACCGGTTTCGGGGTAACACCCCTCATCAGACAGGCTAGCTTGAATCCAGTGGCAAAGTGAGCAAGAGATCGTCGTCTGGGCATACCCTGCCAACTTAGGGTGATCAAAGCAAACACAAGGAGATGATGGATGGAGTGCTGAAACTTTTCAAACACACACCATCAGTCACAGATCTGGGTTGAATCCATCATCGTTCTTTAGCTCACTTCCCCACCTCAGTTCAGACCCAGCTATATGCAAATCAGTCTTGACCCTGTGCATCATGGGGACAGTCCAGCCCGAACTGCCAGGTCTTCCCTGAACCGGAAAGTAGCATCCTGGTACCGGTTTCCGGGTAACACCCCTCATCAGCCAGGCTAGCTTAAATGCAGTGGCAAAGTGAGCAAGGGACCCACGTCTGGGCATACCCTGCCAACTTAGGGTGAACAAAGCAAGCATAAGGAGATGATGGACGGAGTGCTGAAACTTTTCAAACACTCACCCCCAGTCACAGATCTGGGTTGAATCCATCATCGTTCTTTAGCTCACTTCGCCACCTTTGTTTAGACCCAGCTATATGCAAATCAGTCCTGACCCTGTGCCTCATGGGAACAGTCCAGCCCAAACTGCCAAGCCAAGTCTTCCCTGAACCTTAAACAAGCATCCTGGGACCGGTTTCGGGACCTACCCTCAACCAACAACCTACATAAATGCTCCAGCCCGTGGATATCCTTCGGGTGATAAGATGCGCACTACAAAATCAAATAGCATAACATAGTTGTTTTTTTATCACAGTTGTTTCTTTTGAACTGTTGAAAAAACAATGGTAGTATTAATTTTATGTGGTAAATAATTAACTTGCATTATCTTTCACTATTGTTTATCTTACTGTTAAAATAGAAGTTGTTAGTTAATTATTTGTTGATTTATTTTTACATTTTACTTACTTTTATTTGTCATTGTGTTGCTTGATTTTCAAATATGTATTCGACTTTATTTTCACTGATGTTTGATTTTCAGTTTAAATGCGTTTTATTTGCCTCTATTTTGGGTACATGAAAAAAGAAAGATATATGAAGTACCTAATTCAAATAAGTATATGTATTTTTTGTTTATTTAATTTAGTCTAAGTTTAGTTTATTTAACTTACTTCCAAATAAGTTGTTTGTTTTCTTAGTAGCTGTGTTTTTTCTTCTGGTGTTCTGCAGCAATCTGGTGACTTTTCGGCCTCTTGAAGTGCAGGGTTTTAGTGAAACAATTCCTTGAACATTTGTGTGGCCTTGTTTTCCTTTTTTCAAATTAATAAAACAGTCTTATTGGCTAACTGTTTTCAAGTTTAATGTAATAGAATGGTTCTTTGCTTTTTGAGTTTTTTTAATCTTATTTGATTAACACTAACTAATGTTTGCTTGGCTGTGGTCTACCAGCCTTTATTTTTTAAAGTATTAAGGGTATCAATTTTATACATTTTAGTGTATAAATATTTATTACATATACATCACTTTTGTTGTTATATTTAATTTTGATGCTACTAATTTTTTTATGGTTAACTGTTTTTTTATTTTTACAGTAATCAATTAAAATAAATATTTATATTATTATCTATATACTTTTGTTTTAGAATATATGTTTTTGGTTTTAATGTACTGGAATATTATTTGTATATGTGTTATATATTACAGTTGTTTAGTTGCTTAATTTCTGTTTTTTATTGTGAGAATAATATGTTTGCTGTCAATATTTTGAATATTGATGTTTTAGTTATGTTTAGTGTGTTTTCGTGGTGATGTTTAGTGTTTCTATATTTTTGTTTACGATATTTATGTATTTTAGATATTTTAGATAGTGACATTTTTGTAGTATGTATAGTTTTTTTTAAGTAATATTAGGGTAATCAATATTTTTTGGGGGGATATTTGTGGAGTTCGATATTTATTTCCATAATATTGTGTCAGACAACCAATGGTTTTCTGTATGGTAGGCCATATAACTTATGGTTTGATTATGTGCATTGCTTCCGAATGCAAATTTCAGTTGCTTTATGGATTTAAGCCAGAAACTTAACTCTATTAGTTAAGAACAGAGGGCCTGATTTGCATAGGTAAATTACACTTTTGTGTATGTTTACGATCGTTCGCTGTTCACAAAGGGATTTACGAGCAGTCGCGGCTCCTGGAGGGCGGTGACGTGCGCCCGGCGGAACTCCCTCCAGGAGCCGGGACTGTTTACGAGTAGTATCTTCATGAGTGCGGAGTCTCTGCACATAAAACTAGAGGACTGTCCTATTATTTTATGTGCAGAGACTCCACACTCATAAAGCTACTACTCGTAAACCCTTTGCGAATAGCAAACAGTCACTTATACAAAAGTGTAAGTTTATCTTTGTGAATGAGGCCCTCTGTTCTTAAATGTTCATTTTTGTTTTGCTTCTCTATTTTTCTGTGTCCCTGCTTCACACCCCCTTCTGTCTTTTTTAACTCTTTGTGAAAGTCGTGAATCGTATCATTTGCACAAATGGTGGAATACCCCACTATTCAAAACAGAGTTGTCAGTATGAATTATCCTGTTCTGTTACTCAAGTTTTCCATACCTTTTGATCCTTCCTACCACTGTCATGGGGCAGACACATATTATAGTGCCTCCCCTTTTCAGTGGAAATCATTTTCCACAGCAAAAAACTTGCAAATTGTAATTGATTCACAAATTTCAAGAAGTAAAAAAAATATCCCACAGAGACCTCCACCGTCCAATCCTTTTAGTCAAAAATTTAGGTTTGATTGACAGGATTTGTGAATCGTTGAATTGTGACTGTAAACACCAGAGATACACAAAACTTTTAATCTTTTCAAGTCTACCCAGCACCATTTCAGGTGTTTATATCTCAAAAACTACTAAATAGGTTTTCACCAAACCAAAAAACATGCTTTCTGAGTAAAGTTCTACATTCATGCCAATATTTTGCTGCAGGTGATAGAAAAAAAACATATGGGATTTCTCCTGCAAAAAACATGCTGGACCTAAGCTGACTACACTATTTGATTTTCAAACCTAGTGCAGATCAATGCATAGAAAGCAAGATCACAGGCAAATCGAAAAATACCTTCTCAATGGAAAGTGCATCCGAACTATAACTACACAGTTGCTACTGTATATATGTTTATTACTATGGAACTCTAGGTAGAAGCCACGGGCAACTGAAAAATGAAAACCTGGGTATGTGACACAAATAATCCTGTGCTGACCAAACTTTATAAATTTATAGAGACACTGAAGTACTTCAAGGAGGAAGGTGATGCTGTAAACCCCATAACCTCCTTCAAAAATATAATGTGTAGCATTATTTGTACTGCCACCCATCGCTCTCTAGAAAAAAAAGAATACATAATAGTTGACAAGAGTTGTCAATGCAGAAGAAAGGCCATGAGATACTTTTTAAAAGAAGATGACATCAAAGCCATCATATTATGTTGTGTTATGTGTATTTCTAAAGTACACTATCACCCGTGAGGTTGTCCCGGTGCTTTGCAGGTATGTGAGGCCACCCCCAACAGGCTGGGGAATTACTCGAACAGCCAGGTCTTCAGCTTCTTGTGGAATTCAAGAAGAGAGAAGGAGGCTCTGCTGTGTGGTGAGAGGTCATTCCATGCTTAAGTAGCTTTAAAAGAGAAGGCTCAACCTCCAATTCTGCTTCTGTGAATGCGCAGTATGTGTGCTAGAAGGAGTCCGGCTGAGGAGAGGTGCCTGAATGATTGATTAAAGTGTATGCAGCTGTTCAGGTAGTCTTGGCCCATGTTGTAAAGTTTTTGGTATGTGTGAGTGAGGAGCTTGAACTGCATGCGCTTGTGAATTAGGAGCCAGTGGATCTCCCTCAAGTGTGGTGCGAGTTGTGTCCTAAATGGGAAGTTGAGGATGAGTCTAGCTGCTGCATTCTGAACAATTTGCAGTCTGCTCGTGAGATGTTTGGTGATTCTTGTCTAAATAAAGTTCCCATAGTCCAGCCTGCTGGTAATGTGGGCTTGGGTGATGATTCATTTGGTGTGGACCAGTAGTAGCCACTTTCTCAGTACCTTCACAGTGTAGAAGCAGGATGCGTTGACAGCATTGACCTAGGAGAAATAGTCCAGTTTGTTATTGATAAGGTTTTGGCATGTGTGCTGGGGGTATGAATGGGTCCAAGGTCAGGTCGCCACCAGGTCACCATTTGTGTCTTGACAGTATTCTGCTTGAGGTAGTTTGTCATCATCCAGGTGGCAACTTTTGGCAAGCAGGTTGTTAAATTGTTCCTTGTGTTAGGGGATTCATCTAAAAGGGACAGTATAAGTTGCTTGTCATTGGCGTAGGAGAGGATGTTGATGTCTGGGGCACAGATGACTTTGGTTAGTGTGGTCATGTAGATGTTGAAGAGGGTAGGGCTGAGTGAAGAGCCTAAGGTACTCTATAGATGAGTTCTCTGGCTGCTGAAGAGTATGCACCTAGGTTCACTGCCTGGGTTCTTCTGGTCAGAAAAAAGCAGATTCATCAGTGGACAGGTCCTTGAATGCCCATCTCTTGTAGTCACATGATGAGGATGGGATAGGAGACTGTTATGTGTACAAATACTTTTGCTCATGCTCGCCCTTCTCAAAACATAATGTAATCTGTGTCCCTCCTAGAACCTGATGTAACCACTGTTTATTGATACTTACGCTGGTTATGTATATCAATGTACAAGTTAAATGCTTATTTTCTCAATATTTTACATTGTAAGACTTGTGACATGACTCAGCAAATAGGATTTAGCATTGCATCCAAGGGCACATGGATTATCGTAGAACAACGTTCAGGACACGAGTATGCTAATTTTTGGCTCACCGTTGGCAGCATACACGTGTAAACTGTCAACACGAGAGACATGAGATGCTGCGGCTTGCGCGAGTGGCAAAGGGTATTTAAGCGGTCCGCGCGTGTAATCATTGCTTAGTCTCGTTTAAGACTCGGCGCTTACCTGACTTCTTCTCGGCTGCGGTGTTCTGACGTCCTGTCTTCCGGCTTCCCCTCCTTCAGACAACGCTTGGCTTCCATTCCCGAGCGCTGCTCCTTCCTTTTCCGGCGCATCAGATCTTCGGTTCCGGCTGACTCCTGTCAAAAGAACCAACAGAAAGAAAAGCATTAAAACTACAGTAAGGCAGAATCAGAGAACTTTCAATACGAGGTAAAATCGTTATCAGAAAGTAATCGGTGAGTCACTTGTGAATAAATAATTGCAGCTCTCTCAGAATCAGACACGCTCTTCTGACTCAAGGTCAGAAGTATCTTTTCAATCTCAGACTAAAGATTAAACAGTGATTGTCTTTACCGGAGGACATTACAATTGAGCACTTAAACCTCATGTGAGATTGGGAACTCGTGGACACAAGAGGAAAGAACTTGTTTCCGGACATTTCTATGATTATATTACCTCATTAATCTTTTGTTTTAACAACAGCTATATTATGTGAAGTATGCATATAAGTTACCAGGAGAAAATATTAAGGTACATATAATTGCTCGCAAACAAATAGAATGTTATACATAGAATTATATGAAGGAACGCATTTATGAATGTTTTATGAATGTTTGTATTTTTTTAGGGATAGTCCAACCCTTAGTGAACAAGAAGTTTGAAAATAGAGAGAATCACACATTTTAAAACACGAAGTATTGTGAAATGTTTTAGGTAAAGACATTTCTTGAGTTACAATGTGATATAGTGATTCTGACAATAGTTCCATGAGCGAATATTGATGTTTATTTCCTCTTTTTTTAGATAATTACCAAGCATTACCCTGCTTAGAATATAGTTCCCACTATATAAATCTGAAGACCCAGTCCAGTCTAAGGTAGAATCTCCAGAAAGGTATTTCTCGAGGTTGCAAGGACCAAGACACCAGCCTGTCTTTTTTCTTTCTCTCTTCTCGTCCCATCCCCATTTCTCCCTGGGGTCTTCCAGATAGACAGAGTGTTATTTACATCTGCCTTTCTGTCAGATCCCAGAGAGATTGGGAACAGTCGTCGTCAAGCAGAGCAAAAGGCGTGCAGGTGAGTGTCTGAATGTAACAGAAGACTAAGCCTAAAAAATTCACTTCTTGCTCTCATTGACGACGAACTGAATATGGAATTTTCAGGGGAATCCTCTCAACTATCGGAGATAATTCGGAATCTGCATCTAGAAATGCAACACTTAAAACTGGAAAATCAAACCCTAAGGGAGGAATTATCAAAGAGTAGAACTGGCTTTTCGCAGTGAAGAGACCCAAAGGTATCCGAGCACCGCCCTATCTTAGCACCCCCTAAATTTGGTTCCACAACCTTTTCATCACAGACACCTGCGGCGCAACAGTATGATCAGGACCTTTAAGTGACAGTTGTAACCTCTAATCCTGTTCCTTTGGCTAATCACGAACGTTTTACTGGGGATAGTTCGAAATTTCGCTTCATTTATGAGCCAGTGTCAATTGCACTTTCTTTGCAAACCCCAAATATTTAATACAGATTCATCCAAAACTGCTTTTATAATATCTTACTTAGGTGGTGTTGCTGCAAATTGGGCAATACCTCTCATTTATAATAATGACCCCCTGCTAAATAATTTTAATGCCTTCAAGGAAACTATGACACGCCTATTTGCACGACTTGTATTCATTCAGTCTAGTGACAACGAGCTCCTAAACTTATGTCAAGGAACTAAGGACCTTTTAACTTACATAACCACTTTTAATCGTCTCCTGTCTGAGACACATTGGCCAGAAGAAAAACGTACGTCTCTTTTTTACAGAGGTCTCCGAGACGAGTTGAAAGATTCCTTAGCCCACATTGTAGACCTTCCCGAGGACTATGGACACTTTGTTGATTTAGTTGTAAAATTAGATCATAGGTTAGGCGAACGAAAGAATGAAAGATCTCGTGGCGAACCTAGACCTATAATTGTAAAATATGAAAGAAAAGAAAAAGATGACAAATCCAATGAACCAGAGCCCATGCAGATAGGTGGAATAAGAGGACCACTATCTTTTGAGGAGAAAGAACGACGTCGTAAAGAGAACCTGTGTTTATATTGCGGCAAAGCAGAGCACTTTGCTAAAGAATGCACAGTTAAACCAAAAAAGAAAAAGATAATAGCTGATACAAACATAGACCAGTCAGAGTTGGGAAACTAATTTTCTCGAGGAAAGAAGAGATCGCCTCTTTGAGAAAATCAGGATCTAAGGTCTCAAGATATGTGCCTAACATAATAAATCATGTACCTAAACATATGACTATTAGAATTGCTGTGATCATTTCAGTTCAGCAAAGACACAGTCTATCTATTTTATTGGATTCTGGCACCACGGGTAATTTTTTTGACCTAAGTCTGGCCAAGAAATGAGGAATCTCACATATTGCCAAGGCTGAACCTCAACCAGTAAGGGCAGTAGATGGTTCTGCCTTGTCCTCTGGTCTTATCCATTATCACACACCACCGTTAACTTTAGTAAGTGAAAATGGACATACCGAACAGACAATCTTTGATCTAATTGACACTCCAACTTTTGGAGTGATTCTAGGCATACCCTGGTTGGAATTACACAATTAAAAAAACGATTGGGTTCAAAGAACAGTAAGTTTAGATTCTGCCTATTGCAGAACGCATTGCTATCAAGAGGCACAAGACCCTATCTACCCTTTACACTGTGCCAGTACTCAGGTCACTATTTCTCCTTCATTGCTACAAGAATAAAGTGACTTTTCGGATGTTTTTGATCCTGTTCAAGCCACGCAACTACCACCCCATAGGGTGTACGATTGCAGAATTGACTTAATTCCAGGGGCTACATTACCATGTAGTAGGATTTACGCTCTCACCGAGCCAGAGACCCAGTACTTAAAGAAATATCTAGATGAATTACTGGAAATTGGCTTTATAAGGCATTCCACTTCTCCTATTTCATATCCACTTTTTTTTGTGGCCAAGAAGTCTAGCAATCTCAGGTCCTGTATAGACTATTGAGCAGTCAATAAAGACACTATAAAAAATCGCTATCCTTTACCACTTATTCCAGTCTTTTTAGATCAAGTTAAAGGTTCCACCATATACACCAAGTTAGATCTCCGAGGAGCATACCACTTGATACGCGTAAAGGAAGGCGATGAATGGAAAACCGCCTTCCGCACCAAATTCGGCCTTTTTGAGTACACTGTCATGCCGTTCGGATTATGCAATGCCCTGGCGGCATTCCAGTATTTTATAAATGAGGTCCTGCATGACTTTCTTGATATCTGCGTGATAGTCTACATTGATGATATACTCATCTTTCCAAAAGACGAACAAGAACATGTTCCTCATGTACGAGAAGTGCTACAGAGACTTAGAGAGCATTCCCTATATGTTAAATGGAGAAATGTGTTTTCCATGCCAAATCCATTGAGTTTTTAGGATACTTTCTTTCTCCAAATGGGATTACCATGGACCCTAAAAAAGTTGAAGCTATTCTAAACTGGCCATCACCAAATTCTGTGAAAGAGGTTCAGCGAGTCCTCGGTTTCACCAACTTTTATAGACGTTTTATTGCAAATTATTCCAAAATTGTAACACCTATTACACAATTATTTAAAAAAATTCAGACTTTTGTTTGGACTGAAGAAGCTGAGGAAGCTTTTCAGGTTTGAAAGACCACCTTTACAACAGCCCTGTCCTCTCTCATCCAAATCCAGATCAGCCATTTTTTATTGAGGCGGACGTTTCGCAAACTGCTTTAGGAGGAGTCCTTATGCAGAAAGATGCAAATACCGGACATTT
Organism: Calotriton arnoldi; assembly: GCA_963921515.1. NCBI lineage: Eukaryota > Metazoa > Chordata > Amphibia > Caudata > Salamandridae > Calotriton > Calotriton arnoldi. Next base: position 3,211,851 of record CAWUFW010000747.1, read on the forward strand.
ACATCCTTCAGCCTATTATTCACGCAAACTATTGCAAGCAGAACAAAATTACACTGTGGCTGAGTGTGAGCTCCTTGCTATAAAGGATGCATTCTCAGAATGGAGACACCATCTCTTGGGCGCTAAACACACTATCACGATATTCACTGACCATAAGAATTTACAATTCTTTACATCAGTTAAGGCCGTACCCCCCGGACAAATGAGATGGCTGCACTTTTTTAGTGAGTTTGATTTTATTGTAACATACCTTCCTGGACCTAAACAATTGCTCTCTGATACATTATCTAGGATTAATGTCATATTATACCAACTGACAGAATAGTAGCTTTAACACAAACTGACAATTTCCTGACTGAAGTGAAAATTGCTTCTCAAAACATAGACAAAAAGCAATGGCTGCAAAAACCAAATAACTCCATAAAAGACGGATATTTTTATCACAATAATAAGTTATTTATTCCACAGGATTCACAAAGACAACAAATTTTAGCTTGGCATCATGATTCCAGTATTTCTGGACATCCAGGCACACAAAAAAACCTAGAGCATTGTTCACGAAATTTCTGGTGGAATAATATCCAAAAGGACGTGCAGGATAATATTAAAAAATGGCCTATTTGTGCTCGTATTAAGTCACAGCATATAGCACCAACCGGACTGTTACATCCATTACCTATACCATCTACACCATGGCACACTATTAGTGTCGATTTTATTACAGATTTACCAAAATCTCACAATTTTACTACTATTTTGGTAGTTGTGGACTTTTATCCCATTGAAGAAATTACCCACAGCAATCGAATTCAGTGATATCTTTATTCAAAATATAGTAAAATTACATGGACTACCAAGTAAAATTATTTCCGACCAAGGCCCCCAATTTACTTCCAAGTTTTGGAAAACCTGATGTTCACAGTTAGGTATTAAAATAGCATTATCTTCAGCATTCCACCCACAAACTGATGGACAAACCGAGAAAGTCAACCAATACTTAGAACAGAGCCTACGTTTTTTACCATCAACTCTGACCTCGCAGTGGGACCAAGCGCTTCCTTTGGCAAAGTTTACATATAATAATAGTATTCATTCTGCTCTAGGATGTTCTCCATTTTAGTTTCTTACTGGTTTTCATCCGCATACCATCCCTATTCAACCACCATCTAGAAATGATCCTGTGCCATTCGTGTCAGAAAGACTGAATCAGTTACAACTGATTCAAGGGAAAGCTCGAGATAGTTTGGCAAAACATAAAATCACCGCTCAGGTACAAGCAGACAAGCATCGAACACCTGAACCAACCTACAAAATTGGCGATTTAGTTTGGTTGTACACCGAAATATCCGTTTAGATGGTCCAAAGAAACTACAACCAAGATATATCGGCCCATTCCCCATTAAACAGATCCTAAATTCGGTTTCCATCCAATCACAATTACCGGATGAATATTCCATGCATCCAGTTTTTCATGTGTCCTTGTTAAAACCATATCACCCCTTAACTCGCAAAGATAATCCTCCATCCCCAGTCATTGTGACTGATCATCTTGAATATGAAGTGCAACAAATTCTTGATGCAAAAAGAATGCAGGGCAAGTTGTATTATCTTATAGATTGGAAGGGTCATGATTCTTCAGAAAGATCCTGGGAACCTGCCTCCCATTTAAATGCACCTAGGTTGGTTCGGCGTTTTCATGCTCTTCATCCCAACAAACCCCGTCCTGTACAGCAGCCCTTGGGGGGGAGAACTGTTATGGGTACAAATACTTTTGCTCATGCTCGCCCTTCTCAAAACATAATGTAATCTGTGTACCTCATAGAACCTGATGTACACACTGTTTATTGATACTTACGCTGATTATGTATATCAATGCACAAGTTAAATGCTTATATTCTCAATATTTTACATTGTAAGACTCTTGTGACATGACTCAGCAAATAAGATTTAGCATTGCATCCAAGGGCGCATGGATTAACGTAGAACAACGTTCAGGGTACAAGTATGCTAATTTTTGGCTCACCGTTGGCAGCATACACGTGTAAACTGTTAACACGTGAGACACGAGATGCTGTGGCTTGCGCAAGTGGCAAAGGGTATTTAAGCCGCCCGCGCGTGTAATCATTGCTTAGTCTCGTTTAAGATTCGGCGCTTACCTGACTTCTTCTCGGCTGCGGTGTTCCGACGTCCTGTCTTCCGGCTTCCCCTCCTTCAGACAACGCTTGGCTACCGTTCCCGAGCGCTGCTACTTCCTTTTCCGGCGCATCAGATCTTCGGTTCCGGGTGACTCTTGTCAAAAGAACCAACAGAAAGAAAAGCATTAAAACGACAGTAAGGCAGAATCGGACAACTTTCAATACGAGGTAAAATCGTTATCAGAAAGTAATCGGTGAGTCACTTGTGCATAAATAATTGCAGCGCTCTCAGAATCGGACACGCTCCTCTGACTCAAGGTCAGAAATATCTTTTCAGTCCTGCCAAGTATCACGCTTCAGGTGTGACGCTCACGCATTTCAGTGCGGTGTTCCGCATCACCGCACTGAAATGCATTGTCACGCATTTTGCCACCTGCCAGCGCGCGCCACCAGCGGCCCTTGTGCACCGGCTCTGCTGCTCCCAAGAGACGTGCTGCGTTGCTGGGCTGAGTTTCTAAACAGTTAAATCCATCTGCTCTCAGCTCTGGAGTGGCTGAGAGCGCTACAATGTATCAAATCTCTGCCTTGCCTGTGTCGCCTGGCAACAATGCGGCAATATTCTGGCTGCGGCGCCGGCGCGGCTTTAACACACTGCTGCCAATTAGGGCAGGGGGGGGGAGGGGCTGCCCTCTCAGCAGTCGATGCTACTTCTTTCAGTCACACTGTGGCACACCATGGGGGCCGGTATTAACATCCGGACGTGCCGGTAGAGTGCCGTCATGTCCGGAGGAAGAGGAAGTAGGCAGCAGTGGCGGGGGACTCAAGTCGACGAGACTCGAGTCTCTGCTGCTCTCTCAATGGCCGTCCACCGCGCAAGAGCATGCAGATCGATCACAAGGATTTGCGGTGGGCGCAAACACTTGACACTACTGCGGCTCAGCTGGCCAGCTGCGCCGGGGACCGGAACGAATCAGTGGTCAGCAGCTCTGCTGCCCTGGATGAAGAAGAACAGGCTGCAGAATCAGTGCATCGATGCAGCAGCAGTGGAGTCTGACACGGACCGCATTAGTCATGAACTCTACAAGTAAGTACTGTTTTAGTCGGTGACAGGTTAGCACGTGCATGCAAAATGGTAGCAAGATAAAAATCACGGCAACTCAAGTATTTTAACCTGAGGGACCATATAGTCCAGGGGTCACTCGCGACTTCAGCGGAACCCTGCATGATCAGGTGGGACTAGGAGCCATGGTGTAAAGGGAACAAAGTGGTAAAGTAGGACTGCGCACAAACACAGAGCAGGACATGGCACAATAAACAACTGGGGGACAACTTAGGGATAGGGGGTCACGCGAGGCAGAAAGGCTGTGAATGTAGGAACAAGTAGTTCTCGAAAAAAGAAATAATAAGGGTAGGCCAGCCAGAAGGTGAGACAGCACCTACGCAGAGAGGTAAGAACTGAGGAACCCTTTGCATTATTACAGCTCACCCTTCCCCTTAGTCCTACAAAGCACTGCATCAGGTATTCACACCCACTTGCCCGTAGCACCTATTACTAACTACACGAGTCATGATCTCATCTGAAATTTTTTTTTCCACTCAAACAGCATCGATCTGCAGGGCTGCTCTGTCTGATCATCCTTCCGGAGTCAGTGAGCCTGAGTCCTGGTTTAGTTTTATCTCTGCTCAGCTCTGTGAGTCTCATCTAGGGCACCAGACCACTGTAGTTGGGTATTATCTTCAGGGTCAGTGCGTGACCGTTAACAGGGGTGCTCTGCAGCAGTTTCAAGAAGTTCTTGGAGTTTCCTGTTGCTCAAATGGCTGTAATTTCTGATATTTAGAAGTTTCCCTCGTCTTCATTGCATGATTTTTGCTCGCGAGAAAGTGTCACTCATAGTCGTTGAAATGTCACTCATAATTTCACTCAAATTTTTAAAATGTCACACATGGCAATCTGAAACCTTGGCAGCTATGTCTTTTCAATCACAGACTAAAGATTAAACGGTGATTGTCTTTTCCGGAGGACATTACAATTGTGGCACTTAACCCTGATGTGAGATTGCGAACTCATGGACACAAGAGGAAAGAACTTGTTTCCGGACATTTCTATGATTATATTCCCTCATTAATCTTTTGTTTTAACAACAGCTATATTATGTGAAGTATGATATAAGTTACCAGGAGAAAATATTAAGGTACATATAATTGCTCTAAAACAAATAGGATGATATCCATAGAATTATATGAAGGAACACATTTATGAATGATTTATGAATGTTTGTATTTTTTAGGGACAGTCCAACCCTTAGTGAACAAGAAGTTTTAAATTAGAGAGAATCACACATTTTAAAACACGAAGTATTGTGGAATGTTTTAGGTAAAGACATTTCTTGAGTTACAATGTGATATAGTGATTTTGACAATAGTTCCATGAGTAAATATTGATGTTTATTTCTTCTTTTTTAGATAATTACCAAGCATTACCCTGCTTAGAATATAGTTCCCACTATATAAATCTGAAGAACCAGTCCAGTCTAAGGTAGAATCTCCAGAAATGCATTTCCCGAGGTTGCAAGGAACAAGACACCAGCCTGTCTTTTTTCTTTCTCGCTTCTCGTCCCATCCCCATTTCCCCCTGGGGTCTTCCAGATAGACAGAGTGTTATTTACATCTGCCTTTCTGTCAGATCCCAGAGAGATTGGGGAACATTCGTCGTCAAGCAGAGCAAAAGGAGTCCAGGTGAGTGTCTGAATGTAACAGAGACAGTGTCAAACGCAGTCAAGCGGTCCAGTAGGATGAGGGCTGCAGTTTATCCTTTGTCCAGGATCAAATCGATGTCGTCTGTCTCTAAGATGAGAGCTGTTTTCGTGCTGTGGTTGGGTCTGAAACCTGACTAGGTGGTTTGTGAGGCAACTGTTAATGACTTTTTCCTTAACCCTGACAGGGTTGTATAGAGGAAGATTGGTCGGTAGTTAGTGAGCTTGGCCTAGATTGCTGTGGGCTTCCAGGCTTTTCTGAGTAAGTGGCTGTGTTGATGGAGGTGTTGAGGATGAGAGTAAGTGCTTTGCTGATAAGGGTGAGTTCTTTCTTGAAAGTGTGGTAGGGGCTTGGGTCCGATGGGGCCCCGGAATGGATGAATTTCATGGTTGTGGCAATGGTGTACCATTTGGTCAGGGTGCTTTCTTCGGATGAGATTAAAAGACTAGCAGCGAGGTAGATGGGGTCTGAATGAAGGTTGAAGTTGTCATATATGTTGTTATTTTGTTGCTGAAAAAGTCTGAGAGATTATTGCATAGTTCTTGGCTTGGGGTGATATTGCTAGCAGTGACAGCGGTTTGGTGAGATCTTTAATAATGGAGAAGATGTCTTTCCTACTGTTGGTGCTGGCATTGATGTGGTTTGCTAGGGCCGTCTGCTTGTTGTCCCAGATTTGCTAGTAGTAGTGTCACAAGGCAGATTTAAAAATGTCCTTGCCCATGACTTCCTGGCTTGCTATCCACCTGTGTGCAGTTGCTTGCAATGAGACCAGAGTTCTTCAGTGTACCAGCTGGCCTGAGTGTGTGTTCTTGCTGTATGGTTTTATTTGCGAGGGGCAGGGTGTCGGCACAGGTGGTAATCCAGTCATTGAAGTTCTTGATGTCTTCCTCTAGATGCCGGTATGTTTGGGGTTGTTCTCAGAGAGAGCAGAAGCTCAATCCTTCTCTGATATGTTCTTACCGAAGTGGTGGGCCAGACCTGAAGTGGTTGGTCTTTGTGGTGTGGGGCGTTGTCGGTCCAGATGATAGAGATGACATGTTGATTGTGATGTCATTGAAACGGGTGAGGATGGGATCCAGAAGATGTCTGGCAGCATGGGTGGCTGCGGATATATGCTGGGTAAGGCTGAGGTTTCCAAGGTGGTCAAGGAGGTTGACTGAGTTGGGGGGGGGAGGAGGATGAAAGCATTTGAGTTGATGAAAAGGAGAGCAATGAAGTCAGTGATGTTGCTGGCAAAGTTGGTGTGGGGTTTTGGAGATCTGTAGACTAGTCTATATCTATATGTATTATGTGCTCTGCTAGTCAGTAGACATATCAAAAAGATCATCAAGCTGAAACCTGTCACTTGAGAACCCCAAATTGAAGCTATGCAGAAGTTGATCTAAATGCTCTTGGGAATTGTAAGACACATCTCAAACTCCATTACTCTTTCAACAAGCCAAGAGATCACTGACTTCTTTGTCAAGAAAAATCACAAGAATAAAAGAGAACGATCAGCATTTATATATAATGCAGAAGGAATTAACCAGTAGCTAAAACAACATTTCCACAATCAAACTGCACCCCTTGAAAAAGACCATCACATCTTTCACACCATGCAATTATGCTTGCAACACCATCCCAACAAGTGGAGTAGAACATATGCCATTAGCCTGGTTCTTTGCTGGCTGAAACTCATCAACTCAACCTGAGATAGGGTGAATTCCCCAAGTGTCAAAGAAACTAAACCCTTCAAGAAGGAGATGATGGCCTATGCATCTTCAATGATGTGAAGCTCTTTCACATATTCTATTAGATCTTTCAGGGGTGCCCAATACCATTAAAGCATAATATTCTCATTAGCACTCTGAAATCATGCAGGAATTATTAGTCATGATCAGTAAATGGCATCCTCAATAAGCGATGACAAAATAACTTAGATCTCTCCTCTACTGGCAGCCTACATGGTATTACCCGGGCCATCCTTTATCCATCATTCTATATCACTTATTTAGAATCTCTGAAAGGGATTCTTGTGATTTGGAACTCTCCATCTACAAATATACTGATGATACAGTAATCACATTATCAAACAAGTCCTCTGCCTCAAATAAATACAAATCTGGATTGCCAAGAATCTTCTGAGGTTGAACCCAGGAGGGAATTACTTCTCTTTCTATATCCCTCCCATCTTATCTTCCAAAGTTCAATACCAGCACATGGGAAACAGCCATTACAACAAAACTTTCACAATGCACGCTATTACATAGCATGCCATAACAACGCAAGTGCTATTACGACGCACAGCTATCACAATGCATGCCATTACAACGCATATGCTTTTACCACGCATGCCTTTTCAACGAATTTTGTTGTATAGGCATGAATAGTAAGGCATATGTGTTTTTCATGTAAGTATAAGGTAAGTATATGTAGATGTATATATATAGATCTATGTATCTATATAGATAGATAGATAGATAGATAGATAGATAGATAGATATGATATTTTTTCTAGCTTAGGGTTGGTTTAGGTTTTCGGGTGGGAAGGGTATTTTTAGGGTTTAGGGTGGGTTTAAGTTTTTGGGTGGGAAGGGTATTTTTAGGGTTTAGGATGGGTTTGGGTTTTTGGGTGGGAAGGGTATTTTTAGGGTTTAGGGTGGGTTCAGGTTTTTGGGTGGGAAGGGTAATTTTAGGGTTTAGGGTGGGTTTGGTTTTTTGGGTGGGTAGGGTAATTTTAGGGTTGAGGGTGGGTTTGGGTTTTGGGGTGGGAAGGGTAATTTTAGGGTTTAGGGTGGGTTTGGGTTTTGGGATGGGGGTTTAAAATATATAAATTTTAAATAAATAAATATTTATATACACACGTCAGAAAGCATTATGGGACTGGAAGTCCAAATCCTCACCCATGTGGTTCGCTGTTGTTGCACACAATACAAAGTTCTCTCCATCAATGCATTTGCCGATAAAGTTGTTCCCCAGTGCTGTCAAACGCCTCCTGTTCCACAATTGGCCGTCCCAATAAACAGCTGCGGACCCGCTCAATCTCGCGATGATGCCATCTCACGGCCGGGCCGGCCGTATTTATGAAAGGAAAAGAGTTGCCCCCAGGCGAGATGCACCACAGGTAGGTTTATTATAATCAGGGATCAGCTTCAGCAAACACAAATCCAGCAGCTTTCCGCCGATGCGTTTCGGGCATCACGCCCTTCTTCCAAGGCAAGCTGTGGCAAAAACAACCAACATCACTCCCAGTATTTTCCCTATTTAACTGTCATCACGCTCAGGTGAGCACGTCAGGCATGGAAGTGGAGCAGCAAGGTTCCATGTAAAGGAAAGTCACTTTGTTGCATTCCATCAGCAGTGTTATAGTTTTATGTTGTTTTGAGACGGCAGTTCACATGGGCTCCACATGGACTACAGATCCCAGAATTACTTGGCACACTTTGGATACTCACCTGAGTTAAATGGAAATAAAAGGGGATGTTCTCTGAAGTAGCCGTTTCATCCCAGCATGCCTTTGACAAAGGGTGCAATGCCCGAAACGCGTCGGCTTTGAACTGCTGCTAAATTTGTGGAATTCAAATAAAGCGCTTTTTACAGAAAATAACCTGCTGAGAGTGCACTCCATCAGGGGGCAAACTTTTTCTTACATAAATACGGCCAGCCCGGCCATGGAGTGACACAGCCGCAATAAGAAACACGGGTCCGCAGCTTGTTTATTTGGACAGGCATGGAAGTGGAGCAGCAGGGTTCCATGTAAAGGAAAGTCACTTTGTTGCATTCCATCAGCAGTGTTATAGTTTTATGTTGTTTTGAGACGGCAGTCCACATGGGCTCCACATGGACTACAGATCCCAGAATTACTTGGCACACGCCGGATACTCACCTGAGTTAAATGGAAATAAAAGGGGATGTTCTCTGAAGTAGCCGTTTCATCCCAGCATGCCTTTGACAAAGGGTGCAATGCCCGAAACGTGTCGGCTTTGAACTGCTGCTAGATGTGTGGAATTCAAATAAAGCGCTTTTTTACAGAAAATAACCTACTGAGAGTGCACTCCATCAGGGGGCAACCTTTTTCTTACATATATATATATATATATATATATATATATATATATATATATATATATATATATATATATATATATATATATATATATATATATATATATATCAAAAGTAAACTCCTCTCCAGTGCAGGAAAAAGAGCGCGCACACGAGGACCGTAAAGATAAAGGCTTCTTTATTAAATTAAGCCTCCTCCAACCCAGCACAGAGATATATATGTATATATGTATATATATATATATATATATATATACCACAGCTCCGACTCCACCTGCTCTGCCGAACTCTTAAGGCGGGTGCCTTCAAACGTGATGGTAGGACTCACGATTCATATCAAAGCTCCAAGGGGGGCACTCACAGGGTGATATAAAATGTCCATTTATTTATGCAAGCGCGTTTCGGCAATTAGCCTTCCTCAATGCTTTAAATGTACATCTGTAGCGCACGACATTGGATTGCTTTAAGTAATGCAGACACCTTTCTCATTGGTGAATACCTAATGGTGGAAAACAAAGAAGAGCTGCAGTTAGATTCCGTCAATTTCGCACGCCATATTGGAAGGGCAATGTCTCTGTACTTTATAATAGTCAATATGTTCGACATAGATGCCCCAAGAAACAATTCTACCACAACTGGTGAGTACAAAATCATAGTCCTTATTTCCACACTTTGCCGTGCTCTGCATACCAGTCTCTTCTTGCACCTTGCCCTTTCCGACTATAGCAATGTCGTCCTGCGCTATACACCCCTCGCCCTGCCGCTGGTTGGTACGCCAGGTAAAATCAGCTGGTAGCGGTCTGATGCCCACTTCACCAATTGTAGTAGAATTGTTTCTTGGGACATCTATGTCGAACATAAAGCAAGATTTTTCTTTGATACTTCAGCTTGCCATTTGCACTAGGCCTTTTGATTCTACTCATTGAAGGCCCTGACCAAATAAATCGGTGTTTTCCGGAGGTCTAAGGACCTTGGTAGAATAGAGAAGCTCCAGTAGGAAGTCCCCGGTTACAAGAAACACATCTAGGACTGTGCATGGAGCATTTCAAACATACTTCTCATGTACCAGCATCAGGCTCCTTTGTAAGGCTCTTCTCGATAGGATTCAGGGCCATATTTTATTAAGAGGCACCACATCAGAATTGCCTGACTCATATTCTACTTTCTCCTCTCTCCTTTTACCTATTACCATGCCTACAATGCTAAGCTGAATGTCCCCACAGTAGACAGAAACCGTCCCCTCATTGATTCCTTCACCCTCACCAGGTAGGACCTGCATTTCCCCTTCTTTGTTATCTATCACCTCTAGAACACGACTGTCTTCCAGCACATTGAAGGATAAGCTGTTTTTGTCCTCTATTCTATTGGAAGTATTGCCTATGATTCAACCGATATTATGCCTCTGCCCATTTCCTGCTGCAGAAGACCTTACTTGACCTGTAGACTGCTCTGATTTCTACCTACCGAATTCTTCCAGCCCATAATGTTGCTCCTCCATACTGACTCCTGTCTCATGCTTCTTTTTTTCTTTTTTTCTATTCATTTCATTTGTCTGAGTCACAGAGTAGCGTTTTGCCTTGTACAGATCTTTGACAGCCTTTCAGAACTGGATCATAAAATACATTCAAATAAGCCAGGTCAAGCCACAGTGAGATTTTGGGGATAGTGTGTGATGTTGTGCCTTTGATGCCCACTTTCTGGAATACCAAAGGGACTACACAGATTTCTTAGACTTTCTCCACCGCTAACAATATGAGGCCTGACTCTTGCTAGATACTTAGCTCCAGGATCGTATACTTTGCAGGATCTTATATCACATAGCAAACTACAAAGTGTAAAGCATTTCATGTCAAAGCTGACACCCTGTATTTCACACCTTACTGTCTAGCTAATTAATGTCTATTGCTGGGGTGTCCAATAAGTAGGTGATAAAGGGCTGAATCCATGCCAGAATTTCAAGCTAATCACGAAATAAGTAAAAGTCACATTTAAAGATTCAATACATGCAAATATGTCATATGTGGATATCCTGAAAATCTATCATGTGTGCGACTATATAGCTCAAAGCAGTTCAGCAACCAAAGGTTGCTATGCTTCTTTGTGCTAGAGGGAGAGAGCATCGCAGAGCCATATCTACAAAGATAGGGTGCTACTGCTCTCTTCCCCAGTGCTGGTGCTCTTTGAACCTGCCTAGCTCCAAGCAAACACCTTTGCCCATTGTACAATGGTATGTTCATGATGTCTAGCATAGGATTTGTACTGAAGGGGTACCCTTACAGTACAAAATACAAATGGTGGAGGAGCATCGCCCCACTGCCTAGCTCAGAGCCAGCAAATGAAAATTAAACCATGTTCTAGCATCGTTTTATTTTTTATTTGCCAGCTATGAGCCTGCGCTGTAGGGAGGGGTGGGGCCGAGGCATGGGAGGTGGGAGGAGGAGTGCTATGTGCACTCCCTAAGTGCGCATCTGTGTTTGGCTGGCCGTCTCAAGCCGGCCAAACACACATGCGCACTTAGGTTTCTCCAACTCGGCTGCATTGAACAGCCGGGCTGGAGAAACCCCACAGACTCCCTGGTCTTGTTTGTGGGGCCGCCACTGCAAAATACTATGCCTATACATGCTTTAAACTTTTCCTACAATGGATGTGTGCTGCCCAGTGCAGCACACAGGCAATGTTTGAACAGTTCGGAGCAATGAAAAGATTTTTCCAACTTAAAGGCTGCCTTGAAGACTCGTTATTTGTTTACTCAGTCCTGTCTAGCATCGTTAGTAGGCTGTGCCTCAAAACCCTTGGGTGGTGATATGAGGAGGCCCATGTGCCACCCATGGGACTCACCCTCGACTCAAGGTAGCATGAAGTAGTGCAAAGGGCTATTTGGATTTCTTCACAGGTTCCTTTCTAGAGCAACCAAAGTTGTGCAATGTGAGGGAATTACTCTCCGTCGTTTTTCCTTGGGTTCGGTATGACTATCATTTAATTTTACTGTACCTACTCACGAGAAGAGTATACTCTTATGATGTGGTCCTTTCTGAATTTAGATGCAGGATAAGGTGTTTGCCTTGCTCACATATAGTCCTGATTTTTTAATGAAACCGGCTGTGTGATATGAGTCATACCCAGTCGGACACCACTGCTTTGTTTCGGGTTATCACTTGTGGGATAAGCGAGCCATTCTCTCTAACCCATACCTGAATAGGTTGTAGATTACCCACTTCATGCATTTTTTCATGTCTCATAAGAAAATCATTCAATGACACTAAGTAGTCTAGTTCTCACACGTCACTGCCATGTGTATGTTTTTCCTTCTCTCTTTTCAGTAACCGAGACTGATGTGGGGTACCTAATGGCTGAAGAGAGGTAAACTGAATTCCCTATCAGGTAACCTTGGTTCCTTCGTTCTGGCCTGGTACCTTTTTACTATTTTCTGGTAGGGGTAAAATAGGATTGTGTTTTAAAAGCACCCTGTAGTGATTTTTATTATTTTTTGTTTTTTCAGATGAAGACGGTGTACTAATCACCCGCCTTATATACACAGCTCAAAACTTTGACGGCCAGTATATTCATTTGTTGTGCTTCACCTTTTGGATGCAGAGTGACTTGTTTTGTTTATTGGTCCTGAGGAATGCCCATGAACTCCGGCAGGAGTCGAATTAGGGCAGAAACATGTTAACCTTTAGCAGGGGTATATTTGTTGCTAACCCCTAGTCCTCTTCGCTTTTAACCCTGTCCTAGAGTACCATTGAATAAAGGTATCAGGTCCCATGAGACAGTTTTAACAATTCACATATTTCTTTTGCACTCTGCCCCTCACTCACTAATCTCGTTGGTTTCCCCCCTAGTGAAAACACCTCAGCTCCTCTCCACTAAATATTTTTTCGGTGGAGCGTTGTAGCCCACACCTGGGACCTTGCGGGCCCGGTGTGAGGAGGGAGTCCTTTGATGAAGCATGTCACCTTCGGGTGAGTGAGGGTTCTCATCCTTAAAGACTAGATCTCTCTTTAATCCCCCACCTTTTTGACAACGTACCTTTTTGTGAGTTTAAAACCATTTGCTCCTTGTTCAGGTTAGGGTGGCTTATGGTGGCACTGTGAGCTAGCTCGTCTCTAGGCCAACATATACTACAGGGGTGCATGGAATCAGTCGATGCACCTCCCCCAAGGTTTATGTTGCCCACAAACGTGCAGATCCTACTGATTATTGGAAACTACTCAACAGCACCTGCACAAAATATTGATAAATCTGCCCCTTGTTCTGTTCAGTAAGAACCTCTTCTTAAAAGTCCCTGTCTGGTTTTATGTTAATAAACACGTGTGGATACACACGTGACCGCTATTTATTGTTTGTGAACATATAGCCTCTCATTATAAGTGACCTGGTAACCCTGATGAGGCCAGTGACGAGCGCTGCCAGTCACATCACGTTTGCAATTGATACAGCAGCAACTCGTAACATGTATAGGGGAAAGATCGCGAACATTTGGGGGATATCATGCAAGAATAGTGTGATTACAGATTCATGCATGTTAGACCATCGTTTCAGCTGCCAAACTTGGAATGGCCTAGTAAAATTGCGGTCATACAGTGCACAGTACTGTGGCACTGGCTGCGGTATTACTCTGCCATTGGTAAGTAAAGCTTTACTGCGATGTTCTACAAACATTACCTCGAATGTCATTGTAATTTGAAAAATACGTTTTTCGAAATGAGGAGAAAAATGGCCTGACTGTAGACTAAAAGGAAACGTCCTCCTGCAGCTTGGAGTTTTTTTTATGTTTTATATACCTTCTGCCTGCTGTGCCCGTTGTCTTTCATCGCCCAAAACAATAATAAATGACTGAGTTACAGTGTGAGTTTTCAATGGTTCAAGAGGATGCAATTAAAATATAATGAGCTGTTGCAAAGCACTGAAATCTCTGAATCATCCTTAGGTCACAATTAAACTGCTAATATTGTAAAACCAAACTAATTGGCATCAAGTCAAAGCAGACCGGGCTAGCTAACTGTAAGCAGTGCAGAAAGGTAGGCGTAGAAATTAACCAAATAAATACAATTATAAATTGACAAAAACTATTCGATACAATTAAACCTACCAGAAATAAATGTGTTGTATATGCAATTGAAATATTTCAGCTCAACAAAATATTGTTCAAGGGAAGGTTGCTTTGAAGAGTTGCAGATTTGCATTTGTTTTAACTGCAGCAAAGCATTCTTTCTAATAAGGTGCTCAAACTTAGAATGTTGGTCCATTAGCCTTCTAGGTCTGCCTAATCCTTTGAAAATAGCTCATTTGTCCTCTATGGTTTCTGCCTGGCCCAGTAAAGATGGATTCAATCACTGAATACAGAAAAGTCACAGAGATGGCAATAGGAAGAGAACAAGTGGACTTTTGAATACATTTTTTTATAGGGTTTAAGCAGTACAAAACTACAATGGCGTAACAGTGGGTTTCTTTTTCTGATTTCATCCGAGGAAGTTGTTTTTATGCACATGATAAAATAGGTTCCATGTGTGTATTATGTATTGTTAATGAATTATATTCTAAGTGCATATATATAGTGCTTACTACCCCGAGGCATTGAGGCGCTTTTCGGTGGGTTAGTGGATTAATATGTTATTTCTTCTTTTTATGTTATTCTTCTTATTATGATTATTATTTTTATTATTGCTACTTTTATTTTCGTTAATATATACACAAAAGGTTGAAATGTAATAGTTTGTAGTATTGTGTTTATAAGATGCATTTCAAATCTTACAACATCTAATATCATGTAAGAGAGATTTATTATAGACTGGTTATTCAGGAGATTACAGTGTCGGTGATTATTTAATTTGGCGGCATTTAAAACAGGGCCATAAAGCAGGCCTCTGATGTGTGGGCACCCCATTCAGCCGCCCCCAACCCTCCAGGGAGCACCCATTCAGCCCAGATGAAATCCATATCTGTGAGATTTGGGGGAGGTCATCTTTTTGCATTATTTTACTGTTTGAAAGATCAATGCAACTAGTACAATTGATCAAACATATAAATGCACAGTGAGGTGAGCAGGATTATTATGTGGTTAGTAAATATGTCCTAAGGGAAGGGTGTGTATGGGGCCAGAATGACAATTTGATTTAGTGTTTTGTGGTTAATAAGAGGTAGCACATGCAGAAGATGAGGGTGGTGTCAGGAGAAGTATTTAATAGAATGGTGTCAACGGGAATTTATGGTTGTTACTTGCCAGCAGGTGCTATATGTTGTGGCATCTCTGGTATTCCATCTAGCAGTTGGTGGCATTGAGACTTAGTCATTTAATAGGTAACATTATTTGAGAAGATTAGCACCATTCCCAACTTGATCCTAATGTGAGGTTCTGTGTTATGCAGTATGACCGAATAGCTGGCCCTTATGGTTTGATAAGTTTTAGAGGTGTGGACCAGTTTGTTATTTTTAATGATCATTCCATTATGGTCTTGTTAGACACAGGTTTGGGTGGCATGTGTGTAGGGTGATTGGTTCTCCCTTGATCAAAGTAAGGAGGTGTTTCTAAGGGGATTGGTTTGTATTGGCTCTCCCTTGATCTTAGAAAGTAGTGCAGTGGAATCTGTCTGTAGCCCCTGTAGAGGGACCAGAATTTCTCTTGGCTCTTGTCTTCGTGAACACAGTGACATATAGATTTTCAGATGGATTGTGTTGGGAATAACCAGTTCTTAACCATTCTTCTCAGTTCCAAGTGATTCTCAGTGGCTTTAAGCTTTGCAGGTAGGCAATTCAATAATTTGGCAGTTTAAATGGAGAAAGTAGTGCCACCAATGGTTTTCTTCTAGTAAGCTGTAACTATTTGAGGCCAGCCTGGAAGGTAAGTGGGTTGGACGTTTTTGGCAATTTTCGATTGAAGGAATTTTGGTTCTTTGCCGTTAATTACTCTGTGAATGATGCATAACAGCTTGAAAGAGGATCTTCTTGTGATTGGGATCCAGTAAAGAATCATTGGTACAGCAAAAATATGAGTTCATACTGCTGGAGCCCAAAAGTGGAGACTCCAAGATGGTTTAGATTCTTTGCATACACCCATTCACATATCTCACCATGGAGAATTCCAGGGGCTCCGGAGAGGTCAATGGACCTTTTCCACCGTTTTAGAATTAGAGCTCCCTAAAATAAATCATTAAAACATCATAAATATTTAGAATTTTAGATGAGTCAAAGATGAGAGGTTGAGAAAGTTGAAAACCTTTATTTTATCTATGGTTAGAGTTTCTAATTATCTTTATTCAGTTTAGTAGATTTCAGAATTAAAAATAATGGTTAGAAGTCAGCATTTAAAGGCACAGTGGTCCGTAAAGAAAACCCGATAATCTAACTAAGGGACCTATTCTTACAAAGAACCCATGCAGAGTTCCATTTGGAAAAAGAGCAAATAAGAGGAATGAACTTCTCATAAAGAGTAGTTCTGAAAACTCAGCCGAGTTCCCTACAGTTGAAATATCAACTGTATTTAGGAGAGCGATCTGTGCAGTAGCATTATTCACAAAATTAATAAAAGCAAATCGACTCAAGAATATCTAAAAGGGGTGTGTGTCCGAGCGGTCCAATGTGGCGGGCACGTGTTAGGCAAGCTCCCATAGCCCACAACTAAATCCGACAAAATCCTGCCGCATCGGCACACATCCACCCCCTGTCTCCATTCACTGACCCTCGGGGTCAGCTGGCGCCAGCGAGAAAAGGCGCTGCATTTCCGTCTACCTCTGGGAGAGTTCCGAGTCGGCCTACTGCGGGGACAGCTGGCGGCCTCGTGAAGGTGAGGCCTGAGCGCGACCAAGGGAAGGGAGGCCCACCACTCGGAACCTGTTGTGTAGCGACGCTGGGACTCGCATGGCGACTCAGAGTCCAGGCGCATCCGAGGCGAGTGGTGATGGGGGAGGGGGCCATAAAACTGGAGGCCCCGACCGTGCAGAGATACAGCGGCGGCGACAATAATGGCAGGAGTGACGCCTGGAGCATCGCTACACAGCAGTAAGGCAACAGGCAGTGCCCTTCGGAGCCCTGAGCTGGCAATTTCAGCGGCCTTGTCAGGCCGCGGCGTGTTGTACGCCGAAGGGGGCCTGAAGAGGAGGGGAGTCCCTTCGGGTGATCTGCAGGGATCTGGGTGGCCTTCGGAGGGCCCGGTGACATCAGGGATTGACTGCGGGAACCTTGGCCTAAAGGGATTGTCGCACTCACATTGGGGCATATAGCGCCGCAGATACGGTAGAGTCGCTGCGACGGCCCCCAGTTGGAGGTGGTGTCACTCGCCCGGGGTGTGTGGACCGCGATAAAAACTTGGGACACAAGGTGAGCGGTGCTGCAATCGAGCAAGTGCCAGAGGACAGGCCCGCCGTGTCTTGAGAAACGTATGTGGGCAGAACATGGAACAGCATTAAATCGCAGTGAAGCCCAGGCAGCAGACCAGGGCCTAGGGTGGACTAAGATACCCACTAAGGGGTGGCGGGCACACTCACCTGCAGAGGCGGTTGGGCTAGGCCCCAGTGAGGCTTGCGAGTGGTGCGTTCCCCCCCAACAACATTTATTTGCCATTTGGTCTTGGGCCTCTCCCGAAAGGGATTCTTCCTCCCAGCACTACTGCTCCAATTTGTCCAACCCGCAGAACAAGCTCGTGTTACCTTGGAGACAAACCACCAGGCAACAACGCCAAACAGAGCACAATGGACAGGTTTACGGGAGCGGGCGCTCAGGCTGTGGCACCAGGGGATCCCACCAGCGCTATGCGGACAACGCAGCTCTCATGGCAGCCATTACGCAATCAAGGGACATGTTAGAGGCCAAGATCGGAGCCGTGGACCTGCGTAATGCGGTAGACAGAATCACCGTAGCCGAAACCCGGCTATCAAGGGCTGAAGACATGGTCACTTCCCTACAGAATAGCTATCCTCCTTGGAGTCCATCACTAAGGGTCTGGCGGTACGTGTAGAGGATGCAGAGGGAAGGGCCCGTAGAAACAACCTCTGCATTGTGGGCTTCCCTGAGGGTTGCGAAAGGAGCGACATGGAGCAATTTCTTACTAACTGGCTTAATGACTGGCTCCCATCCACCTCCATGTCACAATGCTTCATCATCGAGCGCGCCCACCAGGCCCTGCTCCAGAAGCCCCCCCAGGCGCTAGCTTGAGACCTATCATCGCCAGGTTCCTGCACTTCCACAATAGGGACAACATTCTGAAACAGGCCAGACAACAGGACGCCTTACTGCATGCTTCCCAATGCAGAATGATATTTCCAGACTATACCAGGTTAGTCCAGCAGCATAGACAAACATTTATGGAGGCCAAAGCTTGCCTGCGAGATCTCAAAATCCAAAATGCTCTGCTGTTCCCTGCCCGTTTAAGAGTGACATATCAATCGCGCTCCTATTTCTTTGAAATGTCGGAAGAAGTGTTCGCATGGACCGATGAAATGGTTAAGGCAAAACCGCACACCTCGCCGCAGCTGGACTCGGACTCGTCATCAGGAGATGCAACCATCAAACGGTCTAAATTCAAGGATAAAAAGAGCCATAGATCAAGATCAATATGTCGATCCAGAACTCGCAGTGAATCCCGACTCCGATTGACCGAGACCCAGCGTGAGCAGAAAACTTCATAACTTAACACCTAAGAGACAATGTTGGTCGCAGACACCTCGCTAGCTGCGGCAAGTACACTTGGGCTACTCCCTCCACAGGGACATCTCTTTGCCACAGAGACAACTATATGGTTAAGGGAAGTTTATTGTGGATCAATTGGCTGGGGATGATATCCGGCTCCCATTGGGGCTGGGTTCCCTCCCCAGCCGCGACAGATACTTCAACGGTTTTGAGGTATGGGGAGGGTGGGAGGGAGGGATTAAGGGGTGGTCAAGTTCTATTAGTTGTGCTATGTTCTTACTCTATACACACATACGGTACCCCCCAGGCGCAGCCACATATAGATCTTCCCACTTACACTTGACACACCAGCCCACATGTCATCCAGCATGACAAATGCTTCAGGGAATAGGCTCAGAGTAGTCAGTTGGAATGTACGGGGCATGCTGGACAAGATTAAACGGGGCGATGTACTGTGCCAAGCGCTATGAGGCAGATATCCTAATGCTACAAGCAACACATCTCCTGGGCACTAAAACACCCTACCTCTCACGCTTTGGGTTTATCCAGACCTTCCACTCTGGATTCACCAGAGGATCTCAAGGTACAGCGATCTTGATTCACCGTAGGGTTCCATTTGTGCATACCAAGTTGTGGCTCGACCCCCAAGGAAGATACATTATAGTGGCAGGCACATTGTATGGGGAACAAATTATCCTCGGCAGTGTTTATGCTCCTCCCACCGTTACTAGGACGTTTATAGAGCGCCTGATGATGGTCTGGGTGGAAATACCCGATGGGTTGACGTTGGTGGGGGAGACTGGATTGACGTAATATGCCCCATGCGAGACAGGTGGGGGTGACCAGGAATCCGACAGTGACGCAGGACTCACGTTTACAATCCTTAGTGGACGGGATGGGGTGGGTTGACACATGGAGGAGACTCCACCAGACCCATCGGGCATACACATACTATTCAAACGTACACAATTCGTTCTCTCACCTGGACTACATGTTTATGACCTCGAACGGGGCCCACAGGGCGACAGCGGTGGAGATACTACCTAGAGTCCTGTCTGACCATTCCCCTGTGGAACTGCGGCTTCGGATTGACCCTGACTGCCCCCCTTTCCGATGGTGACTCTCGACATGGCAATTGCAAGATCAACAGTATAGAGCACACATTCGTCAAGCGATTGCAGACTTGTTTACACATAACATGGAGATGGTGGACTCCGCCAAGTCAGTATGGGAGGCTATGAAGCTGTCTCTACGGGGAATAGACATCTCCTTTTGCACGGCGCAAGGTAAGCAACGGAGGAGAAAATTGATCCAGATTGAAGCTCAACTTCTCAACCTAGAACGGCACGGCTGAGGGGAAATTGGGACCCAGGCACACCGCCAACTGCTATACACGCAGCAAGTGTATGCTGGGGAATTACTAGACAAGGCCAGAGTGGCGTGGTTGGCCTCCCCTAGCAGAATATATCAGTAGGGAGAACCAACCAGAAACCCCATTTCAAATACATGCTAAGTTATAGCTCTTTGGAGGCGATTCAGACCGTTACCCATGAGTCCGTAATGTCAAAACTTTTGTAGCCATGCAAGTAGTAGCAGAATGCATACAGCCGTATTGGACAGACCCCCGAATAATTAATGACAAGGGGTACATCCGACTCATCCGCACACGCACAATGATAGAAACCAATCTCCTTGTGAAATGGGAGTTAATCCGTCAAAAGGTATACCATTAAGAAATCTACTTGGCCTGCCATGTACCAGCTGCTTGTGTGATGAGTGGAGCGGCAGTAGTGTTCTTAACCTGAATGGCGGCGCTTAAAGTCAGCTGACATGCCACTTCTTATGTGTGAGTGTCAGCATGCTGCTAGGAACTGTAGTTTCTTCTGTGGCCAAAAACGACTGCCTTGAATGTAAATAAACGAGTTAGCAATTACGTTAAAGCTTTATAGGGACATGCCATAGTTTACTTATAAAGGCTTCAAACTTCATTGTGACTTCTTTTGTGAAGTAGTAGAAACATTTGTATGAAGAGAGTACCCTTTGTTTCTTTTGTAATAATGAAGAAGTATACATGTCTGCAAATGGACTAGACCACAGGATACCAAAGAAGATCTTATACTGATGGCCATAATCAATCAATCAATCACGGCATTTATAGAGCGCGCTACTCACCCGGGAGGGTCTCAAGGCGCTGGGGGAGGGGGTAAGTTACTGCTCGAACAGCCAGGTCTTGAGCTGCTTCCTGAAGGCGAGATGGTCCTGGGTTCGCCGAAGGTGAGTGGGGAGGGAGTTCCAGGTCTTGGCCGCCAGGTAGGAGAAGGATCTTCCTCCGGCGGTGGTTCTGCGGATGCGTGGTACGGTGGCGAGGGCGTGGCTGGTTGATCGTAGCTGGCGTGTGGGCGTGTAGAAGGACATGCGGTCGTTGAGGTACTTTGGGCCCAGGTCGTGGAGGGCCTTGTGTGCGTGGGTGAGGAGTCTGAACGTGATTCTCTTGCTGACGGGGAGCCAGTGCAGGTCTTTCAGGTGTACGGTGATGTGGCTGTGTCGGGGGATGTCCAGGATGAGTCGTGCGGAGGCGTTCTGGATGCGCTGGAGTCTCTTTTGAAGTTTGGCTGTGGTTCCGGCGTAGAGGGTGTTCCCATAGTCCAGTCGGCTGGTGACGAGTGCCTGGGTGACGGTCTTCCTGGTTTCAGTGGGGATCCATCTGAAGATCTTGCGGAGCATGCGCAGGGTGTTGAAGCATGAAGATGAGACGGCGTTGACTTGTTTGGTCATTGATAGGGAGGAGTCCAGGATGAAGCCCAGGTTGCGTGCGTGGTCCGTTGGCTTGGGTGCGGTGCCCAGGGCCGGGGGCCACCAGGAGTCGTCCCAGGCGGAGGGTGATGAGCCCAGGATGAGGACTTCCGTCTTGTCTGAGTTCAGTTTAAGGCGGCTGTTCCTCATCCAGTCGGCGACGTCTCTCATCCCGTCGTGCAGGTTGGCTCTGGCGGTAGTGGGGTCGTTGGTGAGGGAGAGGATCAGCTGGGTGTCGTCGGCGTAGGAGATGATGTTGAGGTTGTGTCGGCGTGCGATGGCTGCGAGGGGGCTCATGTAGACGTTGAAGAGGGTCGGGCTGAGTGAGGATCCTTGTGGAACGCCGCAGATGACTTCGGTGGCTTCGGATCTGAACGGGGAGAGGCGGACTCTCTGGGTTCTTCCGGCGAGGAACGAGATGATCCATTCCAGTGCTTTCTCTCGGATTCCGATGTTGCTGAGGCGCTTCACTAGGGTGCGGTGGCAGACGGTGTCGAACGCCGCGGAGAGGTCCAGGAGGATGAGGGCAGCTGTTTCCCCGTTGTCGGTTAGGGTTCTGATGTCGTCGGTGGCTGCGATAAGGGCGGTCTCGGTGCTGTGGTTGGCCCGAAACCCGGACTGCGAGGGGTCGAGGGATCCATTCGTCTCGAGGAAGGCGGCAAGCTGTCTGTTGACGGTCTTCTCGATGACTTTGGCCGGAAACGGAAGGAGCGAGATGGGGCGGTAGTTCTTGAGGTCGGTGGGGTCCGCCGTTGGTTTCTTCAGGAGGGCGGTAAGCTCGGCGTGCTTCCAGCTCTCCGGGAAGGTGGCGGTGCGGAAGGAGGAGTTGATGATGTCCCGGAGATGGGGTGCGATGGTGGCGTCGGCTTTGTTGAAGACGTGGTGTGGGCAGGGGTCGGTTGGTGATCCGGAGTCCATTTACATATTATGCTTTCCCAACTTGAGTCAAGAATTAATTGCTTGGGAAACATTAAAATAGGAGGCATCGGGGTCCTAGGAATATGGGATTCTATACCTTCAAAGTGAGGGGTAGTGTGCCTAGCTCATGTATTTATATTGGAATAATGACTGAAGGAGTTGATGTAACTCAAGTTTTACTATGGTCATTCAGAAGAGACCGAGAAATGTCATCATTGAGTCCCCTCAGATCTGTACGTAACCTATAAATCCAGCATTGTACAAACATTAGTAGGGGTTCAGTTATGTTCTTACATGATGGTCTCAGTTTCTTGATGACATAACATATTAAGTCATGATCCATGTGACCTCTTTCGATGTAATGTTTCGTCAGGTTTGTCGTTTAACATTTGCATCAGATAGCGCTATAATCAGATATTCTAGTTTGTACGGGCCTAGTCATCATGCCTATGTCCATCAAGTTAAAAGGGCATTTAAGTAGGTATACCACATTCCTAGAATTGCATTTGGTGAATTATTTGAGTTTCCATGGTGCCTGAAGTCCTAGGTTTATTTCAGTTACCTTTTGTGTCAGGCAACATCTGTGGCAGTTACAGTGGGTGTGGTGTCCCACTGGAGCTGGAATATTCTACAGGGTCTGTTCTCTGTCCTTGACTTCAGGTAACTTAGGGTGTGTCTGTACTAAGATATCTTTTAGACTCCTGCCTTGTCTGAAATAGAACATTGGTTTTTGAAAAGTGAGTTCACCCGATGTAAGGAGATGCCAGTTTTCTTTAATGATTTTTTTAATGATATCGGAACTTGGGCGGAGTGTTGTAACACAAATTAACCTATCCATAGTAGGGTTGTTTATGTAGATGAAAGATGGTACCTCTTGTTATTCAAGACTCTTTTCTTGGCCTTCTCAATTGAATAGTGTTTATAATTATTTTGCAAGTCTGTTGGTGAGTTTTTTGGCATCGGCCTTAAAGTTGTTCACTTTTGTACGTCTCAGACTTAAACATTGTCCTACAGGAAGATTCTCTCTAAGGGAGCGAATGTGGTAGCGTTTAAACTGGAGAAGGCTATTGCCCCTGGTTAATTTGTAACACATCTCTTTCTTGAGGCCCCCATTCTCAGCAGAAATCCTTAGCTCAAGAAATGATAACTTATCCTTGTACATTGTGATTGAGAATTGTAGAAAATAATCAAGGGAGTTCAACCAATCTGTGAAGATCATTGCCTCATTTTCTCTGCCTTGCCAAACCGGAGGAATGTCATCTTTAAACATCTTTCACATCCTTATATGTTTTTTAAAAGGATTAAATGTTGTTAAAGATGTATCGGTCTCGAAAGCATGTACATACAAACATGCCACGGTTGGGGCTAAGGTACTTCCCATACACATTCTGGGAACCAGTAGGAAAAGGTTCCCTTCAATTTCAAAACTTATGCTAGACTCATGGAGGCAGCATTGCAATGCGGTATAAAGGTGTGTGCACAGCACCAGATGGTAAGGAAGTGCACCAGCATAGGGGATGACAGCAGCGCTATCTATTTGTAGTTATGGCGCTATCTTGTTGTCTTTCTTTCACACAAATGCAATGCCTGAAAGAAATAGCAAATTTGGCCGTGGGTGCCTTAATTAGCAATATTGTAAAAACTGTTGGGTTGCTTTAGGTCGCATAACCGCTGAACAGAAAGAAATAATGCAAAGCGAATGCATGCATTTTTTAATGCGCATTTCAATAATAAACACCCAAACCACTACTTAGCAGACAGGAGGAATTCTACATCATAATCGGCGTCCTTCCTTCGATATAGTAATAAGTCCAGACATGAAAACGATCATTATGCATGTATTCACATGACAAATAGAATTATTGTCCACACCACAGTGTGCAGATGTGGGCTACGTATGTAGTGACACTAAATTGTTGTCTTCTTCACACTAGTGTTTCCTATTACAATAATGAATGTGACTCGAAATAAGAGAAACAATTAATTGAAAATAAAATATATTTTTTCACAATTATGACGGCTGGCCAAGGCGCACATTCATATCTGCAATTATTATTCTACCAGGGTGTTTGATTCAACCGGTTCAACCCCATTTTCTTTCTTTGAAGCAATAAGGTACACTCAGTATATGAGTGGTGTTACAGTTCTATTTAAACAGAATTTATGCATTATAAAATCATAACGTCTTGTTTAACAGTGACCAAAGTACGTCCTTCATTGTGAATATTATGAATATGTAAATCTGTGTTTGTTTCATTTTCAATGTGTGTTGTTCACTCTGTCTGGATACCATCTTGGCTCTCAAAACATACCCCTGCTAGAACTAAACAAGGTGGTCTATTCACAACTGCATATTGTAGTATATTTAGTAGAACAGCAATAGTGCTACTAAAGAGCAACAAAATGCTATTCATAAACCTATGAGTGTAAATCTCCACCTTCACTTCTCCTGCATTTTTCTAAGGGGAGATCCTCACACATGTAAGTTCACTACTTAGGGGTCGATTACGATGCCGTCCGGAAAGGTTCTGAACGGCATCCGATTCGGTCGAATCCGATACGGAAGCCTTGTTTCCAACTGACTCTGACACATTTCCAGATGACCGATCATGATGTCCCAAAAGCATCCGAACTGTCCAACCCGGTTCCGAATGACATTCGGAGTAACGGTGTAGTTCGGAGCCAACTCGTACAGGTCTATGAACCGCGTTTCCGCACGAGCGATTAGGATGTTGGATTCGGACAGCCTTTCTGAGTCCGTTGTTCCAACACGGATCGGCTGCAGGAATCTGACTTTGGGGGCCCGTAGCAGGCCCCCCTTCACCCAGGGCCATCCTAATCGGGCCCGTGGGGGTTCCCATGGGTCCCCTTTTCCCTGCATGCACAGTGTGGCAGGCACCATGGGGTGCCTGCCACAGGGTGCAAAGTTTTCCCCAACCACCCCTTTTCTCAATGGGAGCCTGTGTTCTCGTTTGGAACACAGGCTCCCTTTGAAGTCAATGGGAGTCCGACTGAAAGGTGTTCGCACATACCGTAATCGGTCGGTTGGACTCCCGAACCCGATTCATTCAGAAAGCATTCCCAAACCGATTTGGTTGGAAAGCTTCCGAACGACATCGTAATCAGGCCCTTAGTAGTAAATGTCAGAAGAACCAGAAGGAGTGATCAGAAAAAGGGGCATACTTACTACTAAATGGGAGGGGTCTAGGGAAGAGCAAGGAGGGATTTAAGAGATTTAGGGAGGGGTTTAGTGAGGAATATGCACTCTCCTACAAAAGATTAAGATTAAGACCATTGCTATTCAAAAACTTCCCTTTTGAAGTTACTACAGCCAAAAAGGGGCCCAAACAGTAGTAAATAACTCCGGCTCATAGCTGGAGTAAGTCCACCAACACACATATTTTAAAATATTTTAAATACTTTGATTGTATTGTAATACTATTTTTTGCAGTAATAATTTACACTCGTAAATATAGCTTCACTGCCTTTTTCAGGGGTGGAGACATGTAAGTTTTCACTGTTGAGTAACTTTATACTTTGTGAATAGCCAAAAGTGGTAAAGTTTCTTAAACATGTAGGAGTAAATTACACATCTTAATTACTCAAAAGTGGAAGTTACCTTTGTGAATAACCCTGAATATATTTTATTGCCCTAGTTAGAACACTCTGGTGACTTCCTTGGCGCTAAAAACATACCCATATCAGCACTAAACAATGTGTTTAATTACCATAGCTAGTTTACTCTAAGCATCATCCTGGCTCAAAAAAATAAAAACAAACCCCTGCCAGCATTAAACAAACATTGGCAAAGCAGTAAACCTGATGTTAATATGCTAAAGAATGCAAACAAAGGCATGCACAAATGTACAGAGACTATTTGTCCCACATCTCTGCGCAATCTGCTTCTTTTTTGGCTCTTATGTCTCTGAAATAATTTATATCCATCCAGCTTGTGGTTCTCAAGATCACCAGCACCACATGGGGATACAAAAATATAGTAGTACTTTTAAAATGAAAAAAAAACATTATCTTCAGGTGTAACAAACAGTTTAGTGCAAACACACATGTGGCACAATGTCAGCAGGAGAGTGCCATCACATTCAGGAGCATAATCACTCAGCGCAGAGAGAAAATATGGTAGAAAGATGTCATTTTAAGTTTAAAAGGTGTGCATCCGTATTTATTGACAGCCCATTAGATGCAAAATCATCCTTGGTGCAATATTAATGAGTACCGAAAAACTATTAGAGCACAAAGCTCATGTATGTGCAAAATCCTACTGTGATTCTGGTATCACATTTAGGAGCAAAACAACACTAAGAGCACATTCGTGTAAAACACTTTTAGTATCACAAATCATATTTAGGAGGAAAAACACATATAGATTCACAATCACATGTAAGTACAAAGTTACCACTAATGCAGCATAAATCGCGAGTTTTGAAAAAACGTTAGGGGCACAAATGGGCCTCCTTAGCAGTGCGTGGATGCTTCGCGTCACCGTCTATGTACTGCAATAGCATTTCTTTTGGCAGGTGCAATAACAAAGCTAAAAGTCAACAAAGAGCCGTAGAAAGACAAAGACTCCTCTGTACTACTACAAAATGTGGATGACACTTTCTTCAAGCAATGAACGTCTGACCCAAAGCACCTCTCTATGTTTGTTTTTGGTGATGAGCCTTTGGCGAACAGCTATATCTGCCTGTGGGCAGACCTAAATAGATATGAAAAAAGTGAGAAGATACAGAGATAGATTAAAAAGAATAGAAAAGTAAAGTATTTTTCTGAGGGGGAATCCTACACAATTGAATCTGCAGTCATTCCACAATTTTGGATCCATATAACTGAAAACTGCAAGGAGACATGAGAAAGAAGGAGCATGTGAGAGGACTTGTTTAATGAATCTGGAAAAGGAGGTAATGCTGCATCCCAGCAGACAGTACAAGCAGTTGTCCTCATAGTATACACCCAAACAAAAGGTAAATACCAGTTAAATGCAGGCAAACTTACTCCCTAAAAATAAAAAAATAAATCTAAAAGCAGCTAAATGAACCAAAATATGATTATGTCCCAAAGTGTAAGCTGAATGAACACAATGTATCCATATATCTGGTCATTCGTCTCACTTAAATTTAGGAGTGCGCAAAATATTCAGGTGGATTTCGGAAGAAGCACAATCTGCCTTTTTTCCTGCCTCCAGTTGAATCAGGGTCACTCTGCTGCTTCGCGGGGAGAAAAAAAATGGCCAGATTAGAAATAACAGCTTAGAAGCACTGTAAAGGGCCGGGCAATGTATGTAGCCATGGGCCTAATTATGAGTGGCTCCTTAAATTCCGTCTCCTGTGTAAACCCCTGTTTACCCACGGGACAGAATTACGAGTTTGACTGTATTTAACGCATTCGAACCTGCCAAAATTTAACAGGGGAAAACATACGGTATTTATGGTATAATGCAGATTTTGGTGCACTAAACACCAAAATCCGCATGTTAGTCCCCATAAACTCATAATAGGTGTTATTTATCACACCCGACAAATTATGTACCACATGTCATCATTATGTATTAGGGGTGATAAATAACTCGTCAACTTGTAATCAGGCTCTTAATGTTGATGTTAAGTCTGTGTGCCCCTCCCCTGCCTGTAGGTTCCTCCTAGCAGATGCCGCACGCAAGCGCCTCTACAACAAACTCTGCATTAAGGTAATTACATTGTCTAGGTCCTAACAGCGCAGGACACTGGGCTGCACAATAATTCTTCATTACGTGCATTTCTAAGTGCACAGAATGAGATATTCTTGTTCTGCAGGGCATTCCACCTTTTGTTTTTTAAACCAGAGGGTGCATGAGAACCCAATAGAAACATTGGAATTGTGTATTTGTATACGGGTATTACTATAGCACAAACCTAGCTAAAAGGCAGTGGGGCGCTGTAAAGGGTCAAAGACAAGCATATGGTCAATGCGTGAAAGGAGAAGGAACTGGGTAATGGGTGATTAATGCATTGTGATGTAGTGTTGTTTAAACAGGTGAGACTTCAACACTTTACTGAACTGGAGCAGCATTGATCGTAGTTTCTAATCTGCTTATCATAGGCTTAAAAAAGGATGCCGCCCACCTCTACCTACATTGTTATTACGAAAAAGTAGGCCTTGATCTCTTACAAGATATCATTACAATAGTGACTGGTGCCACATTGAGTGCTCTCATAATCCTTTGTTAGAGTGTAGTTTGTGATCACTTTGGGCCCGATTCACAAAGGGCCTCCACACTCGTTGCGGAGGCCTCACAGTTGTGGCTGAGGGTCCTCACTCGTGGTGGGACCGCTGCACTGTAGTTTCTCATTGTGGAGGTCCCACCAAGAGTGTGGGGCCCACGCCACCAGTGCGAGCCCCCCACCACAACCTCGGGGAATCCACTACCAGGGCAGAGGCCCTTTGTGAATCCACATATCACCACAACAATGCCATTTTGTAGAGCATTTACAGTCCAAATTATCAAACACTTTTGGTTATGTTCACACTTTACTCCTCCAATCCCCAGTCACCAATACAACCCCATAAAGAGTCAGTGTTATTAACAACAGTGTTGCTTGGAGGAACAGGACAAAAGGCATTGCCCATGTGAGCTTAAATATGGTTAAATATCTAAAGTATGTTGTAAAAATGAATAAATAAGTTGAATATTTTTGGAGAGGGTCGAATGTAAGACACTCTGATCTGGTTCAGGAAGCTCAACATGATCTAATGAACTTCATACAAAAGTGCCTTGAAGGTGGACTACCCTTCTCCCTGGAGTGGGGGCGTTGCTCTCTTCTTGCTTTTAGAGCTTCCGGTGTGTAGCATATTTAGAATATCCCTGGTACAGGTGGACTTCTGTTGGTATGGAAAAGTCCTCTGCATGGTAAAGAACGTGCACTCCTGCCCTGAGTGCTAAAAAGGACTGATGTATGGTTCCCAAATACTGATTTTTATTGTCATAGGCAAACACAGATCAAGCATGTGCACCCAAACATAGGCCTGTCTCACGGATTGCAGTCTTGTTGGACCGGGAGGGATGACCAAAGCGTTACCCGCATAGTGGTGGAAGGCTACTGCCTTTCTCAGGAGTTAAGCAGCATGAGTGGTGGCAGCATACCGTGTAGTGATCAGTAGAAGTGGACGGGTCCTTTTTAACGTGTGTCACTGGAGTGAGGCCTACAGGCTCATTCACGTTTAAAATTCTGTTGCGGTGTGCTTAACTTTCCCTTTACCTACATTGGTTTAGTGCAAAGTGCTGCCTAGCGCAGAGGTGGTATATCTGCACTGTGTGCCTGGGAAGTGTGCAATATGGTATGGTGTACTGCATGTGCTGGATATACATGTGCCTATGAGTGGTAGAGTACATGAGGATGTAGTCCTTTGAAGTACATGCAAGACAAATGCATGTGCTGGATGTATGAGTACCTATGATGGTACAGTACAAGAAAGGAACAGCGTGTGCATGTTAAATTCATATGCTGGATGTACGTGTACCTATGAGTGATACAATACATAAAGGATATAGTGCTGGGCAGTGCGTGCATGTTAAATGCAAGTGTTGGATATATGTCTGGTCCTGAGTGGCACAGTACATGGAGGACAGTACTGTGCAGCGAATGTATGCTGTATACATGTGCTGGGTGTATGTGTCTCTACGAGTGGTACAATAGATGGCCCTGGGTTCCATTTTGGAAGACCCAGGCCTGCATGGTGAAACATGGAGCGGAGGTAGAGAGATCAGAAAGATTTGTGTATTGCTGCATTCCTGTAAGTTGGGTGGGACACACACTGAGGAGGGGAGGACCAGGCCTCACCTACACACTTCAATGCGTTCTCTTTGATTTAGTAAGAGGTCACAAGGAAAGGCCTGTTTTGTGGGACTATCAGCTACGGAGACTCTCCTGCTGGGACTGACTGTTTTCAAGAGGAAGAGGGAGTACATGCATTGGCACGTCAAAAGAAGCAGAACCCCAACATAAAATGTCAAAGATTCAGACTCTAAATCACATTGGGTGTCTGGAAATGAACTATAAGAAAGGGGTTTGAGACCCCAAGCAGCCAGATGTGATGAGTGAAGAAGAGAAGCTCTGCAAGACTTCTGCCTGTGACTGGGGGGTCAAGGCCTGCTAGTCTCCCTGCTGGGTGAGGGGACATCACCCAGGGAATCTAGGACCACCTGCCCGGAGCCTGGAACACCAACGCCTGCCTGCTTGCCAAGACCAGTGTGTCCTGTGAGGGAGGAGAGCATTGAAGGGAGCAAGGTCCAGTGGGGAGCCCTGTCGAGTGGACTCCCTGTGCAAAGTGCGAGGAAATGGCTTCTGCACCAATCAGGCCGTTGCCTGGGTGCAGGACAGAGTCAGCGACCCTGTATGCCAGGAAATGGCCACCGTGAATTTAGCCATTTGTCATGCTGCACTGACCGAGCCGGAACCTCTGCATGGTATCGAGGCAGCAAACCCATATGCAGGGAGCAATTGCCGGGAAAAAGACTGTCATGCAAGAAGGAGCCACAGCCCTGTGCGGTAGCAAGATGGCGACCCCGTATGCCAGGAGGGGCAGACAGGAAGAAGACTGCTGTGCAGAAAAGGCAGTAGCTCTATGTTGTAGTGAGGTGGCGACCCCGTATGCCAGGTAAGGCCGCCATAGAGAATATCACTGTGATGATCGGGCCAGAGCCGGTGGACTGTTTGTGATAGTGACCCCTTATGCCAGAGGGGTCACCGGGAGCACCAAGGACTGCGATTTATTCTGCCCCTCTTGAGAAGTGAGGATGCTGTGGGAATACCTAAAGTCACTCAGGTGAGGTACCCAAGACAGGATTGTCATAGCTGCCCTCCATCTGGGGCCGAATGAACACTTACCCGACAAGAGATGCAGAAAGTCTCCGGTAGCTTCTGGAGTGCAACTGCGTGTGAGAGGCTCCACACCTGCTGAGTGCAGCTGCGTGGGCCATATGCGGCTGACTTTCCTGAGCTTGGCTGCAGCCTCTGTGAGCGCCCACAGACCGGAACACTCAGGAACGCTGGACTCTTAACGGCTTTCAATGCAGGTTAGACTGGTTTTGGGCCTATTGGACCTGGGGGAACTTGTTGCTAGTAGCGCTGTGGCACTAGATTGACATTAACTTCAAGTCAAAGTGGACTCTTGAGACTTGAACTGCTAGTGGGCCATACCCTTGATGTTGCCAATAGTGAATGGGGAATAACCACTATTGCTAACACGAGGAGGGAGTGGGACAGGAAATCGTCATAGAAAGTGAGTATTTGGCTGGACAATGATTTATTGCTGCTGCTGTGCATATTTTGAGTTGTGAGCCCGTATTTACTATCCTGTATACTCACCTTCCCCCGAGGGACCCATGGACTGCTCAGACCACACATACTTTGAGAGTCAAGTGCAGAACTGGTACTTGACTCAGCATCCATAGTATGTCAGGTCCCGGGCCATCAGGAGTAAAGGCATCAACCCCCCAGTTGGGACCAGTAACCCCTGCCTGTTCCGTGGCCCACTGAAAGGGGTTCTGACACCTTCTTCCTCCAAGTACTGGCTATTAACACAACTCTGATGAGTCCCCTATATAAGATCGCTGGACAGTGCAAACATTCATTTCACAGTGTAAGCAATAATCAGGTAGGTTACACATTAATCAGTCCTGAACAAAATCCTGTAACAGCCACAGACTTGGAATATGTTCAGATAGGACTCGGGCTTAGCTCATCTTATATTACATCACACTGAACCCTAGAATATATGAGCCAAAATAAATGTGGTGAGTCTGTACTCTACTGGATGCAATAGTGAATCAGTATTACAGTCCGAAAACCCTTCCCTAAATGCTTTTACATATTAGCAGAGCCATGGGTGGACGTATTGTGGAGCTATTAACCTGTGCACAACTTATAAAAGAAACACACTTAACCTGCCCCCGCCCTCAAAATAATTTTGCCGTGTCCACTGATATCCTCACATTCAGACCTCTTAGAAGAGACCCAGACATGCTAGTAGTCATATATCTATTATCAGGATAATAAAAGTGATATGATTTCCTGAAGTTTGGAATCTAGGTTGAAAGTTAAGAGAGAAACGTTAAGAGAAATATTTAAGGATCGTAATCAAACATGTAAAAAGTTCAAAATGATTTTGCAAAAAAAGTATTGGAGAAATGTAAGCATTGCTCTTAACCCTCCATTTTTTTTTTTAAGTATTGTGAGAAAATGTCCCTTTTTGCATAGTCACCACTATTTGTTGCTGAATTTTAATGATGGATTTAGATTTTGTCTAGTAGATCACAGCTGTCCAGTGCTCTGACCCCTTCAATACATAACGGTTGGCTAATCCCTGATTGGCTTATCTAACCTCATAAGGCCATCACATGTAGTGTAGAGATATACCCATGGCATGGAAAGTTAAATATCACCTGTGGACTGCAGCACTTGTTGTGCAATCCACTTATGTGACAAAGAAACACATGGTTTCAGGTCTACCAATGTAGCTTGACAGTTTTGATTTACCCTGCAGCACAACCTGTCAAAATTCCCCCTTTGACAGGATAAAACCCTTCCTTTTAAATATTAGTAAGCTACCCCTATGTAGGGCTATTAGGTCCACAAAGTAGAATGCATGCTTATTAAAAGTGAGAAATTTAGAAATTATATTTTTACCCTGTCCCTGCAGTGACAAGCAAAAAGCTATTTTCACTGTGGAAGGCTCTGGCTTTCCTATGAACAAACTAGAGTACAGATTGAATTATTCATTCTGGTATTTTGTGCTTGGGACCAGCTAGAAAAACATAATTCACCCACTATTTTTTCATATTTATTTCAAATCCAATCTTTTGGTAAACTTACATTTTTAATAAATATTTAGGAAAAGTAGCATTTAGAAAGTTACCTTTTCTCTACCTGATGTTCCTGGAAGCAAATTTACATTAGCCTGACAGAAGCTGTCCAGTCAGTTCTTCACCTGAATGAGCTGTGAAAACTGCTCCCAGAGCAGAGACAACGAACTGGGTGTGAGAAGTTGTTTTTTCCTCCCATTTGCAGGAATGCCAGTATGGCTGAATCTGAAAACTCCTTTAACTTGTAATGTGGCCGGCCCGTTCATCAGTAAATATGGGGTGAGAACTGGAGAAGACAAACCTTTGCCCCCCTAGCCAGCCTGGCTCCAATCCCAGTAGGAGGGGAGCTACTGCAGAACCGGTTTTGAGTGACTACTGAAGAGGGGATTGCTCATTTCCCTGGGCAAACCTGTCAGCAGGCACACTGGCTCTGCACAAGAGAAACGGTTTCTCCATCTTGGATTTTAGGAGTAAGGTGCACTTCAGGATTGTTTGCTATAGGGTAAACAAAAACTGTTGAAAAAGTGGTCGGAGTTGCCCCTGGGAACTTTTACCCCATTAGTTAGAGAAGAGTCAGCAGTCACCCCCACCTACTAGCTAGCACAAACCACATCATTTTAAGAATTGTTTTACAAGTATTATTCGATGGATGGAAAATATTCACCTAAGATGAAACACCGACAAAAAAGAAATTCTTTTGTTCGGGAAGTCTAATTTATTCTCCCCTATGATGTGGTGGCTGGAGTCTGTGCACCCTCCTCCTTTCACAGTAGAAGATGCAAAAAATTTGGGAGTCAAATTTGACAACGCACTGTCTTTTTGGCCACAAGTAATATCAGTAGCGGGTACATGCTTTTTTTTTATTGTTTACACCTTTAAAAAAAATCTTTGACTTCCTCCTAGCCACGAGAAAAACAGTTGCCTTTGCTCTTATAATTTTGAGGCTGGATTATTGCAACAGCTTGTATTCAGGGAGTTTAAAGCAATTGCCTCATAGACTACAAATGGTTCAAAATTCAGCTGCCAGATTGGTGCTTAAACTCCCTAGAAATAGTTTGTGTCCAAAGCACTCAGGGAGTCACATTGGCTACCTATTCATCATAAGAGGGTCTTATTCAAAATTCTTGTTCTGGTCTTCAGAACTTTAAATGCTACAACCCTAAATATTTATCTGACAGGTTTTGCCATTATAGGACTCAAAAAACTCTCAGATCTTCTAATGCCAATCTGCTAAAACCTCCTTGTTTTAGGCTTAAATCCCTAGGAGGCAAATCATTCATGGTCCTAGGATCGAATGCCTAGAACCAACTTCCAGGACTGCTTCGGTTCATTGCTAATGAAGCCAGTTTCAAGAAGAATTTTAAGACTTGGTTGTTCCTTGCTCCTGATGCCCTGTGCCACTCATTAATATAATTGGATGGGTACAGGCCTATCTCTCATTTCGTCCCCTTCTGTATTTGTTCTTCTTCTCTCTTGCTTCATTCCTGTTCTTTTTATTGAGGAACGTGTTTGAGTTAGCACTGGTTTGAGGAAATCATGAGCTCCTATAATATAGGGTCAGCAGAATTTCCCACGTGTTTATCCACTAAGCAGGATGAAGCATTAGGGAAGTTTCTGGGTTCTATGAGATTAATATGTCTTAACGGTAGGATGGACCCAGATCGGCCAGCTACACAGACTTTTAGAGTAGGCAATCAACAGTGCCCTATAGATTATATTTTTATTCAGGCCTGGAACTATGGAATGGTAAAAAAGTTCCGGGTAATTAAGCGCAGGGACAGTGATCACAATGCTCTGTACTGTGAATATTTAAGGGGGCCAACAAGTCCTTGTGAAAGAGTGATTGCCCAAAATGTGGAATATCCAAAGCGCTTGACCACAAAATTGACAGAAGAATATGTTGACAAATTGGTAAGCTTTCAACAAAATTTAAAGATGGACAGCGTAGAAGGCCGCCAGGTAGCTTGGTATGTGGATAAAATAGCTCAGGCAGTGCAATGTCTTAGAGTGCACCTAAAAGACAAGAAACAGGTTACGGTAAAGCCTCAGTGTAATATTGGAAGGCCCAGGTGGTTTAATCTAGCATGTCAGAATAAAAAAGGGCCATTCGGAAAATAGAGCGACGACAGAGGATATGTTACGATTATGGGAATTTAGAGATCCTGCTTAAGCTGAAGAAAGAATATAAATCACTAGTAAGGAAGCAAAAAGGGATTTTTAAAGAAAAATGTTGGGCAAACCTATTTGAGACAATAGAAAACAAAACTATAAAAGGGTTCTGGAGGTTGATACAGGATGCCGCAGGGAGGACCTCGGGAAATATGAGCTGTGTTGTGGAAGAGGCGGCATGGGTAAATTATTTAAGTGACTTATATAAAGCCAGGAGGATCCCGGTAATAAGTAAGGAAAAACTAAGTTGGACAACATGTGTAGAAGCGCTAAAGCCAGCTTTTAATGTAGAGAAAGTAAAAGAAACAATCAAGAAGCTGAATTTATCGCGTGCAGCAGGCCCCGACAATCTTCCCGCCATCCTAATTAAAACTCAAAGAGATTGGTGGGCTGGATTCTTATGTCATATGTTTGTTGCCATCTTAGATACAGGTTGTATCCCTAAGACTTGGAGAGGGGCCATAATCAGACCCTTACATAAAAAGGGTGAAAGGAAGGATCCAAGGAATTATAGACTAATCAATTTATTGGACATTGGAGAAAAGGTATTCTCAAGAATAATCCTTGGTAGACTAAAGGAGTGGGTGGAGCAGCGGTCGATAGTCCCAATTGAGCAGGGAGGTTTTAAGGAAGGACACTCCACCGTCGATCACTGCTTTGCTCTGTGGGCTGTGGCGCGGAAGTCCATGGAGCAGCAGGGTAAGATATACTGCTGCTTCATGGACTTTGGCGCAGCCTTTGATCTGGTGGATAGGGAGTGTTTGTGGGAGGCCTTGAGAAATTATGAGGTCCCTGCAGATCTTTTGTTGGTAATTCAGGAGTTGCATAGCCAAAATTGGGCGCAGGTAATTAAAGATACTTCTGGTGGCCTAACACCTGCAATAGTGATAAATAACGGATTAAGGCAAGGCTGTGTCTTGGCTCCGCTTCTTTTGCAATATTCCTAGCAGATTTGCCCCTTATTTTGGGGTCTGCCAGAGGCGCAAGCCCAAAGGTAAATGGAAGGCATTTGTCCTGTTTGCTGTATGCCGACGATTTAGTCATATTGGACCAAACTGAGGTGGGTCTACAAAGGAAGCTGAATAAATTCAGTGAATACTGTATGGCAAAACGACTTACAGTAAACATGGACAAAACAAAAATATTGTGTTTCGGTAAGAGAAATCTGAAGTTTAATTGGTACCTGGGCCAAACAAAACTAGACATCGTAAATGAATACAAATATCTCGGGATATGGTTTACAAACTCCTTGAAGTGGGGTAGTGAGGCGCAGAAGGTAAAAGCACATTTAGCGGTATGTGGGCTGAAAAGATTTAATCACAGTTATGGTGATATGTCCCATAAACCTCTATTGACGGCCTATAAAGCAATGATTCCTCCGCAACTCCAATATGGCTCAGAAATCTTATGTATTGATGGTAAAAGCTCCTGGGATAAAGATGAAGGGAAATGCCTAAAATCTTTACTCTCTCTCCCCAGCTCGGCAATGATCCAGGCAATTAGACTGGAACTTGGCCTGACTGCGTGGAATTTTCAGGTGCAACTAAGTTTACTTAGATTTTGGAATCATTTGGGTCTTGGGGAGGTCACAAAGGTGTCTCAGTGGTGCATGAAAGAGATCCAATCTAGTGAGCGAAAGTGGGCTAAAGCCACAAGATGCAAACTTCAGACCATTTGTGATCACCTGAACGTGGAAATAGATCCGAAGACATTGCAAATCAACGTAACAAAGAGTGTACTTAGAATGCAGGGTAAAGAATTGTCACGAGCAGTAGACAGAGAGTATTTGAGTATGAAAGACTCTGTAAAATTTATGAGTAACAGCTGGGAGAAAGATATAAGCTATCCCTACATAGACACATTACCGAATCGTTGGTTAAGAATGGATGTACTAAGGATTAGAATTGGTATTAATCCGGCCGTAATAAATAGTGCAATAAAATCTGGCCTAATTCAACAAGATGGCAATTGTATGTGTAATATAGGGATGAAATGTAATATTTTACATATTTTATTGGACTGCCGGAAATTTTTATATTTACGTAAATTAATACTTCGTCCGATCTTTTTAAAGTATGATGTTAGGGCGCGTTCACAAGCATGGGAGCTTCTCGCTGATATGGAACATTTAGATATCGCGATAGCCATTGGGAAATGTATGCAGGGTGTCTATAGGGTCCCTGGTCCAATAGAGGCTTAAGAGAAGCGAGGTGCCTTGCAATCTAAAATGAAATTAGTGGTTTTAAAATTGGTAGGAATTAAGTATTAAGTTTTAAGGATATTATGGGTTTTATTGCTTAAGAAAATGACTTTGTAATGTGTAGACTTTTTTAAATGATAATGTATGTGTTATGGTTTAAAAACAGATGGTTTAAATAAACTTTATTTTTGACTTGACTTGAGTTAGCACCAGAATGCTCTTGTTTGAGTGATCATGAGCTCTAAAAGTACCATATTCAGTTGTTCATAAATGTGGCACTCAAGGGAAATCTCAGAAAACTCAGTGGACCTGTAGAACAACAAAAGAAGGCCTGATCCTGCTTTTTGCGTCTTTTGTGGAGATCTGAAGGGCTGGACCTGTACAAAGAAGTGGATTCCAAGGGTCAGTCGGCTGACCTCCTCTGGAAGTGCAGGGGCACAACCGGCTGCAAGAGGCCTATTGCCTGAAATGCCCAGCTGACCAATAACAACTAGACCATGACTTGACTCAGATGGTAGCCTCTGCTGAAGTGTGAATTGATCCCCAAGTGCTGTTCTAAAGGTTCTGAGGACGTTGGCTGTTTCTAAATGGACTTCTAACAACCCCCGTAGGACCAGGACTATGCACCCAAGCCAATCGGCCCAGAGCGTGACTTTGCTGGGTTGAAGCTTTTCCGCATTTGCAAATCTATTTCAGTGGGCCATCCACGAGAAGGAATCTGGCCTCGTGGAACTCATCGTCGGATACAGACTGTAGCCTTGTCCCACTGGAAAAAAGACTAAGTCTGAATGTTGAAACCTTGACCAGGCGAAGGTGCTAAAAGTATACAGCCAACGCAAGCACTTCACCAGGAATGCAATTTTAAATTTCCTGGTCTGAACTTTTCCCACTAAAACGAACAGCTTCAGTGGGACCTCGTCCAATGGCTATCTGACTTCAAGGGCACTCCCTCTGGAGGATTTTGACTTCCATTTCAGAGACTAAGTATCAAGATAAAATCTCCAATGTGATGAGCCTATGGTGTATCCGACCGGCACTCCATTGCTGTCGGCTTAAAATCACATCTAGGACCCTAGACATGAACTAACATTGGTGCTTAGTGTTTTTTGTCATTATTTCTCCTTAAATCTTTTAAAGTTAATATCTCCAGTTTTCTGTTTTGGATTTTTGTTGTTTGATGGAATTGTGTGTATTACATTTTGCTCTATTTTTCTAAATTAGATTTTTTTTTTTGTAATGTAGTTTTGACTTTTTAGCTTAATTGATTCTTCCAAATACTTTACACATTTTCTGTAAGTCAAGCTTGTCTTCTCTGTGCCATAGTTACCTGGAACTGACCTCAGGTTTAAGTTACAGAAACCATTGGATTGCAAAAAATTTGGTTACAAAAATTCACATATGTTTTTCTGAATTTAGTTTCATCATTTCTCAAAAGAACATTATCTAGTTGGGCTTTTCAGCGTGAAAACAGGGCGTTTCATAGTAGATTTATGTGGAACAGTTTTAAGTTAGAAACGAACTCCCAGCAATTCCCAAGACGAGTACAATAACGGTCACAAAAGTGCAACAACGTATTTTTTGGGAAAGTTCGCACGGAATTAAAAAAAATATATCATATTTGAGAGAGTTTTCTTCGGAATTCTACAGAGCAGATTACACAGATGGCAAAAAGGGGCTAGTGCAATTTTGCACCAAGATTTCAAGCAACCGACTGGCGCAAATGTATTTTGCACGTGTCACGTACTGCAAACATTAGTGCAAAATTGCATCAGCAACAGTGTCGTTTAGGAAATCTGGGGCATATTAGCAAGACTGGCGATAAAATTATCGCCGTTTTAGCGGCAGGAAACTGCCGCTAATACGGCGATAATGGGCTTGCTAATATGCGTTATAGAATTCCAATAGAAGCCCAGGTTAGATGTCCTGCACATCTAACCTGGGCTTCTATTGGAATTCTATAACGCTTTATTAGCAATCCCATTATCGCCCGTTTTAGCGGCAGTTTCCTGCCGCTAAAACGGCGATAATTTTATCGCCAGTCTTGCTAATATGCCCGTCTATCTTTTCAAAACCGAAGATTCTCTTCAACTGCGCGCATTTTATACCGCCGCATGGCTCCGCAGAGATTCAAAGCGGTGACCCGTCAGTCGTAAAAACATTTCAACATCAAATGCAATAATCTAACGATCTATTTTACCAGATACTGATGGAAAATGTCAGATCTGAAATGTTTTACTGGAAAAAGATCTTGGGTCATATTTCCACCAGAACCTAAAATAGCGGCGAATGCGTCACTTTGGAAGTTGTTGATGGAGATGTTGTAGGCACCGCTACTCGTTTAAACCGCCATCCCACATAACAATCCGACCGTGTTGCTAGGCAACGTTCACATTGGGATCCCCACGAGTGTGATGCTAAGAAAGGTCAATTTCTCTAATGGCTTGACATTTGTACCGTGGCTTCATTTATATATGAGTCGATATGACGCTCTCAGTGTCCACGCATAGTCCAGCCTATAAATAGAAAATGCAGTAACTCATCACTTTAAGCACAAAAGGAACTACTTTTGTTAATAAACCGCTTTTCCGGACCCCGCATGGGCATTTCCAATCGATCAACAATTTTTGAAATATTTGACGGATATGCTGTAGTTAAGAACAGTATAGAAAGCAAAAACAACATTGTAGCTAACCAACTCGAAATGGATTCATGTTTCATCTTTTAGTAGCGGCTTAAAAATGACCCAAACCACACTGATATAACTCTTTGGGGCATATTAGCAAGAAGAGGCGATAATCATCGCTAACCCTGCTTAGCGTGATTTTTTTTATCGCCGGCTATCGCTGGAATATATCGCCACGCTAACGCTGTATTAGCAACGATTAGCGCTATGGCGATGAATATTCCAGCGATAGCGGGAAATGGAGCCAACATCGCTGAAAAACCAGCGATGTTGCATGGAGAAGGGAGAACACCTTGCTGATACGACCCTGTGGTCGTATCAGCATAATCCACCCCCATGTTAGGTATGGCTAACACCTGCTAATTGCAGGTGTTAAATAAATGGCGATGACCCCGGTTAGCGCGACTTTTCACGTCGCTAACTGGGGCCATGGCCACCTTGCTAATAGGCGATAGGCCTGTTAGCGAGTGTTTCCCAGGTTTGTTCGTCGGAACGCCCACTTTGCATGTCATTAGCGATAAATATCGCTGACATGCAAAGCGGTAAAA
This sequence comes from Calotriton arnoldi, assembly GCA_963921515.1. Classification (NCBI taxonomy): domain Eukaryota; kingdom Metazoa; phylum Chordata; class Amphibia; order Caudata; family Salamandridae; genus Calotriton; species Calotriton arnoldi. The sequence goes on from CAWUFW010000747.1 coordinate 3,252,574, forward strand.
ACCGGGCGCTAATGCCCGCAAACTGTCGCTAACTGCTGTTAGAGACAGTTTGCTGATAGGGCGATATAAATATCGCCGCTTTAGCGGCAAAAAGTGCCGCTAAAGCGGCGATAGTGCCCTTGCTAATATGCCCCCTTATTTCTGTAAATCGTCCGGTGCTATTTTCAGTTCTCACTGTCTGTATATTGTGTATGTAATAAAAGCTCTGATTAGTTTTAAAGTGTTTGATTTAGGCTATCATGTAATACTAGCCAGGTAGTTACTTCCCTACAGATCTGTAGATCACAAAAATATCGACCCACCCTGAAAAAGCTAACTTAGACTTTCTGCACCCACTTGAAAATAGAATGGCTTGAAAGCCTAATTGGACCTGATGAAAAGTGTCCAGTGTTTCTCATTGTTAAATCAGACCCTAGAGAGGGGCAGAGTTAACTGGGGAACTTAAGGATTCTGCATTTTCTGTATGGTCACCCTGGATTTTTCACCTTTTTTTTAACCTGACTTTTGCTGGTATTAGGACCCTGGGCCCTGTGATGCGGCTATTCATCGCCACAGTTTGTGACTCTGGCACTATAATTGCTACGTTAAAAGTAGTTTTTCCTAATTGTTCTGTTTAGCTTTAATGGAAGGCTATGTTACATGGTGCAGAAATAACATCGGGCTGTAGGAAAGTGGGTTATTTGTAGGTGGGGTATTCACCCTCAGCTGGTAATAATACCACAATCACTAATAAGTTCAGTCAAGTCTCAGTAAATTAAGCCTTACTAAACTCTTGGTAGCTTGGCAAACAAGCAGTTAGGCTTAACTTAGGAGACAGACATGTGTAAAGCATTAATACCACCAAAAAAGTAAATAAGTAAGAGACACAATAGAAATCCAATACTAAATTATAAAAAAAAGTAAATATTTTTTTCTTTTAAATTACACCAAAACAACAAAAATCCAATGTAGGGAACAGGAGATATTAATTTCTAAAGTATTAGATAAAAATAGCAGCAAAAGGCGCAAAGCGCGAACTAAGGGTATCTGGCAGTGTTCGGCCCGGACAAGTTCAAGCTGACCGCTAGAGAGCGCCGGCGGGGCAAAGGACCAAGTAAAGCCAGCTGTCTATTACACCTTATGTCTTTGGTGAGTGGTCTGCACGGCGTACTTTGTGACATTTTGCGTCATCCAGCATCGATTCCGAAGAGCTGCGAGGGCTGCAATGGAAGGTACTGCGTCGATTACGTTGTGTTGCGTCACTTCCGATAATACTGTGTGGCAAAGCTTTGCGTCAGTTTGCTTTGTGCTACGTCGGTTTCAATGAAGCTGTACAGCGAGGCTTTGCGAGGCTGCACATCGACTTGCGTCAGTTCTTTTGGAGCTAGCAGCTGAGCGACGAGGCTTTGCGTCATCTTGCGTCAGTCCTGATGAAGCTGGCAGCTGTTTCTTGGTTCCTTTGGTGAGATAAGTGTCCTCTAGCACTGGCCAAGGGCTCACACACTCTGGGTTGCCACTTCTGGCTAGCTCTCAATCTACGACAATGCACTTACACAGTCCAGGACAGGTCCAGTTACAACTGGTCAGCTGGGGTTTCCTGTCTTTGGTTTTGGTAATACAAAGGAAGTTTTGGACTTTGAAAGTTGTTTTAATTCCATCGTCAAATTTGGACACAGTTTTATTTTAAAACCAGCCTGCAAGTCAGGCTTGGCTTCAAAGTGACATCAGACACCAGAGAAGTGCATTAAGGCCACTTGGGTCTCTAAACCTACATGCGCTATCATAGGTAGGCTGTCCTTACCAATTAGAATTATACCACTGAGGACATACCTTTAAAGAATAGAGCACTGGACCTGGGCCTGGTTAGTAGAGCCCAGGGCACTTTCAAAGTCAGTAACAACCAGCATCAGTCCAAAAATGGGGAGTGATGAAGAGAAAAAAGGATGGCTTTCCTTCTAGTGGCGTGGAAGTTAAAAGTCATCTGTAGGCCGTAGCCACATATAAGACAAACGTATTTTACTACCAGGAGCATCACTGTGCTCTGACAGGTTTGCAGTTTAAAATCTCTGCAAGTGACACATAGAAAAGAAAAGTACCTTTGCAATATAAGAGAATATATTTTTATAGATAAATAAGTCACACTTACAGTCGGCCTGGAATGCTACCAGAACAGGGTGCTTAATATATCAAAAAGTGATACACTACATATTTGACAAGTGTGTCCTCACAGAGGCTGTTTTCACTGTGTAGATGTGGGCTATATTTCCTTGGAACAGGCCTAAACATAAATAAAAAAACGTTTAATTCTAATTGCTACCTCGGAAAATACTGGCAAATTAATCAAAATAATTTTCCACTCCATTTTCAAAATCTAATTTAATTGTCAAAGCAATTTTTAGTGGAAAAGTAACTTTGTAAAAGTGTACTTTGTGCTGCCTGAGCCTAAACAGCCTTAGAATCAATTGTGCTTTTTATCTCTCCTCCGTAGGCCAATACACTTTCCGGCCTGGAGGACAATACCCTCGCTCTGGATCCATAAAGGCTGGGGTGTTGTAAAAAAAACTAGCCACTCAGCAGGGTAGAGCCATCTGGGAGGGGGCAGGAATAGATGGCAGAACAAAGGACAGTCTTAACACTTTTTCTTTTGATTTGGATATGCTGAATGGGAGGGACAGGATCTGCTACCATCCATTCCCAGGCTACTTCTAGACTTCTGCCCCAGCCTCATAAGGAGGGAGAACCAGTTTTTGACTGTGACAAATTGGAGGTTAGCTCATCTAAATGAGGAGTGGTTTTGAGAAGCAATTTTGGATTTAGCACTGCTAGGAATTTTTACAGTAAATCAAAGAGGACGTACTGCAATAGGAGGATGGCATAAGCAGAGAAAGTACACAGGATTGAGGTGGAAAACATCCCTAGTTATTGTCTAGTGCACACAATAAGACAGATACCTCATTACCACCTTCTCAGAACATTCCTGGACCTCAGAAGACTACACCTGAGAAAGAAGTCCTTGTTGGGAGAAAAAAGACTCAAGTGACTTCTGACTCCTTCTGGCACCCAAGGGCTGGAACTGACCTCATGTTTGCCTACACAAGGGATTCTGAAAGCAGCCAACAATGACTCAGACAGTGCACGGCTGACAACAGATGGCTGGGCCCTACAGGATCTCTGGTTGGAGAGAGACCTGGTGTCTAGAGGCCTAACATGAGGATGTAAGGGGTGCAAGAGTGGCCAGGAGGTACTTTCCCTGCTACTGGATAAAAATGGGACCTAGTCATTTTTTCCATCCTGGGAGGACCGAGACAAGGTGCTGAGAGGTTTCGAGAGTAGTTGCACCTAATGGGAGGAAGGCGGGGGGCAAGAAAACCAGGTTCACCCAGCTTAGACCTCTTTGCTGTGCTGAAAATAGATTCAGCTTGGACTCATAGTGAAGGTATCCTGCCTTGTGGAGACCTGTCTGTCTACGGCTTCGAGCCTTGTCCCTCAGGAGGATATTGAGCAACAAAAAGTGAGTTAGTCCAAGCTACAATCTTGGACCGTGGCATGGCAGCAGTGGAGTAGTCTTGGCTGCTACAAAATCCACTTTTGTCCAACTCAGAGCTTTTTGTGCCAAAGTCAATGGCTTCAGTGGGAGCTCAACAGACAACCTAGCTGACTTTGCATATCCTTTGCCAGCTTCACCTTCAGTCTTTGACCGTCCCAACTGAGAGATTTTCACTTATATAAAAAACAAAGTCCAAAGGCAAATGTTTGAAAGGGACAATCAGCTTAGTGTATCCAACCTTCACTCCATCGCAGTTGGCCTGAAATCCCCTCTAGGTCCCAATCATTTGAGAACTGATATTTTTCAATGGCTCCTTACTTTTTATAGACATTTTGCCTTTAAACTTTAGAAGTTTTATTTTGATAATTATCTTTTCACTCATTAATTTTTTTTTCAAAATTGGTTTGGAAATGTTATTTTGTTGTTTTCTTGACTTTAAAGTTGTTGGTCCTCAAGAACTTCTTTGGCGATTGCCTGCTACTTGTCTAGTAGCTACAGGGGTTGAGCAGAGGTTCTCTAAGAACTGTGTTTAGCCTAATCAGATTGTGTTTACTTAGTTGGCAATGGCTTTACCTCCCCAAATTAATAACCCAATTTCTGACAGGGATTACATGTAGCACTCTGAGGTTCCATTGAGAAATGATGACTTATAGCAGAAAACAGGAATGCCACACCTGATTCCCCATGGTAATTCAGCATTTTTCCTAAACAATTTGTTGCTGACATTTGCCTTGCACTGGCAAAATCTCCAGGAGAAAAACCTCAAGTTTGAGATAAATCCACCGCAGTTGTAATTCCAGACTGGTTTGGTAACTCAGTTACAATCCTTGATGCAGCACATAATGAGTCACATTTTGATAAATAAGCATCAAAATATAACAGTCACTTGAAGTCAGGCAATGAGCCACCATAAACCAGAGGACACTGTCATTTGGCAAAGATAACCATGCACATAATGCTTCTCACAGACGCATAACTTGATCCAGCTTGCTACTATCTGGAATGACTCCTCTCTAAACATTATGAAATGCACCCAAGTCCAATAACAACAGCCCACAACCAGAATCTCAGAACTGCAACTGGAGCCCAGATTTCAAAAGTGTTTTGTGACCATACAAACTGTGGCAATGAACTGTAGTAATGTCATTACCATAATAGAATACCTACCTTGCAGAATACAAACAATAGACCAAGAATGTTCAGTGACATTACAATGTTTTTTTTCAGTGAGAGGTATTCTGGTTTTTGGTTACTTGGGTACATGCATAGGCCCAGCCCCACCTGGACTTACCTGCGACCAGTCTTCTGACTGGTCAAGACCCTTGCAGAGCTGACTCCAGTGCCTCAACGGACCCACCTCGTCTCTATCCCTCTTGCTCTCACTCACCTTGGTCTCTTTCTGTGACTTTTGTGCCATTTCTCACACTCTCTCTGTGCCTTTTCTGTGCAGTTTCTCTAGCTCTTTTGCGTTTTTGTGCCATTTCTTTCACCCTTTTCTCACTCTCTCTCTGACTTTTCTGTGCCGTTTCTACCAATTTTTAGCCTCTAAGTGCCATTTCTCACTCTCTCTGTAACTTTTCAGTGCTGTTTCTCTCACCCGTTTGCCTCTTCGTGCCATTTCTCACACTCTTTTCTCACTCTCTCTGTGACTCTTTTGTGCCATTACTCTCAACTCTTTTCGCCTCTTTGTGCAATTTGTGCACTCCTTTTCTGAAACCCAGAATAGGACAGCTAAGGCCATAGGCACTGCACCACCAGGAAATACCCTTACATAAATCACATCAAATCATTGTCCACCACCCTGGGGTTGCTGTCCAACAGCACAGAATTTGAAGTCATACAATTGAACAGAGAGGCAGCAATAATATATGTCCAATTATGTGTCCTGTTTCAATTCACAAAAGTCCAAACATTAACGTCTCAAGATGCTCTCAACCGAAGTCATTTGAAAGATCATTTATCCTTTCATTCTTCATAAAAGGAAACATCATAGACAACTCCTTTTCTGACCTTTGCCATCTCTCCATCTCCTCTGGTTTCCTTTCCCACCCTCTCTGCATCCTCTCAATATTCCCTCGCTCTTTACCTGATCTTTCGCACCTCTCTTATTCACTGCTGTCGTGCTCCTCCTCAGCCCTGCCCACCACCCCCTGAACTCCTCCCCATCCCAGGACTTACTCAATGGCAGCCACAGTACACACCTGCAGTGAATACGCGCAGAGGGCCCATTCAGCGGTCACCCCAAAGGCAAGCCAATCTTTGCCGGTCCACACCTGGACCAAAGCCAGCACCAGAAAGCCTGGTACCCCTGACCCATCATTATTCTGCCACTCTCCTTCACGCCTTGAGTCCAAGACGCCCCAGCACCCTCTGATGCCATGCCACACCACACAATGGAAGGAGCCTTCATCTGCTCCCCCCGCCCCTTCATCTGCACCATGGCGCCCTAAATACCAACCAAAAAAGTATCCACTACACCTACCCCCACAAAGACTCAAACACTTACCAACAAACACACCTGCACCCCCCACACATGAATAGCATGCCCACTCCTCAACACCTGCTCGGAGACGTTTTAAGGCATGGGCAAAGTGGGTGCTGGTCCAGGCCCCCAGCCTTCCAGGGGGCCCCTTGATAGAGCCAACTATGTTCTACAGAGTCTTGTCCGGACGACTTTGAAATAATTCTTATAGAGATTGTTACAAATACTATTTTGCTTTCCTTTATTTTTAATGTGGGTGATGTGTGAGAGTCTATTACAGACATTGTGCTGAGATATGGTGCATTTGTTTCATGTAACTTCCCCACATCTATAAAAACAAGTTTCTTTTAGAGCCAAACAGGACATCACATATGAGGAATGAGAGAGTATCACAGAGATTATTTGCAGTAATATCAGAGAGCTGCTGCTGTGTTACAATATTGATAATGCCTTGCTCCATTTCACTATCCCTGAGTATCAGATGTATACACATTTCAAATTTGGACAAGTGCATACCTGTCAACCTCCAAATTAATACCACCGTGTGAGGAGGGGGTGAGGCCTTGAAGGGGGCAGGGCCTCATGCCAAGAGCTACCTAAGAGACACTCTGCCCCTCACCAACCCCACCCCCAACCCCCCCAAGAAAAATAAAAACAAAGGGTAATTGAGGCTGTCGCCGATGTCTTGGGGTGTTTTCACACCTGTTAATGAACATCGGCTGCATACAGCCTCCGAAAACGAGCTTAAAATCCACTGTTTACAGTGGTTTTCAGCTGGTTATCCCTGCCACCATGTGATTTTAGCTCCTCACTGGGAGATCGTGTGAAGGGAGCCGAAATCGTGTGACACACGGTGGCACTGTGTGAGTTGGCAGGTATGCAAATGTGCCTGTGCACTGGCAGTGACCTGGTGAAAGAAGGCATGAAAGAGCTGAAATTGGATTGTTAGAAATGGAGGTCTCTAGTTGGCAGAGGTATGCACCTTGTCCAAGTAGGGACCCTTTCTTCTAGTCAGGGTAAGAGGATTTCACTTCTAAAATATCCCCTGCTCACCCACTTGGTAGCTTGGCACAAGCAGTCAGGCTTATCTCAGAAGCAATGTGTACAGCATTTGCACATAACACACAGTAATACAGTGAAAACCCTACAAAAGGACACCACACCACTTTTTAGAAAAATAGCCAATATTTATCTGTGTAAACCAAGACCTAAACAATAAAACTCCAACATACTGTATTCAAAATATAAAGATTGCAAAAATAAACTTAAAATACAGTTCCTTGAAGTTGATAGCTCCGTCTGGGGCAATCACGGCATCGTAAAGAAACAAATCCAACAGTTCAGGCCAACCACGGCGCCATGGGCCAGCTATGGTGTCGGAAAGACCCTCAAAACAGTACCTTGGGCCTTGGAAATGCAGCGCGTTATGGGCATTGCGATGAGCTCCGAAAAGGCGGCGTCAGCAGGCATGGGTCCCGGAGATCAGAGCAGGAGTCGTTGGGCCCTTGAAGTCACACGCGTTGCAGATCGAACTCCATGATGGTTGAAGTCAGAAGTGCCGGCAGGCTTCGGGGCTGCTCTGTGAAGTGGAGCAGTACGGCGAGCGGTGCCCTCAGGAAGCGGTACACACAGCGGCTCAGTGACAATGTCCAGCAGCGGTGGTGAGACCAGGGTTGAGGTGTGACGCAGGGCAGTAGTAGGTCACGGTGCAAGCGGTAGTGTCAACGTAGCTTAAGCGCTGTTGTCGGTGGAGGATCTGGAGTCGATGGCCTGCAAGGAGAAGGGCAAAGTGCGCTTGACTGGTTTGGGCGGCCTGAGAGGGCCGACTAAGCAGTCTTTGCGCACTCAGGATTGGGCAAACCACTCCTCCCCTGCCCGGAGAGCAGAGCAGCCCGCCCACCCGCTTGCCCGCAAAGAAAACATAAAATGGTAATAACTAAAAGTTATTACCATTTTATGTTTCGGCCATAGCGGAGGAGCCGCCCATGGTCATTCTGAACGGAAACATTTGTTAGGCTGATATGATTTCAAGTTTTCTTACAACTATGAGGGTGTGGGCCAAGCTAGACATCTGAATGTGAGGCACAAGATTTTTGAGCATCCTTTGACATTCACACCCAGTGTTGATTTCTTCTTTATAGGATGACATGCTGGCTAGTGTGCAAGTCGAATAAAAGTTGTACTCCAGCATTATAGGTTTGTTGTTGTCTCTTGATTTGGTAGGAGTCAAGGCCGGATTATTTTTCATTAATGTATTTAGATCATTCCATAAATTCAGTATGGGATTTTAAATTTTGATTCTCAGTGTTTATCTCGTGGACAAGATATTGATGTATGTTTATACAATAGTAAATGGCCAGAACTCTTTGATAGAAAATTCAGATAGTTTTGAATACCATCATCAGAACCCTCAACAACACTATCCATAATTAAAGGGAAAGGAGGACGTCAGGATGACTGATAATCATATACTTCAAGAACATTTCTTCATTATGTTCTTTATGTCTTTAGTAAGAAGTTTATATAGCGCTGCATGACTCTAAGGAATTATCAGTGTGCTACGAGAGAAAAATAGAGTAATGGGGAAGAATTGAGTAAAGGCAGATTAAGGCCAGTCACATTTAGAACCTTGCCCTACATCTGCCATTCTTCAGTATTTCTCATTTGTGTAGCTGGTACTTACTTGAACACTATCTGAATAACTGGTTTTTTGGAAGTTATCTGAATTAGAGATAGCCAGAGTCATAACAGTGAAATGGGATAGGAGTTTTCTATATTCTCGGAGGCTGGACCCCGACTATCATACGCCATACTTCAGGGTGAACAGATATCCTGGATTTACTCGGTAGCAGCTATGCAGGGTCCCGAGATGGGGTGAATTTGTGTGTGAGGATACCCTCTGTCAGGGCACAGGCCCAACAGCCTTCCTCTCTGTTTCTCCAATACCTTTTTAGTGTTTTTGTCTGACAACAGATGCTTGCATAGTGTAAATAAGCTGTATTAAGTTGGAAAATGTTTTCTTTTTGGTTTCAAAATTAGGAAATGAAAAGGATTTCCTCTATGAATCTGGTGCATCTCTCCACTGTCACCTGTACTTAGCAGAAGCACAATGCAGCTTACCCAGGACTAAAGTTAATTTTCTGGTACTTGTAGCTTTGGTTTAACCATTACAAATGCGGGGCTACACATTTCAGACTGCAAATGCAGACTGACTGAGCTACTCCTGTGCCACAGGTGGCAACTAAAAGGTAAAGCACAAACTGCAGCCCCTTTCTTCCAGTTTGCCTCCGAAGGTGTACCCTATACCCAGCAATGGTTCAGAATTGGATTCGAGTGAAACACAGCAGGGCCTCGGTTCTGGGAGTCCAATGACTCAAGTGTTAACTTACAATGTTCCTCTTTTATGCCAGAATAAATGCCTAGAACATGTCCCTAAGTCGAGCCAAGGACCTTAACGTCCACCCACCATTCTTGATTTTATTTTCCAGACCTGAATCTACCTTTATATTGTGATTTTGTATAGTCTTGTTCCACACTTGTGAGAAATTGGGTTGTTGGTTGACCGGGTTGTGAGCTCTGGTCAAGCAACAGCCACAATCCCTGGCAGGGTGTGCTTAACCCTGGGTATCTTGTCACAAAAAGCAGTCAGGCTTAACTCTTGAGGCAATGTGTAAAGTATTTATGCATATTTGTAAGAGCCAAGGGAAACCAAGTGGTCTTTAAGGGACCTGAGGTACAAGTAATTATAAAGGAGCAATGGTCCCATTATTATGTTAGGGATCAAAACATCGTCGACCTCAGCACCTTGACACATACTTGTTCATTTCTTTATTGTAAATATGTGCAATGGTGCTATTTATATGTTTGTGGCCTAATTATTGACTGTATTTTGGCACGGCCTGACTTTGGAAACTCCCTTTTTTGTTGAATACTGTCCAACTTTCATGATTTCTATATTTTTGATTTAAATACAACTATAAAATCCATTCGGATTTCTATAACATAGATATCATTGTACTTCTGTGTTAATGACTGTTCATAACTTATGTTGTGAGGGACCATTGTTCCTTTGTAACAGTATTTATGCAGCACTCAAACAGTAATAAAGTCAAAACACAACACACGAAAAATCACACATCAATTTAGAAAAATAGAGTACATTTTTATAAATTATTTGACACCAATACTACAAAAATTCAATGAGTAGAACCGGAGTTATGAATTTTTAAAGTTTTAAGTGAAATCTAGCATCTAAAAGATCAAAGAACCAACTGCAGTTATCTGGTCACACAGGATCGGGTCGAAGTCGAAAAATATGGCCGACCACGATGGAAAGTGGGTCGGATACAAGAAGTGGACTGGGTGAGGTCAGTGCTTACCTGCGGACGTACAAGAAATGTAAAGAAAAATGTTCTGAGGTAAAGTTTAGCGGGGCAAGCCTGCAGGCAGTGTCTGAGGAAGGAGCGTCATAATCGGGGAGTTCCTGGACAAAGTTGTGGTGAAGATTTCTATGTTCGAACTTTTATGGAATCAGTAATATACGATGCAGAGGCTGTAGCAGATAAGAGTTCCAGCAGGCCGGATACCCCTTTGGCACAGCTGCTGAACAATATTTGCTGCTGCAGATGAGAACATAGCAGATGCAGCCACAAAGTGATGCCGAACGGCAATGCACCTTGTGCGGATCGACAAGCAGTTTGCTACCAGTATTCCCTCAGTTCTCAGAGCAGTTTTTAGCCCAAAAATGTATAATTCAATTAATTTTGATTTGTATCGTGCATGGCTACCCCAACAGGCCTCCCAGCACTAGATGACACACAACCCTTCCACTCAGTCTAACTGCGCATTTCCTTAACTATTTTATAATAGGTAGGTCTTCAACATTTTCCTAAAGCATTCCAGAGCTTCGGAGTAAGAAATGCAAAGGAACATCCTCCACTTCTTGCTCTTTTGATCTTGTGCACCACCAGGAGTCCTTGGTTACTAGAGTGAAAGGCTCTTTCTGACACATAGGGAGTGAGCAAAGAAAAAATGATGGGTGTGCCTGTTCCGTGAATGGCCCAGTACGCCATGCAGAGCTTTACATTTAATTCTTTTCCGAACTGGCAGTCAATGGAAGGCGACCAGAGCTGGAGTGGCTTACTGATACTTTGGCATTTTTTGAAGGATTCTTGCAGCAGCATTTTGTACCACTTGGAGCCTTTTGATCACATATTTCAGGTTCCCAAGGTACAGTGAGTTGCCATAATCGAGGCGATAATTTATCAGACATTGCACCACTGTTCTTCTAGTGGGAGAAGGTAACACCTGCAAGAGTTTCCTTAAAGATCATAGAATGCCAAAGCATGAGACTGACAGTTTCTTTACTTGAGTCTACATAGTAAGCTTGTCATATAAGTCCCAGGTTTTGGATTTTGACTGTCAGGACACCTTTAGTACCACAACCACCGTTCCAGGACTGGAGGGACACTCCTTGGGTGTTCAGGACTCACTCAGATTGAGTCCAGGTGCGGATTTGAGATGGAGGGACCCTGTTATGTCCCTGTGGCTCTGAACAAGAGGCTAGAAAAATATCCCTTGGAGTCAGACTGGTAGTCCTGGGATCAGGTGAAGAAGCAGGGTTCTAACAGCATGGCTGGCCTCTGAGGGTTTTAGGCAGGCTCCAGGCAGTACTTCCAGGTACAGAAGAGCAGTCCTGTGAAGTACACAGCAGGCCACTGCAGCACACGGCCCTTCCACAGGTCCAGAAAGTGAACTGAAGAATGGGTTTAAAGGCCCTATTTTTATACCGGGTGCCTTCAATGATGCTGCGAGAAGTTTCTGGGGGGTTCTCTTTGAAGTGCTTGGAATGTCCTGACTCCTCTGCCCTGGCTTCAAGCTGGCTGCAAGAACAATGCAGTGGAGACAAGCCCTTTGTGTGAAGGCAGAGCACAGCCTATTCAGCTTCATGTGGGGCTGTGCCCAACTCCACCCCCACATCCTGCCAGCAGATTGGCCATATAGGTACACCTAATCCTTCTATTGTGTGACTATCCGGGAGGTATTCAGAAAGTCTAACTGCCACTTATAACCAGTAATGTGACATAATACAGTCTGCGGGCACCAAAGGGCTAAGGGCAGAAAAATGGCAACAATCTAAAGTGGCATTTTCAAAATTGTAATCTAAATTTTGACTTTACCATTAAAGAGGACTTTTAATTACAATTCATAGATACCAAACATGAAATGCTTATCTGTTCCCAATCAAAGGTTAACACTTATTAAATGCAATATGGCCCAATGTTATCCTGTGGAAGAGGTAGGCCTCACAGTGGTGAAAAAATAATTTAGGGGTTTTCACTACCAGGCCATGTAAAACTTAAACGTATATGTCAGGCCTTTTAATTACAATGCACCCTGCCCTAAGGGGTACCTCGGGCCTACCTTAAGGGTGGCCTATATGCAATAAAGGGTGTGTTTAAGACTTGGCAGATGGATTATTTTGCCAAGTTGAATTTGCAGTGTAAAACTGCATTCAGCCTGTAATGCCAGACCTGGGATATGTTTTAAGGTGCTACTTAAGTGGATAGCACAACAAGTGCTGCAGTCCCACTAGTAGTAATTTACATGTCCTAGGTATACGGCATACCACTATACAACGGATGTATAAGTAAATTAAATTTGCAGAAGAGGTGTAAGCCAATCTTACATGTTATAAGGAGAAAGCAAAAACACTTAAGCACTGGTTAGCTGTATTACAGTACACAGAAAAGGCCAACATTCAACGAATACAGCAAAAATAGGAGGTATGAAGGTAAGATATTTGGGGGTGACTCTGCAGAGAGGGCCAGGTCCAACAAGTCCCCACCTCCAGCCTAAAACCAGGGTAGACTAATCAATAATTTGATAGGCTTCCCTGCTCAGGCGATAGAACGTTGAAATTGTCCTCTACTGCAGAGGCACTTGTCAGTTCTACTCCCTCCTGAATTCGCTTGGATCCCTTTAGCTATACTCTCCTGAGCCACTGAACTGGTCCCTGGGGAACCCTTCTCCTCACCTGTGAACCACATCTGTGCAGCACCTGACCTTAACTTGCTCACAGATGCATCCTAGTAGGCAGACGGTACCACCATAGCCAACAAAGTGATGTGGCCCATTCCACCATTTGGGTCAGACTTCTGTCTCCAGTACAAGGAAATCTTTGTCCATAAGAACAGCAACCAATGTAGGTCACTGACAGCTGTCAGTGTCAAGAGCTAAGCCCCAGGTCATCCAGGATTCCCTGACCTCTGAGGTTTCTTAATGTGGGGAGAAACAGCCCCAGGTGTTAGGCATCCTTTTTCCACTCTCTTACCTACCAGTCCTGGAGTGGTAGCCTGAGACTGACCACTCATCCCAAGGTCTGTACCCTGAGGCTGAACAGGGGTTAGTGGTGAGTCCTTCTTCCCCCTGACCCTCCATCTGAGCCCCTGTACCCTCCATTTGAGAGTTGTACCCCCAGAATTCTGACCTTTCATGGCACCCTGGGTGGCCACCCATCCTAGCACTCCCATCACCTATGGCAATTCATTCCCTGGAAAACAGTCAATGGGTATATGGTGACTAACTATGACCCTTACCTAGGTTATCTCCCCACCCCACTCGAGAGATACCAGGGCCATGAGAAAGTCCTGCCCCTGAATCACGCTACACACCTGTCCAGTGTACTACTCTGGGGAAACCTGCCTTTCCACTACCATGGTCTGGCTGGCCCCAGTGTCCCTCAGAGGACTAATTCCTTTTTTGTGTGACTGTCTGGGCAGGAATCTCAAAGTCTAACTGCCAGTTTCACCCAATCATGTGACCTAAGACAGCCTGCAGGCTCCAGAGGGCAGGAAAATGTCAACTTTCTAAACAGGAAGTGGTATAATGATAGGAAATATTCCGCATCTTGCAGTGCGTCAGGTGGGCTCACTAGCGGTGAGCCCGTATGGTGATATTATGACAAGCTGGGACTTGGGACGGTTCCCAGCACCTGTTAACGCACGCACTTACAGAAATTTGCTGCTACTCAATGATTAAATTTAAGGGAAGGAGTGCATTCCGCGACGTACCTGGTTTCTTGCTTCGCAACTATCGTCCCAAATGCGAGTTTGCACCCCATGGAGTCTTCGATTTGGATTTTATTAAAAAGGTTAAAGAATATTTCACCACTTCGGAGACAGAGTAAAAAGGAAGACTTGGAGCGGCGCTCATGGAGTTACGGAGGAACATTTTTGATGAAAATAGCAGCATCAGATAAAAAGAGACAGTTGAATTTGTGATTGCTTTAATGGTTTATTTCATGCATTATATTTACAGCAGGCTAATTCACTGGATTCTCATTTAATATCGGGGTTATGGAAGTCGTATTTTATGCACAGGCACTATTATTGTTCAGATGACGACATGAGTTTTTGAATGTGTGGGGAAAACACTGTTTTATTACAGTTATGTAGTTCATTTTTCACGGATAACATTTTGAATTTGACACGATAGGTGTGGGGTATATTAAGTGAACATGATCTTTCTTTCGTGTTTTTCTTTTTCTTTCTGGCATCAGGTGTAGTGGATTGTGGGGATTAGAGTTTACACTCTTTTTCTTTTAAGAAGCACAGCTATTGGAGAACTAAAGCATGTGGTTTGAGTTATTTCAGTGTGTGAGTAGAGGTGATTGGTCACATGTGGCTGAGCTTATTTAAGTAACGGTCCGATCGGCAGAGCAAGAGGAATAAGATTCAGAGGAGATGGAAGGAAATGGGAACATTAGGCTGTTGGTTTAAGCGTTTACAGGTATATGATGGAGGGGAAACGGGGAAAGGGTAATGAAGAAAGTGAAACTGAATGGAAGGTGGGGAACATGGGCAGGTCGGGTGAGATTATATGTTTATGGTTATAGATGCACTTTTAGGGTGGGTGGCGTTGAGCAAACAGTGAGATTGGTTCTGGACACAGATTTAAGTTAAGTGGTTCGGTGATTCAATAGTGACAGGTTGTGGGTTGATGAGGTAGGAAGAACAGGAGGATGATGTATTTTGTTTAGTTTTAACACTGGTTCAGGTGAGAGTGGGGGGATTACGATGTGGAGTAGTTTTGGAGTAAAAGTGTTGTTTTGAGGCGGGATATGGAGTTATAAATTTCACAGTCAGGTGGGGGTGAGTAAGCAGAGGATATGATTAGTTTTGAGTTAATTTACAGTGGGTTTGTAGGGGGTATTTGAGGGAGGTAGGGGACATGGAGTGTTTAAGTCATTTTTTTATTATTTTATTGTAAGGCATTATCGAGCAGTCCATTGAATTGTCTTTTTTTATTCTATTTGTTTTCAGTAACCCCTGACGAAGAGTCAATCGACTTGAAATGCATTGGGTGTAACGAAATGAGCTCATTCTGCAATACGTTTGTTCCTTTACTTGTCACTGTTGAAGGCCTGGACGGGCATGCAGGGGACATGTGAAATTTTGAATAAAGAACTAAGGTGCAATCGAGCTGTCTCCGGAGTGATGCAATTGAAATAAAAGACAGATGGAAAATGGACTAGAATAAATGATTGGTATACAACGGCTGAAATATGGGAGAATTTAGGAGGAAGTGGTTTAATGATAGGAAATATTCCGCATCTTGCAGTGCGTCAGGTGGGCTCACTAGCGGTGAGCCCGTATGGTGATAACTTTCTAAACATGTCATTTTCAAAATTGTAATCTAAAATCCAACTTTACCATTAAAGAGGATTTTTAATTACAATTTCAGAGATACCAATCATGAAATGCTTTTCTTCTCAATAAAAAGTTAGCACTTACTAAATGTGTTCGGGCAACCCAATGTTATCCTATGGGACAGGTAGGCTTCACAGTAGTGAAAAAAGAATTTAGTTTTCACTACTACAAGTAAAACTTAAAAGTACATGTCCAAACTTTTTACTACAATGCACCTTTCCCTATAGGTTACCTGGAGCCTACTTTAGGGGTGGCTTATAAGCAATAAAATGGGAGTTTAAGGCTTGGCATGGGCTTATATCGTCAAGTCAAATTGACAGTTTAAAACTGCATTCAGGCTGCAATGCCAGACCTGAGGCATGTTTTAAGGGGCTTCTTAAGCGGGTGGCACAATATGTGCTACCGGCCCACTAGTAACTTTTAATTTACAGGCCCTGTGTATACTGTATGCCACTCTACAAGGGACTTATAAGTAAATTAAATAATCCAAACATATGTTAGCCAATCTTACCCTGTTTAAAGGAGAGAGCACAAGCACTTTAGCACTGGTTAGCACCGTTTAAAGTCAACAAAAGCAAATTCCGCAAAAATAGGAGGGGTGAAGCAAAACGTTTGCAGGTGACCATGAATAGAGGGCCAGGACCAGCAACACTCAATGTTGTGTCTGCGCGTGTTGCCATTTATTCATTTTGTGAGAACAGTATATTTAACAAGATGGAACATTCCCAAATGTGTCCCGAACCATATCAGTGGATGTCCCAAGAATGTATGCACAGCCTGGACATCAGTCTGCTCAATCCAATAAAGTGTTGCCCATTTCAATAGGACTTCATTGGTCCTACTGAAACTCTAGGCGCATATGGTCGGGTAACTAAATGAGTATTTTCTGCCCCCTCATGATGAGAAGGTGGGGGGTTTTGTGAAGGGAGAGGGGGGCCGTATTAGGCACACTAGCAATGTAGGGGTTAGAAGTACTCACCCACTAGAATCACCCTGAAGAGACGAGAAAAATCTTCAATGCATTATATGCCCTTCTGAGGACACGAGGGGGCAGGGACTTGAATGCAAGCACCGTGAGATATGCGCATATATCCCAGGGGGCAGGCACAGCGCATTATACACACTTTACAGCGGGATTCAAGAAGAGAGGGGGAGGTTTTGAGGTGGAGTGAGAGGTTGTTCCACACTTTATGAGAAATGTAAGAGAACAACTATCCTCCTGATCTGGTTCTATGCATTTGTGGCATGTGTGCGAGTAGGAGTTCTGTGGAGCGGAAGTGCCTTAGTGGTTGGTGGAAGGAAATGTGATTGTTAAGGTAGGTGGGGGTCTAAGATGTGTAGTGCCTTGAATGGAAACACTTTGAAGTGAGGGCATTCGTTTATTGGTAGCCAGTGTAGCTCCCCGTGATGTGGTGTAAAGTGATATCTGTGTCAGAGGTTGCTGATGCATATGACTGCCGAGTAATGGATGGTTTGTAGTCTTCTCGTTAGCTGCATGGTGATCCCAGGTGTTAGATCTGGCATCTTTTTACATGGTTTCCCCTGTCGTTTTGCTTCTGACCTCCTGTTTTTGACTGTGTACTGAATTTAGTTTTTGCTGACCAATGCTAAAGTGCAAGTGCTCAATGTGTAAAATGTAATGGTATCTGGTTTCTCCATAATTGGCCTATTGGATTTACCAGTAGATCCCTAATAAAATGCACCTAGTGTGCCCAGAGCCTGTAGGTCAATTGCTACTAGTGGGCCTGCAGCATTGATTGTACAATTATTATTATAACCATTATTATTATTGTGCCACCCACAAGAGTAGCCCTGTCTCAGACCTGCCACTGCAGAGCCTGTGTGTACAGTTTTAAACTGAAACTTCCAAGTCGACCTGACAAGTACCCCTACTTGCCCAGCTCAAACGTTCTCTTTTTTTAAATGTAGGGCAACCATAAGTTAGGACCTAGGTAGCCCCGTGGCAGGGTGCAGTGAATTTAAAAGATAGAACGTGTGGTTTTAAGTCTTGGTAGTGAAAAACTGCTTAATTTGTTTTTCACTTCAGCAAGTCCTATCTCTGCCAAAGGTTAGCCTTGGGGCTGCCTTGTAACATTCTACAAGTGTATCTTCCAATTGGGAGCTGATAGAAAATAGGAGTTTGGTGTCTCGGGACTCACAATTTAAAACCACATCTTTTAGTGAAGCTGGTTTTTAAACTGCAGGTCTAAAAATGCCACTTTTAGAAAGTTGGCATTTTCTTGCTTAACCATTCTGTGCCTCGGAGAGCAGATCCAGTTCAGTGTGCACTCCCAACTTGGGGCATAGCGCTTTTTGCACAGATTGTTATACATGCTTTATTCTATATCATGAGCGTACTTCTTCTGCGAGGCGTCTGAGCGTACATGGTAAAATGGGATTTTGAACAGAAACTAAGGGGCTGATTTTGACTTTGGCTTTGCTGCGCCTGTTCTGCACCTCCACAGCACACCCAAAGCTGCGCAAAGACCACGCGCCTGATCACGAGTTGAAATAATGCAGGCGGATGATCCTTTTGCCTTTTCCACGGCGGTGCCCTGAAAAATGTTCCAGCACGGAATGGACTGTGAAGTCCATTCCTTGCTGGAGCCAGGGGTTCAAGTAGAGAGGGGGGCACATGTTGTGCCCCCGGAGTGCATCTCCATGGAAGGGGAGGCATAGGGGCCCTGTATGGCCCCCTTTGTTTCCCCACTGCCAGCCTTTTCGTGGCGGGCTTACCGACATGAAATGGCTGGCAGTAGAGGACCTCGAAATATGCTTGGCGGAACTGCACCAGTCCCGCTCAGCATATTGCATTGCACCTCTGCCGCGCCACCGCCAGGGAACGGCAGTTCCTTGGCGCAGCCGGCAGTCCACCATCGGAACAACACAGACAGTCGTATTTTGGCAGTCGGACCACTGCTACCGCGAGTATCAGGCCCTAAGTTCTGGCTTCAAGGTGACACACGGCTTGATTTAGCCACTTTATTGATTTGGAGAAATAATTTGAGTGACGAGTCAAGTGTGAACCCCAAGGAGGTTCAAGAAAGGAGGAGATGAGTGGAGAAAATCTCTTAGAATTTAGTCTGTCATGGATGGGTCAAGTCTTTTCTTGATTTTTAACATACTTTGGGCATGGATTTGTCACAGTGCAATATAAAATTCATATCTCCGATATTTTTTGTTTTAGTGTCAATTTAAATATAAACATTATTCCTATTTTTATAAATTTGTGTTGGATTTTTATTGAGTTATGTTTTAATTATTTACTGAATTGGTTTTTTAAATGCTACATACCTGTCTCTGAAGTTAAGCCTGCCTGCTCGCAGCCAAGATACCAAGGATTAAGCATGGGAATAATTTTCTGAGACCTATTCTGACCCCTAGTTTGTGTTAGTGGCCTTATTGCCAGAGGTAAATGTACATTTACCCCTTCCAATAATCCACTTTCCAACAACACTCCATTAGGAACTAAACAGAACGCATTGAACACATTCATTTATCACTCAGTACAGTGTGAGGCTTACTAGCAACCCCTGCCTTTGTCACCCAAACACTTTATTTAGCAGTCTGCCATCCCTAAGGTTAGAGGGGAACCTGACAGGCGCTGTATTTTCAATGATGTAGGTGCTTTTGATTTTTTGTATTAATTTTTTTAGGCAGTGTTTACATTGTGGGTATGTTATACTTTTGCTGTATTCTAATAAAATAGCATTTATTTAAGAACGTATTTATAGTTCAGGTCACCAATTTCCAAGCTAGAGAGCACCAGGGTTTACAGATAACACCAGAAGTGTGCCTTCATTTTGCAGCAGAAACGTTTCTGGTTCATTTCCCCTTTTCTTATAGATAGCGTAGTGTGACAGTGCACCCGAAGCCTAAATTTGTCTCGTTCTTTAACTCCTTCACTGACCAAGCTTGGGAAGTTACAAAGAATATGAGCCAGCGAATAAAGACTTTGACTTGACTTGATTTGAGCCAGTGATTCTTTTGGCAGTATTTATGGTGTCTTCATTCCAGTATGAGTCTAGATGATTTCACACGAAATGCAACGCTCAAGACCTCCCCTTTGAAGAAAAGTGCAATTACAAGTGTTGTAACCTATTTTACAGATGAAATTAGAGCCTGATCACTTTGACAGAGTGTTGTGTGTTTCCTGTAGAGCCCACTTAGTTTGCTTGTAATTTACTTTGCCTTCACATTTAGGCTGCTTAGCCTTGCACATGTTACACTTGGCACATTTATTTTTGTGCCACAACATTATTTTAGAAAAGCACTGCGCTTTTTCTTGTTATTGTTTCAGACTGTCTGAACATCTTGTACAAGGTCAAACAACACTGTGCCCAGTCTTCTTTTGATCGGTTAGCAAACGTAGCTTGGCACTTAGACACAACATACATTCACATCTGCTGTTTTCAAGAAGACACCTTGTAACATATACTCCGAGACGTTCCATTTTGAAAACAGAGAGAAGACATTCCAGCAGAGCAAAGGTCCCTCGAGGGAGAGAGAGATCCACTGCCTGAGATGTGGAACAACTACCTATGCATAGCAGGTATGGGGTTCCCCACTAAACCCAGAGATCTATAATATAACACTGTGTTTCCATAGTGAGGGTAGGATGAGGCAGATAAATAATTCACAATGGTAGGGCTTCTTATTGCTTATAGTTTACTTGTAATGCTCCTCACTCTGTTGGAATGCATATGTTTTCTTATTGCAGCGCAGATGTTTTATAATGCAGCACGATAGTTTCAATAAATATTGTAAACTGCTTTCGTGTCCTTTTTGTTTATTATGGAAATGCATGAGTGAGAAAACGAAAGGCTGACGATCAGTTTCTACGGTTCCCTGAGGAGACTAGAGTGTTGTGTTCTGGGGTGTTAACTTACCTGTCACTCTGGGAAGGTTAGGGGGTCAGGTAAAGCACTATGAGCTAGTCTGGATTGGAGCTCATATGTACTGATGTGGTATGGTGCCTCAGTCCCTACATACTGAGGCTCTGTAGTCCCAGGCATAGTTCTGTTAATACAGAATCCCTGCAGCAAGGCCCAACCAATGCTTGGTCTGGTACTCATTGCACAGTTCTCCTGAGTAGTGCTTGTGTGTGTCCATAATACCTCTTACACCTACCACTGGAGACGTCCATGGTGTTGGGGATTAATCCTCCACAGTATTTAGGAAGCACAAAATTCTATGGTTTTTCAAGCTTGAAAGTTTAAAAGGAGAGCCAATTTTTGTGTTGGAATGAATGGCTGCACCCATTGTCTACATTCCCGTTAATTGCAGGCCTGCTGTCCATGCACATGTAACGCATCATGGACTTACTAATGCAGGTGGTGCTTTTATCTTTGTGGTAGAAGCAAATGATGCTTATTGTTTTGAAGTATTTTTTTCTTGGGTCCTTTTACCAGCTGTGGATGCTCATTCAAACACATTTCATACATATCGTACCCTGCACCACCAGCACAATACAGAGCATATGCACTCATGCAAATACCACTGTCTTAATTGGAACACAATACTTGGTTCCTTGGCGCCTTCCCCTATTAGAATATACCCACACACATGGGTCCCCTCAGTAATTATGAGGCTATCTGGCCAGCACTAGCCGGATACACTCTATACCCTGATATAGGAGCTCGTAATCTTTTGCAAAGAAAAGCATTATATGAGACTCTAGTTACATTATATAGGCATGTGACTCAATATGTTTTGCGCACTTTGTTGGCTGTGCCACCACGGCCTGGCCTGCTAGGACAAGCCAAGGTGCCTGCAGTGCCTACTATAAGTCGTGTAATTGTTCATTCGGTTATGGGCAAGGTGCCCACTAATTGTGAGGACATTTCATTTTGGATTGCCCAAAAAGTAGATCAACTTGAAGCTGTGTTTCCCCTTATGGGAACACAAGACAAGAGCAGAATATTAACTATGTGCTTACTACATGGAATGGTTCCCTGGATAGGTGACTGTCAAACTTGGGGGACAGTCTTTGCCTCTGTATATACCTCCTTACAATTTGGGGCTCATCATCAAGACACTATGAATATTGCCTGAGACAAAAATGCCTGCGAACGAGAAAAAAATGAAAAGGAGCGAGGAGAGGAAGGCAAGGTCAGGTGACCGAGAGAAGGAAAGGAGTGAGGGAGATTATAAATGATTGTATTGAGTCAACAGGGAAAACTGAAATCAGTCAATCCATGCACATACGTGGCCAGGTGTCAATCGAACATGTAGCACACTGTAAACAGAATTGCTCAATACTGTGAGGTCACTTGTGCTGGTGGAGAGTTTGTGAATCCAATTTAAAGGATAAATTAGAACTTAAAATCCAGAACAGAGTATTTCAAAGTGAATTATGACTAACTTTTGTAAATCACAATAACCACAAAAGCCCCACGTTGTGTGGAGAAGGGAACGAGAGGCACGGGGTCTTAGGAGCTAGCAGCCTCCAACACTAACAGTCTAACCACAAAAAGCTGCTCCTAACTGAATTGCCACTACGAGGTTTGGGATGTATTTGTAAGTGAAGGCATCTCACAAAAAGTAATGGACTGGTCTCACACACCACCTGGTGTCATGCTTCATCATTGACCAGTCCTCGCCCTCTAAAACCTTGGTTTGATAGAGGGCGGGCATACACCTGACGACAGGGATGCACTTCTAAACTAAGTGGGGGCCCATAAACAAAAAGTGTGGTTAAAAAACATTATAGTTATCTTAATCGTGTTTTTAATGTTAAAGGTAACTATATGATATTAAAATCAAGTGACGGTATGTGGGGGAATTAATGTCCCCTATCCGTTATGTGAGAGGTCAACATGTTTCTGCCTTAATGGCCCGCTTGGGTCCAGGGCATTCGTCAGGACCTAAAAAGAACATAGAGGGCTCCGTTCTTACCAGCTAGTGGTAAGAGTAAACCACTGTGTGGGCGTGAGCACTGCCACACTCCACAACTTGATGGCCTCTAATTTCAAGCCCTAGATACCAAAGCTACTTGCCCCATGGGAGGAGGGGAGGGGAAACCCCTGTAGTCAAACCTGCATCAAGGGAAATTTCCCATGTGGATCCTAGGCGACTGCTCCCGGTCCTCCCTGATGACTTTTGTAAATGCCAAATATGGGGTAGTTCCTAGGGAGGGCAGAAGCCCTGTTTGTGCTGGCGCAGCACTATTTACTCTAAACTTAAACAAATTGTTATTGAAAGACTACATTACTAAATTGGGGAATCAAATATATAATAAGGGACTGGAATAGTGAAGGACATGCACCTGGATGGAATAGTGAGTTTCCAGGCTTGATTGAATTATAGGGCAAAGAGTGGACCGGTTATTGCAGAGAACTGCCAATCTGAATGAAAGAATTACAGAATGATGTTGGCATTCAAAGTAAAAGTGTAACACCAAGTGGAAATAAGGAGGGCGAGAGCCGAGCTCAGTTTAGCATATGGTGGGGAAGTATAGACGGCAACAATCGCCACCACAGAGGAGTGGATGCCAACCATGTACCGTCTCGGTAGAACGAAGGCATGAAGGGTGGATATTCACCCGATTAAATAAGGGCACAATATTCCAATGCTGCAAGGAAAAAGGGATACAGCAGTGTGAAGGGCTGCATGATAAGGATTGTAATTCAGAGCATGCTCAAGCTCCTCTTACTGTTTGCTGAATTAATAGTCGGTCGCAGACGGCGGAGGAGTGACCGGATGCGTTACATGCAGCGTTTGAGATAAAGAGCGGGGCGCCCATGCATCTCCAGTGAGGGAACAGAAAGTGAAGAGGGGTTGAAAGCGGAGAGGGCCCAAAATAGTGAAATATACGTCAGTCATATTGGAATTTGTGACGTGGTACGCCACTGGACTCCGCCAAGTATGTAAATGGCCGAGGGGTGTTGTTGCGACTCCCCCTCTGAGTGTGGATCCTGATAGTCACGACAATGACGTCAGGACGTGGTGGAATAAAGCCGTGCTCTGGGCATTGCCAGAGCAGTAAAGAAACCAACCCTCCAGAGTGCTGTGTCTGTTTCATTATATTTGCCTGGGCATTTATGCACGAGTGCGCAGCGTCCACAAGTAAGGCCTGTGGACATAACAAGTGGCGACGAGGGTGGGATGAGGACCCTGCAGCTGTCCCAAAGGGTTCCCGCTGCCTAGGACGCCGTGGGTGACGGCGTCATCGTCTGCTCCCTGCTGGGCCCCGCCCTGAAGTGTTCTGCTCCGTTGCGGTGAGGCGGCAGGTGGGGGTGAGCATGTCGGTGTTCACCCCTGACAGGAGAGGCGCGTTGCGGTGCGTCCTGGGGCAGTGGATCGTTCCTGCCCCCGCCCCAGTGCCCGTCTATCAAGTGCAGCCCTGGCCGCGGCGGTGTGTTCATCGGCCGGCTGCCGATCAAAGGAAGGGGCGTGGCCTCGTCTCCCGGCAGCGGAGAGCGGCAGTCCTGAGGAATGCCCAGGGTGGCAGCAAAAAAGTCACGGTTCACAGCCCCAACACGTGGCCTCATCTCAAGGCTGTGCAGAGCTGCAGTCCATCGGAGCGCCTGGAGAGGGTGAGAAAAGGTGCAATTTGACTGCCCCAACACGTGGGAGCCCACCGGATGCTGGTCTGGTCTGCAGTGAGTGCCTGGGACTATGAGTTCTGTGTGCCTAAAAGAGGAATAAAGGAAGAGAGAACACACATACACCGCCACAACAGCCAGGACCTGGGGGTGGAAAGTTAAGCCTTCATCTACGTGCGGCACCCTCGACACTAGCGCGATGGCTGCGATTCCCCCTGTGGAACCGTTTATACTGGATGGCCCTTCCTCAGCTCAGGCAGCGAAGTGGAAGGACTGGGTGGAGCGCCTAGAAACGTACTTTGCGGCCATTGACTTGGAGGAAGAAAGAAAGTGTCCCATGTTGTTACATTTAGGGGGGCCAGCTATCCACAAGTTGGGGAAGTCGGTGGTTGAAGCGGGGCCACCATATACATATACCTCATTGAAACGAGCGCTGACAGCCCATTTTGAACCGCTAGCAAACCCGGACTACGAGCGGTTTCTGCTGCGTCAGGCCAGGCAGTTACCGGAGGAGTCTGTCGACACGTTTTATGCGCGACTGAGAGACTTGGCTAGCACGTGCACGGTGCCAGATGCAGCTGACGAAATTAGAGCACAATTTATTCAGGGCTGTTCATCCATGAAACTACGGGAGAATATTTTACAGGTCCCGGGGATGTCCATGGCGGACATGCTGACCCTGGGCAGATCAAAGGAACTATCTAAAGTAAAAGCAGCCCACATGGAGGCAGCACTGGAACAAATTATAAAGGTGGAACCAGTAAATGCAGTTACAGCCAAGACTCAAGACAGACGGAAACCAAGAGGCAAAACATCTTCTGAATCCAAAACCTGCTATGGATGTGGTGGACCTTACCCTCACAGGCGTCCGTGCCCAGCATATGGGAAGAAGTGCTCAAATTGTAGCGGAATGAATCACTTTCCAAAGTGCTGCCGAGCTACCACGCCGCGAAGGAATCCTAGACCGAAATTGATCAACCAGGCATGCACCAACGACAGTCCCGTCGACGAAGATGATATGGACGATGATGATGTAGAGGGGACTGTTCACGTTATCCATGCCTTTCAACCCGGTGGATACATGCGAAAACACATTCCCAAGTGCAGCGTGCTGGTGGAGGGTCACCCTGTGCAGGCACTGATTGATACGGGGGCGTCCATCTACGTCATGGCTCACTCGATGATGCTCACGCTGCCCGTCGTGCCGTCCCTGAAAAACACCGCTACAAAGGTCTATGCTTATGGGTCCACCGATCCCCTCCCGCTGGCAGGAGTCTTCAATGCTGAAGTTGCGCATGGTCCTCATGCAACGCGGACCAAGATATACGTCACAAAAGGGGGCCAAGGTATGCTGCTGAGTTGCAGGACGGCGGAGCTTCTTCAGTTGGTGGCATTCGCGCTCAGCGTGCATCAAGAGAATGTGGAGGACTTGATGGCCCAGTTTGCACCGTTGTTTGAGGGCATCGGCTGCTTGAAGGATCAGTTAATAAAGCTTCACATAGACGAGTCAATTCAGCCGGTGGCGCTGCGACACCGAAGGGTGGCTTTCCACCTTCGGCCGAAGGTGGAGGAGGAACTCGTCAAACTTGAACAGGCGGGCATCATAGAAAAGGTGGAGGGTCCGACACCCTGGGTGTGTCCGATTGTGGTGGCTCGCAAGCCCAAACAACCGGGAGAGGTCCGGATATGCATGGATATGCGCTTGCCCAACCTTGCCATCAAGCGAGAACGACACATCACCCCCACTGTGGATGACATCGTGGCAGAGGTCAGTGGGTCGAAATGGTTTTCGAAGATGGATCTACGGGCAGCATACCACCAGCTGATGCTAGATCCCGAATCCCGTGCAATCACCACCTTTTCAACTCATGTGGGATTACGGAGGTACAGGCGCCTCAGTTTTGGAATTTCAAGTGCAGCGGAGGTGTTCCAGGACACTATCAGGGGAGTACTGTCTGGCCTCGATGGTGTGTTGAATGTCAGTGATGAAATTTTGGTACATGCCCCCACCCTGGACGAGCATTTTACCCGCCTACGAGCTGTGTTCCAACGACTAATGGAGAACGGCCTAACCCTCCACAAGGAGAAATGTGATTTTCTGAAAAATGAAATATCGTTCTTTGGCTACCATTTCTCACAAAAAGGAGTGTCACCAGATCCCCTCAAGGTCCAGGACATTAAGACGGCGCCCGCTCCCACCAATGTCACCGGAGTGAGAAGTTTCATGGGGATGGTGAATTACTGTGGCCGATTTATTCGCAACCTGATGGACCTCACCGCTCCATTGAGGTAGTTGGTCAAGTCCAACGTCGCCTGGAAGTGGGGACCCGAACAGGAGAATGCCTTCCAGGCCACGAAGCAAGCACTCTCAGCAGATACTACGCTGGTCTATTTCAATCCAGCAAAAGAGTCAGAACTATCTGTGGATGCTAGTCCCATTGGACTGGGAGCGTACTATCCCAAAGGCAAAGCAATGGAGAATGGGCACCGGTAGCATACGCCAGCAGAGCGTTGACAGCAACGGAACAAAGATACTCGCATATTGAAAAGGAGGCCATTGCCATACACTGGGGCTGCTGCCATTTCCATTTGTACCTGTACGGACAGCCTTTCACGGTACATACGGACCATAAGCCTCTCATTCCGTTGTTCATGGGGTCATCATCAAAGCCACCACCTCAAATTGAAAAATGGATTCTTCAGCTCCAGGACTATCACTTCAAAGTAGTCTTCCGTCCTGGAACTCAAAATCCGGTGGACTATCTCTCAAGGCATGCCCGTCCCGCCACCCCGATCAAGGAGACGGATGCGAAGGAGGTTGAAGAGTATGTTCGCCTGGTGGTGGAACGGTCCAGGCCCCTTCCCATCTCGTTAGAGGAGATCCTGGAGGCCACCAAGAAAGATGAATGCCTCCAGCTCTGCATTTCCGCTGTGGGATCCGGAAAATGGAGTACCCTCCTGGACAAAACTGTGTATCGCACAGAAGAGGCGAGGTCAGCACTGTTATCTCTTCATAATGTGAGGCAGTGGCGGCTGGTGGCATTTGAAAGTGGTGGGCGTAAAATTATTGCCGTACTGCACTATGGCGAGCGAGCGTAGCGAGCGAGCCCGAACAACTTAAGGTGTGTTCGAGGGGGTTCTCCCCCACGGACATTTAAAAAAAAAGAGTGGACAAATGGTGCATTTTCATGCAAATTTGAGAAAGCAGAAAGGTTAATAAAGCAATACGATTTAATTATTTATCATTTAAGAAATTGCCAATTTTCATGAGCTATAGAGGACAATCTTTGCATATGCTGATGTTATCATTTGCCCATATTAACTTTTGAACACAATGATACACTTGTAATGGTTTTAACTTTACAATAAATACATTCATTGACTCTGCGGTGCTGTACATCAATATGATGACACTATTTCCTTAAATTAATTTTCTGTTTTCATGCAAGAAACACCATTTAAAAAAAAGTGCAGAAAATATGAGTGCATTTCAAGTAGTACTCTGTGTAAAAAATGCCTGCATGTAACAGCAAAGGCTTCCCATGTTATCGTTTCTACTGGTGGAGTTGCCACACACTGAAACAACACGCGACAAAACTGGTCTCCAGTCACAATTTTGACACATACATGGAGGCACTCGGTAAGGAATTCTTCAACTGTCCACTCCTTCTGAAAAGATGCACCTGTTTCTGTGCCCTGTTCTTAATAGCCTTCTACGTTTTCTCTTATAAGAACTATTATTTACTGAACAGCATGGACAAGCTGGCTGCGCGCTGTACTTCACTACACCAATTCTGCTCATGACCTGAGGTGCACTTCCCATATAACTGCAGAAAAACGAACACTAAATTCCTTGCTTTGTTCGTATGTCTGTTTCCCACTTAATTCGACAAAAATGAGCAATTTGTGAAATATTTGTGAATATGTAGACGCACGATTTCGCGAAAGCTTTATTTCCACAACATAGCAACTGTTCTTAACCCCTTCTGTGCTCATGACGAGCTGGACTCGTCATGGCACACAGTGGTCGTGTGCTCATGACGAGTCCAGCTCGTCATGACACACAGCCCCTGGAATCCCTCTGGTGCGCGCACCAGAGGGCTTCCCTTTATACCAAAAGAGCCTCGGGAGCTGGAGAAGAGCTTCCCCAGCTCCCGAGGCCCCCCCCCTGGTTTCCCTGAAATGACGATTGGCGCGCACAGCGCGCTGATGTCATTTCAGTTTCAGTTTCTACGTGCTCAGGGGGCTATCTCAGCCCCCTGAGCACGTAGAAACTCAGGAGAGGTATCGTTGGAAAGGGAGAATCTCCCTTTCCAATGGTACCCTCCCTAGTGGATCCCTGCTTGGGGATCGCCCCAGGAGGGCGATCTCCAAGCAGGGATCCACCCACTAGGCACCAGGGAGGGGGAGCGG
Organism: Calotriton arnoldi; assembly: GCA_963921515.1. Classification (NCBI taxonomy): domain Eukaryota; kingdom Metazoa; phylum Chordata; class Amphibia; order Caudata; family Salamandridae; genus Calotriton; species Calotriton arnoldi. The sequence continues at coordinate 3,281,251 of CAWUFW010000747.1, forward strand.
CCCCTTGGGCAAGGGCCTTTGCTCCCCCCATAAAAATGTTGACATTCTTAGTCTTTCTGCCCCCCCGGGGGGTAGAAAGCCCACTAGACACCAGGGATTTTTTATGGGATAGCTATTAGGGGTGGGGGCTGCCCAAAACGGGCATGCCGATGCCCCCACCCTCCCCCGGCCACAAAATTAGTCTTTCTGCCCCCCTGTGGGGCAGATGCGGCAGTAGCCCCCAATCTGCCCCCCCGGGGGGGCAGAAAGCCCACTAGATACCAGGGATTAAAAAAAAAATTATAGTTAGGGGTGGGTGCTGCCCAATATGGGCATGCCAATGCCCCCACCCCCCGATGCAAAGGTACAGTCTTTCTGCCCCTCCTGGGGGGCAAAAATCCCACTAGATACCAGGGATTTTTTTAAAATTATTATTTGGGGTAGAGGCTGCCCAATATGGGCATGCCAATGCCCCCACCCCCCGATGCAAAGGTACAGTCTTTCTGCCCCTCCTAGGGGGCAGATGGGGGCAGTAGCCCCCCCACTAGACACCAGGTTTTTTTTTCCCCTCGATAAATTTAGGGGTGGGGGTTGCCCAAGATGGGCATGCCAATGCCCCCACCCCTGCCCCCACGAAATTCCAGTCTTTCTGCCCCCCCGGGGGTTCAGAAACACCCTAGATGCCAGGGATTATTTTTTGTATAGGCCCGGGGTGGGGGCTGCCCAGAATGGGCATGCAAATGCCCCCACCCTACCCCCAAAGAAAAAAAAGACTTTCTGCCCCCCCAGGAGGCAGATGGGGGCAATAGCCCCTGATCTGCCCCCCCCGGGGACGGGGGCAGAAAGCCCACTAAGCGCCAGGGATTTTTTTTTTATATAGGTAGGGGTGGGGGCTGCCCAGAATGGGCATGTCAATGCCCCCACCCCAAAAAAAAGGCTACAGTCTTTCTGCCCCCCCCTGGGAGGCAGATGGGGCAATAGCACCTTATCTGCACCACCCGGGGGGGCAGAAAGCCCACTAGCCACCAGGGATTGTTTTTTTTACAAAGTTCGGGGTGGGGGCTGCCAAGAATGGACATGCCAATGCCCCCACCCACCCCAAAAAGATGCCACTGTCTTTCTGCCCCTCCCAGGAGGCAGATGGGGGCAGTAGCCCCTGATCTGCCCCCGGGGGGGGGGCAGAAAGCCCACTCTGTGCCAGCGATTATGCTGGCTTTTTTATACGCAGGGGTGGGGGCTGACCAGAATGGGCATCCCAATGCCCCCGACCCCCCAAAAGAATAGCCACAGTCTTTCTGCCCCCCTTGGGGGCATATCGGGGCAATAGCCCCTGATTTCCCCCCTCCCCAGGGCGGCAGAAAGCCCACTAGGCACTGACTTTTTTTTCGGAATGTGCCTACCTGTTGAATTTGGTTCCTAGCTCTGCCGGCACCTAGGGAAACCTAGCAAACCTATACATTTTTTTAAACTAGACACCCAGGGGAATCCAGGATGGGCTGACTTGACTGGCTCTCACCAGGTTCTGTTACCCAGAATCCCTTGCAAACCTAAAAATGTGTCCAAAAAAACACATTTTCCTCACATTTCTGTGGTGGAAAGTTCTGGAATCTGCGTGGATCCACAAAATTCCACCCACCCCGCGTTCCCCAAAGTCTTCCGAGAAAAATGGTACCTCACTTGTGTGGGTAGGACTAGTTGCCGCGACAGGAAACGGCCCAAAACGCAACATGGACACACCACATTTTCACAGTGAAAACGGACCCTTTTTTTGCAAAGTGCCTAGCTGTAGATTTTTAACCCTAACTCTGCCGGCACCTAGGGAAACCTAGCAAACCTACACATTTTTGAAAACTAGATACCCAGGGGAATTTAGGATGGGGTGACTTGACTGGCTCTCACCAGGTTATGTTACCCAGAATCCCTTGCAAACCGAAACATTTGTCAAAAAAAACAAATTTTCCTCACAATTCTGTGGTGGAAAGTTCTGGAATCTGCGTGGATCCACAAATTACCACCCATCCCGCGTTCCCCAAAGTCTTCCGAGAAAAATGGCACCTCACATGTGTGGGTAGGCCTAGTGCCCGCGACAGGAAACGGCCCAAACGCAACGTGGACACACCACATTTTCACAGTGAAAACGGACCCTTTTTTTGCAAAGTGCCTAGCTGTAGATTTTGAACCCTAACACTGCCAGCACCTTGGGAAACCTAGCTAACCTATACATTTTTGAAAACTAGACACCCAGGGGAATCCAGAATGGGGTGACTTGACTGGCTCTCACCAGGATCTGTTACCCAGAATCCATGCAAACCTAAAAATATGTCCAAAAAAACACATTTTCCTCACATTTCTGTGGTGGAAAGTTCTGGAATCTGCGTGGATGTACAAAATTCCACCCACCCCGCGTCCCCCAAAGTCTTCCGTGAAAAATGGTACCTCACTTGTGTGGATGGGTCAAGTACCCACGACAGGCAAGGGCCCAAAACCTATTGAGGCGACATCAAAATTACCTATCACAAACCAACCTGGTTTTGCATGGGGAGTCCCATGAGATTTTGGCCCCGGGCTCGACGGCCATCTAGGGAAACCTACCCAACCCACACATTTCTGAAAACTAGATACCCGGAGGAGTCCAGTGAGGTATGGCTTGCGTGGGTCCTCCAAAATGTTCTTACCCAGAATCCCCTGCAAACCTCAAATTTAGCTGAAACAAATCACGTTTTTTTCAAATTTCTGTGTGGGAAAGTTCTGGAATCTATGTGGATCCACAAATTTCCTACCACCCAGCGTTCCCCCAGGTCTCCCGATAAAAATGATACCTCACTCGCGTGGGTGGGTCAAGTACACGCGACAGGCAAGGGCCCAAAACGTATTGAGGAGACATCAAAATTACCTATCACAAAACAACCTGGTTTTGCCATGGGGGTCACCTGGGTTTTTGGCCCTGGGCTCAGCGGCCATCTTGGGAACCTACCAAACCCACACATTTCTGAAAACTAGACACCCGGGGGAGTCCAGCGAGGTATGGTTTGCATGGGTCCCCAAACGTTTTCCTACCCAGAATGCCCTGCAAACCTCAAATTTAGCTGAAAAAAATCACTTTTACTCAAATTTCTGTGTGGGAAAGTTTTGGAATCTGCGTGGATCCACAAATTTCCTACCACCCTGCGTTCCCCCAGGGCTCCCGATAAAAATGGTACCTCACTTGTGTGGGTAGGCATAGTGGCTGAAACAGGAAATGGCCCAAATTGTATTGTGGAGACTTCAAAATTACCTATAACAAAACTACCTGGTTTTGGGGGGGGGCACCTGGTTTTTCGGCCTCTGGCTCGCCGCCATCTAGGGAAACCTACCAATCCCACACGTTTCTGAAAACTAGACACCCTGGGGAGTCCAATGAGGTATGGCTTGCATGGACCCACGCAAGCCATACCTCGCTGGACTCCCTCGGGTGTCTAGTTTTCAGAAATGTGTGGGTTTGGTAGGTTTCCCTAGATGGCCACCGAGCCCAGGGCCAAAATTCATGGGACCCCCTTGCAAAACCAGGTTGTTTTGTGATAGGTAATTTTGATGTCCCCTCAATAGGTTTTGGGCCCTTTCCTGTGCGGGTACTTTGACCCACCCATGCGAGTGAGGTATCATTTTTATCGGGAGACATGGGGAACACTGTGTGTGTAGGAAATTTGTGGATCCACGTAGATTCCAGAACTTTCCCACACAGAAATCTGAGAAAAGTGATTTTTTCAGCTAAATTTGAGGTTTGCAGGGCATTCTGGGTAGGAAAACGTTGGAGATCCACGCAGCCATACCTCGCTGGACTCCCGGGTGTCTAGTTTTCAGAAATGTGTGGGTTTGGTAGGTTTCCCAAGATGGCCGCCGAGCCCGGGCCAAAACCCAGGTGACTCCCTTGCAAAACCAGCTTGTTTTGTGATAGATCATTTTGATGTCTCCTCAATACGTTTTGGGCCCTTGCCTGTTGCGGGTACTTGAATCACCCACACCAGTGAAATTTTGGCTCTGGGCTCAGCGGCCATCTTAGGAAACCTACCGAACCCACACATTTCTGAAAACTAGACACTCAGGGGAGTCCAGCGAGGTATGGCTTGCGTGGGTCCCCCAACGTTTTCCTACCCATTATCCCCTGCAAACCTGAAATTTTGCTGAAAAAATTCACTTTTTCCACACATTTTTGTGTGGGAAAGTTGTGGCATCACCGGGCTGACACAAATTTCCTACCGCCCAGCGTTACCCCAGGTCTCCTGATAAAAATGGTGCATCACTCGGGTGGGAGGTCCAAGTACGTGTGACAGGCAAGGGCCCAAAACGTATTAAGGCAACATCAAAATGGCCTATCACAAAACGACCTGGTTTTGCAAGGGGGGTCCCATGACGTTTTGGCTTGGGGCTCGGCGGCCACCTAGGGAAACCTACCAAACCCACACATTTCTGAAAAGTAGACACCCGGGGGATTCCAGGGAGGTATGGCTTGCGTGGATCACTCAACGTTTTTTTACCCAGAATCCCCTGCAAACCTGACATTTTGCTGAAAAAATCCCTTTTTTCACATATTTTTGTGTGGTAAAGTTGTGGCATCACGGGGCTGACACAAATTTCCTACCACCCAGCGTTCCCCCAGGTCTCCCGATAAAAATGGGGCCTCACTCGGGTGGGAGGCCCAAGTACCCGCGACAGGCAAGGGCCCACAACGTATTGAGGCGACCTCAAAATGGCCTATCACAAAACGACCTGGTTTTGCAAGGGGGTCCCATGACGTTTTGGCCCGGGGCTCGCCGGCCACCTAGGGAAACCTACCAAACCCACACATTTCTGAAAAGTAGACACCCGGGGGATTCCAGGGAGGTATGGCTTGCGTGGATCCCCCAACGTTTTCTTACCCAGAATCCCCTGCAAACCTGAAATTTGGGAGAAAAAAATCACTTTTTTCACACATTTTTGTGTGGTAAAGTTGTGGCATCACGGGGCTGACACAAATTTCCTACCACCCAGCGTTCCCCAAGGTCTCCTGATAAAAATGGTGCCTCACTCGGGTGGGAGGCCCAAGTACCCGCGACAGGCAAGGGCCCACAACGTATTGAGGCGACCTCAAAATGGCCTATCACAAAACGACCTGGTTTTGCAAGGGGGGTGCCATGACGTTTTGGCCAGGGGCTCGGCGGCCACCTAGGGAAACCTAACAAACCCACACATTTCTGAAAAGTAGACACCCGGGGGATTCCAGGGAGGTATGGCTTGCGTGGATCCCCCAACGTTTTCTTACCCAGAATCCCCTGCAAACCTGACATTTAGCTGAAAAAATCACTTTTTTCACACATTTTTGTGTGGTAAAGTTGTGGCATCACGGGGCTGACACAAATTTCATACCACCCAGCGTTCCCCCAGATCTCCTGATAAAAATGGTGCCTCACTCGGGTGGGAGGCCCAAGTACCCGCGACAGGCAAGGGCCCACAACGTATTGAGGCGACCTCAAAATGGCCTATCACAAAACGACCTGGTTTTGCAAGGGGGTCCCATGACGTTTTGGCCCGCGGCTCGGCGGCCACCTAGGGAAACCTACCAAACCCACACATTTCTGAAAAGTAGACACCCGGGGATTCCAGGGAGGTATGGCTTGCGTGGATCCCCCAACGTTTTCTTACCCAGAATCCCCTGCAAACCTGAAATATGGCTGAAAAAATCACTTTTTCACACATTTTTGTGTGGTAAAGTTGTGGCATCACGGGGCTGACACAAATTTCCTACCACCCAGCGTTCCCCAGGTCTCCCGATAAAAATGGTGCCTCACTCGGGTGGGAGGCCCAAGTACCCGCGACAGGCAAGGGCCCAAAACATTTTGTGATAGGCAATTTTGATGTCGCCTCAATACGTTGTGGGCCCTTACCTGTCGCGGGTACTTGGGCCTCCCACCCGAGTGAGGCACCATTTTTTTCGGAAGACCTTGGGGAATGTGGGGTGGGTGGAATTTTGTGGATCCACGCAGATTCCAGAACTTTCCACCACAGAAAAGTGAGGAAAATGTGGTTTTTTTGCCAATTTTTTAGGTTTGCAAGGGATTTTGGGTAACAGAACCTGGTGAGAGCCAGTCAAGTCACCCCATCCTGGATTCCCTGGGTGTCTACTTTTCAAAAATGTATAGGTTTGCTAGGTTTCCCTAAGTGCCGGCAGAGCTAGGGTTCAAAAACTACAGCTAGGCACTTTGCAAAAAAAGGGTCATTTTTCACTGTGAAAATGTGGTGCGTCCACGTTGCGTTTGGCGCTGCTTCCTGTCGCGGGCACCAGGCCTACCCACACAAGTGAGGTACCATTGTTTTCGGAAGACCTTGGGGAACGTGGGGTGGGTGGAATTTTGTGGATCCACGCAGATTCCAGAACTTTCCACCACAGAAAAGTGAGGAAAATGTGTTTTTTTGCCAATTTTTAGGTTTGCAAGGGATTCCGGGTAACAGAACCTGGTGAGAGCCAGTCAAGTCACCCCATCCTGGATTCCCCTGGGTGTCTACTTTTCAAAAATGTATAGGTTTGCTAGGTTTCCCTAAGTGCCGGCAGAGCTAGGGTTCAAAAACTACAGCTAGGCACTTTGCAAAAAAAGGGTCATTTTTCACTGTGAAAATGTGGTGCGTCCAAGTTGCGTTTTGCGCTGCTTCCTGTCGCGGGCACTAGGCCTACCCACACAAGTGAGGTACCATTTTTTTTGGAAGACCTTGGGAAACGCGGGGTGGGTGGAATTTTGTGGATCCACGCAGATTCCAGAACTTTCCACCACAGAAAAGTGAGGAAAATGTGTTTTTTTTGCCAATTTTTAGGTTTGCAAGGGATTCTGGGTAACAGAACCTGGTGAGAGCCAGTCAAGTCACCCCATCCTGGATTCCCCTGGGTGTCTACTTTTCAAAAATGTATAGGTTTGCTAGGTTTCCTAAGTGCCGGCAGAGCTAGGGTTCAAAAACTACAGCTAGGCACTTTGCAAAAAAAGGGTCATTTTTCACGGTGAAAATGTGGTGCGTCCAAGTTGCGTTTTGCGCTGCTTCCTGTCGCGGGCACTAGGCCTACCCACACAAGTGAGGTACCATTTTTTTGGAAGACCTTGGGAAACGCGGGGTGGGTGGAATTTTGTTGATCCACGCAGATTCCAGAACTTTCCACCACAGAAAAGTGAGGAAAATGTGGTTTTTTTGCCAATTTTGTAGGTTTGCAAGGGATTCTGGGTAACAGAACCTGGTGAGAGCCAGTCAAGTCACCCCATCCTGGATTCCCTGGGTGTCTACTTTTCAAAAATGTATAGGTTTGCTAGGTTTCCTAAGTGCCGGCAGAGCTAGGGTTCAAAAACTACAGCTAGGCACTATGCAAAAAAAGGGTCATTTTTCACTGTGAAAATGTGGTGCGTCCACGTTGTGTTTTGCGCTGCTTCCTGTCGCGGGCACTAGGCCTACCCACACAAGTGAGGTACCATTTTTTCAGAAGACCTTGGGGAACGCGGGGTGGGTGGAATTTTGTGGATCCACGCAGATTCCAGAACTTTCCACCACAGAAAAGTGAGGAAAATGTGTTTTTTTTGCCAATTTTTTAGGTTTGCAAGGGATTCTGGGTAACAGAACCTGGTGAGAGCCAGTCAAGTCCCCCCTTCCTGGCTTCCCCTGGGTGTCTACATTTCAAAAATGTATCGGTTTGCTAGGTTTCCCTAAGTGCCGGCAGAGCTAGGGTTCAAAAACTACAGCTAGGCACTTTGCAAAAAAAGGGTCATTTTTCACTGTGAAAATGTGGTGCGTCCACGTTGCGTTTTGCGCTGCTTCCTGTCACGGGCACTAGGCCTACCCACACAAGTGAGGTACCATTTTTACGGAAGACCTTGGGGAACGCGGGGTGGGTGGAATTTTGTGGATCCACGCAGATTCCAGAACTTTCCACCACAGAAAAGTGAGGAAAATGTGGTTTTTTTGCCAATTTTTTAGGTTTGCAAGGGATTCTGGGTAACAGAACCTGGTGAGAGCCAGTCAAGTCACCCCATCCTGGATTCCCCTGGGTGTCTACTTTTCAAAAATGTATAGGTTTCCCTAAGTGCCGGCAGAGCTAGGGTTCAAAAACTACAGCTAGGCACTCTGCAAAAAAAGGGTCATTTTTCACTGTGAAAATGTGGTGCGTCCACGTAGCGTTTTGCGCTGCTTCCTGTCGCGGAAACTAGGCCTACCCACACAAGTGAGGTACCATTTTTTTCGGAAGACCTTGGGGAACGCGGGGTGGGTGGAATTTTGTGGATCCACGCAGATTCCAGAACTTTCCACCACAGAAAAGTGAGGAAAATGTGGGGTTTCTTGCCAATTTTTAGGTTTGCAAGGGATTCTGGGTAACATAACCTGGTGAGAGTCAGTCAAGTCACCCCATCCTGGATTCCCCTGGGTGTCTACTTTTCAAAAATGTATAGGTTTGCTAGGTTTCCTAAGTGCCCGCAGAGCTAGGGTTCAAAAACTACAGCTAGGCACTTTGCAAAAAAGGGTCATTTTTCACTGTGAAAATGTGGTGCGTCCACGTTGCGTTTTGCGCTGCTTCCTGTCGCGGGCACTAGGCCTACCCACACAAGTGAGGTACCATTTTTTCAGAAGACCTTGGGAAACGCGGGGTGGGTGGAATTTTGTGGATCCACGCAGATTCCAGAACTTTCCACCACAGAAAAGTGAGGAAAATGTGTTTTTTTGCCAATTTTTTAGGTTTGCAAGGGATTCTGGGTAACAGAACCTGGTGAGAGCCAGTCAAGTCACCCCATCCTGGATTCCCCTGGGTGTCTACTTTTCAAAAATGTATAGGTTTGCTAGGTTTCCCTAAGTGCCGGCAGAGCTAGGGTTCAAAAACTACAGCTAGGCACTTTGCAAAAAAGGGTCATTTTTCACGGTGAAAATGTGGTGCGTCCAAGTTGCGTTTTGCGCTGCTTCCTGTCGCGGGCACTAGGCCTACCCACACAAGTGAGGTACCATTTTTTTTGGAAGACCTTGGGAAACGCGGGGTGGGTGGAATTTTGTTGATCCACGCAGATTCCAGAACTTTCCACCACAGAAAAGTGAGGAAAATGTGGTTTTTTTGCCAATTTTGTAGGTTTGCAAGGGATTCTGGGTAACAGAACCTGGTGAGAGCCAGTCAAGTCACCCCATCCTGGATTCCCCTGGGTGTCTACTTTTCAAAAATGTATAGGTTTGCTAGGTTTCCCTAAGTGCCGGCAGAGCTAGGGTTCAAAAACTACAGCTAGGCACTATGCAAAAAAAGGGTCATTTTTCACTGTGAAAATGTGGTGCGTCCACGTTGTGTTTTGCGCTGCTTCCTGTCGCGGGCACTAGGCCTACCCACACAAGTGAGGTACCATTTTTTTCAGAAGACCTTGGGGAACGCGGGGTGGGTGGAATTTTGTGGATCCACGCAGATTCCAGAACTTTCCACCACAGAAAAGTGAGGAAAATGTGTTTTTTTTGCCAATTTTTTAGGTTTGCAAGGGATTCTGGGTAACAGAACCTGGTGAGAGCCAGTCAAGTCCCCCCTTCCTGGCTTCCCCTGGGTGTCTACATTTCAAAAATGTATCGGTTTGCTAGGTTTCCCTAAGTGCCGGCAGAGCTAGGGTTCAAAAACTACAGCTAGGCACTTTGCAAAAAAAGGGTCATTTTTCACTGTGAAAATGTGGTGCGTCCACGTTGCGTTTTGCGCTGCTTCCTGTCACGGGCACTAGGCCTACCCACACAAGTGAGGTACCATTTTTACGGAAGACCTTGGGGAACGCGGGGTGGGTGGAATTTTGTGGATCCACGCAGATTCCAGAACTTTCCACCACAGAAAAGTGAGGAAAATGTGGTTTTTTTGCCAATTTTTAGGTTTGCAAGGGATTCTGGGTAACAGAACCTGGTGAGAGCCAGTCAAGTCACCCCATCCTGGATTCCCTGGGTGTCTACTTTTCAAAAATGTATAGGTTTCCCTAAGTGCCGGCAGAGCTAGGGTTCAAAAACTACAGCTAGGCACTCTGCAAAAAAGGGTCATTTTTCACTGTGAAAATGTGGTGCGTCCACGTAGCGTTTTGCGCTGCTTCCTGTCGCGGAAACTAGGCCTACCCACACAAGTGAGGTACCATTTTTTTCAGAAGACCTTGGGGAACGCGGGGTGGGTGGAATTTTGTGGATCCACGCAGATTCCAGAACTTTCCACCACAGAAAAGTGAGGAAAATGTGGGGTTTCTTGCCAATTTTTAGGTTTGCAAGGGATTCTGGGTAACATAACCTGGTGAGAGTCAGTCAAGTCACCCCATCCTGGATTCCCCTGGGTGTCTACTTTTCAAAAATGTATAGGTTTGCTAGGTTTCCCTAAGTGCCCGCAGAGCTAGGGTTCAAAAACTACAGCTAGGCACTTTGCAAAAAAGGGTCATTTTTCACTGTGAAAATGTGGTGCGTCCACGTTGCGTTTTGCGCTGCTTCCTGTCGCGGGCACTAGGCCTACCCACACAAGTGAGGTACCATTTTTTTCAGAAGACCTTGGGGAACGAGGGGTGGGTGGAACTTTGTGGATCCACGCAGATTCCAGAACTTTCCACCACAGAAAAGTGAGGAAAATGTGTTTTTTTTGCCAATTTTTTAGGTTTGCAAGGGATTCTGGGTAGCAGAACCTGGTGAGAGCCAGTCAAGTCACCCCATCCTTGATTCCCCTGGGTGTCTACTTTTCAAAAATGTATAGGCTTGCTAGGTTTCCCTAAGTGCCGGCAGAGCTAGGGTTCAAAAACTACAGCTAGGCACTCTGCAAAAAAAGGGTCATTTTTCACTGTGAAAATGTGGTGCGTCCACGTTGCGTTTTGCGCTGCTTCCTGTCGCGGGCACTAGGCCTACCCACACAAGTGAGGTACCATTTTTTTCGGAAGACCTTGGGGAACGCGGGGTGGGTGGAATTTTGTGGATCCACGCAGATTCCAGAACTTTCCACCACAGAAAAGTGAGGAAAATGTGGGTTTTTTGCCAATTTTTTAGGTTTGCAAGGGATTCTGGGTAACAGAACCTAGTGAGAGCCAGTCAAGTCACCCCATCCTGGATTCCCCTGGGTGTCTACTTTTCAAAAATGTATAGGTTTGCTAGATTTCCCTAAGTGCCGGCAGAGCTAGGGTTCAAAAACTACAGCTAGGCACTTTGCAAAAAAAGGGTCATTTTTCACTGTGAAAATGTGGTACGTCCACGTTGCGTTTTGCGCTGCTTCCTGTCGCGGGCACTAGGCCTACCCACACGAGTGAGATACCATTTTTTTCGGAAGACCTTAGGGAACGCGGGGTGGGTGGAATTTTGTGGATCCACGCAGATTCCAGAACTTTCCACCATTAGAAAAGTGAGGAAAATGTGTTTTTTTTGCCAATTTTTTAGGTTTGCAAGGGATTCTGGGTAACAGAACCTGGTGAGAGCCAGTCAAGTCCCCCCTTCCTGGCTTCCCCTGGGTGTCTACGTTTCAAAAATGTATCGGTTTGCTAGGTTTCCCTAAGTGCCGGCAGAGCTAGGGTTCAAAAACTACAGCTAGGCACTTTGCAAAAAAAGGGTCATTTTTCACTGTGAAAATGTGGTGCGTCCAAGTTGCGTTTTGCGCTGCTTCCTGTCGCGGGCACTAGGCCTACCCACACAAGTGAGGTACCATTTTTTTTGGAAGACCTTGGGAAACGCGGGGTGGGTGGAATTTTGTTGATCCACGCAGATTCCAGAACTTTCCACCACAGAAAAGTGAGGAAAATGTGGTTTTTTTGCCAATTTTGTAGGTTTGCAAGGGATTCTGGGTAACAGAACCTGGTGAGAGCCAGTCAAGTCACCCCATCCTGGATTCCCCTGGGTGTCTACTTTTCAAAAATGTATAGGTTTGCTAGGTTTCCCTAAGTGCCGGCAGAGCTAGGGTTCAAAAACTACAGCTAGGCACTATGCAAAAAAAGGGTCATTTTTCACTGTGAAAATGTGGTGCGTCCACGTTGTGTTTTGCGCTGCTTCCTGTCGCGGGCACTAGGCCTACTCACACAAGTGAGGTACCATTTTTTTCAGAAGACCTTGGGGAACGCGGGGTGGGTGGAATTTTGTGGATCCACGCAGATTCCAGAACTTTCCACCACAGAAAAGTGAGGAAAATGTGTTTTTTTTGCCAATTTTTTAGGTTTGCAAGGGATTCTGGGTAACAGAACCTGGTGAGAGCCAGTCAAGTCCCCCCTTCCTGGCTTCCCCTGGGTGTCTACGTTTCAAAAATGTATCGGTTTGCTAGGTTTCCCTAAGTGCCGGCAGAGCTAGGGTTCAAAAACTACAGCTAGGCACTTTGCAAAAAAAGGGTCATTTTTCACTGTGAAAATGTGGTGCGTCCACGTTGCGTTTTGCGCTGCTTCCTGTCACGGGCACTAGGCCTACCCACACAAGTGAGGTACCATTTTTTACGGAAGACCTTGGGGAACGCGGGGTGGGTGGAATTTTGTGGATCCACGCAGATTCCAGAACTTTCCACCACAGAAAAGTGAGGAAAATGTGGTTTTTTGCCAATTTTTAGGTTTGCAAGGGATTCTGGGTAACAGAACCTGGTGAGAGCCAGTCAAGTCACCCCATCCTGGATTCCCCTGGGTGTCTACTTTTCAAAAATGTATAGGTTTCCCTAAGTGCCGGCAGAGCTAGGGTTCAAAAACTACAGCTAGGCACTCTGCAAAAAAAGGGTCATTTTTCACTGTGAAAATGTGGTGCGTCCACGTAGCGTTTTGCGCTGCTTCCTGTCGCGGAAACTAGGCCTACCCACACAAGTGAGGTACCATTTTTTTCGGAAGACCTTGGGGAACGCGGGGTGGGTGGAATTTTGTGGATCCACGCAGATTCCAGAACTTTCCACCACAGAAAAGTGAGGAAAATGTGGGGTTTCTTGCCAATTTTTTAGGTTTGCAAGGGATTCTGGGTAACATAACCTGGTGAGAGTCAGTCAAGTCACCCCATCCTGGATTCCCCTGGGTGTCTACTTTTCAAAAATGTATAGGTTTGCTAGGTTTCCCTAAGTGCCCGCAGAGCTAGGGTTCAAAAACTACAGCTAGGCACTTTGCAAAAAAAGGGTCATTTTTCACTGTGAAAATGTGGTGCGTCCACGTTGCGTTTTGCGCTGCTTCCTGTCGCGGGCACTAGGCCTACCCACACAAGTGAGGTACCATTTTTTTCAGAAGACCTTGGGGAACGAGGGGTGGGTGGAACTTTGTGGATCCACGCAGATTCCAGAACTTTCCACCACAGAAAAGTGAGGAAAATGTGTTTTTTTTGCCAATTTTTAGGTTTGCAAGGGATTCTGGGTAACAGAACCTGGTGAGAGCCAGTCAAGTCACCCCATCCTTGATTCCCCTGGGTGTCTACTTTTCAAAAATGTATAGGCTTGCTAGGTTTCCCTAAGTGCCGGCAGAGCTAGGGTTCAAAAACTACAGCTAGGCACTCTGCAAAAAAAGGGTCATTTTTCACTGTGAAAATGTGGTGCGTCCACGTTGCGTTTTGCGCTGCTTCCTGTCGCGGGCACTAGGCCTACCCACACAAGTGAGGTACCATTTGTTTCGGAAGACCTTGGGGAACGCGGGGTGGGTGGAATTTTGTGGATCCACGCAGATTCCAGAACTTTCCACCACAGAAAAGTGAGGAAAATGTGGGTTTTTTGCCAATTTTTTAGGTTTGCAAGGGATTCTGGGTAACAGAACCTAGTGAGAGCCAGTCAAGTCACCCCATCCTGGATTCCCCTGGGTGTCTACTTTTCAAAAATGTATAGGTTTGCTAGATTTCCCTAAGTGCCGGCAGAGCTAGGGTTCAAAAACTACAGCTAGGCACTTTGCAAAAAAAGGGTCATTTTTCACTGTGAAAATGTGGTACGTCCACGTTGCGTTTTGCGCTGCTTCCTGTCGCGGGCACTAGGCCTACCCACACGAGTGAGATACCATTTTTTTCGGAAGACCTTGGGGAACGCGGGGTGGGTGGAATTTTGTGGATCCACGCAGATTCCAGAACTTTCCACCATTAGAAAAGTGAGGAAAATGTGGTTTTTTTGCCAATTATTTAGGTTTGCAAGGGATTCGGGGTAACAGAACCTGGTGAGAGCCAGTCAAGTCACCCCATCCTGAATTCCCCTGGGTGTCTAGTTTTCAAAAATGTATAGGTTTGCTAGGTTTCCCTAAGTGCCCGCAGAGCTAGGGTTCAAAAACTACAGCTAGGCACTTTGCAAAAAAAGGGTAATTTTTCATTGTGAAAATGTGGTACGTCCACGTTGCATTTTGAGCCATTTCCTGTTGTGGGCACAAGGTCTACTCACACAAGTGAGGTACCATTTTTATCGGGAGACTTAGGGTAACACAGAATGGTAGAGCTACTGTTATTACCTATTGACTTTCGATGCATTTCTGCCTTCCAAATGAAAGACAATGTGTAAAAAATAAGTCATTTTGAAAAATGACCTATAATTCTCATGCTAGTATGGGTACTCCCAATTTCGGAAATGTGCAAATATCTACTGTTTCTAAAATCTACATTTTTTTCCCATTTCAGAAATACATAGGTGTCTTTCATAACAATTTTTCCATGTATACATTTTCCCAAAATAATTGCTATATACCCGGTACATAATAAAAAACCATTGCAAGATGCTGCTCAGTTATTGGCTCTGGGTTCGTCGGGTTCTTGGTGAACCTACTAGTCCTATATATCCCCACAACCAGAAAGGTTCAGTGGATATAACGGTATATTGCTTTCAAATAGCTGTCATAATTAGAAGAAGTTACAGGTGAAAACGTTGACACAAATGGCTGTTTTTTTCAACTAATTTTCAATTTTTCCTTTATTTAACTGTTAGTTTCTATAAGGAAAACTTTAAGGATCTACACAAATGACCCCTTGCTGAATTCAGAATTTTGTCTACTTTTCAGAAATGTATGGCTTTCCAGGATCCATTATTGGTTTCATACCCATTTCTTCCATTAACTGGAAGGAGGTTGAAAGCACAAAAAATAGCAAAAATAGGCTATGTCCCAGAAAAATGCCAAAACTGTGTAAAAAAAGTTGGTTTTCTGACAAAAGTCTGCTTGTCCCTGAAATCTGGGAAGATGGTGATTTCAGCACCACAACCCCTTTTTTTATGCCATTTGCAGGGAAAAAACAAGACGCTTTCATCTGTAGCCCTTTTTTCGCATTTTCCCCAAAAAATCCAAAATGTTGCTGTATTTTGGCTAATTTCTGGGTCCCCTCCAGGGGAATCCACAAACCCTGGGTACCTTTACAATCCCCATGATGTTAGAAAAAAAGGACGCAAATTTGGCGTGGATACCTTATGTGGTCAAAAAGTTACAGGGGCCTAAGCGCGCACTACCCCAAATAGCCAAAAAAAGGCTTAGCACAGGGGGGGAAAAGGCCTAGCAGCGAAGGGGTTAACTGAACTCTCCTTTGTCTTCTGCAGCAGTTAAAAATGTAGCTCAGTTAAAAGAATATGTCTCCTCTCTCTGGAACAACAAGTTGTGGAAAACACACGATACCGACATTTTTAAAAATGGGCAAAGGGAGTGAGAAGTTATAATTTTTTAAATAAAAGGCGAAAAGTGTCCATAGGCACTTTTTGCCGATAAAGCGGCGATATTTTTATCGCCGTATTACCAAGCTGTCGCTAACAGCTGTTAGCGACAGCTTAATGGCGATAGCGGCCGTTTTGTTGCCGCTTTGCATGTCAGCGATAATTATCGCTAATGACATGCAAAGTAGGCGTTCCCAACTAAAAGCAGCTGCAAACAGTCGCAAACACAACTTCCCCCTATTATCAATGCCCGCGAAGCGATAAGAAAAGTCGCACTAACCGCGATTATCGCTGGAATTTAACACCTGATAAAAACTTGACTTAACCATCTTGTCAATGGGAGGTGGATTGTAAGGTTAAGTCCTCACCTGCCTATTAGCAAGCTTTCCATTAGCGCAGTGAATTTATCGCTGGATTTCTCGCGCTATTGCTGGGTTTCGCCACTATCGCTGGATTATTTATCCCCTTGGAGATAAGCGTTGATAATAACGCGTTATCTCCACGATGAAATCCAGCGATAGCCGGCGATAAAAAAAACAGCGCTAAGCGCGTTTTGCAATAATTATCGCAAATTCTTGGTAATATGCCCCAATGGTATTTTAGGAGGCTGTACTTTTTACAATATACACCATGGGCAGCACTGAACTAATTTTTGCCACTTGAACCAAACTTAAACCCCCAGAAAATTGTGTTTAAAAAGTTTCTTTTTTAGAACACCTTCTGTCCAAAAACATAGTGTTACTTTTAACAGCAATGCCTATGAGTCCAAAGGCAGTTGAAAGTAAATGTGACACTTTCACAATTTTAAGCAAACAGTTCAGTTTCGGTGGGTGCTCCAAATGCTCAGAAACTCTCAGGAGCTCCTCTGGGGGACTGAGGCCACAGGTTCAAAGGGGGAGAGACGTCTCTCCTCTTCTTCTCGGTCGCTTTACGGGAGGCTAAATATCTTCCCCTTGTCTACTACGAAGTGTTAGGGCCATATATAGGATACCAGGGTGTAGATACCAATCCTGGCAGTTGTGACCTCACAAAATATCCGATTCATCAAAGGGCTTCAACACACAAAGAGGCTCAGGACAAACTCTGTTTCCTTGACGCGATTTGCTTCATTCTAGACTTTCACCAACTGCAGAATATTTTCATGAACACGTTTTCTGCACTTACCAATCATGATAATGTGGTTCTTCCAACGTCCTTTCTATCATAATATGTAATCTTACTGGTACTTAACAATATTTCAGAGCTTCATGCTCGCGGCTATAACTCTGTACAAATAAAAATGCAGAATCGGGAGATTGAAAAGTTGGGTGTCCTATTATATGTGATTAAATCCGCTGCGCGTGTACTACAGACATCAGTGTAAGTGCTGCTTCCTGGAATATTTATTTGTGCTCGTGCTGGGTCAGCAGCAGAGGGAAGATTCCACAGAGGAAACCGAGTTGGTAGAATCTTGTTCACTCTGTGTGTTCAAAGATTGCTCATAGTCATAGACTTCCGATATTCTGGCCCGAGCTGCCAGGTATCAGAGGGGCACCCTAGCAACGAGGTCAGTCAGAGAGACCTAAAAAAGCTTGCTAGCGGCTAGCAAAATGATTACTGTTTAAACCATTTTAGAAAAGTCAGTCATGACCCATAATCTGCATCTATTGGTGGACAAGCGTGAGGCACTCCCTCACATTCTGACCATTGCTCATGTATTCTGAAGTGGATCTTGGGGTCACCAGCAGAGACACAGGAGTTGCTGGAATGGTTTCGAAGGGTGGACGGCAGGGGTCATGTGCGCGTCGAAGAGAGCAAGTCCCGGTGCCGACACATGATGGCACACGGCACACCACTTGCTTCCCTTTGTAAAATCATAAAATGAAGCGAAAAAATGGGCCTGGGCCTTACCGGCTGGTGGTGAACTGCTCGAGTTCACATAACACCGTCCACACACCGTCACAACGTGCACAGCACAAGTCCCACTCCTGACAGCAACCTGTTGTGCCCATGGACTAGCTGCTGCAGCCTCCCAGCAGTAATTCATACTGCTGCCTCAACCAACAAACATACAGTCAGTCACACTGCGCAGCAGTATTTAAGAAATGGCGTCCAGTGCCGTCCACAATGACCAGGATTAACTGACGCGCGGGAAGCAGCCTCACTCATTACAGGTCGAGTCTGCGCAGACTCGATCCTTGGCTTCCTGACTGCCACACCCTTTCCCAAATCGTCACAGGGGGGGTCCCACCCACGCCCTGTAATGAGTTGGGAAAGGGTGGGGTGACAAGGCTCCTCACTCTGTGATTGACGTGGAGGTTTTGTTATCCCGGGCTTCCATTTAAAACGCTTGGGGCAAACTTTACCTCCATGCCATCAAGGGGTGGAGACTGGGCTTTGAATCTAAGTCTTTGCCGAGCTGATTACCTCACAGGCTTCAGGGCTGTGAGGTTGTCAGCCCGGCAAACACTTAGACTTCTTTCAGCCCGCCCGGGGAGAAAACAAGCAATCACGTGATGACTGTGTCCACAATGCTTATTGAACAACGCCGGTGTCAATGGTGAGTAGTGCAGACAGTGTCTGCCCGACAGTGCTCCGTGTTCAACATAAAATGATAAGTTAAACCATCAATTGTTTCTTTTCTCAAGTACGCGCCGGGACACTCTGCTGAGTATCTGTGCGCGTTATAAATATATATAACATAACAAAAAGGGGGCATTTTTTTAAATGAAAACAAAATGAGCATTCAGCATTATTATTGCTGTATGTAACGGGGGCGGAGCCCTGACGCCCATAAAGAGAAACTGCCACTGATCTGAGGGATGTACTGGTAATATCTCCCGAGGGGTGCCTGATGAGAGGTCCAAGGATTGTGATCCCAGGATGCTTACAACAGAGAGTGGTGGATTTGGCGCACCTAGCTCACCAAGGGGTCGTTAAAACGAAGTCCAGGCTATGGTGCAAGGTGTGGTTCCCCAGTCTGGATGCCCTTGTGGAACAAGCCGTACGGAGGTGCCCGCTCTGTCAAGCGGCAGGGCCTGCAGACCCACAGGCACCCATCATCACGGAAGACATTCCATCATATCCTTGGCATCGAGCAAGTGCTGATTTAGGGAGTCTCCCCGACGGACGCCATATGCTGGTGGTGACGACTTCTCCAAATATCCTGAGGTTGAGATTATGGAGTCCACTACGGCCAGTCAAACTATTTCTCGCTTTGAAAAGATCATGGCAACCCATGGGGTGTTTAAAGCACTGCGCACTGATAATGGCCCTCCTTTCTCCAGCCAAGACTTTGCAGAGTACTTAAAGTCCAGGGGAATTCGTCACCAGAAAGTTACACCCCTATGGCCTCAGGCTAATGGAGAGGCAGAGCGCTTTATGCACACTCTGAACAAGGCCATAAGGATTGCGGTGGCTAACCGGCAGGAGTTGGATTGCGCTCTCTATGGTTTCCTCCGAGAGTATCGGATGACTCCTCACTCTACCACCCAAGTGAGTCCCATGTCCGTGTGCATGAACCGGCCAGTGGGTGATGTGATTCCACATCCTGAAGTTGTGTCGGCCAAACAAGAGCTGGTGGCGAAGATGTTACAGAAACGCAAGCTAAGGAATGAGAAAGTGTCACAGAGACGTGGAGCGAGGTCAAGCTGCCTAAAAATAGGAGATGCTGTTCTGGTGAAGAATCGGCACCAGAAAGGAAAGTTTAATCTACCTTTTAAAATCGAACCCTGGACAGTCACAAGAGTACATGGAACCAAGGTCACTGCTGTGAAGGAGGGAGCAACCATCACCAGAAATGTGTCTTTCTTCAAAGCCTACCGGGATCCTGGCAGCGATCTATCCACTAGTGTGGCGCTCCCCAGCGATCCAGAACTAGTGACAGGTGATGAATCTGGAGCTGGTGGAGAATGTCATGGTATGGAGTCTCCGGATCGGAGACTGCTGGCATCTGGAAAGGTGGGCCCAGGTCGGAGGAAGAGCCATCACGTGGATTACCCGAGAGTAACCTGTCATCTTGCCCAGACGAGTCCCACGGGCCTGAGGTTGGTGTCCAAAGAGGAGGTGCGGAGAGATACCAGCTTCGACCCCGTCCTACCAGATCAACTCGTCTAAAGGACTTTGTAACGTATTGAATTCACTATATATGTATATTGTAGCTGCATACTGAGCAATTTGTGTTGGTGGCATTAACCTGGTGTTTTGTTTTTGTTTTTGTTTTGTTTTGTTTTATTGCTGGTTTGAGAGGAATGTGACGTGGTACGCCACTGGACTCCGCCAAGTATGTAAATGGCCGAGGGGTGTTGTTGCGACTCCCCCTCTGAGTGTGGGTCCTGATAATCACAACAGTGACATCAGGACGTGGTGGAATAAAGCTGTGCTCTGGGCGTTGCCAGAGCAGTAAAGAAACCAACCCTCCAGAGTGCCGTGTCTGTTTCATTATATTTGCCTGGGCATTTATGCACGAGTGCGCAGCGTCCACAAGTAAGGCCAGACTGTGGGCCTGTGGACATAACAGAATTGGCCGGGGTGCAGAGAGTATAGGCAATAAGTGAAACAAAAAATGATTATCTGGGAATTGAATCCGGATTCAAGAATAAAATACTTATAGTATAACATATGGGAAAACGGGCCTCATTTCGTGAAACATAACTACCAGGAGAGTCAAGGTAGATTGGGCAATTGAAAGAGAAAAGGTGGATTTACTTATTATACAAGGTACAATTATACATTTGAACATACCCCAAGGTGGGGTAACCATGGAAGTTGAAATAGACATGAGCATGACAGGGAATACGAATAAGTGTCCTATTATAATTAGTCCAAGGTAGTGACACAGGGCCTTCAAGTATGGACACCACGTGTCACATGATTTTTCAGAATAACCTTTGTTAAAAATGAAGACTGGGGGCAAACAACACGCTCAATGTAGTCCATATGTGAACAGGGAAAATTATAGTAGAGTAGTCCAGTCTTCCACTCTGTTGAGGCCAGTGTGCAAGCTGTTGGTACAGAGTATCCACTTGAGTGCCTCCTTGTTGAGTAGTGAGGCCATGTCCGCGCCTCTAGGTTGGGGCTTTAGCACTGTGATCACTTGCTAGCGCAGATCATCCTCTGTATGTCCCTCGAGTTCAAAGTGGTCCACCAATGGTGCATTGGGGAGTTTGCATCGAATGCGGCTTCTGTGCTTGCAGATCTGAATTCATATTTTATGTGTAGTTTGCCCTATATCATTCTGATTGCATGGGCAAGTAATAACATATATAACATTCATACTGTTGCAATTGGAGAATTGATTCAACACAGCCTTTACTCAGAATTCTTCATCTCAATAAAGCTCCTTCCAGTTGAAGTACGCCAGCAGTGAGTACTGAAATTACCACTGCATATTCCTTAGCTGATGTCGTTTATACAGATCCCCCACTCTTGGATTTTACCGATTCTTTAAACGTACCGACGGCACCAGTTTTTCGACAAACGGCTTCCGGGTATTATGTAGGTCGAGATGATTTTTCTTTGGATTCTTTTGATAAATCTTCTGTTTTAGACCCTCCTCCTGCACGGATCTGTGTTTTCTTTTCATGGCTGAAACGCACTTATCTGGTCCCACCTTGGATATATGTTTGGATAACACTTTCCTTGGTTTTTCTATTCCTGTGGATTGAATTTGTGTTTTTTTCTAGCCGATTAATGGCCACTATCTTCCAGAACAGTCTACTTCGGAACTGGTCGACAGAATGTTGTCCCCCCGCTCTACTTTGCATAAGCTGAAAAGAGACTTGTCCCTCTTGAACATTTCTGCTGTTCCAGTAACTGATGGAATTGTTTGGGATAAAGTTCCTTATGACATATTCGTTCCTACGAAGATCCTGCAGATATTATATGTGTTTAGAGTTTCTATGGGAGAAGTAATAGTACCTGGGTTACATTCAGATGATTGGGATGTTGAAACTGTAAACTCCATGCTCTCTGGGCTGGAATATTATACTGTTTTGAATCAGAGGATTTGTACTCTAATTTTGCTAACTATGGTGAGATGTTCTGTTACCACCATTATGGCCATCATTATTTACATCGAGCTAGTGTTCAACGCACACTTTTTAGTTACACACAATGGGAACATTGTCCCACTCCACCACAAGGGAGTTCCAAAACATACAAAGATAAATTTACATATTTTTCAGGATATAACACGTCAGATCCAACGTCCTTTTATTGTAAACTTGTCCCTACACCCCGAAAAAAATATATGCTTACGCAAACTAAATTAATCTATATAGAATCACTTGTTACACAATTGGCTATGAAAGGCTATGATTATTAGAAGGACACCATTGATTTGAAATCCATTTAGGGTACCAAAACATGGCAGGTTCAAAGTACGGATACTTTATTTCGAGTCTGCTTAATTCCAACTCAAATGATTTTCCTGAATGACACCATTCAGTAGACTACAGGTCTAAGATTGGCTAAAAGTAATGCACCAACCATTCCTTCCTTTGCATGATTTGACAACTGGCAACATTTAACAAATTTTCCTGCTGACCAACTAGTCAGTATGTTACAGAATGGCACATTTAACACCACACTTTTAGGTCCTCACAGGTGTTTATTGTGGCCAGCGGACACAAATGGATGTCATGCATGTTTTTTGAATTCCACACTGGAATTTAAAGCTAGCCAACCTGATCCTCGTTATTCCCAATCCCAACACTCAGGAACTGTTACTACCTATTCAGTGGGAAAATTGTGTCAACAATGGTTAGAACACTCTACACTATCTGCAGTGAAACAACATCTTTCTCTCCTATCGGAGGACATGGATCTATCTGATCTTCTGTTGGGTCCTAAATCTCCGCATACTAAACTATTTATTTATGCTACATATAATGACATTTGGAAATTGTCTCAAATGGAAGCTGTTGAACGTTTAAGACAAATTGATCAAGATAATTTAGATAAAGTGCTTGCTGTTGTTGATAATAGTATTAATACGTTATCTTCT
The DNA here is from genome assembly GCA_963921515.1 of Calotriton arnoldi. Classification (NCBI taxonomy): domain Eukaryota; kingdom Metazoa; phylum Chordata; class Amphibia; order Caudata; family Salamandridae; genus Calotriton; species Calotriton arnoldi. Next base: position 3,303,768 of record CAWUFW010000747.1, read on the forward strand.
CGCATTTACAATTTGAATAATATTGTGTAAGCTGGTATCGATATCATGCAAAGACACATGTCTTCATTGTACTATGGGCAGAGTCAGCTTAGATCCATAATGCAGTCTAGCTGGACACTTCAAACCCTTACAAATGGTTGCATCCCTTGATGTAGCCTTAATTCCAGACAGCTATTCATGCCTTTCAGTCTGATATGTAAACAACCTAGATGCAACCTACACAATGTTACATCATGAGACGTTAGAACAGCTCCCTTTCACAACAGCAGAAACCCCTTCCTCTTATGGTTAACACATAGCATAATATCTCTGCCAATTTCAACATTACAATTTACAGCTTGCATGAAACATTTCCCTGTGGGTAGATATGAGCCCCTTAGAGGCAGCTCCATTCGTGAATTATGGTCTCTTCCATCTTCTTATCGTTGTGAATGCGCAAATAAGGAGGTATTCCTTACTCGAAAGGAAAGCGACTCTTCTGTCGGACATTCACTTATTTCTCAACACGTTACCATTCATGTCGGCTGTAACACATTTGTACAGAATTTGGCCTGTTTTCTAAAAGGAATACCAGTCCCTTCAAATGTCACCCTTGTTCAAGTTCTTCGAACTGAAGCTCTTTAATGTTAAATGATCACAAATGTTGTTGAATGAAGGCCAGTATCCCATATATTTTATCAGTTAACCAGATGGTGGCCTGCTGCAATAACGTGCTCTTTCCCCCTTCACAAGAAGGATACGATAGCTCGTTGTGGCCTTCCATTTCAACGTTGAAGACAGATTTTAACAACCGAAGCGGACTCAAAGTGAAATACTGTCCTTTATAAAACACCTAGCTCCCAATAAATTTCAGCAAATTAGTTAATCATATCTCTAATGCATCTATACTGCCAGCCTTGCTCACTTTTTTAAATTTCTCGGTTCTGGCATAGACAGTTCCTTCTAAAAAATCTTTGAAGTAATACCAGCTTTTATTCATTCTCTTTTTCCCAGTGTGTTTGGGGGCATCCAATTGGTGTTATTCCTCATTTGCAGCATTTTCTATTTTTGCTCCTCTGCAACGAATGTTCCATCCGAAAGCCCTCTGGAACTACCACTGGTCTAGCTATGTCTTGAACGCATAGTAAGGTTCTTCGGAATCTTAATACTCCAAGAACTAGATCTTGACTGGTCATTGACACTCTGACCTGTCTGGTTTGCCTGGGTTCAGCCAGTGTTTCATTGCCTTTGGTGCCCCTTCAAATGGGCACTAGATATTTGCTTGGCTCTGCAAACGCAAGTTCCTATAGATATGAACCTGTAGATATGAATCTGTTTTTGGAGTTGTCCCATGGGCTAGCGGCTGCTGCTCAACGTGAGGTATGATCCCCTCCCTGCTGAGGAGATGATTGCTGCAAGAGTTGACTATGAGTATAGTACCATTAATTGGTTTGGTTATGTGCTGTTGTTTAACTTCATTTCACATTAAGATGTTGTTATTGATTGGTATAAATATGGTGAAGTCATAAACATTGCACGTGGGGTGCAAGGGATAGTTTGCATGGATGTTGTGCAAGTTATGGTTATTGATCCTAAGCATAACTTCTGAATTTCAGTGGTTTTTTTGTTTTAATCCACAACCATAACTGCACTTTAACTGTGGGTTTTGAGCTGAATTCTTGAGAGATTTATTAACATACATAAAGTTGTTATAATAAAGACAACTATAATATTTAGTTTCAGTAAATTTCTGGGGCTTGTTGATTACTTATCTGTAATTATATAAGAGTTCCCTGCAGCCATCTTTCAGCAGGCATCAATCCTTCCTGCACACAGCCTTTGGCTGTGAGCAACAGGAGCTGGCCACTGGGCCTGGCCTGCTGTCAGTCCCTGCCCTCATCCCTCGCAGGCAGCTAACCCTCACTGCATTGGCCTGTTGCACAATTTCACCACAGAAGTACAACTCGTCCTGCACATGGCCTTCAACAATGCGTTGTGGGGGTTGTAAATAAAACCCCAAAACCCCTTTAAAACCCTTACTGCCCCATACCCTAACTAACTCCTTAAACCTAAAAACCTATTTATAACTTTTACCACTCTGAACCCTTACCCTTCCCATAACTCTTTATTTCCTCTTTTTCCAAAGGTCATAATTATGACATTTAGAAAAAAACAATACTTACCTATGAGGTATAGCATTGTGTGGTAAACTACTTCCCTGTGTCATACTTACTTGTGTGGTAACGTCCTAAAGAAAAAGATTGCAGGTAAAGACTGAATACCTTCGAATAACAGTAAATCAGTATGTCCTTACAACAATCAGCCCCTGTGCCTGCCCCACCCAAATCCTCAGTACTTTTTATATCTTTTCCTCCACTGATTTTTAATGTAGAGGGAATGCGTAACTCTTGCTCAGTTTCAGACCACTACCAGTGTTTCCCTAACAGAAGCACATGGAAGACAGGCAAATGTTGCCATTTTTATCTTCTACCAAACCTGATTTGTGAGAAGTCAGATGCCCTTACAGCTGTTATTACTGCACCTACTCCTGCAGCTTTTCGGAGAATGGAAAATTTCAGCCTTTTCTTTTATAAAGGGATTCATATTATCTTAAAGCTCTGAAAAGAATGTCTGAAAATAATGTGCACACACAGTTAACATTGCAACTCAACACATTCAAAGGCTCTCACACACACTCACACACACACACGCTCTAAAGAGTGAGTGCTCTCATGTTGGCATACAATCGTGCTTGGCTTGTGTGTAACATGCATGGAATACCAGAAAAGCTCTACCGCACACCACAATATATGATATAAATTGCTTATGAAGCTCAATGGCATGAATAGTGAACATAAAATCAACATATGGAACACCAAGCGCATAGCTCTTGCAGATCGTATCAACACTAGCAGTAAGGAAATATTAACCATTGTCAAATATTTCATTGTGCTTCCTGCCACCTGCAGCCACATCACCCCTCACAAAACCTTCGCAAGAAGCTCTCATAATTCTTCGTTAACAAAATCACCTCCATATACATAATCTTCAACCCTTAACCAGACCAAGTTACAGTTGCAACTCAACATCCCTTCACGGTAGAAGAACGAACCCTAACCTTGTGGCCTGGCATCACCACTGTCGAAATCACTACCATGAAGACCATCCACTAGGGGACCCCAACCAACCCTAGTCCCACCACGCCTTTACCAAAGGACTCCTACTAATCAATGAAGCACTACCACCCAACCTCAATGCCTCCATCGACTCAGCCACATTCCCGGACACCTGGAAACATGCCACCGTCATGCCACTGCTCAAAAATCCATCTGGTGACCCAGTAATGCTTGCCAGCTACAGTCCCACCTCCCTCCTACCATACCAGGCAAAGGTCTTGAGACCTTGAGAGACTGACCAAGCGATGCCTCACCAACTACCTCAGCAGCCTCCAGCTCTACGATGTTATGCAGTTCGGATTCAGGCCCAACCACTGTACAGAAACAGCACTCATTACCACCACAGATGACATCCGCATGATCCTTGAAAGAGGAGACATGGCAGCGCTCATTCTCCTGGATCTTTAGCATGGTCTCACATCCCATTCTCATCAGGCACCTGCACAAGATTGGCACCCAAGGGCCACACTCTCTGTATTGTTAACAGATAGAACAAAAGCTGTAAGCCTGGCAGATTACTCCTGGGAATCTGTGGAGTACCTCAGGGTATATCGCTCAACCCCACCCACTTCAATGCACACTTGATCCGTGAAAACGACATCAACATCCTCTCCTATGCCAATGACATGCAACTCATACTCTCCCTCTCGGATAAGAACCCCAACACAAGAAATAAGTTAATCGCCTGCAATCTGCATGACCGAAAAGTCGCTAACTGGATGAAAGCCAACTGTCTCAAGCTCAACTAGGACAAGACAGAAGTTTGTTATGTTATGCAGATTTGTAGAGCGACTATTACCTGGGAGGGTATTCTGGCACTGAGCAGGTGTGAGTCTAGGCACACTTAGGGTCTAGTGGGACTAATCAAAAAGCCAGGTCTTCAGCTTCTTGCGCAATTCAACAAGTGAGGAGGAGGCTCTTATGTGTAGCAGCAGGTCATTCCACGCTTTAGGAGAGCTGCAGGAGAAGGCTCAACCGCTGGCTCTGGTTTTTCACATGCATGGGATTTGTGCAAGTATGAGTACAGGCGACCAGGGGTGTCTGGAAGGCTTCTGAAAGCAGATGTGATTGTTGACATCTGCTGGGCCAGTGTTATGTAGTGCCATGAAAGTTTGGGTGAGGAGCTTAAAATTTGCTCATTTGTAGCCAGTGGAGCTCCTATAGGTTTGATGGGATGTGAGTTCAGCATAAGAGGTTGGGAATGATTCTGGCTGCCAATTTCCGAATGGTTTTCAGCCTTCTGGTAAGTTTTGGTTGATCCCGGCATTGAGGGTTTTCCTGTAGTCCAGCTTGCATGTGCTGGTTCTGCATGATAGTTTTCCGGGTTCTGATTATGAGCCATCTGAAATTCTTCCTCAGTATCTTCAGGGTATGGAAGCATGAAGCGGTGATGGCATTGACTTGGAAGTCATGTTGAGTTTCCTATCGATGATGATCCTGAGGTACTTGGCATAGATGGTGAGGGTAGTTGTTAGCCCTGGCTCTGTTGGACAAGTGGTGGGGTTGCACGGTGATGTGCTCTTCTCAAAGACCACGATTTCGGTCTTGACGGTGTGCTTTTGAAACAGATGGTCTTCATCCAGTGGATGATTTCAGTCATGCAGGCATTTGACTTGATCCGGATATTGGGCGTCCTGTCCATGAGTGAGAGAATGAATTGTGTGCTACAGGACTAAGAGAGAACATTGAGATTGTGAGAGCGGATGATGCTGGCGAGAGGGATCATGTATGTGCTGAAGAGTTTCCGCTCACGGAGGATCCTTGCGGACCTCTGCAGATGAGGTTGCAACCGTGCGAGGTGTACGGTGCCAGGCTGACTGACTGGGTCCTCCCAGTCAGGAAGGAGTAGATCCATTGGAGTGCATGTCCTTGAATTCCAATATCATGTAGGGATTGGATGAGGATGGGATGGGAGATTATGTATGTTGAGTGGTCCAGAATGATGAGGACCGCCCTGGCCCCTTTGTTCAGAGTCATGCAGATTTCATGCATGGCATCAATGAGGGCAATTTATGCCCTGTGGTTGGGTCTGAAACCAGACCGAGTTTTGGCAAGGAGTTGGTGATTATTTAGGTACTTGTGAGGTACCTGTTGATGATTTTTCTGAGACCTTGCCCGGGAATGGTAGCAGGGAGAACGACCTGCAATTGGCAAGTGTTGAAGAGTCTGCAGAGGGTATCTTCAGCAATGGGAGGACAGCTGTGTGTTTCTAAGCATCTGGGAACATTGCAAGAGAGGTAGAGGCATTTAGAATGGGTGTCAGCATGGTGCTGATGGGTTTCACTTCTCTGAAGTAGGCGTGGTGGGGCAGAGGTCTTATAGTGCCCTTGAGTGGATGGACTTTATGGTGGTGGCATCATTTTCTTCTGGGGTGATGACAGCAATATGGTTAGCATTGTTTCTTTGGATAAGATTGGGAAGCATTTGGTGAGGTCTGTCGGGTCCGGTTGTGGGCTGAAGTTGTTGTAAATAACGCTGATTTTGTTACTGAAGAATTGAGAGCAATTGCTGCAGAGGTCCTGCGAGGGAGTGATCATGTGGGAAGCAGCTGATGGTGAGGTGAAATCTTTCACAATGGCAACGTTTTCTTTGCTTCTGCTGCTGCTGGCATCGATGCTGTCCGCCAGAGCGGTGCGTTTGGTCACCCACATCATTTGGTGGTAGCGGCGTTGGTGGATTTGAGCGTGCTACTGCCTTCTTTGTCCTGGCTCAAACTCCATTTGCTCTCCAGTTGCTGGCAGTAGGCTGAGTTCCTTCGTATACCAACTGGCCTGGGGTCTGGACCTGGTTGTACTGTTGTGTTTGATGAGGGCCAGGGAGTTGGCGCAAGAGGTGAGCCAATTTTTTTAATTCTTGATGGCTTTGGGGAGGCTGTTGCTGTGTTTGGGTCACTGGGTGTTGAGAGCGGTGTTCCAGTCCTTGTATCGATAAGGACTGGAGCACTGCTCTTAACATCCAGTAACCCAGACACAGTAATAGCCTCCCCAAAGCCATCAAGAATGGCCGTTCTAGTTTCGGCCAGCTGGTTTGGTGGTGCTGAGTGTACATTGGACGGGGAAGGAGATGCTTAACTTGACGAGGGCATGTTCTTTCCAGGGAGCTGGTGTGGGCTTGTTGATTCAGATGTAGCTGAAGTTGGTGAAAATAGGAGCCAGGAGGTGTCTGGCAATGTGGGTAGGTCCCTTTACCCATTGGGTGAGGGCCAGTCTTCCAAGTTCTTCAATGAGTGCTTTTGAGTTGGGGTTGGCATGGTCTTACAGGTGGACGTTCAGGTCTCTGAGTAGGATGTAATTGCAAGCATCGAGGGCAAGTGTTATGACGTCCGGGATGATGTTGGTGAAGTTGGTACATGGTCCTAGTGGCCTGTAGATGAGACTGCCACTTTGGTTGGCTATGATGTGGAGCTTGAACATCAGGTGTTCCATGTTGGAGGATGATGCATCTGTGGATGTGATGTGGATGATGGTGTTGTCATGGATGATGATGAATCCTCCTCCAGGCTTGTGAAGTCTTTCTTGCCTGGCAATCTTGTAGCCAGGGGAGATGGTTGTGTCAATGTCAGATGCCGATGTAGGGTTCAGCCAGGTTTCCATGAGAGGCAGGGGCATTGTCGTGCACCAGGTCCCAGATCTCTGTGGTATGTTTGGTGAGTGAGCGGGTGTTGAGGAGCATTTATGCGGGTGTGGAGTGTTGTATGGGTGGTTGCAGGACTGTGTGAGTGTCAGAGAGTGGGGTGTTAGGTACTGTTGGTGCAGTGAGTGTTGGGTGTGGGTAAGTGCATGAAAACTTGCACAAAGTGCAGGAGAATGGTCCCTCTGTCTTGTGTGGTGCGGTGAGGCAGCAATGTATGGAGCAGGTGTCTGAGTTGAGGGCTCAAAGAGTCACAGTAAGGTAGCAGCGGGAGGGGGGACCATTGTTCCTGCTGCTAGGCACAGATAAGTGCCTTTGGTGTGCCTTCGGCCTGCCAGAGGCACAACCGCTGCACGCATCCACGCTGTAGCCATCATTAAGTAGGTCCTGGGTGGGGAGAGGACTAATGTCACTTCCTGTACAGATGAATGATGGCAAATCCAGTGATGTCACTTCCTGCGCATATGGATGATGGAAAATCCAGTATTGTCACTTCCTGTGCACATGGTTGATGGAAATGATTCCCCTTGTTTGGCTTCTTCTTTTAAAGACAGTTATTGTGGGAAACCAGTGATGTCCCTTCCTGTGCAGATGGATGATGGGTAATCCAGCGATATCACTTCCTGTGCAAAGGGTTGATAGGAAATCGAGTGATGTCAATTCCTATGCAGACAGATGATGGAAATGACTCCTCTTGCTTTGCTGTTTTTTTTTTTTTTAAAGTTGTGACCTTCAACAAGAGCACCTCACCATGGGACTCCAATTGCTGGCCGGCCAAACTCAGGCACACACACCCAACACCCATGCCAGGAACCTCGGAATCACTGACAGTAAACTAGACTTAGATCGCAAAGGTCAATGCCGTTACTACATCCTGCTTCCCCACCCTGAAGATGCTGAGGAAGATCTTCCGATGGCTCCTAAGCCACACTAAAAAAACTGCCCGAATCACCAGTAAGTTTGACTACAGGAACAGAGACTACAAACCATCCAAAACTCACCAACCAAACTCAACCTTCCACACAGAACTCACATCAAACCACACCTCAGGGAGTTCTACTAGCTCCCGATACATAAACGAGTTCAGTTCAGACTCCTCACACATACAATCAAGGCACAGCACAACTTAGGCCTCACCCACCTAAACAGTTGTATCTCCTTCCACCAACCACCCAGACCTCACTGCTTTGCAGTATTTCTACTTGTAAACATCCCATGCATACACAGAACTAGACCAGAAGGACAGGCATTCACTTAAATTGCTCCTAGCAGACGCGGCAAGATGGTGGTCGCACTCTAAGAGTGCTCCTGACCCCCCTCCGCCATCCGCCGTCATCCGCCCGGTAAACACTGTCTACAGTCTCCCTCCCGGACCTGTGGCGACCTGGGGCCTCCTGGGCAGCGGCACGGACGCTTTCCCGCCATCTACGGCACCGGCCGCGCATCTCTTCATCCCTTCCCGGGCCCGCGACTCCAAAATGGCGGCGCCCGGGTGAAAACTCTGTTCCGGTCTGCCGCGGCCACAAACTCCTGCCCTCCCTTCCAGCGACGGCACCGGCTTTGAAGGAACCAGAGCCCCTACGGGAGCGGCAGCATCCAACGGCGGAGGTACCGGCGGCGCTCACGTTGGAACGGCCGCCGAGGGCGGCGGACCTCTAATGCCTGCGCCCCCCTTTGGGACTTCGCCCGGGGCTGCTCACACCCGCGACTGGCCTCGCTGACGGGACGGAGGTCTGGGGAGGCGCGGGGACTGTGGCTAACCCCCGGAACTAACCCCCGGGCTACAGGAGGTACGTCTGGTTGAGGGGCCTGGGTGACGGCCGGACCGGGGGGCGCTGGTGTGACTGGATGTCCCCCTCCCTCCCTCTCCTCTGAGGCCCTCAGACGGCGCGTTGGATCGGATACCGGACCCCCCACCAGAGCTCCTGGGAGGCCTGTAGCTGTTCCCCGGAGGACGGTGGTGCGACCCTGACTTCGTGGGGCCTGCTGCCCTCGGCCGCCGGATCGGGTGGCGGTGAGCGGGCCCCGACCACGCTGCCAGCCCCGTGGGGTGACTCCTGATGCCCCCTGGGAGCCCCGTCCCTGAAGGCAGTGGTGTGAGTTGGAATTGGGGTGCCTGCGGGCTTCGACCACGCCGAGGGCCACGTGGGGTGGCTCGCTGCGGCCCGGAGGGGCCTGTGGACTGGAGCGGCGCCCCCCCTGACTGAGGCGGTGGGACTCGGGAGCAGAGCGACGACCTGGGACAACTGACTCTTGGTGGCGGCCTGTGGTGCTTGCGGCGCCCTCTGTCCTGCGGGACCTACGCGCCCTTCCAGTCCCGAGAGGCCAGAGACCCGGGGCGTCCCCCCGACTGCTACGGAGCAACCCCAGATCCTGGGGACCTGCTGCCTCGGCCGCCAGATCGGGTGGCGGCGGCGGACCCTGATCGGACTACTGTGGCCCGGATAGCCGGTGAGTGGGGCCTGGGAGTGGGGGTTCGGCTGCCATATCGGGTGGCAGGGTTGGGGTGCTTCCCCTCCTCCCCCCCCTCCTTATTGGTTCCCCCGCGCCTCCCTCCCCCGTCGGTGACTAGGCGGGACTGGGTTGGACGTGACGAACCCTTGCATCCTCCTGCGGCGCATCAGGCCGACCGGCGGACCTCCCTGTGCGAGGCCCTTCTCCTGGTGCCGGGGGACACGGGGCGAGGTGGCAACCCCCGCTTGAGACTGTGCCATTGTGGGATCCTCGACCCTCCGGAGCCATCTCACTACCCTTGCCGGCTTCCCTAGGTGGACATAGGACGACGATCGGCCGCCGCATCGGGTGGTACCGTAGAGGCTCGCGCTGCGGACCCTCCGGGGCCTCCCCCCCCCTCCTCCCCTGGACGGCCTCGCTCCAACTGGGTCTATGGGCACCTCATCTGTCTGCTGCCACGGTCTCTAGCCCTGCTGCATCTTCCGCTCCAACCCGCCCTCTCCCCAGACATGAACTCCTTGCTGTCAGATCCTGGGAGGGCCCAGCGGTGTATCCTTGCCATTGAGGCTGTGGGGCTGTCCCCTCCTGGATCTGGGGTGAACCGACGACGCCGGGTCCTGTCGCTCCTGGGGCATTGGGGGTGGCCACAGATCCCCAGGCCTGAGTATTGACGGTTTGGGTGGCTCTGCTGCCCCGGAGACCTCCGAGGCGCCCACGGCCCCGGACCTGAGTATTGACGGTCTGGGTGCCGGGTCTGCTCTCAGCTCCTACGAGGATCCTTGCCCCCCCCCTGTCGGTGCCGATCCGGCCAAAACCCCCCCCCCCTCCTGACGACAATGGGTAAAACCCGCCCTCCACAGACCCCCGGTCCAGTGACCCAAACCAAAATAGACCAATTTACCACACTAGATCGAGATCCCGGACCGCTGAACGCCCCCAGCGCCCCCGGAGGGGATCTCTCCACTATCCTTCAGGCGATCAGTGCCTCCCAAGTCGCCGTTGAAACCAAGATCGGTGAAGTGCGGGCCGATGTAGCCCTCATACGCCAGGACCTACGCAACGCCACGGCCCGTATCGCAGAGGCGGAATCTCGCATCTCCACGACGGAAGACGACATCGGCCAACTCAAGACCCAAGTAGCCCGCCTTCAGACCCAAACCCTAGAGCTCCACAAAAGGGCTGAGGACGCCGAAAACAGATCGAGAAGGAACAACCTGCGCCTACTGGGGTTCCCGGAGGGAGTGGAGCAGGGGCACACCGACGCATTTGTGGAGGACTGGGTGAGATCATGGATGCCCAAGGACGCCCTATCGCCATGGTTCGTTGTGGAGCGGGCCCACCGTTCTTTGGCCCCCAGGCCCCCACCCGGAGCCCCGGCCCGACCCATTATCCTTAGGATCCTGAACTTCCGTGACAGGGATGCTATCCTCGGGGCGGCCAGGACCCAGGGCCCCCTCCAGTATCAAAATACCCGGATCATGGTGTTCCCGGACTACACCAGAGAGGTCCAGGCCCAGCGCCGCACCTATGATGAGGTTAAACAAAAGCTTCGCGCTATGGGCCTTCGCTATGGTCTCCTCTTCCCTGCCAAGCTCAAGATAATTTTCCAAAACAAGACTCTTTTCTTCGACACTCCACAAGCGGCATGGACCTGGCTTACGGAGGAACGGCCCCTGAGGAACCAACCAACTTCCTCTCCCACCCAGAGGGCCTCCCAGTCGACGGATGCGGCGCCCAGGCGCCGGCCTTCCCCGGTTTCTGCCCGTGGATCTGTCTCCCCCGACCCGCCTGCCTCCCGGGATGACTGGAGTGGCGTACCAAGATCCGCTGATATCGCCCACCACACTCAATCCGACTCTGACTTGTCCAGGAGTCCCATACTCCGACAATCTGAAGCCACGACGGATCCCTGAAGAGGTTCACAGCTCGGTCTGCTCACGTGGGGTCGAGCCCATCTCTTTGGCCCAACTGCTCGCACTGCCCCAGAGGGAGGCAACCCATCATATATCATCGCTGTTGGTCCTAAACTTGCTATATACTCTTTTCTACGTCGCAATTCAGAATACATGACTATACCACAGTGTCTTTCTATTAGTCACCAGACTTTTATCCGAATGTAAGGAGGGGGGTCCACTTCCGCCATGTTCAGGCTCAATTAATCGTTTTAGATTAGTGTTCGCCTCAGTGAGGGTTTTCTGTTCTGAGTTGAACTGTTTGATAGGGCGACAGATGCTTCATTTGCAGAAGTGTAGGGTGGGGGAGTTAGGGGGTGCGGGAGGGGAGGTGGGCCGTTGCCCACCACTGTTAATTGTTACCGGCTGCCCATGAGCCGCGGGGATGTTTATTGTTTTACAGGTAAGCCTTGCACACTTCCCTGCTCTTGGAAGCGACATGAGACCCATATGACCACGCGCTCTCGCGTTGTCAGCCAAGGCCAAGACACGCTTCCTCCCCGGAAGCCCGGACACGACTACATCTCAGACTGCCCTTACATGCACGATCCAATACAATGACCTCCACAATGCATAGCCCCCTCCACATCATGTCATGGAACGTCAACGGCCTACTAGACCGAATAAAACGCACTGCTGTTCTCCGCTATGCCCACCGTCATGCACCAGACATCCTGTTTCTACAAGAGACACACCTCTTAGGCTCACATTGTAATTTCCTGGCCCGCTACGGGTTTGACAGGGTCTGGCACTCTGGTTTTGCGAGGGGATCCCGGGGAGTCGCCATATTATTACGTAGGGGACTTCCCTTTACTCTGGCCCAAGCTGACCATGATGCACAAGGCCGCTATGTGGCCCTGACGGGAACAATCGAGGGTCAGCCCTTAACCTCCTGAATGTATACATTCCTCCTGCCGCCTCGGCCTCAACCTTGACAAGCCTCACAACAATGTTCTCCTCCTTCCCACATGGCCTGACGGTGGTGGGGGGCGACTTTAACGCTACCCTGCAACCTTCCCATGACACGACGGGGACCCCATCGACATCCCGCTTGGCCTCGACGAAGCGCCTGTCAGACTGGTCCTCTGCCCTGGGGCTGTGCGATGCATGGAGGGTGTGGAATCCGCGCAGGAAACAATACACTCACACCTCAGCGGCTCATCACACCCATTCCCGTATCGACCTATTTTTACTACCCGCTGTAGACTGTCAACGGATCTCTGAGGCCATTATCCTCCCCAGGGGCATCTCCGATCATTCCCCCATATCCCTCCGTCTTGGTCACTCAGCAGGGGGCACGCGCCCGGTATGGCGTATGAATGCCTGGTTCCTGCAGGACGCAGACCTCTTGAAGTCTCTCCGAAGGGAGCTAGAGACATACTTCTCACTTAACACGGGCTCGGTATCCTCACCCGGGACTCTTTGGGAGGCCGGCAAGGTGGTGCTGCGGGGGTGGCCAGGGGTCTTGTCCACTCGAACGATCGGCGCAATCTGCTCGATTGCTGAGCCTTGAGGCACAGGCGGCACAATTGGAGGGTGACCTGGATGCCCTTGCTGACACCACCTCCGATCGCCGGCTGACACTCCTCCGAGAAGAGATCTGTCAATTATCATTAGACTCTGCCAAACTACTCTGGCGCTCCTCAGTGGCGCGTATATATGGATGGGGGACAAAAATGGCACATTGCTTCATAATCTGGTGTCCTACCCTAGAGCCAATCGCATCATTCCCGAAATTCGGGATGGGGGCGGGTCCCGCCATACTAAGTCCCGAGCTATTGCGCAAACGTTCGCTACATACTATGCGACCCTCTATGAGGCTCGAACCCCTGAATTCAATCTGACATCACTGCTGGCTACCACCGGGACTCAACTACCCAGTCTCTCCCGAACCGACTCCGACTCCCTGAATCTTCCCTTCACCTCGGAAGAAATCCATAGGGCAATTTCGGCACTACACCCAGGCAAGACGCCCGGTCCTGATGGGTACCCCCAGGAATATTATGCGGCCTGTCGTGACACCCTGGCCCCCATCTGCTGAACCTGTTCGAATACGTAATTGACCAGGGATCTTTCCCGCCTGAGACCGACCTGGCCACCATAGTGGTCATTCCGAAAACACAACCACCTTCACTTGAATGTGCAGAGTACCGACCTATTTCCCTCATTAATACGGAGGTGAAGATTTTTGCCACTGTGATAGCCCAACGTCTCCGCCCCCACCTACAGACACTGGTCCACCCGGACCAGTGTGGATTCATGCCAGGCCGCAGTAGCCGTCACTGCATTCGCCGTCTCCACCTGGCCCTTGCGCACCGCCAGCAACTCCCCCCATATCTGGCCTTGCTCTTTATAGATTTCGAGAAGGCGTTTGACACGGTGGACTGGGGCTACCTTGGGGAGGTACTGGAGGAGATGGGTTTCGGCCTTCCCTTCCGGCGCCTTATCCGGGTTCTCTATGCGGCCCCCAGGGCGAGGGTCCTTATTAATGGTGTACTCTCCGATGCCTTTCCCATTCGAAGAGGCACCCGCCAGGGCTGCCCACTCTCACCCCTCCTATTCGCCTTGGCGATGGAACCCCTGGCCTCCTTGATCCGGCAGGATCCCCTCATCCGAGGTTGGACCTGGGGCTCACATCTGTGCGACAAAATCGCCCTCTATGCCGACGACGTCCTCCTATACCTGGCGGACCCCGAAGACTCTGGCCCGCGCTGTCTAGATGCTCTTGCAGCCTTCGAACGGATCTCTGGCCTTAGGCTCAATCCGGCGAAATCTACACTGGTCCCCTTACATCCATCCCGGGCATGTTTTGACTGGCAGGAGTCCATTCCTCTCCGGAGACAATCCTTCAAATACTTGGGGATTTGGGTTGCTCTCCTCCCCGAGCTCGATTGGGCCCTAAACATTACGCCACTAATGAATAAAACTAAAACTGATCTGAAGAAATGGCAAGCCCTTCCCCTCAATCCCCTCGGCCGGACTGCCCTTTTTAAAATGATGATCCTCCCCGATTCCTCTACATTTTGCAAAATATTACCACTCCCCTTCCCGGTAGCTGGTTCAAGGAAATAGACGGGCTCCTCAATCGTTTCCTGTGGGGGGCCGGAGACCAAGGGTATCCCTGGCACACTGCCGCATCCCCCTATGACGGTGGCATGGGGGTGACTAATCTCCACCTCTACTACCTGGCCACGAAGCTCATTGTAATCCATGATTGGTTTGCGGGCGGCTGGTCCGACCCTGCATACCGACTGGAAACCACAACCATGGATCTTCCCCAGATCATGGCATACCTCTACGGTGGACCCGTCCCCTGCACTTCCCCCCCCATCACCCGGGCGGTCCTTATGGCCTGGCGGACACCTCTGTGGCGTGGGACCTGGCTGAAGGAAGTATCTGATCTCCAAGGCTTTCGCCGATGGGACCTTATTGGGATCTCATTGCTGGGGGATATCTGGGTAGGGGACCACATCCGATCTTTTGCAGACTTGCAACGCCAGTACTCTCTTCACTCCTCTCAATTCTACCAATACTTACGATTACGCCATGCCATCCACACCCACATACCCTCCCCCACCACCTTCCCTGAATTCAACCCCTTAGAGGCCCAGGTACTGATGGGGAATATGGGTGGCGGAGGGGTATCCCGGATCTACCGCGCCTTAGTAAACAATGGCCCCACGTCCCTGGAATCCCTACGGACTCGTTGGGAGGGCTGGTTGGGCCCCCTGGATGACGCGGACTGGAGAGACGCCTTATGGCCCCCAAGACCCTGACAACTTCCTCCAAGCTGCGTCTTATCCAATTCTACTATTTACACACGGCATACCTGACCCCGTTGCGCATGTACAATGCCCATATGAGATCCACCCCAGCCTGTACACGCTGCGATCAGTCCCCAGCTGATTTCTTCCACATGGTCTGGCAGTGTCCCGCTCTAACGCGGTTTTGGACAGGAGTGGAACGCGAATTGACACAGACCTTGGGCTGGACGGTTCCCCATGACCCGACACGTTTGCTTTTAGGGGTGTTCGACGGCCTGGACGGATCAAGGGCAGACAAACGCTTCTTGGGCACGGCCCTAGCGGTCGCAAAGCGGGATATAGCGGTGCTATGGTCGCAAAAAAACCCTCCTTCCATGAGGAGGTGGAGGCAAGGAGTGGATTGGTGCGGTGCTCAGGAGGAACCTCTCTTTGAGGCCCGGGGATGTCCTGGTCTCTTTGACAAAATATGGGGTAAATGGTTCAACTTATAATCCAATTGTGGGGCTGAAGGGGATTGATTCCATAAATGTTTTTGGTTTGTCTAGGCCGAAATGGAACTCTTATCACCTGGTAGCTTTCTACTTCTCTTGTCACTCCAAACTGTATCTTACTACTACTCAAGATGTAGAACCAAGGCTGTGTTTTTACTGTGTGTTAAAATCAATAAAGTTGATTATCAAAAAAAAAAAAATTGCTCCTAAAGCATGGAACGACCTCCCACTCCACATCAGAGCCTCTTTCCTCTTCCTGAATTCTGCAAGAAGCTGAAGACCTGGCTTTCCAATTAAACAACTGTTGGAAAATGGGCATCTCTGAAGGATCACCACAAACTTTTTGCCTTCCCCCTCCCCTTTGTGCTGAATTCATGTTTGTTGGCTTTAGGACTCTGGGCACTTTACCACTGCTATCCAGTGCTAAAGCGGATATGCTCTTTCCTCTAAACATGGTTTGATTGATACATCCACCTGTTTGGCCTATTTAATTTACCTATATTTACCTGTAAGTCCCTAATAGAGTGCACTACATGTGCCCAAAACCTGTAAATTAAATGCTACTAATGGGCCTGCAGCACTGATTAGGCCACCCACACAGGTAGCCCGCTAAACATGTCTCAGGCCTGCCACGCAGGCCCTGTGTGGGTAGTTTACACTGTCATGTCGACTTGGTATTTAAAAACCCTTACCAAGCCTTAAACCCCCTTTTTATTACATATAAATCACCCCTAATGTAGGCCCTAGATAGCCCATAGGGCAGGTTGCTATGTAAGTAAAAGGTAGAGCATGTACTTGTAAGTTTTACATGTCCTGGTAGTGAAAAACACCTAAATTCGTTTTTCACTACTGCGAGGCCTACCCCGCTCATAGGATAACATTGGGAATTCCTTATTACACTTTTAAGCTGTAATTCTTTATTGAGCAGGGGTAGCATTGGAATGGTGGTAATGATAAATCCATTTTTGCTGGCAAAGATGGATTTAACATTACTAATTTTTTAATGCCACTTTTAGAAAGGTGCCATTTTTGGGTTCTCAATGCTCTGTGTGCCTGCAGCCTTTCTCCAATACACGTCTGCCGTGGGTGACAGCTAGACTTTGTACATTCCCCCCAGACAGCCACACACAAAGGGAGCTTAGGCGTTACTGATGGGCCATTCACATCCTGATTGGCCGTCCTGGGCAGGATGGGAGGGAGGAGCTGACACTTACACCTAAAGGTCTGTGTCCTGTCTCCATGCAAAGGATTGCTTACTACCCTGTAGTGAGACTGGAGCCAGACCAGGAAGGGCAGGGACCCTGTTCACTTCAAAAGCCTCTCTTTAAAGTGTTGCCCACTTCAAAAGCACAACTGGGTGTAAGTACTGGACCCCTGACACCTTCAACTCAGTGCACTTCTGGACCTGTGGATACTCTGCCCGGAAGAAGGACTGCTGTGCTGCTGAAAGGACTGTCACTCTGCTGGACTTTGCTGCACTTCTCCTTTGCTGTGCCTGCCCTGAGCCCTCCTTGCCTGGGAGTGAAAAGGACTGGACCTGCATCTCTACACCCCAGAACCAAAGTGACTGCAAGGACTTGCTGGCTTGCATCCTGTTCTGAATCCACTCTCCAACAGCACCTGGACTCTGGCATCTCAGAGTCTGGCCCTGCCAAATGGAGCCAATCCAATCCTGGGCCCTTGGAAGTGGGTTTAAAGTGCTGCAACTGTTAAAATCCATGCATCACTGTCGTTGCGCGGATCATAACTGGTGCATCTTCTTCGACCCCGATGCATTGCTGCTTGAGGACATTGAGGACATATCTGACTTACCCTGATTAGGATTGCGGTTCCTGCTTGGCCAGGGTGCATACCTCTGCCAACAAGAAACACAGTTTCTAACACCAACCTATCAAATGCAGGCTTAGGTATACACACCTGCTCAGCTCCAGGACTACCTCTCAGGTGATAGTTTGCTTTATGAATACACATCACATAACATCAACAAATACCCTGAGTAGGGACTTAGAACATGCAAACAATTAGTCTTGACATACTCCTGAATTTCAAGGGACAGGTTTCTCTAAGAAACGATGCTGGAGGAAATTACAACAGAAAATTCCCATGGGCTTTCTACAATTACTGAAATTGCAATGGATTCTACAGTTATGATTATTGTTAAGGTAATTACATTTATCCAGTTCAGTACAAGTACCATTGCAGAATTTCAGATAATTGCCTTGTTCTAATAGAGGGGAGATATGTCCCTACAAAATGGTCTATTACGTATCTTTCATTTATGTATGATTTAATTTCAGTAGTTCTTAGCAAAAGTTGGTCTAGAGGACATGGTGAACATCAAGCAGTATTAATTCACTCAGAACCCAAACAACCGATTAATATGAAATCATCTCGATTTAAAACTGACAATTTGTAGTTGAGTCAAACAGATTTTTGAGCTAAAAAGAACAAAAAACAGGCCTGATATATCACTTTCCCGTGGATGTCTACTTTTTAGCATTGAGATATTAAAAAGCCTTCCCTCTTTAACTTTCTTAAACTGTGGTAAATATGTCGCCGTTCTTGTGCCAAGATTCAGTCCAAAGAGTAATTTGTCGTGGAAAGTACTTGTAAGTGATTATGATACAGTTTAAGAGAGATCTGCCAGAATAAAGAGATTTTTATGGAGATTGCAGTATTCGAACATTAGGAGATATCCTGTAGAAAAGACAAGTTGCGTGGTTGGGAAATGAGACTGATTAATTTCTGAGTGTTCACACTCCTTTGCAGACCATAGAAGTTAGACAATGATTGATAAATATTTGCTTTTGATCCAGCTCAATACTTTTCCTTGGAAATCTACTCTTTAAGTTTTAAGTAGTTGTCATTTTCTGCTTTTGGCAGGAGGGTGCTATTTTTTCAGTTAAAACATAATACACACAATTCTGGAACTAAAACTCAGTTATGAAATTCATACCCGTCAAATTCTGCATACAGCATCAGTCCACTGTAATGCAGACTAACAATAGCTGTGAATAAATAAACCAAACCACTTGGCAATCCTAAATGTATAGAAATCCTGTCCACTGTCTGAAATAACAGCCTACAAATACATTACTCCATGACAAGGAGATTCGTTTCACATCAGGCCCCTGGTAGCCATTTTACAGCGGGTATGCTTCAATGCGTGCTGGCTGTCGTTACTCCACTTTGTGAGGTGTTCGGTGAGGAGTATGACGTTCAAATATGTGCTCTCAACATGGCGTGGTGAACTAGTAGCAGAGCATATGCATGCGTATGTGCAGTGGCGTAACAAAACTTGAGGGGGCACCCCTGCAAGATACATGGAGGGGCCCTTCTCTGGATTAAGTAAGGAGCTCTCAGGCCAGAGTACTGTGCTGAGGACCTCCTCCAGCTCGGGCCCTCGCACCGCAGGGGCTGCGGGTATGTGTTACGCCACTGCAAATGTGTCCTTGAAAATTGTAAGTACAGTCCTTGTGACAAACTGGGTAGTTGGTTCACGGGGGTGTGAGCCCTGGTCAAGCAGCAGCCACAATCCCTGGCAGGGTGAACCACAACGAGTCGCTAATTTAAACTGTGCTATACCCCAGGTAGCTTAACACAAAAAGCAGTCAGGCTTAATTTAGAGGCAATGTGTAAAGTATTTATGCAAGTCACTAAGGAGGGTCACTGTTCCTGAGATAAGAATTAGAAGAAGGGGGAGTCGTTTTGGAAAATTGGAAAGGAGTCGAAGAGACATTTACTTGATGCCCTCACACACCCCGAAGGATGTCATGCTTCATCATGGGGCGATGCCCCTCATCGGGCCGGCGCTGCAATGCCCTACGGGATGCGCTAGGTGTATTAGGTGAGGTGTCCTGACTAAGGGAATAAAGCGATGGTGCTGTGTGGTCATGAATCGAGACTGAGCTATGGAAAATAGAGTTTGAAGTTACTAGGATGAGAGCAAGTCCAGGGATACAAACAGAAGAGAGAATTAAAACGCTTATAGATGCAAAAATGGTGGGCAAAGCAGATACAAAAATAAAGTTGACAAAATGAAAATGAAGATGCTTAAGTGAAAACCCCACCCCAACCCCCTGTCCCACCCACCCACTCAAAAAACAACAAGTTAAAATAGCCATGCATGGGGCTATCATGACTGAATATTTAAGGGCTAACATAGCCCCCAATAGACTCCTTGTGACAGTAGCCCCCCGCCTATTTCTGGAAGACCTCATCTTCAGAAAATAATGGAGCCAAATCGCATGGAAATGCACGCGACACTGGCTCATCTTAATCATTAGCACTGCCAAACACCACTCTGAGGCACTCATCATCAAAATCAATATTGCCAAGAATGCCCTGAAAACCAGTATTAGCATCTCGGCCTTCAAATCAAGTCTCTCTGAGATCAACAATGAAATGAATGAACACAAGGATTATTTGATGCAAAAGAAGATCAACAAACTCCAGAAAGATATTAAGAATTTTTAGAAGGAAAAGGTCTACCCTTATACCAAAGAGGACTACCTGACACCAGGAAAGGACACATCTTCAGGCGATGGCTCCTCTACCTCTACCAGATCAAGTCAGTTGAACAGCAACTCCAGCAATGGGAGCTGGAACAACAACCAGAGAGCCCAGGGACTCCTACCCACCCCACCGATATACGGTTATCATCAACCAGGATACACAGGAGCACCTCCAATATGGTACCCCAGCTTCCCTGGACCACAACAACCCCCTTTCCAACCTTTATTCCAGCACCAGACCCCCCCTCCTTTTTCGAACTGAGGCAGGGGCAGCTGCAGAGGAAGAAGGAGAAATGACCAAAAACAGGTCCAATGGATGGACCCTGGGAACCAACGCCAAACCAGGAGCCAGACGACAAAAAAAAGCTAATTGTCAACATGTCCAGTAGACAATTGACCACGGATGAAACAGCGGTCCTCTGCAGAGGATTAGGCTTCGTCCCTACCCCCAAGCAAGACCTTTTCAAACTGACTGGAGAACTCCACATCTTCTTTAGAAAATTGAGATTACGCTCATTTTTCAATAGCTATGAGCGTGTCACCTCGTCAGACTCTGGGCTGAGAAACACATCCAGATTCACACCTAACGCTGCTATGACTCCTAGCGTGATTCTAACTTTTGAGAAGGCCGTTCTGAAAGTTGTCAACCTAATTACACCAAAGGTCCCCTTCGACAATCTACCAGCAAGAGAAAGAAGAGCCAATACAGATCTCAACAATGACTCCAATATAGTCATAAAACCAGCTGACATGGGCGGCGCAACTGTCATCCTGAACTCAAACAACTACGACAATGAGTGACAGAGACAATTGGCCAACACCCAATACTACAAGAAATTGCATACAGATCCTACGGAAACCCTGACCAAGAAAATAAAAAGTTTGGTCAACGAAGCGATCTCCAATGGATGGATCACGAAGAAGGAAGCGGATTTTTCTTGTGAAAACAACACCAACAATCCCATATTTCTACATTCTTCTAAAAATCCATATAGTGTCTGGCATTGGCTCTCTTCTAGAGCCTTTGAGCCAATTTTGCGGTTACTTCCTACAACTCTTGGTACAGAGCACACCATCATTCCTAAAGGACACAAAAGAAACCCTTTGCCTCATTGACAACCTTTCCAAACAACATGAGATCACCTTCCTCATCACCCTTGATGTGGAGGCTCTCTACACCAACATTCCGCAAGACTCCACCATCAGAGTCATCGGCAATATCCTCAGAAGCATAACGATCGACTCACCTACACCTGTGGAGTTCATCATGGATTGTGCCAGTAAAGCCCTCAAAAACAACTTCTTCCAATACAAAAACCAACTGTACCACCGGATACACGGAACATCCATGGGCAGTACTTTCGCGCCGAGCCTGGCATGTCTTTACATGGCGGATTTCGAATCCTCACATGTATTCACCAACACAAACCCCTACCAGACGGGCATCATCAAATGGAAACGTTACATCGACAATATTCTGATCCTCTGGTCTGGCACTGAGCAAAGGTGTGATGAATTCCATATCTGGATCAATACAAAAGACCCATATTTCAATTTCACCCTTTCCAAATCCAATAAGGAGATCCCCTTCCTGGACCTTCTCATCTCCCTGAACCAGGGTACACTACAAACTAAAACAAACCAAAAACTGACTGACTGCAATAGTCTCCTCCCCTTCAATAGCCACCACCTAAAAGCACTCCGCGAGAATCTCCCATATGGACAATTCTTGAGGCTGAGGAGGAACTGCAGCAACACATGTGACTACGATCTACAAGCGGATTCACTCAGCAAACATCTATACAACAAGAGCTACCCAAAGAGAGTCATCGGAACCGCAAAGAAGAGGGCCCGCAAAAACCACCGCGAAGCCCTGTTGGAAACCACCCTGAGAATACAAGATGATACCATGACCTGTGTCATGAAATACACCCCCATATCCAACAAAGTAAAAAACATCATTTTAAAACACTGGAACATTGTCAACAAGGGAGAACTCCAGTTAGAACGTCCCAGATTTGCCTTTAAGAGAACTCAAAACCTTAAAGACCTGCTGGTACAGACCAAAAGGATGACACAACAAACCACGATGTGGGACCTCCCTACAGTCAAAGGCCACTATGCTTGTGGCAACTGCAGTACCTGTGCCTTTACACGCCACACAAAAGACCTCCAGTTAGGCGAAATCAGATGGACCCAATGACAACACACCAATTGTAACACAAGAAACTGTGTCTATCTAATCACATGCCAGTGTGACCTACATTACGTGGGCATGACCACTAGACCAGTGAAAATCAGAATCAGTGAACATAAAAGCAACATTTGCTGTGGCTGCAGCACAACCAAAATATGCAACCATTATACTGAGAAACGCCATACCATAGACCAACTAACATGGACTATTCTGGAGGCCAATGCGCTTGGCATGCTACCACTCTGTTCCGAAAAGAACAACGTTGAGTGTTCCGGTTGCGCTCAAACACCACCAGCTTAAACTATGAGATACCTTGGAAAGTTGAATCCAATTTTCCTCTTCTCCCTGTGGATACTCACCGACTAACACTAATCAGTATCCTTTACAACGCCAATTTTGGTGACACTCCCTACGCAGTGTAGGCACATTAGGGATATACTGCAACACCCACGATTACTAGTCCCTAGTCTATCAACATTACTTCCATGTGCACTCGATCATACCTGGTCTTCTAGGGAGATAAACTGATCAATGTATACAATGATAAAACACCACCCTAGAGTGGCGATTCACCCGCCCCATCTGTTGTCAATTATAAATCTGACCACCGCTCACACACGAGGGCGGCACATTATTTCACTTCACCATGGTCTTTGGCAGCTATAACCAACAGTATAGCTGGACTCATGAAAATTTACCAATATCCTCCCTCCTGCACCTTGCCACTCCAAACCACTCTAAGATGGCGCCCCCAGTCACCGCTGGTGCTACCTCACCGACGGCTATTCCACACGTGACTACCCTGTCACACCTCACGCGCCCACAACCACACCCACCTCCCTCAGCGCTCCACCAGAATATGAAATACCTGAGCCATGCCGCCAAACAATCCCCAAGCTGGCGAGGGGTCAGGTAGGTGCAAGACTCTGTTCCCTCCGATGAAACTATGGTGATGGCAAGCTCCCTCTCGCTATGACTTACGGAGCACCCTGCCCAATTAGAATAGGCAAGCGGTCCCCAACCATCTTCCCTTCCCATCCCTGTTACACTTGTTATCTCGGTGTGCATTAAAAGGTTTGCCATCAATGGAAACTGGCTATCTGATCACTACTACCGAGATGGCCCTGAAAGTCGCGACATGATCATCCTACACCATATACTGTCTACCACAGACTGCTCCCCTTCCATCCTAACATCTAATGGGGCAGTCTACGTTGATTTGTACACTATGAGTATTGCTTGTGATTAGATGATTTACCTCTCATGTTTCTTATTTGCTCGGGAAAATTCATTTATGTGTTCATCTAATTTTTGCCTTACCAATCCACGTGATAACTTTAACTTTTGGGTTTTGCTCATATTAAGATACTGTGGTCCACTAATTAGGGACCTCAACATTGCATTGCCATGGCACAACTTTACTTATTTTCCCACTTTCATGTCGTCTTAGATAGGACCACTGGTTTGGGTCCATTGAGTGGTACTTTTTTCCAAGAAGGCCACCGCACAATCCCTCTTACTCACTACTTCCCTATGGTCCTGAAGAAGCGCGTAGGATCTCCTCTTGAGACCACTCTATAGCGCGAAACATGTTGACCTTATCCTCTTTTTAAACAAACACTGCACTTGTCTAGCTACTGAGGGTCATAACTACTCTCACGCAGCACATAACCTTTTGGTCTTTTAAACTATGACAGAGGGATCCCCCTAATTAAAGTAGTATACCTCAGATACCCTCTAGTCATTTTTAACTTTCACGCATCACAACATTGTACACAGACCCGCACACACCTTACAGCTATCTCTAAAAAAGATCTCTGACAAAGGGACCCTTCGGGGGACCCGTAGGGCATTGCAGCGCCGCCCCAAAGAGGAGCATCGCCCTATGATGAAGCATGACATCCTTCGGGTGTGTGAGGGCATCAAGTAAAGTCTCTCCAACTCCTTTCTACTTTTCCAAAAGGACACCCCCTTCTTCTAATTCTTATCTCAGGAACAGTGACTCTCCTTAGTGACTTATCTACTATTCTGGAGCACGAGCCACTGGACCTATATCCAGCTCCTTGTCCACCTCTGCCCCCTTCTCAGTTAAAGTATTTATGCGGCACACAAGCAGTAACAAAGTGAAAAAAACTCAAGAAAAATCTCACACTAATTCAGAAAAATAGAGTAAAATTTGATAAATTATTTGACACCAAAACTGCAAAAATCCAATCAGTAGAACAGGAGTTATGACTTTTTAAGATGTTTAGTAAAAACTAAGCCCCAAAAAGATTAAAGCGCCAACTGCAGACATCTAGGAGCATATTTATCAAAGGGTTGCGTCACTTTTGCGCCATGCAATGGGGCACAAAAGCAACGCAACCCTTAATCTTGATTTATTAAGCCACGCAAAGCCACCTTGAGTTGCCGTGAGTGGCTTGATAAATCCAGAGTAATGCAACACAGTACAAATCGCTGCATTGCGTTACTCTGCCCTGGGAAGGCGTTCAATGGGTGAAGCGTGGGTGTTCCCCCGCATCCACCCATGGATTTTGAAGCATTCCCATATTTAAGAATACTGTTAGACCTGGGAATGCATCAGAAATATCTTTATTTCTCATGTTACCTCCTCTTTCTATGTGTGCTGCATTTTGCAGCACACATAGAAAGAGGTAAATGCCACAAGGGATTGTTTTCGTGAAGGAAGGTATTCCTTCCTGTACAAAAACAATCCTGCTTACAACGCAGGCACCCTTGCACCATGGTGCAAGGGTGTCTGCGTTGGCGCTTGGCAGCTCATTGTGCGCCAGCGCTGAGAAAAGACAGGAATGATCCGTATTATGTTAAATACAGCACATTCCTGCCCTTTCCCTGTCACGCAAGGCAGGGAAAAGGCATTTTGATAAATATGCCCCCTACTCTCCTGAGACCGGGTCAAAGTTGAAAAATATGGCCGACAGCAATGTTGTGCGGGTCAGATACAAGAAGTGGATTGGGCACGGTTGGCGCTTACCTTCGGACTTAGAAGAAACTCTGAAAAAAAGTCTCTGAGAAGGTAGAAGTTCAGTGAGGTAATGCTGCAGGAAGTCTCTGAGGAAGGAGCGTTGTCGTAGGGGAGCCACTGGTTTCTATGTTCAGACGTAGTCACTTTTATGGAAGTCAAAAATCTCCAGCGGGACAAGGCAGTAGGCTGTAGCTGACCAGAGTTCCAGGAGGCCGGATATCCCTTCGACAAAGAACTGCAGAACAGGATTTGCTGCTGTGGAGAAGAACGTAGTGGGAGCTACTGCACAGTTTGGTCGACCAGCGATGCACCTCGGGCAAATCGACAAGCAGGTTGGTCCCAGGCTTCCCTTGGTTCTCAGAGCAGTTTTTAGCCAAAAACTTTCTAAGTCTCTAGTTTGGGAATTTGTCTATCTAGGCACCTTTACCACCACTAAGAAGGGTCCAGGACTGGAGGAGCACCACTTGGAGGGTTAAGACTCATTCAGGATGGGTTCAGGTGCAGGTTCAAGATGATGGGAACCTGTTATGTCCCTGTGGCTCTGAACAGTAGGCCAGCAAACTAGTCCTTGGAGTCACTCTGGTAGTCCTGGGGTCAGGTGGAGAAGCAGGGCTCAACAGCAGGGCAGGCCTCTGAGGGTTCAAGGCTGGCTTCAGGCAGCAAATCAGTCCTTCCAGGTGCAGCAAAGAACTATTGTGGAGTACACAGCAGCAGGCAGTCCTCTGAGAGTCCTTCCGCAGGTCCAGAAAATGAACTGAAGAGTGGGCCTGAGAGCCCTATTTTTATGCCTTGTGCCTTTTTTGACATGGTAGAAGTTTCAAGAGCTTTCTCTTTGAAGTGCTTGGAATTTTCTGACTCCCCTTCCCTGGCTCCAAGCTAGTTGTAGAGACAATGTAGTGGCGACTATCCCTCTGTGTGAAGGCAGAGCACAGCCTGTTCAGTTGCAAGTGACACTCTGCCCAGCTCTTCCCCCCATTCTACCAGCAGATGGCCCATTCAGACATGCCTAATCCTACTATTATGTAATTGACTGGGAGGAATTCACAAACTTCTAACTGCCAACTACACCCAGTCCTGTGACCCAAAGGAGGCTGCAGGCACCAAGGGCCACATGCATCAAACTTAGGAATTGCGATTCCTAAATTGCGATTTTTAAGAAATCGCAATTTAGGAATCGCAATTCCTTATGCATGTAGGAATCGCAACAAAAAAAATATTTGCGATTCCTACACATTCCTTATTTGCGACTCGCAAATTGCTAATCGCAAATAAGGAATGGCTTCCCATTCATTCCTATGGGCCTAAAGGCCCATAGGAATCAATGGGAATTGCATGCGCAATTTGCGAGTACCAAATAGGTACTCGCAAATTGCGCATGCAATTTTAAGGGTGCATGGGTGCCAAAAGGACACCCTGATGCACCCCTGAAAGTGCAATTAAAAAACATGTTGCACACACACATGCTCTTCACAACAAGGAGCTTTAGAGGGAGAAAACCAGCCAGGCCGCCCTCCACTCATCAATCATCAATACAATAAAGGCCTGGCTTTGAAGAGAGTAAATCATTTTTCTTTCTCAGGAAAGGCTTCTAACGTGGGGATATCTACCTCCAACCAATCTCGGGGGTAATGTCCAGTTTAGGCCAATCCTAGAACCCCCACTTCAAATATCTTAAAAAAGAACTGCAAACAGTCAATCCGCAACTATATACCCTACCCCACAACATGGGAGTGAAGAACACTTACAAAAAATAATAAGTGAAAGAGTAAGTGGGCACCTCAAGTACGCAACACCAGGGAGGCTAACGGCAGAATCTCACTAGTATGCCCACGTATATCATCATTGGTTGCCCACTCACTGAAAAAACAGAATTGTGTCCAGTAGAGAGACAGACAGAGCAGAAAGGAAAAAATTAACTGTCCCAAAACAAAGAACCCCGTGATTTACAAAGGACAATGTGTTCCATCAAATTAAAATTGAGATAAGACTGACAGTTAGATTTGCCCTCTTTATTCACAGTCGTGAGCTTACTCAAGTTAAAAGTACTGCATGTTGCAAACCTTTTCAAAGTAGGCCAACATGTTTCATTGCCATTGCTATGTCGTGGCAAATTCGTCAGGGCGCGAGGTTTATTATTCGCCTCACTGGACAATAAATTTTGTGATGCGGATTGGCTGATAAAAACACAAACAAAACAGCAGTTCTTTATTAAAAACTGACCAACCAGATACAGTATCAATCAATGTGCTTGCAGACATAATGTACAGCGCACAGCCATGGACATATTCAATCTGTATTTACCAGGTGTGAGCTAAGGGCATTTGTACCAGCCTCCACCATACCACATGGGGTTGTGTTTGTCACAATTACCCCTATTTGAAATGCACTTCTGTTGCTTATCGTTATACCTGTGGAAAAAATTATATCACAATTACATGTATACTTGTTACAATATGTGACCATCTTCAATCTGGAGTAACTAAATTCTGTCTCGGTATCAGAGTGCGTCATGTGCCTCATCAACTACTTTCATATTGGATGTAATGTACCCTCTACACTCACCCCTCTCATCATGCCGATATGCATGCATTCACATGCCTGTGGGCTCACGGTTCCTTTAACATCAACCGCCCTAGCCCCGTTTATCATTACAATCTACAGCTTGCGGTTTGAGAGCTCTCCGGCTACATGAGGCATATCACAACTCGCCTCCAGGTACTAAAATGCACCATCTTGCCAAACACACAAACAAATGAACGGGACCCGCCCTGCAGTCTCATAGTGCCCAAATGTGCCGTGTTTGCCGCTTAGAAAAACCCAAAACCAGGGACACAACAAACAATCTGAAATTGCCGGTACCGAATCACCAAAAAGGCCTGCGTCCACACTCTTACTGCGTACGTGTCCGTCAGGAGCGTTGTCTCATCCCCGCTTCGAAGTACGACGACGGCGGGGAATTTTTCAACCAGAGTGGAGTGCGCGCGCTCACCGCGCGTCGCCCACGTGATTCTTCTGTTTTGTTTAGACCAGGCAATTTCTCCTAGTCATAGCGGGGGCCATTTTAGAGTGTGCAACTCATCATATAGGTTCCTGCATATTATGAGTTGTATTACTAGCCACACCATAATACTTCAACTAATAGTTTATTTGTACATATATTATTTCATTTAAATCAATCGTGTGCCATAAAAAGAAGTAATTTTTTGAATCAGCACTTTAGGCATGTTTTAAGCTCATTCCTCACACTAATAGTTTATATCATAAAATGTGCACTTCTCATTATTTCTTCATTATCATATGTCAATTTATGGAATTTCGTATAATAGTGCAATGAGTTATTTTTTTTAAATTCTTCTCTCAATAATATCCTATACATTTCATTTCGACAAACTCCAAACTCATATCCACAAGTCTGGACCCAACTCATTACTGAGATCTTTTAACGAACCCTCTGTTACTATGTGTATACATCATTACTGTCTGCTGACTTTATTCCACTCAATATAGTCATTTAATCCTATTTGGTCCACTTTCTCAGAGAAAATCCAGCGAGCTTCTTTTACTGCCAGTACCCTGTCCACACAATCACTGCCAGCCATTACCCTTTCTAAAACCACCCATTTCAGTGCTCGAAAATCATGTTTTTGTTCGCAAAAATGTTGTACCAAACGTGTGGTCAATTTGCCTGTTTTGTTCAAAATATTTTATTGAATTTTCAGATAATAAACATACAGGACAAAAATGAAATATTACAATAAAAGTACCTAAAATGCATATATGAAATTTAACAATCATAATAAATTCAAAATAAATACAGTCTAATATAGTCTATTATTGCAATAAATTAAAACAGGAGGGGGAGGGAACAGAGATAATATACGGACGTTATTAATAAGTCTAAAATAGAACTACTGTCTATCAAAAGATAGAGAAACTATTAATAAACATTAAACTTGCTAAGAAGATAAATAATTATCAACAGGTTTCCAGAATAAATGAAAAGAATCACAATTATGAATAACACCATTCAAAGATAAATGAGCTCCTCTTCTTGTAAAAATAACCCACGACCACCATGCATGAACAGATAGTGATGAAACATCTTTCCAGCAAGCCGCAATGGACTTTAAGGCAGCTGATACTAAAAAATTAAAAAGTTTACCTTCTAAGTCTACTAATTTATAAGAAAGAACAACAAATTATTAAGCTAAATGTCAAATCATCTTAAATATTAAGTATGCGTTTTATAACATCCCAGACTTCAGTCCAAAATTTGACAATAAAAGGGCATTCAAAAAGCAAATGTTTTAACGAACCAGTATGCAAATTACAATGCCAACGTATAGGGAGGGAAGGAGTTTAGCTTGGAACAGTCTTAAAGGTGACCATAAACAATTATATAAAATATATGAATTTGTTTGATAGAGCGATACAGGTAGCCATCCTGAAATACTATTTAACCAAATAATTTTCCATGTTTCATAGGATAATGATAAAGAAAGCTCATTATTCCAATAGGTCAATAACATATCAATATTGTCACCTTTAAATGTAATCATCTTTTTATACAATCTAGAAACACCATGTGGTAAGGTGGAAAGTGTTTGAATATAAATCAATAAATCCGATTTAGCATTAAGAGGTATAGAATGAGGAAATGAATCCAAAATCGAATTGCATAAACATTCATATTTGAATAAATCAGTAGAAGGTACGTTAAATTTTTCTTGCAGAACATCAAAAGTTATAAAAGTATTATTATAATAAATATCTTTGAGATAAAAAATACCATTTTTAATCCATGAATGCCAAAATCTAACATTTTTAGTGAGTTTTATGTTTGAATTATACCACAACGACATGTCTTCAGTAATAGACATGGGTGATTGGAAAATAGAATCAAAATCATGTAATATTAACTTAGTAGATTTCAGAATAACAGATCTATTAAAAAATATTGACCTATTAGACATAGTTAATAAAGAAGGTAAGGGGAGTGGATCTATTAAGCTTTTTTCTATAGACAGCCATGCAGGGGATTATTCAACTGAGAATGATTAAACCAAAGAGAGCTTTGCTTTAAAATAAAGGCCTTATGATAACAAAAAAATCCGGTAAACCAAAACCTCCATTACATTTAGGCAGTTTTAATTTTTTATAACTGATACGAGGAGCTTTATTGCACCATAAAAACTTGGATAGAAGCCGATCTATATCTTTATAAAACTTCATAGGAAATTGGGTAGAAATCATGGAGAGGGAGTAAAAAAGTTTTGGCGCTATAGTCATTTTTATGGAGTCCATTCTCCCCCACCACGAAAGATGAAGTGGAGACCATTTCGATATTTTATCTTTAATATAAGTTAGAATAGACTCACAATTTAATGAAATTGTAGATTTTATAGTAGATGAGAACAAAATACCCAAATATTTAATTTTTTCTCTTTGCCAAATTATATCTTTCATGGGTAACATATCTGGGGTACAATGGATATTTATCGCAAAAAATTCAGTTTTATTAGTATTTAATTTGTAACCAGAAAGTATGGAATATGATGAAATAATCTCAAATAAAGGGGGAAGTGAAGAGATAGGATTACTAATAAATAAAAGTACATCATCTGCATATGCCAGTGTTTTAACATTGACCTTATTAATTTTAATACCATTAATATCGTTACAATTCCTAATTGACACAAGCAAAGGCTCAATCACCAGAAGAAATAGGAGCGGGGAGAGGGGGCAGCCTTGTCTAGTACCTCTGAAAAGAGAAAATTGGTTAGAAATTTGACCATTAATAAATAACCGGGCTGTCGGTGCAGAATACAAAGCAGTTACCATACGAATGAATACATCACCAAAATTAAATGCAACTAAAGTATGGAATAAAAACTGCCAATGAACTTTATCGAAGGCTTTTTCAGCATCCAGAGCTAACACTCCTGTTGGAATAGATAATTTAAAACCTTGTTCGATAACATGTAATAATGTTCTTGTATTATCTGCAGAATGTCTATTCTTCATAAACCCAGATTGGTCCGGATGAATAATAGAATCTAAAACAGATGTTAACCTGGTAGCAAGTATTTTAGCGTATAATTTACAATCTTGATTTAATAAAGAAATAGGGCGATAATTTGAGACAAGTGTAGGATCTTTATTGGGTTTGGGTAACACAACAATTAACGCCTCAGTAAAAGAGCCCGTAATAGTCCCTGTAGTGCTAGAAAAGGTAAATAATTTAAATAAATAAGGAATAAGTTGTATTTGAAATTCTTTATAAAATTCAGCTGGAATGCCATCAGGACCAGGTGATTTCTTTTGTTTGAGAGATTTAATAGCTACTCGAATTTCATCCTCTTTAATGGGCAGGTCCAATTTATTTTTATCTAAATGAGAAATTTTGGGTAAGTTACTAGTAGATAAAAAAGAATCAATTAAAGAAGAGTCATTAGAACTAGGTTGATTATATAAATTAGTATAATACTTTAAAAATTCCTTAACAATATCATTGTGTGATATGGCAATTTTCCCATTGGGACCATGAATCGAATTTATTTGGGCTTTATCTTTTTTTATACGTAAATAATTAGCTAACAGTCGACCAGACCTATTAGCATTAAAACAAAACTTTGCTTTGGATTTGGAAAGTTGAATACCAGCTCTTCTACTAAGAATGGAATTAAATTCATATCTAAGTTTTTGCAACCTAAATTTATATTTAGGATCGTTAGAAGTGATAAAAAGCCTCTCAACTTCTGAAATGTGTTTATCCAACTCTTTAATTCGTATATTATAAGTTTTATTCTCATATGCCATAAGAGAGATAGAAGCGCCTCTAACATAAGCTTTAAAGGCGTCCCATCTATTCACAAGGGAAGTGGAGCCTTCTGGGTTAAGTTGAAAGTAATCCTGTATAGCTGTTAATATTTTTGGTTTGTTTTGTTCATTAAGAATAATATCAGTATTCATACGCCATCTAGATTGTACTTTATAATTTGAATTAACTTGCAAAACAAAAGACACAAGAGCATGATCTGATATGTCAATATTGCCAATGTTAGGAGAAACCACAGAATTAAGGAGCTGCCTGGAAATTAATAAATAATCAAGTCTAGAGTGTGAATTATGAGGATTGGAAAAAAAGTGAACACTTTATCCGTAGGGAAATGTAATCGCCAAATATCGATTAATTTTGTAACTTTAAGGAAAGTTCTAAAAGTTAAAAAAGCTTTTGGAGGTCTAAACTTAGTGAAGGATGATCTATCTAATAAAGGATCAGAAATAAGATTAAAGTCTCCTCCAACTATAAGAGGAACGTTGCCTAACTTGAGTACTTCAGTGGTCAAATTAGACCAAAACAAAGGGTCATCAGCAGTTGGACCATAAACATTAATTAAATACATGACAGAATCATAAATTTTAACTTTGACTATAACATATCTACCTTCTAAATCTGATGTTTTACTTAAAATTTGACAATGTAATCTTTTAGCAAAAAGAATAGCAACACCATTCTTTCTCCCGTTAGCAGGAGAAGAGACAATTGAATCTACCCATTGTTTTTTCATATAATCCAATATTTTGTCGTCAATATGTGTTTCCTGAATAAAACAAATATCTGCTTTACAACTTCTGAAATAGTTTAGTATCTTTGTACGTTTTACCGGATGTCTCAAACCTTTAACATTTAAAGAAGTAATTTTAATATTATGAGTATTAGCCATAGTAGAATAGAGAGGAAGAGGAAAAAGGATTGAAGAAGAGGAAACATTGAAGAAAATTACAGAGAGTAGTAGTTCTAGTATAATATACAAGGAATAGGAGGAAAAAGAACAGAGACAGACAAACAGAAAAAAGACGACCACACATAAACATTAATACGAATTTTGAGACGCACACGTGCTTTACAAGCATGACCGAACCGTTGGAGCCCATCGTGTAAAGAGCTAGAAAAATTAGTCAGAAATGCATATGAAAACACTTTTCAAATTGCAGAGTCATGCGTATCCATAGAATGTAGTGATAGCTGTGAGTGCTGTTCCAGGAATAATTTTAAGTCTTCTGGACGTTGAAAGGACTTAGAAAAATTATCTTTCCAGATTCTCATTGTTGATGGATCAAATAAGCCGTATTTAAATCCAAGACTTCTCAAGTGAGGGCGACAATCAGTAAATTCTTTACGAATCTTGACAGTCTCTTTGGCATAGTCTTGGTGAATAAATATTTTATTGCCATCAACTATTAAAGATGGAATTTCCCTTGCTGCTTTCCTTATCATGACCAAATGATGGTGACGCAGTACCTTAAAAATCATTTGTCTTGGCTTAGTATGTTGAGGATTGCGATGGGATGGAATCCTATGTGCTTTGTCAATTTCAAATTTTTCCGGGAATTTGACGTTTAAAAGGCCAGGTAACAAATTTTCCAGGTATAATCTACAATTAGAGCCTTCAACTTCCTCTGGTAAATTAAAAATGCGCAAATTATATTGCCTATTACGATTTTCCATATCCAGAAGAAGGGTAGACATAGGGGAAATTTTTGCCACAAGTGGTGTAAAAGCGTCAATTTTTACTTTATTGTCTTGTATTTTAATTGCATTATCCGATACTTTCATCGACATGCTGGCCATATCTTTACGTAAGTTTTTAATTTCAGATGCAATATTCTCAGTATTTGCACGCAAAGCATGTATCTCGTCAAGAATTAAAGCCAAGGATGGCTCACTGGATTCCACCACTTTAGATTTTACTGGAGGAGGGAAGTCTGATTTTTCCTTTTATTATTAGGATTTTGTAGAGTTTTATTCTCCATTTTCATATGAGAAAATGCACAGGAGTAATTAAGAATAATGAAGCAAGTATAAATTAAAAGTACCGAAATTGCTTCTCTGTAAAAGCTGGTGCAGCAGCTAAACCAGACTGTGGGAGTGGTTAGGCCAAAGCCAGGCCCTTTCCTGAGAAGACGCTCCGCCCCCCTGACAGGAATCTGGGCAGTACCTGAAAGCAGAGCTCGAGGCTGGAGCAGGCTGAAGCAGGAGGTAGAAACCATGTACTTCCGACGTTCCAAGGAGGAAAAAACAGCATCCACAGCAACAGGTAGGGCTTTAGCAGTCAGCTACCATCATTTCCAGCAATTCCTGACTGGAAATGCTAATTTTGTCGACAAAAACGGGCTCCTTGAACACGGAGCTCACCGGGAGGCGGCCATCGCGTGTTCGCGCGTCTCCTCAATTTGCCTGTTTTAATAGTACTCAAGTGCCCTTGAATCCGAACCTTGATTTTACGGGTCGTTAAACCGATATAATGGAGCCCACATTGACATGTGAGTCTGTATATTACGTTCACTATATTACAGTTAGAGAACTTGTTTAAGTGCCACGTCTTGCCATTCCTCAACTGAACAGTGTTAGTTTTCTCAGTCAGCTCACATACAGAACAACAACCACAAGGGTAGTGTACAGCCGGCATCGTTGTTATTTTCGGTTTCTGCAGAGGTCGCGTGTGCACCAATTTGTCTTTTAAATTGCTCGCACGTCTAAATGCGAATCTGGGTTGTGGCATTTTTAAATTGGCAGTGGACAGCAATGGCCAATGTTTCCTCACTGCTTGTCGAATCTTTGAAGCTAAGGGGTCAAAAGTCATGACAACTGGCAAGCAATCACCCGATTCTCTAACATTCCTTTCTAGGAGGGCCTCACGGGGTGTATTGCGGGCTCTTTTACGTGCTCTATTGACTATCTTTTTGGGATAGGCTCTTTGTATCAATTTGTTTGCAAGGTCTTCAGATTGCTGAGAAAAAGTCTCTGCGGTAGAACAGTTTCGTCGATATCTTAAAAACTGCCCTACGGGCAAATTATCCCACAGGGCCCTGGGATGAAAAGACTGGTAATGTAGTAACGAATTCCTGTCCGTCCCTTTTTGGTGAACCACCGTACATAGTTTGTTATCCTGCACTGTGATGTCCAAATCCAGGTAGACTGCTTGTTCGTTACTTTTTGTCCAGGTAAATTTCAGACAGTTATCTAGACTGTTCAACCATTCCAAAAACTCAAGGAGGGTACTCTCTTCTCCAGTCCATATACACGGCACATCGTCAATATACCTCTTCCAGAGACCAATATGTCTCTGGAAGGGGTTTGACGGATGGTACAGGAAGTGCTCCTCAAACTGGCCCACATAAATGCAGGCCAGGCTGGGCGCAAAAGTTGCGCCCATCGATGTACCGGACACTTGTAAGTACAAATTGTTTTTATAGCAAAAGTAATTGCGTGTCAAAGCAAGTTCAATGCATTGGAGCACGAAGGAGTGAGGGGTATCGTAAAACCATTCTTGCTCACCCAGGGCTCGCGCTGCTGCCACCAGCGTTGCCTCTTGGGGTATACTAGTATACAATGACTCAATGTCTATTGTAACTAGGAATTGTTGTGTGGAATCAAATTCTAAATCATTCAGGATGTTAAGGATATCCGTGGTATCCTGCACATATGATGGTTGCTTAAGAACCGACTCCCTCAAAAAGAAGTCCGCAAATTGGGACAAAGGTTCAAGGATAGATGAGATCCCCGACACTATCGGGCGCCCCGGAGGGGGCCGTTGTGCCTTATGCACCTTCGGCAATATATAGAAAGCCGGAGTTCTTTGCTTGGTGTTGATCAAGAAATCGGCCTCCCTACTTGTGATCCATTTCATACTCTTGGCCTCTGCCACCATCTTTGTAATCAAACCTTGAAGTTCATTAAGGGGATCTCTAGGAAGGGGGTGATAGTTCTTACGTTCACCCAACAATCTCAAAACTCAGTGTCATAGTCAGCAGTATTCATAACTATGACAGCACCGCCTTTATCGGCAGACTTAATAGTTATGGAATCATTATTTTGTAATCTCTTTACTGCCTCCCAGTCATCATGACTCATGTTGTTAAACGTACCCCGTTGATCTAGTTGTTCCAATTTAGAAATCTCCTCCAAGACCTTCTGTTCAAACACCAGAACCTCTGGTCTCACCGAAGAACTGGGTGGACAGAACTGGGATGGACGGTGCAGATTAGTTGAAAATAAAGACGGGGGCTCTAAATCTTTATTGGCAAAATGTTTTTTAAGTTTGATCTTTCTCATAGTTTCGTGGAACTCAATTCTACATTTAAAGGCATCATGTCGTGGGGTGGGGACATACCCCAGTCCTTTATTAAGGACCCTTACTTCATTAGGTGTCAATTCATAGTCTGATAAATTCATCACTATAACCTTTACAGAGGGGTCCTGCCCCGACTGCGTGTTATGCGTGGTGAGAACATTGACCATTGCTGTCCCTGATTCTGTCGAGCACGGCCTCTGCCCCTCTGTCCTCCCCCTCTGTTGCCCCGTTTGTTTTGAGGCAGTTAATTTTTTCCTTTCTGCACTGTCTGTCTCTCTACTGGAAACAATTCTGTTTTTTTCAGTGAGTGGGCAACCAATGATGATATACGTGGGCATACTGGTGAGAACCTGCCGGTAGCCTCCCTGGTGTTGCGTACTCTTTCACTTATTTTTTGTATGTGTTCTTCACTCCCATGTTGTGGGGTAGGGTATATAGTTGCGGATTGACTGTTTGCAGTTCTTTTTTAAGATATTTGAAGTGGGGGTTCTAGGATTGGCCTAAACTGGACATATCGCCAGAGATTGGTTGGAGGTAGATATCCCACATTAGAAGCCTTTCCTGAGAAAGAAAAATTATTTACTCTCTTCAAAGCCAGGCCTTTATTGTATTGCACACACACATGCCCAAAGGGCATGTTTGTGTGCAACATAGAACTTTGAAAAATGCACTTTTGTGCATTTTTCTAAGTTTTCACAAATTACCATCAACTTTAAGTTGATGGTAATTTGCATTTCTTAAAAGCGAAATCGCAATTTTTTTTTTTGTTGCATTGCATTTAGGGAATCACAATTTGCGATTCCCTAAGTGCAATCGCAATTTAAGTAATCGCAAATTTTGCGATTACTTAAATAGCGATTTTTGCATTTGGGATGATGCATCTGCCCCTTTGCGACCGCAAAAAACAATGATGCATGTGGCCCCAAATGACTATGGGCAGGAAAATGCCACTTTTCTAAGGACCTGGCTTGGCAGTTCGGGCTGGACTGTTCCCACAAGGAACAGGGTCAAGACTGATTTGCATATGGCTGGGTCCAAACTGGGGTGGTGTGGTGAGCAAAAGAATGATGGATTTAACCCAGATCCTTGTGACTGGGGGTGAATGTTTGCATTGTCCAGCATTCCGTCCATCAATTGTTTCTTTGCATTTGTCGCCCTAAGTGGGAAGGGTATGCCCAGACGTGGGTCCCGTGCTCACTACACCACTGGATTCAAGCTAGTCTGGCTGAAGAAGGGTGATGCCCTGAAACCGGTCCCAGGATGCTTATTTCCGGTCCAGGGAGGACCTGGCTTGGCAGTTCGGGCTGGACTGTTCCCACAAGGAACAGGGTCAGGACTGATTTGCATATGGCTGGGTCCAAACTGGGGTGGTGTGGTGAGAAAAAGAATGATGGATTTAACCCAGATCCTTGTGACTGGGGGTGAATGTTTGCATTGTCCAGCATTCCGTCCATCAATTATTTCTTTTGCATTTGTCACCCTAAGTGGGAAGGGTATGCCCAGACGTGGGTCCCGTGCTCACTACACCACTGGATTCAAGCTAGCCTGGCTGAAGAAGGGTGATGCCCTGAAACCGGTCCCAGGATGCTTGTTTCCGGTCCAGGGAGGACCTGGCTTGGCAGTTCGGGCTGGACTGTTGCCACAAGGAACAGGGTCAAGACTGATTTGCATATGGCTGGGTCCAAACTGGGGTGGTGTGGTGAGCAAAAGAATGATGGATTTAACCCAGATCCTTGTGACTGGGGCTGAATGTTTGCATTGTCCAGCATTCCGTCCATCAATTGTTTCTTTTGCACTTTTCTAAAAGTGGCATATTAAAAAATGTAATTTAAAATCCAACTTTACCATTAAAGAGGATTTTTAATTACTATTTCATAGATACCAAACATTGAATGCTTAACTGTCCCCAATTAAAAGTTAGCACTTATTAAATGTAATAAAGCAATCCAATGTTATCCTATGGGACAGATAGTCCTCACAGTAATGAAAAGCGAATTCAGGAATTTTTAACTTCCAGGACAAGTAAAACTTAAAAGCACATGTCCAACCTTTTAACTACAATGCTCCCTGCCCAATGAGCACCTAGGGTCTACTTTAAGGGTTACTTATATGCAATAAAAGGGGAGTTTAAGGCTTTACAAGGGGCTTATATTGACAAATCGAATTGCCAGTTTAAAACTGCATTCGGGCTGCAATGGCAGGCCTAGGACATGTTTTAAGGGGCTACAGGAGTGGGTGGCACAATAAGTGCTGCAGGCCCACTAGTAGCATTTAATTTACAGGCCCTGGGTATATGGCATACCACTCTACAAGGGACTTATAAGTAAATTAAATATGCCAATCAGGTGTAAACCAATTTACCACGTTTAGGGGAGTGAGCACAAGCACTTTGTCACTGGTCAAAAGTGGTAAAGTGCACAGAGTCCTAAGGCCAATACAAACGAATTTCAGCCAAAATGGAGGGAAACCGGCAAAAAGATTTTGGGAAGAACACCCTAAGGCTGACAGGTCTAACAGTCCTGATCATGCATGCAGAGAATTTCTGCTTTTTTTAGATCTAGCCTACAGACAGTCTTATCTGTCCCTCCATTCGCAAGTAATAAAAAAGAATCAATAAAAAAAATACATACATATAGAGAGGGGCTCTGGATCAGCCCTCTTCATCCTTTTGTCTTCTCAACTGGCATTCAAATTTTCCGTCCTCTTACCACAGCATACAGCATGGAATAATGGGTGAGCCTACTTCAGCCACTGTCTCTCTTGCACTAAGAGTGATGACACTTTGCTTGGTCAGATGTGCATTACACGCCCAGCTTAAAAGGAGTGCAATTCAATGCAAGAGCTGGTGAATAAATACTTTTCTTTTCCAATGTTTTTTTCGTTGCATTTTTATCATTTTTTGATATTTTGTTTCCCATGTTTGTTTAAACTGTGTTTTCTGGTTGCAGTTTTTTAAAGTACGTTTCCTTTGCGCTAGTAAGAGACCACGAATCAGCTCAGCCTGAACCAATGTGTGTTGAAATCAACCCATCAAGGGGGTCACATATAAGACCAAGTTTGTTCTACTGTGGCTTTACATATGGAAGACCCACAACCTTTGATTTGGTCTGACCATTTTCTGATTAGGTTCTCTTGGCAGCTCCCAATAAAATTGGCTCTGATTTCAAATGGGCTATTCCATAGGGTGAAAGCCTTTAACAAGATTGATCCTCTTGAATTTACGAAGGTTTTAACTCGTTACACTACGGTGCTATTAGACGCGATGGAGAATGATGTATTAGAATGCTATTATTGGATCAGAAATGCTACAGGGGAGTTGGCTCCTGTCCTCCAGTGCAGAGCCTCTAGAGGCACACCTTCCAAACCCTGGTTTTCGCCCACTCTCAAAATGGAAACAAAGCGTTGCAAGGCACTGGAACGTAAATGGAGGAGGAAATATTATTCAGTGGATAGAGAATCCTTTAAAAAAGCACAAAAGGATTATTATGTGGCCATAGCTAAAGCTCAACAAATCTAGTATGAGGAGTGAATTGGAAAGTCAGGTAATAGCTCTAAAGAAATCTTCGCAATAGTTAAGAGCTTTATGACTCCATTAGCCTGCACACACTCCCAAGAGGCCTCCGTCGAATGGTGTGAAAAGCTGGCAAGTTTTTTCTCATCAAAGATCCTATGTATTCAGGCTAGCCTAGGAGTAGGCAGAACACCAGTTGTAGATTCAGGACCTATAACTCCTAGTAAGGAGATCTCTGAAAGTAATTTAAAGCTGAGCTCCTTTGAAGTTAACTCTCCGGAGTGAATATAACAATATTTGCGATTCCTACACATTCCTTATTTGCGATTCGCAAATTGCAAATCGCAAATAAGGAATGGCTTCCCATTCCTTCCTATGGGCCTAGAGGCCCATAGGAATCAATGGGAATTGCATGGGCAATTTGCGAGTACCAAATAGGTACATGCATCAGGTCTCATCTTTGGGATCTCCATTGGATGCCCATCAGGGAGGGAGTGAAATTCAAGTCTATGGTGTTGATTCGTGCAGCCCTCTACAGAACAGGACCTACCTATCTAAGTACCAGATTCAGCTTTTACAACCTGCCAAGACAGCTACGATCTTCCAATAAATTTCTCGCACACACAGCCAGGATCTAGAGACAGGGAGCAGGAAGTAGATTGCTTACTTTTTTGGGTGCCTCGGTCAGGAATCAGCTCCCATTGGAATTACGCTCGATAAGTGATCCAGTGCTTTTGAAAAAAAAGACTGAAAACCTGGTTCTTTCGGCAGGCATAGCTTTTTCCTCTCTGACTTTCAGCTTGTACTGCGCCGGGACACTACTTGGAGTAGCTGTGCACAATATAAATAGTATATCATATCATACATTACTGTGATATGCACAATAACTAAAAAGAGTTTCTATACTATTTCCTAAGAATACCTGCCTACTAGGAAGCAACCCTATCTTCTATTAACATTATGAGAGATTGTTTAATTTAAATTTAATTTCTTTATTGCAAGTACATGCCCACCAGGGTAGGGTGGTGGTATGTTTTGTTTCTTCCTCTTCTTTGTAATTTTGTGCCATATGCTAGCAGTAAAAATATAAAAATACATTTAAATTTTGCCGAGCCTGCCACGGACAGATCTACCGACTTTGCAATTGTTTGGAATGTACTGTGTCATAGTATTATGGGAGTGAGAAGAGACATGTTTGCCATTTTTTATGCACGCAAAATGTATTTGGCTTTAAGCAAATGTCATGAAATTTCAGCTGATTTTACATGTATGTCACATTATGTTATATTATGTCATGTCATTTTATGTCATGTTATGTTATGTTGTCGTGTAGTTCCTATAAACCTATATAGGATCTGCGCGTTTAGACAACATACACTGTAGGATTGGTGTCAGACTGATTCTAGACACCCCCACCGGGTATGTTTGCCTGTATACCAGCTAGCTCACAGTGCCACTAGAAACCCCTATTACCAAGGAGAGAATAGTTCTTGGCAACTATCGAGCATGACAACCCTGATCCCTCAGGATCGTGGAAACAGTGCAATACTTTTCGCTCAGTCACTCGTGCTCACTTCGTCTCAGAGAGATACACAGAATAAACGGTGGGGACGTTTTTCAATAAGCATTTATTGAACCCGTGTAATTCTAGTGTAAAATAGGTATGCTGAAGCAACCATTAGACAGAAACAGATGTAAATGATTAGAAGCACTAACAGAGTAAAAGGATTGTAGATTTCTACAAAATGCTAAAACAATGAATGCAGGCAAGTATGTAAAATACATGGCAGTAGTAAATGCGTTCTCCTACGATGCGACCCTAACTAGATTTACCTAAGTGTACCTAGCATGTATGTAGGTGTAAAAGCCAAGAATCCCTCTAGGATAAAGTCAACCCCTTTACCTGAAGTGAGAGCCTATGGGACCCCGTGTTAGACTCGATATGGACACCCCGCAAGGGATGTCAGACCACTGCGAGCTGGAGTGTCTGCATGCAGGAACCACAGCATCTCGCGTCAGTGTGTTGGCATGGAAGTCCTTTTCTCCTCTGACTACCTCAGCAAGATATGGGGCCATATTATCAAGAACGGCGGTAACATTATCGCCGCTTTAGCGGCAGGAAACTGCTGCTAAAGCAGCGATAAGGGGCTTGATAATATGCCCTATAGAATTCCAATAGGTTCTGGTGTGAAGGACATCAAACCTGGGCTTCTATTGGAATTCTATAGGGCATATTATCGAGCCCCTTATCGCCGCTTTAGCGGCAGTTTCCTGATAAGATAATGTTATCGCCCGTTCTTGATAATATGGCCCATGGTGTTTATATACCCAAAGTGGTACCCTCAGGGGTTCTACCTTGCTGTGTCATGTCGGACTTAAGATGACGGAAGGAATGACCCTTGTACATAGTTATTATGCAGGAGATGGTAGTCCTGCTGAGTTTCCAAGAATCCTCATGCATAATGGATGAGGCTAGTTTTCAGGGAAACCGTAACTAGGTGAAAGGTAATTCCCAAGAACCGTTATGTAGTGTAATGGTAGGGGAGAATATAGGTGAAAGGTTAAGTTGCTACCTGAGCCTATATTGGGGTACCTAAATGAAACATAACAATGTTATCTTATGTTATGTTCAGTTCTACTTCTAGACACAGAGAAGTAACATAACAATTAGGAGGAAGAGAAGTGTGTTACTGGGAAAAGATCCAGGATTTTATGTCTTCTTGAACATACTTAGAAAAGGTTCAGAACAAATGCGGTTGGATGTGAATTCCACAGTTTGCCAGAACAGATGACTGGTCTGATACGGGGGACCAAAAGCAGGAACTGTTTTGCAGATAGTGTAGCCTCTTTAGGTTGATAAAGCTGTAAAATGAGAAATTAGGGCTATGGTGGTGCACTAATTTTTTAACAATAGTAAGAGTCTTGTGGGCTATTTTGGAACAAACAGGTAGCCAGTGTAAATATTTTTAGAAAGTGGGTAATCCTGTCACCTCTTGAAATGCTGGTAAGTAGGCGGGTGATGCCATTTTGAGCCAGTTGAAGATAGTAAAGAGGTTTTTCCAGGACAGCAGGGTAAATGGCACTGGAATCATCTATTCTAGATTGTATCAGTGTATTTACTAATAGGTTGTCCCTACAGTCATCAATGTAAGGGAGTAGTTTCCTTAAGATCTTAAGTTGCCCATAGCATATGCCAAACACTTTTGTCACTTGTGCTTCTAATGTCAGTTTGGAATCCAAAAGAAAAACTAGGATCCACAGTGTTTTAGCAGGAATTGGGGGAGGTTGCACCTCTTCCAGCCCACCTGTAGCAAAAGGGAAAAGAGAAACATTTGGGGGATCGGCAGCACCTCAGTTTTATTTGAATCTACAAAAAATCTCCAAGGCTATTGGATGACTGCTGATAAAATTGTAACTCTTTTTGGAGAATTATATGCAATTCACCATTCTGGCACCAATGCAACCATTATAGACATTAAAGGACAGTGAAAAGAACTTACACATTTTATCATAGTTGGTACCCAAATTTAAACATGACGTCTGCAAATGTCAAAATGATCTGAAAAAAGGAATTGAAGCTAAAACATTGGGTTGTACTAGTTGATCCAAATCAAATCCTTAGTGCTCAAAGCCAAAAATGAAATTTGTCCTCCCTTCTTTCACTCTGAGAGAAGAACCATTGATATTCCCTTTGTTCACTTCAGAATAGTCAAACGTGAATGTTTTTGTAAACAAGTTTAAAATAACATGCAAAGATACATGTGTACAGGCACAGATGGAAAACTTGGAATGAGTTGAAAGTCTATTCAAAGAATTCCACTAGTGCGTGCACTTGCTCATGATTCCATTTGCAATGTTGGCCATCTTGCATTGGAGAAGACAGCTCCAAGAAGTGTACACACGGGATGCAGCATCAATAGTCTGGTAGTAGGTCTGGGGGAACGGCCAGGCCCTTGACTGGTTTAAAAGAAAATGTGAAATAAAAATAATGTTCTTAGATAAAGCACATAATGGCTTGTGCTTCACCATAATGCCATCACTCACACAGAAATGAACCTATGGCTATAGTGCACTCACCCACTGCCCAAGGCTCTGCTATGGTGGATGGAAGAAAAATAAAATGTTCATGATACTACAGCACACCAATGGATGTAGCTGCCTCGATAAAAGCTGCTATAAGTAAGTATAACATTAGTAAAATACGAGGGCTAACGCTAGACATTAAAAGGGAGCACAGGTCCAGCCAGATCTCGTTCAGTGACTCAAAGCTTACCTTTACCAGGGGAAACATGGCCATCTCATAGAATTCTGACA
Source organism: Calotriton arnoldi (assembly GCA_963921515.1). NCBI lineage: Eukaryota > Metazoa > Chordata > Amphibia > Caudata > Salamandridae > Calotriton > Calotriton arnoldi. The sequence goes on from CAWUFW010000747.1 coordinate 3,347,874, forward strand.
CTTGGAAGGAGCCAACTTTCATTATTCCACATCTGTGGCCATCCAATGGCATGCCCCAGTGGGGCCCAAAACGTGGACTCCCGCTCCAACCTCATGGTTATCTACATTATACCTGCTTCAAATCAGTCTGATACTACATGTGCCTATCCAGACAGTTATAAACTGCACACAAGAGGTCATACAGTTTCCCTCATTTGCTTGGGCAAGGTCCTCACAAAAATGATGGCTTTCCTGCTCTATGACTGTGATGTAACATCATCAAAGATATTTCCCCATTGGTCATATAGACCTTTGTTAGTTGACTTGAAGTGCTGTAAGGGAGCAAACATCAGAAATACCTTCCAATCTTGTGAAATCAATATGACTCCCCAATAAGGACCAGATATCAAATGTTAAGATTAAGGAGATTTATTTTAGATTATTTATGTAGAGACGAAATAACAGTAAATTAATGAAATGCAATAGTATAATTTGCAGATTAAAATGTCTCAATAAGTTGAGGCGTAATAATATGAGCTACAAGTTAGTAACAGCCACAATCAGAATAAAGAAAATGGTTGCAAACAGGGGTTCCATAAAGAATCATCTCCTTTCTATTCTAAACATACACAGAGAACATATTGGCTAAAGGGTATTCCAAACGGGGGGCATAGAAAGAGTCAGCATTGAATCAAACTTCAGTAGAAGTTCGGTGGAATAGAAAGTGTTCCGCATAAAGCTTCACACTTCAGAGAAAGCCCAACAAGAAAGAGATCAGTTCCCTCTCAGAGTCGGAAGACGCCTGTCCAACTAACTATGGAAAACACCAATTAAAATAACAGTAGATTCAAAATCATCCTTATCTCTCCTCGTGCCACCAGCAACGAGCCAAATTGTTGACTTTGGAGTGCATCAGCACACTCCCTTAAGTTTCTCATCTCATCGAAACTTGGACTGTCACCTTCAGCCTTGACATCACCCCATCCTGGTACGTGGTAAACAGAAGGCCTCCTTTGACCATTATTTCTCTGAGTTTGATGCCAGCTTTCTGCCCACAGGCCTCACTGTCAGTCATCTAATACAACAATAAGTCTTTCTCTAGCTGACGAGAGCATGATAATGCACTTGCAAAAAGAAAGAAACAGCCTACTTACAAGGTTAAACACATACGTCAAACTCAAAAGAGAATAAAATGTGATTATACATACACATAAATATATAGTGAAAATAATGTTAAAAATAGGTATAGAAACATAATTACATAAATCAATTGATAAATCCAAATAAATTTGTGCATGAATTCTAACAACTACAATGATTACACCTATCAGTTGGTTTAAATCCATCACATGTTAAAAAAATTGAGCAACACATTGTATATGAATGTCGCATATGAATATATAAATGTAAATTATAATGCATAAAGGGTGGGGTCCAAATTACACAGCTGAACCTGCCATTGGCCATTTTTCAAGAAACACATTTCTCTAAGATGCAGTCTATGCCTGGCCATGATTTGTGTCAAACATGTATTATTCATATATTTATTTAAACTTTTAAAAAGCGTGAACCTTATCAAAACTTAGAAAGAAAAGGACTGAATAACTGACAAATTATACAATAAAAATGCAATTACTTTACAGTTTAAAGACGGTAAAATAAAGTAAACAAAACTGTTAAGGCAAATAACATTTAACCAAATATGTCTTTGGCTCTTTTGAAAACACTTGATCAATTCTGAGAAAGGGACAAAAAGAGCACCAAAGCCTTTTAAAGCAAGTGAAAATGCTTTGTCTGGGGTTTTGTAAAAGGAGGGTTATCAAGGCTGGCAAGTGACTTGCTGCGAGTAGTCGAGGGCCCCCGAAAGTGTTTACAGAGCTTTTATTAGTGCACTGGGAACACACGCATGTGGGACATACTTTAATAGAGAAGTGTGTTCTCTATGTGCGGATATTCTTTTTGCAGATGTGTAATTTGTTACGCTCATGCATGTTATACATATGACAAATGCTTATGACCTTTCCACTTAATGTATTTTTTGTACCATTGACTATAAAATACTTCTGCACAGCTGGAGTTTTTATTTTTTTATTTTTAAAGTAATGACCCGTACACCATGGGAGTATTATCATATGGTGTGGGGGTCATATTTCTTTTTTTACTGTCCCTCACCGGCAAGTTAAAAAAAAAGCCATCCAACCACCCAGTATAAATAGGGCAGATGATCAGATGACTTACCTCTGACAGCCCCTGGTCCCTCCGGACATCGGGGTAAGGTGTACCCGACAGAGTACGTTTTACTCCATTGGCTCAAAACCTGGCTTTCTGCCCATCCAATTAGGAGGTTTCAACAAGTACCATCTCTGCCTTCACTCGACATCAGCATCTCAATAACCCATTCTTACTGTTACCAATGCAGTGGATGTATCAATGTCACATCAGAAAGCCTACACAAAAGCCAACCCTTCCATTTCCACTAAGTCAAACCTACCTCAGTCTTTGGGAGAAAGCAAGTTATGATTGGTGTCAGAAGAGCGAGGGCGGAGAAGATAGAAAATAAATGAGCTCCCACCAGGGTGTCGGTTTGGAAGATGCACAGTTCCACCCCCGGGACAGGAATGTTTTGAATGTACAGAGTGTGGTCATGTTACCAGAAAAGCCCTTCGCCATAACAAATGCGAGCCACTGCACATATGAATAATGGTAATGCTTTATGGAGAACCAGAAATTGGAAGCCAGTCTTATGTTTTGGGCGTAGGTATCCATGTAAACCTTCAAATCGGAGTTGTAGTAAGTGGATGATTACAGACAGTGATCTATCCTGATCTTTCCCCACCCAGTATGAAGGAATTGGGGTTAATTTCACTTACATTGATAGAGAAACAATACTGCCTCTTGGGCATCAATGTAGGTGATGGGCAGAGTTTTAAATTGATGGTGGGGGCCCTTCTGCACCTTCTTCAAACAATACTGTTGGGGACCGACATTCCCTTACTCCGAGAACTTTTTGGGAAACAAAACAAAACAATGCCAGGAAAGATGACTAGAAACCAAATGAGACAACTGACCCACACACTAGACCCCAGAGTGCAGTCCCCTTGGTCATGGTCTGGTGCGCTACCTTAAATTTCCTCTCACTTGCCATGGTGAATGGCAGCACTGTTTGGACTCTGGGTCAGCTGGCAATCAGGGAACACTACAATCCCTTGACAATTCTGAAATCTATAGATCCAGGGTGATGCGACTTGCTTGTGTGGATCCCACTACTATACTTCATATGATAAACATAATATCCCCTGGTGTGGCCTGTACTATGTATTCTTACCATTTTCCTCATCAACAAACACTGAGGCTCAGACGCTAACTCTGGCTATCACAGGTTTTTGGTGAAGCATCCACACTAGATATCACTGCGAACAAGGGTCGGACGGGGGTAACAGCATACTACTTTTGTAAATCAGGGCAAAAAATGTCCGACTCATTTTCATTACTTTGTTATTTCAGCCATAGGCTTCATTGGGAAAACCATGAGCGATATTTAGTAGTCACCCCTTCTAAATTGGGAGTGTTTTCTACTTTTCAGAATTGTCTAGATGTTCAGGTTCACCCATGGGCTCCACACCTATTTCTACCACAAACTGGAAGGAGGTAGAAACCAGAAAAACTATGTTAAAAATAATTTTTTGCAACTATGCTCATTCCTGAAAGCTTTGTAGATAGTGACCTTTTATTGATGCTATTTGAAAAAACAATTCTCTTTTGGTGCAAAACACTTTTTTCCACCAAACAATTCTATTGCCGATTTTCTTGATTCCCTCCACGGGAATCCACAAACCTAAGATACCTTTAAAATCCCAATATGGAAAAAAAAGACTCACATTTGACCTTTTGTGTAATTTAAGGGAAGGATTCAGTACAAACTGCCCTAAATATCAAAAGAAGGTCTCAGCAATGGGTAATGGGTGGGCCCAGTAGCTAAATGGTTAAAGGATGCCCTTTCTTTCACAGTGAGCCAGTAGAGCGATCTAACTACTGGCCAAAGGTGATCATCGCGTTTTAGTCCCAAAGCAATGTGAACAGCACAGTTTTGTATTTATTAAAGTTTTGTGATGGATGTGTTGGGGAGGCCAGTGTAAAGGCCATTACAGTAATCCAGACAGATCAAGGCCACAGTGAGGATTCAGGCGGTTTTCTGCAAAAAGTGTAATAGCAGCAGTATCCCTTTCTGTTGGCACAAGTTGAAAAATGCAGATTTGAAAACTGAATTTATCTGTGGAGAGAATGAAGGTCGCTGTCAAAGATCACACCCAAATTGGTGCTTGTTTCACTAGTGTGTGGGAGAAATCTAGGTCCATTGGGAAAAAGAAGAAGGATTTACAGGGCCAGAGAGCACATTTTCAGCATTCTCACCATTAAGGCGCAGCCATACATCTGCATCCAACACTGGAAGTGAGAATAGCAATGGGATAGTTTGGGTAGGTTGGTAGGATAATCCACATACATTTTGTACCCAATCTTATAGGAAGTCATGATGGCTATCAAGGGCACTATTTAGGTCATATATAGGCTGGGAGACAAGGTGAAGCCTTGAGGAACACCACAGTAGATGCCTGCTGTTTTGAGACAAAGGCGCCCATTCTAACTTGATGGTACCGGTGCACAGCAAGGTGAGCCACGACAGAACAGTTCAGATAATGGAATTTGTGAAACACAATGTATTAATAAGGACATGGTGGTCAATGGTGTTAAATGTGGTACAGAGATAGTGTCAGAGCACAGGGATGGCTCTCATTAGAGGCAGAAATGAGCTCTTCCCTACTGTTAAGCAGGGTGATTTGAGTTTTCATTAGAGACCTGAATCTAGATTGTAAGTTACTGAGGAGGCCATTGAATTCTAGATGGAAAGAGAGTTGGGGAGAGACAACTGTTTCGGGTACCTTGGCAGCACAGGGGAGGCCAGAGATAGGTCTATAATTAGCAAGAGTTTCAGGATCTGCTGTTGGTTTCTTTCGGATAGCTATAATGATTGCATGTTTAGATGCCTGGGGATTTCCTCCCTGGCTGAGGAGCTGTTTACAAGGTTGCCCATGATTGGTAAGAGTGCAAGGAGGCCCAGAATGAAAACTTTGGCAGGGTCCCAGGATAGAGAGGCTCCCTTGAAGAAGGACAATATTTTTCTATCTCCAAATTAATAGGCTGGCACAAACCCCTGTTGAGTTCAATCAATACCGGGGGAGGAAGATGGAGGTTCATATGCTGAGGTTCAGCAATTCTTGCCATCAGATAGTACATTGTATTGGGGAAGAATAAAAACATGCCATCACAGAGACTGAGAGAGGGAGTGGGCAGATTGTTGGGGGCATTGACTGATACTAACTCCTTGAAGATTTGGAAGAGTTCATTGATGGGCTTAGAAGATACAGCAATGTGAGACTTCTAGTATTGCTTTTTGCTTCTGTACATTCAGATTTGTAACCTCTGGTGTGTACAAATCAAGTTCTACAATCAGAGGGAAGTTTATTTTTGATCCAATGTTTTTCTATAGCTCTACCTTGCCTTTTCCTTTAAAGGATGTCTGTGTACAATTTATTTCCTTTTTTAACAATGCTTTCTGACTTTGTAGTGAGCTAGGGACTTGAGAGCATTGGTACCCTTTGAGTTTAGATGGTTAAGAATGTCATCTGGACTGTTGAGAGAAGGAGCCAGAATATCTTTTAGCATCTGAATGAAGGCTTTAGGCTGTAGCTTATCCAATTTACGTCGGGAGAAGATGGGGGGGCTATTGTTGTAGCTGGACTTGAAACAATTGACAAGGGGCTTGGAGTTCTGGGAATGTAGAGAATAGCATGTTATCATGTGTTGGTTTACTGGCCAATTGGGAAAAGCCCAGGGCATCTATGTCATCGATTAAGGTCTGACACAAGATGCTTGAAGGATCATCAACCCAGAAATTCATATCATCCAACATTGTTTGAGAGCATGACATCATGTTGTGACAGATTTAAGAGGTCTGATTGGGAGGTGGGTAGGCATTGCTGGGGTGGGTGGTAACCAACAGCACAGATCAAGAAGGAGATAGAGAAGGTGACTGCCTTGGTTATAATGTACTCAAATGGTGGGTCAATAGCACATATAAAGCACCTGAGGCAAGAATTAATGTGAATGGGATTAGGTCTCAACCCTTTAAAATCAGGAGAGGCACCCGACAGGGGTGTCCTCTATCATCCCTCCTATTTGCTCTGTATATGGAGCCTTTCGCGGAGCGTATCCGACAGCTCGCCGCAATCACTGGAATCTATATGGGGGATAAGGAACATAAGATTTCTCTCTACGCAGATGATGTGGTGCTCTTTCTCACTCAACCAGACACCTCCATACCCCCACTCATGCAAGAATTTACTAATTTTGGCCAGGTCTCAGGTTTTAAAATTAACATCCACAAAACACAAGCTCTCAGCCTCACCACACCTAGTGCTGACCTAGAGCGATTAAAAGCGGACTTTCCTTTTGGGTGGGCTGACTCGGGTGTCCCTTAATTGGGCATCCAAATATTCTCTACGCTTGACCGCACGGTAGGCGAGAACTATGACACCCTACTGACCAACACCCCGGACGCTCTCCAACGTTGGAGACCACTCACACTGTCTTGGCTAGGAAGGCTGGCCGGCGTCAAGATGACTATATTGCCTTTTAAAAATAATGATTATCCCCTTAACGCAACATGTTTGATCAGTACAAATATAAGAATCCACCCACCGCTGGGTTTTCATAATGTCTGCCCACTCTGCTTTTAAAAGATGGGTCTCTTGGAGAATTAATATATCGCAATTTATGTTCCTGAGATATTCTAAAAACCTTTGCCTTCTAGCTCTGCCCCGCAAACCATTTACATTCCACGTAAGAATATTAACTCCCATATTCCATGTTATTTTCACTTAAACGTATGCTTCTCGTGAATCGGACCAATATTTTTTGTATTTTCTCCCCAAATGCTCCCACACCCTTGATGCACCAAATTATATGTAACCCATACCCAACACCCCAGCCCCTCCCCACCCACCCAAAGAGAACCCTCCCTTTATCTATTGGCAGGTTAGTCCTGCCACTTTGAGATCCCTACTCTATGGGCATCTTACACTTTAAATGCCTTTATCTTACATATCAATGATTCTACTTCTGTAGCTTCCCTCAAATTAAACATCTGGTTGTCCCACATTACTCTCAATGATGCTGGGAATTTCATCTGTACTGTGGCTCCCAGAGTCTTTAACTCCTGCATATATTGACCAAGCTCCCATTGCCGGTCCTGCGTCGCCTTTGATATATCTGACCTTATTCGGAAGGACCAGTCATTCTTTTTATGAGATCCTGCTCTTATTGCCTCTCTCAGAATTCTCTCCTTTAATGCATAGGTCTTAAAGTTAACTAATATCTTCCTGGGATTTACCCTGTTTTTACTTTTGCCGAACGGGTCTCTATGGACCCTTTGTATGTCCTCATAGAGATCCTTAGCTTCAATCCAGGGGAAGATTTCTTTCAAAAGGTTTACCACAAAAGTTTTTATATCTTCTCCCTCTTGACCCTCCGGAATATTCAAAAGTCTCAGGTTATTTCGTCTGGATTGGTTTTCCAGGGACTCAATCTTTCCCCTTAATTCTTTGTCACTTGTCTGCAAGACCCTTATAACTTTTTCATTAGCCGTGACCCTCTTCTCCATTTCTTCCACAGAGACTTCCACTATGCTGACCCTTTCCATGATTGAGTTCACCTTGGTTTCCAATGCCTCACAAACCCCCTGAATTCTAAGTTGATTTCTCTCAGATGTAGCAAAGCTCGACCTCATCTCTGAGATCAGAGTTTCCATTAAATTATCCGCAGTTTTGGCTACATCTGTCGAGTTAAAGCCTGTCGGTTTAGATCCCATTATTGATGAATCTTCACCCCTCCATTCTCCCCCAAATTCTCGGGAGAAATATGCTCATCATTGCCTGTATCTTTATCTGCTTCCAAGCCTGCCAAACCCTCAAAGCGATTTACACTCAGTGGAATGCCTGCTGTTACGCTTTGTTCTGCCATTATGGTATTTTGTTTGACCTCAAAGAATTCTGTTTTTGTGGACACGGATCTTTTGGCACTTTTGAAGACGATTGTTTAACTTTAAAATATGTACGAAGGGAGGGAGTGATTTTAACTTTTTAGTCACAGCCTTAGCCCGTGTTGACACGATAGTAGGCTCCAGGTTTTGTATGGGGGACACCAATTTATCTTTATCACGCTGAAATGTTACAGTGTTCTGAGGGTAATCTGTTATTGTGAGATTGTCTGGCAGATTTCTACTTCTTAAACAGTACCTTATCCCTCTTCTAGGCGACGTTTCCTGCACCAGCTCTTTAGGGATACCACTGCTTTTATCCTGTTTCTGACCCTTATTATCTTGAACCGTAATTTGAGCCTTTGAACTGTCCCCCTTAATGGCCTCACTTACCCTATTCGATTGTATCGCAGCTCGCGGTATTCGTGTCCGACCCCTCTTGGTCGAGGTAACTGCTCTACTTGTCTTGACGGGAGCCGCTGGGTCTACTGCACCGCTCTCCCTGCAACCGGAAATCCCGCCTCTGGGGCTGAGAGCAACCTTCGCACGGAAGGAAACTCTCGCGGCCGCCTTCCTGCTCTCTCGTAATACCGAGCCTGCCTTAGACCACACTGAGCCTACTTTCAGGCTCCGGTCTCCCAGTGGGACCACGCCACCATCAGGGGAACCAGGAGACGGAGTACGAATACCGACCTGCAGAGCACCCTGAGCCTCAGAAGGAGGCGCGAGGAGAAACAGTTTATTTACCACACTAGTGAGGGTAGTGGACATGCTCCGAGCCACAACGAACTCCAGGAGCCATCAGAACAAAGCCAAAAGTAAGTTGAGAAGCAAACTCTCATGCACGCTCAAAATCTGCCCATAGAGATCGGGAGCTCCCGACCGGCGTTCCTATCCGGCCGCCATGTTCAGCAAAAGCCATCATTGAGTCTTATAAGACCGATATAAAGGGGAGATGGGCCGTAGCGAACATACGTATGAACGAGAGATCGTTGGCAATAGTAGGATATTACGGACCTAATGTAGATGATCCCTCACCGTTACAGGACCTTTACGCATATCTGTTGGAAGTCCCTGGTCTCATCATCTTGGGGGTGATTTTAATATACTAATTGACCCTAAGCAAGATAGGAATCCTCCTAAAAAATACCCTACTTTACCAAAAATGAAGAGTTGGCTAAAGTTATACCAGGATGACTTAGGGTTAATTGATATATGGAGAGCAAAAGGTCAAAAAGTGCATTTGTTTACGTTTAAAAATAAAAAACTGGGTCATTCTTCTAGAATTGATTACTTCTTAATTGATAAATCACTAGGGGCTGAAGTAAGAAGGGTTAGACATCTTCCAGAACATCTCTCTGATCACTCGGCAGTATTATTGGAGTTTGAATTTCAGAGTCAGCAGTTACAATCTAGATGGACCTTAGATAAGACTCTGCTTATGGATGCCCAAATAATAAAGGACTTAAAAGAGGAAACTATATTCTATTTCCAATTAAACGCGGAGGGACTTCCCGTCAGGTTACATGGGATGCGTATAAGGCAGTACTTAGGGGAAGTTGATTAGTTTAGCGGCCTATCGAAATAAGTTGAATAAAAAGGAAATAGAGAGCGTAGAGGCAGAAATACAGAGATTAGAGAAGAGTATTGGAGAGGAAATTTTAGCGGTCAAAATCGAAGCACTTACAGGGGAATTAATCAACAAGAAAAGGGAACTTGTTAATATCTTAGATGCTCGAGGTAAAAGAAAATGGGAAGCAAGTAAACTTGCTCACTATCAATATGGTGAGGGGTGTGGAAAGCTTTTAGCTTGGAAAGCTAAGACTGATTTGAACCGTAATAAGATTTTGAGCATCCTAGAGGAGGGTAAAAACCATTCTACTGTAGAAGAGTCGGAAATTAAGAATGCTTTTTTCAAGTTTTTTAAAGAACTATATAAAGAGGATACGCGTGACAGTGCAGACCAAATTAAAGATTATCTTAACTCTTGGGTAAAGCAAACTTTGTCAGAAGAGCATAGAGAAGAATTAAATGCGGAGATTACAGAATTAGAAGTAAGTGAGGTAGTTAAAGGTATGAAAAATGCAAAGGCGGCTGGGCCTGATGCTTTGCCCAATGAGATATACAAGGCATTGAAGGAGGAACTTGTCCCTGAGCTCACTAGTTTATTTAATGACATATTTATACGGGGACAGGAACCTCCTAAATCCTGGAGCGACGCAACCATTTGTATTATATTAAAGCCTGGGAAGGATCCTAAGATATGCGAGTCCTATAGACCTATCTCGATGTTAAACAGTGACTATAAAATTTTCACTCAAATATTAGCAAAAAGATTGGGGAGGTGGGCAGGCTGTCTAATTCATCAGGATCAGAAAGGTTTTATAAGGGGCAGACAGATTCAGGAACTTACACATGAACTAATAGGGGCAATAGACCTGGCGGTTGAGGAGAAGCTCCCTTATCGATAATCACTTTCGATGCCGCTAAGGCATTTGATAGGGTTAGCTGGAGTTTTTACACAATACCTTGGAGGCTTATAAACTGGGTAGCAATTTTGTAAGAGCAGTAAGAGTTCTATATAGATCCCCAACCTCATGTGTACTAGTTAATGGGTCCCTTACAGATAAGATATATATAGAAAGAGGAACTAGGCAGGGGTGCCCTCTTTCTCCCCTGCTTTTCAACTTTTATATAGAACCCTTAGCTAGCGCCTTGAGAGCAAATTTACATATATCCCCTTTCAAGTATGGGAATTGGGTGAAAAAGGTCGCACTATATGCGGACGATTTAATGGTATTCACAGATGATCTGAATGCTTCTCTTCCAAGAATAATAGAAACATTGAAGCAGTTTGGTAACTTATCAGGCTATCAGATAAATCAACAAAAGACTGAGATCATGTGTTGGAATACTCAGAGTAATGACCCTTTGATAAAACACCAAATAAGATATCTAGGGATTTTGATTGTTGGAGAGGTTAAGAGGATTGCTCAAATTAATTTTAATAAAATTCAAACGCAGTCCAGAAAACTTCTCAATGCATGGAAGAGCCTCCCGTTGTCATTCCTGGGTCGTTCGAATCTGGTAAAGATGATGATTTTACCTAGATTTACGTATATTTTTAACACGATTCCACTTGAGTTTAAAAAAGAATGGGTTAGTAAAATGCAGGGTGAAATCAGCAGTTTTATATGGGCCTCGAGAGGGGCTAGAATCTCGTGGAAAAAAATAAGGAGAAAACAGGAGCACGGTGGAATAGCTAGCCCGGATCTGTTCCAATATTATAGGGCCTTTCATTTCAAAAATTTTAGAGTATTATTTAAGGATTATAGCTCTTATCCATGTTATATGCAAGCAATGACAGGCCCAGCAGGAAGCCATTTTTTGTACAAATTCGGCCACACAAAATTTTTTAAGAAAATCAAGCTAAAAATTTTGGGTGCGGCTATCAGATTGTGGGTTCAGATAAGACGTCTGTGGAAGATTCCTTATTATTGTCAACATGCTCCAATCTGGGATTCGCCTGGAACGCGGAATGCCTAAAGGATGTGTTATCAGTACCGTTGAGAGAAGCCGGAGTACTGGAATGGGGTCAGATATTGTCTGGGTCCACAATTATCGACTGGGAGCAGTTATCAGTACTGTCTAACAGAGGCTTGTCTAAGTTTAAATATTACCAACTTACAAGCTGGGCAAAATCTTTGGGAAAAGACGGGGTAGGAAATCCAGAACTGGAGTCAAAATTCCAAGTACAATTCGGGAAGAAAGAGGTAGCTTTTTGGTATTGGGCGCTTATCAATGAAGGACGAGAGGAATTCACCCTTCCCATCGAGATCTGGGGGAAAGCACTGCCTACGCTGGATGTATCCTTATTATGGCAAGTATCTGTGGCTGCATGTGGGGTCGTCATTAAATCTGCACCTCTCAAAAAGAATTATCTATTTACTTTGCATAGAGCATATTGGACTCCCAAGAAGCTGTCAAAGCTGAAAAAAGGAGAGGTGAAACGATGTCCTAAATGTGATGAAGAACGAGCCGATGACATCCATATGTTTTGGCAGTGCCCTCGACTCCAGATCTTTTGGGAAAAAGTGGGTAAGACACTCTCTGAGGTATTCCATCAAGTAATACAGGTAAGCGCCCAATTAGCATTGTTTGGGGTGGAGCTGGATGACAGTGGAAGACCCAAATTTAGTAAAAAACAAAGAAATCTACTCTTTTTACTGATATTGCTTGCTAGACGTGAGATATGTATTAAATGGGTTAAGCCTGTGTCACCTACAGAAGAAGAATGGCTGAATTCTGTGTTTAGAATAAATCTGCTCGATAGAGCTGGTGCACTTACTAAAAGATTAGAATTTTGGAATATCTGGGAACAGTATTGGTCTGGTAAAACGCTATAATGAGGTCTGTTACTGATCTGATAAAATCTAATTAAGTCCAATGATTAAGCGCACCAACAGTCAAGAAAGGCGAGATGGTGGTACAGGTTTTGACCCCTTTCAAAAAGGAGTGGGTAAGTTCCGTATGAGATGCCTGTTGGCTAGTGAGATACCCCCACGCAGGAACTGGAGTTGATTCTAGTGTGACGGGAAAAAACAGAGGGGAAGAAAAGGCTCTCTAAACGCGGTAAATCTTGCCAAATATACTCTCTCTTTTTTGCGTGATGAGGACTAAAAAAAAAAAAAAAAAAAAGATGACTATATTGCCACATATATTGAATGTAATGCAAACTCTCCTGCTGCAGCCCCCCTCCCCCAGGCACTCGCCAAACTGCAGCATCTCTTAGTGGATTTCGTCTGAGGTGGGAAAAAAGCTTGCATGGCACACCAACAAACATATTTGAAACAAGCGGATGGGGGCCTGGGATTTCCCCACCTAGTGCGTTATTATCAAGCGGCCCAATTACGATATATGGTCGAATGGTACAGGCCAATGTCCGAAAAGCATTGGTGCTTCATTGGTCGAGCAATAGCGGGCATACACACGTGGAAAGTTCCATGGCTACCCAGACGCTACCGCCCAGTGGGGGTATACATTTCTCCAGTGTTGAGAGGCACGATGACTGCGTGGGACAGGGTTCAGGTGGCACAAGGTCTGTCTACTCCCACATCCCCATTGACTCCTTTCATAGGCCACCCGGAGTTACCGCCGGCACCACATGGACAAAGCTACCTCACATGGCAAGAAGCCAACAGCAAGAGGGTGGGAGATCTCTTTGATGAGAACGGGATAATGGATTGCCCCCAGCTGTCAGCGGGATACGGTCTCCCTAAAACAACATATTGGCAATACCTTGACCTACGACACTGGGTGACACAACCGAATGTTAGTATACATGCAGGGCGCACCTTAACGAAATCCCTGAAATGGCTAATAACTAGAACTTCGGACAAACGTTTATTATCAGATATTTTTTTTTTTTTTTTAAACAAATTTTATTAATTTTCCGTTCTATACCGTTGCTGTCATACAGATATATATACATACAGGTCCAAGTTTGATTATTTAACATTGGCTATGATTTTTTCAGTGTCTATTACTAAACCAAAAAAAATAAAAAATAAAATGTTATACATTAGTGCAGGGTTATACCTTTCCACATTGCATTTGTGACCTGTTTGCTGGTGTCCATATTCATTTCTAGAATACAGCTATCTTGGCGCAACTTCACTGTATAGTACATGCATTCATTCTGTTTTAATATCAAACATTACAATAAACATAACTCCCCCTCCCTCCACCCTGCGCACTCAGCCAAACTATGAGTCAATTATTATAACACCTTATTTGTGTATCCTCCCTTAATCTGGTTATTTTACATCCATCTCTTTGTCTACAGGTAGAGTTGCTTTACCTGCTTTCCACAACCTCTGGTGTTGTGCAGCCTGCCCAATACATCTCCATGCCTCGCACTGGATTCTTCCAATACTTTAAATTATAGGTATCTCATTTGCTATAAGCTCTTCTAACATTACATTCCACTCCATTGAGATAGGTTTTTTTCGCAGACCTCTATTTTCCTCTCTTTGTAACTCTATGCTTTCCGCTCTGCCCCATCTAACCATCTCGTTAAACCAGTCTGACGCTGCTGGTGCTGTCCTCGCCTTCCATCTCATGGTGATCGACCTCTTTGCTAGTATCAGTGCCAAATTAACAAATCTATATGTGGGATTTCCACTTTTGGGCTGAGGACTAAGTCCTAGGATGTATCTCTCTAACGAAATCTCCTTTCGTTCTGGGGCCACTGTGTTTAGCATGATGGTTATTGCTGACCAATAGGGTCTCAGTCTGGGACAGGTCCATATCATATGTAATAATCCTGCTGCAGTTTCCTGACATCTTGGGCATGTATCAGTGGTATCTGGGAACATCTTACTTAATCTGTGTGGGGTCAAATATGCACGGTGTAGTATCATCAGCTGGATAAATTTAAATTTCGGATTGCGTGATACTTTCCTCGGGTGTTCAAGTATGATACCCCATTCCTTATCAGTTAATTCCCTTCCTATATCTGTGTTCCATTTATCTCTGAGTGCTTGCAGTGGGATTGCTGTGTGTGCTCTGATTCCATGTGACAACCATTTAATCAAATGGGATCCATTCCCCATTATATATTGCATACATACTAATTTGTGTGTGTGGGGCTCTGCTCCTTCTGGTGTCCACGTAGATCGCAGGTATCTCGCTATGTTGGCATATAAAAGGAACTGGGTGTCCGGTACCCCCTGCTCCCTCACAAAGGTGTCATGATTCATTAGCACACCATCTGTAAATAGCATCCCTATTGAGTCCACTCCCGCCTCCGACCATGTATGTATATGCCTTTGTGTCACTGTTTCTAGAGGCAGAGGCAGACCCAGCAGCGGTATATTAGGGGAATAGGGAGTCCGGCCCTTGGTATATTGCAGTGCCCGTCTCCAGTATTGTAACGCCACCTGTAGTAATGGAGGCGCGGTTTTGGGTATTTTGCTATGTGGTAACAAAAGGGTATGTAGCACACCTCTTTCCCAAGTACATCGTGACATATCTATCTCATATAAATTACGCCCCGCAATCCAGTACGCCAACCACTGTAGCTGTCCTGCATAGCAATATGTTCTAAAATCTGGGGCGCTCAGCCCCCCATGTCTAGTATCTAATCGAAGCTTTGCCAATCCAATTCTCCGTCTCCCGTGTCCCCAGATCAATTCTATCAGCAGCGTATCTAGTGTTTGAAAAACCTTCATAGGTAGTACTATCGGCAAATTCGTAAAATAATATAGCAGCCTGGGGAGCATCACCATCTTGGCGATAGCAACCCTGCCCGCCACTGATAGTGGTAGGGATGTCCAGAACTTTACCTGTGTTCTAAGTGTGTTAATTGCTCACATTATGTTGCCATCCACTATGTCCTCCTTTTCCCTGTAGATGTGGATCCCTAGATATTTAAACGTAACTGGCGCCATCTGGAATGTCCACCGCCCAAATTGTAGGGGGGCGAGTTGTGTGCCGTCCGTGAATGAGTATGCATAGGACTTGGAGTCATTAATAGCGAGACCCGACAAGTGTTGGAACCTATCAAACATGTCTGATATTGTTGTGTGATCAGTTCCCAAGTTTCCGAAATAGAGGATTATATCATCCGCATAAGCTGATATAATATTCCAGTCCGCCCCCACAGATATGCCATGCTGCCTCGCTTGAGTGCGTATTTTTGCGAGAAGTGGTTCCAATGCGAGGATAAATATTAAGGGTGATAGTGGGCACCCCTGCCTCGTACCCCTGTTCACCACATATTGCTCAGATATATGCGTGCCTGTACGTGTTCGTGCCGTGGGGTTAGTATATAATAAAGTCACCCATTTGGTGTAATAATCTGGAATACCAAATTTTGGTAGAGTATATAGCATGTAGCCCCACTGTAGTGAATCAAAAGCCTGTCTCAGATCCAGCGATATACAGCCCTGCGTGTGCTTGTTCGGATGTGGCTGTGTCATCAATTGATGCAGTCTACGGATATTGAGGGCAGTGCTCCTGCCCGGTACAAACCCACATTGATCAACATGTATCAATTGTGGTATAAGCTGTTGAATCCGGTTAGCCAATAATTTACTTAAAATCTTGTAGTCCGTATTCAGCAATGAGAGGGGTCTGTATCCTGACAATTCTGTACTGTTCCGACCTGGTTTAAGGAGGGAAACCACCGAAAAAATTTTTTATAAGATCTGACCTTCCGTCAGGAATGGTCTAAGATTTCTTGGAAATGCACACGCGACTGGCTCGTGTTGATTATTAACACAGCCAGACGTCTATCAGAGGAATTACTTATTCAGATAACCTTAGCAGAGAATGGACTAAAGGCGGGGATCTCGATCTCCATTTTCAAATCACGTCTAGCGGAGATTAACGAGGAGATGAATGATCACAAAGAGTACCTTACCAAGAAGAAGGTGACCCAATTACAAAAAGATATCAAACGTTTCGATAAAGAAAAAACATACCCCTACATCAAGGAGGACTATGTTTGTCAACATAGTGATGCCTCATCGGATGATGGGAGCAGTACCCACTCTACAAGATCCAATTCCATCAGCAGCGATTCCAGTACTGAGAATAGACAACAGCGTTCCAGGGGTGGATTCAGGGGGATTTGGACAACAACCTCCTCCACTATTCCAAGGTTTCCCCAGCACCCCTTCCAGCAACCCATGTATCAAGGCCCATGGATGGGACCTCAACCGATGTGGAATGGACCACCAGGACACCATCTCCCGTTGCCCCAATTCCAACAATTCCCGAACCCTCCTTTTTACAACAGAGGGCAGGGCAGAGGAAGAGGCAGAAGGAGAGGCGTGCCGAAAACCGTTCATTGGCAAGACCAGGACCAGATGGTGCTGAGGAGCAAAACCAGAAGACCTTAGTGGTGAATCTATCCAAAAGAACATTGAGTGAGGGCGAGCAGAGGCTCTTGGAAAAGGGCTTGGGCTTTGTCCCCACCCCCAGAGAGGACAACTTTATCCTCCATCAGGAACTCCACCAATTCTTTCGGAAGATACGACTAAGAGCATTTTTTGAGGGTAAACCAGAACTCCCCATTCAAGGTACGGGTCTGAGGAAAAAATCAAAATTTACCCCGACCGCTGCTATGACACCGAAAGAGGTATTAACATTCGAACAAGCCATTCTAAAGGATATCAAAGGTATCACCAGTACAAAATCATTTGACAATTTATCCAGAGAAGAGAGGAAACATCTAAAAACCATCACAGAAGATCCCAGCATTATTCTGAAACCAGCAGACAAAGGTGGGGCTATTGTGATCCAAGACCTCACCACATATGACATGGAGTGTCATAGACAATTGTCTGATACCCGCTACTACGAACAGATTGAGGTAGACCCCACCATACGACTAACCACTGCAATACAGAGCTTAGTGACTGAAGCCGAAGTGGAGGGTTGGATTTCACCTGAGGAGGCGAAGTTTCTGATACAAGACGATCCACGTATCCCGTATTTTTATACCCTCCCAAAAATCCATAAGGGCCTCCATCCCCCGCCTGGCCGCCCCATAGTGTCAGGGATCGATTCAGTGTTGGAACCTCTCAGCAAGTTTTGCGATGCCTTCCTACGTCCCCTGGTCACAAGCACTCCCACTTATTTGAGAGACACCACAGAGGTTCTCAATCTCATTAAGGATTTTCAAGACCCTGAGTCCATTACGTTGTTGGTTACATTAGACGTAGTAGCATTATACACCAATATCCCTCAGGACTTCACTATTGAGGTCATGGAAGGCGCTCTCCACAATGTAAACCCTTGGCCATATGAGACCCCGATAACCTTTATACGAGATTGTGCCACCATAGCTCTCAAGGAGAATTTCTTCGCCTTTCAGAAGAAACTATACCATCAAATACAGGGCACCAGCATGGGAAGCACTTTTGCGCCGAGTCTGGTGTGTCTTTACATGGCCAATTTTGAAGGTACACACATTCTGAACACTGCCAATCCCTTCCATTCCAACATTCTACTATGGCGCCGTTATATCGACGACATCATTGTCTTTTGGAAGGGTGGGGAGGAAACATGTGGACAATTTTTTGAATGGATCAACACTCTAGACCCCTTCTTGAGATTTATAGGTACTATGTCACGTGAAAGCATCCCTTTCTTAGATCTCCTCATTTCATTAAAAGATGGTGTCTTAAACACCACTAACTATAAAAAACCCACCGACAGGAACAGTCTTCTCATATATCAAAGTCATCATCCCAAGGCTCTGAGGGATAATCTCCCGGTTGGCCAATTTCTTCGCCTGCGACGTAATTGTAACACACGTGGAGAGTTTGAGACTCAAGCCAGGGTATTGTCAGAGAATCTAGCAGCCAGACAGTATCCCGAAAAGATCATTAGGCAGGCACACAAAAGAGCCAAAAATAACTCGAGAGAGACTTTGCTGATGGTAAAAGAAAAACCAAAACAGACAACCTTACCTGTGTGACCACATTCACACCAAACTCCAATAAAATCCAAAAGATTATCAAAAAACATTGGGGGATCTTACACACTGGGGACTTCAAACCGGGTCCTCTCCCTCTCTTTGCTTTTAAACGCACACAGAACCTAAAGGACATTCTGGTCCATACCCGCCCCGCCAACATCACAGTGACTAAACCTACATTGTGGGGCTTACCCCCGGTATTAGGGCATTATCCATGTGGGTCCTGTACCGCATGTCCCCAGACACAACCATCCAAAGAAGTGGAGCTAGGCCTTAGGCAACCATGGCAGCAGAGGCGTCATACCAACTGCAACACAAAAAATTGCATCTATTTGATTACCTGCCCTTGCAATAAGAAATATGTGGGGATGACTACAAGACCTGTAAAGGTACGCATTGGGGAACATAAAAGCACAATTAGATGCAAACGGACAGCCACCAAACTACAGAATCACTGCATTGAACAAAATCACACTGCGGATAGCCTTAGGTGGACTATCATAGACTCTAATCCCCATTGGACACCATCTGTTTTATTTCAACATGAACAACGTTGGGTGTTTAGGTTACAAAGCAATGTCAGTGGGTTGAACGATGATATTCCATGGGTTGAACTGGTACCCTAGTCTCATCACCGATGGTACGAGCTGAAGTCTCCATTACCGTTTAATTTTTAATGGGGCTCTGTTAAACAACTACCATATTATTGAGATGGGCTTTAGGGGGCCTGGTTACCCTCACTTTGTTGATCTCACAACTTACTATCTGGTATGTTATGAAGTGTGCACTGTGAACTAGATTGTTGCAGGTGCGATAGATTCAAAAGATCCAGTGGGCCTCCTGACAACCTGCTTTCTCCAGCTGTTGCCTATTAATTGCACAATCTATTATGGCCGTCACTCTTACCTTCTGTGAACCCCTGCACTCACCCCCACATCAATTTTTTTGATACAGGAGTCATGTGACCCAATCAGTACTTGCTCCGTATATTCTCACCTGATACAAGTGCCCCAGACTTCCGCGACGTTCGTAGGTAGAATTGGAGGCTTTACAGTCGTTAGATTGGGGTGATTTAGTACAAACTGTCACGAGTGTGAGATAGTCTCCAGATCCCCCCGGTCATTTGAGACCCAGCATTTGTTAATCGATATCTTTATATTATTCAATCTAACATGGCCACCACTCCCGCCCCGGTCTCCCCAGACATTCTTGTTACCTCTGTATTAAACAATTCAACATGGCCGCCACTCTACGCCCCTGGTCTTCTGAGACCTTGTTGTTACCTCTGTATTACATAATCCAACATGGCCGTCACTCACGCCATGGGTTTCCCGACGTACTAGTTTTCACACTCGTCGGATGACACAGCAGTCAGGTGACTCAATCAGGAAGTGCTCCACGTATTTGTACTAGATACGATTGCCCGATACTTTACCGGCGTTGGAAGGCAGACTGTTAGGTTGCAGAGACGTCAGATCGGGGTGATCCAGTAAGTTCCCACCGCTTCTAACATCGAGTTGATGGTAACCTTCGCCATGTTATGAGGTCTAACGGCCTGATAACCGGTACCTCCTTCTACCCCTCCTTGTTTTCTTTTATTCATTTTATTTTCTCTATTTTCTTGTTTACTCGTAGCCTTATCACCCCGCATTTGCACGACCAGCCGATGTGGCCTGACTCTACCACGAGGAGGGTATGTTGGCTTATAATTTTGTATGCGTGTGTGTCCGGGTTAGTTCATATTTAGCACACGTTATGAGCCGCTACGCATCAGACTCCACGAATGCTCCTAGAATAATAGAAAGTGTCACTGTAGGTTTTGATCTCTGGGTTGCGTTATAAATGTTTTATTTCTGTGAACCAGTATGTGCACATTAAAAGTGCGGACCGGTCATGTCGCCACCTTTATGACGGTTGCTCTTTTTACGATCACTTTATACTTTTGAGCACTGGGAAAGATCATGAGTACAAAAATGGACGCACGACCGTGGTAAATAAGAGCCGAGACTAACCACTTATGTGTGTCCCCACATTTGGTGAGAATATCTCCATGTACAGTTAAGGTTTATCACTGTCTGTATCATATACTATCCTCAGGTCACTAACCGGACCGCTGCACTAATCGGTCTGCATGTTATTTCATTGCAGAGTCTCGCTTGTTTTTAAATAAAAATAAAAGATACATAAGGGGTCATGTTGAAGAGGCACAGATCTGGTATACAACGTCAGTTACTGGACCTTGACTACTAATTCCTCGTTTACTTTTTCTTTTTCTTTTGTTTTAATGTCTCCAATAGGTTTATAAGCTTGAGCACACGAATAAGACGTGTCTCGTACGCTGTGACGTCCCTTAAACCTTAAGATAGGTATGGTGGGTCTATAGGGTGTGTTTTCCCGAAACCCATTCCCTTTACATCTCTAACCTTTTCTTATGGTCCTGAAGAAGCGCACAGGGATCCATTAGGGACCGACAGATTGCGCGAAACATGTCGACCACTTCACATTCCTAATTTTCACTCACTATTCTCGCGGGTTGAGAGCGGTGGGAACAAACTCATCCCCCCTTTATTCATTTGAGGAGGCTCTACAACCCTGCCCCATTTTTAACTTACCTGGAGTACTCCTTATTAAACCTCTGGGTAACTACCAGGTAATTTTAAAATCACTTACTCACTATATCACCTTCATTCCCACACACCCACATGCACAACTGCGGCATCTCCTGAAAAGATCTCCAACAGAGAGCCCTCTTGTAGGGCCCGTGAGGGACTGCAGCGCCACCCCCACGCGGAGCATAGCCCGATGATGATGCTTTACACTCGTAAGGGTGTGTGAGGGCACAAGAACAGAAAGGAGATTTCTCCCCCACTCACGAGCACTTTACTCTCTTTTGGAGACAAACTTTAGTTTGACCATTCCCCTAATTGGATGGCCAATTATTCTTTTCTCTTACCTCTATTCACTTAGGAACTGATACCACTCTAGGTTTACAAGTTGTTCTCGGGAGCATTGGTACAGGACCTACACTTCTTTCTAATTAGCTCCCAGTCCCTCCTCTTTATTGTGTTGAGGGGGAAACCACCAACGCCTGTAGCGTAGAATCGGGCAGTGAGCCGGATTCCAATGACGCACAATACAGCTGTTTGAGGTGTGGGACTAGTAACGTCTTATATTGTGCATAAAATTCTACTGGCAAACCATCCATCCCTGGTGTTTTATTTCTAGGTAGTGCCTTAATTGCTGCGTTTATTTCTGCATCCGTTATTGGTTTATCTAGTTCTTCTTTGTGATCTGCCGCTAATTGTGGCAGTTGTAGTCCCTCAAAGAATACCCCATACTCATTGTCGTTCAGTTCTGGTGGAGCCGCGTATAGCGTCTCATAATAGGACTTGAAGGCCTTATTAATTTCTAGTTGTGTGTTGACTGTGTTTCCTTCCTGTGTAGTAACTTCTAAAATGGGGGTCATCGGCGGTGCATTTCTAATAATCCTGGCAAGGAGTGGGCCTGCCCTATCCGCCTCAGCATGTTGCTTTTGCGTGTATAGGCGGTAATCCACTACTCTGAGCTCTTCAAGCAATTCCGCGTGCCGCATATGCGCTTCATGTAGCTCCTCTGCATGTGTCTCCCCATCTACTGCTGCCTGTTCCAGTCCACCCAGCTTACTTTCAACGTCTGTGAGGCTAGCTACAAGGGCTACACGAGCCCCTACTCTTATACTAATTGCCACTCCTCTCACCACTGTCTTAAACGCGTCCCATTCTATCTGCCGAGAACTAGCAGTATTTGCGTTTTCTGCAAAGTAATTGGTAATGGTTTTAGAAAGGGCATCGCGAAACACTGGGACCGCCAATAAAGCAGGTTGGAGTTTCCAAGTCGGGATTGGAGTGGGTGATTTGCCCCAGCACAACGTTACTTCTAGTGGATTATGATCTGATAGTGTTTTCCCTATATATGTAGCATCCACTACGTCTTGTGCCAGTCCTAATGAGCTAAATATCCTGTCGATTCGTGTATGCAAACCATGTGGCGGCAAGAAAAAGGAGTATTCTCTGCTTGCAGGATGGAGTGTGCGCCAAACGTCAACTATATTCCAGCCCGCTGCCCAACCCTTTAGCGCCGCTGCCTGTTTGTTAGCACTTGTACCTTGGAGTGGCGGGTGTGATCTATCTAGCCCCACATCCAATACTGCGTTAAAATCTCCCCCAATTACCCACGGGTATTCTTCCCAACCCACCAGGGTTGTGGAGATGACATCCAGAAATTTATCTTGCTCTGAATTGGGTGCATATACACTCCCCAGCATTATGTGTTTCCCATCCAACACACCCAACAAGAACACATATCTTCCCTGCACATCCACTCTTTGGTCCACCAGTGTGAAAGGGGTGCCGTTGCGTATCCATATCGCTGCTCCGCGTGCAAACGCAGAGTAAGCTGTATAGTATAGTTGCCCCCTCCATTTCTTTTGCAGCTTAGTGGCTTCTGCTGTGGTAAGGTGTGACTCCTGCAGTAAAGCTATATGTACCTTTCTACGGTTGAGCTGAGCTAATATTCTATGTCTTTTGTGTATTGAGCCTAGGCCCCTCACATTCCAAGAGGCGTAGACATACCTACTAGGCTGCGACATCCTCTTGTAGGCAGTGGTGTATTATTCGATATGACATCCTATTCGGTTGGTTGGGAGGATAAGAGTGTGAGTCTGAGTTCGCATGAAACTTCCCCAACAAAACTCCTAATTCGTGGTTCCCCCATAGAACTTTAGAGGACCAAACTGTACTCAAAAATTTAACAATAAAACTAACAAAGCTAAAACACAATGCAGTCGCCACAGGGGGGGTGGGAACCGCCACACTACTTCTGCGCATCTATGGACACGCCACTGAAACCTTCAACGAGCTCCGGCTTAAACCCCATTAATGTAGAAACAGAGGGGGCATAAGAATTATTGTACATTACAAATTAAACACTCTTACTCATCTGACCACAGCATACACAGTTCCAATAGGATCGACTATCATCAGAAGTCATTTGCAGACTGTGCAGTCACAACCGGGAACAGCGCAAGGCTGCTCTCCGAATCAGATTGGACCTCTGGTTCCTCGGATGAGTCCACCGTTTCAGCGACTGACATTGTATCTTGGTCCAACAATGTCGCTGCAGTCCGCAAAGCGTCTTTTGGCTTGCTGCAATTTGGTTCTCCGTTGGACTGACGTGTGGGTTGCGCCCGAGTGCGGAAATGTGCCAATTTTGGTGCTACGGAGTATATGCGGCGGTGATTTGTGTAGACTGCAGCCCTGCGACCCGGTCTGTGTCGAATTTGGGGTAAGTGTTATTTCGGCCCATTCCATAGCGTCTTCCGGATTGTCAAAGAACAGCGATTTTTGATGGTATATAATCTTCAGGCGTGCCGGGTACAACATAGCATATTTCAGATTGTGCGTTTGTAATGTTTTCTTCACTTCCCTGAAAGTAGTTCTTGCCCTCTGAACTGCCAACGTAAAGTCAGGATAAATAGAGATTCTCGTATTCTCGAATTGTAGCGGCGCGCGTTCTCTGGCTGCGCGCAGAATTGTGTCCCTATCTTTGTAATTTAGGATTCTTGCAATGATCGGCCTGGGTGGTGCCCCCGGCCGCGGTGGTCTGGCTGGGACTCTATGGGCTCTCTCCACACTATACATTTCAGACAACCCCACCAGTGCTACCTGTTCCTTCAGCCATCTCTCAACGAATTGGGTTGGGTTGGTACCTTCACTTTTCTCTGGAATACCCAAGAGTCTCACATTGTTGCGGCGGGACCTTCCTTCCGCGTCGTCCACTTTGTCTTGCAACTCCTTGAGTTGGCGCTGGAGCTGTTCTAAACTGGAGGTGGTGGTCGTTTGTTGCGGTACTAGATCATTTAATATTATTTGGTGGTTTTTAACTTTATCCGCCAGTTTGGCATGGTCTGCTCGTAGGAGAGTAAAATTGGTAGTCAATGTTCCTATTTGTGCCTCGATCGCCGTTCTTGAGTCCCGTATTTCCTTTAGTATCAAGTCTAATTTATCACCTTGAGTCGCACTGGCCGTGGGCGGCATCGTATCTCGCTCACTGCTTTGGGTCGAGTCTTTTGCATAGCATTATCTGTGTCCTCCACGGGGGTTCTGTTGCTTCGTTTTTGGTCTTCCCATTGTATGTTAGTTCCGATTAGTGTCCACACTCTCAAGCCGCAGTAGCGTTAACCGCGCGGTATCTCAGTACTCCCGTTTGTAGTTTATATTCTGCCAAGTATCTGTGTTTGCGTTTATTTCCTCATTCTTGTTAGGAGCAGCACTCTCTTGTTGACAAAAGTGTCCAGTTGCGGGCCACTGAACCTGATCCGGATCGCCGCTGTCCAATCCACCGCCGCCGCAGCAGCAGCAATTTTGTACAATCTGTATTGCGCCTTAGTAGTGCATCAGGCCGGCCGCCCGCCCCAGTGACCGTAGCTGCACCGCGCACTGATCTATCCATCTGCCAACGCTCTGCGCCTGTTGGTCTCCACAGGCCCTAACAAGTTCCGTCAGTATTCATCAGTTTACACCGTCTCCGGGTTCAGTCCGCCTATGTGTCTCTGCGACTCCAACCCAGCCTGCTCTTGTTGGCGCGTATTGGCGCCTATAGCACCACACCCATGCGACAAACTCGTACTTCCATGGGGGGGCACTATATCGTGCATACACTTTGCATTGAGAGCCCTTTAAGTCCACCTCTCATTTTGTGTTATTCCCCCATCAGTAAGTGTATAGACCAGCAGACTGCCTCATGGCTTGCTATTTCATTAAGTGTTGGCCACTTTTTAATACTAAACACTAATTGACTGGCCGTGTTTGGATCGCATCTCTACCCATCTGTGGAGTCATCCGCCACACCGGTATTTAGTTCCACAATCCCTTGCATGCATCCACAGCAACAGTCCGGTTGCCGGTGCTCATTTAAGCAACCCAGCGTCACATCCCTCCCGGTGGGGATCAAAAAACTGCACAGCTTGTGGGCGCAAGAGTTGTACCTCCCGTATATCGGGGCGACCCCCTCCTGTCTTCCAGTACGTTACTGCCAGCTAGACGCGCTATTTGCGTGCACCGTCCCTGCGTGTTTCATTCAACTGCAGCAGCCGCATACAGGCAGTCGGCGGGGTGTCATGTAGCAGCGCTCCAATCTCGCGCCGCTGTACCTCCGTTGCCTATTAGGTGCCCGTTCTTTGGGAGTTTGGATTGTAGTTCACTCCAATCGCACTGTGTCTGGCTCAGCTCCGGGGGTCACAGCAGTACCGGGAGTCTTCCTCCGCCATCTTGGTATTTCAATCATGCTGCGCACGTCCTCTTACATTCGTTCTCCATGCCAGGGCGGTCCGTACCTTGTCTGATGTTCGATCACACGGCCAAGCTTTTCGTCTGCCTTGTCCGGCACTCTCCTTTCACGCAGTCAGCCTCCGTCGGATCGTTCCCCGCGTAGTCTCGGGTTCACGGACTCTCTGCGCCCGTCCCGGTCCAAAATCCCTCTTGTCTTCTCTCCGGGCACACTGTCGCTATTTTGCCACGTTTTTTTTTTTTCTTTTTTCCCCAAGTGTTCCGCTGCTGGATGCGATGTCTGTGAGTCTGTAGTACCCCCTCGAGTAGCTTGTATTTAGGCTAGTGTCGGGGTTCTGCCTGGAGCTCTTCTATTTCGTGTCCGCCATACTTGGCTGGTAGCCACGCCCCCCTATTATCAGATATACATGCCTTTTTAATTACACCCACACAGCGAAGTAAGACACTAGCGCAGCGCAGGTGGGAGACAGAATGCACGCTGGAATTCTCCCCAAAAGAATGGCAGGACATCGTACATAGAGCTAGAGCCTCCTCCTGTAGCACGGCAGGCAAGGAGATGTTCCTCAAACTAGCGCATTACTGGTACTATACCCCAGACAGGGTGGCATATTGGAAACAAGGGGCAGACGCTCATTGGTGGCGCCAATGCGGCGAAATAGGCACCTTGACTCATTTGCTGTGGGAATGCCCCAAGATACAGCCCTTTTGGGATGCCATACTCTCTGACATAAACACTACATACGACACCGACCTGCCACCATTTCCAAGTTATATATTACTAGGCCTTCCGAATGCCTTAACATATCCCCTTCGATCATGCCGGGGACGAGCTATTACTCTGGCTTTGGGGGCAGCCAAACAAGTGTTACTAGCCAGGTGGGGTAAAGAGGGCGTCCCAACCAGGTTAGATTGGTTACATAAGTTATGGGAGGTGTTAGGAATGGAAAAGATAAAGGCCTGCATATCACACAGACTCCCCCGCTTTGACAAAACCTGGAAATCCACATTGGAGTTCTTATCCACTGAATTTAACGAACTTACATGCTCCATGTACCTCCGTGTGCTCGGACTTACCAGAGATCCCTCCCAGGATTCAAAGCCTACCCCGCAGCAGGAACGCAAGCTACAAGACGATGCCCACTAGAGACACAAGATAATAGCCAGTGCTGGCCTCCTCACTCCCCCCTACTCTCTTTCTTCCTCCATCTTTCCTAGTCAATCTCCTCCCTTTACTTATCTATTCTATGATATTTTCCCACCGGCCTGTAGGTTGTAGGTGGTGATTTTTGTTATGAAAATACAATAAAAAGATTTACACCATAATGTACTCAAATGAGGTATATGATGGGCCATCAATCATTCTGATGGGGAAGGAATCATGATGGACTGTTGTTACATCACCTTCACATCCCTGACTTCTGTTTCTCAACATGGCATTATGAATTCAAAGAAGGAGGCTGGTTATATCAGCCTCAGAAGAGTCTTTGGGTCACATCTCTTTGAGGGTCCAGGAAGTAAAATCCATGGTTTACAGTTGTGAATATTGTTGGCATTTTTGGCGTCGGATCTTGCTTCATGAGGGAACCTATAATATCATGTGCAGTGGTGATCGTTGATAATGAATAATCAAGGGAGGTGATTGGAGGCAAGAAATGTGAAATCAGCATTTCACAGGTTGGGTCCAGAGATGGGGGATTGACCAGTAAGGACAGCTCAGGTTGAGAAGGCCCAATCTCAAATGGGGACCAGTCATTAGAGGTAGCTTTCAATTTCAAAAAGATTAAATTAAAGACCTGGTGGTTACATTGGTTAGTCTGGATCATTATCATTCCATGATTGTATATATTTATAGTTGCAGTGGAAGTATTGGATGGGGAGAAGACAACAACAACAAGCTTCCCATCCTTCAGATATAACTGAACTAGTATGGGACAAGTTGTGGTGGATAAGCATCCTTTCCCAACAGTGGTATTTTATGTGCAGAATTGAAGATCTGCAGTTATATCCAGTGATTTCTAACAAGGGAGTATCTAGAATGTTAAACTATCCACCCCTTTTTCACAATATTAGAATGGTAGTGATTGAACCAATGAGGCTAGGGAGCCCTGCAGTCGTTTGGCTGCTCCCTTGAGGGAATTTTGAAAACAATGATGCCAAACAGTATATGTACACATAAAATCTCAGCACATTTAGTCATCCCTCCATCCTTCCTTGTCACCCTCTAGCCTTCTCTTCATCCACCCATCCATCTCATTCTTCTTTCAATTGATCCATCCTTCTCTTCATCAGTCAATTCAGCTTTCTCACTCCATCTCATCCATCCATCCATATATCCACTCAACCGTCAATCCTGGTGTCTCTGATCATAGTCACAGAGCTATAAACAATATTTAAAAGGATTTATGTTACACACACTGCCCAGTGGCACCCACATACCCCCTTTTAAGGTGCTAAAGTGAATAATCATAACGTTCGGAAAATCGGATGGTAACTTATAATTGAACTGATATGTGTTCACAGCTTCAGCTGGAGGCACACTGGATTTATAATAGTTGCATGATTTACTAAGTAGTTTTTAATATTCAGTAATGCTATATTGGATAAATAGTATCTAATTAGCTTGCCACCTGTGACCTGCCAATACTGTCTGCAAATATAACTTGATTTGTCCCTTTATGATTGCAAAAGTTCACATATTTCATGGAGTCAGACTAAGAAAGAGAGAAAAGAAAGAAAGAAGAAAAGATGTCACACAAACTTTGCAATATGTGAAAAACATAGACAGCAAAAAAGAACGAAACCAGATTGGTAAATGATCATGCGCATGGAGGATATTATATCAACATAAAAGGCAAGGTATTTGTGTTTCAAAAGTAATAATAAAGTTGTAATTACAGACTGAAAAATATAAGACATTATTTGATATTAGGAGTACATCAGAAAGAAAAAGCTCAAGAAGCAAAGATTGGTGGAAAATGAGGTCAACATTATTGTACAAGTAGGACTTTACACAGTTATTTAACTCCAAATATATCTTCACGTGTTACTACTATAGAAGCATCAACTATAAATAAGAGGTTTAGCATAAATGCATCATTACTCAGCAGTCCAGTTAGTGAATAAATTATTCCACATCAATAAAAAGACAAAATAAGTCTGGAAAAGTATTGTAGAATGTATCCTGAAGATTTGCTAATTAGTAACACTGATATATCTGTTTATTAGCCTATGAATCTCACTGACCAAACAAACGGCTACGATAGCCCACATATTCCCTTCTAATGGCAGTCCATATGTTCTAAGAAATGGTTGTCACTTACAATCAACATGATAGGCTTGAATTCTGAAAATAGATCAGAGGAGGGAATTGAACCTGTACAGAAAATATGTAAGGGGAAAGATGTAATTATCAAAGGTAAAGAAATGTCCTATTCCAATCCTATATGAAACAACACTAGAGCTAAATTTGAACCATGGGTTTGTCAGCCTCAAATATGATGTCAAATAATGTACTACGGTGTTTAAGTGATATATTCTAAAATATTTAGGATCCCAGTTTCAAATATGTAATTCACAATTACAATTTCTTAAAAATATTTTCCAATTTTGAATAAATAAAAATTTTCAACATATGAAGTCACATAAGCGGTGCAACTCACAGAGAATAAAAAACATAACTTTTTACAGAAGATCATAACGGCTCAATCACAGAATATCACAAAATGTTGGGTGTAAAGTTTATTCTCAAAAAGGTTAGCCAAATTAGTGTGTATAAGGGTTTGAAACTAATCATTTTACTTAATCCCTACTCTACAGATGTAAAATTGTACATCTAGATTGTCTTTCCCCATTTCTCTCTCTCTCTCTGGCACAGCACAGTGTGTGTTCTGTCTCTTCTCCTATTTCCCTTTTATTTGACAGTCACAAGCCATATATTTTGCATGTTCTTCCTTATCGTGAGCATGTTAGAAATGATCTACATGCAGTACCTTGTGTTGTTGTTTTTAAGTGCCCTCGAATGTTACTCCCATTTTCTTATGCTAGTCCATTAGTTGATCCTACATATATGTGTGAGTACCCACGTTATACTTTACACACAAAAAGGACTACTGCAATTTATGAATTGATTGAGAAGCATTTCTTACTGAATGAATGGTTTATTGATTTAATTACTTTAATTGGTTCATGTCAGAAATGGGGGTCTCTAGTTGGCAGATGTAGGTACCTTTGTCCAAATAGGGACCCTTGCTTCTAGTCAGGGTAAGGGGGATACACTTCTAAAATAACCCCTGCTCACCCACTTGGTAGCTTGGCACGAACAGACAGGCTTATCTCAGAGGCAGTGTGTAAAGCATTTGTGAACACAAAGTAATACAGTGAAAACACTACAAATGGACACCACACCAGTTTAGAAAAATAAGTAATCTTTATCTAAACCAAAACAAGACCAAACAACAAAAATCCACAATACAGTAATAAAAATATGACTTTCGAATGGTAGAAATAGTTCAGTTCAAAGCAAATTGCAGATGCAACACTTTTCACACAAAGTACCTGAGATGCGTCACGCAAACAAACAAAACGGGCCGCAGGGAAGGTGATGCGTCGGTTCCTTACAATCAGGGAAGGTGATGCGTCAGTTCCTTGCTCCGGGGGAGGTGATGCGTCGGTTCCTTACTGCTGCGCAGGGGAGGTGATGCGTCGGTTCCTTACCGGAGAGGAGGTGATGCGTAGGTTTCTTACTGCGTGGGGAGATGATGCGTCAGTTTCCTACAGCGTCCCTCAATGATGCGACTAACTTGGCGCCACAATGCTACGATCCGGGACGATACGTGGATTCTTCCAGCTCCCAGGGGAAAACAGTCTCTAGAGGTCCAAAATAACAGCAGGCACCTCTTTTCAGGTCAGAACTCCCAGCATGGAAGTTCAGGGGAGCTGGTGGTGAAGTCTTTGTGTCCCTGAGACTTCAGAACAGGAGGCAAGCTCTGTTTCAAGCCCTTGGAGAACTTCCTCAAGCAGGGGACACAGCAAACAGCAAAGTCCTTTTCTCCTTTCCTTGGGAGCAAGTAGCCACTGCAGGCCAACCCCAGACAGCAAACAGCACAGGGGCAGTATTCCTCCTCAGTTTCTCCGGCTCTTCTCCTTAGCAAAGGTTCCTCTTGATTTCCCAGAAGTGATCTAAAAGTCTGGGGTCTGGGCCCCTCTTTCTATACCCAAAAATCCTTTGTTCTCTGAAGGCAGAGAGTGTCTACCAAGCCAAAACCAGTTCTGTGGGGCACCTTGCAAGTGCACAACAACCCCCATTGTCAGTGTGAGCCCTGGCTCCAGACACACCACAGGGAGGTGGAGCCATCATTGTGGAAGGCAGGCACAGCTCTATTCAGGTGCAGGGTCTACTCCTCCCACCACTTCAAATGCAGACCAGGCCTATTCAGCCCAGCCCTGACTCATCAGGTTCTCTGGAGCCACTGCTCCTCCCCAGCCCCATACACTCCCGAGCCAGACATGCAATACACAAACCTAGCAGAGGCATACTGGATGGCTAAGCAAGAAAACACATACTTTCTAAAAGTGGTATTTTCAAACACAGAATGTAAAAATCACCCTCACTAAAAGATGCATTGTAACATTCTGAGTTCAGGCATATCAAACTTTATTTTCCTACCTTGTTCCCAGGGGTAGTTATGTTTATAAGATGTTATAAACAAACTCCCCATTCTTTCCTATGGGAACAGGTAGCCTTGCAATAGTGAAAAACGAAATTGGTAGTAATTCACTATCAGGGCATGCCACACACATCAGGGCATGTCCTACCTTTCACATACACTGCACTCTGCCCACAGGGGTACCTTGGGCGTACCTTAGGGGTGACGCACATGTAAGAAAAGGGAAGGTTAGGGCCTGGCAAGTGGGTACACTTGAAAAGTCTACATGTCAGTTACCAACTGCACACAGGTTCTGCAATGGCAGGCCAGAGTTACATTTTACAGGCTGCTTCTGTGGGTGGCACAGACAGTGCTGCAGCCCACTAGCAGCATTTGATTTGCAGGCCCTGGGCACACATAGTGCACTGTACTAGTAAATCAAATATGCCAATTATGGAATCACTAATCCATAACAACAATTTACCGGGAGAGCATATGCACTTTAGCACTGATCAGCAGGGGTAAAGTGCCCAGAGTCACAAAACCACCAACAACAGGTCAGAAAAAACACAGTAGGAAGGCAAAATGTCCTGGGATGATCCTGTAAAAAAGGCCAAGTCCAACAGTTCAATTTCATAATCACAAACGCGTCTCAATATATTGCTACTTCGAGTAAAGATGAAAATAATTCTAAAAACAAATGTTCTGGTTAGTGGCAGGATGATCATAATACATTCAGTTCAGATGCTTGGTGTCTGTTGTCCCGGTGTGCTCTGGGATTCCTCTTCGTTTAATCGAATTAGATATCATCTTTATGTACTTGCTAATTTGGCTGGGATATTTGTATTCAAGCAGAAGTCCAAAGCTTCTTTACATGTTGAGATATTGTACTTTAAAAACATAGGTTTCAATAAAGTGCGAAGTGCTGATAGGACTTTTGGGCAGCAGCTGAGCAAGAGTAAGATGGATTCTCTCCTGTACTGAGAACCTGCAGCTGACTATAGCATTTCTTACTGGCTGAGTCTGAAAATTAATTAGGTTTATCGTAAAATTAGCACGTGCATATTTGCTGCATGTAAGAAATCGTTTTGTGTAGAAACGGTAACGCTGTCAGATGTCTTAAAATAAGGTCCCCATCACGACTTGTGGAGAGTGGATTTACTATCTTGTTTTCAGTGGTAAATCTACTCCTTAAAATTACAAGTTTACTGGGTCTGTTTCCACACCCAGTGTTATTGGGAATGGAAACAGACCCAGTAAAGCCAGCTGTTTGTGCACCAGCTGTGACTGGGTGTAGATAAACTGTACCCGGAGACCACTGGTGCGGAAAGCCAAAAGATTACAATTTACATGTTGAAGCTATCTGAGCCAGAGAATTACTGTGAAAAAAAACTTCTCAAGGTATGAGCAAGTGGTAAATTATACAAAATCCCACCGACTGAAATCCAAAGGACAGTAATCACTCAAAATACCACTACTGTCTCACATAAAGTGTGCAGAATCAAAACAGGTATGCAGCTTTTGTTCAAAATATCCACCCATATAAGGACAATTACAAACAAGAAAACACAGACCTTGCGACAAGTGCAGGTGACCCGAATTGTCCAATCTGACTTATTTAAGTGCTGACCACATCTTCTCCCAAATAGCACCATGAATGAAGTACAGGTCTTCTATTACTTCTAATTCCAGGAGATACAATTGCTGGTCATGCAGCTACAACTGCAGCTGTAAGTGCAGCATCATTTACTTTATTTATATATTCATTTATTTATTTTGATTTTATAAAGCTCTCTGATACCCAAGGGTATCCTTGTGTTCAAGACATCTGACTTGGGCTCAAGACAGTGCAAAACAAAATGACATTCAAAAACGTTTCTGTGCTCCCTAAAATACCTATGTTTTCAGATGCTTCGTAAACACCCAGAAATTCATCTATTGCCCTAACCTAAGGGACACCAGGTCTTAAGAGTGGGATAAAGGGCCAGGGAGTGTCTGGTAGTGGATTAAAGGAGCATGCAGTGGATTCCAGACTATGCAGCCTTGGTATTGGGTGAGCTGACATTTAATTGCACCAGCTGTGGACTTCTAAGCAGAGCTTTGGGTACCGGCACTAATTCTTTTACAAATTAAGCACTGACTGGGGCAGAGCAGATTCTTCAGTGCCAGATAAGAGAAAGCACACCGCCATGATGGCTGTATAGAATCC
Source organism: Calotriton arnoldi (assembly GCA_963921515.1). NCBI lineage: Eukaryota > Metazoa > Chordata > Amphibia > Caudata > Salamandridae > Calotriton > Calotriton arnoldi. The sequence goes on from CAWUFW010000747.1 coordinate 3,381,613, forward strand.
TACAATAGATAGCAAGGCTCCTTTGGATGAAATAGATTATATGAGGGATGGAAAGGAAGGTTCTTGCCCAGAAGATACTAAACCCATCCAAAGCCTTATGGCTGAGATAAAGCATCTTGAAGAGAATTCCCTTCTGGACCAGATGCCAGTGGAAGTCTCACAGATTTCTCAACATGTGCACTTTCCGTGGTAAATCAAGCATTAAACTCGCTGCTGAGTTTTGGGTAATTTGAAGTTGAGCGAGCAGGACCTCAGAAATACCCAGATAAAGTATATTGCACAATCTAATCTGGACATTATGAGACTCTGAATAAACGTCATGGGTATGTCTTGTAAGAGGTCTCTAAAGATGTTTTTAGCATCTTTAGAATCGCTAAACAGGTGGCATTGAGGATACCCGATCCATTATGACGCCTAGGTACTTCATTGCAAATCCATCGACCACCAATCACTGCCCAGCAGTCAGCCTGCTGCCCAAAAACCAGTACTTCAGTTTCAGTACTTTAGAATTAAGCTGGAGGCTGTTGAAGTGCATCTACACAGCAACCTTTCTCATGCAATTCAGGAAATTAGATATAGCTTGTGGAATATAAACTTTGACATCAAATAGCGATGATAACCCGTGTCATCTGCATAATAAATTGTGCTGAAACCAAAAGGAGTGGCTTAAGTTGAACAGGGAAAGCAAATGGATGTTGAAATGAGTCAGTCTCAAAGCAGAACCCTGAGGAACTCCACGTGATATTTTTGAGGCCTAAGAAGTGAACGGGGCTAGAGAAACTGCTTGAGATCTCTCCATCAGGAAAGATGCCAACCACAGAAGGGTTTGGTGGCAACTGCCAATGTCAAACAGTTACCCTAATAGCCAGGGCCAGTCTGGGGAAACACAAGCAGCCCTGGCAAAAAATGATCAAACCAGCCCGCTCCCTTCCTCTCTTTGCGCTATCTTTCTCTTTACATCCATCCATTCTCTCTCTGTCCTCTCCTCTCTCTCTCCTCCCTCTCTGATCGCTGTCTCTCTACCTTCCTCCTTCCCCTATCTCGTCCTCTAAGCCTTCCTGTACCTGCTGCAATTAATCTCGGGAAGCTCGGCAAAGTGACACAAGCATGTCCAAGGGATTTTGAAACAGGCCTCCAGAGTGTCCAGTCCACCTGTGTGATGCCCAGTGGAATAAAAGGCCTGTCCGGCCCTGCTAATGGAATAGAATGGGAGACAGTGTTGAAGGCTGCCGATTACAGGGAAATCACCTGACTGAGCCCTCCAAATGGTAATTACAGGGCCAAGGCGGTATCCTGCAATGTGTTGGACTGTTACTATCTGATTTAAGCCCAGCATTGACTGATCTTGAAACAAGGTCTTCACTGGGGGGGATCATGTGCTGACTCCAAGTGACCTTACGATCCCCTAAAATAATACATTTTGCTGCCTTTAAAGCAAAATGTGCCAACATTTCTGTCAATTAAGTGCTAAAGTATACCCCTTGTGGTCTGTAAATAAGGAAAATTGGCGGTTAATCGATCAATTGTACAAGAGACACTCAGCATTATTGATTATGGGGATGTCACCACCTTGCACTTGGAGCCTGCTTTACATATATTATAGTCACTTATTAGGTCGACCATGATGAATCATGAGGTAGTTGGAGGGAATGGCTTGGCAATATCAGGAAACAGACCATGGTTGTAACCAAGTTTCCATTATAGAGTACCCATCCTTTTGTTCACGCTTGAGGCACTCCCACATATATGAAGCTGATGTTTCGGAAGCAAACACTAACAAGCAGACAATGCAAACGCTCATTAGATGGTAATCTGGCCACAAGTTGGTGCTGGCAGATGTAATAACTTGTTCGTTTGTACATGCAGCACTTTCAAGCACAGGGGCCTCCAACCCTTTCTGTGTTGAGAGCTATCTCTGCTTAAGGAAAGGTCTACAGAGCTACTAGCTTATGTTGTCACTGTTAAATAGTGTTGACATATGTTAACATTACACTATGACCACCTTAAGCAGGATTATCAGTAGTGACCACCCAAGCATTCCAGGCAAGGTTTGCCAGAGGAAATGCCAGGAAAACGTTTACCAGTATTAAATGGCTCCACCTGACTAATGAAGTAACATTCAAGTCACCAGTTTCAAACTCTCACCTTTTTTGGAGATCAGAAACTTGATCCATCCCTCGCAATCAGACTTCTGGTGCAAATATAGCACAAATCTGAACAGTGGTGAGGTCAATGCTCTCATTATTCTGACCTTGAGTGCCCATTCAAAAAGGTGTCACATCAGGTGCTCCTCCAGAGGTTATCTGACTTTGGTATTCGAGGGGTTGACCTCTCTTGGTTCCTATCTTTTTGGGAAGATCGCTCCTTTCAAATGATCGAGAAACATTTCGAGCCTTATCTGTGTATGCTACCTTATGGAGTGCCCCAGGACCTCTTTGAGCCTTAGTCTGTTCAAAATTTATGTCCACCCTTTGGTGGACATAATGAAAGTATAGGGCCTGTCACTTATCCTATGTGGGTGACATGCAAACAGTAGTATCTTTCTCTGCTAAGGACAATCTCACTTCATCTCATCTTGCTCCATGCTTAGCAGAGGTTTTGAGCTAGATATTGAAAAACTATTTAAATTAAATGGAAGCAAGACAGAAGTTCAATTGGTGGGCAAACCACATATGGGACTCCTATTGCTGGCCAGATGAAACAGGCGATTGCTACCTTTCCCGTCGGAAATGGACGGCGATAGATTTTGCGTGACGGCGATAAAAAACCTCACGCTAACGTAAAAAAAGTGGCGATGGGCCAAATCAGCGACAGAATCCCATCGCTAATTAGCACCAGGCCTGCATTTTAAGCGTTCAGCGCGAAAATGCACTATAAAAGGCCCGCCAAACAGAAAAAAAATAAAATAATGTAAAATACTAGAGGAGCAATGGATGAAGCTGGGACCAGTGCAGAGGCCACAAACAACCCCACAAATACCCAGGAGGACCAGCCAGAGACCCTTGTGAAGGCCAAGAGGAAGAGGAATCCTAAGTTCAGCAACCAGGAAAACCAGGTCCTAATTGCGGAGGTGACTGAACACCAACAAGAACTGTTTGTCACCTCCACAGTGACATTGGCAAGAAAAAAAGAAATATGGCAGGACATTGTGTCCAAGGTGAATGCCGTCGGAGAGAGGAGGAGGACAGTGGACGACTGCAAGAAACGCTGGCCTGATACCAAGCGCAAAACCAAGGAGAAACTAGCAGCCAACCTGAGAGCAGCTAAGCAGACTGGAGGTGGGAGTCCAGCGCCACAGGAGGAGCTGGATGAGTTGGAGGAGCAGGTGTCCTGAGTCATCAGTGATGAGACGGTGGTTGGAGTTGCTGGCCAGGATACTGCTGAACATGACCAGACACAACAACACCAGGGTGAGCATCAACCAGGGACGGGGTGGCGGGGGTGGATGGGCCCAGTGGCACTCATGTACAATCAAATAAATTGAAGTGCATACCCACAATTACTGTGGATCATGTCCCGGATACCCCTGTCCATGGTGGCATAGGGACATATCACCCTTCTCAAACAACACATTGCACGACACACATTGGCGGGCACACAGACTTTTAAATGTGCACAGAAAAGGAAGCCCAACATAGTCCAAGGTCAACGTCAGACCACTCCATAAGTGCTACATCAAATGACAAAGTGGCACAACAACCTGAGAAGCGGCAGGGTGGCAAAATGGCCCCCTTGCCACATCACCACGCACATACAAATTGCCAGCACAAGGACACATCTCACTCTGACGCCAAAATGCGGATGCACTGTGAATGTGACTGGTCATGTGCACGATAAGGCATGGCACCACCAATGCCAGCACACCTGCAGCATTGTGCACATGTGTCTGAGTAGTGTACAAGGTTGTGTATGCGCAGTAAAGTCCACCTAAATGCACATGCACATTCCTGCACACTACTCAAACACATGTGCACAATGTTGCAGGTGTGCTGACATTGGTATCAGAGAGAGCTGTGTCCTTGTGCAGGCAATTTGTATGCGCCTGGTGATGTGGCAAGGGGGAAAATCTGACATCACCTGCATTCCCAGGCAATGTGCCCCCTTGCCTGTTCATGAGATGCAGTCCGGTGTACACCAAGTGGGGAAACATCTAGTGAGTCTGCATACCACACACACATGCAATGTCACAACAAATTGACCATGTAGGCCGCTGGATCAAAGTTGCACTTCCAAAAATGCACACAAACAGCACACTTCACTCAAAGGGAGATGGAATACAATGAGCAGGGGGACATGCCTACAACCCCACAGTACGTGGACAATGCAGATCAGGAATGTGTCACACAAATATGTACTGCATGCCTTGTCTGTGTGACATACACGCTGAACCACAATGTGCCTGTAAAGCTGTCTCACTGCCAAAGTATGACAACAAGCAAGGATAGCAAATTTTAAACAAATAATGACAACCGCCCAAATGCCACCCTCAAACCTTATGTTAAATTGCACTCCTACACCCCCAATTGTACACATCTGCCATACATAAAACAGCATTCCACATCAGTCCTGATGTGAGTTGCCCATCACACCATCATGTGCAATTCAACGTAACTGTTTGGTAAGTCAATTGTGTCAGTGAACAAATATGCAGTCAGGTAGTTATCACCAACATGCTAAGCCAGGCATTGAATACCAGAACCAGGACAGCAGGTATCATCCATGTCAGCAGCTGCATGGCACATACACAAACACACATCACCCGCACATTTGCATCTCCTGTGAGGTTGGCGGTGACCAGGCCTGAGCACCATAAATAGGCCTCATGAAATGCACATACATCAGAAAACTGACCACTCACACACCATATGTGGGGTCAACCTTGAGGGTAATGGGTGTTGACACTATGGGGCATATTATCAAGCCCCTATCGCCACCACAACATCACTCATTTCTGACGTTTGAGTGGTGATAGGGTCAGCGCACCATTATCAAGGCAACGTTAAGTCATTTAATGTGGCTTAAAGCCACGGAAAGTGGCTTTACGCTGCCTTGCGAATAGGGCCCCTTTCACGCTAAACTTTGTGTTAAAGGGGGCGTGCAGCGGGTGTTGTGGTGGGCGTCCCATTGAATTCGACGCTGCCATTCATTATCAAGTTAGGCGAGAATAGGTGGCAGTGCTGATCTTAACACCAGTAAAATCCAGAGCCTAAGATTGCCAAAGTAGGAGAAATGCATTAAATCTCCTTGTTTCTGCCTGTTTCATGTGTGCTGCCTTGTACAGCCCACAGGGAAAAGCTAAATATCATGGTATGTTCATGTACAGGAAGGTATCCCTTCCTGTACATGAACAAACCGTATTCCAAAATGTCATTTTGTAACTTCCATGTGTGTTGCACGAAACAGCACACATGAAAGTTACAAAATGCCTTCTTAGGTTTGTTCATGTGCAGGAAGGAACTACTTCCCACACATAAACAAACATCCCTGCTCGCAGACACCCTTGCATTCTGGTGCAAGCGTGCCTGCGCTGGTGCTAAGCTGTGTAATTTTGTGCCATCGCAGGGGGAAACGCCAGGCTGCACCATATCCTTGTTAACATGGTGCAGCCTGGCGTTACCAAAGTGGTGGCGAGAGGCGTGAAGCCAAGATGGCTAACGCTTCTCTCCGCCACGTCCTTGGTAACATGCCCCTGTCTGTTCAGACAGCAACAACAATAGAAACTTACAACGAACCATACTCACAACGGGTAAGCCAAACGGAGGGCACTAAGCAATGCATGCAAGAATAAACATGAAGGACGACATGCACACAAGACAAATCACAATAGACAAAGCAACATGGATGTCCATGTGTACTACAACGTGCAGCACATGTTGAAACAGCAAGTAAGCTCTCATTGCTAATGTGCCTTATGGGTGCCCTACTCACACATGACTATACTTGCACAAAACACAAGCACATGTGCAGTACCCTGCAATGCTGCGTGTCCGTGAGCCACATTGACAAGGCAAGTGACAGTGCATGATGAATCGCATGCCTGCAGGCCCAACATATTAACATGATGCAGGCCACCTCACTGAGGTGGCTGAGTGTGGACAACATCCTTAAACAAGCAAGTCACACTCTGACACATCCTCGTGTACATACAACCCCCGACGTAAACAAGACCTGTGATGTCAAACAATGCACAAGTCTCCCAACTCTGACCAAGACCCATATTCCACCCAGTTTGGCTCATCCCAGCATTGTAAATGCACAGAACTGAAAGGCTCACTGCCTGAAAGGTATAACGGGCAGCTAAACCAAAGCTGCCGGTGCCACCATCACACAATGCAGTGCACACACAGACAAATCTGAACTCATCAACATTGACTACTATGTGGGCCAAATTGCATTACCCACACAAATGAACAGAGGACACAACTAGTGATGCTTGTGTGTAGATATTGTACAATCACATTTGTCATAGCTGGAAACTGTGAGATGACAATGTACAACTACAACATCACATCCGCGATGTCCTCAAAATCATCACTATCCTGCAACAAATAGGCATCTCCTCAAAAACAGGATGAATGTACACTGTCCTGCAGTCTGCTTGTAAACTCATCCAATGCATGATCGTACATGACAAACACTGTTAAAGTGTATCTCCCCTATCACATTGCAGAGGGAGAGACATCACCTCCTGGACAGCAGACTGGCCCAACCTTCACTGATGACGAGGAGGATTACCCCACCATCAATCAGGAAGAACTCCAACATCTGCTAGACTCCTTCAGCAACCCACCTCCAGGAGCAGGGCAACCCAGCAGCATTGCGGCAAGCCCACCCCCTGCAAAAACCAACCAGCAGCAATCACCTCCCACCACAGCAGGCTCCCAGGACCTCGAGGACCCACACCTTGCCTTCCAACGCCGTGTGCTAGAGGTCCAGCGGGAGATGGCTGAATAGGTGCGGGTGGGGTTCGAGAGCCTGGCGGACAAACTTGAGGCCATACGTGGGTGTCTGAGTCCCATCCGAGACCACATGCAGAAGATCACGGACACCCACAGCCCACTCAATGCTCTCCAACGGTCCATGGCTGACATTGCTGGAGTCATGATTCAGAGACAACAACAACTGTCTGGTCAGAGTGGCTCCAGCAATGTCAGCCAGGATTTGGGCAACATCCGTTGGATAATGGAGAGCATGGAGCGGATGCAGGCACAAGATATGGTTGCCAGGGCCGCACACCAGCGCAATGTAGCTGGGATCTATCATGCCCTGCACCTGCTTATCACTACATTGCTGCCACAAGGTCTTGCGCCGATAAATGCTGCAGCTGCTTCCACATCCTCAGCTCCGCCACCTGATGTGTCAGTGCCTCACAGTGCTGCACCCACTATACCACCACCCACATGTGAGGCACATGACACCTCAGAGGACGAAGTGGAGGATGATAGTGTATTTATGCTCAGGAGAAAGCCGTAGCATCCATCGACGCCAAAAGGCCAGTTTTCTCCTTGGTGCCGGGCTTAGTCTCATGCCACGGAAAATCTTCTTGCACTGTCTTCCACTGTCCCCCGACAATCACCTTGGACCTCCACATGGACTGCCATATCACCTTTTTCTTGCCACTGACACTGCAATCAGCCTGCGGACTTAACTATGCCTCTTCCCTTGGACCTGTTACCACCAAATGACTCTGTCTGGCCCTCTAACGGGCATCCATGCAATGTGGGCATGTATGGCCAAGCACTGGTCCAGTCTCCATCCTCTGAATGTAAATAAAATCATTTAACTTACACAGATGTGTGTCGTTCTAGACCAATAAAGTTCAGAAGTATGTAAAAATTGTTAGGACACTGATTCACCCAGAAGGTACACCAAGGGAAATACGAGCAATGTACCTGTTTTACCGGATACAGATAGGCAGTGAGATGGCCATGTATGTGTGAACTAGCTGTGCCCGCCCTCATTGCTCCAAAACAACCATCTAGCAATATACCAACCTAGCCCCACGTACATTAAGGAAAAGGCATATGTGCTAAAATGTCCTAGTCTGTTGCAGGCCACAAGTAGTGTCCTCCTTAACACTTGTAGACAAATGTCACTTGGCATATCTACTCACACACTACGTGGTGGACCAAGCCTGTTGTGATGGTGCACATTGCATGTCACATCCCAAAATGTTGCACACCATATTAACATTGATGAAGACACGGAATGGCATATGTCCACCATACACATACGGAACCACAATGTCTGCTTCAGTGAAGTTGATTTGCAAATAGAGGTTCACCCCAAAGTGCAAGGCATCGGTCAGCCCCTCCCTGTCGACAAACGATGCAACCTAAAATATGACCCCTCTCATGCTGTGACCACTGCGAGCGCATCGGGCAATGTGTGTAGGGATGTGTGTGGCACTGCACTTAGCATATAGTCAGATGCACGACCAACATTTCAAGGGCCGCATCACCATGAGCCAATGGCAGAAGTAACAGCTGGGACAAGTCTCCATGACACTGTCACTACAGGGAGCAATGCAACATTTCCACCCTTGTGTGCAGCAGAACAGTGTGCCACCACCCAAACGTCAGTTGGGAAAAAATCAAAACTTGACAAGTCCAGTGAGTCACAAAAGAAATTTAGAAGATGTGAACTCAGTAAACCAAAATGCACTACTCCTAAATGCCATTTGTGAGTAACATAAAATGTTAAGGCATCACTTACTCTCAGATTATGTTATGTTATGTTAATGATATTTCTAAAGGGCAGCGGTTACCCGGGGGTGTCCTGGTGCTAGTTACATCTCCTTTAGGCAAAAAACGGAAGAAAATTTTTATTGGGCAAAGAGCCAGGTTTTTAATCCTTTCCTGAAAGCTAAGAGGTCCGTGGCATTTCTCAGGTGAAACGGCAAGTCGTTCCAAGCTTTGGCCGCACAATGAGCAAAACTTCTGCCACCCCACCGAGCTTTTTTCGTTTGTGGTACTGAGACCAACTTGGCACCTAGTGAGCGAAGTGTTCTTTTCGGTATGTACCAATGGAACTGCCGTTTTAAATAGTCTGGTCCTGTACCTTGAAGTGCTTTAAAAACCAAACAGAGAGCTTTAAAACGAACTCGGTTCCTTACCGGGAGCCAGTGCAGTTTTTTTATTTCCTTGGATATAGGAGAGAACCTGGACGTGCCCTTAAGCAGTCTGGCAGCTGCATTCTGCAGCAGTTGAAGTTTGTACAGGAATCTTTGTTGAACATTTAGATACAGACTGTTGCAGTAGTCCAACCTCGACATTACAAGAGCCGCGACTACTGTTTGCCGGCTACCCGGGGGCAGAAACGGCAGTATTTTCCTAAGTGTTCTAATCACATAAGTTGTTTTTGATGCCACTGAGTTTACTTGGTGACCAAAGGTAAGACTCTCATCCACTATTACTCCCAAGTTTTTAACCTTTTTTGCGGGCATAGGGAGAGAACCCATCGAGTCTGGCCACCAGTTCGGTGTCCAGAAGTTAGTATGGTTGCCAAACAGTATGACCTCGGTTTTACCAGTATTGAGTTTTAGGCAGTTCTCTGCCATCCAACTCCCAACTGATATCATACAGTCTTGAAAGCGTTTATCCATCCCGCCTCCTTGCCGGGTAGCAGAGACACCACAATTTGGGTGTCATCCGCATACGAGGTGAGGCCGAATCCAAAAGCACTGATAATGGGGGCCAAAGAAGAAATGTACACATTAAAAAGCGTGGGACTGAGAGAGGACCCCTGTGGAACCCCACAGGGCAATCCAAAAGGTTTAGACTGGTGTTCTCCCAGTGCGACAACTTGTCCTCTGTCGGATAGAAAAGATCTTAAAAGATCCCAGGCTTTCCCATGGATCCCGCATGCCTTTAGACGATCCATCAAGATGTCATGATGGACCGTATCGAAGGCGGCGGACAGATCCAATGAAACCAGAGCTGCCCTGCCACCCAGATCAACGGCTTCCCTGATCTCCACTGTGGCCTTAATGAGAGCGGACTCTGTACTATGTACCTCTCTAAAGCCATATTGGGAGGGATCCAAAGCTTGTGTCTCAGCTAGGAAGGTACTTAATTGTGTATTCATGATTTTTTCTATCAATTTTGCTGGGAGCGGGAGCCTGGAAATAGGGCGAAAGTTATTTGGATCCTTTGGGGCAGATTTACAAGCCCCTTGCGCCACTTTTGCGTCATTTTTAACATGGGGAAAATGACGCAAAAGTGGCGCAAGGGGCTTGTAAATCTGCCCCTTAGGGTCCAGACTGTTTTTTTTTAGAAGGGGCAGAATAGAGGCCAGTTTCCAGCGTATAGGAAACTGCCCTGTTACAAATATGCCATTAAAGATTAATGATAGCGATGACACGATCGGAACCGGGGCCAATTTGGCCACTGCGACTGGACATGGGTCATAAGGCGACCCTGAATTTGCTGCCATGAGGAGCTCTCGAATATCTTCAGGGGACACCGGCGAGAAATCCTCAAAGGTGGAAATGGGAACCCTTGTAGGCTTGGATTCCTCCCTGGCCACATTCATCCCGCCAGTGCTTGGCCCACTAAAAGCCAGAAAAATGGACTCCAGTTTGGTCAAGAAGAACTTGGCAATGTCTTCACATAGTTCCTGACTTGGTTGAACTCTAGCTGGACTTGGGGAAGCCAGGCTAGAAACAGTTCTGAACAACTCGTTTACCGAATTCTTCATTAGATCAATGCGGGTTGCATAAAACTTTTGTTTAGCAGAAAAAATGAGTTGTTTATAATTCTGCAGGCTGAGTTTATATAGCTTTTTCTCAGTTTCTTTATAGTCTTTCCTCCAACTCCACTCCAGCCATTTACACACGAGTTTCTGGTTTCTCAAATCCTCTGTGAACCATGGAGCAGAGGGTTGTGATCTTTTGGGGCAGAGAGTTTTAACTGGGGCTATTATATCACAGGCTTGCTCCAGCCATTTCGTATATACCATAGTGGCCTCTTCCACTCCCAACGGCAATTGACCTGCCGTGGAGGTAAGGAGCTCCTGCAGGACTGTCCCCTCAATTTTGTTCCACGCTCTAGTTACTATAGGGCCTTTTGGACATTGACCACTCGCGCGCTGCACCGTCAATGTCAACTCAAATTGGACGGCAGCATGATCCGACCAGACGAGTGGCAGTAGCCCCGTAAAATTAAGGCATGGACGGTTAGAAAAAATACCATCCAAGGTGTGTCCTGCCACATGAGTCGGACCAATTACCTGCTGCCTCAGGTCGGTGCTATTCATCATGTCATTCAGAGACACAGTGTCAGGTTCAGTAAGTGCCTCCAAATAAAAATAAAAATCTCCCATAATTGTGTAGCCGTCGGTGCATAGGCCTTCTTCCAGTATGTTACCAAGTGGGGCTATTAAGGAGTTTCTAGCTCTTGGCGGCCTGTACAGTAAACGTCCTTTAAAGGTATGATGGTGGGATAGGCTGAGATTAAAAAACAGGGCTTCACATGCCTCCATTGGGATAGGCTGAAAAGCTGCCTTGATCGAGCCATGGTAGATCACAGCCAATCCTCCTCCTTTCTTGAGAGGCCTATCTAAAGTGTAGCATAAGAACCCCGGAGGGGTTTGTGAATCAGGAACACTGTTGTTCCATGTGCTGTACACAATGCACACTGAATTTTAAAAAATCATGCATGGTCCGGAGATTGAGCGTACATGCACAGGAACATATCTTGCAAAGGAAGTGGACACACTGGCACTACGCAACAAGTGTGGCCAGGTCTGTGCAATGTAGATGGACTCTGCGCCAGGAGCATCTGACATGCAGGTGTGTTTCGGAATCTGTGGAACCTGGCGCATACATCCATCTCCATGATGGATAACAGTAGCTAACTGTATTCACTCGCCATGCCATCTTACTAGGTTGTGTGAAAAATGGGCAACAATGTGCTGTCCAAATCCGTGAGTCACACTGAAGATGTAGAACATCACAGACGACTGTCCCTAGACTAGGACGTAAATCCAAATTGATACCCTGTCATCCATGCAAGTTCAGTGTGCTCACATCTAAGGTATCCTGACACAATACATCCTGCAAACTAACATGTAATGACCAGACTTACCGATTCCAATGGATAGTCCAGTGATGGCAAGAGTTGCATACAATGGAATGAGCCACACTCCACAACATCATCCCTGACATAAGTGCAAGCAGAAATCCAAAGTATCAAACTTTTATTAGAACAGTAAAAATATTGAAGTAACATAAACTAACACTTATCACTATAACTACTACTAAAATATAAACTAACTATAAAATTCTTACTTACCTAAACTATCTACCCTAACTAATCCTAAACACGCAACAACATACCCTAGATATCAACCCCCCTCCCACCCTTAAGGCACACCACGAGACAGGACAAAGACATCTAAGCTATACATAAACTAACTACACATGTAACCTGCACAAAGATATATTTTATTATTATTTTTTTATTGAATTTTTTTATAAACAAATAATACATCAACCCCCCACCCAAAGGAAAAGGAAACTTATCCCCAAATACGTATTAATAATTAAAATATGAAATCTACCTAAGAAGCTAACACTAACTATAACCTACACTAAAACTACACTACCTAACAATTAAATTACTAACCTAACACTACCTAATAATAGATATTAAAACATTGGGGGAAGGGAGAAGAGGGGGATGGGGTCCAACAGGTCCAGCCATCATGGCAGTCCAAAGTGTTGCTTAATGTCTGTAACTTGTCTGTTCAAATCAGACAATTCACGCCTGATCTCAGCCAGGGACACAACAATGTCCTGAAGGAGCCTCCTGTCCCGCACTGTATATGGGACCACTTGATCAGCAGTTGCAGGTGGGACTGTGCCTTGGGGGGGTGTGGCCGCAGGGGGATGTGCCACCTGTCCCGGCTGGGAACCACCACTGACGCCTGAGGGGCCTGGGATGGGCTGTGTGACAGTCTGTGCATGCTCAGGCACCGCCTTCCGTAGTACCCTTCTTCCGCTCCTCTTGGTACCTCTTGGCCATGTTGAGGTACCCCTTTGCAACCTTCTTAACATGTCTGAAACGGTCCTTCCGCACCTGGAAGGCATGTTGTTGGCCTGGCGTCATGTTGTCTGTAAAATATACACAAAGGCAAAATAGAGTCCCTTAGACAATTTCAATGTCCTCCATACACATCTGCAATACAAGATCACTTAAACATGGGAGCCTACCGTCCAGCGTAACTATGTGAAGTCAGCAAGTGACCTGGACAACGACATGTTGAAGCATGGATCAGTGACTACATGCAGGGGAGACTGACATGACAGTGCATGGCATGGTACATGTACTGTCACTACCAAATTAGACTGACAGTGCCACACGATTGTGCCAGTACATACCCGGGCTGAGGGTGACATGTACAAGCAATCGGAGGAGGGAAGCATTAGCCCCCGTGTGTAGCACCACCCTCATCCACTCCAGTGACACAGTGCTGCATGATAGGTGCAATGCCCATGTGCAGCCATGTGTGTCCCCCAGCACATGTGTGCGGTTCTTCAAGTCTGCGCCAACACAGGCAATCTTGCACCAGAGTGCAAGGGTGTCTGCGAGCAGGGAGGTCTGTTCATGTGTAGGAAGGAGTTCCTTCCGGCACATTAACAAACCTAAAATGCCATTTTGTAACTTTCATGTGTGCTGCTTCGTGCAGCACACATGGAAGTTACAAAATGGCATTTTGAAGAACGGTTTGTTCATGTACAGGAATGGACACCTTCCTGTACATGAACAAACAATGGCATTTTGCTTTTTCCATGTGTGCTGCACAAGGCAGCTCACATGTAAAAAGCAAACATGATGAGCAAAAAGCATTCCTGCTCATTTGGACAGATTACAACCGGGATGTCATTGTTGGTCAATTGTGCATTGCCAACTATGAATGCCGCACTTGGACATAGGGGGCAGCCTCAATTACAATGGGTGTTGCTGTGGAGCCCCAACCACAACACCCAATGCACGCCCCTTTCACACTCAACACAGCGTGACAGTGTACCTCATTGACAAGTAAGCGTTAATACACGTGGAATGTATTAACGATGCTTCGATCATGATGCTAGGCCCCTATTGACAACACAACTTCGATGAAAGTTACCTTGACTTTGCGATATGGGCTCGATGATATGCACCTTACTCTCAATGTGTGTCACTGATAGGGATGGGCCAAGTCACAACTGTGAGACCAATGCATTTGTCCAAAGTCACTTACCGATTAGTGCACACTGCTGACTTCCACAATACATCATCACACTGTAGGCAAGGTAGATGTGATACACACCCATACTTCATATTACAAAGTTGATCATTTGACCCAGACATCCATGCCACCGCAACATGCCAGTAAATTACGTTCCAACTCACCAGTGGCATGTGGGTCCTCGAAGCTGTCGATGTCCCCCCCTGTGATAGGTGGCCGTCTATCTGTGAGACAAGTAAAGAAATATGTGTTGGTATTACACTTCAATTCATATGTGTCGTATTCCTCATACCAATCATCACCATGACAGCAAATGCTACGAAACTGTAGTGTGGCGTTTCATGTTGACTACATGATTGGGTCAACTTTGACTGCCATTCACACCATACTCGTGACCGCTGATTTTGGGACAAACAAGACTGTAATGCTAGCTAACATGCCCATAATAGTAGTGTGAGTCATCCACAAGGCACCATTACTACATGCATCATGATGTTCTACATACACTTTGTACGATTGAGTTGCTGCAGATTGCCCAAAGCAGCTACACAGAGGTTGTTGGTGTATGACAATCTGGAGATGTCCACTTTCCTTAGACCATTTGTTCCTAAACAATACTTTGTCACACAGCAACTATGTTCACAGGGCAGCGTATCTAACGTAACACAAATCATGAGGACAGCATTTTGACACTACCTTTTGGCCAGCACACAGTTCACATGGACAATTCCATGGATAGTTCATGTACAGTCACCCCTGCCGTACCCAAACAATCTTCTGCCTGCACGCACATTTTGCGCAGGTGTGCCAGCTATGGCAGTACAGTGCTAAGTGTTGGTCCAGTGCAGTGGGTGACACAGACTTGCAACATATGCTTGTCAATGTGATGCTGCGTTGTGTCTCGGATGTGCCAACATGATGCGCAAACGCATTGCGTCTCCCACCTCAATCAGCAACCATTTCTCACTTTGACACCAGTGTCACACACGTCGTAATTTTCATTCATTACAGTATACACGATTAAATGTGGAGTTTGTGTGAGAAGTTGGCCTGGCATATGCTGTCCACTAGTTATAGTGGGCACCTTGCACCAGTCCAAATGACCCTTATTGATGATAGGTTTAAAGACAACCTTTATTGAAAGCTATCCTAGTGGGCGCAACAGAAGAGGCGGGCAGAAAACGGTCCAATGGCTAGACAACCAGCAGAGCTCAATGGACACACGGAGCAAAACACAGAACAAAAAACCTTAGTGGTTAATCTATCACACCGCGGGCTATCTGAGACCGACGTGAAAGTCCTAGAGAAAGGCCTCGGTTTCGTCCCCAATCCGAAAATGGATAAATTCAGAGATCTCAGTGAGATACAGAATTTTTTTAGAAAGATCCGTCTGAGGGCATTTTTTCAGGACAAACCTTCGCCTGTCCGACAAGATTCTGGGTTAAGAAATCCATCTACCTTTACCCCTAATAGCAGCATGGTGCCTGTAGAAGTTCTAACATTTGAACAAGCTGTTCTTAAAGAACTCCACAATACAAGTTGTGTACTCCCCTTCAAAAACTTGTCGAAAGACGAAAGACTGGCAGCCAAGTCTCTCGCCGATGATGTCAGTATCACTATTAAACAAGCAGATAAAGGTGGTGCTACTGTCATACAATCCACAACGGATTATGAACAGGAATGCCACCGTCAATTGAACAACAGGAAATTCTATACCCCCATCACAACAACTAGACTGACCACGGAGATAGCAACCATTGTCTTCGAGGCAGAAACCAATGGATGGTTGAGTAGGAGAGAAGCTGAGTTCCTCATCACTAAGGAACCACGCACTCCCTACTTTTACACCCTCCCGAAAATCCATAAGGGCACGACACCCATCCCGGGGAGACCTATTGTCTCAGGAATAGGTTCCATTCTCGAACCGCTTTCCATTTTTTGTGATCACTTTCTCCAACCCTTGGTGAAACAAACCCCGTCATACGTGAGGGATACGACAGACATACTTCGTATAATGGGAGAAATAGGAGACACACGAGACATTGACTTGCTTCTTACATTAGACGTTGAACAGCTTTACACTAACATACCACAAAGGGCAACACTCACCGTTATAGAGACAGCATTGAATCAGATTGAGTGGTCGTCACCAACACCCGTGACTCTTGTCATGCAGTGCGCCACTCTTGCTTTGACTGAGAATTTTTTCGAATTCAAGAACCAACTATTCCATCAGGCTCAAGGTACTTCTATGGGGAGTACCTTCGCTCCTAGTGTAGCCTGCCTCTATATGGCGGCATTTGAGGAGGAAGTAATCTACCATCAGAGTAACCCCTACCTACAACACTTGAGCCTGTGGAAAAGATATATCGATGACATCCTGGTCTTCTGGAGGGGTGACCTTAATACCTGCGAGGAATTTTGTAATTGGGTTAATACGAAGAATGAATACCTTAGGTTTACGAGGTCTATCTCAGCCACTAGTATATCGTTCCTTGACCTTAAGATTAGCATCCTAGGGGGTCACCTTCAAACTTCCCTGTATAAAAAACCTACTGATAGGAACAGCTTGCTATCTTATAATAGCCATCACCCACGAGCATTGAGGGACAACTTGCCATTTGGGCAATTTCTCCGGATCAGGAGAAATTGCAGTGATGTCAAAGATTACAAGATTGAGGCAGAGTCACTGATGAATAACCTGATTGAGAGACATTATCCTCCACGTAAAATTGAGAAATCTTTAAAAAAAGCAAGGAATAACAACAGAGAGGCCTTGCTAGAAGTAATACAAAAAGAACCCAGTGATATCTTAACATGTGTGACTTCATTCACACCAGGTTCTAACCGACTAAAGAAAATCATAAACAAACACTGGAATATCCTGAATACAAGATCTCTTGAGATCTCTAAACCAAGGTTTGCTTTTAAACGCACAAGCAATTTAAAAGATATGCTGGTACATACACGACCCAAGTCATCCAACAGAAGCAGGCAAAGAACCTTATGGAACCTCCCTCCGGTACAGGGCCACTATCCTTGTGGCTCTTGTGCAGCATGTCCTCAAACTAAACATACCAAAGAGATAACGTTAACAGATACCTTCACTTGGAAGATATACACCCACACTAACTGCAACACATCTCAGTGCATTTATTTACTGACTTGCCCTTGCGATAAAAAATATGTGGGTATGACCATGCGGCCTGTAAAAAACAGGATTTCTGAACACAAAAGCAACATTCGTTGCCTGAAAACCACTACCAAACTCTACACACATTTTAAGGAACAAAATCATACCCCGGAGAGTTTACACTGGCTAATTCTGGAGGCACACCCACGCATCACACAGGCAGCTCTATTGAAGATAGAGCAACGATGGGTGCATCGACTAGGGCTAGACCATCTGGGGTTAAACGATGAAATACCTTGGAGTTCTTTGTGTTAACGTGATATTCAACATAAAACTGAATTAGTCACATCATTGTACATATAATACCAGCTTATTCAGCAATATGTTAATAGGGAGCGGTGAACATGATATATCGTGCATACCTGTTCTCCAGTCTGCATTGGAATAGATTGGATCTATTAGTTTATTATGTACCACTAGCCACTCTAAGATGGCCGGCATGCATTTACTGCCTTCACTAGTCTGGAAGGTTACGCGATATGATACAATTATAACCATACGCGGGGTTTATGCACAAGTAAGCTCACCGGTCTTCTATTGCGTGGTTTCCTTTTCCATTAGGCTATTTTTATATTTTTAGATCCCATTAGTTATCTTGGGAGATTTCTCCCACACCTTTACTTGTAGCCGTTCCAAGATGGCCGACACTCTAACATGATGCTCACCTCACACTTGAGTAAGTCACATGACACGCCGTGGCAGCAGCTGGGGCCGATTAGCTTCCCGCCAGCCCTTAACGAGGCAC
Source organism: Calotriton arnoldi (assembly GCA_963921515.1). Classification (NCBI taxonomy): domain Eukaryota; kingdom Metazoa; phylum Chordata; class Amphibia; order Caudata; family Salamandridae; genus Calotriton; species Calotriton arnoldi. The sequence continues at coordinate 3,399,783 of CAWUFW010000747.1, forward strand.
CATTTGGAGCATAAGAACGGAGCACTTGTGACCGTTCGGCACCATCCCGGTTGCAGCACGAAGGGGTAGGTGTTTAGCGCGGCTTCCAGCGGAAGCGGGTGAGTATTATCTAAACCCCACGAGTTGCCTGCACTCTACAGCAACTGAGTACAGGTAAGCGACTGGATTGTTGACAGTGGGGTTTGTGGATGCACGGTAACTGTGCCTGCCCCTCTTGGACCCGTGATGGACTCTTATCCTTGTGGGCCCCGCACGGGGGCGTGGGTGTGTGCGGATGTCTGTCACACACGAGATTAGGGACAGCACCGCAGTACTTACTTCGGTTTTCTCTGTGGGACTCTTGCCTGAATCATTCCCGCTCCTTGTGTTGGGTCTTGGGAAACTGGCCAGGGGCATGTTCTGTGACCTTCCCTACGTACTGCCAGCTCACTTGTCTTACCCGCTACTGTTGCAACGAGATGGGCTGACTATGTGTGTTTGGTCAATACAATATATATATATATATATAAATTCACTGAAAAAACCATAGGTTTTAGGGACAGTTATAGTTAGTTGGACATTGCACTCGTACAAAACCCGTGAAATTCCCCTGTTATAGTTAGTTCAGCTAACTATAACTCGCGCCCCCGCAATGCACTGCTGATGACGTCACATATTACATCACTCATGACATGGTCAGTGACATCACTGATGACATCACTGATGACATCTCAAATGACATCACTGATGACATCACTGATGACATCATCCAGTGACTGTGTGTTTCTGTAAAGTTTAAATATGTTTAATATATATAGGGAAAGGCGTATTGAAGAATGAGTGGGTGTATAAGTGTCTGAATGGATGATTTAGTACGTGAGTGACTGACTCTACAAGTGAGTGATTAAACGTATCTTACTGAATGCATGGGTTAGTGACTAAACTGTGTGAATGTCTGTATCCGTCTGTTTGTTGGTGTGTAAGTGGATGCATGGATTTGCGAATAGCTACATGAGTGTCTATATGGGTTATTGATTGGTTCTCTGAGTATCTGTATGGCTGCCTGAGTGTTTGTGTGGGTGGGGTGTGTGTGACTCTATACATAGATGTGTGAGTGGGTGATTCACTGGGTGCATGATTTCAAGAGTGCATCTGTGATGGACTGCTTGGGTGGGTGAGTGTGTGTATGGGTGTGTTAGTGAGTGAATGTATATCTCAGTGGTACATGTGCAAGTAACTACATATGTAAAAGGCAGTATATATGTGTGTTAGAGTATTTAAATGGCTATAAGTGAGAGTGTGTTATTGTGAGAGTGGCTGTATGGATGCGTGTGTGCTTGTATCAGTTATTGTATAAGAGCGTAAGAATGTGCTAGTATTTGTATGAGTAAGTGAGCTGGTGTGTGTATAACTGTATAGGTGAGTAAATGGGTGTGTGATTAATTTTTTGCATGACTGACTAGGTGTGTGAGTACCTCTATGGATGAGTGGCGGTGTGTGAGTGTTTATATAGGTGTATGAGTGCATATGATAGTCCTGTACTGAGTGACTGTAAGTATGAGTGACTGTAAAGGTGAGTGAGTGGATGTGTGTGTAGACCTAAGAATCAGTGAGTGGGTATGTAGTTTTTGGTGTTGGAGTGTCTATGGTTTTGAGAATGGCAGTCTGTAATTTAGAGTGGGTGTATCAAAAGTTATATTAGGGTGTGAGAAGATGCATGAAATTATCACATGGATGATGTCATCAGTGATGTCATTTGAGATGTCATCAGTGATGTCATCAGTGATGTCACTGACCATGTCATGAGTGATGTAATATGTGACGTCATCAGCAGTGCATTGCGGGGCGCGAGTTATAGTTAGCTGAACTAACTATAACAGGGGAATTTCACGGGTTTTGTACGAGTGCAATGTCCAACTAACTATAACTGTCCCTAAAACCTATGGTTTTTTCAGTGAATTTCAAAGGTTTTTTAAATGCTAATTTCTAACTATAACGTGTCTGAAACCTATGGTTTTTTCAGTGAATTTCAAAGGTTTTTAAATGCTAATTTCTAACTATAACGTGCCTGAAACCTATGGTTTTTTCAGTGAATTTCAAAGGTTTTTTAAATGCTAATTTCTAACTATAACGTGCCTGAAACCTATGGTTTTTTCAGTGAATTTCAAAGGTTTTTTAAATGCTAATTTCTAACTATAACGTGCCTGAAACCTATGATTTTTTAAGTGAATTTCAAAGGTTTTTTAAATGCTAGTTTCTAACTATGCCAACAGAGGTAGGACATGTGAAGAAAGAAGAAAAAACGCACAGAAAGAAGCAAAAGATGTGCAGAAAGAACCAACAGAGGAGCAGAAAGAGGCCTTGTTGCAAAATCATCCTGTGCCCACAACTTTTTCAGACGGGTACTGGTGGTAACTGACTCTGACTAACCAGAGCCAGTGCGCGTTTGCACAGTGGTGAAGGGAGGGGGCCTGAGGTGACATGTGTGCAAACGCGCCCCATGGCGCGTTTTAAGTTGCGGGATTAAGTCCCCTTGAATCCTGAGGGTCCCTGGGGCCCAACTAGCCCCCCAGGTACCTACAGTTAGGACCACAGAGCTGAGTTGCAGAGAGGCGTTCCGAGGCCACGCACCTTTTTCACCTCTCTGCAACGCAACTCTGTTGTGCTTACTGAAGGTACCTGGTGGGCTAGTTGGCCCCCAGGATTCAAAGGGAATTAACTCCCCAACTTAAAACGCACCACAGGGCGCGTTTGCGCACATGTCACCTGAGGCCCCGCCCCCTCCCTTCACCACTGTGCAAACGCGCCCCGTGGCGCGTTTTAAGTTGGGGGATTAGGTCACCTTGAATCCTGAGAGTCCCTGGGGCCCAACCAGCCCACCAGGTACTTCCAGTAAGCACCACAGGCCTGCGTTGCAACGCCTGTAACAAATTGTGCAGTTGTGTTTAGGTAGTGAAGAGGGTCGTGCTGGGGGTAGTGTTTTAGGGTTTAGGGTAGTGCAGTGGTGTTTGTGTAGTGTAGGGGGTCATGCTGGGGTTAGATTTAGGGTTTAGGGTAGTGCAGTGGTGTTTGTGTAGTGTAGGGGGTCATGCTGGGGGTAGATTTAGGGTTTAGGGTAGTGCAGTGGTGTTTGTGTAGTGTATGGGGTCATGCTGGGGGTAGATTTAGGGTTTAGGGTAGTGCAGTGGTGTTTGGGTAGTGTAGGGAGTCGTCCTGGGGGAGTGTTTTAGGGTTTAGGGTAGTACAGTGGTGTTTGGGTAGTGTAGGGGGTCGTGCTGGGGTTAGTGTTTTAGGGTTTAGGGTAGTGCAGTGGTGTTTGGGTAGTGTAGGGGGTCGTGCTGGGGGAGTGTTTTAGGGTTTAGGGCAGTGCAGTGGTGTTCGGGTAGTGTAGGGGGTCGTGCTGGGGGAGTGTTTTAGGGTTTAGGGCAGTGCAGTCGTGTTCGGGTAGTGTAGGGGGTCGTGCTGCGGGGAGTATTTTAGGGTTTAGGGTAGTGCAGTGGTGTTCGGGTAGTGTAGGGGGTCATGCTGGGGGTAGTGTTCTAGGGTTTAGGGCAGTGCAGTGGTGTTCGGGCAGTGTAGGGGGTCGTGCTGGGGTGGTGTTTTAGGGTTTAGGGTAGTGCAGTGGTGTTCGGGCAGTGTAGGGGGTCGTGCTGGGGGTGGTGTTTCAGGGTTTAGGGCAGTGCAGTGGTGTTCAGGCAGTGTAGGGGGTCGTGCAGGGGGTGGTGTTTCAGGGTTTAGGGCAGTGCAGTGGTGTTCGGGCAGTGTAGGGGGTCATGCAGGGGTGGTGTTTTAGGGTTTAGGGCAGTGGTGTTCGGGCAGTGTAGGGGTGGTGCAGGGGGTGGTGTTTCAGGGTTTAGGGCAGTGCAGTGGTGTTCGGGCAGTGTAGGGGGTCGTGCAGGGGGTGGTGTTTCAGGGTTTAGGGCAGTGCAGTGGTGTTCGGGCAGTGTAGGGGGCGGTGCAGGGGTGGTGTTTCAGGGTTTAGGGCAGTACAGTGGTGTTCGGGCATTGTAGGGGGTGGTGCTGGGGCTGGTGTTTCAGGGTTTAGGGCAGTGCAGTGGTGTTCGGGCAGTGTAGGGGGTGGTGCTGGGGCTGGTGTTTCAGGGTTTAGGGCAGTGCAGTGGTGTTCGGGCAGTGTAGGGGGTCGTGCTGGGGCTGGTGTTTCAGGGTTTAGGGCAGTGCAGTGGTGTTCGGGCAGTGTAGGGGGTCTTGCTGGGGCTGGTGTTTCAGAGTCTAGGGCAATGCAGTGGTGTTCGGGCAGTGTAGGGGGTCTTGCTGGGGCTGGTGTTTCAGGGTTTAGGGCAGTGCAGTGGTGTTCGGGCAGTGTAGGGGGTCGTGCTGGGGCTGGTGTTTCAAGGTTTAGGGCAGTGCAGTGGTGTTCGGGCAGTGTAGGGGGTCGTGCTGGGGCTGGTGTTTCAGGGTTTAGGGCAGAGCAATGGTGCTCAGGCAGTGTAGGGGGTCGTGCTGGGGGTGATGTTTCAGGGTTTAGGGCAGTGCAGTGGTGTTCGGGCAGTGTAGGGGGTCGTGAAGGGGGTGGTGTTTCAGGGTTTAGGGCAGTGCAGTGGTGTTCGGGCAGTGTAGGGGGTCGTGCTGGGGGTAGTGTTTTAGGGTTTAGGGTAGTGCAGTGGTGCTTGTGTAGTGTAGGGGGTCGTGCTGGGGGTAGTGTTTTAGGGTTTAGGGTAGTGCAGTGGTGTTTGTGTAGTGTAGGGGGTCATGTTTTAGGGTAGTGCAGTGGTGTTTGGGTAGTGTAGGGGGTCATGCTGGGGGTAGTGTTTTAGGATTTAGGTTAGTGCAGTGGTGTTTGGGTAGTGTAGAGGGTCGTGCTGGGGGTAGTGTTTTAGGGTTTAGGGTAGTGCAGTGGTGTTTGTGTAGTGTAGGGGGTCGTGCTGGGGGTAGTGTTTTAGGGTTTAGGGTAGTGCAGTGGTGCTTGTGTAGTGTAGGGGGTCGTGCTGGGGGTAGTGTTTTAGGGTTTAGGGTAGTGCAGTGGTGTTTGTGTAGTGTAGGGGGTCATGTTTTAGGGTAGTGCAGTGGTGTTTGGGTAGTGTAGGGGGTCGTGCTGGTGGTAGTGTTTTAGGATTTAGGTTAGTGCAGTGGTGTTTGGGTAGTGTAGGGGGTCGTGCTGGGGGTAGTGTTTTAGGGTTTAGGATAGTGCAGTGGTGCTTGTGTAGTGTAGGGGGTCGTGCTGGGGGTAGTGTTTTAGGGTTTAAGGTAGTGCAGTGGTGTTTTTGTAGTGTAGGGGGGTCATGTTTTAAGATGCAATGCTCCAATACCTGACCAGTCTGCACTACATAAAACTGCAAAAAAACTAAAAATAAAAAGTGTTTTGCACACTTTTGTCATTGGGCTATATGTGGGCTACATCTGGGTAATATTTGTGCTACATTTGGGCTCTTTTTTCACTGGTGGCCATCTTGGAAGACTTCTTTGTTATGAAGTTTCCTAATTTCTTCATTTACTGCAGTCTCCTCAGTAGGAAATGCTTTCAGTTTTTTACTTTGATTCCATCAAGAAGGCATTCAGATGTGTCTCACATCTGCCATAAATTCAGAATGTTAGCACTCTAGTTGCTCATTAGATCACTGGAGTAAAGCTACTGCTCACCAGGGAGTTAACTGGTAGTCTGCTGCTGGTATTGAAAGTGATTGTTTCAGTCTGCATGTCAGAATTTTCTAATGAAATAGAAGAGGATTTGAGATCTCACTTAAAACATGCCCTAATTTTTCTTTCTGCAGCACTAACCATAATTTCTATTTAAAAAAGAACCCCTCATTTTGTTCCTTTTTAAATTAAATGTTTTAAGTGTTACCGGTTTATTCCAATCAAGATGGCTTCAGGTGTGCCATACTTTTGTCATAAGTAAGGCTGTTAGCGCTCTAGTTGTTCTTTAGAACACTCTGGGAAGCTGCAGTAGAACACAAAGGCATCAACTGGCAGGCTGCTCCTGTTGAAATATAACAGGAAGATATTTGAGATCACACTTGAAATATGTCCTAATTTTTCTTTCTACAGCACTAACCATAATTTCTATGACAAAATGAACCCCATCATTTTGTTCCTTTTTAAATTAAATGTTTTAAGTGTTACCAGTTTATTCCAATCAAGATGGCTTCAGGTGTGCCATACTTTTGTCATAAGTAAGGCTGTTAGCACTCTAGTTGTTCTTTAGAACACTCTGGGAAGCTGCAGTAGAACACAAAGGCATCAACTGGCAGGCTGCTCCTGTTGAAATATAACAGGAAGATATTTGAGATCACACTTGAAACATGTCCTAATTTTTCTTTCTACAGCACTAACCATAATTTCTATGACAAAATGAACCCCATCGTTTTGTTCCTTTTTAAATTAAATGTTTTAAGTGTTACCAGTTTATTCCAATCAAGATGGCTTCAGGTGTGCCATACTTTTGTCATAAGTAAGGCTGTTAGCACTCTAGTTGTTCTTTAGAACACTCTGGGAAGCTGCAGTAGAACACAAAGGAATCAACTGACAGTCTCTGCCCTTGTTGGATGTACATGTTTTACTGAGAATGTCAGACTTCATTCTCACATGAGTGAGAAAGATAATGTGAATTTACAGAAAATATGCTCTCATTTTAGCTTCTGGAGCACCTTCCAAACCTCCATGGGACAAGCATGAGAAAATAGTGTTCTCTCAAACATGATTCATGATATCCCAGCAGAAGGTTTTTCACATGGTAAAATCACCTTGGAATACACCACAATTCCTAAAATTAGTATGGTATCGTCAACAAATAAATTCTAATGTAACTAAAGCCTGTTATCACCCTTTATAGTTCTCCTTTTGGTGACCCTCAAAATCTTCTATTCACTACAATGCATTTCAATGAGGTACTATCATTTATATTGGTCCCAAGATGGCTGCCAGAAATTCCAGGATGAAGTGCTGACAGCCAATCAGATCTCACGATGACATGTGTGGTTAGGCTCCGCCCAGATATATATGTGACTTTACTTTTGATTTTCTCAGGAACTACTGAACGGATTTACACCATTTAAGCAAAAGGCACGACACTGAACCAAGGGCTACCTCTTTGCCAAATTTGGTGTAATTCCGTTCAGCAGTTCGGGCTGTAGCTGCGACTAAAGGTTCCTATGGAAAAATGAATGGGGAAAACACGTTTTGGGACCCCCTTTTTTCTCGGCCCCCGCTTAACGTATCACCCCGAGACTTTCAGGATAGGAGCGGACCGGAGCGCCCCAACAAGTTGGAAACTTTTGCGAAGATTCGTTAACCGGCGCCAACGTTATTTCAAATAGAATGTCGCGGATTTCCTATGGATAATAGGTTTTAACTATAACTATCTACTGGCGACCGCCAGTAGATAATATATATATATATATATATATATACACCTTCCTTGAGGTTTAACCCCCTCCATCTGTTTTTGTTGTGTTTTTCCACCGTGACCAGACATCCTACTACAGATGTCTTTATTTAGTGCTGTAACAGATGAGGCATCATTCTGATACTTATTAGGTGAGTTTGAGATTGCTTACTTCACCACTCCTCACTTAAGCACCAACAATGATATACACCAGATATCACTTCATTACCAGGATACTTGTTCATTGCGGTCTCAATCTATTTCCATCTGTATGTTGCTACTCAAGTAATATGTACTTTTAACTCGCGGTTTATGACTAATCGTTCTCCTTACCGCTCACATTGTGCCTTTACTGAACAATTACAAGGGCTTTCCCCCCCTTTTTCTTGTTTCACAATGCGGCTTGCACCTTGTTGGGCAATCTACTTTTAGATATAAAACCAAGTGTTGTTTTCCATTATCCTTATATGCAGGTTCGTCCCAGTAATAACAGGTAATATCCTGTTCATCCTTATAGTAGTAGGCAACATCCTCACACTATTATTTTTTATTTTAGCTATGGGGCATGCTGCACACCCCATTCACTGTAGATAGTCACTTCTCACGGTCCTGAAGAAACGCCACTGGCGTGAAACATGTCGACCATCAAGGAGTAGAGCGCCTCTTGAACCCTAGTAGCTTGTTAGTCGCCTCTTCTCACTATTTTTAATCAAGTAGGGATCCATTTAGAATAAAATTTACTCTCATAGGAATCCCCACTTGTTTTATATTCACTTTCAGCACATCTACACTCACACTAGGTCCCTTACACCCACGGCACCCTTACGACAGGAACAAAAGATCTCCGGCAAAGAGCCCCTTTATGGGTGCCCGTCGGGTATTGCAGCGCCGACCCGACGAGGAGCAGACCCATATGATGAAGCATGACACCTAGCTTGCTGGGTGTGTGAGGGCCTTAGTTCCAAAAGGAGGATTTCCCCTCCTTTCTGGGTGCCTGGGACACTACCTGCATACTGAGGAACTGCGTACCTCTTTTTTGCGTTAGCTATGGAGAGCAGCCTTCAGGCTAAGTCTTGAAGGAGTGTAAAGCAGCTTGGTTTACCAGATTATAACCTCTTTAATAACTAAATGAAAGGAGAACCACACAAGATATATATATAATATATGTATTTATTTCTAAACACTAACTACTAATCCCTTTATGAGATTAGAGTTCAAGATGCACAGTATCACAGTATTAAAACGACAGTAAATAGCACAATACACAGTGGGCTCCAGGGGAGACCAAACCATATACTAAGAAAGTGGTATAAGAACCACGACTTGACTAGACACAGTGCCTAGAGCACGTAGAATCGCTGGGACCCCAAGGAACCACCCAAGGTAGTGACACAGGAGACCCACGGGGGCGTGTGCAGTGTGAGAACACAAGCCGCGAGCGCCGTAGGATTCAATGCGGAAAGTCATGGTTGGAATTTTAAAGATAAAGAACACTTAGGAGAGGACTTTGAGCAAACCCCTTTAGACTTAAGGGGTTCTAGAGCCAACACCCACGTGAGCACCGGAGTACTCGAGTTACCTCACCCAGGAAGCCGGGTGCATAGGTGTCAAAAGGTGTTGGGAATCGTCGTCGTTTTCAATGGCGATCTGCTGCAAAGTGCTGCTGCCGTGAAGGAGAAAAGTGTCCGGGTGGATCCAAGCCTGGATCGAAGATGTGAAGAACCTGAAAGCAGAGGGGACAGAGTCTGGGTCACTAGCCAGTGACCAGGAGCGGAGCAATCAAATGCCCACCGATGTCGGGTGCTTCAGGTGCGAAGAGGTGAAGCTTGACTCTGCAGCCACGGGGTCCTGGAGATGTCGACGACAACCAGGAGACAGATTCAAGCTGTCCCACAAAGGATGTCGAGTGCTGGGGTGTCGGTGATCGGATTGACCACAACAAGCCTTGGCAACAGCAACCCACGCAGGAAGAGAAAAGATGCTTCTGTGCGGACCAGCAAGGTCCTGGGGACTCCCCAAGCAATGGAGAGTCAGGGCACGTCTGGAGCAACCAGGGAAGCCCAATAAAAGGTGCCTTCTTGGGGACCCACAGGTCAACGGACCAGGGATCGCAAAGGGACCTCAAGAGGAATCGCAAAATGGCGGCCCACGGAACACTCGTTGAGTGTAGGCCTGCAATCTTCGGTGCAATTACTGCTCGGGGTCAGGGCTACAAGTAACCCAAAGCTCAGCCTCAGGGGTCGCCGGAAAGCTGATGCTTCTGCAAATGGTCGTGGTGTCCAGGGGTTCGGGTTGCACGGTCTCCACAAGGGATACGGGCCTCAGACTTGCTGTGGGCACAGATCAACCTCAGAGCCCTTGGAAAACCCACCTCCTGTGTGGCAATATTCTTCGGAGTCCGTCAGAGCTCGGAGATGCCAACCGGTCAGTTGCATTAAAGGTGCCTGCCTTGCAGGGGAGTAACTCCTTCACTCCAAGGGAGATTCTTCAGTCATCCAGCGTAGTGTAGATCGTCGAAGTACTTGGTTTCTGGTATCACAGTTTAGTCCAGGTGTAATCTAACGTCCTGTAGTCAGGGTTTCCTACTTTATACCCAAGGAAGGGGTGGGACAAACTCTGGGGACCCACCTATGGGAGGGTCAGGAAAGAGGGGTGGCTACACCCATTTCCTTTGTCCAGTTTCGCGCCAGAGCAGGAGCTGTGTGCCCCTGCAACCGGTTTGAGCTGGACTATGCACAGGGACACCAACTGTGCCCCCAGTGCAGACTTCAAAGCACTCTGAGAGTGCACCCACCCAGCCCCAATACACTAAAGCCTGTCTGGGAGGTGGTCACACCTCCCTGTGACAGGAAACCTATTTTCCAGGCCTCCCCTGCCGGAGTTTCGTCCAGCAGCAGGAAGGCAGACTCGTGTCTGTGGCTGCAGCATCCATTTTGTGATGCCAGGGTTCTGTTAAGCTGGTACCGGGTGTACCGGTGGTGCCATGTTGCTCCCTGTAGAAGGGAGGAATCATACCTCCCACCCCAGTACTGGGGTGGAGGTATGATTCCAAGGTGTTTGACACCAAACACGACAGTTTTCCATGCAGCGATTCTCAAGTTAGCATTTACCGCGGGGTTATAATGCACTTAAGAGTATATGGTCTGGCTGCATCACAAACAACCCCGGAATGAAGATTCCGAAAGCTGCAGAGGGGCTCTGGTCATGCATGGGCAGCCTCTCACATGAAACCCAGCACCCTGCCTTCAGGATTGTTAAGGCCTGCCATAGGGGTGACTGATAGGTTTACATGTGCAGTGATATGGAGAGATTTAGGGAACCTATATCTCAGTAAGGGGTGCATATACCACCTTACACAGGCTGCTGTAGCAGACCTGTTGTGTCATTTTAAAAGGCTTCTCAGGGGTGGCACAATACATGCTGCAGCCCCTGGTAGGCCTCTGGGGTACCTATGCCCTGGGTATATAGTATACCATATACTAGGGACTTATAAGGGTACCCCAGGATCCAATCTGGAGTGTACCTAAAGTACATACAATCAATTTAAGGGGAAAGCAGATAGGCTGGGGTCCTGAATAGCAGGATCCCAGCCAAACTAAGTCGAAAACCAGCAAAACACCAGGAAAAAAGTGGGGGCAACCATGCAGTCAGATTCCACCTTGTACTTACCACCCTGTAGGCCTGTCATGACTTCCACGTAGTCCAGGAGGTCAGCTTCATGTGCAAGCATGTCCTGCCAGCGGTGCTTCCACTGGCGCACGTTACGGTCCACTCCAAAGAACCTGCGCATGTGCACCCGCACACGCTCCCACCTCATCTTCCGCACAGTCACATTGTATCCTTGCAGGATACGGCCTCCCCTCTCCAACATCAGGGGCAGGTGGAATTTTATCAGCCACAGGAAGCCCCCCAATGCCCCCTCGGACATCCTGCCCTCCCTGCCCACACCCGGCATCTCCCTGCACACCTGTGAGCCCACAGCCAGCACAAAAAAATACCCTCTAGAATATCAACAACAATGTAAGTGTACTACCCCAAGACAGACACCCGACAAAATTGAGGACAGGAGACAGTAAAACACAATAAATCAGTACACAACACTTCATAGACACTATCAACAGGACACAGGACACAGCAACACTCTCCAAATCTCCAAACTGCAGCACCCACCACCAAACAGCTCCAACACTCTCCACAATCACCAGCTATGTGCTCATAAGAGAAACTGAAAGTGCAGGACACTACTCCAGTAGACAGGAAGCATGCACTTCCTGTCTCTTTGCGGCCCGTTTTTGAGTAAGCGGTGAAAATCTGCACGCAAATAGTCACATGAGTAATATTTAGAATTGCACAAAGTGTAGCGCGATGTATTTAAACAGCGGGCGGATAAAAAAAAATTGCTTTTTCGTATTTGCGGCAAGATCTGCACGCTAAGAGCAAATCAATACACTGAGGTACAGTCTTAATGCAAAATTCATGTCAGAGCCCTGTAACAACATGATAGGGTTGGTTAACACTCAAATGACACCATGAATATGATATTTCACAACACATGACACCCTACCTTGCAACATTCAACACAGGTTACACTATAGTTGCATATCTTACAACAGAACCATCAATCAATCAGGGAAATTTTAAGTGTGCTACTCACCCGTGGGGGTCACAAGGCATAGGGGTATGACTTCGGCACGCTTCCACTTGTCTGTGACCGTGCATGTGTTGAAGGTGATGTTGATGTTGCGTAGTGGTTTGTGTGTGATGCAGATGCGGCTCTGTGGTGGATGTGAGGGGGCCAGGGGTCTGTGTGGGCCCCCAAGTGGATGCCTTACATAGCGGAGGCGGTGTCTTCATCCGTGCCTGGTGTCCATTTGGAGATGGCGGTCTGGTTGGTGTCTCAGGGGTGCTGGTGGTCCAGCTGCTGCGTCCAGTTTGTGGTCCACATACTTGTCATAGAGGTTGTTGATCTGGAGGTGGAAGTGGCTTCCAAGCTAATTGCTTCTGACACACAAAAAATGCATCTTTTACCCCATTGCATGCCCTATTTACATATTTTACCCCATTTCACGCCCTATTTTCATATTTTACCCCATTGCACGCCCTATTTTCATATTTTACCCCATTGCACGCCCTATTTTCATATTTTAACCCATTGCACGCCCTAGTTTCATATTTTACCCCATTGCACGCCCTAGTTTCATATTTTACCACATTGCATGCCCTATTTTCATATTTTACCCCATTGCACGCCCTAGTTTCATATTTTACCCCATTGCACTCCCTAAGTTTCATTATTTTACACAACGTGCACACTCCAATAAATTCTTGACCACTGACAACACACTACAATTGTGCATTTATTCACAGATGACAACCTATATTTACTTAATTACACAAAAGGACACGCATCAATTTTGACTTGGGTAGCACAATTTGCACCATGAAGACTCTAGTCTTACACATTTTACACACTGAGAAGCATCTCTGTACAGAGGAGACATTCCCAGCATGATTATGGTTTTGTGATTTTCTTTGCACTGATTGTGCAACGTACACTTTTCAGAGTGATGTACTCATGCAGGGAAGTAACATACAGACAGGGTATGTGTGTATTGTTTTTTATTGGCACAAACCGTGATTGGGGTCATTTTGCACTGAGATACGTTGGATGGGGACTGTCACAGTGTGACGTGCTCAGTTGAAGTAATTGTTTATTATTCGGTTCCTTCGGGCAGTTCCTGCTGCATTTACTGTGGGGTGTGCTCCACCTGCCTCATCTTCATCATCATCCTGGTCATCGTCCGGTGCAGCAGGCACTTGGATCCATGGAGTATTGGTGTGCACACATATATTGTGCAATACACAACATGCAAGGATGATTTTGTTGACCATTTCAGGGCTGTACAGCAGTCTGCCACCTGTGATGTCCAGGCAACGGAAACGTGACTTTAGCACACCAAATGTGCGCTCCACAATGGACCGGGTGCATCTGTGGGCCGCATTATACTGCCTCTGGGCCTGGGTGGTGGGGTTTCGGAGGGGTGTCATTATCCACGGGCATAGTGCATATCCTTGGTCACCTGTAACATGTGATGGCGAGATGTGTACATTATTGGTTGTGCCAGCTGTGTTGTTGGTGTTGATGGTTTAGTGGTGTGTCAATTGTGCTATGTTGGATTTCATGTTGGCCATGTGTTGCTTCTGACTCATTACCAGCATCACTGCAAATACTTTGCCTCACTGTTGATACTCCCTCCCCCAAGCCCATTAGATTGTGTGCGCTGCGCGGTTGCATAACTGGCTCTTCTACCTTCTATCGATGGCACTCATCCACCCTCCTCACAGTCAATGCCATGTGAACGTTTAACTGTCAATAGTCCACACCACACACGTTTCACGTTCAATTCTGCTGCTGACGCTGCTGCCAGTCCTGCCCCACCATACAACACATGCTGTTTCATGTCCCGAGCTGCCACAAATCAACAGTCAGCAGCCCCCTCGCATGCACGGCCCATTGAGGGCAGGAACGCTTCACCCACACCATCAGCATCATCAGACGCAACACCGTCCACTCCCTGGACTACGTACTCATTCGTGAGCGTAGACTCCAACTCACATCCCACGACTAATCTAAATCAATTTTACTCTGGGAAATGTTTGCTGACATCAGACTGTCCCAGATCTTCACCACACTGAGCCACAAGGCAGGGCACACCTTTGACAGCTTCTTTGCATATGTAGACTTCGTCCAGTTCATCAACCGCACTAAACGCACATGTATTGACCACTTACGCATGCACTTCCTTGTTGATGTACCCCAGCCACTGTTGACCACATGCAGACACCCACAAAGTTGGTGTAGCTCATTCACTGAGGAGATGCTACACACCACCCTCAACAGCAACACCCACAAAGCTGCAAGCGTCACCAATGGCGCTAATCTGCATTTTGCAGACATGTATCTCCAACTGTGCATACACCCTTGTCCCACTATGCAACTGCAACATACGGCAGGCAATGAATGCCACCTCGGTCACCACCAACCTCAAAGTTGGCAGATGCATCTGCTGAAACATGGAGTGGAGCTGGTGCAAGCTTGGGGATACCAGTAAACAGCACCACGGACACAATGCTCATATTCACCATCAACAATACGCCCACACACCAAACTGGGCTTCCAGGAAGGATTGCTGTGAGTTGCAACATGGATGATCAACAGCTGGGGCGTGCTATACGCAGAGGAAACATGAGTCCTCATCCTCGTAACAAAACAATAAGCATGTGGCATCACCTGGTGGGGCAACGCCTTTGGCTGCACCCACCCCAACTCTAGGTACCTAGGCCCTGTATTTTAATCCTCCCTCACCATGTACCTACAGGTGTACGCAGTGGCCTGCAGCTGCTTCGCCTGCCTCTGCATCCTCCATGCAACCTTTCAATGGATCCCCCCCATTGTCCGATAAGACAGTGACCCACACAGTCATTGCCATCAGACTGTGCTACGGAAACACACTATATGCCCACATGGGCACGTCTGCGGTCAGCTTAGTCCCGACTGTCCAGTACAACACCTTCACACTGGGCCTTGTGTTCATACTTTCATTATGTATCGGGTCCCTCCATCGCACATACATAGTTCACACCTCTCCCCACATTTGCTAATGAGTGGCAGAGGGGCTAAGCCTTTGAGGATGGTTTGTCTACATAGCTAGCCACAGTTCCCGCAGTTCCTGGTGTTGTTGTGTCTGGTATGTGGGCATGTTGATTGCCATGTTGTATGTGTGATTGTGACATGTACATTCTCACAATTGTGATTTGCATGTCTGTGGAGTTGAGGCGTGTGGTGCGTTAAGTTAGTACTTACCAACTAGAACTGCATTTCCGTATGTGCCATCCTGGAGCGCTGGTTTATGATGGACTGTCGGAAGAAGTAGGAATCATGCACACTCCCTGGGAACTTGGCTATGACATTGGTGAACAGTCCCCGGTGGTCCACTATTGCCTGCACATTCATGGAATGGGTGTGCTTTCTGTTGCGGTATATGTGTGCACTGTCCGCAGGGGTCACAAATATGACATGTGTGCAGTCAATTGCCCCCAACACCTGCGGGAATCCGGCTATGGCATAAAATCCTTGCTTGGTCTCAATCTGTTCCTGCACAGTGTTAGGGAAGTGAAGGTGCTGGGGTATCAGGCCGAGTATGCCAAGACAGTTGGGAGGAAGATTGAAAAGGCTGCCTGTGAGACTCCTCCGACTCTGGCCGTTGTTGGTTGAAAAGTCCTAGAGGCCAACATGTGCAGCACGGCCAGCAGCTTTGTCTGCGGAGGGATGTTGGTTCTCCGCTGTGTTTGTGGCGTCAACCTGTGGGCTATCAGGTTCAGGATGTGTTGGATGGATGTCCTTTTGAGCCAGTAGTGGGCAATGATATCCTCTGCCGTTAGGTCTGCGAGGCTGAGACGTCTGCGTAGGGCCCGCTGTCTTCTTTGGCGCTGCCTTGGTGGTGGTCCTGGGGGAGGTGGCAGTGGCGGTGGTGGTTGTTGCCTTCGTGGGACTCCAAGCTGAATGATTAGTACCTCCATGGCGTCAGTGGGTCTTCAGATGTGGGTCTGGGCTAGTCTCCCTTATATGCCTCCCTTTATCACCATTTTTACCATTTTTAGACCAGCTTTTTTCAGGTCTTATTTTACAGCAGCTAAGGGGCCTTAGCGGGACATTTTTTATCGCTTCGCGGGTCCAGGACATCATTGCTAATAGGGCGATGGTGTGTTAGCGACATTTTTCATGAAATTTTGAGTGGGAACGCCTACTTTGCATGTCATTAGCGATAACTATCGCTGGCATGCAAGGCGATAGAAAAACCGGCAGCTATCGCCGGAAAGCTGTCGTTAACGCTTGTTAGCGACAGCTTGGTGATAGGGCGATAAAAAAAAAACGCGTTAGTGGCACAAAAGTGCCGCTAACGCAGCAATAACTGGCTTGATAATATGCCCCCTTGACCTTTAGCTGGACGATAGACTGACTATGGACCAGCAAATTATCAAGGTGGTAGCCTGTTGTTTTGGCATCCTTAGATGTAAAAATCTATGGCTTTTACATTCTTCCACCCAAAGGATGATTGTACAGGCTTTTGTTCTCAATCTGGGCGATACTAATAAAAAAGCGGCTGCATAATGCTCAGAATGCAGCAGCCCACCTCTTACGTCATATTCCAAAATCTGCATCAGTTTCCCTTCATCTCCGACAATTGCACTGGCTTCCAAGAGCCAAATATATTCAATTCAAGGCATTTTGCTATATGCACAAAGCTATGAATAGCACCAGACCTCTGTACTTTACTATTCCTAAAGTTAGATTGGCAAGGCAGGGAGTGTTCTCTTTTGCCTTCCTTGAACTCAAATTATGGAACTTCCTCCCTTGAAAATTTCACTTGTACAACTCCCCCAAAATGTTCAGAAAGATGTTGTAGACCTGGCCTTTCTATTCTTCTGTTTTCATCAGTGCCGGGAAGCCCAGTAGGGGTAGCTATGCGCTCTATAGATAGATGGATGGATAGATAGATAGATAGATAGATAGATAGATAGATAGATAGATAGATAGATAGATAGATAGATAGATAGATAGATAGATAGATAGATAGATAGATGGATAGATAGATAGATAGATAGATAGATAATCACATGCTGTCGCATAATGGACATAACCACAGCAGTAATTCCCTTCCCCAACTCAGCTTGAGTTATCATTCTGCTATCAACTTTAAATGTGTTTTAGAACTGCAATATTTTTTCTTTGTCAGCATATTAGTTTTTGAAAATACACATATTTGCTATCAAATACAACTTTGCATTTTAGGCAAACAATCTCAATTTTCAAGAAGATCACCATGTCTCATCGGTGGCTAAAAGTTGGCCAGTCATGCTCTTAATATGTCAATGATGGCAGTCTGTATGTCGCAACTAGGCCAAAAATGCCCAAAATATTAAAGGATGATCATTATTATGCCATTGGCACTGTTATACCATTAACGGACACAATTTCACCGTAGATAATACCTTATGATAGGGGCCAGCATAGACATTTGGCAGTCCGTAACACTAGGCACAACTTCCAGGAAACAGCATTGTTTATTAGGGAGGGATAAAATGTCACACAGACACACACATAAATGAATGCAGATGATGCTCTTAATTTGTCTGTCCTCTGGATCCATAGCCTGCTCTACTCAACTCTGCTGCCACTCTTCATTGTTTACACATGTGGTGTGATTGATAGCCAATCTCCTTGTGACTTAGATTTAGAGTGGATACAGATGGCCATGTGGCTGATCCCATAAGCGGCTAAACACATTGCCCTTATCACGTGCAGGGTAAGGGGAAGGAGAGAGCTTTTTTTCTGGGGGTAAGCGTTTGCACTCTCCCTTTTAAAAAACAAACACACAAAAAGCAAACGTACCCCTTGTTTCAGCTCTCATCTATGGGAGTCACTCATCCTCATGTGTGGGTAATTACCCAGTTCTGGATGGTTTCTGTGTTCTAAATTCGGTGGATAGGATCCAAGGGATATTTATAAAAATATATGGGATGACTGTGCACACCCCCTGGGTGTTATGCTTCACCAGAGAATTCTCTGGTGGCCCTCGTTATTTGCTGAGGGAATGTACAGGGATGATTCAGCAACTGAGGGAAGGGATCCAGCTGAAGCAAAAACCCAATACAACAATAGGACTCACTAGGCTTCATAATGTGACTCATGTCCATTTATGACAACATGTTTCAGCCTTAAATAGTCCCCATAATGGGATCCTGGGCTTTCCTCAAGACTGGAATTCTGCTCTTTCCTATATTGTATCCCTTCCTATATGCTCACACACACACTCTGTACAAATGCATAAATACAATACCAGTTACTAATTGCTGGTAGCTCTCATTTAGAAGTTGGGTTATGAAAAGATTTAAAACATACATAAAATTAAAACACACTAATAACATTTAGAAGTGACAAAATAGAACAAAAATAAACAGAAAATTGGACATATTTCAAAAAACGTGCCAAAGGCCACCCGGCAACTGCCAGCTTTATGAAATAATGCTGTACCACTCGTGTGCACTGCAGGTGTGAGCAAACACTGCAAACACAATTAAAAACATGCATGTGGAATCTCATTCACAAATTATGCGTTGAAAACTTCCACTCATAGCCACCTTTGGTATTACTATATTACAATGACTTGAAAAATCATTGTTTCAGTCACAGTATGTCATCGTTAAACCCCTGTATGTGTGTTTTGAGGCAATAAACCCATCATTGTTCCCTTTCCAGAAGTATCTGAGACAATTTAGTAGAAGGGCGTCGGTTAATCATCTCAAGTACCACCCGAGTCATGTCTTTTTCTGTGTGCTGTTTTTCTAGGTAGTGTTTTGTCATTCGGGTAGCTCTCTTCCTACAACGGATAGTGCTCCGATGTTTGCTGATCCCCAAGCTACCTTTTCGAGTTGTCAATCCCACGTATCGCAGGAGGCAAGGACATGTAATCATATATAACATTTTCTGATTTGCAGTTAGTGTGATGTTTAATAACCTAGGGGCGGCCAGTACCAATACCAATTTCTTTGTAGTGCTTTGTAAAGGACAGGTTGCACACGTCCCACAAGGAAAATGGGCAGTAACAGATGGCATGTCCCACAGGGTTCCAGAGGGTTTTGTGTTGATCTTCCTTTTCGCAGTGCATATGTGTACAGGTTTATCCCTAAGGCTAGGGCTCCATTTGAAAGAAAAGACTGGAGGGGGGCAGTCATTTCCCCTTTCCTGCAAAATATTCCAATGTTTGGTAATTATTTTTTTACAGTGTTTGATATTGGTGTGACTGTAGTAACTAACACAGGTGAGTCACACTGTGTGCTAGTTTTGAGCGAGTTTTTTGACACGTGTGTCCTAGTCAGATATTTACGTGCTTTCAGTTTATCTGCAAACCTGTCAGCAGTATTACTTTCAGAGCAATTGCGTCCAATGCGCAGAAATTGGCCAAATGGTAGATTCTCACTCAATGATCTTGGGTGATACCTGTCGAATTGGAGTAGACTATTTTTGTCAGTGGGTTTCTCATGGACCATTGTGACACCCGTATTCTTAGTGATCTTGATGTTGTGATCTAAAATGTGATGTTATCCTTACTAATAGTGTGTGTAAACTTTAAAAAGGGTCTTGAAATTTAACCCAAGTGGAAAAGTCTATTGCTAATTCCAGATTGCCACGCCAAACTATGAGGATATTGCCAATGTAGTTTTACCACAAAACAATGTTCTCAGTGTATGGGTTAGGGTTGGTGTATATGTTATCACACTCAAATTTGTGGACATAGAGACATGTCAGACTGGGGGTGAAGGTGCTCTACATCGAAGTACCCTGTAACTGATAGTACAGGGTATTTTCATACTCAAAAAAGTTCTCAGTGAGAGCAATTCTGGCACAGTCAAGCACAAATTGGATGGGGGTGATAGTATCTATGTCAGTGTCATTAGTCAACTTTTCAAGGACCCAAAGGGCTTGCTCTTAGGGGATACCTGCATATAACGCATCGATGTCCATTGTGATCAGGAGGTTCGTATTGAAGTCAAAACTGAGGTCATTCAAAAGGCAAAGGATGTCTGGTGTTTTTGAGAAAATATGGCATTTCCTTTACTAGTGGCCTTAGGAACCAGTCACAAAATTGGGACAATGGTTTAAGGATGGAATTGATAGCTGAAACGATAGGTCTCCCTGGTGGGGGGGGGGGGATTTGTTCTTATGAATTTTGGGTAAGATGTAGAATTGCGCGACTCTAGGTTCTTTTGCCACCAGAAAGTCTGCTTCTTGTGCAGTTATCCATCCCATACCTAAAGCCTCTATAATCATGCTTCTTATAGTTCTTTTGAGGTGAGGGGTAGGGTTTTCATTAAGAAACCTGAAGCCCAGATCATCCCTGTACATACCCTCAGCATATGACAAGGGCCCATCTGCCACTCTGGTGGGGAGCGTGGCCCACACACGATGGCCAACTGGACGAGCTCCTAAGAGACTCCTGTCGACCCCTGCATCATCCTGCAAAATCCAGCCATACCGGCCGATGCTGTAGGTAGACAATATGGCGGCTGCACCCGGTCCGGTCGGGGAGCGCTGAGTGCGTTGGAGGTGAAGAGCGGCGCTGTTGTTAGAGAAGTGGAGTAGTGCACGTGTGGGGACCGGTCCTTCGGTTGGCCCCCACGTGGTGGTGTGGAGCCCGGCCTGTTGCTTCTCCGGATGACACTGTGAGCCCCTGAACTCCTTTGCGGATTGGCGCCTTGGCCTTTCTGGGCTGCACATGGGAGTGTCTGCTGCACGGAGGGCATTATATGACTTCTTGTCTCATACTTCGGAATGCCGTTGAGCTCTCTGTGTGGCCCTTGAGGACCCTCTTTGCCAGGCAAGGTTACACTCTGGGCATTCCTGCATGGTTAATTGCCCCTGCCTGGGCTTCAGGAGTTTTAGGTGGGCTGTGTTGGCCTGAGTGGGACCCTAACCCTTGGCTCCTTCAGGGGGTGTCCTCACAATTGAAGAGTACCCCTCTCTTGAGGGAGTGACTTTGCGGCATGACTTGGCCCTTCCGCTCCTGCACCGCACTGGTGGCTGCGGGCTGATTCGGTGTGGACCTCCTCTTTTTAGCTGCCTGTGATGGGCAGAAGCAAAGTGGCTGGGCCTCCCAGGGGAATACTATGGAGCACTACACGACTTAGGTGACCACCTGGTAGCGTCCCATGTGGCAAACAAGTTTCAGGGGTGATCAAGAGACAGGTATGGCTACTTAGGAACCTACTTGTGTGGATCTGCTTGCGGCTATTCAGAGTTCCAGGGAATCCTTGGAGGGAAAAATTTAAACTATGGTCATTGAGGTAACGCTCCTACGCATGGATTCTGGCAGGTTCTCTAATGAGGTGCGGGTGGCTGAGAGATTCATTGTGAAGCCGCATGCTGAAGTGGCCTCCTTAAAGAACCCGGTTGGTTACGGTCACGTCCAAAGCTGGGGTCCTGGCAGCACAGATGGAAGATGTGCAGGGGAGGTCCCGCAGCAATAAGATTTCTGAGGTTCCCAGAGCAGGCTGAGGGGATTTCTGCTGAGCATTTTGTTGAGAGTTGGATCCGTGACACCTTAAGACCCAGCAGACTATCTCCACTGTTTGCCATTGGGAGAGCTCATCGGGTCCTGGTGGTGCCTCCGAGGCCAGGTGCACTGTAGCAGGCTATCATAGCATACATACTGAACTATAAAGACAGGGACTGCATTCTGTGAGCTGCCAGAGAAACGGATCATGCCTGGTTTGAGAATCAGAGAATTTCCATTTATCCTGACTACACTAACAAGGTTCAGGGATCTAAAAAAACTTCCTGGAGATCAAGGCCAAGCTCCTATCCATGGGTGTCCGCTATATGCTTCTGTATCCGGCTAGGCTGCAGGTGCTGGTTGGGGGCAGGTCTCACTTCTTTGACTCTCCAGATGATGTGTGGATAAGACTAGGCCCTGGAAATCTGGAAATCGGGGCTTGGGTGAGGCCCGTAGTCCTAATTGGTGGCTATGCAGGGAGGGGGGAGGCAGTCCCTCTCTGTCGATGCCCCAACATGAGCTGTCATCCAGGGCGCTGGCTTTCTCACCTCAGAAGGTGAATCTGGAGGGTGCTATGCCCACACATGAGTGCCTTAGTGATTGATATTGTGTTCCCTATCTTTTTGCACCAGGGTTTGTGGGATTCTGGATGAGGGAAGGATAATTATTGTGTGTGACAAAGCTGTCGATTTGAATTCATGAAACTACACTTGATGCTTTTAGGGTGAGGGGTTCTATATACTTCTGATGATGTTGTTTAATATGGCACTATATTTTATTATACAGGGGTCTCGGGGCTGCCTCTCCACATTAGTCGTGGGTACTAGTTGGGGGTTGTTGGGTTAGGCTTCGAGTCCTGGTAGCAAGAGTACTGTTGGATCTGCAGAACACCTCGTTGTTGCTGATGTTTTACTGCTTATCCGGGGTTGGGAGTGGGATGGTTCGAAAGTTACAGACCTCCTATGTTGGGAAGTGTTTGGTTCTTCTTACAGTCTATATGAGTACATGGGTCACGGGGGACTTCATGGGGGGTTACATAGCTGGTTGTTTGTTTCTTTTTCTCACGGTGTGGGAATCTTGACAGTGCATGCATTTTCTTGTTTGGCAGCTTTTGAGCTGGACATTCCTGAAGCCAGGGGTGGGGGTGGGGCCCTATATGGGAACTTGCTATGCCTATGGCTGTTCAAATTAACATTGTGCTATAACCTAATTATAGTTGGTTAGTGCATCTTCCTTATTCTTGTTCTGTCCCTTGCTGCTCAGTCTATAATGATGTCATTTGGAATGTTGAGTGTGTGGGACTTGAGGAGATGTCAGTTGGAAGAGATGGGCTGAGCAGCAAGGAGGCTGCTCCTGGTGGGGCATTACATGGACTTTACCATCTTACAGTTAGCTTTATCTGAAGCTGTTACTTTATGAATAAACCTACAACTTGTTTCTACCTGACCTGTCTACGAGACAATCTTTCATTTTAACACATTGTCATGTGGAATGTACGTGGGCGATGAGGTTACTGCAAGCGTTACAAGGTCCACTAATTTCTTAAGCGCCATAAGATCGAAATTGCTTGTCTCAAGGAGGCACATCTTGGGGTGGAGGAAATACAGATGTTGAGAAAAAAGTGGAGGTGTCAGCTCTTCTCTTCTTCATATTCCTCTTACGTGAGGGTGGTGGCCCTCTGGGTGATGCCTGTGGTCCCCTTTAAGCACACCTATAGCGAGGCGGACATGGATGGGCATTATGTCCTGGTTCAAGGCACTCTGGATGGTAAGGAGCTCACGATACCTAACTCATACACCCCCAATGTTGATGACCGTCGTTTCTTCGAAGGCTGGCAAGACCTGTTAGTGAACAGTGTAGGCGGATCCATAATCTAGGCGTAAGATTTTGATTGTATTCTAGATGGGATGGGGGATCATTATCTGCTAAACTACTAATGGTGGGCTTGCTGAGGAGGGTGATGCATAACTTGCATCTCTTGGATGGGTAGCGACTACTGCACCCAGGTGGTCCCAAAAATGCATGTCATTCCCAGACCCAAACTACTTACAGTCGATTGGACCTTTTCTTGGTGGAAGGCTTGGATCATTCCCAGATAGATGCGGTGACACATCTGGACAGGTTCCTCTCAGATCATTCCCCGACATTGCTGACACTGGCCTGGGAAGAGAAGCCAAGTGGGTTCCAGGCATAGAGTATGTCTTCCGATCTCCTAACAGATGTAACTTGCAGGGCAGACTTGCAGACTGCTCTGGAGAATTACCTGACTGAGAACTGGGGGACTGTGGACACCAGGGCGAGTGAGTGGGAGGCACTAAAAGCTTTGGTTAGGGGAGAATGCATTGGGCCAGTTTTTGGAGCTCGGACCTAAAGACACAGGAGGGCCAGCTAGCTGACCTACAGAAGCAGGAGGTACACTTGGCAGATGTGCGTTCAACGTCTTTAGCAGTACATAGATAGCTGCATTCACTGTGGGATACACTGGATAAGACTGCCCTTAATTCCTACAGTCAGCTGTTGCATAGGCAGGGTATTAAGTCTAGTAAGCTCCTGGTATAGGTCCTCATGTGAGAAATGGAGGTACCCCCCATTTTACATATACGGAATGCTCAGGGTCAGTTACAAACCCGGCGGCAGGACATTCTTTCGGCCCTGCTGGACCACTTCAAGTTGGTGTACAGAGCTGGCCCACCAGACTCTGAGGAAGGGATGGATAGGTTTTTGGCCAGGGTGGGGCTCCCCAGGTGTGGGGGTGGGGGGTCATGCAGGAATTGGAGTAGGATCTCTCTTTAGAGGAGGTGGGTACTGCCGTCAAAGCGCTTAACAGGTCCAAGGCTCCGGCCAGAGATGGGTTCCTGGCTGACTTCTATTATGACTACTCTTTCATCCTCAAGGAAAAACTGCTTGAGGTCTATCTGGAGGTGAAGGAGAAACATCTTCTCCTGCAGACTATGCGAGAGGGGATAGTGTGTCTGATGCTGAAGCCTGGGGGAGACTCCGCTGACCCTTCTGCATGCAGGCCCCTCACAATGCTCAATACAGATCTTAAGGTATTGTGTAAAATATTGGCAACCAGACGGCAGGGAGTGGTCCTGGAGCTGGTCCACGAGGACCAATACGGCTTCATGCCGGCACGTAGCACTACACATAACCTTCATAAGTTGGCCCATGTACTACATGACACTTTGGATGGCAAGAGGGAGATGGCTCTGGTCTCCCTTGAAAAGGCACTTGATATGGGGTAATGGGCTTATCCAATGCCAGTATTGTGAGGCATGGGGTTTGGCCCTAATTTCTGTGCCTGGAAACAACTTCTGCATACCGAACCTACTATACATATCAGGTGGGTGGTGAGCTTTCTGAAGCCTGGCCGGTGGGTTGGGGTACTCGTCAAGGGTGCCTCTTTTCGTTCCTTGTATTTGCACTAGCATTTGAATCCCTTGCGCTGTTACGTATAGAGCAGGATCAGGGTGGGGGACTCCACCCACATTATCTTGTTATATGCAGATGACACACTGGTGTATGTGAAATCACACGGGGAGACTATTGTTTCAGGTATCAATTTCATCCTTGAACCATTGTCACAATTTGTGACTGGTTCCATATGCCACTGGTAAAGGACATGCCATCTTTTCTCAAAGACATCCTTTGCCTTTGAATGACCTCAGTTTTAACTCCAATACCAACCTCCTGATCACAATAGACATCGAGGGCATACATAAGTATGCCCCGAGAGCAGACTCTTCGGGTCATTGAGAATTTGATTAAGGACACTGACAAAGATACTATCACCCCCCTCCAATTTATGCTTGACATTGCCATAATAGCTCTCACTCCAAACGTTTTCCAATATGACAATACACTGTACCATAAGGTACAGGGTACTTCAATGGGGAGCACCTTTGCCCGACGTCTGGCGTGTCTCTATGTCCACCAATTTGAGTTTGAAACATCTATGCCAACCCATTCACTGAGAACATGGTGTTGTGGCAATGCTACATTGATGATATCCTTGTAGTTTGGCGTGGTGATCTGGAATTAGCAATAGACTTCTACACTTGGGTTAAATCTCGAGACCATTTTCTTAAATCTACACACACCATTAGTAAGGATACCATCACATTTTTAGATCTCAACATCAAGATCATTGAGAATAAGGTTGTCACAATGGTCCATGAGAAACCCACTGACAAAAATAGTCTACTCCAATTTGAAAGTCATCATCCGAGATTGTTGAGTGAGAATCTACCATTCGGCCAATTTCTGCGCATTAGACATAATTGCTCTGACATCAAAACTTTTAGAGAACAAGCTGACAGGCTCAGTAGGTAAACTGAAAATGCATAAATATCTGACTAAGATAATCACACATACCAAAAACACGCTCAAAACAATAACAGAGAAGCAATCTTTAAGTAATATCCTAAAGCGCACACAGAGACACTCACCTGTATTACTACTTTTACACCAATATCAAACACCGTAAAGAAGTGAAAAAGATAATTACCAAATACTGGAGTATGTTGCAGGAAATAGGGAATGACAGGCTGCCTCCACTCTTTTCTTTCAAACTGAGCTTTAGCCTTAGAGATAAACTTTTATACACCTGAATTGAAAATAGCAAGATCTACACAAAACCCCCTGGAACCCTCTGGGGCATGCCACCTTTTACTGCCCATTTTCCTTGTGAGACTTGCACAGCCTGTCCCTTTACAAAGCACTACAAGGAAAATTATATTGGTACTCATATATAAATATATGATTACATGACCTTGCCATCTGCAATACATGGGAATGGCAACTCAAAATGTTTACTTGAGGATCAGCAAAAATCGGAGCACTATCCGTTGCAGGAAGAATGCTACCCGAATGACAAAACATTACCTGGAAAAACATCACACAGACAAAGACATGACTTGGGTGGTACTTGAGATGATTAACCATACCCTTCCACTAACATGTCTCGGATACCTCAGGAAAGGGAACAACAATGGGTTTATTGCCTCAAAACACACATACAGGGGCTGAACGATGACATACCGTGGCTGAATGATGACAGGGGCTAAATAATGACTTCCCATATAGTTATATACAATTTTCTTGGAGTCCTATCCACAGAATCTGGGACACAGAAACCATCCGGAAATCACCCCCACATACGAGGATGAGTGGCTCCCATAGATGAGAGCTGAAAGAAAGGGCTGGTTTGCTTTTTGTGTGTTTGAGATCCCATAAGCCAACACAGTTTGTGTTTGAGTGTTATTGGTTCAGCTGGCTTTCACTCTAAGGGTTTTGAAATGAGCAGTGCTGCCTTCTTTTGTAAACACAGACTCTGTAGATGTGCTTGGCTCTGCTTCACCTCTGATAGTTACTTTGAGGGTGCTGCTGAGCTACCCGTAGTGCTATATTTTTTCCTTATGGCGGTTGGGGGGGAGGGGAATAAGCAACAGGGACAATGAGGGAGTGGGAGCAGAATAAGCAACATGGACAGGTGGTGGGATGGGAAATGGAGGGGTGGGATGGCAATAAGCAGCACAGGCAGGAGTTTAAAGGGGAAGAAGCAACCAGATGGGGTGGGACGGAAAGAAGCAACATGGACAGGGTGTGAGGGGCAGAAGCAACACAGTCAAGGGTGGCAGGGGAAAAAGCAAGAAAATAAAAAAAGTAGCTCAATTACAGTGCCAGCAGCAGAATGACTGTAATTCAGATGAAGCAATCAATAAATGGTCCTTTCTCCTGCCAAAAGAAGAGCAAGGGAAGCCAGTTCACCCTACCCATTTAGAAAGCAGCAAATGAGAGCGACAAT
The DNA here is from genome assembly GCA_963921515.1 of Calotriton arnoldi. Classification (NCBI taxonomy): domain Eukaryota; kingdom Metazoa; phylum Chordata; class Amphibia; order Caudata; family Salamandridae; genus Calotriton; species Calotriton arnoldi. The sequence continues at coordinate 3,427,024 of CAWUFW010000747.1, forward strand.
GAAGCACATGAATAGTAAGCAATGCCCGGGTCCAAGATTCTTGAAGAACACTATATCTTTTTCAAGCGGAGTGCATGTGCTGATGCAGATGAGACCAAACAAATGGCAGTATGTGGTCATCTCACACATCAAATGCACATCATGTCCAACAACAGTGGCCCCAGCTACCCTCTATGTGCTCACTACAGTTCAGGTTGATTAAAAGATGCGTGAATTTACTGAATATTTCCAGAGAATACATACTGACAACCTATCATCTGGACGTGAACTCCATCCACAGCCTTCTGGATGTAACAGGGAAAGCATTACAGCCCAATATTGGGACACAGATTGACAATCCTCCACCCCAGCCACAAAAATGTTGTCAGTGATACATTTTCTGTTTACAGAGAGTATCCTGGGAAGGGTGTACATGTCGTGGTACAGACTACATTTTCTAAAGTGCTAAAGCAGTTAATGGAGTCCTTATTGTGACTGCCACTGTACATTGTCTTTCCAAATGATCCCTCAGCAGTGAATGGTATGAAGGCCTTATTTTATTCCATTGGTGCATTCCCCAACTTACATATGCACTGGTCTGTGGGAATGTGGCCCTTGTACCACCCAGAGACACTGCACAGTTCTACCATAATCAGAAGGTGCCACACAATTAATGTGCAAATATTGTGTGATGCAGAGGAGAAGATCACACTAGTCAGGGTGATTTCCCGTTGGTCGAAATTTTACTTCATGCGTTTGAGGGTACCAGGAGAGTGTTATTCCCTGATTTCTTTAGAGTGACTGTAAACGTTGAAACTTTTTTAGTGGAACAGAAAAGAAATATCATTTTGCGTAATAATTGTTCGTACAAAGTTGATTGATGTGGAGTGATAGCTGCTGCAGTGTATGGCGAGTTGCATCACAAGGTGCCGCACTGGTATTGGTCGTTACATCAGAGGGTGCCATGCATTAAGTGGCTTGTTCTATGGTGCTGCGCTGATATTTGAGTTAGCAGCGTTGCGTGTAGCTTTGTGATTTTTTGAGAACTGCTGGTTATTTAATTTGGTGTTCATTGAATTTATACTGTGTTACTTATAGAGAAAAATAATTCATTTTTTCCCATCATAACCATTACCGTTATCCCAAACACTAGCACAACCCTGGATCCAGGAGCAAGGCCCTGAATGTTGACAGCCCCATTGTGAGTGTGCCTGTTGTGGAGGTGAGGAAAACACTGAATCAGACACACCAGAGGATGAGGAGGCCCCGGCAAGGGATTTGGATGTTGTGAAAACAAATAATGAGTTTGAAGAGTTCTTAAAGTGGACACTGAAGTTGGAATGTATAAATGAATATAATATGGAAGAGCTTTTGTTTCTGCACAGAGAGGCTGTTAGGTGTGCATGTAAGGCTCACAAAGCTTTAGAAGGAATAGCTGCAGAGTATGGGGTTGACTTGTCTAAGAGTCAGACTTAGTGAAAGAACTTTAGATTGCTCAAGACTGATGAAACCCTTAACAATATGAGAACGACTGATTGATGTGAAATTACAATTGAGGGAACTGATTGGGAATATTCAGAAATGTAGTGATACTCAAAAGATCAAGGAATGGTGGGCTAAAAAATTGGGGAAGAAGAAAAACAGTATGCTCGAAGTCCAGATGATGAGACTAGCAAAAATGACTCTTAACTGCTTTGAAGTTGTGGTGATATTTTCACATTTCCAAAATTGAGAGAAAACCCTGATCTGTTGTATATGCAAGTTGACAGATTTGTAAAAATTTTGAAGGTGTTTTTGGGAGATCTGAAATCCGGACACCCTTGAGTGGTAGTCCCTCAAACGTTTTGCCTTCACATCTCCTGTTTTGCTGAATTCGTTGTGGTTGGCTTTAGGACTCTATGCACTTTACCACTGCTAACCAATACAAAAGTGCTTGTGCTCTCTCCCTTAAACATGGCTTATTTAGCTTACATGTAAGTCCCTAGTAAATGGTACTCCATGGACCCAGGGGCTGTAAATGAAATGCTACTCGTGGGACTGCAGCACTCATTATGCCACCTCCCAAAGTAGCCTTTTAAGACATATCTCAGGCCTGCCACTGCAGCCTTTAGTTCAGTTTTCAACTGCCATTTCGATCTGGCAAACTAAACCTTTTGCTAGGCCTAAACCTTCCTTTTTAGTACTTATGAGTCATCCCTAATGTAGGCCCTAAAGGTTCATTGGGCAGGAGGCAATGTATATAAAACGTAGGACATGTGGGTTTAACTTTTATATGTCCTGCTAGTGAAAAACTCCTAAAGTTGTTTTTCACTACTGCAAGGCCAATCTTTCTCTTAGGATAACACTGAGTTACCTTATTACACTTAATGAGTGACTTAAACTTGGGAGCAGACAGGAAATGATGTTTACACTCAAATGATTTAAATTATAAAACCTTCTATGATGGTAAAGTAGGATTTTAAGTCACAATTCTGAAAATGCCACTTTTACAAAGTTGGTATCCTCATTTTCGAATCATTTGGTGCCTGCTGTCGGAGTCAAGTGACTGTGAATAGTTTAGCAGGGACAAAGTGCTGGCAGGATGGGCCATCCTGCCACTATTAGGGCGGAGTTGTTCCCTGTCCCGCTTACATTTCATAGGGCTGCCTCCAGCACACACACAAAGGGACTTGACAGTAGCCTTTTGTCAGCACAGACTATTTGGATCCTTGAAGGAGGAAGGGAGGAGCATTTGAGAACCAGATGTGGGGCCACTTCAAAAGCTGACATCTGTTATAAATATTGCACCTCTTGAACCACCCATCAGATCACTTCTGGACCTGTGGAGGACTAAGAAAAGGGACTACCCTCTGCTGGAAGGACTGTCCTGCTTCCCTTCTACCTGAGGACGGAAGCCTGGACCTGCTTCTTGAACCCAAGACCACCAGAGGGACTCCAAGGGCTAGCTGACTGGCCTCTTGTTCTGAGCTACAGGGGCACAACAAGCTACAAAGGCCTCCCTGCATTTGCCCAGCTGACCTGCTGCAATTGAACCTGTCTGGATCCACAACTGGACCTTCCTGAGCCCTGTTGGCCTCTGCTAGAGTGATTCCCTAATCACCAAGAGGTGCCTCCCCAGGTCCAGGAACCTTTCCTGGCATCAGAGTCTACTCCTCTTCCAAGAGAGGTGAAATCCTGACATTTTAGTTTCTTTATGACCCCGAACAAGCCAGTTCACGTTGAGACTCTGTTGCCTATGATGACCGCCAACACGAATCTCTGGTGAACCTGACTGTTTGCTCTACCACGACCGCCAGCGGTGGCTGGCAGCGCGAGATCAGCACTTGCTCGCTACATCAACAACATCCCGGGTGACCGCCCAAGCGAAGCTCCAGCAACAACAGTCCGCGATGCCAGACCACATCTTCACGCTACAATGACGACCGTCTGTGACATCCCTCCTGCTCTTCGCGCTACAGCAACGACCATCCACGAGGCTCTCCCTGCTCCTCATGGCCACCTCCACTCTTTGCACCAGACTTTGAGAAGGTAACATTTTTGGTAGGACTACCCTGGTTCCTGTATCTGGGCCACACGCCATCGTAGCTGTCCTGTGCTTGTGACTTTCCCCCGGCATAGCGTGATCAGATCACTGTAAGTGGCGCTTTGTGCTTTTAGGCACTATACTTACCTAAAATTTAAAAATTGCATATCTCCGGTTCTCCTGATTGGATTTTTGTCATTCTGGTATCATATCCTTCAATTAAACTTTCTCTAGTTTTTTTAAATTGGTGTGTTGTATTTTCACTTTATTATTGTTTGAGTGCTGCATAAAAGCTTTACACAATTCATCTAAGTTAATCCTGACTGCTTTTGTGCCAAGTTATCAGGGGGCTAAGCACAGCTTAAGCACAGGTTAATTTAGTGACTTTTGTGGTTCACCCTGACAGGGATTGTGGTTGTTGCTTGAGAAGGGTCTTCACCCCCCTCAGTCAAAAACCCAATCCCCTCATCCATTTACTGTAGTTACTGTAGTTATGGAAAAGTGTAATCAAGTGATTAACTTTTTGGCAACAAAGTCCCCCAGAAAGAGATTCATTGGCTGAAAATCTTGAAGACTCAAAAGTCCAAAGAGTCAGTGCATGCCTATTATGAGCGGCAAGTCTTTTGTCAGCATAATGGCATTAAAAATCCAGATCATTTAAAGAACAGGAACCGGGAGCTACTGGTTTGGTCCAGCACATGTGCTCCTTTATTCAATGGCTTAGATGCAAGGGTGTGCAGTGTGTGAGGGCACTTGCTCCTATTGGAGCGTATTCCACTGACTTGACAGACTATTAGCATTGTTACCTTGTCCAAGGAAGTGCACACCCTTGCATCTATGGCATTCAAAATCCCGAGCAAGGTAATCTCAGTAATTTTGTGTCACAGTTTGTTCTTGGGTTGCATCCAGAGATTAGTTCACATATCCCCCAGAATATGATTTGACAGCCATCAAAACCTTGAGACGATATTATTGCAGTCATGTTTGGAAGCCAGGCAGAAGAAAATCAAGGAGAAATTCAAGTTGGATTTCAGAATGGTCCGTACATGACCAATACTTGATATGGTTCTGGTGTTCGTAATGGAATGCAAGGAGTTGGATATCATCATGGTGGTCCGATGATGCAGGGTGGGGATGGTGTCCCACAAGGAAGAGGGAGAGGAGTGCTGGTTAATCCAAATTTGGGAATGGAGATAGCTATGTTGAAGAAAACAACACTGTGTCATTATTGTAACAAATTGAGCCACTGGAAGCACGAATGTAGATCAAATCTGAATCGAGGGCAATATAATGGGCAAGTACCTTATGCAAATGGTATGCCAGCTCTGAATATGCAAAAGCAAAGTCCTCCGAATCCTAAAATGCCCTAGGCCCTGTTGATGCAGCATAATCTAAATACCCTAAGGAATTTAATACAAACTTTAACTCTTGAGTTTAGACACTTTCCAACAGTTAATGCATGCAAAGTATTACATCTGTAACCATCTGCCTGTCTCTGTGGCAGAGGGCATGACTTATCATCACATTCCCCTCACTTATGGTATATCCATTGTATTATAATGTTGAGCGTTCTGTATCATCAGGGTCAATTCAAATATTATTTTTGGAACTGTGATTTAATTCTTTCAGAGATTCAGATGTACAAACATTTAAACTCTCATGTCAATGCCAAAACTACGCATACTGTGTGGCACTTCTTTAGGTGGCAAGTTTAGCTTGACACTGCCTAAGCCCACAGACAAAATTTCAGCTGTAAGTTTGTTACATCCTTTGTTTTCTATTATGCAACCTTTCCCTTTAAGATAACATATCACTTGGCCGCATGTCACCCTGCATGCGACATGTTATCATTTCATTGTGATTCCAGATTGGAGTGTTCTATGTATGGCATTGGTGACAGTTGCTAGCCCAGTTGCATCTGGAGCTGGAAGCTGTGAGGTTTACATCTGCCGTGCTGTGAATAAATACATCATTTAACTGTTAAATTGGATTGAAGTCATTTCAACATTGGCGACGACGGGAAACCACCATCACAGCAGCACGGGCACAGAGTGGTAATTCTGGACCCACGAGAGAAAAAGTTTAAAGAAAGCCATTTTTTCTCGTTTTTCAATGAACGTTATTCAAGATCATCAAAAGGAACCCAACTACACAAGCGCACGATAAAACATTGAAAGGTACGTTAAATATCTAAATCCGAGAGTTTTAGTGACGTGATTGCACCAGCGGCAGTATATGTATGCGCATTATCTTGTGTTTTGAGTGCACCTGCGGCTGTTTTCGTCTGAAGCGGAAAATCTACTTTTACATAAATTTGTGTAGTGATTGCACCCGCGGCTGTTTTCGCACAATACTAATATCGTATCTGTGCACTGATTGCACCTGCGGCTGTGAATTACCTGAGGAAGCTGCGTGGGCGAAATTCTGTGTTATTTTTTTTCAAAAGGAAGCACCGTGTTCTTTTCAGCAAACTCCTCTGCACGCGAGTTATTTCCTTTAATTCTACTCTTGGACCGCACGTTACTAATCTTTCATCGGAAGCACGTTACGTCGCGTTTACGTTACGCACGTTTGTTCGGCCATTTTTGTTTTCAGGTTACCATAACAACACAGCGAAACGCGCAGGTAGAACTGCTTTCCTTCACAATGCGAAGCATTTAGTAAGTGAAATTCATACATTGTATGTTGCTTAGTTTGCTGGTGTATACTCCAAGTACAGTTAATTACTATTGTTCATAAAAGGGATACGGTTTCTACAACTTTGAAGCATCTACTTTCCCCTCGTTATTCCGACCATCAAAAAAAAAAAAACTATCGTTTTTTTTTTCTTTATTTTTCGTTCACATTACACCCTTATTACCAACACTTGATTTATAAAATACTCACCGCCATGCAATTTGACCCTCCTGCTAAATTCCTACAAACAAAGGGTGATCCACCCATGCCATGGTCAAGATGGAAAGAAGAGTTCCTAACATATATGAAAGCTATAGATGGCGAAAGAATGGGCTCTGAAAGAAAGAAAAGCATTTTTTTACATTGCCTAGGATCAGAGGGCCAAGTGATTTTTGGAGCACTACCACAGGTTACCACCTTAAATGAAGGAGGAGGAGATTCCATAAATGTGTACACTGAAGCTTTGGCCCGTATGGAAAAAAGATTTAAACCTACAATTAGTATAGCTTTAAATCGCTTCAAATTTTACACTAGAACACAAAAAGAGGAAGAATCTTTTGATGACTTTTTGACAGCATTAAGGTCACTTAGTATTCATTGTAATTTTGGTATGATGACCGACGAAATGATACGTGACCAGATAATTGTACATGTCAAAAGCAAAAAAATCCAAGATAAGTTATGGGTCATGGGTGACCCAAATTTAACAGAAACCATAGCCACAGCTAAAGCTCAGGAACAATTTGACTTATGGATGGAAACAGTTAGGAAAAATACTGAAAAAAGACAACAGATGAGGAAATATGCGCTGTGGGACATAAATCCGATACCAAGCAAGACTTCCCACAACCCCTAAGAAGAAATAATTTTAACAAGTTCAAACATGGTTTTACTCAGAAAAGAAATGAGGTGGTCATTAACAATGGTATATGCTATAGATGTGGAAGTAAATCTCATTATGCTTCTTTTCCAGGTTGCCCAGCTATAAACAGAGAGTGTAAAATTTGTAACAGAATAGGCCATTTCAGTAATGTATGTAGAGATAGACGACCACAAATGCAGAGACAAGGAGCAGTATCTTCTTTATATGAAATTGATGCAAGTACGGTCAGAGACACTACACCTGAGAAAGGATTTGTTGTTTCTATTGTAGACAATAATGCACATGTTCAAATGAGATCACCCAAATGTTTTTTTTAGGTCCTGGGTATCAATTTGTTACTTATGGTAGATTCAGGTTCGCCATGGACCATCATCTCTCATCAATATTATCTAGATACGTTAGTTCAGTCCATATCTTTTAATTTGTTGCAACCATCTGATATTGTTGCTGAAAGTTTTTGTGGTACAAAAATTGATATCATGGGTTTTTTTCATGTGGAATTGTGTTTCAAACACAGGAAAGCTGAGATTAAATTATACATTTCTCAGAAAGGGGTAAATGTTTTAGGATGGCAGGATCAGTGGAAATTGGGAATTATGCTTAATTCTCGTTCCAAGGAGCCGATATCTCTATGTGATGACAGTTTGATGAACACCGTTGCTGTGGTTGAAGATAGTACCCCACATTCCGCTAAAGAAATTAATCTTATCAAAAATTATGGAAATGTATTTTGTGACAAACTGGGTAAACTTAAAAATTTCTCACACAAAATTGTTTTAAAAGATAATCATTCACCAGTGGTACAAAAGTTGAGAGGTGTCCCCATAAACATTAGAGAAGAATTTAAAGAAATGTTAGATGAGTTATCCAAAGATGGTATAATTGAGGCGATAGAATCATCAGAATGGGTTTCTTCGATAGTTCTTGTACGCAAGCCTGATCAAAAATTGAGAGTCTGTGTAGACTTGAGGGCTCTGAATTCCAACATCGTAGTGGATTGTCATCCTTTGCCAAATATAAACGAGGTGGTATCTTTTTAGATGGTGCACAAGTTTTCTCCACATTAGATCTTAGGTCGGCTTACCACCAGATAGAACTCACTGAAGAATCTAAAAAGTACACTGCTTTTATCACTCCGCAAGGTCTTTTTCAATACACTCGCATGCCTTTTGGACTGCCATCAGCCGCGTCAGTTTTCCAAAGAGTTATGTTCCAAATTTTCAGGGATTTGGATAAATATGTCAAATGTTTCCAAGATGACATCCTTGTCTTCTCAAAGAATACCATTGAACATGAAATTCATTTAAATGAGGTTTGTAAGAGATTGGAACTAAATGGTTTAACTCTCAAGGCACACAAGTGTAAATTGTTTAAAAATCAGTTGAATATTTAGGACACACGTTGTCGGGTGACGGTGTGGTTCCAAAGAAATCTAATGTAGAGGCAATTATCAAAGCTCCATCACCCAACAACAAAGAACAACTTCTGTCGTTTGCAGGTATGTGTGAGTACTACAGCAAGTTTGTAGAGGGTTTCGCCACAAAAATGGAACCCCTAAGAAAACTTTTGAGGCAAGGTGCTAAGTATGAGTGGACTGATGTACAACAATTTTCATTTGAAGCTATAAAAAAGATATAATCAATGCTCCCACACTCAAACCGTTCCGCATCAACAAAGAATGCATTATTACTGTAGATGCTAGCCTTTATGGTTTGGGAGGAGTTCTCTCACAAAAAGAGGGAAAAGAAGAGTGGAATGTTGCGTTTGCTTCCAGGACGTTAAATGAGTGTGAACGTAAATACGCAGTGATTGAGAGGGAACTTTTAGCTTGTGTTTGGGCCATAGAGCACTATAGACTATATGTATGGGGGAACAAATTCATCCTTAGAACGGATCACAAACCACTTGTTAATATTTTGTCTGTGGGAGGTGGTTGGAATTCCACTGCCAGAATTGCTAGATTAGCATCCAAATTACAGGAATATAATTTTATTACGGAATATGTTCCAGGAAAAAAAAATGTGACAGCTGATTTACTGTCACGTTTGCCGTGCGACCAAGATAAAGTAAGTATTGTAAAAGAGTATGACTTTATATTAACCATTGAAGACATAGTTCAAGAAAAGTTCCAAAGTATAACTGAAGATTGTTGGTATAAATGTGAACAAAATGACGATAAATGGTGCGAGTTAAAAAAATACATCTTGGAAGGTTGGCCTAAGAAGAATTTGGTAAGACCAGATCTTTTACCGTTCTTTAATGTAGCGGAAGAGCTGGAAGTAGAAGGTAGTTTTATTTTTAAATCTGGAAAATGCATTCCCCGGTAGGTATGTATGACATTATTTTACAGATTGCACATAACACCCATCCAGGTATTTCCTCCATTAAACGTTTAGTCAGAAGTTATTTTTGGTGGCCTGGTATTGATAAATTCATAGATAGAGTAGTTAGAGAATGTGCTGAATGTGTTTCTAGTGAAAAAATGTTAAAAACACACACTCCACCCTTGAAAGTTGTCAAATGGCCCACTGAACCGTGGCAAAAGATTGCCTTTGACATCTCAGGTCCATTTCATATGTTACCAGAATCCTCACGATTTGCTTTAGTTATCGTCGATTATCATTCAAAATGGCCGGAGGTAAAATTTGTTGCTAAAGCTACCACAAGTGCAGTAATCAATTTTTTTAAAGAGATATTTTCCCGTGAGGGGTGTCCATCTGTTTTAATCACAGACAATGGAGTACAATTAACATCTTCTGAAATGGAAGGATTTCTCAAAGAATGCAATATTGTTCACAGGCTCACATCACTTTGTGAACCACATGAGAATGGTCAAGTGGAACGTTTCAATCGTGTACTCAAGAGTTTTGTTGTGGATTCTCTTAAATTTGGTTCAAGTTGGGTGAGTGCTTTAAGAGAACGGTTATGGATTTACCGCATCACACCACATACCACTACTGAAGTCAGTCCCTTCAAACTTCTCAAGGGTAGGGATCCTGCATCCAATGTATGTCCATGGTGGTTAAGAGAAAAATCACAGTTGTTTATTTCTGAAAAGGAGGGTGTGAGTGATGTGGCAAAACGAGTAGAACTTAAACAAATGAAAACCAAAAAATGGTATGATGACAAATGGAGGACTAAGGAGCACACTTTCCAAATAGGCGATTGGGTAAAAATCCTCAAACCAGGTTTTATAAACAAGGGTGCCAACAAGTTTGGCAAAGCCATCCAGATAAAAAAATATTTAGCAATAGTGTTATAACACAGGATGGCAAAACCTGGAATGTCAGAAGGTTGGCAAAATGTCCTAGGTTAGGTCATGCTCATAAGGATAATGTTGATGCACAAGGCGAACTCATTACCGATGGAGTTGATATAAGTAATGATGATTCTGTGGGCCTCAGAGTTAAGAATTCAAATCGTACTATACAAGTTCCTAAGAGATTTAATGATTTTGTTTAGCGGTTGCTTTTCCTTGTTTTGTTATTAAGGGAGATATGTTACATCCTTTGTTTTCTATTATGTAACATTTCCCTTTAAGATAACATATCACTATTGGATTGAAGTCATTTCAACAAAGTTGAGTATGGTTGAAAAGGATTTTATTAATGATTTGTAAAACAGGTGGGAAGAAATTGCATTGAGGGCAAAAAAAGGGAGGGGATAATCAAAGGAAGTGTGAGGAAAGGAAGAGGAGAAATCAGCTTTATTAGGGCATGAGGGAGTACCCATCTTGTTTATTTATTGCCCCTGGACAGCAGGCCCCATAAATGTTTACTGTGTAAAATTGTTTTGATTCCTTTTCTGTTTTAGCTGCAGTGCGTGGCATGGCCTGGCAAAGTTTGCCTTTTATTACAGGGGACGTCACGCAGCTTGGATGATTGATAGGTCAGCTGCTGACTTCCTTGGGGTGAAGTGCACATGCCAGGTTGGACGGGTTCCTTGCTCTGATCAGTCCGACATGCACATTTGAATTCTCGCTTATCTGCACAATGTAGGAGCCCGGGGGATTGCTGTCACAGCCCCAAGTCTCCTAAGGAGAGCAGGAAGCGCCTGACCGAGCCAATCCTTGCGCTGCTCTAATGCTACTTACTAAAATAACCAGCAAGGGGGCAGCGACTAGATTGGCTCAGGAGTCACAGGGGTGGGACTGAAGCCCGAGCTGGTGGTCACAAGTTCCATGCACACATGGGGTAAAGTCAGGAGTCCGACGAGTGTTCTTCTGACGACCGGACCGGACGGTGTGTCACTCGTGGGCGTCATCAATCAATCAATCAATCACAGAATTTGTAGAGCGCACTACTTACCCGCGAGGGTCTCAAGGCGCTGGGGAGAGGGAAGGGGGGGGTGCTGCTACTGGTCGAACAGCCAGGTCTTGAGTAGCCTCCTGAAGGTCAGCAGGTCTTGGGTCTGTCGTAGGCTTAGTGGAAGGGTGTTCCAGGTCTTGGCGGCGAGGTGTGAGAAGGATCTGCCGCCGGTGGTTATTCTTCGAATGCGAGGGACGGTGGCGAGGGAGAGGTCGGCGGAGCGGAGCTGGCGGTTGGGGACGTAGAAGAAGAGTCGTCTGTTGAGGTAGGCTGGGCCAGTTTTGTGGAGTGCCTTGTGTGCGTGGATGAGGAGTTTGAAGGTGATCCTCCTGTCGACGGGGAGCCAGTGCAGGTTCCTCAAGTGGGGGTGATGTGGCTGTGGCGTGGTACGTCGAGGATCAGGCGTGCGGAGGCGTTTTGTATGCGTTGCAGTCGCTTGATGAGCTTGGCCGGGGCTCCCGCGTAGAGGGCGTTCCCATAGTCAAGTCTGCTACTGACGAGGGCCTGGCTGACTGTTCTTCTTGTGTCTGTCGGGATCCACCTGTAGATCTTGCGAAGCATGCGGAGGGTGTTGAAGCAGGAGGAGGAGACTGCGTTGACTTGCTTGGCCATGGAGAGCGTTGAGTCGAGGATGACTCCCAGGTTGCGTGCGTGGTCGGTGGGTGTCGGGGCTGCTCCCAGCGTCGTTGGCCACCAGGAGTCGTCCCAGGCTGAGGGGTTGGAGCCGAGGATGAGGACCTCCGTTTTGTCCGTGTTCAGCTTTAGTCGGCTGATCTTCATCCAATCGGCGACGGCCTTCATTGAGATTGGCTTTGGCGGCGAGGGGGTCCTTGGTGAGGGAGAGGATCAGTTGAGTGTCGTCGGCGTAGGAGATAATGTTGAGGTCGTGCTGTCTGGCGATGCGTGCGAGCGGGGCCATGTAGATGTTGAACAGTGTTGGGCTGAGGGACGATCCCTGGGGTACGCCGCAGATTATCTCGGAGGCTTCGGATCGGAAAGGTGGGAGGCGGACTCTCTGGGTTCTGCCGTCGAGGAAGGAGGTGGTCCATTCCAGGGCCTTGTCTCGGATCCCTGCGTCGTGGAGGCGTGCGCGTAGAGTGCGGTGGCAGACAGTGTCGAAGGCGGCGGAGAGGTCCAGCAGGATGAGGGCTGCGGTCTCACCATTGTCCAGCAGGATCCTGATGTCGTCGGTGGCGGCGATGAGGGCAGTCTCAGTGCTGTGGTTGCTGCGGAACCCTGATTGGGATGGGTCCAGAATGCTGTTTTCTTCGAGGTATCGGGTTAGCTGTTTGTTGACGATCTTCTCGATGACCTTGGCTGGGAACGGAAGCAGAGAGATGGGCCGGAAGTTCTTGAGGTCTCTCGGGTCCGCCTTGGGTTTTTTGAGTAGGGCGTTGATCTCTGCGTGTTTCCAGCTCTCTGGGAAGGTCGCGGTCTTGAAGGAGAGATTGATGATGTTGCACAGGTGGGGTGCGATGGAGCTGCTGGCTTTGTTGAAGATGTGGTGCGGGAAAGGGTCTGACGGGGAGCCGGAGTGTATTGTGCTCATGGTCTTGATGGTGTCCTCGATGTTCACGCTGGCCCAGGCTGGCAGGGGGTCGTGGTCGATGGTGTGTGGCGGGTCTGGTGCATCGATCTTAGTTGGGGCTGTCTGGGTGTTGAAGCTGTCGTGGATGTCGGCGATCTTGCGGTGAAAGAAGGTGGCGAGGGAATCGCACAGGGGTTGCGACGGCGGGATGTCGTTGGTGTTGGAGCTGGGATTGGAGAGTTCCTTCACGATGTTGAAAAGCTCCTTGCTGTTGTGTATGTTGTTGTCGAGGCGGTCTTTGAAGGAGATTCTCTTGGCGGACCTGATGAGGTGGTGGTGGTTACGGATGGCGTCTTTGTGGGCTGTGTGGCTGTTGGTGTCTTATCACTGTGCCATTTCTTCTCTAGTTTCCGGCAGGTACGCTTGGAAGCTAGGAGTTCCGAGGTGAACCAGCTGGCTCTTTTGGTGGTGTCGCTGTAGGTGAGCTTTTTCAGCGGGGCGAGGGTGTTGGCACAGTCGTCCATCCATCGTCTGAGGTTGCAGGCAGCGTCGTCGGTGTTGGATGGGTCGGAGGGAGGGCTGAGAGCGAGGGTTGCCCGGAGTTGGTCTTCGGTGACTTTGCTCCAGCAGCGGCGTGGGATCTGTTGGGTGCGGTGGTGTGTGGTGGGTTTCTGGAAGGTGAAATGGATGCAGCGGTGGTCGGTCCAGAGGAGTTCCGTGGTGTGGCTGAAGGAGACGTGGGAGCTTGAGGAGAAGATGGGGTCAAGCGTGTGGCCGGCGGAGTGGGTCGGTGTTGTGACGAGCTGGCTCAGGCCGAGGTTGGCGAGGCTGTCGATCAGGGTGGTGGAGTTGCTGTTGTTGTTGTTCTCCAGGTGAAAGTTCAGGTCTCAGAGGAGGATGTAGTCGGTAGAGGTCAGGGCGTGCGTGCTGATGAAGTCGGCGATGGAGTCGCTGAACTGGGGTCGGGGCCCAGGGGGTCTGTAGACAAGGGTGCCTCTAAGGGTGGTGTTGGGGTCCGTGTGGATCTGGAAGTGTATGTGTTCGGCGGTGCTGAGAGTGTCGTCGGTGCTGGTCGAGACCCTGATGGTGTTCTTGTGGACGATGGCGATTCCTCCTCCTACTGCATTGATGCGGTCTCTGCGGGTGATCTTATAGCCGTCTGGGATGGCTATGGCGATGTCGGGGGCGGAGGAGTCGTTCATCCAGGTCTCAGTCAGGAAGGCGACGTCTGGTGATGATGTGTCGAGCAGGTCCCAGAGCTCGACGGCGTGTTTGCGTGCGGAGCGGGTGTTCAGTAGGATGCACCGGAGGTGGTTGAGGTCCTTCTTGGCGGGCGCCTCGGTGGCTCTGAGGCTGGTGTAGCTGCAGTTCCGGTAGGTGAAGGGACCATGGGTGCGTTTTGGGGCGGCCTTGAAGCAGTTGTGCGTCCGTCCGGGGTTGAGAGCGTGGAGTGTGGTGGCATCGTATCGGCGTCGGTCCTCGGGGCTGGAGCGGGGGCGCGCGGCCCAGGGGTTCTGGTGCTGGGCGCGGTCCAGTCGCGGACGGGCGCAGACGGGCTTGCCTTAGGCGCGGCCGCACAGCGGCCGCCATATATGGGGAGGTGGGAGGGAGGAGCAGCTGGGAGGCAGGGGCAGCGAATGGGCAGTCAGGGGGGCGGGCCACAGGGGACGCAGCGGCGGGAATGGAGAGAGGCAGCGAGGGGCACAGAAGGCAAAATGTACAGCAAAAAGAAGAAATACGGGCACAGTACAGTGGGGCAGCGGGGGCATAGAAGGCAAAATGGACAGCAAAAACAGAAGAAATACCGGCACAGTACAGTGGGGCAGCGGGGGCATAGAAGGCAAAATGGACAGCAAAAACAGAAGAAATACCGGCACAGTACAGTGGGGCAGCGGGGGCACAGAAGGCAAAATGGACAGCAAAAACAGAAGAAATACGTGCACAGTACAGTGGGGCAGCGGGGGCACAGAAGGCAAAATGGACAGAAAAAACAGAAGAAATACCGGCACAGTACAGTGGGGCAGCGGGGGCACAGAGGCAAAATGGACATGGAAGGTGTGCCTGATTATTAAATAAAATTGACACATTGATCAGAAGCGGCCTGTCATGCGGTCCTCAGGATTCCTTTTCTGCACATTGCCGGCCTCAACTAAGATGTATGTATTGGCTTGGGGTGTGTTGGAGCGGCCTGCAGCCAAGCATGCATGCAGATTATGCCCCTCATTACATCAAATATCCTGCATTAAGGAAGCCCAGGTACTGCAGTCTTAACAGCAAGTGTGTGCTTCTACTACATATATCTCCAACTATTGTCCCTTCTCTTCAACTTGTTTGGCTCTATTGACCATCCCTCCAGTGTGTTATCGCCCAGATCTCAACCTCTGAGACTCAACCCCATCCCTGCTACAAGCGGTTCCTCAAGAGTCCATCCTGTCACTAACACTGTTATAGATCAGCATCTCTGGAAACCGGCTGCAGCCACTCATTGCCAGCTGTCTGGCTGACCCTGCCCATGTGAGACATATTGCTCATCCTAAATAGGATGCACATCTAAATACTGATTGCAATGGCGAGGGTTTAAGCTGCCTGTTCTGATGTCGATTTTGGATCTGCAGATCTTTAAAGACCTCGATTAGGACTAAATGAAACAAGCATTGGCATAGCCAATAGGTCTCGCCTTTGGGAGCTTATAAGTGTTTAGCTATCCAGCACAATATCCTTGGTGCAACAACATCAACTGTTGCATGGCTAAACACTTATAACGCCAGGCGAGACCTAAAAAACAAGGGGGGGGGGGTGGCGGAGGAGCAAGAGAATAACACAGTTCACTGAAAAGGTGAGAAAGAAGAAGGGATGAGACAGAAGCAGAATGGGTGCAATAAAGGGGCATGGAGTATGTTGTGGTGACAGAAAGGGGCATGAGGTGGAACCAAGACTGAAACACTGGTATTCAGCAAGTCTGACATTCATCAGCATTGGCTGCGGGCAATTTTGCAAACCAAGCACTGATCAGGAGCATATCAATTGCACACACTGAACAAGCACAGTGCATACAACAGCAAATGTTCGCCCCTTACCACAAAACAGTTACATGAGCTCTCCTCTGATACACAGATGCCAAATGGGCATCAGTACAGAAAGTTTCCGATGTGCACAGAATGTGAGGCATGAACGTATTACATGCAAGCTGCCCTCACACACGAAAGAAACAGATCGTAGGAGTATGTGTGTGGGGAGAGGGGGGCAGGAACAATCTGGAGTAGGTAGCCAGACACTCACAGAACACAATCACTACATTTGAAGCAATCAAAGGCAGCTGGTCCAATCCGAGATGGGGGGGGGGTCCTACCGGTAAGAGAGGAAACTTCCTGGTGGAAGCCACAAAGGAAGGCCTGACTTAGTTTGCCTCACTTAAAATTGCCCAATGCAACAGGATGCACTTCGAATGTATGAACAAAACGCAAATAGCCTGTAACTGTATTCCTCAAGCTTGAATCCTGTAATACCACTCCAGAAACAAAGGACAAAAACGGAAAAAATCAAGCAATGCTATGGAAATCAACTTAATTTGGTTGAAATAGATGGAGGGGACTCTTATTCTTACTTCACACATTGCAATTCGGCTAAAATTCTGCGAGCGACTTTGAAAGACATCACGTTAGTTAAGGGAATCCAAGTACTTTGCAGTCAGCAACCCTGCGTGGGAGATTTTTTTTAAAGGAGGGGTGTTATTCTTCGCATTAAAGTATCTGTTCATATTTACCAGGGCGCGAAGAACATGATGAAATGCGGCGCCTCGGTAATGGCGTGAGTGAACATCTCGGCGTTGTAGAGGTGCTTTCCGTGGGGGTCCTCTTCCTCCTCCTTAGCCAGGTCGGAGTCATCGGGCTCCCCGCGGGCAGGCAGCAGCGCCGGGCAGAGACAGAGCAGGAGCAGCAGGCACCCACGGGGGAGAGACATGGCAGCCGGTGGAGAGGGCCGAGGAAAGAGAGACCAGCAGAGGAGGAGAGTGACAGGGAGGCAGTCAGCTGAGCAGGCAAGGGGCGGCTGACAGCGGGCCTGTCTGCTCTCTCCTGGGCCTGGCCGGCAGTGGTGCTCCTCGTGCAGTCAGCGGCGCTTCATTTTACTGCAGCTGCCGCAAAGCGCCGTCCTGGATAGGAGCCAGGGGGAGGCAGAGACTGCGCTGACGTGAATTTAGAGTAAGCACACACACCGGGAGCTTTCACACTCTGCTCTCCGCTTCCAGTTGCCACTGCCGCTGACCACTGTTGCCTCTCCTACATGTATGCAATTGAAACAGGACATTTCGTTGACATTAATTTTTAAGGTACGCCAGTAATTGCGTACACCTACCGCTGAGAAGGCTGATTAAAGTTTGAAAAAGTCAGTGTTCTTTATAAGGGTATAGTAATTAAGGAATGTGGCGTAACAAGCAACGCTGCCGACTTTGGTACTGGGGAACAGGATTCGAGTCTGGCGTCTGCTCAACATCATGTGATTCTAAGCAAATCACTTTGTCTCTTGGACCTACAAAAAAGAAAATAAATGTTTCCTTGTGCGATGTGAATGGTGCTTATGACAGCTCTATGCCTTCGAGTCCGCACTGCGTTAAAAAAACACAAGCCCGGGAGTGGTGCGTGCGTGCGCGCGCAGCCTTCACTTTTCAAGCACTGCACTCATGCTTGTGGCGCGCCGCTGCTCGCTCCCACAAGGTGGATGCCGCCACAAGCACGAGTGCAGTGCTTGAAAAAGTGAAGAGCGACGGCTAAAGGTCCTCCTATGCAGCGCATGCGCGCTGCGTAGGGGAGACCTAAAAAAGTGGCATACAGGATGATATCACAGGAATACACTCGCATTTTCACTCGATTAATGCCTAGGTCATGTGAGTCACAGCAATCTAACATGGAGGTTTGGCTCTACTTAATCTTCCAACAACTTTGTGACACTGAAAGGCAAAACAAAAAAAAATGTATTCTACATTAGAATCTTGTGAGTTAAAGCTAACATGGGTCCATATATCTCCAATTTAATAAAGTGTAGCATATCGACTGCAAATTAAACCAGGTTTAAAAAGAAAAGCCTTTGGATGGCTTTTCTTTCAACTATAATCCCATACCTTAAATAGTGTCAGGTAAAGAAGGTGGAGAAAGAAGACTCTTCCTTTCTCCCACGTCTCTGCAACAACTGTCTATGCTAGGTCTGCCACAACCATTAAGGGTTCACCTGTAATTGGTGATTTTTTTTTCATATAAGATATTTGAAAGTGCCCTCTGGTAATTAACCTCTCGCAGGTCGTAAAAGACCGCTTCATAATTAATGCCTCCATGTTAATTTTTTTATTTTTTTTATTTTTATTTTTTAATGGGGCAGTAGAAGCAAGTTTGGAATATAAAAAGAGACCCGAAGGAACCCGCTTAGCGTGAGAGAGTTGTGTTAGATCTAAATTTTCAAAGAGGTAAGCTGGGTTCTAAAACTATGACTTTCTGCATTGACACTGCTTGAGCCCTCTCAAGAAGTAGGCCTTCCACATTCTGCAGTAGAGTAATGTGGTTTCTTAACTTTAAAAAAAAAAAAAACATCACAACAATTCGCTTGGCATCGTCCGGTCAAGGGCGTCACTACAACCAGTTTAATGTGCACAGAAGCTCCTGCCTCAGACATTTCCAAAAGATTAATGGCATACTGAGCAGCTCTGACGTCGTTTGCCAAAATTAATGTTGGAGTCGCATTCATCTACTGAGGCGCTGAAAGGCCGCCCCCAGGACACTCATGCCAGTATTGTGCTCGCAGGGTTCGCTTGTGCTCTGTGTTGATATTAAGCATGTTCTGAGCATTATTAGTTCCACAGGACCGCCATACCGCTGTCGGTGGATTTAAGTTTGACACGTCACGGTTCTTAACATTTAAACAATAGGTGGATACTAGTGCCAGAATAACCGCTTCTTTCTCCTGCCGCTCTACGACTTCCTTTAGCCCCCCGGCTGCAGTAACAGGGCGGCCTGGAAAGTAATGACACGGCCCTGCAGCCTGCCAGCCACCGACGAGCTGGCTACCTGCCTGACGTGCGATCAGACGCGGCGTTTCCGTCCCAGGTAGCTGCCAAACAAGGAAGAGGAGCTGTAAACCCCGGCACATCGGCCTCCAGAGCCGAGCCCTGGGCACTGGCGGCACCCCTGAAGAGCAGAGATGTGCCCACCTCCATCCAGCCCAGTTCCAAGTCAACCCGTTCAAACGCGACTGACGCCCTGAGGCACTGCGCAGTGATGCAGAAATTAGAGTTTGCCTTTGTTGAGCACCACTAAACAACGCTCTCCCAAAACAGCTCGACACAACTGCACGGCCCTCCCCCATCCTCGCTCCCCCCTGCACCGCTAAGGGCACTGCAAATAGCCGGCACCGCTTGCATCGCAACGCCACACGATCCCAACCCCCAAAATAAATGCTGCACCGGGATATTCTTGCCGGACCATCACCATGGGGGAGATGAGCATGGGGGTGGTGTGTGGGAGCCAGACAGGGAAGGGCACTGCAGTCTGGAGTTAAAAGGCAAAAAAATGAAAGAGTTCGGAGCTTTAAAGCAGATTTAAGCATAAGCTGGAGTTCTGAACAACTGATGACTATTAAAAACACGCGCAAGTAGGGGGTGGGGGGGAGTGCGGCAGTACTGGGCTAACAAGTGGGAGAGGTGGGGAGAGTGCGAGAGAACACACAGCGATTCCCTTGCGGGAGCGAGCAAACATATGTTGCCAAAGCTCGCTCCCGCAAGGGAATCGCCAAACGTGCACGCATTGCCATTGAAAGCAATGCGTGCATGTTTTTGGCTGAAAAGCCGAAGCGATTTCTATAGGTCTTTTTCCTAAGCAGCGCATGCGTGCTGCGTAGGCGAGACCTAAAAAGAAAACGTGTGGAGGAATCTTAGTAAATACACTGCTAAAGCTCCACAGAAGTATTTGGACCTTCCCATTTGTTTTGAACGGAAGCACAGACTAGTGAGAATTGGATTTGGTTGGTTTATGCCCTACACTGAGCTTTTGCGGTAGCCGAATACATGGCGAGGAAAACACACAAGGTCCTAATTGCTTCTCTGGCAACGAGGCACATTGTGCACATTTGTCAGAATTTGCCTTGACCAACAAGGAAATTAAGACCATCCATTTTACGTTCGAAAATTAGGAAATGTATAGATGACATGGCAGCTAGCTAGCTTGAAGGCACTGACCTGCAATCAACTGGGTGCATTTTAAAATGTATGGACTTAGTCTTAAGAAAGCTTTTAAGTTGCTTTCATCAAATTTTAGCTTTGTGCTCCAATCGTGAATATTTTTTATTGACATTTATATTTACTTATCTCCTTTAAATTATTGTAAGTTAATGAAGACTTGTTTTTTTTATTCCAGTTTCTATTTACTTTTCTAGTTATGATTGCAATGGTTTCAATTAATTGTGCAATTAAGGCGGATTCGCTACTGTATCTACCCCGCTGCAGCATCGAGCTTCGTGCACTCGCTGGAGTCCTCTTACACACGGCACTGAGCGGCGTCCTGTGCACCCTATACATCATATGCGCCACATCACAAAAGCTGATCTTTAAATGTTTGTGATGAGTGCATACATGACAACATTTTAGAGCACAGAAAAACAATGGGAGAGCAAGGGAATTGTGGGGTGCGTCCGTATCCCCAGTATAATGATGAGTTAAACAAAAGTGGACGAACCCACTATGTAGATATGATACAATCACTAGTATGGTTAGTACATGGACCCATTAGTTATGTTTAAAAGACCCCTCACACACCAACCTGGTTGGTGTCATGCTTCATCATTGGGGTCCCAACCGGGTGGCCGAATGCCCCCCGTTGTGCTACGACGCCTGATTACAGCAGAGCTGGTGTGGTGTGAGTGTGTGATGTGACGTGAGTTGAACTTTAAAAATACCTCTGAGAATCCTTGCCTCTAAACTTTATTAGTGGCGGCTCAGGATATGGTTAAAAAATGTGTAGTGCAACTAAATGGGAAATTATTATCCTTAGTTGACTATGTGGGGGGTCTACATGTTTCACCCGCGAAGGTATATGTATGGGGCTTTCTTCAGGACCGGATAGTGAGACTGGTGAGTGGCAAAGTGAAGTGCCACGTGAAAAAAAGTGAAATACCTACACACGCGCTAAGGTGTGTGGTTAGAGTGTCAACGTACTTACGGACACTTGAAAAACCTGTGGGAGAAGAGAAGACAACACAAAACATATATATATACACATCTTACTTTAAGCAACATAAAATGCAATCTTACGTAGATGCTATGGTCATAGTCAGGATGACTAACACTGTGATTGTACGTTATGCCTTGACAAGGTGGGGCATGCTGCATGCGAAAAGTGACTTGCAGCCTATAATGATCGCCCCTGTCTTATCGTGGCTACGAAGCTGAAGAACTTCATGTGAGAGCCAGTGGATTAAATGGCTCAGTGAGATGAGCAAACGTAGTTTGTCACAAGTCATCACACTATAAGCTATCGCGAGCCTGCTGAGGCCACCGTGGCTGGTGGTCAAGTGGCGCGATGTGTGGAAATAAGCTGCACTCGTGGGTGTGCCGTGCGTTAGCTTTAAACAATGCACGTGTGAGAAGTTGGCCTGGCATATGCTGTCCACTAATTATAGTGGGCACCTTGCACCAGTCCAAATCGACTCTTATGGTAGGTAGGTTAAAGACAACCTTATTGAAAGCTATCCTAGTGGTAGCTGTGGAGAGCAGCCTTCAGGCTAAGTCTTGAAGGAATGTAAAGCAGCTTGTTTTACCAGTCTATAATCTCTTGAGTGACCAAATGAAAGAGCACCACACCAGGTATATATTCAAAATATATGTATTTATTACTAAACACACCCCTCTAGTCTCTTTATGAGGCTAGAGTTCAAGTACATAGGTTATAAGATCTTAAATCACAGTAATAGCACAAATACACGTTTGGGCCCTAGGGGCGTACCAAACCATATACCAATAAAGTGGTATGCGAACCACGACTGAACTAGACACTAGGCCTAGAGCCTCTAGAAGTGCTTGGACCACAAGGAACCACCCAAGGTAGTGACACAGGGGACCCACGGGAGACGCGTGCAGTGTAAATACACAACCGCGATACGCCGTTAACTTCTATGGAGAAAGTCGGGATCGGAAAAATAGAGGAAAGGGACACTTTAAAGAGGACTAGTACAAAACCCTTTGAGATCTAGGACTTTGAAGAGTCTCTACCCACGGGAGCACCGGAGTACTCGTGTTACCTCACCCAGGGAAGCCGGGTGCATAGGTGCCTTTCGGGTCGGGTTTCATCGTCGTTTCTTATGGCGATCTGCTGCAAAGTGCTGCTGGCGACCAGGAGAAAAGTGTCCGGGTGGATCCAAGAGTGGATCGGAGTTCTGAAGAACCTGAAAGCAGAGGGGACAGAGTCTGGGTCACTAGCCAGTGACCAGGAGGGCGATGGACAGATGCCCACCGATGTCGAGTGCTTCAAGTTCGTTGACGGTCGTCTTGACTCTTCAGCCACGAGGTCCGGGAGGCGTTGTCGGCGACCAGGAGCAGGATTCGAGCTGTTGCTTGATGTCTGTCGAGTGCAGAGGTGTCGGCGACCAGATTGGACCCAACAGGCCTTGGCAACGGCAAGTCTCGAGTAAGATGTAGATCGTCGATGATGCAGACCAGCAAGGTCTGGGGAACTCACCCAGCAAGGGTAAGTGAGGGCAGGCCTGGAGCAACCAGACTGCCAAGTAAAGAAAAGATTGGCCTTCGGTAAGGGCTACTAGCCAACGGGCTAGCGACCGCGAAGGAGCCTCGTGATGCCGCACGTGGAGCTGGCTTACAGGACACTCGTGGAGTGGGGGCCAGTGATCTTCGGTGCAGGTGGTGCTGGAGGCTAGGGCTACTCGGAGCCCAAAGCACGACTTCTTGGGAGACCCAGAAGATGATGCACTTGCAAGTGTGCTCGGTGTCCAGGGGTCACAGTCTCAAGTCACCCACGATAGCCACGGGCCTCAGCTTTGCTGGGGACTCAGGGTAGCCTCGGGAAGTCTGAGAATCCACCTCTGGTGATGCGATGACTTCGGCGTCCGACGGGAGCTTCAGTAATGCGAACCGGACAGATGCTTCTTTGGTGCCTGCCAAGCAGGGGAGTCACTCCTTGACCCCAAGGGAGATTCTTCAGTCCTCTAATCGTGAGTAGAGCGTCGAAGGTCCAGGATTCTGTTTCAGAGTTTCGTCCAGGTATAATCTAAAGTCCTAAGGACTGGGTTCCTACCTTTATTCCAAAAATAGGGGATGGACTACTCTGTGGCCCCACCTATGGGTGGGTCAGGGCAGAGGGTGGCTACACCCCTTTCCCTTTGTCCAGTGCGCGCCAAAGCAGGGGCTGCAAGCCCCTGATCCGGTTTGAACTGGGGTATGCACAGGGACACCAAATGTGCCCCCAGTGCAGGACTTCAAAGCACCCGAAAGTGCTCCCGCCCAGCCCCAATACACATGGTCCTGTCTGGGGAGGTGGTCACACCTCCCTGGGACAGGAAACCTATTGTCCAGGCCTCCCCTGCCGGAGTTTCGTCCAGCAGCAGGAGGCCAGACTCGTGTCTGTGGCAGCAGCATCCATTTTGTGATGCCAGGGCTCTGGAAAGAAGTTACCGGACTCGTCAGAGTTAACATGCCTTTCCCTCTAGAAGGGTGGAATGCTACCCCCGCCGCCAGAATTGGCGGGGGGTAGTATTCCAAGATGTTTGACACCAAACACGACATGTTTCGGTGCAGCCATTCCATAGTTAGCATTTTACCGCGAGGATATAATGCGTTTAAGAGTATATGGTCAGGCTGCACTACAAACAGCATCAGAGATGGTCTCCGAACGCTGCAGAGGGGCCCTGCTCATGCAGGGGCACCCTCTCACATAGGAACCATGCACTCTGCCTTTAGGATTGATAAGGCCTGCCTTAGGAGTGACTTATAGGTTTATATGTGTGTATGCATTTAGTGATATAGGTAACCTATACCACAGCAAGGGGTGCATGCACCACCTTACCCAGGCTGCAGTAGCAGACCTGTGGTGCCAGTTTGGATGGCCTACCAGGGGTGGCATAATACATGCTGCAGCCCCTGGCAGGCCTCTGAGGTACCTATGCCCTTGGTACATAGTATACCATATACTAGGGACTTACAAGGGCACTCCAGATCCCAATCAGTGATGTGCCTAAGGCACATGGAGACCCTTTTAAAGAGGAAACAGCTAGGCTGGGGTTCTGAATAGCAGGGCCCCAGCCAGACTAATGTCGAAAACCAGTGAAGTATCAGCAAAAAGTGGGGGTACCCCTGTGAAGCAGATCCTACTCTCCTACAGCACGCACAAGTGGATTCGAGCACAAGTGGTCATGCGGCGTGCTGCGCAGTTAGCAAAGATTAAAAAACATTAAAAACAGTGTGAATGGTTTTTCTAGCGACGCATTGTTGGAAAGCATATTTACACTATGTTAAGGGTTTGGGCAGCTGATCGAGGCTCGGGAGGAGTCTCATCCGGTGTCCCAATCTGTAGGGAAATGGAGTTAAAGGCACCGTGAGCACAGAGGTCCATGTGTGCTCCGGGGTCCTGGGTGGGGAGGGGGGGCAGCGCAACCTTACTTGGTCTCGGCTTGAGGCCCGTCTGTAAACCTGTTGTGGTCTCCCGTAGTCCCGGCTGATGTGGAGCGCCTGGGGAAACGGTGTTTTTATCCCGCTGAGCCCTTTGAATTACGTGCCATTATGCTCGTAGAGCTGCGGGAAGGAGTGGCGCACGCGTGCGCATGCGCTGTGCCGTATCCGGAAGCACAAATGGGCTGGTAGATACTGCGCTTGTATGCACTTGCGCGATTGGGCTTTTACTTAATGCGGAAGGAATCGGCCATGATGGAGTGGTCCGATAGTGGTGGTCTGTGTGCACTGAGGAAAGCGCTCGATGGAGTCTACGTGCACTAGTGTGAGTGCACAGAGGTCCCAAAAAGAAGATGGATAGCTGGGGCCTGTGCATGGGTGGAATGAGTCCTCGTGCAAGGAAAAATTAAACTGGCATGAGGCTTAGGTAAAGGGGCAACACCAATAAGTGGTGTGCATTGTGCCCAGCCCCGGGGGGGTGGGTGCAACCGGAGTCCTGGGGAGATAAAGGACTAGAGGGTTATGAGCAGCGGATGGGAGAGCCGCCGGGGGGGGAGGTGGGGAGGGAAGGACCCTGACTAGGTTGTGCGCACTATGCGTCGAGGGGTACAGAAGGCTGGGGCCTAGTCATAGTTAGTGATAGGGGCCCAGCTGGAGAGATGGTCTAAGTGAGGGCTTGAGTTAAGGTTTGCGCTAAGAGGGTAGATCATGAGGGGGTAGAGTGGTCTGTGAGAGGTTTTCCAAGACGTTTTAAGTTCTCCTGAGGCTGTTCCAAGGGATGTTATCGTTGAGGCCTGTTTTATGACTGGACAGGCGGTATATCCATCTTTGCTCCTTTTCCAGGAGGCGGCTCTGAATGTTTGGTAGGTTGGGGTCCAATGCTTCAATCATGACCCAACGCATGTCATTAGTCGTGTGTCCTACTTCGAGGAAGTGGTTCGTCATGCGAGTGGTGTTTTTCTTACACCTTATGGTGCTGCGGTGTTCGCAAATTCTTGTCTTGATCTTGCGGTTAGTCATGCCAATATAGGTAAGGTTGCAGGGACACACGATGCGGTAAATCACGTGTTCAGTATTGCAATTCGTGTGTTGTCTCAATTGCCATGTCTTCCCTGGTCCTAGACTTAGGCTTTTGGTAGTTTCGGTGATGTGGCACACGCTGCAGTTGCCACAGGGAAAATGGCCCACCACGCCTGGGAGCCCCCAGGCATTCAGGACAGTGTTAGCTGGTTTTTGCTGTGGTCTTGGTCGTGTGGAGACTATGGCGTCTTTGATGGATCTTGCTCTCTTGTTGGAGAGGAGAGGGGGTTCCCAGTCAAGGTTGCCTGTCTTCAGTATTTTCCAGTTTTTACGGATGATTTGTGAGACTTTGTGGGAGACGGCGTTGAATGTTGTCACACACGTGAGTGGCGCCGGTGTGGATTCCTGTGCCTGAGTCTCAATCAATCCCTCACGATTCTGATTTCTGGCCCTTTTTCTGGCTTTCTCTGTGATCCATTTGGGGTAGCCCCGCTGGTGCAGTTTGTCACTTAGATCTTTGGCTTGAGATTTGTAGTCCCCTATATCACTGCAGTTTCTACGGAGCCGGAGGTACTGGCCGTAGGGGAGGTTCTCCCACAGTGATCTGGGATGATAGCTAGTGAAGTGGAGTAGGGAGTTGTGGGCGGTGGTTTTGAAATGGGTTTTGCTCTTTAGGCCTCCTCCTTCTGCTTCAATGTCTAGGTCAAGGAATGTGGTCTTGTGTCTGTGAAAACTATGTGTGAATCTGAGATTTGGGTCACACGGGTTAAGCCATTCGCAGAATGCCATAAGAGATTCGTTGTTTCCTTCCCAAATCAGTAAGATGTCGTCAATGTAGCGTTTATAAAATCTGATTTGGGGGAATCGTGGCTGGTTGTTGTCGAGTAGATGTCTTGTCTCGAAGTCATATACATAGAGGCCGGCCACGCTGGGGGCAAAAACGCTCCCCATGGATGTGCCGTACTTTTGTAAGTAGAGCCGGCCTTCAAACTCAAAGAAGTTCTCTTTAAGGGCAAGCGTGGCACATTCGAGAACAAATGTTTTGGAGGTTCGATGTTGCCAGTTAGTGTTGTCGAGGGCGGATTTCAATACCTGTATGGTTTCGTCCTGCGGGAGACTGGTGTACAGGCTCTCTACGTCCAGGCTTACCAGAAATGAGGTGTCTGGATTATAGGGCAGGGTATTGATGAGGCTAAGTAGATCTTTCGTGTCTTTGAGATATGTGCTGGTAGACTGCACCAATGGTTGCAAAAAGTGGTCACAATAGCGCGAGAGTGGTTCCAGTAAGGATCCTATGCCAGATACTATTGGGCGTCCGGGCGGGGGCATTATGTTTTTGTGCGTTTTCGGTACAATGTAGAAGTATGGTATTTTGCCTGGAGTTGTGGTTAGGAAATTGGCCTCACTCTTTGTGATTTGTCCTGTGGTCTCTGCTTCTTCCACTAGTGTGTGGATGCGTGTTCTTAGGGTTTTGCTAGGATCGTGAGTGAGTCTCTCATAGTTCTTGGTGTCATTAAGTAATCGGTCACATTCACGGAGGTAGTCTTCTTTGTTCAGGATGACGGTCCCGCCACCTTTGTCAGCTGGTTTTATGACAATGTTGTTGTTTGTCTTCAGTGATTGAAGAGCTTGACGTTCTGTGTTGGTCGTGTTTTGGTAAGTGTTGGTTTCCTCCAGTGCTTCGATCTCTTTGAATACAGTTTGTTCGTAAACAAGTATCTCCGGTGGTATGGCACTGGCAGGTGGGATGAAAGTCGACTTGACTCTGAAGGAGGTGTCCCCCTGTGGCTCCATTTCGGATTGAGGTGAAGAGTTTTCGAAGAATGCTTTTAACTTTAACTTACGGAAGAACTCCGCTAGTTCGCAATGCAACATGAATTTGTCAAGTTTTGCTGTGGGTGCGTAGCCAAGTCCTTTCTCTAGGACTGCAAACTCCGCTGATGTGAGAGCATGAGTAGAGAGATTGGTTACGAGGCTCATCGTGTGCTCGGGCCTGGTTGTTGGTCTTTCGATTTGCTCCTCGTCTGGGCGCCTTGCTGTGGGTCGTCTTCCCAGTGAACTTGGTTCCCTCTGCGTCTCCTTCCGCGTCCTCGTGGGCCTCTTCCTAAAAAAGGTTGCCGTTGGTTCTGATTCATGTGTGGCGGTGGTGGTCCAAAGGGCGGATTCCAGCCATATCCAAATTGCGGGTGCATTTTGGGATACATGGGAGGGTAATGTATGTTAGGTCCTGGTGGTCCTTGGGCACATGGTTGTTGCCAGCCAATATTGCCTCCTCGCCCTTGTTGTCTTCTCCGGTAGCTGCCCATACTTGAGCCACTGCTCCCCGAAGAATCATCATCAGAGGATCCGCCCGATGTATCAGGTTTCTTTTGTGGTTTATAGTCGGCATCTGCGTACGGGTAGGTCTTAGCGTAGGAGAATTTTTTCAGATCCTTCTGGAATTTAGTGATATTTGTTTAGGTGAGGCTTTCCTTATATTCGTTTATTTCCTTGTTGGTTTCGTCTAGTTTTTTCTTGAATGAAGTAAGTGTTGCTTTGAAGTGAGCCTCGGTTGCTTGGATCTCAATGAGGAAAGCTTCAGAGAGGCGTTTGGCTGTCTGGATAATAAGGATGATCCAGTCGCGTGTACATCGCCACGCTATCTGGGCCCAATCTTTGCGGAAGGTGGCGTCATCCAAAAAGATCCGCGGGGCATTGGTGACAATTAGCCCTCTTGGTGCCGTGTTGTTTCTAAGGTACTCGGTAAGGATGACGGCGTGAAGTATTGTCCTAATGCGATTGCGTTTGTTCTCATTAAGGCTCTCCCAGTCGGCAGTCTGTGCAATGGATGTCGACATGTTGAAACTGCCAGTAGGGGGGGGTTATCTAAAATGTTGTTGACATCGTCCAGAGTGAACCCCAGGCCTTGATTTTCTGCCATAGTGTAACTGCGTGCTTGTTCAAACACACTTCTTTTTTTAAAAAGAGGGAAAAGGAATGTCAGCTCTCACAGCTGTGCGCTGCGAAATTATAGAAAAACAATGGGAGAGTAAGGGAATTGTGGGGTGCGTCCGTATCCCCAGTATAATGATGAGTTAAACAAAAGTGGACGAACCCACTATGTAGATATGGTACAATCACTAGTATAGTTAGTACATGGACCCATTAGGTATGTTTAAAAGACCCCTCACACACCAACCTGGTTGGTGTCATGCTTCATCATTGGGGTCCCAACCGGGTGGCCGAATGCCCCCGGTTGTGCTACGACGACTGATTACAGCGGAGCTGGTGTGGTGTGAGTGTGTGATGTGACGTGAGTTGAACTTTAAAAATACCTCTGCGAATCCTTGCCTCTAAACTTTATTAGTGGCGGCTCAGGATATGGTTAAAAAATGTGTAGTGCAACTAAATGGGAAATTATTATCCTTAGTTGACTATGTGAGTGGTCTACATGTTTCAGCCCGTGAAGGTATATGTATGGGGCTTTCTTCAGGACCGGATAGTGAGACTGGTGAGTGGCAAAGTGAAGTGCCACGTGAAAAAAAGTGAAATACCTACACACGCGTTGAGTGTCAACGTACTTACGGACACTTGAAAAACCTGTGGGAGAAGAGAAGACAACACAAAACATATATATATATACACATCTTACTATAAGCAACATAAAATGCAATCTTACGTAGGTGCTATGGTCATAGTCAGGATGACTAACACTGTGATTGTACGTTATGCCTTGACAAGGTGGGGCATGCTGCATGCGAAAAGTGACTTGCAGCCTATAATGATCGCCCCCGTCTTATCGTGGCTAAGAAGCTGAAGAACTTCATGTGAGATCCAGTGGATTAAATGGCTCAGTGAGATGAGCAAACGTAGTTTGTCACAAGTCATCACACTATAAGCTAACGCGAGCCTGCTGAGGCCACCGTGGCTGGTGGTCAAGTGACGCACTGTGTGGAAATGAGCCGCACTCGTGGGTGCGCCGTACTTTAGCTTTAAACAATGCACAAACACGTGGATTCAAGCACAAGTGGTCATGCGGCATGCTGCGCAGTTAGCAAAGATTAAAAAACATTAAAAACAGTGTGAATGGTTTTTCTAGCGACGCATTGTTGGAAAGCATATTTACACTATGTTAAGGGTTTGGGCAGCTGATCGAGGCTCGGGAGGGGTCTCATCCGGTGTCCCAATCTGTAGGGAAATGGAGTTAAAGGAACCGTGAGCACAGAGGTCCATGTGTGCTCCGGGGTCGGGAGGCGGGGGCAGCGCAACCTTACTTGGTCTCGGCGTGAGGCCCGTCTGTAAACCTGTTGTGGTCTCCCGTAGTCCCGGCTGATGTAGAGCGCCTGGGGAAACGGTGTTTTTATCCCGCTGAGCCCTTTGAAATACGTGCCATTATGCTCGTAGAGCTGCGGGAAGGAGTGGCGCACGCGTGCGCATGCGCTGTGCCGTATCCGGAAGCACAAATGGGCTGGTAGATATTGCGCTTGTATGTGCTTACGCGATTGGGCTTTTATTTAATGCGGAAGGAATCGGCCATGATGGAGTGGTCCGATAGTGGTGGTCTGTGTGCACTGAGGAAAGTGCTCGATGGAGTCTACGTGCACTAGTGTGAGTGCACAGAGGTCCCACAAAGAAGATGGATAGCTGGGGCCTGTGCATGGGTGGAATGAGTCCTCGTGCAAGGAAAAATTAAACTGGCATGAGGCTTAGGTAAAGGGGCAACACCAATAAGTGGTGTGCATTGTGCCCAGCCCCGGGGGGTGGGTGCAACCGGAGTCCTGGGGAGATAAAGGACTAGAGGGTTATGAGCAGCGGATGGGAGAGCCGCCGAGGGGGGGAGGGGAGGGAAGGACCCTGACTAGGGTGTGTGCACTATGCGTCGAGGGGTACAGAAGGCAGTGGCTGGGGCCTAGTCATAGTTAGTGATAGGGGCCCAGCTGGAGAGATGGTCTAAGTGAGGGCTTGAGTTAAGGTTTGCGCTAAGAGGGTAGATCATGTGGGGGTAGAGTGATCTGTGAGAGGTTTTCCAAGACGTTTTAAGTTCTCCTGAGGCTGTTCCAAGGGATGTTATCGTTGAGGCCTGTTTTATGACTGGACAGGCGGTATATCCATCTTTGCTCCTTTTCCAGGAGGCAGCTCTGAATGTTTGGTAGGTTGGGGTCCAATGCTTCAATGATGACCCAACGCATGTCATTAGTCGTGTGTCCTACTTTGAGGAAGTGGTTCGTCATGCGAGTGGTGTTTTTCTTACACCTTATGGTGCTGCGGTGTTCGCAAATTCTTGTCTTGATCTTGCGGTTAGTCATGCCAATATAGGTAAGGTTGCAGGGACACACGATGCGGTAAATCACGTGTTCGGTATTGCAATTTGTGTGTTGTCTCAATTGCCATGTCTTCCCTGCTTCTAGACTTAGGCTTTTGGTAGTTTCGGTGATGTGGCACACGCTGCAGTTGCCACAGGGAAAATGGCCCACCACGCCTGGGAGCCCCCAGGCATTCAGGACAGTGTTAGCTGGTTTTTGCTGTGGTCTTGGTCGTGTGGAGACTATGGCGTCTTTGATGGATCTTGCTCTCTTGTTGGAGAGGAGAGGGGGTTCCCAGTCAAGGTTGCCTGTCTTCAGTATTTTCCAGTTTTTACGATGATTTGTGAGACTTTGTGGGAGACGGCGTTGAATGTTGTCACACACGTGAGTGGCGCCGGTGTGGATTCCCGTGCCTGAGTCTCAATCAATCCCTCACGATTCTGATTTCTGGCCCTTTTTCTGGCTTTCTCTGTGATCCATTTGGGGTAGCTCGCTGGTGCAGTTTGTCACTTAGATCTTTGGCTTGAGATTTGTAGTCCCCTATATCACTGCAGTTTCTACGGAGCCGGAGGTACTGGCCGTAGGGGAGGTTCTCCCGCAGTGATCTGGAATGGAAGCTAGTGAAGTGGAGTAGGGAGTTGCGGGCGGTGGTTTTGAAATGGGTTTTGCTCTTTAGGCCTCCTCCTTCTGCTTCAATGTCTAGGTCAAGGAATGTGGTCTTGTGTCTGTGAAAACTATGTGTGAATCTGAGATTTGGGTCACACGAGTTAAGCCATTCGCAGAATGCCATAAGAGATTCGTTGTTTCCTTCCCAAATCAGTAAGATGTCATCAATATAGCATTTATAAAATCTGATTTGGGGGAATCGTGGCTGGTTGTTGTCGAGTAGATGTCTTGTCTCGAAGTCATATACATAGAGGCCGGCCACGCTGGGGGCAAAAACGCTCCCCATGGATGTGCCGTACTTTTGTAAGTAGAGCCGGCCTTCAAACTCAAAGAAGTTCTCTTTAAGGGCAAGCGTGCCACATTCGAGAACAAATGTTTTGGAGGTTCGATGTTGCCAGTTAGTGTTGTCGAGGGCGGATTTCAATACCTGTATGGTTTCGTCTTGCGGGAGATTGGTGTACAGGCTCTCTACGTCCAGGCTTACCAGAAATGAGGTGTCTGGATTGTAGGGCAGGGTATTGATGAGGCTAAGTAGATCTTTCGTGTCTTTGAGATATGTGCTGGTAGACTGCACCAAAGGTTGCAAAAAGTGGTCACAATAGCGCGAGAGTGGTTCCAGTAAGGATCCTATGCCCGATACTATTGGGCGTCCGGGCGGGGGCATTATGTTTTTGTGCGTTTTCGGTACAATGTAGAAGTATGGTATTTTGCCTGGAGTTGTGGTTAGGAAATTGGCCTCACTCTTTGTGATTTGTCCTGTGGTCTCTGCTTCTTCCACTAGTGTGTGGATGCGTGTTCTTAGGGTTTCGCTAGGATCGTGAGTGAGTCTCTCATAGTTCTTGGTGTCATTAAGTAATCGGTCACATTCATGGCGGGAGTCCTCTTTGTTCAGGATGACGGTCCCGGCGCCTTTGTCAGCTGGTTTTATGACAATGTTGTTGTTTGTCTTCAGTGATTGAAGAGCTTGACATTCTGTGTTGCTCGTGTTTTGGTAAGTGTTGGTTTACTCCAGTGCTTCGATCTCTTTGAATACAGTTTGTTCGTAAACAAGTATCTCCGGTGGTATGGCACTGGCAGGTGGGATGAAAGTCGACTTGACTCTGAAGGAGGTGTCCCCCTGTGGCTCCATTTCGGATTGAGGTGAAGAGTTTTCGAAGAATGCTTTTAACTTTAACTTACGGAAGAACTCCGATAGTTCGCAATGCAACATGAATTTGTCAAGTTTTGCTGTGGGTGCGTAGCCAAGTCCTTTCTCTAGGACTGCAAACTCCGCTGATGTGAGGGCATGAGTAGAGAGATTGGTTACGAGGCTCATCCTGTGCTCGGGCCTGGTTGTTGGTCTTTCGATTTGCTCCTCGTCTGGGCGCCTTGCTGTGGGTCATCTTCCCAGTGGACTTGGTTCCCTCTGCGTCTCCTTCCGCGTCCTCGTGGGCCTCTTCCTAAAAAAGGTTGCCGTTGGTTCTGATTCATGTATGGCGGTGGTGGTCCAAAGGGCGAATTCCAGCCATATCCGAATTGCGGGTGCATTTGGGGATACATGGGAGGGTAATGTATGTTAGGTCCTGGTGGTCCCTGGGCCCACGGTTGTTGCCAGCCAATATTGCCTCCTCGCCCTTGTTGTCTTCTCCGGTAGCTGCCCATACTTGAGCCACTGCTCCCCAAAAAATCATCATCAGAGGATCCGCCCGATGTATCGGGTTTCTTTTGTGGTTTATAGTCGGCGTCTGCGTACGGGTAGGTCTTAGCATAGGAGAATTTTTTCAGATCCTTCTGGAATTTATTGATATTTGTTTAGGTGAGGCTTTCCTTATATTCGTTTATTTCCTTGTTGGTTTCGTCTAGTTTTTTCTTGAATGAAGTAAGTGTTGCTTTGAAGTGAGCCTCGGTTGCTTGGATCTCAATGAGGAAAGCTTCAGAGAGGCGTTTGGCTGTCTGGATAATAAGGATGATCCAGTCGCGTGTACATCGCCACGCTATCTGGGCCCAATCTTTGCGGAAGGTGGCGTCATCCAAAAAGATCCGCGGGGCATTGGTGACAATTAGCCCTCTTGGTGCCGTGTTGTTTCTAAGGTACTCGGTAAGGATGACGCCGTGAAGTATTGTCCTAATGCGACTGCGTTTTTTTCTCATTAAGGCTCTCCCAGTCGGCAGTCTGTGCAATGGATGTCGACATGTTGAAATCTGCCAGTAGGGGAGGGTTATCTAAAATGTTGTTGACATCGTACAGAGTGAACCCCAGGCCTTGATTTTCTGCCATAGTGTAACTGCGTGCTTGTTCAAACACACTTCTTTTTTTAAAAAGAGGGAAAAGGAATGTCAGCTCTCACAGCTGCGCGCTGCGAAATGGCAGGTGAAGCAAAAACCCAATACAACAATAGGACACACTAGGCTTCATAATGTGACTCATGTCCATTTATGACGACTTGTTTCCGCCTTAAATAGTCCCCATAATGGGATCCTGGGCTTTCCTCAAGACTGGAATTCTGCTCTTTCCTATATTGTATCCCTTCCTATATGCTCAAACACACACTCTGTACCTCATGGGGGGTTACATAGCTGGTTGTTTGTTTCTTTTTCTTTCGGTGTGGGAATCTCGACAGTGCATGCATTTTCTTGTTTGGCGGCTTTTGAGCTGGACATTCCTGAAGCCAGGGGTAGGGGTGGGGCCCTATATGGGAACTTGCTACGCCTATGGCTGTTCAAATTAACATTGTCATGTGGAATGTACGTGGGCGATGAGGTTACTAAAAGCGTTACAAGGTCCACTCATTTCTTAAGCGCCATAAGAAATAACACATACCCTGGGTGTTATTCTTCATCATCGGCCATTCTGCGCTCGCCAGAGAATTCTCTGGTGGCCCTCGTTATTTGCTGAGGGAATGTAAAGGGATGATTCAGCAACTGAGGGAAGGGATCCAGGTGAAGCAAAAACCCAATACAATAATAGGACACACTAGGCTTCACAATGTGACTCATGTCCATTTATGACGACATGTTTCCGCCTTAAATAGTCCCCATAATGGGATCCTGGGCTTTCCGCAAGACTGGAATTCTGCTCTTTCCTATATTGTATCCCTTCCTATATGCTCACACACACACTCTGTACAAATGCATAAATACAATACCAGTTAATAATTGCTGGTAGCTCTCATTCAGAAGTTGGGTTATGAAAAGATTTAAAACATACATAAAATTAAAACACACTGATAACATTTAGAAGTGACAAAATAGAACAAAAATAAACAGAAAATTGGTCATATTTCAAAAAACGTGCCAAAGGCAACCCGGCAACTGCCAGCTTTATGAAATCATGCTGTGCCACTCTTGTGTGCACTGCAGGTGTGAGCAAACACTGCAAACACAATTAAAAACATGCATGTGGAATCTCATTCACAAATTATGTGTTGAAAACTTCCACTAATAGCCACCTTGGGTATTACTATATTACAATGACTTGAAAAATCATTGTTTCAGTCACAGTATGTCATCGTTAAAACCCCTGTATGTGTGTTTTGAGGCAATAAACGCATCATTGTTTCCTTTCCAGAAGTATCTGAGACAATTTAGTAGAAGGGCGTTGGTTAATCATCTCAAGTAGCACCTGAGTCATGTCTTTTTCTGTGTGCTGTTTTTTTAGGTAGTGTTTTGTCATTCGGGTAGCTCTCTTCCTACAACGGATAGTGCTCCGATGTTTGCTGATCCCCAAGCTACCTTTTCGAGTTGTCAATCCCACGTATCGCAGGAGGCAAGGACATGTAATCATATATAACATTTTCTGATTTGCAGTTAGTGTGATGTTTAATGACCTAGGGGCGGTCAGTACCAATATCTTTGTAGTGCTTTGTAAAGGACAGGTTGCACACGTCGCACAAGGAAAATGGGCAGTAACAGGTGGCATGTCCTACAGGGT
Source organism: Calotriton arnoldi (assembly GCA_963921515.1). Lineage (NCBI taxonomy): Eukaryota > Metazoa > Chordata > Amphibia > Caudata > Salamandridae > Calotriton > Calotriton arnoldi. Next base: position 3,462,454 of record CAWUFW010000747.1, read on the forward strand.
TCCAGAGAGTTTTGTGTTGATCTTCCTATTCGCAGTGCATATGTGAACAGGTTTATCCCTAAGGCTAGGGCTCCATTTGAAAGAAAAGACTGGAGGGGGGCAGTCATTCCCCCTTTCCTGCAAAACATTCCAATGTTTGGTCATTATTTTTTTTACAGTGTTTGATATTGGTGTAACTGTAGTAACTAACACAGGTGAGTCACACTGTGTGCTATTTAAGACAGGATTCAAGGATTGTTTCTCTGTTGTAGTTTTGAGCGAGTTTTTTGACAAGTGTGTCCTAGTAGATATTTACCAACCTTCAGTTTATCTGCAAACCTGTCAGCAGTATTACTTTCAGAGCAATTGCGTCCAATGTGCAGAAATTGGCCGAATGGTAGATTCTCACTCAATGATCGTGGATGATGACTGTCGAATTGGAGTAGACTATTTTTGTCAGTGGGTTTCTCATGGACCATTGTGACACCCGTATTCTTAGTGATCTTGATGTTGTGATCTAAAATGTGATGTTATCCTTACTAATAGTGTGTGTAAACTTTAAAAAAGGGTCTTGAAATTTAACCCAAGTGGAAAAGTCTATTGCTAATTCCAGATCGCCACGCCTATGAGGATATTGCCAATGTAGTTTTACCACAAAACAATGTTCTCAGTGTATGGTTAGGGTTGGTGTATATGTTATCACACTCAAATTTGTGGACATAGAGACATGTCAGACTGGGAGTGAAGGTGCTCTACATCGAAGTACCCTGTAACTGATAGTACAGGGTATTGCCATACTCAAAAACGTTCTCAGTGAGAGCAATTCTGGCACAGTCAACCACAAATTGGATGGGGGTGATAGTATGTATGTCGGTGTCATTAGTCAACTTTTCAAGGACCCAAAGGGCTTGCTCTTAGGGGATACTTGCATATAACGCATCGATGTCCATTGTGATCTGGAGGTTCGTATTGAAGTCAAAACTGAGGTCATTCAAAAGGCAAAGGATGTCTTTGGTGTTTTTGATAAAAGATGGCATTTCCTTTACTAGTGGCCTTAGGAACCAGTCACAAAATTGGGACAATGGTTTAAGGATGGAATTGATACCTGAAACAATAGGCCTCCCTGGTGGGGGGGGGATTTGTTCTTATGAATTTTGGGTAAGATGTAGAATTGCGCAACTCTAGGTTCTTTTGCCACCAGAAAGTCTGCTTCTTGTGCAGTTATCCATCCCATACCTAAAGCCTCTATAATCATGGTTCTTATAGTTCTTTTGAGGTGAGGGGTAGGGTTCTCATTAAGAAACCTGAAGCCCAGATCATTCCTGTGCATACCCTCAGCATATGACAAGGGCCCATCTGCCACTCTGGTGGGGAGCGTGGCCCACACATGCTGGCCAACTGGACGAGCTCCTAAGAGGTTCCTGTCGACCCCTGCATTATCCTGCAAAATCCAGCCATACCGGCCGATCCTGGAGGTAGACAACATGGCGGCTGCACCCGGTCCGCTCGGGGGGCGCTGAGTGCGTTGGAGGTGAAGAGCGGCGCTGTTGTTAGAGAAGTGGAGTAGTGCACGTGTGGGGACCGGTCCTTCGGTTGGCCCCCACGTGGTGGTGTGGAGCCCGGCCTGTTGCTTCCCCGGATGACACTGTGAGCCCCTGAACTCCTTTGCGGATTGGCGCCTTGGCCTTTCTGGGCTGCACATGGGAGTGTGTGCTGCACGGAGGGCATTATATGACTTCTTGTCTCATACTTCGGAATGCCGTTGAGCTCTCTGTGTGGCCCTTGAGGACCTTCTTTGCCAGGCAAGGTTACACTCTGGGCATTCCTGCATGGTTAATTGCCCCTGCCTGGGCTTGAGGAGTTTTTAGGTGTGCTGTGTCGGCCTGAGTGGGACCCTACCCCTTGGCTCCTTCAGGGGGTGTCCTCACAATTGAAGAGTACCCCTCTCTTGAGGGAGTGACTTTGTGGCGTAACTTGGCCCTTCCGCTCCTGCACCGCACTGGTGGCTGCGGGCTGATTCGGTGTGGACCTCCTCTTTTTAGCTGCCTGTGATGGGCAGAAGCAAAGTGGCTGGGCCTCCCAGGGGAATACTATGGAGCACTACACGACTCAGGTGACCGCCTTGTAGCGTCCCATGTGGCAAACAAGTTTCAGCGGTGATCAAGAGACAGGTATGGTTACTTAGGAACCTACTTGTGTGGATCTGCTTGTGGCTATTCAGAGTTCCAGGGAATCCTTAGAGGGAAAAATTTAAACTATGGTCATTGAGGTAACCCTCCTACGCACGGATTCTGGCAGGTTCTCTAATAAGTTGCGGGTGGCTGAGAGATTTATTGTGAAGCTGCATGCTGAAGTGGCCTCCTTAAAGAAACCGGTTGGTTATGGTCACGTCCAAAGCTGGGGTCCTTGCAGCACAGATGGAAGACGTGGAGGGGAGGTCCCGCAGCAGTAAGATTTCTGAGGTTCCCAGAGCAGGCTGAGGGGATTTCTGCTGAGCATTTTGTTGAGCGCTGGATCTGTGACACCTTAAAGCCCAGCAGACTATCTCCACTGTTTGCCATTTGGAGAGCTCATCGGGTCCTGGTGGTGCCTCCGAGGCCAGGCGCACTTATAGCGTACATACTGAACTATAAAGACAGGGACTGCATTCTGTGAGCTGCCAGAGAAACGGATCATGCCTGGTTTGAGAATCAGAGAATTTCCATTTATCCTGACTACACTAACAAGGTTCAGGGATCTAAAAAAACTTCCTGGAGGTCAAGGCCAACTCCAATCCATGGGTGTCCACTATATGCTTCTGTATCCGGCTAGGCTGCAGGTGCTGGTTGGGGGCAGGTCTCACTTCTTTGACTCTCCAGATGATGTGTGGATAAGACTAGGCCCTGGAAATCTGGAAATCTGGGCTTGGGTGAGGCCTGTAGTCCTAATTGGTGGCTATGCAGGGAGGGGGGAGGCAGTCCCTCTCTGTCGATGCCCCAACAAGAGGTGTCATCCAGGGCGCTGGCTTCCTCACCTCAGAAGGTGAATCTGGAGGGTGCTATGCCCACACATGAGTGCCTTGGTGATTCAGCTGCGTAATTGATATTGTGTTCCCTGTCTTTTTGCACCAGGATTTGTGGGATTCTGGATGAGGGAAGGATAATTATTGTGTGTGACGAAGCTGTCGATTTGAATTCATGAAACTACACTTGATGCTTTTTAGGGTGAGGGGTTCTATATACTTGTGATGATGTTGTTTAATATGGCACTATATTTTATTATACAGGGGTCTCGGGGCTGCCTCTCCACATTAGTCGTGGGTACTAGTTGGGGGTTGTGGGGTTAGGCTTTGAGTCCTGGTAGCAAGAGTACTGTTGGATCTGCAGAACACCTGGGTGTTGCTGATGTTTTATTGCTTATCCGGGGTTGAGAGTGGGATGGTTCGAAAGTTACAGACCTCCTATGTTGGGAAGTGTTTGGTTCTTCTTACAGTCCATATGAGTACATGGGCCATGGGGGACCTCCTGGGGGGTTACATAGCTGGTTGTTTGTTTCTTTTTCTCACGGTGTGGGAATCTCGACAGTGCATGCATTTTCTTCTTTGGCGGCTTTTGAGCTGGACATTCCTGAAGCCAGGGGTAGGGGTGGGGCCCTATATGGGAACTTGCTATGCCTATGGCTGTTCAAATTAACATTGTCATGTGGAATGTACGTGGGCGATGAGGTTACTACAAGTGTTACAAGGTCCACTCATTTCTTAAGCGCCATAAGATCGAAATTGCTTGTCTCAAGGAGGCACATCTTGGGGTGGAGGAAATACAGATGTTGAGAAAAAAGTGGAGGTGTCAGCTCTTCTCTTCTTCTTATTCCTCTTACTTGAGGGTGGTGGCCATCTGGGTGATGCCTGGGGTCCCCTTTAAGCACACCTATAGCGAGGCGGACATGGATGGGCATTATATCCTGGTTCAAGGCACTGTGGATGGTAAGGAGCTCACGCTACCTAACTCATACACCCCCAATGTTGATGACCGTCATTTCTTCGAAGGCTGGCAAGACCTGTTAGTGAACAGTGTAGGTGGATCTATAATCTTGGCAGAAGATTTTGATCGTATTTTAGATGGGATGGGGGATCATTATCTGCCCAAGGAGGGTGCTAAACCACTAATGGTGGGCTTGCTGAGGAGGGTGATGCATAACTTGCATCTCTTGGATGGGTAGCGACTACTGCACCCAGGTGGTCCCAAATATGCATGTCATTCCCAGACCCAAACTACTTACAGTTGATTGGACCTTTTCTTGGTGGAAGGCTTGGATCATTCCCAGATAGATGCAGTGACACATCGGGACAGGTTCCTCTCAGATCATGCCCCGACATTTCTGACACTGGCCTGGGGAGAGAAGCCAAGTGGGCTCCAGGCATAGAGTATGTCTTCCGATCTCCTAACGGATGTAACTTGCAGGGCAGACTTGCAGACTGCTCTGGAGAATTACCTGACTGAGAACTGGGGGACCGTGGACACCAGGGCGAGTGAGTGGGAGGCACTAAAAGCTTTGGTTAGGGGAGAATGCATTGGGACAGTTTTTGGAGTTCGAACCTAAAGACACAGGAGGGCCAGCTAGCTGACCTACAGAAGCAGGAGGTACACTTGGCAGATGTGTGTTCAACGTCTTTAGCAGTACATAGATAGCTGCATTCACTGTGGGATACACTGGATAAGACTGCCCTTAATTCCTACAGTCAGCTTTTACATAGGCAGGGTATTAAATCTAGTAAGCTCCTGGTATGGTTCCTCATGTGAGAAATGGAGGTACCCCCCATTTTACATATACGGAACGCTCAGGGTCAGTTACAAACCCGGCGGCAGGACATTCTTTCGGCCCTGCTGGACCACTTCAAGTTGGTGTAGAGAACTGGCCTACAAGACACCTGAGGGAGGGATGGATATGTTTTTGGCCAGGGTGGGGCTCCCCCAGTTGTGGGGGTGGGGGGTCATGCAGGAATTAGAGTAGGATCTCTCTTTAGAGGAGGTGGGTACTGCCGTCAAAGCGCTTAACAGGTCCAAGGCTCCGGGCAGAGATGGGTTCCTGGCTGACTTCTATTATGTCTACTCTTTCATCCTCACGGAAAAGCTGCTGGAGGTCTATCTGGAGGTGAAGGAGAAACGTCTTCTCCTGCAGACTATGCGAGAGGGGATAGTGTGTCTGATGCTGAAGCTTGGGGGAGACTCCGCTGACCCTTCTGCATGCAGGCCCCTCACAATGCTCAATACAGATCTTAAGGTATTGTGTAAAATATTGGCAACCAGACGGCAGGGTGTGGTCCTGGAACTGGTCCACGAGGACCAATACGGCTTCATGCCGGCACGTAGCACTGCACATAACCTCCATAAGTTGGCCCATGTACTACATGACTCTTTGGATGGCGAGAGGGAGATGGCTCTGGTCTCCCTTGAAAAGGCGCTTGATATGGGGGAATGGGCTTATCCAATGCCAGTATTGTGAGGCATGGGGTTTGGCCCTAATTTCTGTGCCTGGAAACAACTTCTGTATACCGAACCTACTATACATATCAGGTGGGTGGTGAGCTTTCTGAAGCCTGGCCGGTGGGTTGGGGTACTCGTCAAGGGTGCCTCTTTTCGTTCCTTCTATTTGCACTAGCATTTGAATCCCTTGCGCTGTTACGTATAGAGCTGGATCAGGGTGGGGGACTCCACCTACATTATCTCGTTATATGCAGAGGACACACTGGTGTATGTGCGATCACATGGGGAGTCTGTTCCACTTCTGCTACAGATACTGGGATCCTTCAGTGAGGTCCCGGGTGTTAGGATCAATGTCAGTAAATCGCTCCATAATAGGGTAATTCCCCACACTTGAGGCTAAATGGCTCCCAGAGATGAGAGCTGAATGAAGGGGCATGTTTGCTTTTTGTGTGTTTGACATTTAGAAGGGAGAGTGCAATTGTGTACCACCAAAAAAAATCTCTCTCCTTCTCCCAGTCCTCCATATGATAAGGACAGTGTGTTTAGTGGTTCTGTGCGGCAAACAGCCACGGGAAGATCTTCAGTTCATATACAAACATCCAACCAAGGGACATCCCCCAGGTGGTGGTCACCAGAGTAACGAGGGAGACCTATTGTTTCAGGTATCAATTCCATCCTTGAACCATTGTCACAATTTGTGACTGGTTCCATATGCCACTGGTAAAGGACATGCCATCTTTTCTCAAAGACATCCTTTGCCTTTGAATGACCTCAGTTTTGACTCCAATACCAACCTCCTGATCACAATAGACATTGAGGGCATACACAAGTATGCCCCGAGAGCAGACTCTTCGGGTCATTGAGAATTTGATTAAGGACGCTGACAAAGATACTATCACCCCCCTCCAATTCGTGCTTGACGTTGCCAGAAGAGGTCTCACACCAAATGTTTTTGAATATTACAATACATTGTACCATAAGGTACAGGGTACTTCAATGGGGAGCACCTTTGCCCCAAGTCTGGCGTGTCTCTATGTCCACCAATTTGAGTTTGAAACATCTATGCCAACCCATTCACTGAGAACATGGTGTTGTGGCAATGCTACATTGATGATATCCTCGTAGTTTGGCGTGGTGATCTGGAATTAGCAATAGACTTCTACACTTGGGTTAAATCTCAAGACCATTTTCTGAAATTTACACACACCATTAGTAAGGATACCATCACATTTTTAGATCTCAACATCAAGATCATTGAGAATAAGGTTGTCACAATGGTCCATGAGAAACCCACTGACAAAAATAGTCTACTCCAATTTGACAGTCATCATCCGAGATTGTTGAGTGAGAATCTACCATTAGGCCAATTTCTGAGCATTAGACATATTTGCTCTGACATCAAAACTTTTAAAGAACAAGATGACAGGCTTACAGGTAAACTGAAAATGCATAAATATCTGACTAGGATAATCACACATACCAAAAAACACGCTCAAAACAATAGCAGAGAAGCAATCCTTAAGTAATATCCTAAAGCGCACACAGAGACACTCACCTGTATTACTACTATTACACCAATATCAAACACCGTAAAAAAGTGAAAAAGATAATTACCAAATACTGGAGTATGTTGCAGGAACTGGGGAATGACAGGCTGCCTCCACTCTTTTCTTTCAAACGGAGCTTTAGCCTTAGAGATAAACGTTTATACACATGAATTGAAAATAGCAAGATCTACACAAAACCCCTTGGAACCCTCGGGTATGCCACCTGTTACTGCCCATTTTCCTTGTGAGACTTGCACAGCCTGTCCCTTTACAAAGCACTACAAGGAAAATTATATTGGTACTCATATATGAATATATGATTACATGTCCTTGCCATCTGCAATACATGGGAATGGCAACTCAAAAAGTTTACTTGAGGATCAGCAAAAATCGGAGCACTATCCGTTGCAGGAAGAATGCTACCCGAATGACAAAACATTACCTAGAAAAACATCACACAGACAAAGACATGACTTGGGTGGTACTTGAGATGATTAACCATACCCTTCCACTAACATGTCTCGGATACCTCAGGAAAGGGAACAACAATGGGTTTATTGCCTCAAAACACACATACAGGGGTTGAACGATGACATACAGGGGCTGAATGATGACAGGGGCTGAATAATGACTTCCCATATAGTTATATACAATTTTCTTGGAGTCCTATCCACAGAATCTGGGACACAGAAGCCATCCGGAAATCACCCCCACATACGAGGATAAGTGGCTCCCATAGATGAGAGCTGAAAGAAAGGGCTGGTTTGCTTTTTGTGTGTTTGAGATCCCATAAGCCAACACAGTTTGTGTTTGAGTGTTATTGGTTCAGCTGGCTTTCACTCTAAGGGTTTTGAAATGAGCAGTGCTGCCTTCTTTTGTAAGCACAGACTCTGTAGATGTGCTTGCCTCGGCTTCACCTCTGATAGCTACTTTGAGGGTGCTGCTGAGCTACCCGTAGTGCTATATTTTTTCCTTATGGCGGTTGGGGAGGAGGGAGATAAGCAACAGGGACAATGAGGGAGTGGGAGCAGAATAAGCAACATGGGCAGGTGGTGGGATGGAAAATGGAGGGGTGGGATGGCAATAAGCAGCACAGGCAGGAGTTTAAAGGGGAAGAAGCAACCAGATGGGGTGGGACGGAAAGAAGCAACATAGACAGGGTGTGAGGGGCAGAAGCAACACAGACAAGGGTGGGAGGGGAAAAAGCAAGAAAATAAAAAAAGTAGCTCAATTACAGTGCCAGCAGCAGAATGACTGCAATTCAGATGAAGCAATCAATAAATGGTCCTTTCTCCAGCCAAAAGAAGAGGAAGGGAAGCCAGCTCACGCTACCCATTTAGAAAGCAGCAAATTAGAGCGACAATGAAGCCCATGAATGGTAAGCAATGCCCGGGTCCAAGATTCTTGAAGAACACCATATCTTTTTCAAGCGGAGTGCATGTGCTGATGCAGATGAGACCAAAAAAATGGCAGTATGTGGTCATCTCACACATCAAATGCACATCATGTACAACAACAGTGGCCCCAGCTACCCTCTATGTGCTCACTACTGTTCAGGTTGATTAAAAGATGCGTGAATTTACTAAATATTTCCAGAGAATATATACTGACAACCTATCATCTGGACGTGAACTCCATCCACAGCCTTCTGGATGTAACAGGGAAAGCATTACAGCCCAAGATTGGGACACAGATTGACAATCCTCCACCCCAGCCACAAAAATGTTGTCAGTGATACATTTTCTGTCTACAGACAGTATCCTGGGAAGGGTGTTCATGTCGTGGTACAGACTACATTTTCTAAAGTGCTAAAGCAATTAATGGAGTCCTTATTGTGACTGCCACTGTACATTGTCTTTCCAAATGATCCCTCAGCAGTGAATGGTATGAAGGCCTGATTTTATTCCATTGTTGCATTCCCCAACTTACAAATGCTCTGGTCTGTGGCGCTTGTACCACCCAGAGACACTGCACAGTTCTACCATAATCAGAAGGTGCCACACAATTAATGTGCAAATATTGTGTGATGCAGAGGAGAAGATCACACTAGTCAGGGTGATTTCCCGTTGGTCGAAATTTTACTTCATGCGTTTGAGAGTACCAAGAGAGTGTTATTCCCTGATTTCTTTAGAGTGACTGTAAACGTTGAAACTTCTTTAGTGGAACAGACAAGAAATATCATTTTGTGTAATAATTGTTCGTACAAAGTTGATTGATGTGGAATGAAAGCTGCTGCAGGGTATGGTGAGTTGCATCACAAGGTGCCGCACTGGTATTGGTCAGTCGGTGTGCCACGCTGGGATTGGTCGTTACATCAGAGGGTGCCATGCAGTAAGTGGCTTGTTCTGTGGTGCCGCGCTGATATTTGAGTTAGCAGCATTGCGTGTAGCTTTGTGATTTTTTGAGAACTGCTGGTTATTTAATTTGGTGTTCATTGAATTTATACTGTGTTACTTATAGAGAAAAATAATTCATTTTTTCCCGTCATAACCATTACCGTTATCCCAAACACTAGCACAGCCCTGGATCCAGGAGCAAGGCCCTGAATGGTGACAGCCCCATTGTGAATGTGCCTGTTGTGGAGGTGAGGAAAACACTGAATCAGACACACTAGAGGATGAGGAGGCCCCAGCAAGGGATTTGGATGTTGTGAAAACAAAGAATGAGTTTGAAGAGTTCTTAAAGTGGACACTGAAGTTGGAATGTATAAATGAATATAATATGGAAGAGCTTTTGTTTCTGCACAGAGAGGCTGTTAGGTGTGCATGTAAGGCTCAGAAAGCTTTAGAAGGAATAGCTGCAGAGTATGGGGTTGACTTGTCTAAGAGTCAGACTTAGTGAAAGAACTTTAGATTGCTCAAGACTGATGAAACCCTTAACAATATGAGAAGGACTGATGTGAAATTACAATTGAGGGAACTGATTGGGAATATTCAGAAATGTAGTGATACTCAAAAGATCAAGGAACGGTGGGCTAATAAATTGGGGAAGAAGAAAAACAGTATGCTCGAAGTCCAGATGATGAGACTAGCAAAAATGACTCTTGACTGCTTTGAGGTTGTGGTGATATTTTCACATTTCCAAAATTGAGAGAAAACCGTGATCTGTTCTATATGCAAGTTGACAGATTTGTAAAAATTTCGAAGGTGTTTTTGGGAGATCTGAAATCCTGACACCCTTGAGTGGTAGTCCCTCAAACGTTTTGCCTTCACATCTCCTGTTTTGCTGGATTCGTTGTTGTTGGCTTTAGGACTCTATGCACTTTACCACTGCTAACCAATGCAAAAGTGCTTGTGCTCTCGCCCTTAAACATGGCTTATTTAGCTTACATGCAAGTCCCTAGTAAATGGTACTCCATGGACCCAGGGGCTGTAAATGAAATGCTACTCGTGGGACTGCAGCACTCATTATGCCACCTCCCAAAGTAGCCTTTTAAGACATGTCTCAGGCCTGCCACTGCAGCCTTTAGTTCAGTTTTCAACTGCCATTTCGATCTAGCAAACTAAACCTTTTGCTAGGTCTAAACCTTCCTTTTAGTACTTATGAGTCACCCCTAATGTAGGCCCTAAAGACTCATTGGGCAGAAGGCAATGTATTTAAAAAGTAGGACATGTGGGTTTACGTTTTACATGTCCTGCTAGTGAAAAACTCCTAAAGTTGTTTTCACTACTGCAAGGCCAATCTCTCTCATAGAATAACACTGAGTTACCTTATTACACTTAATGAGTGACTTAAACTTGGGAGCAGATATGAAATGATGTTTACACTCAAATGATTTAAAATATAAAACCTTCTATGATGGTAAAGTAGGATTTTAAGTCACAATTCTGAAAATGCCACTTTTAGAAAGTTGGTATTCTCATGTTCGAATCATTTGGTGCCTGCTGTCGGAGTCAAGTGACTGTGAATAGTTTACCAGTTGGCCTTTGTCCCTTTTTGTCTCACTTTCTGAGACAAATACACAAAGTGCTGGCAGGATGGGCCATCCTGCCGCTATTAGGGAAGAGTTGTTCCCTGTCCCTCTTACATTTCATAGGGCTGCCTCCAGCACAAACACAAAGGGACTTGACAGTAGCCTTTTGTCAGCACAGACTATTTGGATCCTTGACGGAGGAAGGGAGGAGCATTTGAGAACCAGATGTGGGGCCACTTCAAAAGCTGACATCTGTTATAAATATTGCACCTCTTGAACCACCCATCAGTTCACTTCTGGACCTGTGGAGGACTAAGAAAAAGGACTACCCTCTGCTGGAAGGACTGTCCTGCTGCCCTTCTACCTGAGGACGGAAGCCTGGACCTGCTTCTTGAACCCAAGACCACCAGGGGGACTCCAAGGGCTAGCTGACAGGCCTCTTGTTCTGAGCTACAGGGGCAAAACCAGCTACAAAGGTATCCCTGCATTTGCCCAGCTGACCTTCTGCAATTGAACCTGTCTGGATCCACAACTGGACCTTCCTGAGCCCTGTTGGCCTCTGCTAGAGTGATTCCCTAATCACCAAGAGGTGCCTCCCCAGGTCCAGGAACCTTTCCTGGCATCAGAGTCCACTCCTCTTCCAAGAGAGGTGAAATCCTGGCATTTTAGTTTCTTTATGATCCCGGACAAGCCAGTTCACGTTGAGACTCTGTTGCCTATGATGACCGCCAACACGAAGTTCTGGAGAACCTGACTGTTTGCTCTACCACGACCGCCAGTGGTGACTGGCACGCTACATCAACAACATCCCGGGTGACCACCAAAGCGAAGCTCCAGCAACAACAGTCCGCGATGCCAGACCACATCTTCACGCTACAATGACGACCGTCTGTGACATCCCTCCTGCTCTTCGCGCTACAGCAACGACCATCCACGAGGCTCTCCCTGCTCCTCATGGCCACCTCCACACTTTGCACCAGACTTTGAGAAGGTAAATTTTTTGGTAGGACTACCCTGGTTCCTTTATCTGGGCCACACGCCATCGTAGCTGTCCTGTGCTTGTGACTTTCCCCCGGTATAGCACGATCAGATGACTGCAAGTGGCGCTTCGTGCTTTTAGGCACTATACTTACCTAAGATTTAAAAATTGCATATCTCCGGTTCTTCTAATTGGATTTTTGTCATTCTGGTATCATGTCATTCAATAAAACTTTCTCTAGTTTTTTTAATTGGTGTGTTGTATTTTCACTTTATTATTGTTTGAATGCTGCATAAAAACTTTACACATTTCCTCTAAGTTAATCCTGACTGCTTTTGTGCCAAGTTATCAGATGGCTAAGCACAGCTTAAACACAGGTTAATTTAGTGACTTTTGTGGTTCACCCTGACAGGGATTGTGGTTGTTGCTTGAGAAGGGTCTTCACCCCCCTCAGTCAAAAACCCAATACCCACATCCATTTACTGTAGTTATGGAAAAGTGTGATCAAGTGATTAACTTTTTGAAAAACAAAGTCCCCCAGAAAGAGATTCATCGGCTGAAAATCTTGAGAACAACTCAAAAGTCCAAAGAGTCAGTGCATGCCTATTATGAGCGGCAAGTCTTTTGTCAGCATAATGGCATTAAAAATCCAGATCATTTAAAGAACAGGAACCGGGAGCTATTGGTTTGGTCCAGCACACGTGCTCCTTTATTCAATGGCTTAGAAGCAAGGGTGTGCAGTGTATAAGGGCACTTGCTCCTATTGGAGCGTATTCCACTGACCTGACAGACTATTAGCATTTTTACCTTGTCCAAGGAAGTGCACACCCTTGCATCTAAGTCATTCAAAATCCCGAGCAAGGTAATCTCAGTAATTTTGTGTCACAGTTTGTTCTTGGATTGCATCCAGAGATTAGTTCACATATCCCCCAGAATGTGATTTGACAGCCATCAAAACCTTGAGACGATATTATTGCAGTCATGTTTGGAAGCCAGGCAGAAGAAAATCAAGGAGAAATTCAAGTTGGATTTCAGAATGGTCCGTACATGACCAATCCTTGATATGGTTCTGGTGTTCGTAATGGAATGCAAGGAGTTGGATATCAACATGGTGGTCCGATGATGCAGGGTGGGGATGGTGTCCCACAAGGAAGAGGGAGAGGAGTGCTGGTTAATCCAAATTTGGGAATGGAGATAGCTATGTTGAAGAAAACAACACTGTGTCATTATTGTAACAAATTGAGCCACTGGAAGCACGAATGTAGATCAAATCTGAATCGAGGGCAATATAATGGGCAAGTACCTTATGCAAATGGTATGCCAGCTCTGAATATGCAAAAGCAAAGTCCTCCGAATTCTAAGATGCCCTAGGCCCTGTTGATGCAGCATAATCTAAATGCCCTAAGGAATTTAATACAAACTTTAACTCTTGAGTTTAGACACTTTCCAACAGTTAATGCATGCAAAGTATTACATCTGTAACCATCTGCCTGTCTCTGTGGCAGAGGGCATGACTTATCATCACATTCCCCTCACTTATGGTATATCCATTGTATTATAATTTTGAGCGTTCTGTATCATCAGGGTCAATTCAAATATTCAAATCAAATCAAAATTCTTTATTTCGATTCATTTAGAACTATAAAAGATACATATAAAATCACATTCCAATAATTCAAATCGATTTGTAAAAGGTATGAATACTATACATCGCAATAAGGGCTTTTAGGACGAATTTGTAAAGTGCAACCTGCCCCTACTACAACCAATAAAACTATATAATATCTAATAAATATCTAAAATTCAGGCATTTATATTCATAAAAACATTTTGTTCTAATCCAATGACACTTGTCTATTTATTGTGCTTCCTCACAGGATCCCTTTTTCACTTCATGGTGCCACAGATTCCGTCAATACAAGTCTTGCTTCGTAATACCCATATTCCACAATACTGTCATAGATGTGCATATTTCAACTTCCCAGAGCTATAATAAAACATAAAGTGCTATATGCAAAATTAAGGTGCGTGTGCAATTTACCTCTGTTGTGCTATTGTTTACCAAAGTGTCCACATCTAAAGCTTTAGTCCTGCTTTGGCTCTTATAAGATTTACATTGAATAGGTACCTGCTTACGCCAAAGACAAATACTTGCAATGTATTGGTTTTCAAAATTCTCTCTGCCTCTTTGCAAACCCTGATGTTTAGGTTTTTGCAAATGGGTATGATCCATTTCTTCCTCGGTGTGCTATACGATGGGCAGAAAAATAGTACATGCAAATCATTTTCTTTGGCTCCACTTTGACACAGAACACACAATTCATTACTTTCGCTTCTAGGGTTACTATGCCATCTAGATCTATTAACATTTGTTTGTAGCACCCCATATCTAAACTTTACATATAAGGACTTAGCTAATTGTGGGCGCACCTCATCCATAAATGGCTCAAAACTTGGTACATCTTTAAAGAGAATAAACTTAGTTGTAAGTGACCAATTATTAGAGCTGTGTAACATACTATTTTGGATATAAACCCAAAAAGTTGTTTTTAGCAGTTTCTTTAATATTAATATCAGCTGGGTCGGATCTTCCCAAAAATGTGGTATACCTAACTTTGAGAACCAAGAGGAAATATGCTTCAACCATGGAATATCCCTACTCCTGTCGTTCTTTAATATCTCCTCTAGACCTTCCCTATAATGTTTCAGTTCCGGGATTATCCATAGTCTTACCCAGAATAGGAGTGGTCTTAATAGAGCGACATGGTCAGTGTGTTTAACATTCAGGTCCATGGTGATTGGAATCAGGGGAGTTCTTATAGGGAGGCTTAGTATTTTTCTGAAAAATTTATTTTCTCCCAATTCAAAATTCTTATTGCAATAGGGCCCCCAAATTTCGGCCCCATAAAGGGAGGCTGATTGTGCTTTATGTTTAAAAACCTCCAAGGCTGGTGAAACCGCTTTCAAAACACTGCCTTGGTGTTTTTTGGCTATCGGCACTGTATTTTGGAGGAGGATTATCTTGTTTTTTTCCAATTGTGGTTTCCAACACATCTTTGTATCTAGGGTGATACCCAAATAATTAAAACTTTGTACATACTCTAGTTTTTCGTTATTTAATACTAGATTCTTTTTAAAAGATCTATGCGGATTTATTGCCATATACTTGGTTTTGCTGGAGTTTATTTCAAGGCCTTTTGTAATGCAGTATGTATAAAAACGGTCTATTAAACTTTGTAATCCTTTGGGGGTCTGTGATATTAGTATGGTGTCATCAGCGAATAATAATGCTGGCACCAGATCTCCCCCCAACTTAGGAGCATCATTCGCACAACCATACAGATAGTCGGGGATATCATTTACATATAAAGAAAACAGGGTGGGCGCCAGTACACACCCCTGGCACACACCTCTTCTTACGGGGATTTGCTTTGTGAGTTCGCCCCGTGGTCCCCATCTCACTTTTGTGAAATGTTCCTCGTGCAATCTCATAATTTGTACGAGCAATTCGCCAGGCACCCCTTGGCGTTTTAGCGAATCCCATAATAGATTCCAAGGTATCGAGTCGAATGCAGCTTTCAAATCTACGAAAGCAATATACAAATGGCCCTTTCTTAGATTTACATACTTCCAGCAAAGGCACAAAAATCTAAATACTTGATCGATTGTGCTGGTTTTAATTCTAAATCCTGCCTGGAATTTTGAGAGCACATTTTCTTCCTCTATCCAGTCACTTAGTCTATTTAAAATATGCCTGGCGTAAATTTTTTGTAAAATATCAGTTAAACTAATTGGGCGATAGTTCACGGGATCATAGCGGTTGCCCTTTTTAAAAATCGTCACAATTTCTGCCCCTTTCCATGACTCGGGTATTGGCGTTCCCGAGGCTATTGCATTGCATAGGCAATTAATAAATGGTCCCCAGACACTAGTATCATGCTTTAGCAGGTCGCCTGGTATTTTGTCCGGACCGGGGGCCTTCCCTGGCGTTACAGCGTCAATGGCCAAAATAGTTTCCTCCAAACTAAAATGTAAATTATCGATACTTGGGTTTGGTGCTAAATCAACAGCAATATTAGACTGGTCGATTTCTACCGCTGCATAAAGACTGGTGAAGTGTTCGACCCAGGTATTAGCATCGAGGAAAAGATCCTTAGTGTCCCTACCTGACCTGTTCCCTTTTGCTATTAACCTCCAAAAGCTTAGCTGGTCTTTTGTTTTCGCTGCGCTTATTAATTCTGACCAAATATCATCATCCCAAATTTGTTTTGTTTTAGTTAGGGTTCTTTTATATCTGATCCTATTCTCCCTTATTGAAATTATATTGTTGTTTTTTATTGCCTCAATTAATTCAGCCTTTGCTTCACGACACTCCTTGTTATACCAAGGATTAATTCCTAATTTCTCATCTTGCTTGCCTCTTTTGCCTACCTTCGGAGTATTACTCACGAATGGATTTAATGCGTCTACGAGAGCATTGTGTACCTCTAACATTCGGGTTGAGTCAGGTAGTTTATCAATATATGGCAAAGAATATCCGCAAAGGTTTTGTAGATGCATTCCAAAGAGTGGCTATTCCCTAGAATATGCGGCCATTTAAGGGCTCGACGATTGTTACTTACTAGGATTTCATCCACAAGGTTATTGCTTCCCTCACTACATGAAGTCACGGGGAGAAATAGTTGCGCTGAGAGGGCCAGTTGTAGCGGTCTATGGTCACTCTCAGTTCTAGGCTCTATTATTAAGTCCAGGGCAATTGGCCATAACTCCATCGACACCATTATATAATCTATATTGCTCCTGGATTTGCCTCTACAAAATGTATACGCGCTCGGTCTAACCGAGGGTAGGCGGCCATTACAAGCTCTTAGTCCGTTCCCTGTAGTTAATTTCATAATTTGTGCCACCGCCACAGTGCACGGCACTAGCTTGTCATTTTCTATATTGGGGATATTGTTTGCTGCATCTTCACCCTCAAAAAGGTTTTCAAAACTCACCACTGGTTCAAAACAACAGTTCAAATGCCCCCCAACAATTACCCGGGCCTTCGATTCTAGTGTGTTTAAAAAGGAATCAAGTTAGTCTATCACTAATGATTCCTTATGTGCTGGGCTCGGTCGATTATAGATGTTAATTAAATATATCTTTTTTCCATCCCTTGCAGTTATTTTAATCCTGATCATATCATGGGATGGTAAGAAAATTTGGGTTATATCAACTTCAAGGCTAATCCTTACCCAAATGACTAGGCCCCCCGATGGTCTACCTCTGGCTGACGGAGTGGCTTCCACGTTAAATGTCTTATATCCTATTCTATGAGGAATTTCTAATGCCCAAGTCTCCTGCAGAAGACAGATATCACTCTGCTCTATATACTCATGCCATTCCATGTCTCTGAGATTCCTATTGAGGCCTGCTATATTCTATGAGATAAGGCGTATTTCCAGCCGTAAACCTGGTTCATCATCTAGATGCAGGTTTTATTACTCGCACTACAGTTAGATCTCTCAGGTGTTAAACTATTAATCATGTGGTCAGATGGAATCTCTAGGAGGTTGCCTTGGGTAGTACTTGTGTTCTCCTCCACTCGGTATTGCTTATTTTCCTCTGTACTACCAAAATTTAGGACATACTGGGGCACTTCCGGGCTATGAGCATTTATTAAACAAATTTGAACCTTTTTACAATTTTGCCAGATGATCCCAGGTTTAGTAATTCCCTGATGTGGAATCTTTTGTTTTCAATCTAGTGTATCTAGGTCTGATAACCCCTGGAACCTATTTGAAAGTGCTACTTGGGTGCCATCGTTGTTATAAAAATTTTCAAGTAGGGGTCTGTAGAAAAAGCCTAGTGGGAGGGCAGTGATACAACTGCCTTGGAGGGAGGTTTCCTCATGCATATTTAGTATTCTGCGTACCAGCTGTGGTCGCCGAAAATGTACTACTACACAATCACCTGCCATATTTTTGGGAGATTTCCCTATCCACCCAACCCTACGTACCATGAGGATGTCTTTCATGTTTGAGGGGTGAAACTTTTTGTGTTTGGTGAGCCAATCAACCGTCTTATTCCGTAAATTATGCCATGATTCTTTTTGCTCTCTTTTAAGGGCTGGGACCCCTGCTAAGATTAATGCATATCGGCACGAGGCCGGTGGTAGGCCTAGGACTTCATTGTTAGGTACAGGGTCTGTCCCTTTGGGGCTTTGTTTTTGACTTAGACCAATATGGATTTCAGGTACATTAGGGATTATATGTGGAGTGTTACTATTTTGTGACCCTCCTAGATTGTCTTGTGTATTCCGCGCTCTACCTAATTGGCGCGTGTCCCTACTGATCAGCTTTAACGTGTGATTTACTGGTAATGACTCGAGACACATTACTCGTTTTGGCTTGCTCTACTAACAACCCCTCTGCTTGTGATAATGGGTATGTCCCCATAGCTTTTTCAATGCGGGCGGTATTACTACTAATTTTTAGTTGTTCAATTGCACTATTCAACTGCTCTACCTTTATTCCTATTGGGCTAAGTTTCTTGTCCATTAGGTCGCTAATCTGTGTTGACATTATCCCAAGTGCAGCTTCTAGCATCGATGCTATAGAGCCCTCTAAAAATGTCCTAGTCTGTTCTATGAAGGATGTGTGCATGCCAAAATCTATCTCTGTCTGCGTACTAACTGTTCTGGGTTTCAGTCTCAAATTGCTCCTCGGTATTGCGACTTGAATTTACCATGCGCACCTGCCCTCCTATTTTCTTTGTTTTGGCTTTCCTAGGCCCTTTTGTTTGTCTCTGTTTTACCGATTGCCCCATCTCCTTTGGTTCTTCAGTTACCCTTCGCGCACGCAACCTAGTTGCCATGCCCTTTTTATTTGGGCCATCTTCCGCGCCTTCCACATCGCCCAAATAAACTAGGGATGGTATAGGTGGAGTTAGTGTACTTTGCTCATTGTGAACAATCACTGTTGGGCTTAACCTAGGTGACTGTAATATAGCCTTGGTGGTCGATGGGCTGGTTTGTCTATATGTAGCTAATTTAGAGGGGTCAAGCGAGAGACGCCTCTCTGCTATCTGTATCTCGTGGGTTAAGAGAGACTCTGCTCTAATGATAAAGGCATCCAGGGTGCCAGCAGCCCCCTTGCGTCTATTTGAGCTCATGCTTTTATAATTTATCTAACAGAAATTAGCACTTAATAGTAATTCTCAAGTCCCAGCCAATTATTACGTTGTCCCGTATTGTTTGTAGAGTCCTTACCACACAATATAATGTTAATATGGATTTTAGGGGGGTGGCTCAGTCCAGTCTCGTCCGGTCGCTGACGGGCGCAGACGGGACCGCCCTTGGTCCGGCCCGCGTCCGGCGCCGCGGGTGGAGAGGCAGCGCTAGAAGCGCGTTGGCCACGCCTCTCCCTCACTCGCAGCAGCTGCGCTGAGGAATGGTGCACTCTGGGGGTTGCAGTCCTCCCCAGAGTGTAAATGGAGGTATGGGCAATGCGGCAAGGCGGCGTGTCCCCTGGGACCCTCGTCCCACCAGAGGAGCTTTCAAGGGGCAATGACGGCGTTCCAAGCCGCAATCAAACAACAATCAGGCAAGTAATGTCAAATATTATTTTTTGAACTGTGATTTAATTCTTTCAGAGATTCAGATGTACAAACATTTAAACTCTCATGTCAATGCCAAAACTACGCATACTGTGTGGCACTTCTTTAGGTGACAGGTTTAGCTTGACACTGCCCAAGCCCACAGACAAAATTTCAGCTGTAAGTTGACTATGGTTGAAAAAGATTTTATTAATGATTTAGAAAACAGGAGGGAAGAAATTGCATTGAGGGCAAAAAAGGGAGGGGATAATCAAAGGAAGTGTGAGGAAAGGAAGAGGAGAATTCAGCTGCAGTTTTTTTTATTGGGGCATGAGGGAGTCCCCATCTTGTTTATTTATTGCCCCTGGACAGCAGGCCCCATAAATGTTTATTGTGTAAAATTGTTTTGATTCCTTTTCTTTTTTAGCTGCAGTGCGTGGCATGGCCTGGCAAAGTTTGCCTTTTATTACAGGGGACGTCACGCAGCTTGGATGATTGATAGGTCAGCTGCTGACTTCCTTGGGGTGAAGTGCACATGCCAGGTTGGACGGGTTCCTTGCTCTGATCAGTCCGACATGCACATTTGAACACTCGCCTATCTGCGCAATGTAGGAGCCCGGGGGATTACTGTCACAGCCCCAAGCCTCCCAAGGAGAGCGGGCAGCGCCTGACCGAGCCAATCCTTGCGCTGCTCTAATGCTACTTACTAAAATAAACAGCAAGGGGGCAGCGACTAGATTGGCTCAGGAGTCACAGGGGTGGGACTGAAGACCGAGCTGGTGGTCACAAGTTCCATGCACACATGGGGTAAAGTCAGGAGTCCGACGAGTGTTCTTCTGACGACCGGGACCGGACGGTGTGTCACTCGTGGGCGTCATGGAAGGTGTGCCTGATTATTAAATAAAATTGACACATTGATCAGAAGCGGCCTGTCATGCGGTCCTCAGGATTCCTTTTCTGCACATTGCCGGCCTCAACTAAGATGTATGTATTGGCTTGGTGTGTGTTGGAGCGGCCTGCAGCCAAGCATGCATGCAGATTATGCCCCTCATTACATCAAATAGCCTGCATTAAGGAAGCCCAGGTACTGCAGTTTTAACAGCAAGTGTGTGCTTCTACTACATATATCTGCAACTATTGTCCCTTCTCTTCACCTTGTTTGGCTCTATTGACCACCGCTCCAGTGTGTTATCGCCCAGATCTCAACCTCTGAGACTCAACCCCATCCCTGCTACAAGCGGTTCCTCAAGAGTCCATCCCGTCACTAACACTGTTATAGATCAGCATCTCTGGAAACAGGCTTCAGTCACTCATTGCCAGCTGTCTGGCTGACCCTGCCCATGTGAGACATATTGCTCATCCTAAATAGGATGCACATCTAAATACTGATTGCAATGGCGAGGGTTTAAGCTGCCTGTTCTGATGTCCATTTTGGATCTGCAGAGTTTTAAAGACCTCGATTAGGACTAAATTAAAAAAGAAAACGTGCGGAGTAATCTTACTCAATACACTGCTAAAGCTCCACAGAAGTATTTGGACCTTCCCATTTGTTTTGAACGGAAGCGCAGACTAGAGAGATTGGATTTGGTTGGTTTATGCCCTACACTGAGCTTTTGCGGTAGCCGAATACATGGCGAGGAAAACACACAAGGTCCTAATTGCTTCTCTGGCAACGAGGCACATTGTGCACATTTGTCAGAATTTGCCTTGACCAACAAGGAAATTAAGACCGTCCATTTTACGTTCGAAAATTAGGAAATGTATAGATGACATGGCAGCCAGCTAGCTTGTGAAACTGACCTGCAATCAACTGGGTGCATTTTAAAATGTATGGACTTAGTCTTAAGAAAGCTTTTAAATTGCTTTCATCAAATTTTAGCTTTGTGCTCCAATCGTGAATATTTTTTATTGACATTTATTTTTACTTATCTCTTTTAAATTATTGTAAGTTAATGAAGACTTGTTTTTTTTTATTCCAGTTTCTATTTACTTTTCTAGTTATGATTGCAATGGTTTCAATTAACTGTGCAATTAAGGCGGATTCGCTACTGTATCTACCCCGCTGCAGCATCGAGCTTCGTGCACTCGCTGGAGTCCTCTTACACACGGCACTGGGCGGCGTCCTGTGCACCCTATACATCATATGCGCCAAAGCTGATCTTTAAATGTTCGTGATGAGTGCATACATGACAACATTTTAGAGCAGGCAAGAGGGAGTTTAAAAAAATAGTAGGTAGAATGTACTTTCACCACTGACATATTGAAGCAGAAGCAACTTGCCTCAATTGGGTCTACTGGTATGTATAGTGACAGACAAAAAGCATTTCATTTTTAGCAGTTTAATAACATAGCGCAAACAACAACAGAGTTCACAACTCTGTTTTTGTTTCTGCTATGTAAAACTGCCAAAAATAAAATGTTGAAGCCTGTCACATGCTCTAATTTCCCCCTCCAAGAATTAAGAACATAGTGGTAACCTTTGATGTCAGAGGTCATTCTTGGAGGGGGCCTTGTAGCGTGCGTGACAGGCTTGAACATTTTATTTTTGACAGTTTTCAAAACTCCAAATCTGGTTTCTGCATGCAGGAATCTGGATGCGGAAGACTAGCCTTGAAATCAGCAGTCTCCCACCTTAATTGGGAGGGTTGGCATGTATGTGTGTGTAAGACAGTGTATACATATATAATTAATGACATGGCTTTCCAGGCATTATTGAAGGCCTGAAGACGTCACCCAAGGCTATTGTAGAGACTTACAAAACATCATCAGACTCGTCATGTGTAATACTCGAAGGTCAATGTGCCATGCACTGGGAAGCTCAGGGGCACTTGTCCACCCCCTTCCGTGCTGCATGTCC
The DNA here is from genome assembly GCA_963921515.1 of Calotriton arnoldi. Lineage (NCBI taxonomy): Eukaryota > Metazoa > Chordata > Amphibia > Caudata > Salamandridae > Calotriton > Calotriton arnoldi. Next base: position 3,484,769 of record CAWUFW010000747.1, read on the forward strand.
AAGCTCCCCAGGGAGTGGTGCAAAGGGGGTCGTACTACCCCAGAAAACCAAGCCCATGGTCCAGGTAATTCTGCCCCGTTTTGCCACCCTCCGTCGCTTTCTCTGTGGAAAAGAGCATTTGTGTGCGTGACATAAGTGAACAGGCTTTACCTGATTTATACATTTTGTAACAATGGTGCAAGGCCACAAAATGTAGGGCTGCTAGGGCATGAAATTTAACTTACAAAAGGGGAAAAAATCACAATGAAAGCTTAGGGTCATCAGTGTGTCATTCAAAAGGGACTTACAATTTTAGGCCAATGTTTTCAACAATGCTCCAACCATTTTTTATATGTATACACTGGCAGAGAAGATGAAGTTTGAACGTGTATAATAAAATCCAATTTTGTACTGCTAATCCTAGCTACAACAAAACTTTTCGCGCCAGCCGGTACCAACGAAATGCATATTGATAGGAACATGATCAAATCTGGGATCCTCCATTGGTGTTATGGAAAATTTATCGTTATTATTTGTTGAATGATCAATTTTTTAGGGCAATGGAATATTTTTTTTTTTTACAATAGTGGAGTATTCTGATAGTACTCTGAAAGTGGTTTGTGAGAATCCTGCGATACTTGCAGAAAAATGTTTCTTGATTTTTTCCAGTGTATCTGAATTCTAGTCTAATAGTCTGTTTAGGAATATGTGTTACTTGATTATTAACCCTAAATGTAGTGTATTATTTGTCAGGGTTTATATTACTATCATAATTATTTCGGGTTCATTGAATTTTATGAAAATGGGGAAAATATGCTGACCAAGCGTTTAATGTGGTTTAAACGGTGAGGTAACATTATGAGCGAAGGCCGAAGGCAGTGCAAATTTCTCACAGTGCCTGTCAGTGGATCAAAGAGGTGTTCAGAATACTTGGTCATCCACTCTTTGGCCCCTCTGCAGAACAAATAGAGCAATGGTCACTTATTCCAGTTGTAATAGTGATTCTGTGCAATTGTGTGTGAAGAAAGTGCGCAGTTACTAAAATATTGAGAAGGCAAAAGTAAATGAAAATACAGTGCTCATAGGTGAGTCGGTGATACGTTGTATGTTTGGGGGTTGTGTGTAATAGGAGGCTGCTGAAAATAAGTTAGGCATATGGACGAGATGTGGAGAGAAAAAGGTGCACATGTCTAATGTAGAATGAACGTAACAGGCATGAGTTGGCACTCTGCAGACCATTACCCCTTCCAAAGGCCTCAGTAATGTTTAATTCACAGTCTCACTATTTCAGAATTGAAATATTTTCAACATTATTTATAACACAATCATTGTTAATCAGTTATCTTAAACTGCTAACAGCTACCATTGACAAAGCCAAAAGTCCTGTCTGGTTTAAAATGTAATCCAGTTGCTGGGTTATATATCTGGATGCAATAACTGAAATCTCAGACAGAAATCAAAATACCAGTCGGGTGGCACACTATAGGAATGACATGAATGTAGTTTAGTTGTTTAAACCATGTGTCAAATTACATAGATTATACCCTTTTTCCTCCAGGAGAATCATTGCAGAGACCCGAAACCCCTCAGCTTGGAGAACTTGATTCTAACTCTTCCAAAGGGTAGTATACATTAACTTGGCTTTGACGTATAAATTATGTATTTGGTTGCCACTACTAACTATGTAACATTTTTCTTTTTAACATCTGTTAAAGCCTGAAGGGCTTTACATAATTGTTGAACAAAGAACAAGAGGGTACCAAACCCAACCTCCTTTGCTGCTCTTGCACCAACACAACCCCAGTGTTTAAGGTAAGAAAACTGATGCTATATTATTTTTACATGGTAGTTAAGGGCTATGTATGTGCAGTGGTGTACATGGTGGGTGGGGTAGGGTCACATCAGTATCAATTTGAGGCCGTAAATGCGTAAACAATATTAAAAGATTGGAATGTTGGGAGTTCCATTGAAGACAATGAATTGGCTCAGGGATAATTACAGATGGTATAAACTGTCTGCTGCAACATTCCAATGTATATCTTTCTGTTCCTTCCTATTAATTTAAAATCTACTCTCAGAGGACAGAATGTAATAATAATAGCCTTATAGCCCAGCTGCTTCGGGCTATATCAGTTGTTAAAGGCCGTTTATCTTGCCTTGTTGTAATAGGCCCTCACCTGTGGCTCGAGATAGACCTCTGGCTCAGGGCTGCCATAAAAAAAACTAGCATGGCCCTCAGAGGCAGTAGGCTATAAGGCTATATTTTTTTATCAGTCATGTTGTGCAACAGGGAGCTGTTGGAGCTATAATGCACAAGATATGCTCTTGTATAGAAAAGTGAGTTATGTTGTTTTTCACAAAACCTTATGCATTGTGCTTTAATTATTGACAGGTAACTTTAATATTGGTAAGAGACCATGAATACAGTAGAGCAACTACTTGCAAAGCCATGCCTTAAGTCATGTCATGAAGATAAACTAATAGTAAAAAAATAAGGACCTGACTGGCCAGACTTAAAACTACAACAAAGTGCCCAAGACAGAGGGAGTACTTACAAACGTACATTCTCAAACTTCTGGCACACAAAAGATGATTGGCTTACAGGGAGTACTTCAACAAATTCTCTGTTCTGCTTCCCCTGCTTGCTGATTGGTGGTGACATTCGTTGGACAAAAAAGGAGTAACAGACTTGAAGCATTTGTCAGATAAAAAAAGAAGCATGCACATTCAAGAATCCATATGGAAAACCTGACAAGACTGGGAATGTTGGGAGACACACTCATTGAAGCCCACATAAGCGACGCGTACCGAAAAGCAATAAAGAAACACATCAGTAGGAATAAACACATACTGTAAAAAATAATTGTTTGTATTCGCGTCTGAGGTTCTTTTGAACTGGCATTACTAGGGCATAATGAATCTGAAAGTTCCTTAAATCTTGGTATATTCAGAGGCTTTGCGGATTTAATAGCAAGCATAGACTGTGAAATGGAAGCTTGTTTAGAAAGTGCTACAGTCTTAAAGGGCACCTCTAAAACAATACAAAATGAACTTTTTGAGTGTATGTTAAAGATTGTAAGAAGCAAATTGTCCAACAGTTGGAAAACACAGACGTTGTGGCTATTCAGGCTGATGACACCACTGATGTGGCCGCCAAAACACAGTCAGTATTAATTTGTCAGTACTGTTGTGTAGTTCCTACCAATCTGTAGGACCTGCGCATTGTTTGTATAACATAAACTAAGGGCTTGGTGTCAAGACTGGTTCCGGACACCCCCGCAGGATATGTTGGCCTATAGACCAGCTAGCTCACAGTGCCACCGTAAGCCGCCATTAACCTACCAGGGAGTGAATGGTTTTCTGGCAACCACTGAACATGACAACCCTGACCCCGCAGGGATCGCTGAAACTGTACAGAACTTTTCGCCCAGCCACTCGTGCTCACTTATTCTCCGAGAAATATACAGAGAATACGCAGTGGGATGTTTTCAATAGTATTTATTGAACCAACGTTATTCTTGCATTAAATACATGTGCTGCAATGATTAGTAGACAGAAGCAGATAAACGTGATTTCAAGCACCTAAAGTGTAAATAGTAGATATAGTTCTACCATGGTGCTAAACAATATATATATGCAGGCATATAAACGAGGCAGTAATCTAACGTACTACTACTATGCGAACCCTACTCTAAGTGTACCTAGAGTGTGTGTAGGTGTAGAGCCAAGAATCCCCCCAAGGAACGATCCAACCCTATTACCTGATGGGATAGAGTGAAGGACCCTGTCTTGGTCAAGAACTGGATACCCCTCACAAGATGTCAGACCACTACATGGTGATTTCTCAGCATGCGAGGACCCTCGGTGTCAGCGGAAGTACCTCCTCTGCTAATCTATCGGGATGCTCATATTTTACAATAGAAAGCAGCCATGCGATGTGCGATAGATTAGTGATGTTATGAATATATAGATAGTCCTGTCACCCCGTGAATGAAGATAGTGATGACATTTGTACGTAGTACCGAAAGGAGACCTTGTACATGATGTTCAGGGCGTTGTGATAATGTTGTACGAAGCTAGATGTATAAACAAGTTTAGTTTCAGAGAAACTAATCCAACATTGTTGTGCGTGCAAATGTGTGCAAAAGGTCACAGCTGGAAATGTTATTTGTGAGGACAATGTAAGAAATAAGCTATTCGCTACATGGGCCTAACTCGGAAATATAACAGTACCTTGACAATGATAGTAAAGTTGCGGAGAGATTCTATGGTTTCACTCATTTAAAAGCCTCTAGTGCAGAAACCATTGCTTCAGCTATACTCTGTGAAACCAACATGATTTTTCCAGAGCACACTCCTAAACAAAAACTTATTGCCAAAAGCTATGATGGTGCTTCAGTAACGAGTGGAATCTTTGGTGCAGTACAAAAAATATTTTATAGATGTGTACCCTTATGCCCATTACGTCCACTGTTAAGCCCACCAACTTAATCTTAGTATGCAACAAGCAGTAGCAAAAATCTCTGAGGCACCAATTCTCTTTATGGATGTAGCTGGCATGGCAGCATTCTTCTCACATTCATTCAAAAGAATGGAAATACTTCAGGACTTTGTGGACAGAAGACTTCCAAAAGGATCCCCAACTCGTTGGAACTTTCACATCTACACAATTAACCCTAATATATCAATATAGGATTGATCTTGTTAAATGTTTCGACACAGTAGAAGCCAGTGGTGAATTTGAATGCAAAAGTCGAAATGAGGCTCATGGCTTTGCTAGAACACTACAAAACAGAGAGTTTCAGTCCTTTCTGTTTTTGTTTCATAAAATAACGCCTCATGTTGACATATATAACCAGCTACAAAAATGCAAAATAGATACTGTATTTGTGCAAAGAGCTACCATTCTGTTTGTTTCCAGCATGAACAAAGTCAGAGAAGAGATTGACAATTTAGACAGTAGACTGCCAAAAGAATCTTGTTTTTCAAACCGCAGTAAAAACATCAGCAGTCTGGTCAGAATTGCAAAGGAAATGTGTGACACTATAGTTGTGCTTGCAAAGGAACGTTTTTCAAAGCATTTGGTGAGTGCCACATTATGGCAAAGTGATCAGTTTGCAAATTATGATATTTCCTTCCCTGAGCAAGCACTGAATGAGGCAGTGGGAGAGTATCCTATGCTCAACAATGAGGATCTGAGAACTGAGTTAAAAGTACTGTACGGAATGCATGTATATCAACAGGCCACTGGTGTCATTTCTTTACTCGCTTTAATTAAAAAACTTAATATGGAAAAAACACTTACAGAAACAGTGGCTTTACTAATCAGTAAAAATTTTATTTGATTCAGACCTCAACTGAGATCAACAAATACAGGGTTAAAATTATTATTATTGGATTTAAAATGATTAAGATGGTAAAACTTTTACTTTTAAAACATACTATAAAATGGAGCTGTAACAATATTCTATCGCCTATCCATACAACATTCAATAAAAATAAGATAAGATCTTCTGATTGTACGTTTTAACTTTAAAACAGCTTCAGAAAGCTTTTTAAAAACTTAAACAAGTTAAGGCATACAAATTCATTAACAGGAGAGTTACACAACGTAATTAAATCTTGGGCCAAGAATGCGTTATACTTTAAATGAATTGGAATTATATAACGTCGTCGTGCCGCTACTATACTCGCGTTAGGACAGATTAGTAAAACGTGAAGCAAATCTTGTCGGCCACCTTTGCATAATTCGTAAATGCCTTTGGGGTTATTAGTACCTTCCCAGCTAGCTAAGAATGTTGCTAAAGGGAGTATGCCCAAACGTAAGAGAAGAATACAGCGCCTTACTCCGTGCTCTAGTTGAAAACGTAAGTAGGGAGCATAGGTTTTTAATTCTATTTGTTCTGCAAACCCTTTATAATGCTTTAATTGAACGCAATGTTCTTTATCCAATTCATAACTGATTCTAGGGGCCAAATGTTTTTAAAACAATTTCAAGTGTGCTGGGGACCACTCTTGTAAAAGTGCAACAGTGCATTGAGAAACCTCAAAGGCTTTTACCATATTCCTATTAAAAGTACTTATTCCTGTTCAGAGATCCCGCTATCCAAGCCCAGGAATTTTCATCCGGTAGCGGCTTTTGCCTTGGGTCCGATCAATTCCAGAATTGCGAGACTCCATCTTTTATAGAGATCTGCAGAGGGATGTCTTGCACGTACTTCCTTTCTTTACCTTCCGTGCTCTGCTGGTTAAAATTATTATTAGAGATGTCTATTATTTCCTTAGTATCCCTCATCTGTTCACAAATGGAGCTGGCCTTTTTAACCATGGCGATGTCAAAGCCGTTTTTATGAAGAATGTCTTGTTCTTTAATTATAATAGCTGGAACTACATTTGACCAGAACTCTACGCGAGCCACTGAGCAGATCATTTTGTCAGGAAAAGAGACTAATTTTATTTCTCCTGTAGTTAATGATTGGAGCAGTCTAATCTTACTTAACAGTTTGACTATTCTCCCTTGGTTTAATGGACAATTGCCGCTAGGGAATATGTCTGTAAATTCTAAAAAGTTAGAGATTGGGCTTTTGGAATCATCCTGGAGATCCTGATAGATGCGTTTATCTTCTGTTAGATGTTCTTTTGATTTTAAAAATTTTGATGAAAAATTTGGTGCTAACGGATTTAAGACCTTTCTGTCTTTTATTTCGGTTAGAGGGATTTTTGGGGGTGACTGCTGGCAAGTATTGAGGGATCTGTTACTACTCTCCTTGATGTGGTTGATTTCTTCCCCTTCTTGTTCTATTTGGCTTGCTTGGAGAAATTTTACTTTTCGCGGAGCTCTTTTCGATATTCTTTGTTTTGCTCTTTTCTTTGTCAACTTCTTCTTATTCTTTTGCCCGATCTTGAATTTCTCCTTTTTATGAGGCGTTCTTACGGGTTCCAGTAGAAATGATTGGTTCCGGGTTGGAGTTTCCCCTGAGCCTCTCCCATCAATTATTCGAGAGGGGGAGAGACCAGTTTTTTGTTCTTTTACCTGAAAAATTAGAAATAAAGATATGGGGGCACATGCATCAAACTCAAAAATACTGATTCCTAATTTGCGATAAATAAGGAATCGCAAATTAGAAATTGCTATCCGCTATGCATGAATCCATTCGCGCAAATCTACCGATTCACTAAACATCGCAAAAACTATTTGCGAGTAGCGAAAAGCGAGGCGCAAATTCAGAAAACCCACCATTAGCGAAATCTCTATTAGCGAGCTCGCAAATAGCGAGTTCCCAATTAGCGAAATCGCAAATAGCGCGTCGCCCTGGGAACATGCTGATGACATCACAACCAGGAAGTCAGCCAGCCCATGCTTCAGTCAATGCCCAGAGGAGGAGACAGGAGGAAGGAGAGTACTGGAGCTGAGCTGAGACAACACCCAAGATTGTTTCCTGCAACTGACTGTGCACCAGGATGGGGAAAGCAACAACAGGGGACAGTGCCACGCCCAGGAAGAGGAAGCTGAAATTCAGCGAGAGGGAACTTGAAAATCTCATTGAGGGGTGTCCACAAACCATGACAAGCTCTTTGGGAAATTGTCCCTGAAAGTGCCTGAGGCTGACAAAAGGAGGATCTGGCTGCGCATCAAGAGCACGGTCAATGCAGTGGGAGTCACACACCGCAGCATTGATGACCTAAAAAGAGGTGGTATGACCTCAGAAGCCGGGCCAAGGAACGCATCGCAGAAAGGCTGAAGGAGGCAAGGGCCACAGGAGGGGGCACATCTACAGTACCCAACAACACAGCCCTGGAGGACCTGGTGGAGGCGACAATTCAGCCTGAGGCAGTGGTGGGAGTAACCCAGCTGGACACATCCGGCGCGGCAAGTACCTCACAAGGTAAGATGCATGCAAACATACAGTCCTACGTAATGTCCAGTGGAGCACATACCCCCAGGCCAACCCCAGTGTACAGCTCAGAATCCAGTCCACGTTTTCCCTCTTACCCCCAATGCATCATTGGAGTCGTAGTCATGTCAGTCAAGTGGGTATCCAACACAACACTAGCAAGCAAAACACGCCAACACTGCATGGCAGTCAGTGATTCAATGTGAGCCAAGTATGCATGATGTCACACAATGGGAAGGCGTACACATATTAACATTTCACTGTTTCACATCACAGACGCAGCTGAGATGGACTCGGAAGACAGTGACTGCCTACACATCTCTGAGACTCCTGCTGAGACAGATGTGGAGCCACCAGATGCCCCAGCATGCACACCACCCGCACCTACCAAACGCAGAGCCCAGATCCCTTCACTGCAGCCCATGGAATCTGAGGTGGCCCCTGAACCCACCCCAGCAACCAGCCAGCCTCCTGTGACCACGCCACCTACACCACAGGCACAGGTCCAACGTGGGCGGAGGCGAATTTCAAGGGCCCGCATTGCTGTGCAGGTAGACCAGGGTCCAAACGTGTTTGCTGGTGTGGAGTCACAGATGTTACGTGTGCAGCGCATGCAAGCAAGACACATGGGCGCAATACAGCTACAGATAACCAAACTGGCAAAGAACATCAGCCTAATGACAACTGCGTTTGTGGAGGGGAATAGGCAGACCAACGCAAGCATTCAGGAGCTCACCAAGGCAATGCTTGCGGGCCAAAGCACAAAGAGGAGAAGGCATCGCCAGAGCATGACGTGCATGCCAGCCTATACCAGGGCCAATAACAAGCTCTGCAACACCACTGCGCAGCTGGCACGTCGCTCCGTGGCAATGCAAATAGATCTGGGCCATTACTGTGGGGATGTTGCTAGGGCCCTAGGACAAGTGACCACCGCCGTGGAACAACTCCAGGCTGGTACTGTTGGCGGCAGCAACTTGACAGGGGAGGAGGGAGTGAGGAGGCCTCCAGTCTTAGCAGCCTGTCGATGCCAGTGACCACTGCCAGGAGGCGCAGTTCGCGCAGCTCAAACCCTTCAGTTGCGCATCATGGTGATGTGGCCGATGCAGGCGAAAGACGTATGGGTGTGCGTGGCAGGAAGTGCTAGCCAGGCATATTCTCCTCAGTTTGGCCATGGTGACTTAACCATGGTCAATTGCAGCCTAATGATTGCTAACCAGCACATGGTATTGTTTATTTAACGTTATTCACCTATGCAATCATAGTTATGATTAGCACACATCTCTGTGTGGCTACCCATTGATACATGGGCTCATGTTAATAAATACTTTCATGTTCAGCATCTGGGTGTCATGGCTCATTATTGCCTGCCTCAGAAATAATGTTGGGTGATGTCTGCACGTCTCCTCTGCCCTTCTCCTGTGTTTGCCACGTGCGCCTGTCGGAGTTGTGCGGGTGGTTGGTTGTCGCCATCTGACTTACTGTCGTACACCTCGATGTTTATGCCTCTGCTGGTGGCAATATTGTGCAGAATGGCACATGCAGCCACGATCCGGCAGCATCTCTCTGGACGGTACTGCAGGGCTCCACCAGTATTGTGCAGGATGCAGAAGTGGCTTCTAGGTATTCCAAATGTGCGTTCTATCACATTCCGTGTGCTGATGTGTGCAGCATAGTACATCCGCTCATGTGGTGTTGATGGGTTGAGGATTGGCGTCAGGATATAGTTACGCACGGCGTATGCGCTGTCACCTACAGGGTGGAAAGCAAAGGGTTAGCCACAATGATGCATTTTCATTTGTTTGATTAATGTAGCGGATAGTTATATGTGTGTACCCAGCAGATGTCCTTCTCAGAATTCACCCCTGAGCAGACGCGTGTGGATGCCACTGTGTCGGAAGATGTAGGAGTCATGGCTGCTCCCAGGTAATTGCGCCACGCTGCCCGTAATGATGTGCTTAGCATTGCACACTACTTGCACATTGATAGAGTGATGTGATTTCCTGTTCCTGAAGATGTATTCATTCACTGCTGGTGAACAAGTAGGGACATGCGTACAGTCTATGCAGCCAATCACATGGGGGAATTGTGCTACCTGGTAGATGTCCAGTTATGTCTTATTCAACTCCGGGGGTTGTGGGAAGCTGTTGTGGGTGTGGATCCTTGTCATCATGGCGTCATGGAAGGTTTTGAAGAAACGTGAAAGGGAGCTTTGTGATTCCCTCCAGCTACAGCTACTACCCCCTGGAAACTGCCTGACGCAAGTTGGTGCAGGCAACATTGGACCTGTACATATGCGGGGATGACATGGGTCCTACGGGTCTGACGCTGCATTAGGGGTACCAATTCTGCTATTGGGTGCATGGTCATTGCACCGTCCAGCCTGTACTTATCGTATTTCTCATCCTCAGTTTGGACCAGCACTGTGATGCGCACTCTGAGGGTCCTCTCCTGTATCCACCTTCTTCGCTGCCCTGCTGCATGGGTCCTCCTCCTCCTCGCCATCACGTAGTGTGCAGTCATTGTGGAATGCTTCATGGGCCTTCTGAGTCTGTTTGAATAGGTTTCCGATAGGTTGCACCTGAATTTTTAATGTTTTCAGACTTTACCACCTGATTGTGATTCCCCTTAATCTGCACTTGCAAAATAGCGAATTCATGGTTATTCGCTATTTGCGAATTTACATGCATTGGCTTGCGAGTCCTTAGGGACTAATCGCTATTAGCGGTGGCTGTTGTGGGACTCGCTATTAGGGATTCGCTTTTGGGGTTCTCGCATTGATTGCGAGTCCCTATTTTTGCGAATGTGTTGGGTTTTGCGTAAATGGGTTGATGCATTGGGAAGTGTTGGTTTGCGTTCGCAAACGGTCTTTTTTAGCGATTCGCTGTTTTTGCGAGCCCGCTTTTGCTTGATGCATGTGCCAGTTGGGTTTTTGAATGGCTTTCCCCTTAACACTTCCTGGGCAAGGGTCTTTGAATAGTTTTCGAAGGGAGTAAATTTCATCACCGTTTAGGAGATTCGTTTTTTGATTTAGTTGTATTTGTTTTTTTTCCATCTGAGTTTTCTTCTGCATTGCCCCGTTTTCTTGTAATGGGAAAATGCTGGGGACTGAGGGATTTAAGAGACACTTCTCTTTTCTGCCTGCGTCATTCTGTAGAATAAAAGATTGCGAGTGTGTTATTTGAACTGGTTGATTAAGTTGAGTCAATTGTTTTTTCCTTTTTTTATCTACAAGATATTGAAGGATTCCAGTTTGAGTTTCCAAAATCTGATCCGAGTTTTCCAAGTTCTTTTTCCAAGAGTGTTAATATAGAATCCATAATTCTCTGCAGTGACAGAATGGTGTTTGATACGAGATCTTGTCTGTTTACTGATTGCGGCATAATATACGACGGGAACTCGGAAGATTGTGAGAAATTATGTTCTGGCTCTAGTAAGTTGCTCAGAGTGATTGATAATATAAAGACTGGCTGTTTTTGAGCATCTTTTGTAGCAAGATGAATGGGTGAGATAAAATTAAAATCTGGAAGAGTGAAATCTGTTGCTGCAATTTGTCCGGGGCCCTCCTGGATTTCTGTTTTGACAAATATCCCTGGGAGTTCTTTCATAGGCGAAAGATTCACAGTCTCTTTAGACTTTTGAGACGTTGGAAAGTCATGAATTTTCAGAGGATCCGACAATTGAGCATTTTGGAGAGTCACGTCATTGAGAGGAAGGGAATTAAAGACTAAGCCCTCTGTTCTTGCACCAACTTTTCCTTTCACTGTGGTTGCGGGTTGCTCTAACTGATCCTCTTGAAGAGACTTTTTAGGGGTATCTGTAGTTATTGTAGTTGTTGTAATTATTGGTGTAGTTATTGATGCCGTTGTAGGCGAGAAAAAATTTGTTATTAAGGATTTCTCTGTCAGTACCGGTGCTCCGTGTTGAGACATTATACAGGTACTCTTATAGTTAACTGGTGCTCGTGCTGTACCCACTTTTTTCATGTGTATAATGCGGGACCGTAGTCTTTTATAGACCATGCTGCTTTGTCGTTGAGTGGATACCAAAGATTAGAATCAACTGAGAATTTCCCCCCCCCTTGGAGTTTGAGTTTTGAGAGAGGATGGATAGACAAAACAAAAAAAAGTTTTTTTTTTCCTTTTTTTTCCCCTCCCTCCTTCCCTTTTCCTTCCTTTCTTCTTTTTTCTTCTCTTTTCTTTTTCCTTTCCTTCTTCTTTTTAGGTAGTAAGGAAAACCGCTCCGGCGGTAATGCAGCAAGCGTTACAGCGTTACAGTGTTCGCGGCTTGGGTCGGTCACCGGGACGGAGAAAACAATAGAAACCGCTCCTGCGGTTTTGGAAGCGCGTTGCGGTTTTGCTGCAAGGTCTGCACACCAGGAAGGAGAACCCAATAGAAGCCGCTCCTGCAGTGTTGAGATACGTGGTGCGGTGCTAACGGCAGCGGCCGTGCACTGTGAAGACAGGAAGTAATCCAGGAAACTGCTCCTGCAGTTGCAGGCGTGGCGGTGCTAACGGCAGCGGCCGTGCACCGTGAGGACAAGAAATAAAGTGAAGAAAACTGAATAGTGCACCGCTCCCCTGAGCGTGCACTGGTAGCCCGATGGTCAAAGGAGAACTGCCCCTCTGGGAGCACAGAAGGCCGGGTCACGGCATGCTCTCCAGAGTGCAGAAAGAAGAAGAACACGCAAAGTTGCACTTCGGGAATCACCAAAAGCGAGATTTGCCGGATACTCTCCTGAGCACGGGCTGATTCGCTTTAAGACGCCTCTGGGGGGGGTAATACGCCGCTTGATAGCTTCTCCTCCAGTGCCAGTTGGATGCGTCCGCTCTCCTGCTGCAACATGGCGTAGGACGGAGGGAAGTGCGGCAGTGACGAGAGGGTAGGATCCGCACAGGTAATCCACAGGGATAATTAGGCCGACATGAGCACTAGGGAAGGCCGAGGCTTGGAAGCGCTCAGTTGCGCTTGGCCGCCCAGCCGTGGCTGGATGCAGCCCACGGCTGGATGGAGGTTCGTTCGTTAAAGCCCCAGTGAAGAAGCTGAAGCAGAAGTTAGCGGGTAGCCATGAGCCTCGACCGCAGCAATTCGGCGTCCTCCCGCTCGCTCACTGCAACCGGCGGTCGTTCACTCGATTGCTCTAGACTCGCTCAGGATTGACAGTCGCAGTGGCTTTACTAAAAATAGTTATACCCACACCTATGACACCAGCAGAGTCAAAACGATGTTTTTCAAACTTTGAACAGAATCAAGACATACTTGAGGAACACCATGATTGTGGAAGGACTGAGGGGCATATTCACAAGGAGCTATCGCCGAATTAACGGCACTTTATCGCAGCCAAAGTCGTGATAAATGTATCCCCCCATTCACAAGCCCGTGTAAACAGCCCACAGCACCAGTTTACCCGCGATAGCAGCCGCAAAAAACATCGCCACAGAGGACCCCCGCAAATATCGCTAATGAGATGCAGAGTAGGCGTTCCCGTGCCAAAAGCAGAGACAACATCACACCTCAACATTCACAACGACCAGTCACATCTGTGATAAAAACACAAAACAGGCGATAAGGCGCGTTAGCACCAGGAAATTTACACCTGCTCTGACCTGGTGTAAAGTCAGACGGCAGCCAGCACCACAAAAGGGAGCACAGCCCAGGGCCACATCCCAAGGGCAACAGATGCCATGGAGCCAGCCATCATGCGGCCCGGACACCCAAGAGGGCCACAACAGCCACAGCCACCACCCCCAGGACCACCCCTCAATGGGACCACCCCTCAATGGGACCCCCCCCGAACAAAGACATGCCACATCAGCCACACCTAAACATGTACAAAATATTCCGCTTGATGCCACACAATCACAACTGGTGACATGGATGCGTCGTCACAGAAATGACCAGCACACATTCACTTTCGAAGCAACAAATGAAACTTTATTAAAATAGAACAACGAAATGAAATGAAGACACATGGCCGCTCCCCTCCGGACAATACGTAGGTCACAGCCTGTAAGACAAAAAAGATGATGAGAAGGTGTGTCCTGCGCACATCAGAGGACAGAGAGAGAGCGAAGGAGAGAGAGAGGAAGAGAGGGGAGAGAAGAGAGAGAGGAAGAGAGGAAGAGAGGAAGGGAGAGAGGAAGAGAGGGAGAGAGAGAGGAAGAGAGGGAGAGAGAGAGGAAGAGAGGGAGAGAGAGAGGAAGAGAGAGAGAGAATGGGAGAGAGAGAGAGAGAGAGGGAGAGAGAGAGAGGTAGAGAGGGAGAGAGAGAGAGCCAGAGAGAGAGAGAGAGAGAGAGAGAGAGAGAGAGAGAGAGAGACAGTGCCGCCCCTGCGCACCCAGGCCACACTGCTCACCTGCTGCCACCGGTGTGCCTCCAACCACGTGCCGGTATGTAGTGCAGTTCACCAGGTCACACATCTCATTCAGAGCCATCAGCTGAAACAGAGCCCAGATACATGACTGACACAGTACACACACTTGCACAAGACAACATCGCCTGCCCGCCCATGCACACCCAGGAAGAGGCACCCCAACCTCACCCGCCGCCCATCAGAGCATGCCCGCCCATGCACACCCAGGCCTCAATGCTCACCTTCCGCCACCGGCGCGTTGACAGGAGGTCCCACCACATGCCGCTGCAAGCCACAAGCCTGGGGCCCGCGGACATGGCACCCTCCACATCATGCAGCCCCTCTCTGCAGGCCACCAGGTCTCACGTTTGGTGCTGGGTCTTGATTGCTCCATGGCAGAGGACATACCAGTGCACCGGGCACCATCGCAGGCTGCACACCCGCTCAGCCCAATGGGTGCCACCAACTCTGGGATCCCGGAAGCGACGCCACGTGGCGGTAGGCCCACGCTGCCCGCTGGCTTTGGCCTACACTGCGGTCCAGCAGGGCACACAAAACCTGAGCTGTCCGGACTGCCGGGACGGGGCACCATCGCAGGCTGCACACCCGCTCAGCAGCTCAAGGTGCCACTGACACAGTGCACCCAAAGTCACCGTTCCGTGGCGGGGTGCCTGTGCCGTTCGCAAAGCCCCGGGTGAAACTAACCCTGTGCAACCCCAGTCTGCGCCACGTGGTTGTAGGCCTGTGCCGTCCGCAAGGCCTCGGATGCCACTAACCCTGTGTGCAACAACTCATGGGCCCTACATGAGTGAGAACCGTGGAGCGGCCGTCATCCAGTCACCACCGGAAGAGGGGAATGTGACGTCGTCGGCCCCTTATGTTGGCGGAGTCACATGGCCTGTGACGCCTGTGCCGGATGGGTGTGGTGTGTGTGAAAACCTGCCCTCAAGGAGTGGCTGTGACATGCTGACAACTAGACCAGTGACCTGCACACCACCAGCGAGTATGGCTGCGACGGGTAGCAATGAGGGCCCCCCCTCGGGGCGTTAGCGGAGTGGTCTGGCCTGCCATACGCCCGACCAGCGCAGGGCTTGCAACAATGACTCGTGGGCTCTGGGCATGGTCCAGTCCATGTCTGGACAAGGAAGTGACTGATGCGTGTGTCCCTGTTGTAGTGTCCACGGAACCCGGTACACAAAATGCAATGTCGCACCCTCTGACTGGCATCCCACAGAATGAACATCATTGACGCAAGGGAAGGCACTGTCCCCACATTCATCCACACATCCATACAGGAATGACGTAAGACATTACACAGCAGTGTGTCACTGGATGTTTATTTGCACATCCAGTGCAGTCATGCAGCTGGAGCGGTACAGGGCAATGCCGAGCACACTACACAATATGGGCCCGTGGAGGGCCAGCCAGTGTCCATCTGGGCTTGACCTGTACTGCGGAAGAGGAAGGGTACAGTCCGCAGTCTGTCCGCCGTGTCATTGGTCGTCAAACAGGATGTGTCAGTCCATGTCGCTGTCCAAGGTGAGTGCATCGGAGTGTATGGGGGTCAGTGGTAGGTCTTGAGGCCATGTGCGGCACCAAGCAGAAACAGGCAAGTTGGCGGAAATGGATGCTAGTGCCTGGCCCTCCTGACCACAGTCCCATCCACGTCCTCGTCCCCGGGTGTGTGCCCTGCCCCACCTGTGGGTGTTGCAGTACCTGCTGAGGCACTGTGTGCCACTGACACATCAGGGGCCGGAGGAGGATTGTCGGCCGCACCGTGTGGCAGTGACACATCAGGTGCCGGAGTGGATACGCCTGCCGCACTGGGAGGCACTGACACACCAGGGGGCGGAGATGTGGATGGTGTGGGGGCAGCAGCATTCATCATCGACACGCCTTGTGGCAGCAATGCCATGATGACATGCAGGGCACGGTAGATCCCAGCTACATTTCGCTGATGTGCAGCGGAGGCTGCCATCCTTTCCGCCTCCATCCGCACCATGTCCTCCATGAGCCTCCGCATGTGTGCCAGCTCAAGGCTGGCATCGCTGGGGCCACTCTGAGCGGACAGGTAAACTTCCCTCCGCGTCATGACTCCAGAGATGTCAGTCAGGGCTCGCTGGAGTCCATGGGGCGGACATAGACACCCAAGGATGGTGTCCAGTTTGGTAGCCATGAGCTCGAACCCCAACCGCACCTGCTCGGCCGTCTCCCTCTGGCCCTCCAGCACAAGGCGTTGGAAGGCCATTTGTTGTTCCTGGGGGACTTGGGAGGGTGCCGGAGCTGGGGTTGCCTCCTGCTGGGTGGTTTGGGTGGTGGGTGGGGTCTCCTCAATGCAGCTGGGCTGCCCTGATCCTGGAGGTGAGTTGCGGATGAGGTCAATAAGGTCTTGGATGGTTTGGGTGTCGATGCTGGTGTTGTCCTCCTCCTCATCAGTGAAGAGTGGCTGTGACTGCTCTGCAGGAGGGTTTGACGATGCCCCTGGGATGTGAAGGGGAGATGGTGTATTACAATGGGTGCACATGTATGTTGCCACATGGTACAGGTTGACATTCAGACAGCATGGCATTGTACATTGTGACAGTCTGTGGGTCTGGGCGAGGACCCAGAGTGATTGTGGGTGTGCACTGTGCCCTGCTTGCTTGTGCATGTGTGCCATTGTGGCCATCTCTCCCTGTCCCCCCAGTATCTGGTGGTCACTCACCCTGTTGCGGTTGTGTTATGCCCTGTCGAGCAGTGTCCGGTCCCCCGACTCCGGCCACAGTATCCATACTGATGACTGTTGACACCAGCTCCTCCATGTCATCCAGCTCCAGCTGTGGCACTGGGCCCCCACCTCCGGACTGAGTTGCTGCCTTCAGGTTGGCAGAGAGTTTCTCCTTGGTCTTCCGCTTGATGTCATTCCATCGCCTCTTGACCTCGTCCATTGTCCGCTTGTGCTCTCCGACTGCATTCACCTTGTCGACAATGTCCTGCCATATTCCAGTTTTGGTGCCCAATGACACGTTGGAGGTGACGAAGAGTTGTTGATGGTGTTCCATCACCTCCGTGACTATGATCCTGTTCGCCTGCGGACTGAACTTAGTCTTCCTGGTCTTCTTGTCCTTGCCCTTCCCTGTCCCCGAGGTCCCAGGCTGGTCGTCCGGGGTGCTTGTGGGGTTGCGCTCGTCCTCTGCGCCTGCTCCGGCTGCCTCCATGGTGCTTGTGTGTTGGTCAGTTTGTGTGTGGGTGTTTTTTCTACTTTTATGGAGATTTTTGACGCCTGCCAGGTGTGTGTTGCAGGCTTTGGCCCATCGCGTGTTTATTGGTGTTGTGGTTTGTGTTTTTATCTCCATCGTGGTGGTTGTATCGCGGACATTGTCCGCGGTTTAGGCAGACTATCGCATGGTACCGCCTTGTTGTGAATTCCACGTTGACACTGGGTTATTTTACCGGGATGGGCTGCGATAATAAAAGTTGCGTTACGCTACTCTTGCGGTAGTTATCACACGTTCTTGTGAATATACCCCTGAATGCTTTAACACTGCTCTGTATAGAGAGAGACCTTGTTAAGAGAATCCCAGACTTTAATGTTCAAGCCATTGTGAAGTTTGCAGCTATAAAGTCAGACATGCTGATTTTGTCTACAAAAAGTTAACAATATGTGTTAATTCTAACATTTCGTGAATGCTGGTAGTTTGTGACCTTCTCAGTTGTTCCTTATCTGCTGTACAGATATTGGAGTCAATGAAATCACTAGTGTATGCCTGACTTTAATCTGTCTAACATTTACCATATGGTTGCTCTAAAACTCAATACTGAGCATTTGAGATATTACAGAGTCCTTCGTTTTCTGATTGTGTTTTTAGCAGCACCTCTATCGTTAACTTGTGTGGGATGATTGGTTCATACAGTCTTGTTTGCAATTGCTATCTATCTGATCCAAAACACACATTTAATTTTTGATAACTTTGTTCTGCTTGTCTATTACACTTGTACTTATAATATGTGGTGCTCCCATGCTTGCCCCAAGATAAGAGAGGTGCTGCAGGTTATGATTGCTTTGCTGGCCCACTACATCATGAAAACCAGCTGCATGGTTTGCAATGTTTGTAAATGATGCATCTGGTTTTGTTGATGTAGCGGACCAGCAAGGGGAGCTCAGGGAGTTCCAGCAGGATGGGGATGATATGTTCAGCAGGATGGGGATGACATGTTCCTATTTCTTCATCGCCTGAAAGAGACGTAAAATGCCTTGTAGGGTGGCCTACTGCCTTTTAATGCTTATAGCTTGCTGTCTGATTGTGTCCAGTCAGACAAATCACAATAACTTGTATTTCCTCAGTAGATTTCATTTGTAAAAGTATATCAATAAATAAAAAAAATCTGTGAGGTACTCACTGCATTATTATCTCAAAGTCTATTAGAAATTCTCTGGTTATACTAAATAAGCAGCTACCTACGTTATTATGACATGAAATCTCTTTATTTATGTCATAACTACAATTTCACAATTGCTTTATTAACCTTCTTGATTTTTCAAATTTTCTTGAAAATGCACCACTTGCCCACTCTTCTTTCAAAATTTTCGGGGGGGGGGGTGGGATTGGGGGAGAACCTCCCTGAGCCCCACTTATGACAGTTTAACAGTATGACAGTTATACAGACATACTCTCGCTCACCACAGGGCACTCATTCGAAACATTTACAACCTGCCACTTTCAAATGTCACCAGCCACCACTAGCAGAAATATAAAATGCTTGGAACACAGTTGAAAATGAATCTAGATTAGGAGCAACATGGAAAGTTATGTTTCATAAGGATAAAGGAAAATGTTTGGAACTCTCTAATGATGTGTTGGAGTGAATGCTCGCATAGATTTTAAGTTTTAGGTTATACAGATCAGATATTTGCCACAAATGGCCCGTCATTCCTGGAGTTAACTATGTGTGTGAAAAGAATGCATATTTCAAGCTTCCTGGTAATTGGGCTGGGAGCTGCTACTTAGCTTTAGTGTTCCCAAAGTGTATCATGTACATAAATTAGACAACCACTGAATTGGGCTTCCTGGGAGAGCTAAGCGTAGTGCTTCACAAATAGTAGATTACATTTTTGGAGCTATAATTCCATCTGTAGGAGTAATTTTGAATGATCTGAAGATGTCAACTATAGTAGATAGACTCTCCACAATGCTGGTGGAGAGTCTATCTACTATAGTAGACTAATCTTCAGATGGTATGCTTTTGGCCATTAATGTAGAATTTGTTGCTATTAGAGCTATGGTTTTACAGATTAGGCTTGCTTTAGACGTTTTACATGTGAAAGAAGGCACAGTTTGTAAAATGTTATGGGAATAACATCACAAGTCTATCTAAGGACTTAAAAGAGCTGGAAGAGACCAGTGCCTGGGATGCAATTGGAAAGAGATTTTCTGCTATAGTCAGATAGCTTAGTGGCACTGGCAGTGAGCTTTTAGACGCTATAGTTAGACCCTTATTGATTATTGGTATGTGTGTGATTTATTTTTTTATGGTAAAGGGATTTAAGCTGATGAAAGAAAAGAGATTCAGAATAAAGGGAAGGAGAGAAATCTGTTGAGAGCACAGGAATGAAAAGAAAGAGAGAGGAAATAGGATTGGAATGGAGGTAGTGCTGTGTATATGATGAGTTAAAGGAGTTAGGCATACGCAAATCTAGACGTAAGCAGCAGAAATCAGCAATTGGTTTCTGAACTGTCATGAAAGAAAATGGTGAATTTTTTCGTCTAATGGCTCTGCGATCCACAAAAGGGAGGAAATTGGTGATGCAGTGTCACTATTTTTCGTTTGCAACTAACGACATCCTAAGCATAAAACGTATAATCATTGCTTACATACATGCACATGAAATTTAGATTAATCGTAGAGAGTGATTTTTCACTAAGAGTTAACATAGTCAAAGTGTATTCAGTTAGCATTGGTTATTTTGGGCCCCATTTTGAAAGACTCCATATTAATGAAATGTTGTGTTTCTGCTTGATGTGCATAATCTTTTTCTCTTTTCAGTTTTCAGCTCAACGTGGTCCCTCGTTAGTCTGTAATGTTATTGTTAATATTTTATGTGAAGGTTGTTTCTTACAATTTAATGTTTGAGTTGTAGTTTTCTGCAGCTGCGAAAGAAGGGAGTCGAAGAAGTAGTCCTACTTTTGTCTGATATCTCTGATGGCCATGGGGCTGAAACTGCTCATTGCAGTGCGCATGTGAAATGAGCGGACACCGTGCTCACCGTCAGCGTTTAATTTTGATTGGTTCCTTCTCTGTGGGAACCTGTGCAATGTAGTTTTGTGTTTAATTGTGTGTTACAGACCTTATCTAGATACACTTACTTCTGTCCAACTTCAGGCATGGACGTCCCTTTCGCTGCTCTTGAGTGAGACCCCATGCTCCTTGTAACCCTGTTCATAGAGATAGCTTCTCAAGTGAGCACATTTCTGTCCTGATTGAAACCTTCATTTCGTTATACATGAGATAATATATTTGCTGACAACTGCAGCTTATGAATTCTCCAACGTGCCCACAACTGTTGCTTAGCACTAGGGAGAAACAGAACCTGCTATAATTTTCCTATTCAATCTTTAAATGACTTCACATTTACATTTTGACTTGACTGGATTATATTCACATATCTTCAGGTGATTATTGACTTATGACTAATTTATTCGATTTGAAACTGTAACAATTCTAATTTGTTACTAAACTTTCATGGTTTGCAATTTTACTCATCTCTGTTGTTACTGTGGGGCAACAATTTCTTCACTGTCATGGATGCTCTAAAGAATGTATGATTTAAGCATCAGTTTGAAATCAAGATATATTCAAGTAGGTATTGCTTAGTTTCAAATTTGCTTCAAGTTTTCATGGTGCGAACATCATCCTTTCATCCCTCTACCAAGAATGTTGAAGAATTGCTTTCAATGTCAACACCAGAGTGGTGGGGCCCTAGCTTATGCACCATACAGGTGTGTCAAATAACAATCCATTGCCGGCAGTTACACAATGTGGTCATAAAGCATTGTGTGCCCATTCCCAATGAAGAAAAACAGGCAGATGATTGATCAAGTAATGGCTAAAAAAATCCTCAGACAATGACCAGTGCAACAGCTGCAGAATGGCAATGGTAAAGCCTGCAGGAATGAACCGATTCAAAATAATTTTTGTATTTGCAAATATTTGTTGACATTTCTTCCAGTGAATAGGCAAAATATTTTCCAGAATAAATCACAAGGCACATAAGGTCTCAACCCATCCTCAGCTAATCCGTAAAAGACACACACTATGTTACAATGCCCCTGGCTGCCCTATCCTAACTCCCACTCTAACCCAACTAGATCTATGCCCCGAAACAACAGAGAGCACTATTCTACTCACACTGCATGTCCAACAAATCCCTCATCACACGCACTATCCTTACAATACGTCTGGCTCCCCTAGTCTGTCTCCCACGATAAGGCCTACTATAAACCCTTACAGCACTCTCCTACCCTCACCATCTCCAGATAACCTACAGCTATCCTACATATAACAAATATTTTATTTTTGTTTCAATGATCTAACTAAACAAAGCTACAATTAGGATAGTCCGTTCTATGTAGATGTGTGAGTGGTCATGTAACTGAGCAGCATGTTCTGACCTCCTTCAAGGCCTTACAGGCGACATCTGCTGGAAGGCCAGGGCAGGAGGTTGGGGGTAGGGAGGGGGGCTGTACCCATTAATGTGGCCTTTGAGTGGCAGCAGGCATACTCTGCACTTCAGACCTATCTGTACCTGGCGTGGAATATGGCAATTTTTCCCTCTGCAAGTTGTGTTGCAAAGTTGTGTGTAAATCACAGCTACATGCTTCGCCGTCCTGAAATGGCTGCGGAAAATGATGTGGCAGTTCCCATTTTCAGCCAAAAGGATGGTGGTACAGGCATTAATAATATCAAGACTGGACTACGGCAATGTGCTTTATCAGGGAGCAGATAGAACAATGATTAGATGGTTGCAGGTAGTCCAGAACTTAGCTGCTAGAATGCTTTATAGACTCCCGAAAAACTCCTCAGCATCTGGGCTTCTACGGGAACTCCACTGGCTTGAAGTGGAGAAAAGAATCTAGTTCAAAACGTTGTGCTATGTGCACAAGGCAAGAGCAGGGGTAGGGCCAGAATACCTGCAAGAACGTGTTAAAGTCTATCAACCTACCCTCAAGCTCTGTTCAGGTGAACTTTCCTTGTGTGTGGTTCCTTTAGTCACATGTACCCTGATGGGCGGCCGGCCATTTGTGCTCCTGGGCCCTAAGTTGTGGAACACTCTCCCAGAATCCTTGAGAAAATGTCCTTCATGGATACAGACCTGACCTGACGTTCTAACGCCAGGAAACCCTAATGGGGTAGCTGAACACTTTGTTATACTACTAAATAAAATAAATAAATAATAAATCACAGTCTGGCACAACACCCTACTGTATGGGGGGCGATTCTCCCTAGCCATGTTTCTGGCATGTTGGGCTGTACATCATTTATGGCCTTAGTGTGGGCACCAATCACAGCTTTGCTGTGCCTAGTAAAACTTTGCTGAATGTGGCTCCTGGTGCTGCAACAAGATTCTTAATTATATCCCAGAGCTAAGTCTGGGTGGAGGAAGTAACTCTAGTCTGACACAACTGCCTCATATTTGGCCTGCATGACATGAAGCATCTGTGTAATTTGTGCTAGAGTCTGGTTGATGTTGCAATACTGTTCTGCTGGTGCAGCTTTTCTTCTCCTCGCCTAAATTCCAGTAGGTGATGCAGGCTGTTCATATGTCTCTAAGTCCTTTCCTTTTCTTCCCCAAGTGTTATGCTCCTTGAAAATCCACTTGGCTCCTTCAAATTGTTACCATAGTGTCGTACATGGTTGCTATAGCTGAGCCAGTACCTGGTGATATGGCGATCATTGGAACGGGAGCAGTGGGACTAATGCTGGAGATGGTGGTTGTCAGACCTATGGGTTCAAGGGGGGGTTTGACAAGCAAGTTGCCCATACAATCTTGCTAAAATCCTGAGCAGGAAGTTGCAAAGTAGACACTTTGTCAGTGCCTGGAAACTGTGCCTATTGCTGTGGTTACTTTCTCCCACTAAAGTTCTTAAATTGCCTTTCCATTTCCAGTTACAATTTGCACTTGCCTTACTGTGGAGATGTGTGGAGAGGTGTGGTGCAGCGGCCAAGGCAGCTGACTTCGGAGCACAGGGTTCACGGTTCGATCCCCGGCTGCGGCAGCACAGCTCAGCACCATGTGACTCTGGGCAATAGCTCACTTAATTTCCACTACGGCCCCCAGCGCCTTGAGACCCGTAAGGGTGAGTAGCTGTGCTATATAAAAACGGACTTACTTACTGTGAACAGATAAGGGTAAAAAAATGTAGCCCCTTGTGACAATGGACCTACCTATTGAGGGTCCTAGTAACTTTTCACTTCCACGATTTGCAATCCTCTGACATGAGATATTGGGCTGTGCATGCTCAATGAATGTGTATATGTTCACCCACCTATGTCACCATCTTCTATCCGGCCAGCTAGTTGTGGAGTTTGGGGGTAGTGATGGTGCATTTCCATACCTGGCGCAAAGGATTCTTCAACCTCAGTCCCAATGACAATGCCCTCTATATTGGTGATGTCAATGATCCCACACACAGCTTCCTCCCATTCGTCCTGGTTTAGTCCTTAAGTCAGGCCCCTCCTGTTGCCAGACTGTCATGGCTAAGAGGTGTCCGACGGTGTTGGGAGGAGACGGCATTGATATTCTTAATTATGGCCAGCCAAAACCTGCCTCGTACCTTTGGTGACGTACGCACCATAAGGTGTCCAATGAAGTGGGACTCCACTTTCACCACCTCTTCTGTCATAACCTACATGTCTTTTCATTTGATCTGTGGCCATGGTGTGTGATTAGGCTGATTTTCCTTTTCAGATTGCAGTCCTTCTTAGAGGAAGGCATAAAATTGTAAGTTGCCCTTTTACAGGCCCCTGGTATCAGAAAATGGCAGACTGCTGCTAGAGGAGCATGTGATGTTGCCTAGCACACACGAGAGGTTCTTTTGGGTCTCTACTTCCCGTTTTTGCTATCCAGTGATAACATATTTAAAGATTGATTTTCACATCTCTTGCATGCACAGTATCTCTGGTTGTGGATATACCTCACACTGTAATACCATGTAAGGTTTTATAGTTTGCAGAATTACTTGGTGCAAAGTCACACCTATTGATAGTAATTCAACAGGACCTAGAAAAATGCATAAAAATGTACATAGGGCCCATATTTGAAATTCGGAATCATAATCACCAGGTGCAGTGCTTACACACCCAGTAATTTGATAACTCGCAATGAGCACATAAGTTACTGCATCACTAGAAGTCAGGATATTCTTCAGAGTGGTTCTCTTTCTGAATGTCATGTGGTTCGTGGGGAAAATATGGGCTAGCATAACTACCTAAAATAAGTAAATGTTAATGTCTATGAAGTATGGCAAAAATCTCTTTATTTTCTGCAACATGTATGCAGTAAACCCTATTGTTAGAAATTGGGTCTCTAGTTGGTTGAGGTTTGCACCCTGTCCAAGTAGGGACCACAATCCTAGTCAGGGTAAGCTAGATACACACTTTAAATTAACCTGTGCTCAGCTTCTTGTATCCTGGCACTGAGCAGGCAGTCTTAACTTAAGAGACAATGCGTAAAGTATTTGTGCAACACACATACACAGTAACACAATGAAAACACCACATAGAGACTCCACACAGGTTTAGAAAACTAGAGAATATGTATCCGAATAAAACAAGACCTAAATGAGAAAAATCCAATCAGACGAAGTGAACATATGAATTTTTAAAGAATAAATGCAAAAACAGTGCTTAGAAGTCAATAGTGCTAAAAGGTTACTCGAGGTCACGAGGGACCAGGGTAAATTCAAAGTTCAGGCCGATTCCGATGGAGGACAGGCCGGCAACGAAACTCACACAGGTCCAGCTGTAAAAGTATCTTGGATGGAGCAAAGTGTCAGTTCTAAGGGTATCATGTGTCGATCTTTTCCACACAGTCGGGTCACTGTCATCAATAAGCTCCATTAAGATGAAGGTAATGCGCCACCATGGAGCCGCGCAGAGCGTGGTCATTGAGCCGCGCAGGCTGTAGAACCGCTGTCGTCTAACAGTCTCTGCGTCGGCGGCAAAGGGTGACACGCTGGTTCCGACAGGCGCAGTGCTGATGATGCATCAGTTTTGTAGGCAATCAGCTGCAGAACCCACTTCTGATGTCCACGACTGGAGAGGGCACTCCAGGCAAGGGTAGGACTCACAGATGGCAAAGTCTAGCAGCACCAGCAGAATTGTAGGAAGTCTTTTGTGTCTCTGAGACTTCAGGAAACAGGAGGCAAGCCAGGAAGCTCTTGGAGTCATTCTGGGTTCAAGTGAGATGGAGCCAATCAGCAGGGCAGAGATAAGCAGGCAGAAAGGCAGCTCAGCAAAGCAGAGAAGCGGTTCCTCAGAACAGTCAGTTAAGGCGAAGTGGCAATGCTTACAGCACAACAGTCTTTACTTCAGCAGGGTTCCTCCCAGGTCCAGAGTGTACTGATTTGGTAGGGTCAGAGCCCCAGTACTTATATTCAAATGTGTCTTTCAAATGAGGGGTGACTGAGGGGTGACTTCAAAGCAGCGTTTTGAAGTGCACAGGTCCCCTTTCATCTGAGCCTTGTCTGCCAGGCTATCTGTGGAGGGTAATCAGTCCTTTGTGTGAGGTCAGGACCCAGACGATTCAGATGTAAGTGTGAGCTCCCTCTCCCCCTTCCTGCCTAGGAAGGTTATCTGAATGCTAATGAATACAGATCAGTCCTCTGTCACACCCGCCCTTCCTGTGTGAGTGGATGTCTAGAGGGAATGCACAAAGTGTGGCTGTAACCTAGCCCAGGCATGTATTGGAGAAAGGCTGCCGGCCTACAGAGCAAAGTTAAGAGCAGAGAAATGACCACTTCTAAAAGTGGCATTTCTAAAATGGTAATGTCAAATCCAATTTTACCACTAAAGAGGATTTATCATTACCATTCAAAACATATGAAACATGATTTAGCTACTACTTTCTAATGAGGAATTACAGCTTTAAAGTGTTTTAAGGAATTCCCAATGCTAGTCTATGAGAAGAGTAGGCCTCACAGTAGTGAAAAACTCATTTGGCTGTTTGTCACTTCCAGGACATGTAAAACTTAAAAGTGCATGTCCTACTTTTTACTTACACAGTACCCTGCCTAGGGCTACCTATGGCCTACCTTAGGGGTGATATATGAGTAATAAAAGAGGAGCTTAAGGCTTGACAAGTGGTTTTAAATGCCAAGACAAAGTGGCAGTAAACTGCAAAGACAGGCCTTGCAATGGCAGGCCTGAGACAGGGTTGAAAGGCTACTTGTGTGGGTGGCACAATTAGTGCTGCAGGTCCACTAGTAGTATTTAGATTACAGGCCATGAGTATATGGTATACCACTTTAGAAGTGACTAATAAGTAAACTAAATAAGTCAATCAGGTATACATCAATGTCACCATGTTTATGGAAGAAGCACATGCACATTAGCACTGATTAGCAGTGGTAAAGTGCTTAGAATTCTAAGGCCAACAAAAAGATACAGCAAAAAGTGGAGGTAAAAGGCAAAAGGTTGGCGAAAGACCACCCTAAGGATGACAGGTCTAACACCTACTTTCTTTTTTTCATATGTAGACTGTGTATTATCTTTGTGTTTCAAAATCAAATCTTTACTGCATATCAACATAGCTCTATAGATTGCCTTTCCTAAAATATCTCTGTTCTAACACCTTTGTAGGGTGGGTTTCAACAGAGATTTGGGGATGCTGACTTCCTTAGGATATTCATTGTCCTGACTGCACAAGAGCTTTGCATGCAAGATTTCCAGAAATTAAAGGTTAATTTAAAGAGCTTTTAGAGTGCGAGTCCTTGAGAAAATATCAAATAATAATTACTCAAAGAGATCAGAGTGCACTTGGGGGTCCTTTGAACACTGGCCCCCATGCTAAATCATAAGCATGTATTTTTAGCGATTTTTAATGCTGATGATCCTTTCTTTTAGTTGTGTCACTTCATACAACTCACACAATGTGTCCTTTTTCTTCTGCTAAAATTTCCTAATTTAAATTCAAACTGTAAGGGTTGCCTTGAAGAAAGGAGAAACTAAAATGGGAGGCATCTGTCTACTGCACTAACCTGAGTGCTATATAATGTGCCAAAATAGCTAAGTGTTGAGGGGCTATGATAGAATGATGGTCGTAGTCAAGGTGAGGGAGGTGTGGCTGCTGTGCCAGCTGAACGACTAGGTTCCAGGGTTCAAAGTTGTAGAAAGAGGTCTCAAAGAGATGGGGTTCAAAAGAAGTTGCAAGCCCCCCTCCCAGACGACAATGTCAGGGTTGCTCTTGTGCAGGCAGAGGGGCTCAGAACCCAAAGGCTGTGCTTGCTGAAGACACAGCTCTCTCTTCAAATGGATTGACAAAGTCGACCAGTCGGCCACACTTTGAACATTGTATTTATATCCCATCATGCGCATGCGAGTGCTACCTGCCAATCAGAAGACAGTCTCTGGCAGGAAACAGGGGCAAGAAACAGAGTTCTTTCATTATTCAGCAATCGTTGTACAAACAAAAACAAAATACAAAACACTCATAAATGGGGGAATCAGGAAATGGAGGTCTTTAGTTGCTTAGCAGTGTGAAATTAGTTAGCAGCCGCTGTACAGAAAAACTAAATACCAGATATTTCAGCAGGAAATGGAGTCCTTTGATTGATTGATTGCTCAGCAGTGCATTTTTTTTAACAAAAACGCCAGGCACATGCACTTCATTAAACAAACATGTTTACCGTGCACCCAACTAAAGAGCATAGCATGCCTTTTAAATTAAACACTCAGAAAAGAATGCAAAATGACGTTCATAGTAGAGTACAACTACAGGGCACCTGCCTAACAGGACAATAGTGATGATAGCGGGGAACATACCACACAAGCAGACCGGAGTATGACAGCTCTTCCCCCGAAAGGCCAACTGACTGGGCGTGGTTTATCTGGATGTCAAGCATGAAAGTTGCTTACCAGATGGGGCGCATGGACGTGTGTATGGTTGGTTCTTAGGACCCGTTTTTGGAGCGGTAACATTTACAATCCATCAGATAATACAATTTCCACTTATCACGTTTAGAGTCTATAAATTTGAGGGGGGGGTGGGGTGGGGGGGGAGTGAGCGGTGATCCAGTAGGGGTACCTAATGGGTAGAGTTTGAGAAAGTACACATGAAAGACACGGTCAATTTAGTAATCGTCAGGCAGGGGGTGTTTCATGGTTACATGACTCACGATTTCGTGAAACCTACATAGCAGGGTAGAGTTTTTGTGGCCCTTCTAGGCGAAGATTGTTAGTGACCAACCAGATTAAGCCAGCTACTGCATAGGCGTGTTCTTGTTTCTGTCACTAATCAGCTTATGTTTGCATCGAGATCCTGTAAGTGTTCTTTTGCCCTCTCCCAAATATTTATCAGGTTGGCATGGTGTGTTTGTACTGCAGGGCCTTACTTGTGCCATTTTGTAGTTCCAAGGGAAAGGCTCTTTGGTGTTACAAAAGAATAGAGAGACCCCGGTCGGGGAGTATATGGTGCTGTTGTATGCAAAATTGACGAGACTGATGTCATGGACCTAATTACTGGAGTAGGTAGATAACAAACATTGTAGAGATTTTTCCAAGGACTGATTAACCCTTTCAGTTTGCCCATCAGTTTGGGAGTGATATGCAGAGAACAACCTGAAGTCTATGCAGAGTGATAAACACAACCCTCCCCAAAACCTGGAGACAAATTGGGGACCTCAATCCAAAATAAGCACTAAGGGAAATCTGTGTAACCAGAGTATCTGTTCAATAAAAATATCGGCCAACTCCATAGCGGTGGGAAGTTTTTTCAAAGAGGCAAAATGGGCTGGCCCTATTTTAACAGATCCACTACCACTCAAATACTAGTAAATCCTTTGATGGATTGGAGATCTGTCACAAAATTCATGTGGGCCAGTGGGGCCAATGGAATGGGCATTACTTGAAGGAGACCTGTAGGGAGGAGCTTGATTTGTTACGAGCACAGGTTGGGCAAGTCTGGACGAAGGATGTGACATCCTTGGACACTGTTTCCAAGGCTGTCACAACCTTCAGAGGTAGTTTTATTTGGTCTTTTGTTCCCCCGGAGGCCCTGCTAAAGTAGTGGAATGACACCAATCTAGCACTACCTTCCTTAATTCCTAGGTGATGATATATAGTAAGTTCTCATGGTAATAACAGCTCTCTTTTACACTGTAACTGGATTTCTGGGTCTAGGGTTTCTGTGGCTATAGATTACAGTCTCTTCTTTAATTTCTTGATCTGCAACTGCCAGTGGTATTTCAAGTCATGAAAGGGCATCTGCTTTAGCTTGCTTGGAACCATGGCTAAACATTATGATGAAACCAAATTCACTAAAGAGCAAAAGTCATCTCATTTGGTGTGGAGTCAAAGCTGTTGCAGAGTGGAAGAGCTGTAGATTCTTGTGGCCTGAGAATATGGTGATAGTGTGGCATGCCCTGAGGAGGTAGAGTCTCTACATCTGATAAGCCATTTTGATTGCCAGCAGTTCTTGTTCAAAACAGTATAGCTCTGCTCTGCAGTGAGTAATTTTTTAAAGAAGAAGGCCATAGTGTGTATGTACCCTGTCTTTGCATCTCGTTGTAATAATACACCGCCCACAGGGAATTGAAAAGCGTCTGCCTCCACAAAGTATGGCAAAGTGGAATCAGGATGTCGAAGCACAGGAGTGGAGATGATTTTTTCCTTGAGCACTGACAAGCCATGGTCAGCTTCTTCTGCCCCGAGGAAGGGTGTTTCTTTTCTTAAAGTCTTGTGATGGGGGTCACTATCTCCGAAAAATAGATGATAAAACGTTGATAAAAACTGGCACATCCCAAAAGACTCTAAACAAATTTCACATTGCTCTATCTTGGCCATTTAAGGATTGCATCTACCTTTCACTTATCCACCTGAATTTCAATCACAAACCCTAAAAACTCTATCTGGGTGACATGGAATGTACATTGGTCTAACTTAGTGAAAAGTTGGTTTTTGGGCAGCTTTTCCAAGATTGCTCGAACATGAGTGATGTGTTCTTGCTCATTGTGGGAGAAAGGCAAAATGTTGCCGATGTAGACAATTACACATATGTCAAGTAGATCTCTGAAAATCTCATTAATAAAAAACTTAAATGCTGCTGGGGCATTACAAAGCCTAAAGGACATTCCCCAGTATTCACATAGGGCCAGATGTACGACGGTTTTTGCATGCGCAAACGGGTTTGCGAACCCGTTTGCGCATGCAAAAACCAATAGGGGTATGTACCATTCCAAAATAGCAAGTCGCAATTTATTTGCGACTCGCTATTTTGGAATTGCGAGTCGCTATTAGGAAGGGGTGTTCCCTTCCTAATAGCGAGCGCAACCAAATGTACAAACGTTTTGCGACCGCAATTGTGGTCGCAAAACACTCGCAAATTACCACCCTCTTCAAGAGGGTGGTAATGGGGTCGCAAAAGGGAAGGGGTCCCCAGGGGACCCCTTCCCCTCTGCAAATGCAGGGGAAAATATTTTTTAAGGGCAGGCAGTGGTCTCAGGGACCACTGCCTGCCCTTAAAAATGAAACTAAAACGTTTCATTTTTATTTTTTTAAATGCATCCCGTTTTCCTTTAAGGAAAACGGGCTGCATTTAAAAAAAAGCTGCTTTATTAAAAAGCAGTCCCAGACATGGTGGTCTGCTGAGCCCAGCAGGCCACCATGCCTGGGAGGGCTGGCATTCCCAATGGGCTCGCAAATTGCGAGAGGCTCATTAATATTAATGAGCCTCTCAATTTGTGACCCCATTTGGAATCGCAAAACAGTGTAATAACACTGTTGTACATTTCATTTAGCGTCTCGCAATTTGCGACTCGCGGCGCTAAATGAAAGGGTCGTACATCTGGCCCATAGTCTGTAGTTAATGTGGAAGGCGGTCCTCCATTCATCGCCTTTGCACATGCGAATGAAGTGGTAAGTCCCCAATACATCTACTTTGGCATATATTGTCAAGTTTATTGTTTGGTTTCACAGAATGTAAGCATTGAAAGGGTGCTCAGATAATTGTTTATTCTGAATTGTTCAACAACCAGATATATTATATAAACAGAGTATGATGAGATAAAGAGCAACGGTGTGCCAGAGACTTAAGACAGAGTCCATACAGAACCGTATAACCTTACCTTGCCGAAGGATACCGGGAAGCACACTTAGCATTCACTCAGTGGCATAAATATAGCATCCCCAGTTTCGTCCTTAGATCACTTCTGGACCTGTGGAGGAGCAGAAGAGGACTGGACTGGACCTCAGTAGAGTCTTGAAGACTGAACCTGCTTTCCCTCATGTACCCAGGACAAAGAAGTGGACTCCATGGGTTATTGACTGACCTCCTGTTTGAGTTACAGAGACACAACAAGCTTCTAGAAACCTTTCTTGAAACTGCCCCGCTGACCAATTCCAACTGACCTGCCCTGGGCCCTGCTGTTGGCATCTGCTGGAATGAGTCTTGACCCCCCCATATGCTGTCCCCAATGTCCTGAACCCTTAGCCGGTGTCAAAGTGTACTCCTCCTACAGTTCCTAAAACCTGGAACTTAGAAACTTTTTGCCTACTTTTTTCTATAAGAACTGACGAGGGTCTGGGACCAACCTGCTAAGGCGATCTGACGAAGGTGCATTGCGGCTGAACCAAATATTCAGTTTGCTCCCACTGCAGTCTTCTGCACAGCTGCAAATCTGATCCAGACGCACTTTACGGAGAAGGTGTCTGGCTTTATGGAGCCCTTTTCAGCTATAGCCTGCAGCCTTGCCCCGCTTGAAGAATCTAAGCTCCAAAAAATATTCTAAGTTCAAAGGTAGAAATCTTCAATGGTTAAAATACATCCAGCAAAATTCAAATTTCTTCTGCTTGGAGCTTTCCCATCAAATGACAAAGTCTACACTGAGACTTTGTACAATGACTATCCAAGAACATGGAGCCCTCTTCTGCCACAGCCTGCTGCCAATTACCACTGAGGATTTTGGCTTCCATCCGAGAAAGGAACTCAGAAGGTAAAGCTTTTCACTGGGACAAACCTGGTCCCTGTATCCGACCTGTGCTCCACCGTGGTCAGTCTTAACTTTTGACTTTGACCCGATCTCGTGCAACGAGATACCCACAGGTGGCACTAAATGCTTTGGCCGCTATTTTGAACCTTGTACATTGAAGATTCAGAACTGTGGTTTTACTTATTGGATTTTTGCTGTTCTGATGTAATTTCATTTTTTTTTTATTTACTCTGTTTTTATAAACTGGTTTGGGGTTTTTCTTGTATTGTGGTTTTACTTTATTACTGTTTGACTACTGCATAGATACTTTACACATTGCCTCTAAGTTAAGCCTGACTGTTTTGTGCCAACATACCAGAGAGTCAATTAAGAGAGTTGCCTTGTCCAGTGACTTAAATCAGTTCAAACTTCAGTATTGAGCCCATGCAGTCCTCGGTTGCTCATATGATGGTCCCTATGAGAATGATCTTACCTGATGGACAGCAAAATGTTGTTTGAGGACCTTTATATTCAGGACCATCAGGTAATTACATGGACAATGAATTTGCTCAAACCTTACAGCAGCAGCTGCCGGCTCAGGTAAGCGGTGCGGTGGGGCAGAGCGCAGTACGGGGGAAGCTGGCGGACGACGGAATAAGTATTTTTTTTTTTTTTAAATTATACCTATTCCGTCGTATGTCGACTAAACCCCTCTCCCACCCCACCATGTTTACCTGTGCCGGCCGCCACTGCCTTACAGTTACAAATGACTAAGAACAAAGCTACTGAAGAGGTGAAGGCGTTGTTATGTAAAACCCTATATGTTTTCACACACTAATGATTCCTTTGATATGTTTTGCAATTCAGCATGAAAAAGATTTTTTTAATTTGTTGGATGCACCTCAATTTGAAGTGAATGTAGGTATATATGTATGTATATTTGTTATATTGATTGGGCAGCTAGGATCTTGGCAATACATTCTGAATATTGTGTCAACAATTGTTTACTGAATAATGAATCATCTGCATGTCGCCCTTTTAAGGCACTAGCAGTTATTGTAACATCTCATGTCATTATTTGTTTATCCTTCTCACCTGACTGCTAAAAATGTTTCCTTGATGTGTTTGAATAAAAGAAAGCAAGTATATGCATAGCAATAACCTGTAACTGAGAGTATGCACTTACAGAGTCTGAAGAACATCTTGGACAGTGTATAGAAAATAATCTAGCTAATGGGTTTTTCAGGCCATCGCAATCCCCAGCTTATTCACCCCTACTTTTGTACCAAAGAAGAAAGGTGAACTAAGAACATGTATTGATTACACAGCAATAAGAAGAGTATCCATTACCATTGAGATCTGTCCTTTTAGCTCAGATTAGACATGTAAAGACCTTTATTCTAAGCTGGACCTTAGAGAAGCTAATTGTTTAGTCTAAGATTGTGAGGGTGATGAGAGGAAGACTACATTCAGCACTACATTCAGTTTATTTGGATATCAGATGTTGTAAGTCAGACTCTGTGATGCTCCAGTGGCCTTCTAATATATCATTGATGGCATTCTAAGAGGGATTTTGGATGTGTTCTGTATAGTGTAGTTAGATGGCATGCTGATCTACTCTTTCTTTTAAAACACACATACGACCTGTCAAAGCAGTTCTGCAAAGATTAAGGTGAAATCACCTTTTTACTAACATAGATAAGTCCGCATGTTGTACCAGTTGAATCAGTTCCTAGGAAATTCAAAGCAATGAGAAAAAATGGCTTACCTCTACATCTGTAAATAATGTGCAAAGTGTGCCAGGCTTTGATAATTTTCATAGAAGGTTCATTTATCAATTCTCTGTGATTGTCTGACCTATTACTAGACTTCACCTCAAAGGAGTTAACTTTGTATGGTCAAAAGACACTGATCAGGTATTTTGTTTTTTGAGGGAATGTTTCTCAAGTGTCCCTATTCTACAGCACCCAAATGTAAGACTCCTGTTTATTGTAGAAATAGATTCACCGTATTATGCAATGAGTCTGGGTAGTGTTATCTCAGAGCAATATTGTAACTCGAAAGGTGCATCCCAACACTCCATCGCGGTAGGCCTGAACTTGTGACTTCGTCCCGGTCCAGTGTGACCAGATAACCACAGTTGGCGCTTTGTAATTTCAAGCTCTATTTTTACCTAAATATTTAAAATTGAATATCTCTAGTTCTATTGATTGGATTTTTTTTGTTTTGTTCTTAAATTCTTTATTAAATTTTACTCTAGTTTTCTAAATTAGTGTGGGATTTTTCTTGTGTTGTGTTTTAACCCGATTACTGTATGTTGCCTGCATAAATACTTTACTCTTTGCCTCTAAGTTAAGCCTGACTGCTTTGTGTCTAGGTACCATAAAGTTAAGCACAGGTTAATTTGGGGTTTGCTGGTGTTTCACCCTGACAGGGATGGTAGCTTTTTCTTGAGAAGGGCGCACATCACCCTCAACCAACAACCTAGTTCCCTACACACTCAATATATTATTTTTCATTAATATATAAGAGCAGACTAGATTTATTGATATACTATGTGTCAGGATTTGCGGTTTCACAGCAGAGCTTAGATGTCATTTCAAAATGTCTCCTAGATATATCTCATAAAGGTAAACGGAAACCCATTTCCAATGCTGTATTCAAAGGGGACAAGAATGTGTAAGGCGGATAACTGAAAATCTGGACTGAACTCAGCTGGAGCCAGTGCATGGATGTCACAGCCAAGGAGGTGTGATGGATAATCTGGGCCTGGTCTCACAAAACAGAATGAGGTATGTTCAGGACCAGTCTTACTTGCTTCTCCAAAACATAAGGTGGTGACAAGCCCATGGGTGACCGGAATACAAACCTCAAGCACAGGAGAAGCAGGAAGGTGTATTGTAGTACAAAAGAGGTGAAAGGGAATACAAGAACAGAACTCCAACATGTAACCCGAGTGTACTAAAGGGAAAACAATGTAAACGTGAGCCGGCAAAGTCAGGTACAAACTAGTATGACAAGTAAGAACATCACAACATATGCAAATTGCTAGGCGAGTTGTTCTTCGCTGACACTTCCTTCATAGGCTCAAAAACATTCCTGCAGTACATCCTCCTTGACCTGTCTCCTGAACTCCACATGTGCCTCAACTTGGACAGCCCTGTGCTCCAGTGCTTCCACTGTCTCGCTCCTGTTGTCCCTAAGCCATGCTGCTGATAATTCACTTCCTATGCTTTTAACCAGAAGTTTAAAAGTCTGGCGTGACTGACATTGAATACTTACACAATGTGTACTACATTTTTAACAACTTTTTGATGATTGGCCCACTTGGCCAGGATGGTTTGTTAAAGAAAAACATATATCATTAGGTCACTTGGGCAGTACAGGTTAGGCTACTACCCTTGACTATATATTATTTATTTTTTGAAGATGGTCGTAGTGGGAGTTGGTCAGTTTGAGACTTGTCTATTTGGCTATTTAGCCTTGAGCCTACAAACTACATAATGAATTGGTGAAAATATTTTTCCTACTTATCCCATATCATTAATTAAATAAAGGAATTACTAAATGTTTCTGTTACATATCCCTTGACCCACAATCACTAGAGTTTACTTCTTTGTGGATTGGTTGGCTACACAAAACTATAAATGGAAAAGAGAGATTTCCATTTTAGGTATCCATGAACGAATTCTGGGATTGATCGTTTTGACGGATTCAATATAATCATGCTACGTAATTGCACATAATTATTCTTCGTAACATATAAAATTCATCACCATGGGCCAGATTTACTAAGAGTCGATTCCCAAAATGCAGTTGCAAAATGTGCACCAACTTTTTGCATATTTAATCAGATTGCAAAATAAGGAATGGCAGGGGGTTGCAGAAGGACCTACTTAATTAACATTCATTTGGCATGTCGCAATAAAACTCCTTGCAATTTGGCTCCATTACACGGATAGTGGCCTGCAATGGACAGCAGACCTTCATCACTCCAATTCTATTCCAAAAGAGAAAAACTTTTTAAAGGAGTCCGAGTTCCTTAAAAGAACTGATATTGTGTTGGAACATTTCACTGAGAAGCTGCCTCTCTGGTTCCCAAATGGGACTGGGTCCAACTTGGGAATCTGTAACTGATAACATTTGAAAGATCAGCCATTACAACAGTTTAGAGTGTATATGGTGCCTCATTTAAATAAGTAACTATTGTACAACCCAATTGTTCACAACACATTTTTAAATTGTTAAGTTTATTCTCACATATCACCCCTCCTATCTCCCTATACTGGCCTCTCCTCACTTCTTCTTTTATCTACCCTCCAGAATTCACCCCCCTTATCTTATATTTCTATATCCTCCTTCCATTTTCCTTCCCCCCCTTTCCTATTGTGCTTCTGACCATGTCCTCCCCCAATACCCCCCTCATTCCTCCTGATCCTGCTCTCTCCTGACATGGCCCCAACTCATGGATCATCTTATACCCGTCTAATCTTTCCAAAAGCGCCAAGAAATATTTCAAACATAAATTATTGATACGTCACCCTGAAATGCTAATCGTTGATACCTACCACAGCCTGTCCTCTCCAATGAAAACAAACTTTATTTTCTACTCCAAACGCCCTACTAAATGGAAAAACACTTTCCTTCTCCACCTCCCTATCACTAAATCATGCAAAATTCCCTACGGATTCAAACTATCAACAACCCCATCCCTAGGCTTTTAGGGTGAAATTGACATTTCCAAATTTAAATCCGGTAACATTCTTATTCAAGCATCTGAATACCACCTCAACATTTTCGACAACCATTTCATTACCTTGTCCTACCAACTCTCCCAACTAGCTCCTAACCTTTCCGTAACCCAACTGCCTGACGCCCATTTGTCGTCAACCTCCACCCCGACTCTGGCCCTCCTTCCCCTACCCTTCCCAACTTCACTCAACGCCTCTGATGATGACCCACACCTCTGCGGAGGACTCTCACCCCTTAACCCCTCAAGACCGTTTGATCTTTCCCTTACTCATACCTTCGTCTACCCCCCTCCTGCCCCTACCATCTTCTCTGAGTCTCCCCCTAAATCTTATCCTATTCTCTTGCCCCTCCCCGGGACTCCCCCTGCACTCTCCTCTTTGTCCAATCCTTCGTCCCCCACCTACTCCTAACATTGATCTCTCCCCTCCTACCCCTACCACCTTACCTGACTCTCCCCTTAACTCTCTACCTACTCTCTCGCCCCCACTGGGGACACCCTCGGCAGTCTCTGCCATGTCTCATTCTCCGACATCTCATCTTACCATCGACCGACTCCCTCCTGACCCTTCCATCTTTCCAAAGTCTCCCACTAACTCTTCCCCAACTCACATGCCTCCCCTTGAAACTCCCTTTGCACCGTCCTATAGGTCTTATGCTCCTACTCTTTCTAGCGGCCGATCCCCTCCAGCCCCGATTAGCCTCCCTGTCCCTCCCTCTTACCATACACCTACTCACTGGCCCCCTCCCCCGGTATCTCCTACTGTTCTCTCCTCTACATCTAATCCTCACTCTCCTAATATCATCCTTCCCACTCAATCAAAAGTGATTGATCCCGTAACCCTCACTCTCTCTTGCTCCCTCCTACCACATCTCCTGACTCTTCCACTGACCCGTCTCTCTCTACGCAGAATCCTTTCTTCAACAGTCTGAACACGGTTTAGACCCCCTTCCATGGTCTTTCTCCCCCGTCCCTCGCTAAACTGCCACCCTCTGTCAACAATGACCCCACCTCATCCCCCTCCTCCTTCTCTACGAGCCTCCCCCTCAAACTTATAGTACAGGCACTAAACAGCATAGAAGACAAACTTTCTGCTATTACCATTGAACTAACAAGACTCAGAGGGAATATCAACACCCTTAACCCCAGAACCCATCCTAAACATGCTGATGCCTGTCACTCTTACTCCCATAACTTTTCTCAACACACCCGATGGCTGACTACACCCTTTTGCAGCCGAACACACAGGCCTCACCGTGCTGTTAGCTGTCTCACCACTTCTGACCTTATTAACCTATGTAACTCCTGCCTCTGTTAACGGATATCCTCCCCCCTTACTCCAGCATCCCAGTCATTGTGGGCGTCAACAGAATCCCCTCTACACCCATTTCACCTAGACCCCCAGCTCAAGTCACCACCGTCCAATCTCTCAATCCTGCTAAGGATAACCACAATCCCCTTTCTTGCATGCTTGTTAACTACAGATCGGCAGTCCTCCATGCTACTGAAATATCAGAAACCATCCACAGCGAGGCTATTGACATCGCCTTCCTCACCGAAACCTGGCTCAACGTCCTCTCTACGGCTATGCTTGACCTACTCACTTCCCCCGGTTACTCCATCATTAGGCAGAACAGACTAGACAGAAAAGGGGGTGGACTAGCCATAATCTATAAAAATGAATTGAAACTCTCCCTTTTAAAAAATAAGGAGCACTTGACATATGAATACCTTGGTGTTGAACTCACTGTCAAGGGCTCTCCTCCTATTAGACTACATAACATCTACCACCCTCCGGGTGATCCTCTCCGTTTCGCGGATGAATTTTCCGATCTTCTCACTCACGCTTCCCTCTCTGCCTCGAAAAATCTCTTTTTAGGAGACTTCAATATCCACTGGAATAATGCAGTGGATCCCACTGTCATACGCCTCATCAACCTTCTTGAGATGAATGACCTTAAACAGCTATGCCATAAACCAACCCATAACAAAGGGGCCACACTCAACGCTATCATCTCCAACATTGACTTGGCCTCCCTTTCCAACATCATCCCCATCGACTGGTCCGACCATCACCTTATTCTGTTTAAGATCGCAACCAATGCTCTACTCCCTCCAGCAGCTAATAACAAATCCATGAAGTGGACCAGAAACCCTAATCAAGTCCCCCCCCGGTGAACTTGAGACTAAACTCCAAGCTCAACTTCATCTCACCCCTCCCACCCAAAATGCTAATGAGCTCACTGAACACTTTAATAAGACCATTAGTGATGTCCTTGACCAAGTCGCCCCTCTTAAACTGAAGCAACAAAGAAAAATCCAATCCAAATCATGGTTCAATCCTGAACTCAACAATGAAAGAAGACAACTTAGACTCTCAGAAAGAACAAGGAGACAACACCCTTCACCCTCCCATCTGGCCCTCCTCAGAGCTGCTCGATCTACTTATAAGAAGCACATTTTCAATGAAAAGGCATCTTTCTTTCGAGCTCAACTTGATTGTGCTAAAAACAGGCCCAGAGAGTTGTTTAACATTATTAGAAAACAAACGTCATCTGCCCCTCCCGAGCTGACGGCCTCAATTGAAAAATGTGAAGAAATTGCCTACTTCCTCTCCGATAAAATTGCTAAAATTGATCAATCCTTCCCTCAAAGCCTGGCCCTACCCAGCCCCCAATATGCCTTAGACGTTACCATTGACACACCCCCTTGTTCTGCTCTGTCCCTACCGCCAAATCCTCCCTCTCACCTACCCATCCCAACTTTGACCAATGTCCTCCTTTCCAACTAACAACTGAAAAATAATGCCTCCTGATATAATTTCCGTCCTATGAACGAGCTCAAAGTCTTTAACATCATTGCTAAACTAAAGCCAACCTCGCACACCAAAGACCAACTCCCTTCTAACCTAGTTCACAATCTTAACCACATCATTGCCCCTGGTAGGTTTAACATCATCAACACCTCCCTTACCACTGGTTGTGTCCCCGACTCCCTCCAACTCGGACAAATCACTCCCATTCTTAAAAACCTTTCTGCTGACCCCAATGATCCTAACAACCTCCGCCCCATCTCTAACCTCCCACTCCTTGCCAAAGCTCTTGAAAAATGTGCATTACTTCAACTTGACAATCACATAAGTAATTTCAACTTACTTGACTCCTTTCAATCCGGTTTCAGGAAAGGCTTCACCATGCTGAACATTGTGGATGATATCCACAGCTCCCTAGACAATGGAGAAACTTGCCTGCTTATTCTCCTTGACCTCTCTGCTGCTTTCGATACTATCAACCATTCTTCCTGACTTAACTCGCTTAAAGCTCGCTTTGGCCTTAATGGGTCGGTCCTCAAAAGGATCTCCTCTTTCCTCCAGCACAGAACACAACAAATAAAAATCAATGCCTGCCTCTCCAATCCTACCCCAGTCTCCTTAGGTGTCCCCCAGGGCTCCATTCTCTCCCCCTCTCTCTTCAACCTCTTTATGGAACCCCTTACCCTCATTTTGCAACAAGCTGGAATTAACTACCACCTCTATGCTGATAACACCCAACTCTACTATAAGATTAAATCCCATTCCGATGTACTTCATTTAAACAATACCCTGAGCAAAATCCAATCCTGGTTCTACGCCAACCATCTCAAACTGAACCCCAATGAAACTGAAATTATTCTTTTCTCTCCCAAAAACAACCATCTCCCCATTCAAAGGCTGGATCACTGACCTCAATGCCCTCAATTGTCTGCTCACCTTGTCCGACTCGGCGAAATCCCTAGGTTTCACTCTTGACAGAAATCTGGCTCTTAAAGACCACATAAAAAACTCGGCCAAAGGAGCACTCTTTAAACTCCGGTACCTTAAGAAAATCAAACACCTCATACCTCCAGACGATTTCAAATGGGTTGTCCAATCTCTAGTCCTCTCTAAACTGGACTACGGCTACGCTATCCTCACCGGAACCCCTAAAGTACACCTAGCCCCCCATAGAGCTGTGCTCAACTTGGCGGCCAGGCTCATAACTGACTTTAAACGGTTCGACCGCATCATGCTGGCCCTTAAATCCTTAAATTGGTTACCCATTGAAGGTAGATGCTTTTATAAGACTGCCTGCATCACACACAAAGCTCTTCACCAACAATCCCCGCTATACCTAACTCAATAAAGCGGGCTGCTCCAGACTGATGAGAAGCACCAATGCTCTCCTCCTAGTCCCCCCGCAACTAAAAAAGAAAACCACCCAATCTCGCTCCTTCTCCAGAAATGCCCCGTACATCTGGAATGCCCTCCCAAGGGACCTGCGCTGTAACCTATCCTACCTCAGCTTTAAAAAAGACCTAAAACATCATCTCCTCAACAAATTTTGGGGTCCATAAGTCACTCCTACAACCTTGCTTTCTGTTTCCTCTACACTGGTTATCTTTCGGTTCTTCCCGGCCCTCTTTTCGCCCTCCCTTTTTTCCTGTCTACCCTTACCCTACCCCCTTTTGCTCATCACATCCCCTTCTCCTTCCCTTACCTCCCTACCCCGACAATTTGTTCTTCCCTGTCGATACTCTCCTCTCTGCCCTGATTTGTTCCACCATCTTATTTTCAGTCGTATATAACCTGTCATCCACCCAGATTTTGCCCCCCTTAACTTAATGGGATAGGTACTCGCTTGCTTGGATTACCCTGAACAATGGATTTCCTTGATTGCTTCTACTCATGTAAAATGCGTTTTGCCCCCTTTTAACTTAAATTGTATATGTATTTGCTTGTTTTTTTTTTTTGACCCTGAACAATTGCTTTTCTTGACTGCTTCTTCTCATGTAAAGCGCTATATAAAACCTTTCAAATAAATAAATAAACAATAAACCACTCCACAAGAGATGCTACTAGAATTGGGCATATTCAATAATAGTCAATGTTGCTTCATATCAGTGCAGGATCTGCTGATGTACCAGCAGAATTAGGCTCTCACGTACAACCCTCTTGAGGGAGATTTTGTCTACAGAAAAGTTGCCTCAGATTCACTAGGTTATTTACGTTAGAACAGGGGCGTTTCTCCATTAGGGCAAAATGGTGTTGCTCCTCCCCCTGCTGTGAGCCACGCATCATATATTTGTAATAAAACTCACTAGTTTATTCTGTTACCAATGCCCTGACAGCGGCACCCTTTCTGTTGTTTCAAGTCAGGTGGTGTCTTACAGGGCCGGGCCAATGCTGGTAGAAGAGAGAATGTATTAATCAGGGTCAATGCATCTGAAGTACACATGTCTCTTGGACAGTTGTTTTGGTATGTCTAGACCGACATGCGCACTTGAAGCTTCTCAAATCTACGCTGTATTAGGAGACGGGGAGAACACAGCTGCAGCCTTCTATGGAGCATAGAATTTGCCTGATAAAACCAAACTTGGTGTTGCTTTCATGTGGTTTACTGTTACAAACAGTATGAGAGCAGCATCAGGATTGGTTTAAAGGTTGGCCTATACTCCCACGGCCCGGGCTCAAGTGGTAACACGGTGGGGCAGGAGAATTGCACAACTTGACCAGTCACTGTGTGGCTTTGTTTTCAAGCCACACTGTGATTGGCCATTTGCCTGTGAAAGTCTCGCTCTCTGGCAGTGAAACTCCCTTTGCACTGAACAGCTGACAACACTGTGCCAGCAGCGAGGTGGTAAAAATGAGAGCACTGCCACCGAGAGAGCTGCCTGTTGACCACTGTGTTGGCGGGGCAGGCACAACTAGCCATTCAGCATGTCCAGACTGATGGCAACATGTAAATTAAGAGTATTTGCTTCGGATGTTGTCAGTTACCATTGTTTGTTTTCCTCAGCGACCATTCTGCCTCCTATGTTATTCTT
This sequence comes from Calotriton arnoldi, assembly GCA_963921515.1. Classification (NCBI taxonomy): domain Eukaryota; kingdom Metazoa; phylum Chordata; class Amphibia; order Caudata; family Salamandridae; genus Calotriton; species Calotriton arnoldi. Next base: position 3,527,744 of record CAWUFW010000747.1, read on the forward strand.
ACCCAGCTGCTGATCAATAAATCAAAATAAACAAAGACGCTGTCACTAGATGACAAGAAAGAAATGAAAATGTTTCTTTCTTGTCTCCTAGTGACAGCGTTTTTGTTTATTTTGCTTTATTGATGAGAGACAGTTCACTCCATCGACAGCGAACTTTTTCACCTCACCACTTTCAAAAGTCACCATCCGCCACTGCTGTCTAGTCTCTGACAGCAATTCTGCTGGATTCCACTGCGTTATTAACCTAAAAATATAAGTGGTTCTTATAAAGAGAGAAACTCTATATGGAATCCTAGTTAGAACACCTGAAACATAAGCCCACCCAGTATTGACAAGACTCTAAGTCGTGATACTCCCCTCATAGATTATCTAGCCAGTTGGATTAATAGCAATGGGAAGTGAAGGTTTGATTATATTTCCATGAAAGAAAAAGATAAGGTGCTTGTTTCGTCTCCTTGGCCCTCTGCATTGAAGGTGAGGTCATTGAGGCCATGAAAGGTACTGGGGTATGAATGCAGCTTTAAATCTAGGACTAGTATGGGAGTGGTTAACCTTTTTAAGGTGCATTTAGGATTTGTACCCACCAAACGCCATTCCTTTAGAAGACTGAGTTCCTCTGACAGTGAAACAGATTCTTTCTGTTTTCTTTCTAAATAGGGGCCTGTAATTCTCAGGCCCATCTGAACTATTTTTGCATGAGTGCTTGCTAACTCTAAGCAGCTCTTCATCATGCAAGTTGTTGCAAATGGGAGCGTTGATCGGCGTTTTGGTCCTAAAGTTTATGATGCAAAGGCAGACTTCACTTCACATTCAGAAGCCAATTTAAGCCAGACGCAAACAAGGTGCAAGGGAATGTTGCAGTTTACACTTTGTCATTACGTTGCATTCTATACTGGAGGCTGTATTTCTAGTACAAATCTCACGCCAGATACCACTGACTTGAACTTGCACGTAGGGCAGTGTTTAGTGGTGCACACAATATGACGTTTATGTGGCCATTAACCGGACCCCATTTATAAACTTTTGATGCATGGCAGCACAGCAGGCCTTCCTGCTGTGCTGACATGCATCAAAAGAAAAGGGCAGAAATGCTCTGAATCTACAAGATACCGCGCATTCCTGTCCTTCTCTCCTGCGCTGGGTGCACAAACAGCAGCCCTGCGCCAATGTAAACACCCTTGCGTCATGTTGCTTGGGTGTCTGCATTGCGGGGACAATCATTGATGGCATTTTCTTTCTTCTATGCGTGCTGCAGAATGCAGCAAGCATAGAAAGAGGCATAAATAAGGAGAAATAAAAGTAATTCTCCTTGTTGCGCCACTCCTACGCCACATCTGGGGAGGCATAGGAATCCGATGCATTTCAGATTTGCGATTGATTGTAAATCTGGGAATACTTCAGATTCCATGGGTGTTTTGTGGGAACACCCACAGCAACACCCATGGAACGCACCTTTCACGCAGTGTTCTCCATGGAAGGGGCTCATATTTACAAGGCCTTGAAAAGCCACGTAAAGTGGCTTTACGTGGCCTTGTAAATATGCTGCGCACATGGTGCCACCGGAGCGTCAAAAAAGTGCCACTTCAGCAGTGTAAAAGTGCCGCTAGGGCCTCGTAAATGAGGACCTAGGTGTTCTCGATTTTTAAATTGGGAAAAGTAATGAACTGTAGTGGAATTCAAATGAGATAAGAGGGAGGAAAGTATGTGGGACTAACAAATATCACTTGCACATGAAACCAATAATCTATTATAGTTGTAACCTGTTGGACTATATATATATATATATATATATAGACACTACGGGGCTTATTCACAAATGAACTTTTGACCATAAACAAATACTTAATTTACACCTGCAAGGAATTCACAAATTTATTCCTGGTTGGAGTCACAGCATTTGCAACTACAGATTCCTACATCACGCCAGCAGAGAAATCTGGAGTTGTAAGGGATAAAAAGGGGGAACTCCAAGGTATTGTTTGCCTTGCAAGATTGGGAACACCCATAAATGTACATTTGTGGGCATTCCCAAACTTCAAACCGACTCGTGTCCATCTTTGAAATGGTCAGAAATTACTCCGAACTGTTACATATTCCCTTAAGCCAGTCTGCTCTATGTGTATATCATGATAAGGTGCTGGATTGTGGAGATCATGGTGATGGTAGATTAGACCTGCCCAGGGGTCGCACCACTATACTGGAGCTCTGGAATAAATCTCCTTATCGATATTACAACAAAGGGTGCCTCTTTAATATTGGCGACCAGGATGGGATTTGGAAGAGCCAAGGATTCATAGAGAATTCTTGCCAGGTGCAGACCCCTATAGCTTTTCCTAGGTGAGGTAAATGGTTGTGAGGATGATGGGTGGGTGCTTTAAGTGGCAGAAGAGTATCTAAAGATAAAAGCCACACAGCTGATTGAGAAACCAGCAAGTCAAGGTGTGAGACAGAAAGCTGGGGACATTAAATAACAAATGTATTTATTTTATATATGGTTTCGCGGTTTGGCATGCCAATCACGAGCTAAACAACGCACAGAGATTTGCATGAGTAAGGAGAGGCGTGTGTGGAGATCGGCAAGGAAGGCACGAGCCGATGTGTCGCCATTGTACCATTCACGAGCAGCGACACACAGGGATCTGTACACGTGTGGGCTATGCAAGTTTGGATCAGTGAGGGAGGCGCGAGCCGTAGGAGATCTTAGCAGCGAGCGGAATTCAGGCATAAACTGCTATTTTCATGCATGCCTGATCAGGCGCAGCAGTTCTTCACCGAGGCGGGCTCATCCACCATCTGATACGGCATCTGAAATGGTGGCATCAGGTTGATGACATATGTGAGAGGAGCCAACATTGGAGCAATCAACAGAGAAAATGGGCAACAGTGAACAAGTTAAAGCAGCAAACTGAGACAAGGGGCAAATGGCAGAGAGGCATAAATAAAGAAGGTGGACTGTAAAGAATATTTGTGGTGTCATGTGGCAGTAAAACTTTGCAGAATATTGGAAGTTGTGAGAGACTGAGACAGCAGTGAGTACTTTTATTGTTTTTTACAAGGACTACAGTGACTACTTTGTTTATTTTAATTTAATGTCGGGTTTTTTGCATGATGGCTGTGCAAGCAGTACTTGCTCCCCCAATGTTTTTGAAGGAATCAGTACTTCCTGTTATGGCCTGGGAGGATTGGAGGGAGTCTTTTAAAACATATTTGGAAGCCATAGGTGGAGATGTATTTGTAGCAAGAGGAAAGCTGGCACTGCTAAAACATAATTTAGGTGTGGAGGGTAGGAAAGTTCTGAAAACCTTACCAATGCCCATGATGGTGTGTGAATGGAAAAGTGGGGTCAAATGATGGTGATGGAGTTGCGGATGAACATGCTTGTGCTACGAAGGCTCTTGAAGAAAATTGTGGGAAGAAAGTGAGTATATTGTTGGAGAGACACTAATTTTTCCTCTTGTGACCAATTAATTGGTAAATCAATTGAACAATATGTGGCCATAATAGGAAGTTTGAAAGCTTCATTCAAATTCAGGGAAGTGCATGAAGAACTCATCAGAGACCAATTGATTAATGGAACAAGTAATATGAAAATACAAGAAAAGTTATTGGGTTTAAAAGATCCATCTTTGGAAAAAACTATTGACATTGCGAGATGGATTGAAAACACTTCTTGATAAGTGAAAGAACTCAGTGTAATTCAGAATAAGTGCGACATGAGTGAAAAAAACATATGACTGTGTCGCAGGAGGAGGACTAAGTCAGTGAGACAAAATCCACAGGAAGAGAAAGGAGCCACAAGGAAAAAAAGCAATGTTACAGGTGTGACAGCTTAAGACATTTAGCTGAATCAGCTATATGTGCGGCGGTCAAAGCCAGGTGTTACAAATGTAAAAAATTGGGACATTTTTCTTGAGTGTGGAAAATGAGCAGACATACCGAAGGAGTGAGAAGAGTAAAACTAATTGAGGGGCCAGAGGGTGAGACGTTGACAGGTTGTGATGATGTTGACTCAAATGAAGTAGAAGTCATGCGCATGCTCCGCAAGATCTTCAGATGGATCCCCACTGAAACCAGGAAGACCGTCACCCAGGCACTCGTCACCAGCCGACTGGACTATGGGAACACCCTCTACGCCGGAACCACAGCCAAACTTCAAAAGAGACTCCAGCGCATCCAGAACGCCTCCGCACGACTCATCCTGGACATCCCCGACACAGCCACATCACCGTACACCTGAAAGACCTGCACTGGCTCCCCGTCAGCAAGAGAATCACGTTCAGACTCCTCACCCACGCACACAAGGCCCTCCACGACCTGGGCCCAAAGTACCTCAACGACCGCATGTCCTTCTACACGCCCACACGCCAGCTACGATCAACCAGCCACGCCCTCGCCACCGTACCACGCATCCGCAGAACCACCGCCGGAGGAAGATCCTTCTCCTACCTGGCGGCCAAGACCTGGAACTCCCTCCCCACTCACCTTCGGCGAACCCAGGACCATCTCGCCTTCAGGAAGCAGCTCAAGACCTGGCTGTTCGAGCAGTAACTTACCCCCTCCCCCAGCGCCTTGAGACCCTCCCGGGTGAGTAGCGCGCTCTATAAATGCCGTGATTGATTGATTGATTGATTGATGGTGGTAAGTGAGGATGCCATTCAAGAAGAAACTGAAATGGCATAAAGTAAAGACATGGATCATTGTGATACATATCATCCACAGAAATTCACAGTACTGGTTAATGAATCTGAGGTTCACATGTGAAGGATTCTTGCTCTCCATACACATTAATTGACAAATACATTTGGGAAGCAATGAAGAATGTGAGTTGATACCTACAGATGTGGAACCACAGAGTTATTGCGGTGTGAAACTTCCTGTAATTGTTTTTTTGGTAGCCAACATAAGGTACAAAAACAGGAAAGTCCAGAGAAAACTGTTTGTGTGGAAAAAGTAAAATCTCTATTGGGGTGGGAAGAGCAACAAGCGTTGGGAATATGACTTGATCCCAATCACTCCAATCAAGTTTTGCTTAAAGGACCGTTTTCACTGGAAAAATGGAAAACTAGTTCTACCAAATTATTCGGGCAGGAATTAGGATGTTTACTGCAATTTGAACATCGCATAGCATTAAAGGGAACGGTAACTCCAAAAGTACACAAAGTACGAAATATTCCATTGGCCTTGCATACCAAGTTAATAGATGAGTTAAAGAGATTATGCAAAATGGCAAAAATAGAGCCCATAGAATGATCGGAATGGCTCAGTACCATTGTATTGGCAACCAAACCAAATGGAGAATTAAGAATGTGTGTGGAACTGTGTGATCTTAATGATAACATCTGGGTGGATCAACATACTTTGGGGTCGATTCCGATTCGGGCCGGAAAAAGCACCGACCGACTCGGAGCCGGAAAAATTACCGACCGACACGTACCAGTGGCGCCCGACACGCCAAGTACGATGCAAGCCGCGATAAATCCGACCGACACGTCAGGAAACCAAGCCGACCGACCGAGCCGCTCGGAAAATAGCAATCCGGCCGGAAAAACACGCGAATCCAACCGACCGACACGCACCCGGAACAAATCCGACCGAATCGTACCCGCCAACTCCAACCCGCAAAGTACGATGCAAGGCGCGAAAAACCCGACCGAGTCGGACGGAGGACAAGCCGTACGACCGACACGCATACAAAACCGAGCCGAAGCAACACAATACACCGCGACCGACGCGTACGCAGCATACAAAACTGCACAAACACAGCGTGAACGAAACGGAGAACACCGTACGAGACCAATGCAGGGTCCGACTCGGTCACAAGAACGTTTCCAACATAAACAAACAGCACAAAGGAAAAATCACCCAAAAAAAGGCCAAACAAGCAATTAGCAAGCCAATAAATACTGGGGGGTGGGGACAGAGAACAAAGACACACCCACAACTCCACCTATATAAAGGACACAAATCACTACCATGAGCCTTTGCAAATGCCATTCCACTGCCAGCACCCAAGAGAAAGCAACCACACACCCACAGCTCACCCCTCACACAAGCCACACACCATCAGCACACCAACAAATACCTACCTCACATACACCCAGCAAAACACACACTCACACACCCTCACCTGCACACCAACACACACATCACTCACCATCACCACCCATCACCATGCCCCCCAAGAAGAATCCCAAGTTCCTAGATTGTGAATTGGAAGTCCTGGTAGACGAGATCCTCAGGGTGGAGCCACAGCTGTTTGGCACTCTGGTCCAACAGACCCCCATGTCGCAGAAAACCAAGATGTGGGAGAGGATCATCAACAGGGTGAACGCCCAATCAACATGTCGGCGCACAAAGACGGACATCCAGAACAGGTGGTATGACGTGCGCAGGAGGGTACGGGACCTGCTGAAGATAGACTACATCAACAGCCAACACACCGGCAGTGGCCCTCCTGCCAAGCCAATATACCTCAGGCCCTGGGAGGAGAAGGTGCGGGCCATCCTTCCGCCAGTGAGCGTATATGGACTAGAGAACATCCCAGAGCCTGGTGAGTACACAACAAATGTACACAATAAACTGCCACAAAACACACACATCACTGTCAAGGGGAGAGTCAAACCATGCACACATAGCAATTACACAGCAACTAGAACAGAATCATCCCAAAATGTGTATGTCAGTCAGATAAACACAACACATGCCATCAAAAAAGTCACATCCAACTGTGCCAACACATGTACAAACACAACCACAACTACAGCTAGGCAGTGGCACAAATAGAACTAACACACACATCCACACATGTAGCCACCACAACAACACCAACACACAGTGAAGACCACTCAAAGGAAGGAATTCTGTGTATGCTGGCCAAGTCAGTGTAGCCAATAGCATCATGGGAGTCGCAGTCACACATATTGCCCCCCCCACAACTGTCCCATCAACACCACCCTGAACCATGCTCACATCACAGGGAGTGGAGAAGGACTCACAAGATGGCTGACACTGGCTACTGCTGTGGGGAGCACAAGGCCCTGCTGCCAACTGTGCACCAACAAACAGCAGGACACCACTGACTGACATCCTGAGAGACAACTTACACTCCCTGCAATGCAAGCACGTTCCATGGTGGGATATCTGGCTGGCTGGGTGGGAAGGGGGACTTGCAGCACTGACCATAGTCACCAGCACCTCCCCTCACACCCCCCCAACACAAACTCCACAGTACCCACCTGGTAGAATGCAATGCCCTCCATCCTAACACAAGATCCCACAAAGCACCACCACCCTGGGTTATGTTGTGTGAAGCACAGGGACACTCTTGGGACTCTTAGCCAAACAACTGCCAGGACAACACTCCCAGCCATCCTGTCAGCACAGCCAGCCCACCCCACAGGGAAGCAGAGTCAAAAGGAAGGAAGCATGGGCATGCTGGGAAGGGGGGTGGAGGCAATAGCATGATGGGAGTCGTAGTCACAGACATTGCTCAGCCTCACAACTGGCCCATCAACACCACCCTGAACCATGCTCACATCACAGGGAGTGGAGAAGGACTCACAAGATGGCTGACACTGGCTACTGCTGTGGGGAGCACAAGGCCCTGCTGCCAACTGTGCACCAACAAACAGCAGGACACCACTGACTGACATCCTGAGAGACAACTTACACTCCCTGCAATGCAAGCACGTTCCATGGTGGGATATCTGGCTGGCTGGCTGGGAAGGGGGACTTGCAGCACTGACCATAGTCACCAGCACCTCCCCTCACACACACCCCCCAACACAAACTCCACAGTACCCACCTGGTAGAATGCAATGCCCTCCATCCTAACACAAGATCCTACAAAGCACCACCACCCTGGGTTATGTTGTGTGAAGCACAGGGACACTCTTGGGACTCTTAGCCAAACAACTGCCAGGACAACACTCCCAGCCATCCTGTCAGCACAGCCAGCCCACCCCACAGGGAAGCAGAGTCAAAAGGAAGGAAGCATGGGCATGCTGGGAAGGGGGTGGAGGCAATAGCATGATGGGAGTCGTAGTCACAGACATTGCTCAGCCTCACAACTGTCCCATCAACACCACCCTGAACCATGCTCACATCACAGGGAGTGGAGAAGGACTCACAAGATGGCTGACACTGGCTACTGCTGTGGGGAGCACAAGGCCCTGCTGCCAACTGTGCACCAACAAACAGCAGGACACCACTGACTGACATCCTGAGAGACAACTTACACTCCCTGCAATGCAAGCACGTTCCATGGTGGGATATCTGGCTGGCTGGGTGGGAAGGGGGACTTGCAGCACTGACCATAGTCACCAGCACCTCCCCTCACACCCCCCCCAACACAAACTCCACAGTACCCACCTGGTAGAATGCAATGCCCTCCATCCTAACACAAGATCCCACAAAGCACCACCACCCTGGGTTATGTTGTGTGAAGCACAGGGACACTCTTGGGACTCTTAGCCAAACAACTGCCAGGACAACACTCCCAGCCATCCTGTCAGCACAGCCAGCCCACCCCACAGGGAAGCAGAGTCAAAAGGAAGGAAGCATGGGCATGCTGGGAAGGGGGGTGGAGGCAATAGCATGATGGGAGTCGTAGTCACAGACATTGCTCAGCCTCACAACTGGCCCATCAACACCACCCTGAACCATGCTCACATCACAGGGAGTGGAGAAGGACTCACAAGATGGCTGACACTGGCTACTGCTGTGGGGAGCACAAGGCCCTGCTGCCAACTGTGCACCAACAAACAGCAGGACACCACTGACTGACATCCTGAGAGACAACTTACACTCCCTGCAATGCAAGCACGTTCCATGGTGGGATATCTGGCTGGCTGGGTGGGAAGGGGGACTTGCAGCACTGACCATAGTCACCAGCACCTCCCCTCACCCCCCCCAACACAAACTCCACAGTACCCACCTGGTAGAATGCAATGCCCTCCATCCTAACACAAGATCCCACAAAGCACCACCACCCTGGGTTATGTTGTGTGAAGCACAGGGACACTCTTGGGACTCTTAGCCAAACAACTGCCAGGACAACACTCCCAGCCATCCTGTCAGCACAGCCAGCCCACCCCACAGGGAAGCAGAGTCAAAAGGAAGGAAGCATGGGCATGCTGGGAAGGGGGGTGGAGGCAATAGCATGATGGGAGTCGTAGTCACAGACATTGCTCAGCCTCACAACTGGCCCATCAACACCACCCTGAACCATGCTCACATCACAGGGAGTGGAGAAGGACTCACAAGATGGCTGACACTGGCTACTGCTGTGGGGAGCACAAGGCCCTGCTGGCAACTGTGCACCAACAAACAGCAGGACACCACTGACTGACATCCTGAGAGACAACTTACACTCCCTGCAATGCAAGCACGTTCCATGGTGGGATAACTGACTGGGTGGGTGGGTGGGTGGGGAAGGAGGTCTGGCTGTCAACCAAACACAATCAATGCAGACCATGTTCACACCCCAGAGAATACATAGAAATGCCCAAATAATGCAGGACAATGTGCCACACCAATATCAACCCCTGACTGTGACGACTTAGGACAATACAATGTACAGGCCCGCACCCCGAGGCACAGTCACAACTGTCAGGTGTGTCAACCACTGATGCCTGCAGAAACATGACATACATTGTTTGTGTCTCCCAAAAACAGGTGATGATAGGGACACAGCAGCAGACGCTGAGGAGTCCCAGTCCCAGGCTCAAGAGGATGCCGAGCTCACTGGCGTCGTACAGCCTCTGTCCTCCTCGGACGATGAAGAACAACCTGGCACATCCGGTGCAAGTCAACATGCTGCACCAGCAGGACCACCAGCTGCAGCACCAGCAGGTCCACCAGCTGCACCCCCTGCACCCACCCCTCCAACGACTGTCACCACGAATACCATCCCTGCCGACATGGACAGAATAAGGAACAACACCAGCGCAGTGACCCTGGACCAACCTGGGGCCATGGACACCACCACCACCACCACCCCCCAAGGTGGACCAGGGTTATCTGTGCGTGCAACTGCACACACTGCACATGTCAGCAGGGGTGGTGGGAGGGGTGGGAGACAGAGGTCGCTGCTTGCAGACGTTGCTGGTGTGCATGAAGACCCACAACTGGTACGCATAGCTGATGCGTACCAGTCCAGCACCGGAGAGCTCAGCCAGGTAGTGGGGCTCCTCAGAGACATCAAACAGCAGCAGGCTGCCCATCATGCCCGCTTGGACTCCCACATGTCCCGCGTGGAGTCCAAGTGGGATGTACTACATGAGATGACGGCGGTGCACAGGGACATTTTACAATGCCTCCGCCAGATGAACAGCAACCAGTCCACACCTCCCTGTGTGCCAACAACATCTGGTACCGAACAAACTGCAACTGCCACAGGGAGGGAGGAGGACTCTGGCGGAGAGTCCCCTGCACCGCAGCAGCCTGCACTTGAGGGCCCCCCCCCAAGAAGAGGGGTCGTCCGAGGAGGGGAAAGTGAGAGGCTGATGGCCAAGCGCAACTCCCAGGAAGCCTGAACCTGTTCTGGATTTTCGCCTTTGTGCACAGACTGTTCACCCTGTTGATGGCAACACTACTCCCACACATTGCATGGGGAGTACAAGTTGGAACAATGTGTCAGACAACTGTGGCCCCGATACTGGGGATCCTGTCTACCTGGACTTTCTATTCATCTAGGAACTTGGGATTGCAAGATTCATGTACAGCACAATCCATCCTATGCACTATTATCACAGATGTATCACAATAAACACACTAATACACCATACTTGCCTCTGTCGTGATTCCAACGTGGGTGCTGTTATGGGGATGATGAACTGCAAAATTACACTGTGTATGCGAACTGCAACAGCAAGGACAACACAGGCATGTGAGTACAGGCAACGTGACACATATGAGGGAGACACACCACCAGGGCTACACAACACATACACACCTAGGCCATCTGACTCATTGCCTACACTGATGTTGCCAGGGAAGACGGTGCAATGCACAGACACCACACCCATTCCCAGTTGTAGTCAAGTAGCCCACAGGTGCAGTAAGCAAATGGCAGTCAAATGTGTGACCACAGACAACGCACATCACTAAGTGAAGCACAGGTTTATTACACAGTAGCAACATGCCGTAACCACTACAGATGCAAGGTAACCCCACCTGGTAGCGGGCACACAGTCAACAACTGTAGACAGAAGGAAGTCCATGGGTGTGGCGCACATCACCTGTAGGGACACAACAGCTACCAGCCTGGATGTGCAATCACGTCGTCGGTGGACACAGTTGACCAAACGAATCTGAAAGTACCCTGTGAAGGACAGAAATGACACACAGTCAAAAGCAATGCAGTACAGGACAGAACAGCAAAACTCATGCACAATACATGTTACAAGATACCCACCCAGAACCAAGTTAGCATGTCAACACTGTTGGGGAGTACAGCCCACCTGTCACCACACATCGCAACACACATCCTGTCAAGTAGCCCATGGACACACTCCAACAGCACCAGAGCACCACCCACACATCATGCCAACTCACATCATTCACATGACACCTCAGGATACTCACATTCAGCTAAAGAAGTTGGTGATGAGCTGTGTGCGGACATCACCATCACCATCATCATCATCATCGTCACTGGCATCGTGGTCCAGGCCAGGATCCTCCACAGGTGGCGGATGTTGGTCATCGTCATCCTGGATGAGAGGCAACTCCTTCCGCACTGCCAGGTTGTGGAGCATGCAGCAGACGATGATAATCTTGCACACTTTCGCAGGGGCATATGGGAGGGACCCTCCGGTCTTGTCCAGGCAGCGGAAGCGGCTCTTCAGGAGACCAAAGGTCCGCTCAATCACTCTCCTGGTCCGACCATGTGCCTCATTGTAGCGCATCTGGGCAGGTGTCACAGGGTTCCTGAGGGGTGTCAGCAACCACGGCATGTTGGGGTATCCCGAGTCACCTACGGACAGACAAGTGCACATCAGCTGACTTGGAAAAGTGGGCGGAATACTACAGATCAGATCACACACAATGGCACAAAGTCAGTACACACCGACAAGCCAGGCACGCTGGTTCTGCATCTGTGCCATCAACCTGGGGATGCGACTACTCCTCATCACAAAGGCATCGTGTGCTGAACCAGGGAAACGGGCACACACGTGTGTGATGGTCATGTCTGCAAGACACACCACCAGTGCATTGACCGAGTGGTAGTGCTTGCGGTTCCTGTAGGCCTGCTCCTGGGCCTGTGGTGGTACCAAAGCCACATGTGTCCCATCAATGGAGCCAATGACATGCGGCATCCTCCCCAGGGCATAAAAGTCACTCTTCACGTCAGTGAGTCGTCGCTGTCTAGGGAAATAGATGTACCGGTTCAGGAAGAGCAACATTGCCGCCAAGAAATCGCGGAGCACACGGCTGAACATGGTCTGTGACATCCCACCAGCAGACGCCACAGTATGTTGGAAGGTACCGGTGGCAAAGAAGTGTAGGGCTGCCATCACCTTCACCTTGGGGGTCAGCGCTGTAGGATACGGCCGGCCAGGCTGCAAATGTGGGGACAACTGCACTGCAAAATCCTCAATCAGCTGCCTGGTGAAGCGGTACCGTCGGATGCTGTCCCGTTCCACCATCGTTGCCAGGTCTGGGAATGGCCGATGGACAGCAGGAGCCCTGCAGTGCAGAGGAGAAGTAAGCAAGATCGTCAGTCACCCCACATATGCGGCATTGAACACACTCAAGATCCCAACATACATCATCATGAGGCACAACTACATGAAGTGTGCAGTACCGGAACGACATGTATGGTACATACATGGCCAACATCTGTCAACACGGTCCTACAGGTGGCATCAATTTGTCCCAGGTTGGCCCATTGGATATCATGATGCTGTGTCACAGTCACCCCCCCAGTGACATGTGAGGACAGATGTGCCCCAGGCACCACAGCTCAACGACAGGCACATTCCCAGGGACCCTGTAATGCCACATGGACACTGGCATCACCTGGAGTATCATGTGTACACCACAACAAAACAAACATGACCCCCACAGGTAGTGGCCACACTTGCCATGGCAGGAGAGCCATGGACGTCTGTGACACACACGCACAACATCAGAGTCCATGCACACACAACGTGGATGTGGAGACTGTCTCCCATTGTGCACATGAAATCAGAGACATTGTAAACACTACATGCACAAATACTGTGGAGGGCCATCACTATTGTGCCACTGGGACACCCTGGCTCAAACATACCGTCCCACATGGGACTCACGGGGTATGTGACATGACATACACAAACACCACTGTGAAATGTGACCATGACACATGCACAGATATGAACAGTTGCACATCACAGTGGTCACGTACACGTAACACCCAGGATCCTGTCCCCATTAACACGTGCACAGCCTGGGGGTGGCTGCCCACAGGTGACACCCACAGGACAACATGTACACCAACATACACACAATAGGAAATGCAGCCTTACATGCCTTATGATAAGGTTTGGACAGGCTGTCGTGATGTAGGTGTGCCCCTCACTCCCTGGGAGCTATCTGTGGCTGGCACATGTCCATCTGAGACAGGCATGCTGACCTATGCCAGTCACATATACAGTGATGCGTTGAACAGCAATGGACCGATCGGTGCCTCCGGCCGGCCCATTGCTTTCAATGTGTGCGGGTACGCGTTGTACCCCTGTGCGCGTTGAACAGCAATGGACCGATCGGTGCCTCCGGCCGGCCCATTGCTTTCAATGTGTGCGGGTACGCGTTGTACCCCTGTGCGCGTTGAACAGCAATGGACCGATCGGTGCCTCCGGCCGGCCCATTGCATTCAATGTGTGCGGGTACGCGTTGTACCCCTGTGCGCGTTGAACAGCAATGGACCGATCGGTGCCTCCGGCCGGCCCATTGCTTTCAATGTGTGCGGGTACGCGTTGTACCCCTGTGCGCGTTGAACAGCAATGGACCGATCGGTGCCTCCGGCCGGCCCATTGCATTCAATGTGTGCGGGTACGCGTTGTACCCCTGTGCGCGTTGAACAGCAATGGACCGATCGGTGCCTCCGGCCGGCCCATTGCTTTCAATGTGTGCGGGTACGCGTTGTACCCCTGTGCGCGTTGAACAGCAATGGACCGATCGGTGCCTCCGGCCGGCCCATTGCATTCAATGTGTGCGGGTACGCGTTGTACCCCTGTGCGCGTTGAACAGCAATGGACCGATCGGTGCCTCCGGCCGGCCCATTGCTTTCAATGTGTGCGGGTACGCGTTGTACCCCTGTGCGCGTTGAACAGCAATGGACCGATCGGTGCCTCCGGCCGGCCCATTGCTTTCAATGTGTGCGGGTACGCGTTGTACCCCTGTGCGCGTTGAACAGCAATGGACCGATCGGTGCCTCCGGCCGGCCCATTGCTTTCAATGTGTGCGGGTACGCGTTGTACCCCTGTGCGCGTTGAACAGCAATGGACCGATCGGTGCCTCCGGCCGGCCCATTGCTTTCAATGTGTGCGGGTACGCGTTGTACCCCTGTGCGCGTTGTACCTCAATGGACCGATCGGTGCGCACCCATTGACAATGGGCTTGCCTGGCAACGGACGCGTTTTCGAATTTCGAACGAGTCGGTTGCTGGAAAATCAGTTGGTCACCCACAACAATGTTGCAAAATCATGTATGTCATGAAGTTGAAATTTTGAAGGATGCTGTGGGCGTGTTTTGGTGCTGCTATTCCATGGATTGGCCAGATTCAGAAGATGCAAACGACTTGGACCTATCACTTTGGACACAAGGGACAGTATCTGCCTCTCCAGCACATATATATTGCTGCCTGTTCCCCTGAGAGCCCACTTGCCTGCACTACATGCTCCAGGACGACATCTGCCACTGCACTGCTGCTGTCTCTGCCCCTCTGGACCATGCAATGGCACGTACTGTGGAGAGAGCCCCAGCCTTCAGCCTTGAGGAGAACCAGGCCCTGCTGGACAGCCTACTTCCACAGTACAGCAAGCTGTATGGGACACCAGGGGAGCAGGTGAGTGTTCTGTGCACTGCCTTTCTGAATGTGCATTTTGTCTGACTAGCAAGGCTGAGAGTCAGCACACCACTGGCTAGCAGGCTCACTGAGTAGTTGTCACCCTCCATAGTGTGTGGTGACTTGCACTGGACAGGTATGGTGCAGTGACAGTGCTTCTGAACAGGGTTTTACTCCCCATGCAATGATACCATGTAGTGACTTCTGGAAAACTGTCCATGGGCAGCCGTGCACTGCCTGGGTACACCATGTGCCCCTGTGATTGCGACATGTATATGCAACTGTGTCATGCACGGATATGTTGCATGTGTAGTAATGGCCTTATCACTTTGTCATCCTGACAGGCTTCTGCCCATCGGAAGCATGAGATATGGAAGGACATCGTCCGGGCTGTCCGGTCCGTGGGGGTCTACAAGCGCCGGATCCGCAACTGCCAAAAGAGGTGGCAGGACCTTCGGGGCTGGACCCGGAGGATTGCACGGGTCCAGCTGAAGCTGTCGCCTCCTCGCAGGAGGGGCGGAACACGGACCCTGACCCCCCACATGCTCAGGATCCTGGCGGTGGTCTTTCCAGACCTGGATGGGCAGCTGAAGGCCAGAGAGCAGCAAGGAGGGGGTGAGTCAAAGACTGCACTGTGTACTCTGTCTAACATGCTATGTGCCCTCCTCGGGCCAGGTTGAACTGCCACAGTACAGCAGTCATGTTGTCCAGGAGCCATGTCCCTCTATTGTGCACTGCCCACTCCTCATCTGATACCCAGGTGTGGCCCTTACATGCAGGGAATTCTGTCACTTAGGACTGTGTCCTTGCAGTTTGCTTGACTCAAGGTGGGAGACAGCATCTGTTTCCCTGACTCTGTGGTGGGCATCATGGGTGGGTCCATTGCTTACACAATGCCTGTATTCTGACATGTATTCAGCGTGTTACTTTGATCTGTGGTCCAATTGCTGAGCTGATCCACCACATGTGGCTGGGGTACCTGGCACACACCCATGCTGCGGGTGGGAACAATGTTTGGGCCCCAGGAGTATGTATATGACGTGTGTCACACATACTTAGCCAGCTGCCTACAGTCCAGGGCTCATCCCTCATTCATGTGGGGCTGGACAGTCATGCCTACTCCAGGCCATACAATACACTCTGTACTCCCACTCCCGTGTATCAGCGGACACATTGTGCACAGTGATTTGACCCCTCAGGTGTCTGCCTC
Organism: Calotriton arnoldi; assembly: GCA_963921515.1. Taxonomy (NCBI): domain Eukaryota; kingdom Metazoa; phylum Chordata; class Amphibia; order Caudata; family Salamandridae; genus Calotriton; species Calotriton arnoldi. The sequence continues at coordinate 3,544,006 of CAWUFW010000747.1, forward strand.
TGTGTCAGTGTGCTGTGGATTAGTCGCCAGGACTGCTGTGGAGTTTCTTGGTAGGGGCTCAGCATGCCACTGGAGATGTGACCATAGGAGACGATACTTGTGTGACACATAGGTGTCTGATCAGCTGCCCATGCAGAATGGGGCATGTAAATGTGAAGTTCAGGCAGCTGTTCCCCATGCACAGCAGAGTGTGAGGGGCTCAGGTTCAGAGGGTAGTGTCACAGGTCTCCCATATGTCCAATAGGTATGACCTGGACAGATGAGGGTTAAGAGGATGTGTTGTGGGGGGATGTACATGTGCACTTGTGCAGCTCCAGGACTTGCATTCCCCATGACCTACTATTGTGACACAGTGCAGAGTGTTGTTGTCTGGCTGCAAAGTCATACATCACTGAGACAGTGATGTATGACTTTGCAGTCATGCCTCCGCCATGGCATGTGTCTACTGATTGGTGATCCTGCAGGGGAGTGACATGTGCTACATGCACACCATAGTGGCGCTGGCTATCAGGACATGGGTGCATCATGGTGTCTGTCGCTGGTATGCATCACATGCATTTCCTATTTGACTCTGGGCATCCCTTACATCCGTAAACCTGTACTGACTCAGTGGCAAGAGCTGTGATGTGTCCACACCGTGTCCTCTGCACTGTCCAACTACTGTGTACTTGGTGCATGTGTCAACACTGGGGTGTTGCAATCCAACAGACACCAGACAGATGGGTGCAAGGCCATGTGGGATGTGAGTGCCATGCTTGGCATCAGACTGACAATTGACTTCTCCTGTTCAATTAGTGCACTTTTAGCAATGTACAACTAATGATGCCAGGGCTTGCTCTGTGATGTGCTGTGCTCACAGTGGTGTGTGCGTTATGTGCAGGTGACTGATGTCTGTCTGTTTCCCCATTGTTTGCAGATACATCCACGGCCACGGAAGGGGACAGCTCCACGGACCAGGAGGAGCCGGAGAGCCAGACTGGGTCAGCAGCCGAGGAGTGGTCGGAGGGACCCAGTGGCATGGAGGGCGAGGGGAGCCACACCGAGGAGTCCTCAGCAGCATCCACCTCAGCTGAGGACCAGAGCAACTCGGAGGATGACTCCCTTGTGGAGGCGGGTGTCAGCAGCCACCACACCCCAGCTAGTGTTGCTGTCCCCGCCACCACCAGCACCACCACCGCCCTCCCATCGGCTCCCATTCCCCAGGTCCGTGGAGGCTCCCATGTCCGGGAGCGTGTCTCCTTTGGGCCAGGCACCGCACCCCCTGCCCCTGTGTCCCCTGCTGCCCTGAGTGAGGAGTCTGTGTACCTCCTTCGCCAGCTCCATGTAGGGCAGACAGCCATGCTGAGTGTCCTCCATGCGCACACCGCGCTGTTGACTCAGCTGGTGTCGTTCATGGAGGGCATCTCATCGGGCATGTCTGACCTACAGAGGGGCAATAGGTCCATGGACTCCTCCCTGACGGCAGCAGTGTCCCTCCTCAAACGGTCCCTCACCCCTCCTGCCTCTGCTCCATCCACACTCCCCAGCACCTTACCCATCCCAGGCACACACACACTGGCACAGGCACACACCAGCACACACACATCCAGCACACTGACACACACGCCAATGACAAAACGCACACGCACGCACATTCAGGGGACTGAAGCCAGACTCACAGGGGATGGGGCCCTGGAACACACACACGCATCCACATGCACTGCGCAGTCCTCAGTTCCCTCTCCCTCCAAAGCACCCTCCCTTGCCTCACCTGCAACCCCAAAGTCACAGCAGCTCTTCCTCTGTGACCTCGGCCTCTTCCCCACCGATGAAGCTGCCCCAGCATCCCGGGGGAAGAGGAAGCCCACCCACACGGAGCAGAGTGCCCCTCGCCCCCGGACACCCTCCCCCAGGCGCAGACGGACTGAGGCCCCCACCCGCAAGTCCCCCCGGAGTGGTAAGAGCAAGACCCCGCCACCGCCCTGCAGCTCAGGCACAAGGTCTCCGTCCTCCATCCCTCAGGCCCCCACTGCACAGGTGCCCCCACCACACCCTGCCCCAGGTTCCCCCACCCACAGATATACCATCCCCAAGATGCTCCGGCCTTCTCCCCCTGCCACTTGCTCTCCCAGCACCACACCCCCCGCTGCGCTTGTCTGTGCCACTGATGTGGTGAGGGTGTCCTCCCCTCTGTCCAACCCACCTTGCCTGTTCCCCATTCTCCTCCCCTGGAGGTAGGCACTGCAGTGGAGTCCACTACCGCCCTGTCTGACTTGGGCACTGCAGTGGCGGACCTGTCCACCCCATCTGCAGGGTCCACTGCAGTTGTGCCGGCACCCACGACATCTGAGTCATGCCCCCAGTTGTGCCGGCACACACCATGTCAGACACCTCCACTGCAGTTGTCAGTGGCTCTCCAGCACCCACCACCCCTTCCCTGACTCCCCCTGGTGAGCCCTGATCCTGTCCCTGCGGTGCCTGGCCTGCCCCCCGGTTGCCCCTCCTAGTGGATTGTCCCTGGTATTGTGCAGGCATGCGTAGGGTGACATCTGCCAGTGTCACCCTGTTTGAACTTTGACAATGGACTGGCCATTGGCCTTTGCTCTAATTTCTTCTGGACGTCGTTATCAAACAACACATATGCTGAATAAAGCAACTTTCTTTTCTCTAGTGCTCATGCTTCAGATGTACATGTTGTTGGTGCAGCTAACCATGCCCTTGCTGCAGTGATGGTGATATCTGGTCTCATGATTATGAAGTGTTACTGTGCAGGAACCCATGTGGTCCAGGGGGAATGTGTCCTATCATGTGGTGTATCCATGTCATCAATAGCAGCATCTGAGGGTGTCATGTGTTCAGTATTTGGCAATGGGTTTCCTACTTACATTGGCAATTTCATATCTGTGGCTTCCACCCCTGCACATCTGTTGTGCCTGCCATCGTTGCATTTGTCTACTTCCCTGACCGTGTTGCCATCTCCAGTGGACATGCAGGTTTGGGCATCAATGGGGAGGGACTCATCCGTGTAGTCAGTGCAACATTGCTATACAAGTGTGTTGGATCTGTGCTGATGATTCCGTTGGCACATCCATGACCAGGCTGATGTGATGGGAGCCCTCATTTGGTGCTAATTGTTGATTGTGTGACCAAGTGCTCAGCTGACATGATGGGGCCCTACTGAGGCAACATATGGCACAGCTTTCCTCACACAGGAGTGGAGTCCCCTCATGGCAGTGTGTACACGTGTGACATTGCCTGCGCCCAAGGTGTGTGTTGTATGTGCATGTCTGTGTGTTCACTTCCATTCATCTGCGCATGCTGTGATCCCTAGTGTTGTACCTGTTTGTGATGCTTGCTGACTTGAGCTATGTTCCCCCAAAGTCTTCTCCCTGTGTTCTCTGTGATGTGGGTGCATGGCACATTACTGGTCATCAGGGTGTCACCCATAGGTGTGTTTGCTGTCAGGGCAGAGTTTGTGTGCAGACGCAGATGGGTCACAGTCAGGTTTCCCTTTGGCACTTGTTGTTTGCCCCTGTCATGTGATTTCCAGTTTGTGTTATCTTTCAGTGATTGTGACACGTTGTGTGTGTGACTGCTGGCACTCCTTAGGGTCCGGGCTGCAATGTTGGTTGTTGTCTATGTGTGTTCTTTGTGGGTGACCTTGGCTTCTTCATTGGTGTGTGACTGTGGCTGGGATCCCATTGGTCGGTGTGGTATTGCCGTCATGTCCATGTACAGCGTAGTGTGCAGTGTGTCAGACATTCAGGAGTCTTGTTGAGTGTCCATGTGTGATGTGTTTCTACACCTTGGTTCCCACCCACCACCCTGGAATAGTCATGGGTGCATGTGCAATGTCACCAGTGCATGTGTACTTCACTGCTGCACATTGTTGGAGGTCGAGGGGTGTGGTCTTGAGTGTGTGCAGATGAGAGTTGTTGCCCGGCTAGTCCCCTGCCTCCATGTTGGCCTTGGCTTACTGGCCATGCTGATTGATTTGTGCTTGTGTAGGTGTGATGGTAGTTTGTTGCTCAGGACACCTGACTGTGGTTCACAGTGTGAACGACATTTAGCTTTGTCATCACAGTGGTATTTTTATTCAGCCCAGGGTCACCACATTGTGGGGGCCCTGGGGGTGGTGCTGTGGTGTGTCTGTGACTTGCTGTGTCAGTTGTTGTTCCTACGTGCCTGTGTGACATGTGTGTTTTGTGCTCCCTCTCACCTGTCAATGCCTGCTTGCCCACATAGGGGATTTGGATACATGAGTTACCTTAGTGTGGCAGTGTATGCACATCTGTATGATTGGTATTCAGCTCTCCTCATGTGTTGTGCTGTTGCCTGGGGACACTGGCACCCCCACCCCTCACCTGCTGTGTATGATGACAGTGTTGGTCTGCCTGTTTGTGTTTGTGCATCTGCACCACTGCATTGGCATATCTTGGGTGTGCCATTGGCTGTATGTTGTTTGGTGTGTTTCCCCTGCTGTCCCTGGGACTCCTAGGTCATCGGTCAGCACAGTGATCATGGTTTGTGTGTCCCATTGCTGCCATGGTATGGTATCTGTTCACCTCACATCTGCTGTCTCCACAGGATATCTGCATTTGTGTGCCCATTGGTGCAAATATGTGGTTCTGCATTCTGATGGTCACTTCTGTCATTGTGTCATTGATGACTGTTGACGGTCTCAGCCCCCATGGGTGTTGTTTGTCTGCACATGGCCAAAGGAATGTTTCATTTGCACTGCAGTATTTGGCTCCCCCAATTTATGTTGCAATGGGACACATACACTACTTTGCCACAGATGAGTTTTTGGTTCTGTGACCAGGAATGATCCATGCAGTTTGGCAGTTGCAGCTCTTTCTTTGTCAACAATTACCTTTTGGTCACTATGATGATGAGGGTGTAGACCCCATTGCCACAATGGTCAAAATGTGCTTCAGCTATGGACCCCACACTTGCCTTTTGGTCACTGTGATGATGGGGGTTTAGTCCCCATTGCCACAATGGTCAAAATGTGCTTCAGCTATGGACCCCACACTTGCCTTTTGGTCACTGTGATGATGGGGGTTTAGACCCCATTGCCACAATGGTCAAAATGTGCTTCAGCTATGGACCCCACACTTACCTTGTGGTCACTGTGATGATGGGGGTTTAGGCCCCATTGCCACAATGGTCATGGGCTGCTTGCATTGTGGGTGCCACACACATATATGTGTGGCACATGTGCTAGGGGGTCACATTGTATGTTCAAAGTCATGTTCGGTGTTGTAGGCATTTGACACAGCCTGCTCACACGCTTGTCATGGTGGTGGGGGGATGTCTTCATCTTGCATTCCCTAGGTTGTGGTGTGCTTGTTGTGTCATGCATTGTCCATCCTATGAGTGGGGGTGGTAGTAGTGGTAGGCATCCAGCCCCCCTGGCTAAGGGTGGTAGTAGTGGTAGGCATCCTGCCCCCCTGGCTAAGGGTGGTAGTAGTGGTGGGCATCCTGCCCCCCCTGGCTAAGGGTGGTAGTAGTGGTGGGCATCCTGCCCCCCTGGGTGAGGGTGGTAGTAGTGGTGGGCATCCTGCCCCCCTGGGTGAGGGTGGTAGTAGTGGTAGGCATCCTGCCCCCTGGCTAAGGGTGGTAGTAGTGGTAGGCATCCTGCCCCCTGGCTAAGGGTGGTAGTAGTGGTAGGCATCCTGCCCCCTGGCTAAGGGTGGTAGTAGTGGTAGGCATCCTGCCCCCTGGCTAAGGGTGGTAGTAGTGGTGGGCATCCTGCCCCCTGGCTAAGGGTGGTAGTAGTGGTAGGCATCCTGCCCCCCTGGCTAAGGGTGGTAGTAGTGGTGGGCATCCTGCCCCCTGGCTAAGGGTGGTAGTAGTGGTGGGCATCCTGCCCCCCTGGCTAAGGGTGGTAGTAGTGGTGGGCATCCTGCCCCCTGGCTAAGGGTGGTAGTAGTGGTGGGCATCCTGCCCCCTGGCTAAGGGTGGTAGTAGTGGTAGGCATCCTGCCCCCTGGCTAAGGGTGGTAGTAGTGGTGGGCATCCTGCCCCCCTGGCTAAGGGTGGTAGTAGTGGTGGGCATCCTGCCCCCTGGCTAAGGGTGGTAGTAGTGGTGGGCACCCTGCCCCCTGGCTAAGGGTGGTAGTAGTGGTAGGCATCCTGCCCCCTGGCTAAGGGTGGTAGTAGTGGTGGGCATCCTGCCCCCTGGCTAAGGGTGGTAGTAGTGGTGGGCATCCTGCCACCCTGGCTAAGGGTGGTAGTAGTGGTGGGCATCCTGCCCCCTGGGTGAGGGTGGTAGTAGTGGTGGGCATCCTGCCCCCCTGGGTGAGGGTGGTAGTAGTGGTGGGCATCCTGCCCCCCTGGGTGAGGGTGGTAGTAGTGGTGGGCATCCTGCCCCCTGGCTAAGGGTGGTAGTAGTGGTAGGCATCCTGCCCCCCGTGGGTGAGGGTGGTAGTAGTGGTAGGCATCCTGCCCCCTGGCTAAGGGTGGTAGTAGTGGTAGGCATCCTGCCCCCTGGCTAAGGGTGGTAGTAGTGGTGGGCATCCTGCCCCCTGGCTAAGGGTGGTAGTAGTGGTAGGCATCCTGCCCCCTGGCTAAGGGTGGTAGTAGTGGTAGGCATCCTGCCCCCTGGCTAAGGGTGGTAGTAGTGGTAGGCATCCTGCCCCCGTGGGTGAGGGTGGTAGTAGTGGTAGGCTTCCTGCCCCCCTGGCTAAGGGTGGTAGTAGTGGTAGGCATCCTGCCCCCTGGCTAAGGGTGGTAGTAGTGGTAGGCATCCTGCCCCCTGGCTAAGGGTGGTAGTAGTGGTGGGCATCCTGCCCCCTGGCTAAGGGTGGTAGTAGTGGTAGGCATCCTGCCCCCTGGCTAAGGGTGGTAGTAGTGGTGGGCATCCTGCCCCCTGGCTAAGGGTGGTAGTAGTGGTGGGCATCCTGCCCCCTGGCTAAGGGTGGTAGTAGTGGTAGGCATCCTGCCCCCTGGCTAAGGGTGGTAGTAGTGGTGGGCATCCTGCCCCCCTGGCTAAGGGTGGTAGTAGTGGTGGGCATCCTGCCACCCTGGCTAAGGGTGGTAGTAGTGGTGGGCATCCTGCCCCCCTGGGTGAGGGTGGTAGTAGTGGTGGGCATCCTGCCCCCCTGGCTAAGGGTGGTAGTAGTGGTAGGCATCCTGCCCCCGTGGGTGAGGGTGGTAGTAGTGGTAGGCTTCCTGCCCCCTGGCTAAGGGTGGTAGTAGTGGTGGGCATCCTGCCCCCTGGCTAAGGGTGGTAGTAGTGGTAGGCATCCAGCCCCCCTGGGTTGGGGTGGTGGCGCGCATTCAGGCCCCTGTGTGCATATGTGGCATTGGTGATGGGTTTCCCGCCCCTATGGTGCTGCTGTTGCTGGTGTAAGTATATTCAGATTCCCAGTGTATGTGTGTGATGTGTCGTGTACGTGTTGTATGTGTTTTGTGGTTGGTGTCTGACTTACCTTCTGCGCCGTACGCGTCCGTGCCTGTTCCGGTAGTAGATGTAGAATATTGGTATGATCGGGACGAAGGGATTCATGGTTGGTTCGTGTCGTTCGTCCTTCTCGTTGCTTCGCGTCGTCCTCGTCGCTTGGCTTCGTCCTCGCCGCTTCGCTTCGTCCTCGTCGCTTCGCGTCGTCCTCGTCGGTGCCGTGTTCGTCTCGTAGCCGTGGATCGTGTTGTGGCGCGATTCGGAGCTTATGTGCGCCTCTCCCGGATGCTTTGACGTGCCGTGCGTAGCGACGGGTTCGGCGCGTACGGAAAGCGCATCGTACTTGTTCGGCCGGACGGGGCTGCATTTTCCCTTCCGTGCGACTCGATTCGGCGTTTCCGGATTCGCCTCGGTCGGAGAACAGGACCTGGTTTGGGTGAGTACGGATCGGCCGGAATTTTTGCTGTTGTGCGCATCGTACTTGCTCGTTCGGTGTGCTGTACGGATCGGTCGGGAAACTGGCTTTCGCATGGCTTTTTTCCCGACCGAATAGTATTGGGTGCGCCTCCGACCGAGATCGGAATCGGCCCCTTTGTCTCAAATTAGTGAAATGTTAATGTGAGTTAGGGATGCCAAGTGTTTCACCACGTTGGATCTGTTAAGTGCATATCATCAGGTGAAGTTGCATTCGGATTCAAAGCACCCAATGTCCTTTATCACACCTGAAAGGCATTTCAGTTTGCACACATGCCTTTTGGCCTAGCTACATTATTTTTTAAAGAATCATGCAGAGTGACATGAGTAGGCCCTGAAGAAGGTGTTGGGGAAACTAGAGAGTTCTGGGTTGATCATAGGGATTGACAAATGTAAATTTGAATAGGAAGAAGTAGAGTGTCTGAGACATACGTTCTCAGGGGAAGGTATAAAACCCAAATGGAGGTTGATTGAAGCCATCGAATGAGCACCTCTGCCAAAAGACAAGGAATAGTTGGGATCTTTCTTGGGTTTTGCCGAATATTATCCTAAACGTGTGAGTTATTTTTCAGAAAAGGTGCATGAGTTGAGATCTCCGTTAAAAAAGGGCTTTGCATAGGAATGGTCTGAATCGTGTCGGGCCGCCTTTAACAATATAAAGGAATCAATTCAAACGCAAATGTATTAAAGACTTTCAATCCTAATGACAAACGATTATAGTGAGGGATGCTAGTGAGTATGGACTAGGAGCGGTACTTATACATGTGGAAAGGGCATGAAAGAACTGTGGGATTTGCATCACACACTCTCAAGGGTGTGGAGGACACTTATTCCATGGTGGAGAAATAAGCACTGGCATGTTGGTGGAGGGGTGCAATATTTTAGAACATGTGTGGGGAACTCAATTTGAATTGAGGACTGATCACGGACCACTTTTGGATTTGTTCACCACAAAAGGAGCAGGGAAGGCAACTTCACATTTAGAAAAGCGGTTATACAGGTTGCAGGAATACATGTTTACAATCAAGAATGTGCCAGGGTCTAAAAATATTAGTGCATATTATTTTTCTAGTTTGCCATTGTGCAAAAGTGAAAGTGAAAAGCAAGATGAGTGGATGGTAGCTGAAAGAGAGGAACGAAGTAAAGGAGACATTTGGGAAGAGGTGTGGAGAGATGCTATAAAGGAGGATAAAGACATGCAATTAATATTGAGCAAATTGTCAGGTCATGAGATTCTAAATAAAAAGATAAAGCAGAGTTGGGTGAATTGTAACCTATTTGTTCAGAATTGACAGTTGGTAATGGCATTGTTAGAAGGAGTGATAGGTTGGTTTTACCTGGTTCATTGCGGCATAGACTGTTGAAGCCGTTACATGAAAGGCATAGAGGTATGTCTTCAATGAAAAGAAAGGCACATTGCAATTTTGGGTAGCCAGGTATGGATAAATAACTAGAGCGATTTCTCAGTGATTGTGTGCATTGTGCATGAAGTGACAAATCTCACGTGGTGGCTGAGTTGTTTATAGTGCCAGTCCCTTTCTCAACAGCCCATGGGAGAATGTGGCAATACACATTTATGGGCCGTTCGACAGTCTCAGTCCAGAAAGTCTGTTTGCCATTGTTATGGTGGACTACTTTTCCGAATGGCCCGAAGTTGCTTTTCTGGGTCAAAGTCTGGATTGGAAGAGAGAGTTGTGGAATTACAAAACTGCTCCACATTCTTCTACTCCGAAAACACCATTCTTTTTGTTGAAAGGGAGAGTAGCTTGCACCGCTGCTGTTCCTGCTTGGATGATAAGGTCTTCAGAAATGGCAAAGGATAACTGTTTGTTGAGTGAGAGGATGAAGAAATATCAGGAACAGTATTCGAGAAAACACAGAGGGGAAGAGTTTTTAAGAAGAGAGATTGGGCAAGAGTGAGCATTGGAAGTAAAAGTAGGAAAGGAAGCTTCAAGTGGTCTGCTCCTAAGTTAATCACTGAAGATAAGGGAAATGCGATTTGTGTGGATGATGGTAAATGGTGGAATGTAAGAAAGGTAATTTTGTGTCATGAAGTTGAACCGGGAAGTGAACAGTGTGACGTTGACTTTGGTGCTTACAAGGGAAATAGATTAAAGCTCCGCATCTTGCTAAGACTGTTGAAATTAAATGATTATGTATGCGATCTGAGAAGTTAATTTATAGTGCTATTTTCATGATTATTCTTTTTCTTCTTTTCTCAAGTCAAGGTTAACTGATGATAACTATGAAATAGTTTTTAAAAACTTAGTTATGAAAGGGTTAATTATTCTTAGTAAATCTTTGATATAATGTTTTCTATTGTGTTATTCATTGTTGTCAGGGTGAGAGGATGTGTTACATATTGCCTTGAGCCAGTCTCTACGTTATGTCATCATAGGGTTCTGGAATGTGGAGATCGTGCTGACGGTTGATCAGACCTGTTGAGGGGTCGCACCACGGTACTGGAACTATGGAATCAATCTACTTATAAATATTACGAGGAGTCCGTGCCTCTTTAAAACAGGCAAAGGCTGGAATAGCTTCCATTTCCAGGATGGGAAGGGGAACTGGTTGCCCCCAGATTTGTTTGGAGTGTAGAGAAAGGCATTTCTCCACTGAGTAAAATATTTTCCTTGTGAAGGAAAAAAACATGCTTTTGCAGAGGGGACTCCATGTGCAGAATTCTACAGCACAAATTGTAGCATGTGGAAACTGTCACATGACGTTCTCAGGAGATCTAAGTCTCTGCCCATACGTTGATGAATTGATGAATAGGCCGCTCATTATTTGTTTATGTATTTATTTATCATTTTTTTGTGTGTTTTATAGTACAATGTGTTATCTCTCGGTTACTTCACAGGTATAGAAACTGGCAGTGTACAGTTACAGGAGAACATAAAAGCAGGGCAGTTGGAGTTAAATAAAATGGTCCTGGACCAATCCAATATTTCTCTGCTGTGTCCTTTATCACAGGAAGGGGTTGAGGACATTCTATGGTTTAGGCCCTGCACTCCGAGGGAACTGCTTCTGTGTGTCAATTGATTAAAAAATCACTTATGGATCTGATGTGTAGATGCTGATCGCAGATTCCTTGGTGGGGTGAAGGGAGCTGTTAATTTTGGAAGGCATATTAATAGATGAACTAGCTGAGATTAAATTGTGTTTGGTTGCAGCGATATGACTTTGAAAGAAGGAGAGATGGTGATCTTGAAATGAGGTGTGGGTAATTTGCAGAAATTGAATAATAGAGATTAAGGCAAACATGCACATGATTTAGAGTAGGATGTGCTCAGAGAGAGGAGACAAGTAGATGATGGAAAGGAAGGAACCATTTGAAAAAATAAGTTGACAGTGGGAAGTTTTACGTCAAAGTACGTTTTTTAGGGAGAGTTTTTCAGGAATTTTGTTGAGGCTTTTTGAGATAGCATGCAATGTGAGGATGCAAAACTGTAGAAAGAAACATAATTTGCATGTGTATGTGAGAGAGCTCTATATTAGTTACTTTTGAAAGGCACTAGAAACAGACGAACAGTCTTGTCTGCTGCTAAACAATTGCGAGACCACCGCTTCAGCAAGGAAAGATGATCTGCTCTGGAGTTAGAAGTGTAAAGTGATGGCTAGTGGGATGCATAGTAAAATACAAGGGGGTTTTGGTTAAGCACAAAGCAAGCAGTAATCCCATGATCATCTCAATATCAGATTATATACAAGGTAAATAATGCATCATCGAAAAGTAGATTCTGCAAATTCTTGAATGGGTGTTCTATGATGCTCACCCTTAAAGTTGTGGTCACTGTATTAATTAGAAAAGAAATGGGGTTTGATTATGAATGTTTAAAAGACTCAACCAGAAGAAACTGAATAATTAAAGAGAACTTTCAGATACGACAGAATAACACAGTTTTGAGAAAATATAGAAAAAGGCTTAATATAAGAAGGAACAACTGTAGGATTATCTCTGAGCAAGAAAAATAAGGAGCTCTGCATTGGCAAAAGCCCTCAAAGAAGAGAAGACATTCGAAGGAGACAGTACTGAAGATAGAGGCATGAAGACAGATGTAATAGGAAGTGAAATCTGAGTCAGTGTTAAAAGCATGGCAGGGGTGGACAAGCTTTTGGGGAATCTGGTCAACTCCGAGTCCAGATGAGATGACATGGGAACATAAGGGAAGTCAATGTGTGTTGTCTTAAGAGGCCTCTCCTCCTTCTGTCTACCCTCAGAATAGCAGCAATTAATAAAAGGAGCTGTTCACAATTGGGCTTTCATCGTCTCTGAAGTCCCTGCAGCAGCGATAACTCTGACACCTTCATCTCTGGTCCGTAAGCAATTCAGGTGAGCAAAGCTCTGTTCTCAGGGATTTATATCCTTATTGACACTAAGCGTGACTCGCAGCTACCCAGCAAGTCCAGGCGGCACGTGCAAAAAACAATGTAACAGAGCACCAAGTATCACACTTCGATCCTACCCCAGGGCCTGTAATATACCATTCACTGTTATGACTCCTTACAGCATTGACTTTTGTTTGGCTTCTGCTTTATTCCTGTTTACTTTCTTTTCCAAAAGGGGACTGGGATTAATATGAGGCCTAAGTAAAACTCTGAAAAGTCAAGGAGGACACACACACGGGACAGGAGCACTGTGAGGGTGTTTTGAATGCTCTTTGAATGCCCCAGCTGTCCCAGATATCATCCAGCCCAGCTTCCCCTTCCATTCTATCTAGCTATATCTATCTGGTGCTCATTGAGCTAGATCATGCTTGCCACGTGCATTTAGTGCATGTAGCGCATTGAGGTAGAGAGGCTAGCTGTCTGCCTCATGCTGCACTCTTACTAGTAAGGCTTTTATGTGTTTTATTCACATCTGTATCTGCACCTGCACTGTAATATCCAGTACGTCCTAGTGCCTTTCACTCACCTTAAATGTACTTTATTTAATCTCTGCAGAGTTTCATATACATTGAAAGAATGGGGCTTCTAGATCCCGTGTACTGAGGACTTATTACAGTCTTTTTTCTTCTCCTGTTCCTCCACTGCCTGCTCTCTGTTTTTACTGGTTCCTTTTCACGCTCAAAATTGGCCAGGGAAAGTATATTGACCTTATGTATATTTGGCATAATGCGGCCAGCCTCTATCCTCCAGGGGCTATCAGGGCCCTATTAATCACTTGATGAGGCAAATCCACTGACCTTAACTGTTTCAGCGGATGCAGCAGGTTACAGGAAATATGCAAACTCCAAGTTTAGGGGACCAATGTGGTTCACAGCCACCATCTAAACCTTTACCCCAGCTTAATGCTGACCTAAGTGAAGTTACAATCCAAAATTCAAATAAAGTACTCACTCCAGTAAGGGTGGAAGGCTCACAGCCAATTTTATTGATTCTTGAGAAGAGCCAAATAAATTGGAGGTAGGGAGGGTAGAGGCAAAGGAGAGAACATTTGAGACTAATAAAGCATAATTAGTGCAGAAATCAATATCACTAAATCTAACATCATTAGATATCACCAGCGAAAATGGGCAACAACTATGGTCCACCCAAACCATAAGCAGCGTTGCAGGAACACTCGAGTTCTGGATAGGAGCTCCCTCAGAACTGGATATTGAAGTCCAATTTTCAATTATTTCCCCACCCTTATGTATGAATTCTTTCCAGTCCAAAGTGAAGATGGTATACCAGGTGTACCAGGTAGCAGTGGTGGAGGATATTACTTATGGTGGTGGGCACCAACATGAATCCACAGCTTTTCGGTCAGCTTTATGCTGAGTGGATACCATTGTTGAAAATTCAGCGGATGTGAAATCTATAACGGTCTACTAAATCTAGTGAAGATGCCAAGGAAAGAAATACTTAAATTAAGTGATAAGTAAGTTAATGGAAGAGTAATAAATGAGGGCAAGGCATCTGGAGGTAACAGTGAAGACAGGGAGGGGAAGTCAAATCATATGACCTAAACATTTCTAACTCAATCCTCAAGATCAAAGGATATAAGGAGATTAAAGCCAACTGGAAAATTAAGACAAAGAATCCCAAAGGAACAGCAGTCTCTTCTTCATTTATTCCCTGTTCAGCCCAGTGATCACGTTACTCAACTCAAACCTGAAACAGCCCAGATTTATCAGTCAAATATACCTCCCATCCAGCAACACATCTGCAGTTTGATTGCCAAGAACAAGACAATGAATAGGCCAATGAATCTGTTGAGTCACCTTTTCATCCTTTTGCAAAGGGTGAGCCTGGTAACCTTTTGCAAAAAAAAGAGAATATGCCTCCACCACTGTTATGTTATATGTGGTTTTTTTTTAGCATATTAATCACCCATGAGGGTATATAGGCATTCTGTAGCAGGTGTGTGAGGCCAGTCCACGGGCTTACTTGTTCTCCCTTTCTGTTCCAGTAGTTTGGTGTACTGCATGGTCAGTTTGAGATCTTCTATGTACCAGCTGGCTTGTGTTCAGGTTTTTGATGTGTTGCTTCATTTCAAGGGGGCCAAAGTGTTGGCGCAGTTGGTGAGTCACTTGTTGAAGTTGAGGTGCTCCATGTAGGTTGTGCTAGCTTATGGGGAAAGCATGTGCAGATGAAGGTGATGATGACGATTCCTCCTCTGGGCCTGTTTTAGCTGTCTTGCCTCTTGTATCTGGCGGGGATAGCGATGTCGATGTCTGGCGATGAAGCTGTGGTTAACCATGTTTCTGTGAGCAAGAGGCGGTCCGGTCAAAGTGTTTGTTGGCAGACATCTGAGTGTATGTGGGATCAAAATCTTAGGGACCAAATGAATGACCAACAGAACTTCATGTTCATTAATGCCACTAAATATGCAAAGAAAGAACCTTAGGAGTCACTATGTGATAAGACTATCATGGCGGAGGACAATGTTCTGGTCAAATGTAGTGTGGCGCCAGGATTTAAAATGCCTGAGACATGTTCAGATCCCAGAATGGTCAAGAAATGATTGCGTCATTATCTGTTGTGGATATGGACACCTCCTTCAATAATATTAGTATAGTATTTTGTCTATTCTTCACTACTTTGCATTTCGTTTTTTGATCCGTTCTTTGATGACTGACTGTACATGAGAACAATAGGAACAAGCATTTGCAATACAATAGGTCTCGCAATACTGAAAGTTTGAGCTTTTGGTGTTGCTAATAATAATGCAACACTAATAGCTTAAACTTTCAGTAATGCGAGACCTATTGCATTGCAAATGCTTGTTTTTCTATGTATTTACTTTTTAAGCAATCGCGGCACGCGTGCTCTAGCTTAAGATGCTTAAAGTTAAAGCGGGGTGTGCGAGATTGTAACAAAAGTATAGATATAGAATAAAGAAGGCGTGCTGTCCCATTTAAAAAATATTTATTAACTTTTTAAGCAATTGCGTCACCCTTGATTTAGCTTAAGATGTTTAAAGCTAAAGCAGGGCGTGCCGCTATTGTAACACGTTTAAAGAAATAAGGAAAAAAGGCGTGCAGCACGCTTCAGCTGCAATAATGGTGGCCGTGCCTTTCTTTTCTGCTGTTGCAGGCAGGACACAAGCCGCAAATAAGAAAAGAAAGGCGCTGCCGCCATTACTGCAGCTGAGGCTTGCCGCGCTGGTTTAAAAAAAAAATGTTGCAGGAGAGGGTACAGCAGGAATGAGAAAGTGATTTAAGAAAATAGTGCTCCCAGGCTGTAATTGAAACATCTAGAGTAAGAACACATGTAACATGGGCAGTCCTCAAGTGAGGTTACATCAGGAGAAGAAGAGGTACGAAGGAGGGAAACTAAGCCTATTGACGAATTAAAAGCCACCATTTACAAAGGACAGTAACAGGAGCCAATTGAAAAGATGGGCTGATAAATGGGCGAAGCTTAACATCCATACCTGAATACAGCATGTCTCGAAGAGACAGTGCACGCGCTGCCTAGGCAAGACCTAAAAAAGGGACAGGGAACGGTGGGGGAGCAATGGAAAAGCAGGGTTGTAAAAGTAAAAAAAGAAAAAAGGCTGGGGAGGGGCGTGGTGACGAGACATTGAATAGCAGAGGGAATGGAGTTCGGAGGGCACTTTAGAGCGAGAAACAGAACACAAGGGAGAGAGCAAGAAATACACCCCCCAAGAGGTGCTAAAAGACAAACAAAAATGTAGTTGAATGGATGAAAGGCATGAAGTACACAGGTAATCCAATTAGAATATAGTAAAGAAGAAGTGCTCTGTGGGTAAAACAAACAATAAGAAGGAAAACAATTGAATACGGAGCAGGGAAATGATATACAAGAAAGCCAGCAATCAAGAGCATGAGACTGACAAAAAGCCTACTATATTTACATATTTTAATGTATCAGAAACAATAGGTCTTTGATAACAGAGAGCGGTCTATATGTAAGGATTAAAAAGAGGTATGTTAGAGACCAATGCACATCATCTTTAACCAAGGTAGCATTAGCAAACATGATAAGATTACAGAGTAAGGTAGATCTTGGCTGGGAGAGCACTGGATTACAACATAAGGTTAAGAAATAAAGAATCCGAGGTCGTTAAACTTGCAGAGTATTTCAAAGTATTGGAATAAAGGTGGAAAAGATTGATTGAGGTTTTAATGTTTTTTACTTTGGGAATAACAAACCACGCACAAGTTTATTGAGAATGTTCCATTCACCTCTCAAATCTGATTCCCACCAAGCTAGCCTAGTTGTTACCGGTAGAAGGATTTCTAAGAGCTCAATTTATAAAAAAGAAAGCATTAAGTGGTAACGAGTATAGAGACACATGTGCTGTCGTTTCATGATGTCTTCCATCAGTGATGAGTCAACAGGAAGAGTAGAGAACAGCTTTGAGAAGGGCCATGGAATTTTCAGATATATCAGTTCCACTAGTGTCTTCATCAGTGCAAAACTGGTCAAGCGGCCGTCAGAAAGAACAAACCTTGGCAAGGTGCCAGGGCTGGTGATATGGGTTCTGTGCATAGTTTAAGCTAGAGCATCTTAGAAAAAGTTTAGATTGAAGAATGCATTGAACGAACTAAGTAATGGAAACCCAGCTGGGGAGATGAAAAATACAGTTGTTTGGGAGATGTGTGGCTTGCAGTGAAGTATTTAAACAAAAAAATGCAACTCTGCTCAGTTTTACTAGAGCCAAAAAATGACTTCTATTTTTTCAGTATGACAGGACAACGGCTAATAGGGAAATACTGTTAGAGATGAAATGACGGACAACCGAATAATCAGGGATTCCCATTCTGCAACTGCAAAACTGGGAACCGGCTCATAATGAGGACAAAGTGACTGCTGAAAATGATGGTAACACCCCTGCATCTGCCTGCTGAGAAGTCATACGTGAGAACAACTTCATAGATGTTGGAGTGTAGGCAAGTGACCTCTCCATTAATAATATGAAGCTACAGAGTGTAAGTGAATATCGCACGGAAAAATGACAACCAAATGTTCTGGAATGGTCACTCGGGGAGAGACTAAGGGGGTAGATTTTCTAGAGATGTTTCTGTTGACAGGTGGATCAGTGGAGCAGGTCAGATACGTGATTTGACATTAGGGAAACAGCAAGGCAATCAAACAGTTTTAGTAATTCCAGAAGGTGAACGCTAGAGGGACTAAAGAAGGACGTCCGAGAGGATGGAGCGCTATTACAGATCACACCCCAGGTTCTGTTAAAGTTGGAGTTAGCTACCTTGTCGACTATGGGAGCCATGAGTGGGCGGAGGTAGTCAGCGGTAGTCAGCTCTTGGACTTTCAGATGGCAGGGAGAATAAGTATCCAGTACAGTAGCAAATGCAAAATAAGTGTAGGGCATAGCATGGTCACAAGGGTGTTGTCTCAGTGCTAGCCTATGGTTCTTATGTCCATGTATGCTTCCAACTTTACAGCACATCTAGCCTTTAACGCCATATTTTATAGGTTAGTCAAGCATGCGAGGTAGGATTTACTAAATTCAATAAAGATTTGCCATTACATTTGTGTTAAATCACGTGGTAAAACAGAGGGTGTTGGTGTGGGATAGGGTAAGTTAACTTGATTTTTAATTCAGACTAAACAACACTACTAGCCCCAGGTAACCCAATCTAGGGGTAGGGAAGTTGGAACTAGATTTAATAATACACACCTCAGCTTTCCCATCTTGATCAGGTCAACAACCATCCCCACTGTACACAAGCAGCCTCATGAAACACAATGAAGCTTCAACAGCACATAAGTCACTCATGGGCAGCCATCCAACTCTTGAACACAGCAGTCTAG
The DNA here is from genome assembly GCA_963921515.1 of Calotriton arnoldi. NCBI lineage: Eukaryota > Metazoa > Chordata > Amphibia > Caudata > Salamandridae > Calotriton > Calotriton arnoldi. The sequence continues at coordinate 3,562,090 of CAWUFW010000747.1, forward strand.
TGCCCATCGTAACATGAGGTCACATTCCTTGGAACCATGAAATGTCAGATAAACAGCTGTCAACCACAGATAAGCATCATCACCAAGGCACGTGAGAAGGGCCCACCAATATGCACAAAGAAATGTCATATTATGCAACAGCATGATGACAAAGGATAAGCAACAGCCACATGTCACATCAACAGTTGCACAGATATATAGGCAGTCATGTGCATAAGAGCAGCAGCCTTGGAACAAGTGGCAAAATATATAGTCAGTAATCTTGACATATTTGAACAACAGTACTGGTACACGGATTAGCTCTGGTATAACTGGGTATCACCACTAGCACAGAAAGAAGCAGCCCTGCTATGCTAAGACACTGAGGGGCATATTTACAAGCCCCTTGCGCCACTTTTGCGCCGCCGTTGCGTCACGCATGTGACGCGGCGACGCAAACCATGCGCCGCGTTGTGCTATATTTACAACGTGACGCATCTAGGGAGATGCGTCACGTAGTAAATCCCTGCGCCACATGAAACCTGCGTCAGGTTTCATGTGGGCGTACCAGCGCTGGGGGGGCGTTCCGGCGCAGGTACGCTCGGAAGAGTGACGTAGTGAAATCTACAAGATTTCACGCAGTCACTTTTCCGACGCTGGTGCGTCAATCCTTACGCCTGCTTCAAGCAGGCGTAATGATTGACGCACCATGTTAGGGATAGGAAGGTTGGAACAGTGCTGGAGTTGCGTCGCGCTTGCGACACAACTTCAGCACTGCGCCAACTTTCCGTCGGCAGATGCGTCACGCATCTGCTTATCTCTGCGCCACGATGCGCCGCATTGTAAATGCGGCGCATCGGACATGGCGCAAGGGTAAACTTGCGTGACGCATTTTCCCTGGCGCATCCCTGCTGATATGCAGGGATGCGCCAGGGAACGTAAATATGCCCCGGAGTAGGTCGATAGCATATTTAAGCACCTATGCAATATTGCATTTCAGCAGCATCATGGCATATTTTGTATAGATGGACAATACCAGGGGTACAGTGAGCAGCTGAACAATACCAGGGGTACAGTGAGCAGAACTTAACACTGCACCCTATTTCAGTAGCTGGGCACACTTAGCAGCACTCTATTGGTACTGATGGCACAATGTGATATATGCAAAGCATTGACATTAGAACAGCATTTGAACATAATTGACCAAGAGTCTGGCTGCACCTGACATATGATAGTGGCAATTCTTATGGTATTTAATTTCAGTGAACAGGAATTTTTGCTGGCGTTTTACTGAGACTTCAACACCGGATTCCATCTCTAGTAACATTATTTACAAGTAGGGCACAGCTCTGGCACAGGATTTACGCGGATGCCTTTTCCACTGGGACACAAGTCCACATCTGAAAGCCCAATGTCTCGACCCGCCACCTGTAAAGACCTGTAAAGTGTTCTTGCTGAACCGCAGAAATAATGTTTTTTGATAATGAGGCTGAGCCTGGAGTGTCAGAGTATTCCATGAATTACTCATCAAATCTGCCTCTACAATCCATTGACTATGTAGTCAAAACTTTGGGAAAGATGTTCTTTAAATGTATAGCATGGACCGATTTCCCAAAATTTGTGCCAAGGGTCAGTGATGAAAACGGCTCCCAGCACCCCCTTGCACGCCCCCATGTCCACCTCGTTGAAAAAGGTAGGTTTTATCACAGTGCTGAAGTAGTGCTTTATGGGGCAGATTTACAGTGCTGCTCATGGTTCCCAGACTGGCTGTTTCTTCCTTGGTCATGTGTGGTGCGCAGCAAGTCTTTTGGCCGTACAGTGCAGTTCATGGTCCCGTAAGTCATGCATGGCGTGTGTTAGATTTGGGGGTCTCTAGTTGGCAGAGGTAGGTACCTTTGACCAAATAGGGACCCTTGCTTCTAGTCAGGGTAAGGGGGTACACTACTGAAATAACCCATGCTCACACCCTTGGTAGCTTGGCACGAGCAGACAGGCTTAGTTCAGAGGCAGTGTGTAAAGCATTTGTGAACACATACAGTAATCAAGTGACAACACTACAGATGCACACCACACCAGATGTATATTAAAAATAAGTATCTTTTATATAGATTTACCACAAGACCATAAACGACAAAAATAATCCACAATACTGTACTTTAAAGAAGGAAGAATTAGCCGGAGTCTCTTACTATGGAAATGCGACACTTTGCGTTCAATGTACCTGAGATGCGTAACGAGATACAACAAAAAGTGGTGCAGGGAAGGTGATACGTCGGTTCCTTACACGCAAGAACGGTGATGCGTCGGTTCCCTACTGATGCGCAGGGGACAGTGATGCGTTGGTTCTTCTCGGCGTGGGGAGGTGATGCGTCGGTTTCTTACTGCGCTTCTGTGGCGATGCGACAAGCAGCGCCGTGATGCGATGAAGATCTGGTGCAAAGAAACAAAATGGCGTCTTCTTGATGTTGCGACAACGAAGGGGTGATGCGTGCACGCCCGACGGCCGTGCGGCGATTTCGATGAATCTTTGGAGCCGCGACAGGCCCTGCGACACGCTTCCCTGGCGATGCGACGGCGTCTGATGCGAGGTCGACGATCTTCTGGGATGCGGGGCACCTCGTGTTGCGCTGCGTCGGCGTCTGATGCGAGGTCGATGCTCTGCCCCGCGGATGCGACGGCGTCTGATGCGACGGCGACACTCTTCTCCGGCGATGCGAGAAGCAGCGGCTGCGGCGGCGACACGCTTCTTCATCTTGAGTCGCGCTTTCAGCTCCCAGCGACACGCAAGTGTGTCAGAAGGTCCAAATTCCCAGCCAGGGAATACAGGGGAGCTGGTGGGTGAAGTCTGTTGTTCCTGAGACTTCAGCAGGAGGCAAGCTCTGAAATCAAGCCCTTGGAGATCCTTCACAAGTTGATGAAAGTACACACAAAGTTCCCTTCTCCTTTCTTTGGCAGTCAGGCAACCACTGCAGGCAGATCCCTCTAGCTTAGGGATAGTCTTCTCCTCAGTTTCTTCTTGGTTCCGCTCCTCAGCAAAGGTTTCTCCTTGTTTCCCAAAAGTGATCTAATTTCCTAGGGGTCTGGGTCCCCTTTTTATACACCTTTTCTCTTTGTTCTCTGAAGGCAGAGAGGCCTTTGCCTAGTCCAAAACCAGTTCTGGTCAGTCCTGGAGCACTTTGTTTACAGGACTCCTTCTTTCCTTTCACACAGTAGGCCAGGGACATCAGACACACCACAGGAGGTGGAGCCAGCATTGTGGAGGGAAGGCACAGCCCTATTCAGATCCCAGGTGCAACTCCTCCCACCTATCTCCATGCAGATCTCTCTATTCAGCCCTGTGCTGACTCACCCTGTCTCCTGGAGTCCCCCAGCCCCTGTCACTCACAAACCCAGACAAGGAATACACAACCTAGCAGAGGCAGGCTTGGATAGTTAGGCAAGAAAATACCTACTTTCTAAAAGTGGTATTTTCAAACACAGAATGTTAAAACCAACTTCACTAAAAGATGTATTTTGTCATTCTGAGTTCAGGCATACTAAATTCGTTTTTCTACCATGTTCCCTGGGTCAGTTAGGATTATAAGCTGTAATAATCAAACTGCCCATTCTGGCCTATGGAGAACAGGTAGCCTTGCAATAGTGAAAAACGAAAATGGCTGTAATTCACTATTAGGACATGCCACACACACCAGGGTATGTCCTACCTTATACTTACAATGCGCCCTGCCCTTAGGCCTACCATAGGGGTGTCTGATATGAAGAAAAGGGAAGGTTTAGGGACTGGTAAGTGGGTGCACTCAGCAAGTCGACATGGCAGCCCTAGGCTGCACACAGGCTCTGCAATGGCAGGCCTGAGACACACTTTACAAGCTGCTTCTGTGGGTGGCACAACCAGTGCTGCAAGCCCACCAGCAGCATTGGATTTACCAGCCCTGGGCACACTCAGTGCACTGTACTAGGGACTGACAAGTAAACCAATCATCCAATCATGGAGTCACTAATACATAACACAATTTATCATAGGGAGCCACTTGCACTGTGGCACTGAATAGCAGTGGCACAGTGCCCAAAGCTTCTAAACCAGCAAAAACAGATCAATAACATTGGAGGCATCCTCACAAAATGGATGCTAGGTCTAACACGTGTCCCCTCCAGCTGAAATGTGGGGAGAACTATCCTATCTCTAGGGAGTTCTCTTCACTAAGGCGGAAAAATCTGGACAGACCATCAGCATTGGCGTGTTCTGTACCAGGGCGGTGTTCCACCGTGAAGTCCATCCCCTCTAGGGAAATGGACCACCTCAACAGCTTTGGATTCTCACCCCTCATCTGCATCAACCATCTGAGGGGCCTGTGGTCTGTCTGAACCCGGAAGTGAGTCCCAAACAGGTATGGTCTCAGCTTCTTCAGCGCCCAGACCACAGCAAATGCCTCCCGCTCAATAGCACTCCACCTCTGCTCCCGTGGAAGTAGCCTCCTACTAAGGAAGGCTACAGGTTGGTCTAGGCCCTCCTCATTCATCTGTGACAAAACAGCCCCCACACCATGCTCTGAAGCGTCTGTCTGAACGATAAACTCTTTGGAGAAGTTGGGGGCCAGGAGCACGGGTGCCGTGCACATGGCTGTCTTCAAGGTGTCAAAAGCTTGTTGACAGGTGTCAGTCCAAATCACTCTCTTGGGCTGCTTCCTGGAAGTCAGCTCTGTCAAGGGTGCAACAATGCTGCCATACCCTTTGACAAATCTCCTTTAATACCCGGTGAGTCCTAGGAAGGCTCTCACCGCTGTCTGGGTCTTGGGGGGCTCCCAAGCCAGAATGGTATCTATCTTGGGCTGTAGGGGTGCCACTTGGCCGCTCCCAACCTGGTGTACCAAGTACACCACGGAACCCTGCCCGATCTGGCACTTACTCACCTTGATCATGAGGCGTGCCCTCCGCAGAACCATCAACACTTCCCAGAGGTGGCGCAGATGTTCTTCCCAACTGGTGCTGAACACTGCGATGTCATCCAGGTAGGCGGCACTGAATTCCTCCAGTCCAACCAACACCTGGTTGACCAACCTCTGAAAGGTGGCAGGGGCATTCTTCATCCCAAAGGGCATCACCCGGAATTGGTAGTGCCCATCTGGTGTTGAGAATGCTGACCTCTCCTTTGCCCCATCCGTCAAGGCGATCTGCCAGTACCCAGACGTTAAGTCAAACGTACTGAGGTTCCGGACAGCCCCTAACCGATCTATGAGCTCATCAGCTTTGGGGATGGGGTGTGCGTCAGTCCTGGTGACGGAATTGAGTCCTCTGTAGTCCACACAGAACCGGAGTTCGGGTGTGGCACCAGGCGCGGCAGCCTTTGGGACCAAGACCACTGGGCTGGCCCAAGGGCTGTGAGAGGACTCAATTACCCCCAATGCAAACATCTTGGAGACCTCCTCCTTGATGCAAGCTCTCACCCTGTCAGTCACCCTGTAAGCCTTGTGCTGGACAGGAAGACTGTCCCCAGTGTCCACATCATGGACGCACCAGTCAGTGACACTAGGAACCAGGGAGAACAGGTCAGGAAACTGCCCCAACAGTTGGCGACAGTCACCTTGCTGCTCAGGTGTCAGGGAGGTAGAGAGGTTCACACCCTCCACTGATCCATCTTGCTCTTGGGCTGACAGGAGGTCAGGAAGAGGCTCAGTCTCCTCCTCCATCCCAGCATCTGTAGCTAAGAGCATGCCCACTTGGGACCTCTCCAAGTGGGGCTTCAGGCGGTTGACGTGCAGGACCCGCAAGGGGTTCCTCGGAGACCGCATGTCCACCAAGTAGGTAACAGGACTTTTGTGCTCCACCACCTCAAAGGGTCCGGTCCACTTATCCTGGAGCGCACAGGGCTCCACTGGGGCCATGACCCACACTTTCTGACCAGGTTGAAGCTCAACCAGAGTGGCATTCTGGTCGCACCACCGCTTCATTTCCTCCTGGCTGGCTTCCAGATTTGCCTCAGCAAGTTGCTTGAAGTGCCTAGTTTGGTTCCTGAAGGCCAGCATGTAGCTATATACATCCTGGTTAGGTTTCCTGGGAGATTGCTCCCAGCCTTCCTTGACCAAACTCAGAGGTCCTCTCACTGTGTGACCATACAGAAGCTCAAAGGGGCTGAACCCTAGAGACTTCTGTGGCACCTCACAGTATGCAAAAAGAAGGCATGGCAAGAGGACGTCCCACTTACGCCTCATGGGTTCTTCCAGACCCATAATCTTGCCCTTCAGGGTCCAGTTGAATCTCTCAACAACCCATTTCCTTGGGGGTGGTAAGGAGTGGTGAACTTGTACGTTACACCGCACTCCTGCCACAAGGACTTCATATACTTGGATATAAAGTTAGTACCTCTGTCAGACACCACCTCTTGAGGGAACCCCACACGGGAGAAAATTCCCATCAGTGCCCGTCTCACCACGGGGGCCGTCACTGTCCTCAGAGGGATGGCTTCAGGGTACCGGGTGGCGTGGTCCACCAAGACCAGGATGAACCTGTTGCCCATGGCTGTCTTGGGGTCCAGTGGCCCCACAATGTCAATACCCACCCGTTCAAAGGGGGTGCTGACTACAGGGAATGGCTGGAGAGGAGCCTTCTGCTTCCTCCCACTCTTTGCACTTGCCTGGCAAGTCTGACAGGTCCTGCAGTGAGTGGCGACACTCCTGCGCATCTGGGGCCAGAAGAAATGGGTGACAAGCCTTTCAAAGGTCTTGTCCTGCCCCAGATGTCCTGCTAAAGGCACATCATGAGCCAAACCCAGTAGGAAGGCTCTGAAGCACTGGGGTACCACCAGCACACGGGCTGACCCAGGCTCAGCAACCTTAGGCTCGCTATACAGGAGACCATTCTCCCAGTAGATCCAATGTGATCCAGACTGATCACCTGCTGCCTGGTCTGTGGCCTGTTGCCTCAGACCTACGAGAGAAGGGCACTTGTTCTGCTCCTCGCAGAACTCCTCCCTGGAGGGTCCTCCATCTTGCTGCCAATGGGTCAGCTCAGGCAGGTACCCCAGTTCAGCTACCTGTTCCCCTGTAGGCTCCAGGGTATCCCCCTCAGGGTCTGCCTCCTCCTGGACCGTGGGAACTTCAGGGGCAGGTTTCCCACGCCCCCTGCCTCTTCTCTTTTCGGCAGGCACCTGGGCCTCCCTCTCAGGCTCCAGGTCCTCTTGAACACCTCTGACTGCCATGGACCGGGTGGTCACACACGCCCAATCCAGCAAGCCCAACATCTCCAAATGAGCACTCCGCTCCACCTTAGCCCAAGGGGAGCTCTCCAAATCGTTCCCTAACAAACAGTCAACAGGCATGGCTGGCCTCACAGCTACTTGAAGACTACCAGAGACCCCCCCACTCAAAGGGAACCTGAGCCACCTTGCAGTGGCTCTCTGTGTTGTCAGCGGCAACAACTGGATAGAATGCATCAGGGACCACCTGCTCTTTAGACACCAAGTGACACTTGACAGCTGTCACACTGGCTCCTGTGTCTCTCAGAGCCTCCACCCTATGGCCATTGATGGTCACCCACTGCCTGTACTTCTTAGTGTTCTCAGGCAGTTGGGTCCTAGGGACCATCTCAGAGTCCCCTAATGAGACAAGGGACAATACTACAGGATCCCGCCCACCTTGGGCACCCATCTCCTCCCCCAGGGCTACACTAGCCAACTGCCGGGGGACTGCACCAGGGGGTGCTGGCTTTCCAAACAAAGGGCAATGGGGATCATTGGCCTTGTGGCCTAGGGCGCCACACTTGTAGCACACCAGGGGTCCCCTACAAACAGGTGGACCTGTCGGGCCCCGTGCTTATTCTCAGGGGGAGGCTGGGAACCTTTCCCTTGGTTCCCTTGGGGTTTACTTTGGGGCCCTTTCTGGAACTCCCTCTGTTTACCCTTGTCCCCCCCATTCCTCTGCTGGGGACCCTGCCCACCCTTGGCGGAGTCTCCCACGTGACCCTTGTTGACCCGGGTTCTCATCCATCGGTCCGCCTCCTCAGCAAGCTGCCTAGGGTTAGTCAGCCTACTATCAATCAGGTGCTGGCGTAGCTCAGGAAAACAATTACTGGACAAGTGCTCCCATGCAATCAAATCAAAGAGGGCCTGAAAATCATTTGCTTTGCTACCCTTTACCCAACCATCCAAGGCTCTGCAAAAAAAGGTCACATACTCAACCCAGGTACTGCCTTCAATCTTCTTACAGTTCCTGAACCTCTGCCTATAGAGTTCAGGAGTCAACCCATACCTGGTCATCAATGCATTCTTCATGTGGCTGTAGGAATTATAGACTTCAGAGGGCAAGTCCAACAAGGTATCCCGCCCCTCACTAAGGAACCGGCCCCACAACCCCGCTCCCCAATCCTTCTCAGGGACCCGGTGGGAAGTCATGGCTACCTCATAGGCCTTGAACCATTGCCCAATATCATCATTCTTAAAAACTCCTTAACCACATCCTTAGGAATATACACCCTAGCCTCAACAGGCACGGACGGTGTGCTGCCACCAGAGGGAGTAATCTCTAAATTCTTGGCTCTGAACTCCATCTCCCTCAAACTTTTTTCATGCTCCTGATCCATTCTTTTCTCTTCTAATGCCAACTTTCTAGATTGCAATTCAAATTCCAACTGCCCCTTTAACTTGAGCTTGGTCAGCTCCATCTCATGCATCCTACTCTTTTCTCTGTCCTCCAGCTCTTCTGGGGACAGACCTCTGGCAGAAACACTGCTACCTACGGGGAAGGTGCTCTCCTCTCCCCTGGACCCACTGGCCCATCCAGCTGCTCATCTGCCTTCTCAGCCCCTTCCTCATTCTCAGGGGTATTCCTTGCTGGAACCCAGGCCCTCAGCGCCTTTTGGAAATCATCCTTCTTGGTGATTCCGGTCATAGCAACTTTAAATTTCCTGCAGAAGTGCTTCAGCTGTTTGAGATTGTAGCATTTTTTAGTCTCTCCTCTTCCCAATCACAATCAACAGATACTATGGATGCTGCTGTATCCATGGTGATTAAACTTGGCAGTTTTTAGCAAAAATAGAAAGTCCCAGAAAAGAATATCTACCAAAAGTATGTGGTTGCGTTATGGTCTGCACTCACTAGGTAGTGTTCACCAATCACTGTACGAGTCACAAATGCAAGTCCAGAATCCTCACCGCTGACCACCAATGTTAGATTTGGAGGTCTCTAGTTGGCAGAGGTAGGTACCTTTGACCAAATAGGGACCCTTGCTTCTAGTCAGGGGGTACACTCCTGAAATAACCCCTGCTCACACCCTTGGTAGCTTGGCACGAGCAGACAGGCTTAGTTCAGAGTCAGTGTGTAAAGCATTTGTGAACACATACAGTAATCAAGTGACAACAGTACAGATGGACACCACACCAGATGTATATTAAAAATAAGTATCTTTTATATAGATTTACCACAAGACCATGAACGACAAAAATAATCCACAATACTGTACTTTAAAGATGGAAGAATTAGCTTGAGTCTCTTACTATGGAAATGCGACACTTTGCGTTCAATGTACCTGAGATGCGTAACGAGATACAACAAAAAGTGGTGCAGGGAAGGCGATGCGTCGGTTCCTTACACGCAAGAACCGTGATGCGTCGGTTCCCTACTGATGCGCAGGGGACAGTGATGCGTCGGTTCTTCTCGGCGTGGGGAGGTGATGCGTCGGTTTCTTACTGCGCTTCTGTGGAGATGCGACAAGCAGCGCCGTGATGCGATGAAGATCTGGTGCAAAGAAACAAAATGGCGTCTTCTTGATGTTGCGACAACGAAGGGGTGATGTGTGCACGCCCGACGGCCGTGCGGCGATTTAGATGAATCTTTGGAGCCGCGACAGGCCCTGCGACACGCTTCCCTGGCGATGCGACGGCGTCTGATGCAACGGCGACACTTTTCTCCGGTGCTGCGAGGCGCTTTGAAGGATGCGAGGGTGTCAGCGGCGCGCTTCTTCGGGGATGCGCCGGCGTCTGATGCGATGTCGACACTCTTCTCCGGCGATGCGAGAAGCAGCGGCTGCGACACACTTCTTCATCTTGAGTCGCGCTTCCAGCTCCCAGCGACACGCAAGTGTGTCAGAAGGTCCAAATTCCCAGCAAGGGAATACAGGGGAGCTGGTGGGTGAAGTCTGTTGTTCCTGAGACTTCAGCAGGAGGCAAGCTCTGAAATCAAGCCCTTGGAGATCCTTCACAAGTTGATGAAAGTACACACAAAGTTCCCTTCTCCTTTCTTTGGCAGTCAGGCAACCACTGCAGGCAGATCCCTCTAGCTTAGGGATAGTCTTCTCCTCAGTTTCTTCTTGGTTCCGCTCCTCAGCAAAGGTTTCTTCTTGTTTCCCAAAAGTGATCTAATTTCCTAGGGGTCTGGGTCCCCTTTTTATACACCTTTTCTCTTTGTTCTCTGCAGGCAGAGAGGCCTTTGCCTAGTCCAAAACCAGTTCTGGTCAGTCCTGGAGCACTTTGTTTACAGGACTCCTTCTTTCCTTTCACAGAGTAGGCCAGGGACATCAGACACACCACAGGAGGTGGAGCCAGCATTGTGGAGGGAAGGCACAGCCCTGTTCAGGTCCCAGGTGCAACTCCTCCCACCTATCTCCATGCAGATCTCTCTATTCAGCCCTGTGCTGACTCACCCTGTCTCCTGGAGTCCCCGAGCCCCTGTCACTCACAAACCCAGACAAGGAATACACAACCTAGCAGAGGCAGGCTTGGATAGTTAGGCAAGAAAATACCTACTTTCTAAAAGTGGTATTTTCAAACACAGAATGTTAAAACCAACTTCACTAAAAGATGTATTTTATCATTCTGAGTTCAGGCATACTAAATTTGTTTTTCTACCATGTTCCCTGTGTCAGTTAGGATTATAAGCTGTAATAATCAAACTGCCCATTCTGGCCTATGGAGAACAGGTAGCCTTGCAATAGTGAAAAACGAAAATGGCTGTAATTCACTATTAGGACATGCCACACACACCAGGATATGTCCTACCTTATACTTACAATGCACCCTGCCCTTGGGCCTACCATAGGGGTGTCTGATATGAAGAAAAAGGAAGGTTTAGGGACTGGTAAGTGGGTGCACTCAGCAAGTTGACATGGCAGCCCTAGGCTGCACACAGGCTCTGCAATGGCAGGCCTGAGACACACTTTACAAGCTGCTTCTGTGGGTGGCACAACCAGTGCTGCAAGCCCACCAGCAGCATTGGATTTACCAGCCCTGGGCACACTCAGTGCACTGTACTTGGGATTGTCAAGTAAACCAATCATCCAATCATGGAGTCACTAATACATAACACAATTTATCATAGGGAGCACTTGCACTGTGGCACTGAATAGCAGTGGCACAGTGCCCAAAGCATCTAAACCTGCAAAAACAGATCAATAACATTGGAGGCATCCTCACAAAATGGAAGGGAGAACCACGCCAAGGATGCTAGGTCTAGCAGCGTGCAAGTCTTTGAGCCACACATCTGCTTTTAGGACTGCTCGTATTGATTGTTGTATATATTGACCATTCCATTACATTCCCTGATTGTAACTACTGGAATATATACACTTAGCATTGATTCATCGCAAACACTCACTTGCCTGGGAATGTTACATAAAAGGTAACAAATCTTTAAAGTGGTTTTTCCTGTTGGTATAGAGAGTAGGGGTGGGGTGCCACAAAATATTAACCTTAGCTTACCAACAAGTAAAATCCCTGCAGCAGCTGAAGAATTCTGAAAACCTACTTGTGGGCATCTCACTGCCAACGCCTGATAGTGCTAGACGAAAGCCAGACTACGGATGCCGGGAAGCACTTGTTCCGCAGAAAATGCCTACAAGCTCCAAGTTATGAATAATTCGATTGGGATGCCAGAAAATTGAGCACCATGAAATGCCAAAAACATCAGTACAAGCAAAGGAATGCTGTCATTTTATGCAGTGCATATGCACAACGGCGGCAATGCGCATAAAGGAGGTGGCATTAACCATACCTACACACCCATGATATATTGTATAAGGCCGGTGCTACTGTCACCGAAATGCAGGCTCAAATTGTACCCAGAATGCACTTCTGTCACAATAGATGCTGGGTGTGACTGTGACCCAAACGTATGCTTACACTAAGAGAGACAGACGAAGGGGGCCGGGAGTGGTGATGGTGGCAGCTGGGGAGTAAGATGGGGGCTTTGAGAGTGTCACGGGAAGCCCGTCACAGAGGGAAAATAAGTCTGGCATGCAAGTGGCCGTGGTGGGCTACTGACCTGGCAACTGAACGGCAAACCACTGCTTTCAGACTGAGCACCGGTGGGAGGGGGAGGATCAGGACACAGAGGTCTGTGTAGTTAATCCATGAGAAGGAATGCCACACTAGTGGGTGGGAGGGGAGCGGGACACATGGGACTGTAGCGGAATCCACAAGAAGGAATGCTGTGCTGGTGGGAGGGGGGAGCGGGATACATGTGTCTGTGCAGGGAATCCACATTGCAGTTTGGAGGCGGCGGCCACAAGTGGACATTGTGAAAACGGGGGGGGGGGCATTGCGGTCTAGAGGCAGCGGCCACAAGTGGCCGTTGTGAAAACAGGAGGCAGGGGTTAGCATTGCGGTCTGGAGGCGGCGTCTGCAAGTGGCCATTGTGAAAACAGGAGGCAGGAAGGATTAGCATTGCAGTCTGGAGGCAGCGGCCGCAAGTGGCCATTGTGAAAAGAAGAGGTGGGGGGGAGTTAGCATTGCGGAATACGGCGGTGCGCCACATGACATGAGTAGCGCTTGTGAAAAGTGCTGCTAAAGAAATAAATTAAAAAACCAGAGGCGGGCGGAAAAGAGATGGGCAGAAAGCTACAATAAAAAAAATAGTTCTCTAAAAACAACAGGAAAGCACTGCAAGCGTAACAACACTGTACTTAGCCAGGGCTCCTCTGCTGAACAAGGGAAGTGACGTATTGCTGCCTGTACCAGTTAGGAGACAGCAAAAAAGAGCGATGCAGGACTTGAACCAATGGTAAGTAGCAGGCGGGAATAGAGTTGTATTATTTGATTACAGTAGGTTTTGCAGACAGCGCATGCGCGCTGGCTGTGCTCGACCAAAAGAATTATTTATGTGAATGCACTGTGTTATATTTGGATTGTTTCTTCTAGCAAGCAGAAGAGTAGTTTTAATATTTGATGTTTTCTTTCTGTTTCATATTTAATTTTATTTTTGTTGTTTAAAACCTCATAACTGTATTTTGCAAATGTGATTAATTATAGTGGTGGTGGTGCTGTATCAGTCCATACGTACGCTGAGATCTCAGAACCTGGCTTTGTGCACTTGTTTCACCTGGGTCGTATGGGAGTGGGCTCTTTCTCTGTCTAGGGTTTGAAACTGTGGAATTCCCTCACAGAGCCTCTGAAGACTTTGTACTTCCTTATATGCATTCCGTAAAGGCCTAGAGACTTGGCTGCTTTAAGCTGTTAATCTGTTCATCTCCTTCTTTCCTCAGTGCCAGGAAACCCTTTTTGGGTAGCTGCACACTTTACAAGACTATAAATAAATAGTTATTTATATGCGGCACAAAAGAGTTAAATAAATACACGTAATTCACTTCACAAGCCATGGGATGTAAGAAGTCAGTCCTACTTTCTCTTTCCAAGCTCAGTCACTTACTAAGGGCTAGCTGTTGAGATAGGCCTACCTTGTTTCTATGACCTGTACTACTGCTGTAATTTATAGATGAAGTGACCCTATAAGCAAGAGTGCTCTGAATCCAAAAACATGATCCAAAACTGTGCTGATCACAAGACTATCGTTTCAGCACACCTGGCAGACCCCCAACCAAATCCCAGTCCACAGACTCCTGCGCAAAGCAAAGGAATCTGGAGACCAGTTACTTGTGAGGCAAAGCACCTCCAGCATGCCTACAGCAGAGTGCTCGCTGTTACATCCTGGAGATACAGGTGAGGTACTCCAGTACAGGCTCATCAGTTTACTGAAGGGACAACCCTGACACAAAACTGCCATTTCTCAATTTTACAATTAAATCACTAAGTGGCGAGTTAAGGTACTAATTGTTAAAATGTAAATTGGGTTTTGATAGTCTGCTAACTTTTTCCAAACAAAAAATAACACATAAGCAGCCATTTCAACAGCCATCAGCTGCAAGTGCACTCTAGTAAGAGCGCTAGTAGCATGAAAAAAGCAGCAGTGGGGAAAGGACGTAAACCAGAAAATGTTGTCCTGTAAAGGAATGCCACTTCAAACATTGCCAACATCGGTCAGTAAATGGGTCTTTAACAATGTCCTAAACAAGGTTGCAACAGAAAACTAATCAGCCAGCAGAAAACCACCGCTTTAGAACCACATCCTTTACATTTTGGGAGGATTGGGCATCATGCATGTGTTAGTCGCACTGACATGACCACTTTAAATGTGATTTGATCAGCAGATCAGCTCAGTGTATGCCCCACCATCTCCTTATTTAAATATTTTACTTTGTCAACTTATGAACCTGGACATAACTTTGCTTGTAAAATCAAATAAAAAAGCATGCATGCTGCCTTTCAGGCACCTGTAAGTGCAAACACAATTGCTCTTTCTGTGGGTTGCAGGCCACAATGTGTTCAAATGTTTAAGAAAGCTAAAGGAAAGAAGGGCAGAAGTGAGCTAGTGGCTGTCTCGCCTTTTAAAGCCCCTCTGTCCCCTATCTCTTGAGGCTTTTTCCACTTGGTTAAACGCTTACCCAAAATCAGATTTAGCTCAACAACTTTACTACGTCTTCGGCAATAGTATTAAGATACCATCTGTAAGGGTTCAGGGACCCAGGTTCAGCAAGAACCAGCATTAGGGCTTAAAAAGTGGCTAGGAAATGGACTAAAAAAGTAAGAAAGTTGGAGTGGTTGGCAGGTCTTTTTTAGTAACACTCCCTTTGAACATGTCTTTGTTCACCTTTAGGAGTAGTTTAACTTTAAAAAAAAGCTGACTTTAGGCTCAAACACAGCCTATCCGCCTCTAGGGGTGAATCGGTCACCGATGCAATTGACTCTACACTGTGCTTTGTAAGGTAAGACTCTGCATAAGGCCCTTGCCAAGCTGAGGAATTTGGGGCAGGGGTCCCTCATGACAAGAACAGAAATAAAATTAGCAGCTTCTAGTCTATCCTAATGACTTCCATCTGCTGCATTTTCAATTTCATGGTAGCTTTTTTTGTGACAAATGTATGCCCATGGGGTACTTACTATCCTGTGCCTACTTAGAACAGTACAGCTATCTTCTGGAGTGGGTCACCATCACGTGGCTGGGACTTACTTGATCATTCATTACCTGGATGGTTTTTTGTCCCCGAGTCCCAGGTGCTGTGGGAGGTGTAAAGATTTGCTGTCCTCTTTCATTGGGCTCATTCCAAGTTTGGAGTTCCACTGACAGAGGATTAGACCCTGGACCCAGCTACTACTCCATTATTCCTGGGATTGGGATTGACTCTGAAAAGGGGGAATACAGGTTAACACAGAAGAAGGAGAAGGGTTTAAGAGTTCCTTAGAATCGTGTCCTGGGTCACATAAGGTGGCTGTGAATCTTCTCCAGGTGCTGGTCGGCAGCTCAATTTGGCTTGCGGATCATTCTAACGGGCTGCCCCTTGTCAAGGTCCATTTCCTAGGCTATGTCAGGGCTGAGAGGAAAACATCAGCAAAATTGATAAAAAAGACATCAGGATCTGGTTATTGTTCCTAGAGTACGTCAATGGTGCAACAGTCTGGCCTGCACCTATTAAGTCAAGCTAGGATTTCAGCCTATTTTCTGATGCTGCAGACCATGCTGTAACCCATTTTTTTTTAGCTTTCAACCTACCTCCAGGTTGCGGTGGGCACTGGTGTAAAACCCATGGGTGATCCAGGAAAGCTATAGAGTTTTGAAAAGTTGACACAATTCTAAATTCAGCAAGGGGTCATATCTGCAGATCCCACACGTTTTCCAAAAGGAACTAATTGTTGTAAGATTGAAAATGAGTAGGAAAAGAGGCCATTTGTGACAACGTTTTCATCTGTATGTTTTTGTCACAATGGGCGATTTACAAAAGCAATATACCATTATATTATAGGGCTTGTAGGTTGTCCAAGACCCGAAGTACCCAGAGCCAACAAATGAGCTGCACACTACAATGGTTTTTCATTGTGTACCGAGTATAAACCAATTCATATGGTGAAATATGTAAGGTGAAAAATGGGTATCAATAAAATCTTTGTGTTTCTAAAATGGGCACCAGATATGACATTTAGGAGCAGTGATTATTTCTACATCTCTGAATTTGTGGGTAACCAATGCTTTCATGGGATTCATAGGGCACATTTTAAGATGTCTTCTTTCTTACGCACTTGCTTACATTTGGAAGGCACAAATGCAGCAAAGTCCAACTGGTAATAACAAATGTACTATAATATGTCCCCACATGTCTTTTGATAAAAATGGAACTTCACTTCTGTGGGTAGGCCTACTGCCTACAACAGGAGACGGCCCAAAACACAACATGGACGCATCATATTTTTCCACTGAATACTAACCCTTTTTTACATTGTAGGTAGCTGTGGATTTTGTGTCCTAACTCACTTACGGAAACCTAGCAACCATGTACATTTTTTAAAATTAGACACCTAGAGAAATCCAGAGCAGGGTGACTTGCACGGCTCCTGACAGCTTTTCTTAACCAGAATCCTTTTCAAACATCAAACTTCGACTAAAAAAAACACATTTTCCTCACATTTCTGTAAAGGAGAGCTCTGGAATCTGAGTGGAACCACAAACTTCCTACCACCTAGCATTTCCCAAAGTCTCCCCATAAAAATGGTACCTCATTTGTGTGGGTAGGCCTAGTGCCCGTGACAGCAAAAGTCCCAAAACGCAACATGGACACATTACAGTTTTCCACTGAAAACTAGTCTTTTTTTACCATGTCAGTAGCTGTGGATTTTGTGCCCTATCTCAGCCTGCACCTAGAAAAACCTAACAAACCTGTACATTTTTGAAAACTAGACACCTAGGTGAATCCAGGGTTGGGTGACTTCTGTGGCTCTCACCAGGGTTTCTTACCCAGACACCGTTGCAAACCTCAAACTTTGGCAAAAAACACACATTCCACTCACATATTTTCAGGAAATTTCTGGAATCTGTAGGGATCCATAAATTTCATACCACTCAGAGTTCCAACCTGCCTCCCGATAACCACAGTATCCCACTGAGTGTGGGTCAAGAGACCGCCACACAAAAGGCCCTAAAGCGCTATGTAGAGAGATCAGCACTAGGGGTAGCTGCGGTATATGGGGACGTGCTGGGCCACCACCAATGGAAACCTACCAACGACAGACAATTGTGAAAAGTAGACACCCAGAGGATATACAGTGGTGTGTCTTGTATGAATCCCAAGAGGTTTTCTTACCCACAATGCCCTGCAAACTTCAAACTTTACGCATTTTCCTTAAATTTCTGTGATGGAAACTTCCGGAGCAGGAGCCGGAGCAGGAGGAATCCACAAATTCCTACCACCAAGTGTTCCCTCACTTCTCCCGATGAAAACACTGTCCCCAATTGTGTGGCTAGGCCTAGTGCCCGCAACAGGAACAGACCACACTTGGGTCAATGGAAGTTCCACTGTGGGACTCCTATTGATCCTGGTTAGCTCCATTCCTGTTAGGATCACTAGGCCAAGCGACACAATTGGGGAAGTGTTTTTTATCGGGACAAGTAGGGGAACACTGGGTGGTGGGAATTTTCTGGATCCCTGTGAATTCCAGAAGATAATGTCACAGAAATGCAAGGAAAATTCATGATTTTAGGTAAAGTTGGAGGTTTGCCGGGCATTGTGGGTAAGAAAACGTCATGGGATCCACGCGAAGCACACCACCATGGTCTGGTTTTCATAAATTTGTCAATTTGGTAGGTTTCTCTGAGTTGTGACTGAACACAGCTACCCTCATTGCCAAATCAGCTTTGTTTTTTTTACAGGAAATGTTGATGTCTCCACATCACGTTTTTGGGCTTTTCTCATTGTGAATGCTAGGCTCAACCAAACAAGAAAAATAGTGTTTTTATCAGAAGAAGTGGATGAATACTGGGCAGTAGGTATTTTGTGGGTGCCTGTATATTCCGGAAGTTTATATCACAAAAATGCAGGAAAAGGCATGATTGTGAGGAGTGTTTGAGGTATGCAAAGCAGTATGGGTAAGAAAACCTCATGGGATTGCAAGGCATACCACCCTGGACTCCCCTCGATGTCTAGTTTTCCGAATGTCTGAGGGTGGTAGTTTTCCTCAGGAAGCAACCTACCCAAGCCCAAAAAGTGCAGCCATTCACCATGGTGAGTGGGACGATGTTGGGATTTATCCCTACTCTCCTGGCCCATATGTAAAAACAACACCCAAAAAGAATCAAACATCCACTTGCCATTGGAATGGGCTGATTTAGAGGCTAAAATACTGGTTTGCCCCTTCTGGGGTGGGAGCATGTCCTAATGTCAGATGGTGAGGCCCGAGCTCCTTTCTTTTGATTCAAATGCACAATCCCTGGGGTCTAGTGGGCTTTCTACCCCACAGGGGGCAGATCTCAGGCCACCTCCCCAATTGGGACAAGACTCCTATCTTCCCCCAAGGGGGCAGAAAGACACTATTGCTCCTACCGGGGTGGGGGTATGGCTCAATGCTGGGGTAAGCTGCCCCCTTCTTTTGTTTGTTTTGGAGCCATTTTGAATTTCCTCGAGTCTTGTGGGCTTTCTGTCTCCCACAGAGGCAACGTGGGGGCAAACCCCTTTGCTGCCCCTGGGGGGGGGGGGGCAGAAAGATTGATTTGGTGCTTTTGTTGTTGGGGTGTGGCCAATGCCAGTGTACAACTGCTGTGTCCCTTGCTTTGGCCCCAAATGCTAAATTCCTGGTGTCTAGTGGACTTTCTACCCCCCAGTGGGCAGATATGGGGAACCGTCCCCAAATCGGACAAACTTCCTAACTGTCCCCAGGGGGACAGAAAGACACTATTGCCCCTTCTGGGGTCTGGGTGCAGCTCGATAACAGGGTAGGCCACCACTTCCTTTTGTTTGTTTTGATGCCATTTTGAAATCCCTGGTGTTTAACATGCTTACTGCCCCGTGAATACGGAGTGAATACTGTTATCCATCCCCCGGAGGGCAGAAAGTCTATTGGACCCTGGAGTCGGGAGGGCACAGGCCCATGCACAACGGCCCCTCTCCTCCAAAACAATACTGCAGAAATGCAGTTCACTTGTCTAGTGGGATTTCTGTCCCTCAGGGTCAGCTAATTTCCCCCATCCACCTCCAAGGGGGGGCAGAAAGACTGTTGAGCCCTTTTTTTGGAGTGCGGGGCATTCTCCTGCCCATGGTGGGCACCACCCACCCCTATGCTTTTTTCCCCTGGTGTCTAGCAGAGTTTCTGTGCCCATGGTGGGGCGAATAGAGGTTATAATCACCATCTACTCCCTGTGGATGGCAGTAAGCCTTTCTAAACATTTATTTGAGGTAAGGGCATGGTCAGGCCCATGGTGGGCAGACCCCATCCCTATATTTTGTTTAAATTTTTCCTTGCCTAAGGGTCTGCTCCCTCAAAATCCCTGGTGCCTAGTGGGTAGATCCCTGCTTGGGAAACGCACTCCTGTGGAGATCCCCAAACAGGGATCCCCTGGATAAAGTTACCATTGGAAAGGGGAGATTTTCCCTTTTCCAACGATACCTCTCCCAAGAGAGTCAGTGATCAGGGGCTGAGATATCCCCCCTGAGCACTGATGCAGTGAAAGTAAAACAAGCCAATAGGCTCGCTTTACTTTCACTTTACTGTAATGATGTCAATACACAGACCGTCATTAGAGTAAATAAAAACTCAGGCTGCTCAGGAAACTCACCACAGGGGCCTTTATACACCTCTCCAGTGACAGATGCACTGGGGAGGCAGTGTGGCCGCACTTAAGAAATTGGGGAACTGGGACTGATTTTCTGGGCCATCCTCATTCCTTCCTCATCATAAAAGCCCTCAAACGCTAGGAGAGAATGGAGGGGGCTGGGCCTGACAGGAGGCATCCTATCAACTTGGACAAGTTAGGAAGGATCCTCAGTGCCCTCCCAGTAGTCTTTCATTTTAAGTATGAAACTGTACTGTTTATAATCACTTTTGCCCTGGGGTATTTAGGATTCTGAATTTGTGGCAGGATCCAAAGAAAGCCATTCAAAATTGGATGATCCTAAAACACACTACCTGGTTAGTGGGGGACTTTGTAGTTAACCTCCCCTATTCTAATACACACCAGCTAGAAAAGGGGGATCAGGTGATTCTGAGACAAGCGGGTGGGTACCAGGATTGCCCAGTCCCCGCAGTAAATGATTTTTTAAGTCATCTACCTGCTGGCCCAACCTCCTTTCTACTGGTCTACCGCAGCAATATTCCTCTCACTTTATAGTAGTTTAGTGGGTTGCTGTCCATGGCACTACAGGCAGCTGATATAGATAATCATATCTTATTACATGCAGCTGATATAGATATTCATAACATGAGCTCCCATTCATTCAGGATAGGCGCTGCTTCATCAGGCAGCTGCAGGTGTTGACTTAAACGTCAGGACAGTTAAAAGGATAGGGAGATGGAAGTCGGGCAGCTACAAACACTACATTTACCTTAGCCTGAATTAGGCTGCACGCTCCAAAAAAATAGCGGATGTTATTCATTAACAGTATCTCTTTTTCCCTCTGTTTGCATTAGGTCACAGGGCTCCATCAAGTGTGTGGATGTGTATGGATTCTTGGGAACTCATTTGTGAGAAGAGCAGGAACAGCATTTATTGGAGACAATTCCCATAGGTGTGCAGTAGAGGCAGCCTGCAGATGCATTGGGTTGTTTAGGTGGCCTTTGCCTGGATAGTCTGCACACACTTGCCAATGAGGTGGCAGGCAGGAGGTTGCAGCCTGTGCTCATAATTCTTTGCATTGGCAGTAATGATTTGGCAGTACTGGGGAAGAGGTGCCTCTTTGAGTTACTCATGATTGATATTTCTTGGGTGACTAAAAGGTTCCTTGGTGCTGTGATTACCCAGTCTCATATCATCCCCTGGGTAATGTGGAGGATGAGTTACTCTGCCAGGGGCCTCAACGAGTCAGTCTGACATTTAAATAGTTGTTTAAAGAGCTACTTAATATAGATTTGTTGAAGACAGTTCCTTGTGGGTAACCTAAGGACAGCCTGGAATTTCACAAAGATCCTGGGCATTTGTCCCCTTAGGGTAATGAGCCATTTGTTGAGTCTTTGGTGGCTTTTGCAGTGTAACATAGGAAATTAACCTTTTAGGGGTGGGAAGCAGATGCTCAGTAAACCACCCAGGCCCGTGGCTGGGTAGATTTCTGGTTGGCCACACCTTGGCATCGGACATCAAAAGGTCTGACAAATTCTGGATTGATTTGGCTTTAAATCTTATCGCAAGCAAGGCCAATGGTACTGCAGTGTTCAGGGTGGGATTGAGGGTGGCAGTGACTGTCCCTAGCCCGTCATGTGTACTCTATAGCGCTGACCTGGGATGTTGGGGAGTTGCTGCTTGCACCACAGGCCCAAGCTTTGGCCCAGCTGTCCAGGCCTAGCTCCCAAAGGGTGCCAGGGAGGGTCCCTTTTTTGGGTTAACTCTGGCATGGACCTTAGATGTTGGTCCAGGTTCACATGGTTTTAGGGAGAGAGTGAGTTCATCCTGTGAGAAGACACACCTATGGGGACCTGGGAGTTCACTTGGGGTCCGAAGACAATTAATTACTAGTGCCGGCTAGGTGGTCAACCATGACTCCAAAGAACTGTTGGTTAGGAGATGGGCCTGATTTAGAGTTTGGCGAATGGATCATGTACCATCGCCATTGTGGAGTACTTTACTCCTGCCATAGCAAGCGTACTCTGCCCACCAAATGTAAAGATGTCTGTGAGCCCAGCGGACATCTCTTGCATTTCAGAGAAAACGCTGTCATGATGGTTCCTGTAATTGCGTTGAAAGTTAGAAGGAAGGCTCAGTGAGTGTTTTTTATTTTCAAAAACAAATTCCTAAAGTGATATTTTGTTTTTGGAAATAAAACAATCAATTACCGACCCCAAAACCCAGCCATGAGAGTTTTCTCCAATGGTATGGGTGTCATTTCACAGCTGTCACTGCCTCGTACCACCAGGCTTTACCTGGCAGTGACGGACAGTGAACACTTGCTGGTTGTCTGCCCAAACTAAATAGGGCGGGCGGACAAATGGCAAAATCTCCGAAGGCCATTACTCTGTTGGGCCATCAGAGGTGTATGTCAGCAGCGGAGATTAAGTAGTCCCCGCTGTCGACATACTGAAGGTCCGCCCGACTCTAAATGACATGGTCGGACCTTCAGTTTGGCTAAGGGGGTACTCCGTCACTGTTGCAACTGAGTACCCTCTCCGCCAAACTCTAAATCAGGCCCTTAATGTCCAGATTACTGTCGGATAAAAGAAATATGATTAAATGATTTTGGACATATTATCTGAATGTAGAGCAAAGTATTATTGTGTTTCTATTTGTTAAAAATAATAAACACAGCCTGAGAATTGTTTATTCTCAAAATCAATTGATGGTTGGTTTCAGGCTGTTTTTCTTGTGTGCACTTATGGGTTGGGAGACTTGGATTAAGAAGTATGTTAGCTTTTGGGCCTTCCCTCCGCCTGCTACGGGAGCCCCGTCCTATGCACTCACATACAGCTTTCCTGAAGACACTTTCTGCATGTTTGTACAGGTGACAGCTCCCACATGCTTGAGACGTGCAGTTATAGAAGACAAGAGTCACTGGGTGACTAAGTGACTTGGGCTGGGCAGTTACCAGCGAAGACATACTGACTTACTCTGTGTATGGCCTCAGCTCCACCTAGCCAAAAACCCAGCTGAATTACAATTAAAATTAAGCCAGTCAGTCCCTCAGCCCCATTCTTTCTTCCTCCTTTTAATGGGTTTATAAACTCTTTATTTGCCTAGAAAGTCAGGCAGAGATCCGAAAGCTGTGTGTAATTTGCAAACGTTCATACATCAGAACATTTCCAAAAGGTCTAAAGTCGATGGGCAAACAAGAAATATGTTTGTGGCAGATCTTAGTAATTACTCTCAGCGCCTTCTATTCCATTCATTTTTTGCTCACTTTACCACTACAAACATGTTGTATGTTCCTGCCCAAAGGGAATAATCCAGCATGAATTTTCAGATTGCGTCTCCTCTGAATGGGAACTCAAGGAGCTTTAAAAATGTTTATCTTAATTGGGCCTCAGAAAAGAGTTCTTCAGTGGTGGCTGGTGACATTTGAAAGTGGCGGGGCGTAAAATTATTGCTGTACTGCACTGTGGCGAGCGAGCGAGCCTGAACAACCTACAGGGGGCTCGGGGGGGTTCTCACCCCGAGAAAATTTTGAAAAAAGAGTGGACAAATCGTGCATTTTTAAGCAAATTTGAGGGATTCAGGGTAAGTCACTTCATCTACTGCTGCCTAGAAAAAACAAGAGCACACCTGAAAAATGTCAAAGCACACCATAAAACGAATACAAGCAGGAGTCTCACAGCCAGCCCTATCCAAGTTCCTCACACCTGTCTTGGATGCCATCATCAGCTTGATACCCTGCTCAGCTCTTCAGGTGTCACTAACTCAGTGCACCACAACTCATGGACCCTTTCTGATTGAGTTTTGTGCTGTGGACAGCTCACGCAACAATGTCACCTCAGGCAGTGGGGAAGACCTTGGACATGTAGCTTTGTCGTCCCCTGCTTTATACGTAAGCAGAGTGGACTGGGCCGGCGTACGCAAGTACAGTGTAGGGGTGTGAATGATTATCCCGGGGCTCTGGGCGTGGTTCAGTACTGGAAATGTGCAAATGCGTGTGTCTCTGTCGCAGTGTGGGTGTCCGTTGGGGAGTGTAAGTGGTCCCTGATGGGAATTAGACACCCACGTTTGTAATCTAGTTCGGCTGCCATGAGGTCGAAACCCACCCGCACCTGTTCAGCCACCTCCTTCTGGCAGTCTCACACCTAGCCTTGGAATGCGATGTGTGCTTCAGTGAGGTGCTAGGAGCCAGCCGTGGTGGTGGGTGCTTCCTGCTGTGTGGTCTGTGCAGGGGGTGGGGTCTCCTTGATGCAGCTGGGCTGCTCTGCAACTGGAGGTGGATTGCCTAAGATGTCCATGAGTTGTTGTAGGGCGTCGGTGTCGAAGGTGTGGAGGTCCTCTTCATCATCACTGATGAGTAGTCTGGTCTGCTCTGCAGGAGCTGTTGATTGTCCCTCTGAAATGTGAAGGGGAGATGCATTTTAACATTGTGTTGACATGTATGTTGACGCATTGTTCTAGTTTACATACAGACTGCATGACAATGTACATTGGGACTGTTTGGGAGGAGCTGACTATTTGTTGCGGGACAGAGGACATTTGAACTACATCACGGATGTGAGGTTGTACACGTACATTTTCATCTCACAGTTTCCTGCTATGCCAGATGTGATTAGCCAGTTTCTACGCACAAGCGGAACCAGTTGTGTCCTCTGTTCTGTAGTGAAAGTGTTGCACTTTGTACCACATTGTCGTCAATGTTGATGTGCTGTTATTGCTATGTGTGTGTGCTGCATTGTGGGAGAGTCGCCCCTGCAGCTGTGATTTTGCTGCCCCTTATCCCTTTGAGGCGGTGTGCCTTTGACTTCTGTGCTTCTACAGTGCTGAGATGTTGCAGACTTGGCTAATTTTGGCTCTTGTTCGTATTTTGGACTCTTGGGCATGGTTTATCCGCAGATGTGTTGTTGACATCAGGGGTTGTTTGTGCACGTGGATGTGTCAGAGTGTGACCTGCTCCTTTCCGGATGTGTTCCACACTCAGCCACCCCAGTGTCGTGGTGTGCACCATGTCATGATAATTGGACTGCAGCCATGCTATTCGTCATGCAGTGTCACTTGCATTGTCATGGTGGCTCACAGACACGCAGCTTTGCTGGTTTTGACTCGTGTGCATGGGTTGGTTGCGAGATTGGTGCTGTGTGGGGAGGGACCCCTTTGTGCCCACAGTGGACGGGGGCCTACTTGCTGTTTGTATGTGTGCTGCAGTGTGCCAAGGGGATCAGGGACATGATCCAGAGTCATTGTGGGTGTGCAGTGTGCTCTACTTAATTTTGCATGTGTGCCATTGTGTCCATCTCCCCCCGTCCCGCCAGTCCATGTTCGGTACTCACCCTGGTGCTGTTGTGTCAGGTCATGTCGAGCAGTGTCCGGACCCCCAATTCCTGCCACTGTCTCCCCACTGATGACTGTAGCCACCATTTCCTCCATCTCATCCAGCTCCTGGTGTTCCGCTGGACTGCCACCTCCAGTCTGCATTGCTGCCTGATGGTTGTCAGCGAGTTTCTTCTTGGTTTTGCGCTTCGCATCATTCCAACGCCTCTTGACCTCTCCAATTGTCCTCCTACTCACTCCGACTGCATTCACCTTGTCCAGGATGGACTGCCATATTGCATTTTTATTTGCCAAAGACACGTTGGAGGTGACGAACAGTTGTTGGTGGTGTTCTATCACCTCCGTGATGATGATCCTGTTTTCCTGAGGACTGAACCTCGTCTTCTTCTCCTTGCCCTTCCGTGACCCCGAGTTCCCAGGCTGGTCCTCCTGGGGGCTTGTGGGGTTCTGGTCGTCCTCTGTACTTGCTCCGGCTTCCTCCATGGTGCTACGCAGTTTGAATTATTTTGTTTGTGTTTTTCGGTGCTTTTATGGTGCATTTTCCGGCATGACTCGTGGGAATTGCAGGCCTGTCGCTGGTTATCGCTGATTTCTTTATCGCGGTTGGCCACATCGCAACTTTTTTCGCGTTCGTGTTTCGCGTCTTTTTGCCGTCACAGTAATTTTAGCGCGGTCATTTGACGCGTTAGCGTGAGACTATTGCATGGTACCGCCGTGTTGAGAATACAACGTTAACACAGCGTTATTTTCCCGCGATAGACTGCGATGTGCAAAGTTGCGTTAAGCTAATTTTGCGGTAATTATCACATGTTCTTGAGAATATCCCGCAAAATCTTTATTCGACCTATGTATGGGTCATAAAAGAAACCACAGTACAATAATACAAACAAATATATAAAAATACATGTAGATAAAAGAACATCAGCCAAATATCAATATGAATCTGCATGATCTAAACACTTAATTCCAATGCAGTAAATTCATACGCACATTTTAGAAACTTCTAGTAGACTAAAATATAAAACGTCTTAAAAATACTATAAAAGTTTAAAAAAACTGAGCGCAACCGATATGCAGCTACCTTATCATAGTTCGTCTTGCCCTAATAGCTGTTTTTAAAAAAACACAGACACCAAAACAAATTTTGGGCAAACTTAAAAACTGCAAATGAAGCAAATCTACTCTGCATTGTTGAAATACTAATTTATAAAGCACAGGTTTCAAAAAGTGCTTACGTGGCAAACTGCGCAATTTGCAGAAAAGCATAAAGTGCCGTATGGTTTGAGCAGATTGATTGTCACATGCGCAGGGTGAAACTATATCCCCTCTAAATCTGGAAGCTGTTAGAATCCAAAGAGCAGTAAATGGAACCCGCTCTAAAACAAAGGGGAAGGGAACGTTCCCATTGTGAGAGATAAAGGGTTAGAAAAAAGGGGGTTTCACCTGTAGCTAAGGATCTATAATATTTCAGAACTGTTCCCCGTTGTACGGGGCAATAAATGAATGAATGAATGAAACAACATTTGTAAAGCGCATGGCTACCCGGAGGCATCCCATCTTCAGCTGGAACTCCTAAGTTCGCTGAATAGTCGGAAGACTTTAGTTTTCTGTGCTCTTTTTTTGGTACTATTCTAATTTTAGCAACACTGTTACAAACAGCTTAATTAAAAACATGAGCTCAGTTACCACTTCAGGGCCTACTCACGGTCAGCGAGCCCTTCATTCATGTGCCAGTTCCTGCTGCGTCAGAGCTGTCCGTCCTTGACTCCTCTGTATAAAATGTGATATGTCAGTGAGGAGTACATTTTCTAGAACAGACATGGCCCTGGCAGCAGGTTGGCACACTCTCCCATAAAACACTAACAAGCCTTTTTCAGCCAGTGGGCGTGACCAGAAGATAGGTCAGTGTACACCAGACACATGAGAAGCACAGGCGAGAGCTGGAAGGAACACATCATCTTCAGCAGAGCCTAACAAGAAGTCTGCCACTGGAACTAACATGTTGAAAAAGCAACAAGTAAACATTGGTACATGTGAGGTGAAGCTGAGTGTGCGAAGTCTCACCATGAATGATGAACAGCTCACTTTTACTCTCTCATATTTAAAATGTGTTTCCCAGAGGTTTAGTCCAGGGGGCCTGGTCGTGGGAACCTCCGCCAGGGCGACAGAGTAAAGTACTCTATCGCCATTTCCCAGGACGCCCCATTGGTAAACTTACATCGGGCCCTTTGTTACTGTTGGAATTGGAAAGGATCTTGGATAGCCTTTGTTTCTCAACTGTGTCCATGTTGATGAAGAATCATCTCCTGACAGGGCTGGGGAATCTTGTACTGTGGTTTGATTTTGTTTTGAGCAGGGGATTTTGTAAAGCGCTCATATACCTTCGATCTCTCAGCCCTACTTACAGATGATACAACGTGAAGGAGTGCCCTTCTTCAGGAAAGTACAGCGATGAGACTTTTTTCTGAAGATGGTCTGCGAGGAAGGGATTTGAACATTCAAATGCATGGAGTTCCAAAGTTGGGGTGCAAGAATCGAGAAGACGCGTCCACCTAAGAAGATAAGAATGAGATCAATGAAGAGAGCATCTCGAGAGAGAGTATCTCATTATTTTGGTGCCAAGAGAGGAGGGGACTGATCCAAAGAGGAATTTGGGTACTATGCATGAGACTTTGAAGCAGACTCTGGCATGAGTAGGCAGCCTTTGGAGATGGGCCAATATTGATGTTGCTTCTTCGAATGAAGAAGCTGAAGTGAAACCCCTGGCTGCTTGATTTAGGTATGCTCTGTTTAGGCCTAGGTGCAAGGCATTACAATCATTGAGTCTCAATCCGACCAAGGCAGAAATGGTAGCTCTTCTACCCTTGAGTGCAATAAAGGTAAAAAAGTTTTAAGTTTAAGATTATTAAAAATTGCATGAGGAGACTTGCAAATAATAAACCAAACAAAACTGTGCCCACCAACATGCTAGATTAATTCAATACTTAAATTGGTTCCCACTCAATTAAAACAGCTAAACCAACACAGAAAGAAAAGTGGTTATTTCTTTTCTATTCATTTTGCAAAATCAGTTTTTATCAAATCCATCAAGATGTTTTTTTCACAAAAATAAACAATCCTTCTTACCCTTTATTACTGGATTATATACGATCTATTTCAGTAATCGGTTCATCTTTTATTGTTTTCAGCCAATGAAGTCCTCAACCAGAAATTAGATTAAAACGCGTTAACAAATGTTTTTGTGGATTTATCAAAACATGTACCACTTTCATCAGGACCCAAGGACAATATATTGTAATGTGTTTATTATTTTTAGTATACTTTTTA
Organism: Calotriton arnoldi; assembly: GCA_963921515.1. NCBI lineage: Eukaryota > Metazoa > Chordata > Amphibia > Caudata > Salamandridae > Calotriton > Calotriton arnoldi. The sequence goes on from CAWUFW010000747.1 coordinate 3,590,579, forward strand.
CTGCCACGAAGCCACTTAATATGTTCCTCACTGGTCGATGATATTATACTCCTGCTTATCAGCTTTATTTACAAAAGCTTGAGAAATGTCTTAATCAATAATTTACATATATACTTTATCATACTGTTCCAGATTACAGTGGTAGCTTAAAAAGAGAGGTAATCTTGTAATGGTATAAACAGTGAGGTATTGCAGATATTTAAAATAATGCAAAAGAACATATCCTATTATTGCGCACCGATCACTAAATGAAGAGCTAATTCAACATAGACTAGTTCTGTAGTTGCTCATTGTTTCATCATGTTTAAAACATGTGAAACATGTCTCCTCCTCGGAAATCCAATATTGATTTAGGGTAGGATATAAATGATTGGTGGGCAAGATGTTGTTTGATTTATTTGCTTTTATGCCCCTTGTGCCGCTGTTATAGGGATTTGTTTTATTGAAGCTGAATATTTTGTGCAGAGAATTCCGAATCAATCTTTAGCTTACAATTAGGACTCCCGGTATCAATTGTTTTAACATTTCCGTCTGTATTTATCCATATTCTTTTTTGCCCTTCTTATTTGTATATATCTACATTTATTTTGTGTTTTGAGAATAAATGGAGTCGTAAAATTGTATATTTCCAAATGTATTTAACTGATAAACATGCACGCATACTTTGATGCCTGTAGCGTTTTAGCAAATTAAGCAGCTAAATATAGCAAAACACTACACTCACGGGTAAATATTAGCATTATTTACTACTATATGTTCCCATATGCCTATATTTAAGGAAATCTAATCCTGTTTTTTTTTAATTCCCATGCTGTCCATCTGTGAAGCTGTTGGCCTGAAATTCATGGAGGACAGCATGCAGAGTAAATCACAAGAAGCACAAGTTTCTGTATTTTTCTGGTTTTAAAAATAAATACAGGCAGGAAACATATTGTGTTCTGTCTGTATTTATCTGCACAAATCAGTAAAAACTGAAAACTGGAAGCCTTACTTACAATCAACTTTGACTCCCAGTGATTTAACACTGTGGGGCCGAATCCGATTCGGGCCGGAAAAAATACCGACCGACTCGGTACGGGATTATAGTCCGACCGACACGTACCGGCGTTGCCCGACCTGGGAAGTACGATGAAATGCATGTGAATCACGACCGACTCGTACGGAACTCAAGGCGAACGACCGACCCGGACGGAAACAAGCTATCCGGCCGGAAAACCACGCGAATCGAACCGACCGACACGCATCAGGAAGAAACCCGAACGAAACGTACCCGCGAACTCCGACCCGCGCAGTACGATGCAATGGGTGCAAAAGCAGACCGATTCGCACGGAGCCCAAGCCGTACGACCGACACGCATACAAAACACAGCCGAACAAACACAATACACCGTGACCGACGCATACGCCGCATATGAAACCGAGCTGAAACACAGCGGGAACGACTCGGAGAGGCGCGCACGAGATAACTGCAACGTCCTACTCGGTCAGAAGAACGACTCCAACATGCACAATAATCACAAATGAAAAAATACAAAAAAAGAGGGCCAAACAAGCAATGACAAAGCCAATAAATACAGGGGGGGGGAAATGGAACTAGGACACACCCCCAACTCCACCTACATAAAGGCCACAAATCCCTACCATGATCCTTTGCAAATTCCACTGACCTGCCAGCAGAGAACACCATCACACAGCAAACACAGACACACACACAGCTCATCCAACACAAAAGCCACACACCATTAGCACCTCAACAAATAGCACCCTCACACACACACAGCAAAACCTACACTCACACACCCTCACTTGCACACACACACACATCAATCACCACCACCACCCATCACCATGCCCCTAAAGAAGAATCCAAAGTTCCTAGATAGTGAATTGGAAGTCATGGTAGACGGGATCCTGAGGGTAGAGCCACAGTTGTTTGTCATTGGTCCAACAGACCCCCATGTTGCAGAAAACCAAGATGTGGGCGAGGATCGTCGACAGGGTGAACGCACAATCACCATGTTTGCGCACAAAGGAAGACATCCAGAACAGGTGGTATGATGTGCGCAGGAGGGTCAGGGACCTACTGAAGAAGGATTACCTCCTGAGCCAGCACACCGGCAGTGGCCCTCCTGCCAAACCAGTATACCTCAGGCCCTGGGAGGAGAAGGTGCGGGCCATCCTACCACCAGTGAGCGTATATGGACTAACAAACATCCCAGAGCCTGGTGAGTACACAACTAATATACACAATATTGTGTGCCAATACACACACATCACTGTCAAGGGGACAGTCAAACCATGCACCCCTAGCAAATCAACAGCAAACAAAAGATAATCATCCCAAAAAGTGTATGTCAGTCAGATAAACACAATACATGCCATCTCATAGTGATATGTAACTGTGTCATGACATGTACAAATCCAATACCAAATTGAGCTAGGCAGTGGCACAAATCTAAACAACAAACACTGTCAGATATTTAGCCACCACTAGAACACCACCTCACAGGGAAGCTCACAGAAAGGAAGGAATCCTGTGTATACTGGTGAAGTCAGTGTAGCCAAGAGCATGATGGGACTCGTAGTAACAGATAATGGGCAGCCTCACATTTGGACCATCAACACCACTCAGAACCATGCTCACAACACAGGGAGTGGATAAGGACTGACAAGATGGCTGACACTGGGTACTGCTGTGGGGAGCACAAGGCCCTGCTGGGAACTGTGCACCAACAAACAGCACAACACCACTGCCTGACATCCTGAAAGCCAACTTGCACTCCCTGCAATGCAAGCACGTTGCATGGTGGGATATCTGGCTGGGTGGGAAGGAGGACTCACAGCACTGACCATAGTTACAAGCAGCTCACCTCACACACACCCTCAACACAAACTCCACATAACCCACCTGGGAGAATGCAATGCCTCACATACCAAATGAAGATCCCACAAAGAACCACCACCCTGGGTAATGCCGTGTGAAGCACAGGGACACTCTTGGGACTTGTAGCCAAACAAACGCAAGGACAACACTGTCAGCCTTCCTGTCAGCACAGGCACACTACCCCACAGGGAAGCAGAGTCCAAAGGAAGGAAGTACGGGCATGCTGGGAAGGGGGTGTAGGCAATAGCATGATGGGAGTTGTAGTCACAGATACTTCTCACCCTCACAATTGGCCCATCAACACCACTCTGAACCATGCTCACATCACAGGGAGTGGATAAGGACTGACAAGATGGCTGACACTGGGTACTGCTGTGGGGAGCACAAGGCCCTGCTGGGAACTGTGCACCAACAAACAGCACAACACCACTGCCTGACATCCTGAAAGCCAACTTGCACTACCTGCAATGCAAGCACGTTGCATGGTGGGATATCTGGCTGGGTGGGAAGGAGGACTCACAGCACTGACCATAGTTACAAGCAGCTCACCTCACACACCCCCTCAACACAAACTCCACATAACCCACCTGGGAGAATGCAATGCCTCACATACCAAATGAAGATCCCACAAAGAACCACCACCCTGGGTAATGCCGTGTGAAGCACAGGGACACTCTTGGGACTTGTAGCCAAACAAACGCAAGGACAACACTGTCAGCCTTCCTGTCAGCACAGGCACACTACCCCACAGGGAAGCAGAGTCCAAAGGAAGGAAGTACGGGCATGCTGGGAAGGGGGGTGTAGGCAAAAGCATGATGGGAGTTGTAGTCACAGATACTGCTCACCCTCACAATTGGCCCATCAACACCACTCTGAACCATGCTCACATCACAGGGAGTGGATAAGGACTGATAAGATGGCTGACACTGGGTACTGCTGTGGGGAGCACAAGGCCCTGCTGGGAACTGTGCACCAACAAACAGCACAACACCACTGCCTGACATCCTGTAAGCCAACTTGCACTCCCTGCAATGCAAGCATGTTGCATGGTGGGATATCTGGCTGGGTGGGAAGGAGGACTCACAGCACTGACCATAGTTACAAGCAGCTCACCTCACACTCCCCCTCAACACAAACTCCACATACCCACCTGGGAGAATGCAATGCCTCACATACCAAATGAAGATCCCACAAAGAACCACCACCCTGGGTAATGCCGTGTGAAGCACAGGGACACTCTTGGGACTTGTAGCCAAACAAACACAAGGACAACACTGTCAGCCTTCCTGTCAGCACAGGCACACTACCCCACAGGGAAGCAGAGTCCAAAGGAAGGAAGTACGGGCATGCTGGGAAGGGGGATGTAGGCAATAGCATGATGGGAGTTGTAGTCACAGATACTGCTCACCCTCACAATTGGGCCATCAACACCACTCTGAACCATGCTCACATCACAGGGAGTGGATAAGGACTGACAACATGGCTGACACTGGGTACTGCTGTAGGGGTGCACAAGGCCCTGCTGGGAACTGTGCAACAACCAACAGCAAGACACCACTGAATGACATCCTGAGAGTCAACCTGAACCCACTGCAAGGGTGGCATGCTTCATGGTGGGATAACTGGGCTAGGTGGAGAAGGATGGCTGGATGTCCATCAAATACAACAAATGCTGGCCATGCACACACCTCAACATTCACATTGAAATGCCCCAGGTATGCATGACAATGTGCTACACCAATATCAACCTTTTACTGTGACAACTTAGGACAATGCAATGTACATGCCCGCATCCAGAGGTACAGTCACAACTGTCAGGTGTGTGAACCAATTATGCCTGTAGAAACATAACATACAATGTATGTCTCTTCCAAATACAGGTGATGATGATGGGGACACAGCAGCAGGCGAGGAGGAGTCCCTGTCCCAGGCTCCGGGGGACACAGAGCTCACTGGTGTGGAACAGCCTCTGCCCTCCTCGGATGGCGAAGACCTACCTGGCACCTCCAGTGTGAGTCATCATGCAGCACCAGCTGGACCAACACCTGCACCCCCTGCACCCACCCCTCCAACAACTGCCAACACACAGACCACCCCCGCCGACACGGACAGACCAAGGACCACCGATGGCAACAGCACAGGGCCCCAGGCCCAGCGTGGAGCAATGGACGACAACACCACTAACAACCCCCAAGGGGGCCTTGGGTCACCTGGGCGTGCCACCGCAGGTCCTGCACATGTCGCCAGGGGTGGTGGGAGGGGTGGTAGACATAGGTCGCTGCTTGCAGAGGGGTCTGGACTGCATGATGACCCACAACTGGCACGCATCGCTGATGCGTACCAGGATAGCACCGGATAGGTCAGACAGGTTAGTGGGGATCCTCAAGGACATACAACAGCAGCAGGCTGCCCATCATGCCCGCTTGGACTCCCACATGTCCCGTGTGGAGACACACATGTCTCGCATGGAGTCCAAGTGGGACACATTGCAAGAACTCACAGCGGTGCATAGGGACATATTGACATGCCTCTGCCAGATTAGCACCAACATGGCCACATCTCCCTGTGTGCCCACAACATCTGATGCTGCAACAACTGACACTGCCACAGGGAGGGAGGAGGACTCTGGCGGAGCCTCCCCTGCACCGCCGCAGCCTGCACGTGAGGGTCCCCCCCCAAAGAAGAGGGGTCGTCCGAGGAAGGAAAACTGAGAGGTTGATGGCCACGTACATCCCCCAGGAAGCCAACACCTGTTCCAGAAATTCTCCTTTGTGTGCAAACGTTTCACCCTGTCGAATGCAACACTACTCTCCCACATGACATGGGGAGTTCAAGTTGGACTAATGTATCATATGACTGTGGACTTCACTCAGGACATTTCTGCTACCAAGACTTCCAACTCATCTGGGAACTTTGGATCCCAATCCCAATGTACAGCACCCACCATCCTGTGCACTATACACACACACATTTCTGTAAATAAAATCACTATTACACCATACTTGCCTCTGTTGTTATTCAAATGTGGATACTGTTATGGTGATGATGATCTGCTAAATTACACTGTGTATGCTAACTGCTACAGCAAGTACAACACCGTCGTGTGAGTCATGGTGACGTGACACATATGAGGGAGACACACCACTAGGGCTACACAACACAGAGACACCAGGGCCATCGGACTCATCGCCCACAGTGATGTTGCCAGGAAATACAGTGGAATGCACAGACACCACACCTATTCAGAGTCTGTGTCAACTAGCCCACAGGTGCAGTAAGCAAATGTCAGTCAGATGTGTGACCACAGACAACGCACATCCCAAAGTGAAGCACAGGTTCATTACACATTTGCAACATGTTGTTTCCACTACAAATGCAAGGTTTACCCACGTGGCAGTGGCCACACAGTCAACAAGTGCAGAAGATATGAAGTCCAGGGGTGTGTGGCACATCACTTGTAGGCAAACTACTGCTGCCCCCCTGAAAGCTGAATCATGGTGTCGGGGGATCCAAGTTGACCAAAGTACTCAGTAAGCACCCTGTGAAGGACAGACATGACACACAGTTAAAACCACTGAAGAACAGGACAGAACTGCAATACTCATGCCCAATACATGTCACAAGACAACTACACAAAACCAAGTTAGCATGTCAAAACTGTTGGGGAGTACAGACTACCTGTAAGGACACATTGCTGCACGCATCCAGTCAAGTAGCACATGGCCACACTCAAACAGCACCAGAGCACCACCCACACATATCATGCAAACTCACATCATTCACATTACATCTCCCTGGATACTCACATTCAGCTGAAGAAGTTGGTGATGAGCTGTGTGCGGACATCACCATCATCATCATCATCATCATCATCACTGGCATCGTGGTCCAGGCCAGGATCCTCCACAGGTGGCGGACGTTGGTCATCGTCATCCAGGATGAGAGGCAACTCCTTCCGCACTGCCAGGTTGTGTAGCATGCAGCAGACGATGACAATCTTGCACACCTTTACTGGGGCATATGGGAGGGCCCCTCCTGTCTTGTCCAGGCAGCGGAAGCGGCTCTTCAGGAGACCAAAGGTCCACTCAATCACTCTCCTGGTCCGACCATGTGCCTCATTGTAGCGCATATGGGCTGGTGTCATAGGGTTCCTGAGGGGTGTCAGCAACCACGGCATGTTGGGGTATCCGGAGTCACCTACGGACAGACAAGTGCACATTAGCTGAGTTGGAAAAGTGGGTGGATACTACAGATCAGAACACACACAATGGTACAAAGTCAGTACACACCGACAAGCCAGGCACGCTGGTTCTGTATCTGTGCCATCATCCTCGGGATGCGAATACTCCTCATCACGTAGGCATCGTGTGCTGAACCAGGGAAACAGGCACACACATGTGTGATGCTCATATCTGCAATACATACCACCAGAGCATTGATCGAATGGTAATGTTTACGGTTCCGGTATGCCTGCTCATGTGCCTGTGGTGGTATCAAAGCCACATGTGTCCCATCAATGGAGCCAATGACATGTGGCATCCTCCCCAGGGCATAGAAGTCACTCTTGACATCAGTGAGTTGTTGACGTGTAGGGAAATAGATGTACTGGTTCAGGCATCTCAACATTGCCTCCAAAACATCGCGTAGCACACGGCTGAACATAGTCTGTGACATCCCACCGGCAGTCGCCACAGTGTGTTGAAAGGTACCGGTGGCAAAGAAGTGTAGGGCTGCCATTACCTTCACCTTGGGTGTCAGCGCCGTAGGGTACGTCCGGCCAGGTTGCAAATGTGGTGCCAAGCGCACTGCCAAATCATCAATCAGCTGCCTGGTGAAGCGGTACCGTCGGATGCTGTCACGTTCCACCATCGTTGCCAGGTCAGGGAATGGTCTATGGACAGCTGGAGCCCTGCAGTGCATAGGTTGAAGAAAGAAAGATTGTCAGTCACCCCACATATGTGCCATTCACCATACTCAATTTCACATGATACATCATTACGAGACACAAGTACTTGATGTGTGTGCCGTTCTGTTCGGACATAACTTGCACCTACATGGCCATCATCTAACTTCTCAGTACAACATGTGTGCACAACAGGTACCAGGTTGTGCTATGGGAAACCATTAGGCTGTGTCACAGTACCCATTTCCTGCTGTCACGTTCCACACACACACCACAGTGACATGTCTGGACAGATGCGCCACAGGCATCACAGCTCATTGACAGGTAGATTCCCAGTGACCCTGTCTTGCCACATGGACACTGGCATGACATGGCGTATCATGTACACGTCAGAAAAACAAACATGACTCCCACAGGTAGTGGCCCCTGTCGCCTACGCAGGACAGACATGGACGCCAGTGACGCACAACATCAAAGTCCATGCACAAACAACGTTGATGTGGAGACTGTCTCCCATCGTGCACATGGAATCAGAGACATCGGAAACACAACATGCACACAGACTGTGGAGGGACATCACTATTGTGGCAATGGGTCATCCTGTGACGTACATGCCTTCCCCCATGGGACCCTGGGGGTATGTGACATGTCACACACATACACAACCTGGAAATGTGACCATGCCACATGCTCCGAAATGAACTGTTGCACATCACACTGGTCATGTGCACAACACACAAAGGACCCTGTCCCCATTAACACATGCACAGCCTGGGTGTGGCTGCCCACAAGTGCCACCACAGAAACCACATGTCAACCCCCATACACAGAAAAGGTAATGCAGCATTACATGCCTTAGGAAACAGTGTGGACTGGGTGTGGTGTTGTAGGTGTGCCCCTGTGTCTCTGGCAGGTATATGTGGCTGGCATACGTTCACCAGTGACAAGCATGGTGACATATGCGACTGGCCTGTACAGGTACGCGTTGTAAAGCAATGGACCGATCGGTGTGCCCGGCCGGCCCATTGCATCTGTTGTATCCCGGAATACACGTTGTACAGCAATGGACCGATCAGTGTGCCCAGCCGGCCCATTGCATCTGTTGTATCCAGGAATACGCGTTGTACAGCAATGGACCGATCGGTGTGCCCGGCCGGCCCATTGCATCTGTTGTATCCGGGAATACGCGTTGTACAGCAATGGACCGATCAGTGTGCCCGGCCGGCCCATTGCATCTGTTGTATCCAGGAATACGCGTTGTACAGCAATGGACCGATCGGTGTGCCCGGCCGGCCCATTGCATCTGTTGTATCCGGAAATACGCGTTGTACAGCAATGGACCGATCGGTGTGCCCGGCCGGCCCATTGCATCTGTTGTATCCCGGAATACGCGTTGTACAGCAATGGACCGATCGGTGTGCCCGGCCGGCCCATTGCACCTGTTGTATCCCGGAATACGCGTTGTACAGCAATGGACTGATCGGTGTGCCCGGCCGGCCCATTGCATCTGTTGTATCCCGAAATACGCGTTGTACAGCAATGGACCGATCGGTGTGCCTGGCCGGCCCATTGCATCTGTTGTGAGCAGGTACGCGTTTTATCCCAAAATACGCGTTGTACAGCAATGGACAGATCGGTGCGCACGCATTGGCTGGGGCCTGGCATGGCAACGGACACGTTTTCGAAGCTCCAACGAGTCTGATGCAGTGAATTCAGTTGGCCAGCCACAACAATGTTGCAAAATCATGGGTGTCATGAAGTTGAAGATTTGAAGGATGCTGTGGGCGTGTATTAGTGCTGCTATTCCATGGATTGGTCAGATTCAGAAGATGCAAACGACTTGGACCTATCACTTTGGACACATGGGACAGTATCTGCCTCTGCAGCACACATATAATGCTGGCTGTTCCCCTGAGAGCTCACTTGCCTGCACTACATGCTCCAGGACGACATCTGCCACCAACACTGCTGCTGTCTCTGCATCATCTGGCTACTGCAATGGCACGTACTGTGGAGAGAGCCCCAGCCTTCAGCCTTGAGGAGAACCAGGCCCTGCTGGACAGCCTCCTTCCACAGTATAGCAAGCTGTATGGGACACCAGGGGAGCAGGTGAGTGTGCTGTCCACTGCCTTTCTAATTTTGCATATTGTCTGACTAGCAGGACTTACAGTGTGCACACCACTGGCTAGCATGCTCACTGAGTAGTTCTGAGCCCCCAAAGTGTGTAGTTACATGCACTGAACAGGTACAGTGCAGTAACAGTGCATTCCAACAAGGTTTACTTTCCATGCAATGATACCATGTAGTAACTGCTGGCAAACTGTTCATAGCCATCGTTGCACTGCCTGTGTACATCGTGTGCCCCAGTGATTGAGACATATATATCCAACTGTGTGATACACGGATATGTTGCATGTGTAGTAATGGCATTTTCACTTTGTCATCCTCACAGGTTGATGCCCACCAGAAGCAGAAAATCTGGCTGAGCATCGCCCGGGCAGTAAGATCCGTGGGGGACTACAAGCGCCGGATCCGCAACTGCCAGAAGAGGTGGCAGGACCTTCGAGGCTGGACCCGGAGGATCGCAAGGGTCCAGCTGAAGCTGTCGCCTCCTCGCAGGAGGGGCGGACACCGGACCCTGACCCCCACATGCTCAGGATCCTGGCGGTGGTCTTCCCTGACCTGGATGGGCAGCTGAAGGCCAGACAGCAGCAAGGAGGGGTGAGTCCATGACAGCACTGTGCACTTTGTCTGACATGCTATGTGCCCTCCTCTGGCCTGGTTAAACTTCCACAGTACATCAGTCTTGTGGTCCAGGACCCATGTCCCTCTATTGTGACATGCCCACTCCTCATCTGATACGTATATGTGTGGCCCTTACAGTCAGGAAATTGTGTCACTTGGGGACTGTGTCATTGTATTTTGCTTTGCTCAAGGTGGGGGACAGCATTTGTTCCGGTGACTATGTTGTGGGATTCATGGGTGGGTCAATTGCTCACACAATGCCCAAGTCCTGACATGTAATCTGGGTGTAACTTTGATATGTGGTCCACTTGCTGATCTGATTCACCACATGTCCCTGGGGTATTTGGCACACCCCCATGCTGTGGGTGGGAACAATGTTTGGGCCTCAGGAGTATGTATATCAAGTGTGTCACACATGCTTAGACACCTGCCTACTGTCCAGGACTCATCCCTCTTACAGGTGGAGCTGGACAGTCATGCCTACTCCAGGGCATACAATACACTCTGTACTCCCACTACCGTGGATCATCTGACATGTTGTGATCAGTGACATGTTCCCTCAGGTGTCTGCCTCTGTGTCATTGTGCTGTGGCTTCGTTGTCAGGACTACTGGTATGTTTGTCGGATAGGGCTCAGCATGCCATCTGAGATGTGACCATGAGAGACGATACTTCTGTGACTTATAGGTGTCTGATCACTTGACTGTGCACACAGGTGTATGCGACTGTGACTTTCAGGCAGCTGTTTTTCATTCACAGCACATTGTGAGGTGCTCATGTTCAGAGAGTTGTGTTTCGTGTCCCCCATATGTCCAATTGGTATGACGTGGACAAATAGTAGTTCAGATGATGTTGTTTTTGGGGGATGGACATGTGCACTTGTCAGTTACATAACTTGCATTCCCCATGTCCTAGGATTGTGACACAGTGCAGACTGTTGTTGGCTGGCTGCCATGGCCATGTGACTGGAGACAGTGATGTATGACTTTGCACGCATGCCTGTGTCATGGCATTAAACTTCCTAAGACTGATCCTGCAGGGGAGTGACATGTGCAACATGCACGCCATTGTGGCATTGACTATCCGGACATGGGTGGATCATGGTGTCTGGTGCTGGTATGCATCACATGCATTTCTATTTAGACTCTGGCCATCCCTTTCTCTGGACACCTGCACTGACTCAGTGGCAAGAGATGTGATGTGTGCATGTTCACATACTTCACCGTGTTCCCTGCAATGTCCAACAACTGTGTAGGTGGTGCATGTGTCCACACTGGGGTCTTACCATCAGACAGGCACCAGACAGATGGGTGCAAGGGAAGGAGGGGTGTGAGTCCCATGGTTGACCATCAGACTGACAATTGGCTTCCCCGAATCTGTGTGAGGACTTTAGGCAATGTTCAACTAAGGATGCCAGGGCTTGCTCTGTGATGTGCTGTACTTACTGTGGTGTGTGCGGTCAGTGCAGGTGACTGATGTTTGTCTGTTTCCCTAATTGTTTGCAGATACATCCACGGCCACAGGAGGGGACAGCTCCACGGACCAGGAGGAGCAGCGGAGCCAGACTGGGTCAGCATCCGACGAGTGGTCAGAGGGACCCAGTGGCACAGAGGGCGAGGGGAGCCACACCGAGGAGTCCTCAGCACCATCCACCTCAGCTGAGGACCACAGCAGCTCGGAGGATGACTCCCTTGTGGAGGCGGGTCTCAGCAGCCACCAAAGGCCAGCTAGTCTGTATGGCCCCACCACCACCACCGCCCACCCATTGGCTCCCATTCCTGAGGTCCGTGGAGGCTCCCGTGCTCCGGAGCGTGTCTCCTTCGTGCCAAGCACCGCACCCCCTGCCCCTGTGTCCCCTGCTGCCCTGAGTGAGGAGTCTGTGTACCTCCTTCGGCAGCTCCATGTAGGGCAGACAGCAATGCTGAGTGTCCTCCATGCACACACCACTCTGTTGACACAGCTGGTGTCGTTCATGGAGGGCATCTCGACGGGTATGTCTGCCCTACAGAGGAGCAATAAGTCCATGGACTCCTCCCTGACGGCAGCCGTGTCCCTCCTCCAACAGTCCCTCACCCCTCCCACCTCTGCCCCATCCACACTTCCTGCCACCCTACCTGTCCAAAGCACATGCACACCTGCACAATCACCCAAGCACACAGACACGAGCAGCACAGACACACCCAAGAGAAAGGCAAGACGTGCACACAAGCATCCTCAGGGGACTGATACCACACACACAGGGGATGGGGAACAGGCATCCACAGTCACTCTGCAGTCCTCCAAATCCTCTCCCTCCAAGACCCCTTCCCTTGCCTCACCTGCTACCCCACCTACACAGCAGATCTTCCTGTGTGACCTCAGCCTCTTCCCCTCCGATCCTGCTGATCCAGCATACCGGGGGAAGAGGAAGTCCACCCACACAGAGGGAGTGCCCCTCGCCCCCGGACACCCTCCCCCAGGCGCAGGCAGACACAGGACCCCATTCGGAAGTCCCCCGGACCAGGGAGAGCAAGACCCCACCACCACCACCACGCAGCTCCACCACCCAGTCTCTCTCCTCCATCCCCCAGGCCACCACTCCACAGGTTCCCCCACCACACCCTGCCCCAGGTTCCCCCACACACCGATACCGCATCCCCAGACTGGTTAGGCCCTCCCCCCCTGCCACTTGCTCTTCCACCCCCAACCAAGATGCTCTGCCTGTTAGTGCCACTGGTGTTGAGACCGGGTCCCCCCCCTCTGTCCTGCCCACCTCATCTGCCCACCCTTCCACTCCCTTGGAGTCATGCACTGCAGTGGAGTCCACAACCACCCCGTCTGACTCGGGCACTGCAGTGGGGACCCAGTCCACTACCTCAGACCAGCCCACTGCAGTGGTTGCAGCACCCACACCAACTGACTTGTGTACCACAGTGGTGCCGGCCCCCCCTGAGTCAGACACCTCCACTGCAGTTGCCGGTGACCCTCCTGCACCCACCACCCCTTCACTGCCTCACTCTGCCATCCCCTGATCCTGTCCATGCGGTGCCTGCCCTGCCCCTTGTATGCCCCTCCAAGGGGGATGTCCCCTGTCCGTACCAGTGCAGGCAAGCAATGGGTGACCAGTTGTCACTTATCACCCTGTTGGGACTGTGATTTTGGACTGGCCATTGGCCTTAGTTTCCTTTGGACTTCAGAGTTTTCCTTGACATTTGCTGAATAAAGCCTCTTTTTGTTTAATTGTGGCTTTTCTTTTGATGTACATGATGTGGATGAGTAGCATCCTGCAATTGCAGTTGTAATAGTGTTCATATCAGGAAATTGAAGTGTTGCTGTGATGGACTCCATGTGGTCCATGAGATATGTGTCCTGTTGTAGTCTGGATCTATGGCATCCTTTGCTGCAGTCTGAGGGTGTAATGTTCAGCATTTGACACAGGGATGTACGTTTAGCATTTGTAAATGAACATCTTTGTCTTACACTGATGCACATCTGGTGGGCTTACCACTGTTCAATGTTCCGATTTCCCTGACTATGTGCCCAGCTCCACTGGACATGCAGTTTTGCACATCATTGTCGAAGGACTCATCTGTGTATACAGTGCAACTTGCTTGACACGTGTTTTGGGTGTATGCAGATGACTGACGTGACACTCCCGTACCCAGGCTGATGTGAGCAGAGCCTTCTGTGTGTTGTAGTTGTTGACTCACTGACGGAGTGTTCTGCTGACATGTTGGGTCGTGCACAGACAAGGTTTGGCACAGCGGACCTTCCACAGGAGTGGAGTGCCCTCATGGCAGTGTGTAATCCGGTGACATTGCGTGGGCCTGTGTTGTGTAAGCATGTCTGTGCGTGTTCCCTTCCCTTTTCCTACACAGGCTGTGTCCCTAGGGATGTTCCTGTTTGTGATGCTTGCTGAGTTGTTCTGTGTTCATCCAGCATCTTGGACCTGGTTTCTCCATGATGTGGGTGCATGGCAAACTAATGTTCATGAGGTTGTCATCCCAGGTTGTCTTTGTTGTCAGGGCTGGGGATGTGGTCAAACGCAGATGGGACACATTCAGGATTCCCCTTGGCACTTGTTGTTTACACAAGTCATGTGATTTACAGTTTGTGGTAGCTTTCAGTGATTGTGACACATTGTGTGTGTGACTGCTGCCACTCCTCAGGGTCAGAGCTGCAATGTTGGAAGTTGTGTACGTGTGTTCTTAGTGTGTCACCTTGGCTTCTTCGTTGGTGTGTGACTATGGCCAGGATCCCATTGATTGTGGTGGATTTCATATCATGCCCATGTACAGCGTACTGTGCTGTGTGTCAGAAATTGACGAGTCTTGTTGACTGGCCATGTGTGATGGCTTTCTGTACCTTAGTTCCCACCACCACCCCTGGTATTGTCATGGGTGCATGTGCAATGTCACCAGTCCATGTGAGCTTCACTGCTGCACATTGGTGGAGATCAGGGTGTGTGGTGTTGAGTGTGTGCAAATGTGAGTTGTTGCACGGCTAGACCCCTACCTCCATATTGGCCTTGGCTGGCAGGCCGTGCTGATTGATTAGAGCTTGTGTAGGTGTGATGGTAGTTTGTTGCTCAGGACACATGGCTGTGGTTCACAGTGTGAACGACATCTACCTTTGTCATCACAGTGGGATTATCATGCAGGCTAGTGTCAGCACAATGTGGGGTCCCTGGGGGTAGTGCTGTGGTGGGTCTGTCTCTTGCTGTGTTAGTTGCTGTTCCTACAAGCTTGTGTGACATGTGTACTAATTTGGGCTCCCTTTCATCTAACAATGCCTGATTTCCCACATAGGGGTATCCGATCCATGAGTAACTTTTGTATGGCACTGTATACACATCTGTGTGGTTGGAATTCAGGCCTCCTCATGTGTTGTGTGGTTGCCTGGGGACACTGGCACACCCCCCATCACCCGTTGTGTTTGATATGCAGTGTGAGTCTGCCTGTTTGTGTTTGTGCCTTAGCACCACTGCATTGGCATATCTTGAGTGTGCCATTGGCTGTATGTTGTTTGGTGGCTTTCCCCTGCTGTCCCTGGGACTCCTAGGTCATCAGTCAGCACAATAATCATGGTTTGTATGTCCCATTGCTGCCATGGTATGGTATTTGTTCACCTGACATCTACAGTCTCCACAGGATATCTACATTTGTGTGTCCATTGGTGCAGATATGTGGGTCAGCATTATGATGGTCACTTCTGTCATTGTGTTATTTGTGAATGTTTACAATGTGGGACCCCATGGGTGATGTTTGTATGCACATGGCCAAAACGATGTTTCAGTGACACTGCACTGTTTGCCTCGACCAATCTATGTTGCTATGGGACACAAGCACTACTATGCCACTGATGTGTTTGTTGTTGTGTGACCAGGATTCATCCATGCAGTTTGGCTTTGGCAGCTTTTACCATGACTACACTTACCTTATGATCACTGTGGTGATGGTGCTTTCGGCCCCATTGCCACACTGTTCAAAAGGTGCATCAGCTATGGACCCCATACTTACCTTTTGGTCACTGTGGTGATGGGGCTTTAGGCCCCATTGCACACTGTTCAAAAAGTGCATCAGCTATGGACACCACACTTCCCTTTTGGTCACTGTGGTGATGGGGCTTTAGGCCCCATTGCCACACTGTTCAAAAATGTGCATCAACTATGGACACCACACTTCCCTTTTGGTCACTGTGGTGATGGTGCTTTCGGCCCCATTGCCACACTGTTCAAAAGGTGCATCAGCTATGGACCCCATACTTACCTTTTGGTCACTGTGGTGATGGGGCTTTAGGCCCCATTGCCACACTGTTCAAAAAGTGCATCAGCTATGGACACCACACTTACCTTTTGGTCACTGTGGTGATGGGGTGTTCGAGCCCATTGCCACAGTGGCCATGGTCGGCTTGCATTGTGGAGGCCACACACATTTATGTGTGACACATGTGATAGGGGGTCACATTGTATGTTCAATGTCATGTTCAGTCTTGTAGGCATTTGACACAGACTACACACGCTTGTCAGGGTGTTGGGGGGATGTAATTTTCTGTCATTCCTTATGTGGGACTATGCTGGTTGTGTCATGCATTACCCGTCCTATGAGTAGGGGTGGTGTTAGTGGTAGGCGTCCATCCCCCATGAGTGGGGATGGTAGTAGTGACTGGCATCCAGCCCCCCCTGAGTAGGGGTGGTGGTGGTGGCAGGCATCCAGGCCCCCCTGAGTAGGGGTGGTAGTAGTGGCAGGCATCCAGCCCCCTAAGGGTGGGTATGGTAGTAGTGACAGGCATCCAGCCCCCCTGGATAGGGGTGGTGGTAGTGGCAGGCATCCATCCCCCTAAGGGTGGGGATGGTAGTAGTGACAGGCATCCAGGCACCCATGATTAGGGGTGGTGGTAGTGACAGGCATCCAGGCCCCCCTCAGTAGGGGTGGTAGTAGTGGCAGGCATCCAGCCCCCTAAGGGTGGGTATGGTAGTAGTGACAGGCATCCAGGCACTCCTGGATAGTGGTGGTGGTAGTGGCAGGCATCCATCCCCCTAAGGATGGGGATGGTAGTAGTGACAGGCATCCAGCCCCCCCTGGATAGGGGTGGTGGTAGTGGCAGGCATCCATCCCCTAAGGGTGGGGATGGTAGTAGTGACAGGCATCCATGCCCCCCGAGTAGGGGTGGTGGTAGTGACAGGCATCCAGGCCCCCTGAGTAGGGGTGGTAGTAGTGGCAGGCATCCAGCCCCTAAGGGTGGGTATGGTAGTAGTGACAGGCATCCAGGTCCCCCTGAGTAGGGGTGGTGGTAGTGGCAGGCATCCATCCCCCTAAGGATGGGGATGGTAGTAGTGACAGGCATCCATGCCCCCTTGAGTAGGGGTGGTGGTAGTGACAGGCATCCAGGCATCCATGATTAGGGGTGGTGGTAGTGGTAGGCATCCATCCCCCCTTGAGTGGGGATGGTAGGAGTGACAGGCATCCAGCCCCCCATGAGTGGGGATGGTAGTAGTGACAGGCATCCAGCCCCCCCTGGATAGTGGTGGTGGTAGTGGCAGGCATCCATCCCCCTAAGGGTGGGGATGGTAGTAGTGACAGGCATCCAGCCCCCCTGGATAGGGGTGGTGGTAGTGGCAGGCATCCATCCCCCTAAGGGTGGGGATGGTAGTAGTGACAGGCATCCAGGCACCCATGATTAGGGGTGGTGGTAGTGACAGGCATCCAGGCCCCCTGAGTAGGGGTGGTAGTAGTGGCAGGCATCATCCCCTAAGGGTGGGTATGGTAGTAGTGACAGGCATCCATGCCCCCTGAGTAGGGGTGGTGGTAGTGGTAGGCATCCAGCCCCCCTGAGTAGGGGTGGTGGTGGTGGCAGGCATCTAGCCACCTATGAGTAGGGGTGGTTGTAGGGTGGTGTTGGTGGTAGGCATCCATCCCCCTATGGGTGTGTATGGCATTGGTGTTGGCCATCCCACCCCTATGGTTCTGCTGTTGCTTGTGTACGTCATTTGTGCATCCCTATGTGTGTGTGACATATTTCGGGTACGTGTAGTTTGTTTGTATTGTTGGTGTTTGACTTACCGTCTGCGCCGTACGCGTCCGTGCCGGTCCCGGTAATAGACGGAGAGTATAGGTAGGACCTGCGCAATGGGATTCATGCTTGGATCGTCTCGTTCGGGTTTCTCGTGTCTTCGACTCGTACTCGTCGCTGGCTTGTTCGTCTCGTAGCCGTGGATCGTCTTGTGGCGCACAACGGAGCTTATGTACGGCTCGCCCGGATGCTCAAACGTGCCGGACGTAGCGACGGGTTCGGCGCGTACAGAATGCGCATCGTACTAGTCCGGCCGGAAGGTGCTGTGTATTTGCTTCCGTGCGGCTCGAATCGGCGTTTACGGATCCGGCTCGGGCGGGGAACAGGAGCTGGATTGGGTGAGTACGGCTCGTTCGGTAACTGGGTTGTTATACGCATCGTACTTGTTCGTCCGGACGAGTGTACGATTCGGTCGGGAAACACGCATTCGGCTTGTATTTTTTCCGGACGAATACAGTTAGGTGCGCTTCCGGCTGGGATCGGAATCGACCCCCATGTCTTGAAACTAGAAAAAGTCCAATAGAAGAGGACCATAGTAGAGTTGACCATAGGGATGAGCTGCCTCCAATGATGGACTTCAGTCTTGTTTATTCAAGTTGATCTTTAACCAAGTTTTGTTAATTTGCTGCTTCACTTTGAAGAGATAGACTTTAATGGCACATGTTTTTGACAGAATTCCCGTTAGAGGAAGGATTGATTGCATGTCATCTGCACAAACATAGAACTTGATTTCACAGGTCCTTATTAAACTAGAGACTGGTTTGACATGTATGTTGAAGAGTTAAAGCAAGAGGAGCAATCCTTGTGGAAAACTTGTGGAAACTGATACGTGGATGGTATAGAGTGACTGAAAGCAATTGTCTGGGTCCTATCTTTCAGGAATGAGAACAACTATAATACATGGCCAGATGGCCAATAGAGGGTAAGCCAAAAGATCATGGTGTTAGTATCTACAGTGTCAAATCAAATGCGGCTGAAGAATCAATAAAAATAGGGGCACTAGCTCTGTCTGTCTTATACCATGGGGAGATAATCTATGGCAGCAATCATGGTTGATTCTGTAGTTCTGCTGCAGCAGAATCAAGCTAAGGCATCATGAAGAATTTACTGTCTTGAGTATGTGAAAATAACAATTGATGTACAGAATGTTGACAATATCAAACATTCACCCCAGAAGAGAGATCTGGGTCCAAATCCTTCATTTTTTTGCTCCCCATGCCATTCCAGTTTGAACCCATCCATATGCAAATCAGCCTTGACCCTGTTCCCCATGGGAACAGTCCAGCCCGAACTGCCAAGCCAGGTCCTCTCCGGACCGGAAACAAGCATCCTGGGACCTGCTTCAGGGTTTCACCCCTCATCAGCCAGGCAAGCTTGACTCGTGGCATGGAGAGCACGGGACCCATGTCAGGGCATACCCGTCTCACTCAGGGTGACAAATGCAAAAAGAACAATTGATGGACAGAATGCTGAACAATGTCAAACATTCACCCCAGTACAGAGCTCTGGGCGAAAATCCATCGTTATTTTGCTCCCCATGCCATTCCAGTTTGAACCCAGCCATATGCAAATCAGTCTTGACCCTGTTTCCCATGGGAACAGTCCAGCCCGAACTGCCAAGCCAGGTCCTCCCTAGACCGGAAACAAGCATCCTGGGACCTGTTTCGGGGTTTCACCCCTCATCTGCCAGCTAGCTTGCCTCCAGTGGCATGGAGAGCACGGGACCCACGTCTGGGCTTACCTGTCCCACTCGGGGTGACAAATGCAAAAAGAACAATTGATGGACAGAATGGTGAACAATGTCAAACATTCACCCCAGTGCAGAGATCGGGTCCTAAATCCATCATTTTTTTGCTCACCATGCCATTCCAGTTTGAACCAAGCCATGTGCAAATCAGTCTTGACCCTGTTCCCCATGGGAACAGTCCAGCCCAAACTGCAAGGCCAGGTCCTCCCTGGACCGGAAACAAGCAGCCTGGGACCAGTTTCGGGGTTTCACCCCATATCAGCCAGGCTAGCTTGACTTCAGTGGCACAGAGAGCACAGGAACCACATCTGGGCATACCTGTTCCACTCGGGGTGACAAATGCAAAAAGAACAATTGATGGAAAGAATGTTGAACAATGTCAAACATTCAGCCCAGTACAGAGATCTGGGACTAAATCCATTGTTTCTTCGCTCCCCATGCCATTCCAGTTTGAACCCAGCCATATGCACATCAGTCTTGACCCTGTTCCCCATGGGAACAGTTCGGCCCGAACTGCCAGGCCAGGTGCTCTCTGGACCGGAAACAAGCATCCTCAGACCGGTTTCAGGCTTTCGCCCCTCAAGAGCCAGGCTAGCTTGACTCCAGTGGCATGGAGAGCAAGGGACTCATGTCTGGGCATACCCGTCCCACTCGGGATGACAAATGCAAAAAGAACAATTGATGGACAGAATGTTGAACAATGTCAAACATTCACCCCAGTACAGAGATCGGGGCCTAAATCCATCGTTTTTTTGTTCCCCATATCATTCCAGTTTGAACCCAGCCATATGCAAATCAGTCTTGACCCTGTACCCCATGGGAACAGTCCAGCCAGAGCTGCCAGGCCAGGTCCTCCCTGGACCAGAAACAGGCATCCTGGGACCGGTTTCGGGGTTTCACCCCTCATCAGCCAGGCAAGCTTGACTCCAGTGGCATGGAGAGCAAGGGACCCACGTCTGGGCATACCCGTCCCACTCAGGGTGACAAATGCAAAAAGAAAAATTGATGGACAGAATGTTGATCAATGTCAAACATTCACCCCAGTACAGAGATCTGGGCCTAAATCCATCGTTTTTTTGCTCCCCATGCCATTCCAGTTTGAACCCAGCCATATGCAAATCAGTCTTGACCCTGTTTCCCATGGGAACAGTCCAGCCCGAACTGCCAGGCCACGTCCTCCCTGGTCCGGAAACAAGCATCCTGGGACCGGTTTCGGGGTTTCACCCCTCAGCAGCCATGCTAGCTTGACACCAGTGGCATGGAGAGCACGGGACCCACGTCTGGGAATACCCGTCCCACTCGGGATGACAAATGCAAAAAGAACAATTGATGGACAGAATGTTGATCAATGTCAAACATTCACCCCAGTACCGAGATCTGGACCTAAATCTATCGTTCTGAGTATGTGGACAGTTAAGTGGACACAAATGGGTTAATTTATGAGAAAGTCATGTAGTGCAGTGCAGCAAATCACCTTGCTGCGCTGCACGACAGGGAAAGGACAGGAATGTGCCATATTTGAGGCAATACAGGGCATTCCTGTGCCTACCCATGCGCGGGCACCCTTTTGGCAGCCTAGCGCCAACTCAGGCACCTATACCCCAGTTTTCCAAAAGATTGGTGACTGCTGGTGGAACAGTGATAAGTAAGATTGTATTTAGATAGACTATTAGGGTCCAGTTTCAACTTTTCAAGGAGCAATGTCACTACTCTCTGCCTAAGCTAAAGTTGTACAAAGAAAGAGTGATGAACTAGTTGGATTAGATGGTCTCGTTTCAATGAGGCAGGTGAACTTTGGTGTAATGGCTCAACAGGGATTGGGTCTAAAGGGGAACTTTAATTACATTTTGTTTAAATTCTGTAGCAACATTTCAAAATTTTGATAATTTTTGGTTGGAAGGCGTGTCAAATTCCTGAATTCCTGGAAAGTGGTGTCAACAGAGGAGTTGTAAATCATCAAGTGATGCAGGAAGTGGTCATGGGTTTTGAGTAGGGGTTAGGGTTGGGAGGAGCAATGAGAGTAGTGGTGTCAGATATGAAGAAGGAGAGGCTTTGGGCTGGGATCTTGCCCTAGCTGTAGGTTTCGTTCAAGGAGTAGGATGGTACTTTCTCAGAGAAATGGTTTTTCATATGACCATGAATGGGTAGGTTTTAGATTTTCAGTGGCCTTTTTGATCATTTTCAGATGGTGCTTAACACTTCTGAAGCCAGAAGTTTATTCCGTTGTCTTGGATCATGATTGTTCTATTGCTATAAATCTTAATAGTGAGTTTGCTGCAAGTGCCACAAGAAAGAGTATGATCATTTTTGGACCCTTGGCATATCCAGAGAGGTCCAAAGGCTGAATATATCCTTAAGTGGAAAATTGTTTGCCAATCTTTTGTATTGTGTGGAAAGAAAAATAGATTTGCCTTTGTGTTTTAAATCTTTGGGCTGGTGTAGACATCTGATGTGATGGTTTTAGGATCTGATTTCAAGTTGGATTTATTTTCATCCCTTTCTTGCATTAGTGGAGTTATTATTGTTGGGCGAGGATGGAGAAGCTCTATGGGCCTGTATTTTTTAAGCAGAGGCTTCTGGCTTCTTCTCTCATTGATATGGGAACTCCTGGTGTTCTGGTGTTGGAATCCACTGCTTCCACTGGGAAGGGATTGACTATGGAATCCAGTTAGTATTGAGGCAGCATGTGAATGGTGTAAAGTGCATTGAACATTTCTGAGTGAAAGCAGTTAGTACGAGGAGTTATACAGCATTGCTAGTTTTCCTACAAAGTGAGATAAAACAGTGGTAGTCTTTTCGACTTTGCTCACTTTAGAGCTTAATACACCAATTGCCTGCTGCAGGTGTGGCTCAGAATCTTTTTGGAATGGTAAAGGGTGGGTTAGACTTTGCTGTTCTATGGAGTACAATTTAGGAAATGTAATTTTGCAGTCATATTCTGAGTAACAAGGATCATGTAATTTAATGGATATCACCCATAATAGTCACCCATTTTTGAAGTCTTGTGAGAGCTCAATAACCAATGTGTTTTCCTCATTTTTTTATATCTATAAAGCGGTCAATTTCTCATTTATATAAAATAGTCATTGCAGTCTAGTTGATAGGATTGATGACCAGAAAGATATTAACTACCAGCTTTGATCTTGACATGATTTATGCCCAATGATGCTGTGAATCACTCTGCTGGTCCGGCACCCACCAAAATACTTGATTCTGTAGAATAAGTAGAATTTGAGGATGTTATGTTATGTTAAAATAAATTTATATAGCGCACGTACACCGGGGAGGTTTCATGGCGCTACTTTAATTGACACCCAAGTCCTGAAGAACATTCAAAAAGCCTGACGGAATAGCCAAGTTTTAAGAAGGCTTCTAAAGCCGAGGAGGTTGGTACAGAACCGGATTTCGGAGGGGAGAGAGTTCCAGAACATGGGGGCCAAAATGGCAAACCTGGCACCAACGGTGCGCTTTAATTTAAAAGAGGGAGTGGACAAAAATAGCTTGTGTGCTGAACGGAGATTGCGTGTGGGAACATGCCTATTAATCAAGTTGTTCACAAATTTAGGGCTTCTACCGTTGAGTGACTTAAAAATGAGGCACCCAACCTTGAAGGCACAGCGCTGGACCACTGGGAGCCAATGAAGTTTCCTTAGAAGAGGAGTGACATGATGGTGCCTGGGTTGATGAACAATCAGGCGTGCGGCCTGGTTTTGTACCATCTGCAGGCGCTTGGATAAATAGAGAGGAATGCCAAAGTAAAGCGAGTTGGCATAGTCGACATGGGACACCAGATGCTGCATAAATCAGTGGCACAGTAGTGCAAATGGAGGGGACATCTGCATCCTCTGAGCTCCTTGGTGTTTCTCTAGAGTGGAATCCTAAAAGGCGGGGTGAAATGATTACTAAATTAGACTGGACAGAACATGGGAGCAGCTCACCTTGAAGAAGGCCTGCTGTTAGTCTTAGAGTACATTACTGAAATTAGACTCTTGCAGGGAGGATCAGCAAACCACTGTGCCTGGTCCAGCAAATTATTGTCTACGATCGCAAGGTCCTTTCCACCAGACAGTGATCATGAACTACTAGGCAGTAGCTGTTGTCTCCAGTGTCAGATCAGTGGTCGGGCACCCATAATAGAGCAACAAAAAACTGCACCCTGCATGTTATCATCAAGCCCTGAAGTCCCAGCTGTTTCATCCATTCAATGTAGGTGACCCACTAGGGCCAGAGTGACAAGGCAGGTGACTGAAGGCAGTGGTGATCCGAGGGGTGCTGGAAGGGCCAGAAGGGGGGCCAGTGGCAACTTGGCAGCCCACAATGGTGCTGATCATAAGCACCTCCTCCAGCCATCATAAGCGAAAGGTATGATATATGAACTTAAAACTTATTTTGCTAATTGTTTGTAATCAGTAACCAAGGATGCTCCCAGAAAGACCACATGTTAACTTTTAATGTATAATACTTGCGGTAATGGGTTAGAGAAAGGAGTTCCTATATTATAAAAGCAGCAGCTGACACATGTTTTACCCAGGAGTATATAGAAATTTTTCAATGCTAAAACTTGAAGTGCTATCAACACATTATACTTTTGCATTTTGAAAGCATTTTGAAGCAAACTGTGTGATAGTGATCACTGAAGATAAAGCTAAAGTATGACAAAAAGGTAGTAAGAGAAAACTATATAAATGTCATTACCGGTAACTCTAGCTGTTACTTCTGTCTAGAGTAATTTATCTTTTAAAGCAAGCTTAAAGATATTGTCAGTTCATGAAACATCAAATACAAAAATGATGCTTAAAGATATTCCATCTGAATTGCATGGAAACGTCTATCTACCAAATGCATTGAGGTTTAGACTCTGCAAGGATAAGCATGTCCTATGAAGCAGCTAAATAAGTAAATTTAGAGAAAGAAATGCTACAAAACGAATCGAGTATAATCAGTATCTGCATTTTGCCAATATATGTGTGTGTGGGGGGTGTGTGTGTGAGAAGCAGGTGTACTCGTCTGTAGCATGATGTCTAGGGTGCTGTTCAGTATATTTGGTTTTCATTAGTAACTCAAATGGTGACCATGCGAGTTATGGGAGTCCATGAATGACCTCTCCTAAGTGGTGTGTGTGCCATGATCTACAAATAAACATGCTTCAGCAGTATACCATATTTATATAACAAAATAGATATCAATTTTGTGGCTGGAAGCATTATAAAATAATTGACAAGACCTGACAAGAAGCAAACATTGGCTGTTCTGTAGAGAGTAGAAAGGCTGTTTGTCAGAAAACTGTATGGCCTTATAACCATGTAATGAAACCAAATGGGGAAGTGTGTCCTGATGTAATCTGAAGTATTATTAGATGATACAAACTACCGATAACCAGGACATTACCAGTGTATTATAGCATGTATCTGTGACTGAAAGTCATCCTAAAACATATATTCTGGTAATTGGAGTGCCGTATTGAGAATTTGTGGACAAGCAAAAAGTGTGGGAAAAAGTCTATAAGCTTAGGGCAGGCTCTAAACTTTGGAAGTCATGGATCTGTCAATATAAGAGGGAGAAAGGGGTAATTGTAGTCAAACTTATATATATAGTTATTGTAGACACTTGTAGAGTTCTGAGTCCGTGTTAAGGCCTTGGTCGACAGTTCTGAGTTTGTTCATCCAGCAGTTTTCAGGTTTGCAATGTCAGTTCCCTGCTGCCACCTCAGCTGTTTGCTCTGCCATGTTCCAAATCTGTGAAGAGGATTTTTATTATTTTTGTGATATTTTTCATAATGTGTAGTTGGAAGATTTCCAATGTCCTGGTCTTGATGGCACATTGGTGTTTCTGGGCCTGAGTTTTCCAACTACATATAGTGCTACTCATATAGACTTGTCTACATGGGCAGAATAGTCCATAAACCACAAAAGTGATAAAGAAGTTAATTAAAGTCTTATGTTTGAAAGGTCATTGGTCAGGAACGTGTATTTCCTTTGTTTCAACAATTCTATATTAATAATTGTTTTTATAAACAAAGTTTATTTTTTCTGTCATGAAGTTTAAAATTGATCTTACATATAAATGGTAAGATAAACTGTACAAAATATTTAAAAATATCTATGCATTTTGTAATGAGCTAAGCTGGTGAAATAAACTGTATTATAACGTAAGGTCAGAACCAAACTGATAAGACAACAAGGAGCTACAATTCACATAACAAAAGATAAAAATGATAACGTGAAACTAAAGAGAATTGTGCATTTGAACTCAATACCAGTCAGTGTGAAAAGATACAAATTGTGAAAAAACTAGCTAAGGCCTTTATTATAAGTGGCCCGTTGAAATCCATGACTGATTCACTTCTTGGAATTACAATGACTGGGAGGTATTCTGGTGGTCAAAAAATTTCCGGGATAGTAAGATTTTGAAGAATTACTGATAATGCAACACCCTTCAATAGAAAATAATGGAAACTTAAAATAAAACCACATAGCAAACAATGTTAAATTAAAGTTAATTATTTCAAATAGTCTACAATATAAATACATATAATTAAATGTAAAACAATAAACTAAAAATAAAACTTCTTTATTATTTAATTACAAAATATTTTAACAACCTTTTTTTGAAGTTATAATTTAATGTAACATTAATTTTAATTAAAATATACTTAAAAAATATTAATTAATTCTTTCCATCACTTTTAACATTTAATATTGCAGAATAAAAAAGGCATGTTTCACTTTAAATGGAACACTAAACTACCCAGGGGCCGAAATTCAAGACATGCCGCAGTACGGGCAAATATCAACCCTATATTAAGCTCTCAAAACACCTACACTCTGCACACTGTTAATGGATTAATAAGGAGTTTCTGTACAAACTGAACGTGGCTGTAATGACCTCTGATACATGGTCATGCCTTTGCCTTCCACAAAATGGTGCATCCCAATAGGGTGTATGGCAATATATTAGCAAGTCTCTTCTATGCAATTAATTTTTCCCTGTTGATAGTCTTATGTGTAGGCTATTCAATTGTTACATTTAATAACTGCATCAAAATTGATTGATCAATCTTTTTTAATATACTGTCAGGTCTTTATTTGGTACAGTGCTGTACTATCCACTTAATTGTGTTGGCCGTTCAATATAAGTGAAGTTGTTCTGTATTGCTGTGACTAAAACTAGATAATTACAGCAGAGTCATATATTAATTAAACTAAATAGAAGTCTATCCAATAATAGGGAACTAGCTTGAAGAGGAAGATAAATAAAAAAAATGATATGTGAACCAATGTAATTCGTCTTAGCAAAAGGTCATTGTTTTCGCTCACTCTGACACCCCAGACAGCCTTGGCACTGATCCAATAGGAACAGTCCAGCCTAAACTGCCAGATCACACCCCCTCTAAACAAGAACAACCAGAGACCAGTGTAAGCTGTGTTGTGCCTGATCAGTGAAATGCACCTTAAGTCCTATAGCACGGTAAGATACAGGACCATGTCAAAGCATTACTGGCTTACCACGTATACTAGTCATACTTAGGACCCATATCTGAGCATGCTTATCACACGTAGGGTGTTACCTTGAGGGAAGCAAAACTGATGGAGGAACGCTTGAAGTATTCTCAACAAATGATAGTTCCTCTGTGTCACATTTAGGAGCCACATCTTGACTTAGGGCATCACACTGAGAGAAGCAAAAAATAATGGTTGGACTGCTTGAATTAATCAAAGGTATGAGTGATTGCTCTGAGCTACATTCCAGTCTACTATTTTATGCCCACTGTTCTATTCCAGAAATGAAGCAATTATATGCAAATGATCTTAACCCTGTCAGACCAAGACCCCTCTGAATGGAAATACAAGCAATCCCTTTGTTGGGCCTCATCAGTGAGATGCAGCTTAAGTACTTTTTTATATCTCACCTAGAGACAGCTTTCACTGTCACGCCATACTCACATTCTCTCAAACAAAATAATAAAAATAGATACATATATGTATACATAGAGAGACTCTTTGCCAGCTGTCTGTGTTCTTTGGTCTGTTCAAGTGTCATTCACAATTTTGCTTCCACACGTCACAGCATACAGCAATGAGCAATTGGCCAGCCACTTCAGCCGTTGGCTTTCTTCAGTGTAAATGCGCACATGCGCACAGCCACCTAAAAAGTAGCCAACTCCAATGTCAAGGCTAGTGGACCAATTTCTGCTTCATTTCATTTTTAATTTCGGTATTATTTATTTATTTCTGTTATGGGTCATTTTTTACTTTTCTTTTTTTGCAAACATCAGCATGTCACCTTTAGATGGCATCATTTAAATTTTGCAATACATTTGAACGAACTAGCTCAATTCGCAAAGAGTCTCTGCGGTCGTTGCAGAAGTTTCGCAGTCGTGGCGGAGACTCTGCAGTCGTGTCGGAGGCTCCCCAATCATGGCGGCATCTCCACACTTGTATCGGAATCATCACATGGCGCACTGCAGAGAATGACACCTGCCATCACGAAAAACCAATTCTTCTGAGTAATTCAACCCTTCAAAGTCTTAGGATGCCTCGTGCATTGAAGTGGCACTGTTGGGACTAAACATCAATATTCTGTAATGGCTGCTTCAAAATGATGGCTTGAGTAACAGGCATTTGCAGTTGCTATCCTAAATTCATATATCCACATGTACAGTGTCTTGCTGCCTCCTCATTAGTAAACCTGTTTATTTCATTGCTGAGTTGAAGAACTGTTTCATTAATTCCAATACCAGGCAGAAACGGTAATCATCAAAATAAAGCAGAGCTACACCTAACATAAGACGCAGATTTGAGATTAATATCGTTTCATAAAGCACTAAGTAGCAATAAAGGACATTTCTAAGTGCTTGGTGCAAGGGGCTTATTTACTAGCCCCTTGCACCGCTGGTGAGTCACATTGCATGACACACCGGCGGCGCAACCTGCTGAATGATATTTACAAGCACACGTAAAGCCACCCTGCATGGCTTTATGTGTGGCTGTAAATATTGCTCCTTTTCACGGAACACTTTGCGTGTTAGGGGCGTGACATGGGTGTTGCTGTGGGTG
This sequence comes from Calotriton arnoldi, assembly GCA_963921515.1. Classification (NCBI taxonomy): domain Eukaryota; kingdom Metazoa; phylum Chordata; class Amphibia; order Caudata; family Salamandridae; genus Calotriton; species Calotriton arnoldi. The sequence goes on from CAWUFW010000747.1 coordinate 3,619,464, forward strand.
TTCCCACGCAACACCCATGTCCACTGATGCATTTCCAGATTTACGAGCGAAAGGCGCAACAAGGAGAAATTTTTTCATTTCTCCTCGTTTTTTTCCTCTTTCAATGCGTGCTGCATTCTACAACACACATTGGAAGAGGAAATCACCTCAATTGATTGTTTTTGTGCAGGAATGTGCCCCTTCCTGCACAAAAACAGTCCCCCCACGACGCAGGCATACTTGCACCATGGTGCAAGAGTGCCTGCGCCGGCGCATGGCAGCAGTTTGTGCACCAGCACAGGGAAAAGCACAGAGATGCGACAAATTGTTGTAAATTTGTCGCATCCTCGTGCTTCAAAACTAACACGGTGCAGCGCAGCAAAATGACTTGCGGCACCACGCTGCGTTTGCTTCTCGTAAATATTAGCCTTGAAATTTTGCCATTTAAGGGAAATGTACTAAATAGAGACAAAGAGCTGTATCATATAAAGGGCCGGATGTGCTAACCCATTTTCCAGTTGCAAACCCTGTGATTCGCAAAATCACAGTCTGCGGCCATAAAATGGCATTTTTCTATGTACTAAGGGCCAGATGTATGACAATTCCGTTTTGGGGGTCGCAAATTGCGATTTTTTGCGACTCACAAATCAGAATGTACTAATGTGTCTCAGACACATTTAGCAATTCCCAATGGGGTCACAAGTGACCTGCCTAATCAATATTCATGAGGCAGGTGGCAATTTGCTATCCATTGGGAATGGGCAATAACACAGGGATGGTGGCCTGCTGGGGACAGCAGACCAGCTTGTCTGTGTTTGCTTTTTAAATAAAGCAACTTTTTTTTTAAAGGAAAACAACATGCATTTAAAAGAAAAAACTGAAATGTTTTCTTTGCATTTTTTAAGGGCAGGCAGTGGTCCATGGGACCACTGCCAGCTCTTAAAAAATATTTTCACATACATTCACAGAGGGGACGGGGTCCCTTGGGGACCCCTTCCCATTTGCGACTGGCTTTCCATCTACTTGAAGTAGGTACTAAACTGCGATTGTTTTGTGACTGCATTTGCTGTCACAAAGCAATCAGACATCCCCCTGCGACTTGCTATTAGGAAGGGGCACCCTTGGTACGCCCATTCCTAATTGTGACTCGCAAACCCTATTTTGAGAATCGGACTCGCAAGATAGGGTTTGTACATACTACAACCCTTTTTATTTGTCGCAAACAGCCCGATTTTCCGTTTGCGACTGCTAAAAACTGTCATACACCTGGCCTTAAATCCCTTTTACAATTCGGAAGGCCTTTCTGAATCACAAAAGTGGTTTACCGACTCAATCACAATCACGAAAAGCCATTAAAGGGGCGTCCCCTCCTAATTTTGAACTGCAACAAGATGTACCAATGGCTTATGACTGCGACTGTGGTTGCAAACCATTGATAAGTTATTGACTCGTCACAGGTGGTGGTGACCCATTCATCCCCAATTAACCTAGTTTGACAGCTTCTCCTTTGGAAATTGTTTCTGATAGCCTGGAGGGGAGCAGGCAGTGGTCCAAGAGAAATTTTATTTTAAAAGCACCACTGGTTACTTTAAGATTAAAAAGATTAGGCATTTGGGAATGCATACACAGTGATAGTAATCTGTTGATGCCAACAAGCAACCACTCCTGTGTTTGTAGCCAATCACAGACAGTCACAAATTGCAACTTGCCTAATTAGTAATCATGAGGCAAGCTGTTCTGCGACCCCCTTGCAACTGGATTTTTTGTGATGTGATCTATACTACGTAGATTGCATCGGTGCAATTTGAAACCTTTATGTGCAACCTGTCTCTCTGTACACCAGGGCCAAATTGAGAACTGGAAGTGGTCATTTAATAAATGTCCCTGTCACAGTTTAGGGCTGCCTGAAGCCATATCACATAAAGTGAGCACTTGGAACACCAAGTTAAGACATAGTTTTTGTCACAGTCTTGAGCTGACTAGTGTCTTAAGTAGTTGAACTGTTAGATTATCAGTAGATAATGATAAATGGTTGCTCATGACAGGACCTTTAAAGGAATGTGCTGCTTTTGGATAGAAAGGTAGTAGAATTTGCTGATATCTTCAAATTAATTATAGAGCACAAGAGTACAATAACACAAAATAAAGCAAAAACTCAAACCATAACAGGGTATAACAGAAAAAGTCAAACCAGAAGGCAACATAACAATAACAGACCAACACAACAACTACATACTGCAATAATGTCACACATGCAGCACAAAAAATACAACACATCACCAACACACCAAAATTCAATACAAATATTCACAAGTTTTCTTGTCACTGAACCACCTCCATGAATTTGTGACAGAATATCGACGGACAGAAAATCGACCTGCAAAAATATCGACACAGAAATAGAGAAGTCAAAAATATCGAAGTCCAATATACATAAAGGTAAGTACAAAAATATCGAGAAAAAAATATATAGTTGTCAAAAATATCGAAGTTAAAAATATCGTTTTTTTAAATGTTTTAATAATAATGTAAAATTAAGTAAATAATACATATAATTAAAAGAAATATAGTTAAAAATATTAAAAGATATTTAAAAATAATAACTAATACATTAATGTAAAAATAAATTAAACATATACATATAAATTAATATATATACTTACTCCACATAGTGCAACAGTAGGGAAAGCGTTGGATAGCGTAGGGGTAAAAAATACTATTCCCACTCCAGAGAGTGCAACAGTAGGGAAAGCGCTGGATAGCGTAGGGGTAAAATTACTATTCCCACTCCAGTGAGTGCAACAGTAGGGAAAGCGCTGGATAGCGTAGGGGTAAAAATTACTATTCCCACTCCAGTGAGTGCAACAGTAGGGAAAGCGCTGGATAGCGTAGGGGTAAAAATTACTATTCCCACTCCAGAGAGTGCACCAGTAGGGAAAGCGCTGGATAGCGTAGGGGTAAAAATTACTATTCCCACTCCAGTGAGTGCAACAGTAGGGAAAGCGTTGGATAGCGTAGGGGTAAAATTTACTATTCCCACTCCAGAGAGTGCAACAGTAGGGAAAGCGCTGGATAGCGTAGGGGTAAAAATTACTATTCCCACTCCAGTGAGTGCAACAGTAGGGAAAGCGTTGGACAACGTAGATGTTGAAAATAACATACTTATAAATGAAATAAATATTGTAATTAAATAATGATTTATTAATAAATTTAGAAAAAAAAAATCTACAAATATATCAAAAATAATAATTACTTTAATAATATTAAATACTTCCCACATTCCCCAATAAACACACAACACACTCCACATAAAATTTCACACAATTAAATTAATTTTCAATTAATCAATTAATAAAAATTTATTCGCAATTAATAATTAAATAAAAAAATTATCAATGCCAATAAAGAATATTTAATAAACATTATTAACAAACTAATAATTAATTAACAAAAAAATATCAATACCAATAAATAATATCTAATAAAAATTAATAACCAATTAATAACAAATTTAAAAAAAATAGCGGTGCCAATAAATAATATTTAATAGGAAGTAATAGCAAATTAATAATTACTTTTTAAAAAATATCAATACCAATAAATAATATTTAATAAAAATTAATAACCAATTAATAATTAATTAACAAAAAAATTAATTATCAATACTCAATTTGTCTTAATTAATTACTTAATTACAAATAATTTACTTACCACCCTATTCCCCTAAAAACACACAACCCACTCCAATAATAAATTAATAAAAATAAAATAATTATCAATTAATAATAATTATTTACCAATTAATAATTAATTAACAATACATTAATTATTAATAACAATAATTAAAAATGAATAATTACTTAATTAAAATTAAATTACTTCTCATCCTATTCCCCTATAAACCCACAACCCGCTACAGAAATAAAACACAAAATTTAATTAAAATAAATAAACAATTCCTAAAAATTATTATTTAATTTACTATAATTAAATTACTTCCCACCCTATTCTCCTATAAACCCACAACCCGCTACGGTACTAAAACGCAAAATGTACTTTCAAAAAAATGTATACATATATTTAAAAAAACAATACAATACTTAACAAAAAATATAGAACACATACATATTAAATACATATTAAAATACATAACACTCATATAAATATCGATATTATTAACATCGATAATTTAACTATCGATATTACTAACATCGATATTTGCAACATCGATATTTCTTACCTTAACTTCGATATTCTCGTTTTAGATATTCTTGACTTCGATATTTTGTCCCTACGATATTTAAAACTCGATATAACGGTGCTTCAATATTTAAAAATCGATATTTTGACTGTCCACCCACCTCCATACATGTCCTTTAATATATGCCTGTCAAAGGTTTTACGGGGCCAAGGTAAATTACTAGTGTAATGCACCGCCTAGTGGTGACTGCCATTACCTGCCTCATCACAAATATATCTCAAAGCAAGATAAATCCATTTTTGTAATATATAGAGCCATTGGAAATATGCGAGTTTGCTGCCACTGCATTATCTGCATAATTATGGCTTTGCCTTATTTGCCACATAATCCATTATCTGCTGCATAATCTGAAGATTTAAAGAAAAATATTTGCGTCTAGCTCAAACAGATCAAAAGTTTTTAAAAACGAAGCAAAACATGTTTCCGCACAGTGGCCGGTTCTTTGGGAAGGGTAAAGGATCCACTTCCTGTTGCTTATTGGTGTATTTGTGTGTTAAACTGGCACTAATTAAGTGAAACCTTTTCACAGACAGTGTTAACGTGTGTAAAAATGACAAAATAAGGAAGTGATACTATCACAAAATTTGACACATTACGCCAATTTCTGTGACCCTGGTTATATATAAATACATTCAGGAGTGGCAGCATGGGTTCTGAAAAGAGTTGGGCCTAGGGCAAACAGCACCAGCTGCACCCCTTATCTCCCCCCTTGTGACTGCCCCCCATGATGGCACTAATTCCATAATACATTGCTGAAAGGTGTTCACACCAAGCACTGCCTTACTTACCACCAAAGACATGTAATGCCGCCTGTCAAAAATATTTTCGTTATCAGTCCCAAATACATTATCAGTGGATAACACAAATTTGACTAGATGCAGAAGTCATGTTTAAGCCTCCAACCTAAATTCTAATTCATTAAATTGAGCCCATCTCCTCACAGTTACTCAATGTGCTGGTTAGGCATATGCTGGTGGAGCTGCAAATTTGGGGTGGCTGTTTCACAGTTAGTGGCCGATTCCGATTCAGGCCGGAAATCTCTCCGACCGAGCCGGACCCGGAGAGATTTCCGACCGAATCGGACCCTAGCAGTCCGACCGAACGAGTACGATGCGTTCGCATGCTATCGGACTCAATTCGGTCGGACTCCCATTGAAGTCAATGGGACCCGGTCGTACAACGCGTACGCGGGCTCCCATTGATTCAATGGGTGCGAGGCGAACAAGGGCGCCCCCTACAGCGGGTACGCGTCGAAGCGGGTCGCGCCGTACATGCATAGGTAGGGGGGACCCATGGGTCCCCCCTGTGTGCGACTCGCGCAGCTACGCGTACAGGGGGGTCCGACACGGACCCCCAAAGTGCGGCTCCGACTGCTCTTTCGAGCCGGACGGCGCGAGTCGGTCGGACTGCTCGAGGCGCGCATCATACTTACCCGGCCGGGGAACGTCTCCATTGCGCGGTGCGAGTCGTGTCCGTGCGAGTCGGTCGGAGCGGTTGGGTCCCGCGGACGAGTCGGTCGGCGATTTCGCGTACGCTCGCATCGTACTCGCTCGCCCGGACGCACGTCCGACTCGGTCGGGAAACAGGGCTCCGAATCGGATCCGGTAATGCCGACTCCGATTTGGAGCCCTACCGGCCGAGATCGGAATCGGCCCCTTAGTGTGAATTTGCCACAGTGAAAATTTAGATGAATTTGTATTTCAGACCATGCTCCAAAACGATATCTTGGACATCAGCCAATATGGAGAACTGGGGTTTACAGTATTCTTTATGGTGGCCTATGCTATTGTTTCATTTGATATCAATCAAAACTTGTGTGAATATTCACTATTTGCATTTTCATACTCTTGTCATACTCCCCAACATCTACATTAACTAGATTGGTTGCACAATCTCTCTCGTTTCATTTTCTGAAGTTCATCTTCACCACTGCAAATCTCTACCTTGATTCTGCAGAGCTCTGAAACTCATTTGTGTGGAGTTTGCACTTTATATATGGGACAAATTACCCCCATTGTAAATTATAAGGGTATTGAAAGTCACCGAGGAGTTTGATGATTATATAGAGGAATGAGGCCAATAGCTAAGGGGCACATTACGATACCCGGCGTAAAAAAATCCGCCAGGCATGGAAGCGGCAAAAATCCGCCCGCACACACCGCCTGAACACCGACCACGCCATTATGAGTACACAAACTGAAAACCGCCATCGGCGAAAAATCATACAAAATACCGCCCGCCATCGTCCGAGTCGGAGTCAAACCGCCCGCCACGGACGGAAACACGCACGACAACACAAAACCGCCCGCCCTCACGGCCGACACACCGCACGTGAAATTACGATCGCACCGCCATGAGCGCGGAAAAACAACAAAAATACCGCCCGCCAGCGCAAACAACGCCGATGAGAATCGACACGGCAGAAGCCATGGCGCCCACGTACCTGCACAGAAACCATCCGCACACAAAACCAATAGCACACAACATGGCCAACAAGTCCACACAGCAAGGCACGCACAAATACACAAGCACAGTACACATCCCGAAAACACCCCCTGGACAAACAAAAAATACAAAGGCCAGAACCCCAGACACAACACACCTGAAAACAACAGACCATGAGGACACACCCACATAGGTGAGTACAAAAGCAGCACTCCCACAGACCACAACCCCTTGCTACATTGCAAACCAGAGAGGAGAGGAGAGGACACAGTGACACAGCAAGGACAGCAGCACACCACAGAAACGCACACATCACAACCACCACCACCACCACCACCACCAAACACCGGCACCACAAACCCCCTGCACATTACACAACACACACCGCACCACCACCACAAACACCATGGCACCACAAAGGATGCCCAAGTTCACGCCCATGGAGCTGACGGTCATGGTCGACGAGATCATCAAGGTGTACCCACAAATCTATGGGAACATGGTCCAGCACACACCACTAGCCACCAGAAACAGAATGTGGACCCGGATCGTAGACCAGGTCAATGCAGTCGGGACCCTGCCCAGGAACAGAACCGAGATAAACAAACGTTGGAATGACGTAAAGAGCCTGGTCAAGAAGAAGGAGGGCAAAAACAGAGAGCTGGCTGCCGTCACTGGCGGAGGGAATCCCGCGCTCTTTAAGACCTTCAAAGCGTGGGAGGAGAAGGTGCGAGTCGTAATCCATCCGGAGATCCTCGCCGGATTAGCAGGAGGAGTGGAGGCTGGTAAGTACAAACTAATGTATACCAGCACACCGCTATGTACACACATGCGCAACCACCATGCCACAGCTCCCAGGGACAAACACCCCCATGTCCAGCACACAATACACAACACATCACACGCACATGTAACAGACACTACCACACACAGGCCAAACCGAACAACTGTAAGATGCGTGGGGACATGTGTACACTAAGCCAGCCACGTAACCACCAACAGGTCCCCAAATATGCCAGAAGCGCCACAACGAGCACCCACCACACCCATGTGTCCGCCACAGCTGCACTAACCGACAAGTAACAGGTAAGTGGCAGGAACACAAAGTGCAGTGGGTGGGACGGTGGACAGCTGAAGTACAACACCCACCAGGCCCCCACTCCCACAGACCAGCAAGGTGGAGCACTCCCCACACCCATGTGTCAGGCACAGCTGCACCAACCGACAAGTAACAGGTAAGTGGCAGGAACACAAAGTGCAGTGGGTGGGACGGTGGACAGCCCAAGTACAACACACACCAGGCCCCAGTCCCACAGCACAGCAAGGAGGAGCATCCCCCACACCCCACACCCACGTGTCAGCCACCGCAGTGCACAACGACAGCCGAAAGGCAGACATCACGGTCCACAGCAATCGGTGTCAGTGGGTGTACAGCCACCCCCACGACCCACTACACCCCCCACCCCCACAGACCTGCAACATGGAGCACCCCCGCTAAGAGCCATGTGGCATCCAGTACAGTGCACGCACGAACAACTTGCAGGTGGGAAACTGGACAGGGCTGGATTACTGGAGGCATGAGGACCATAACACCACCAACACATGGGACATGTCACGTAGCACACGGACACGCAGCACCGCCCACCGTCACGAACAAGTGAACAATGTGCACACGGACATGAACAGCAGACTCACACCCCACATGACCCATCACAGACATAGCAACACCCAAGGAGCCACGTCTGCATGCACAAGCCACACTGAATATAGTCCCACACGGCAGCCACTGTGCAACTCATCACACACAACCGAAACACCATTGAAGTCCTGTCCATGTAGCCCCTACTGCCTGTCAACCACACACCCCACAACTACGCCTATGTAAGACAAACAACACTAGACGCAACAGAGCGGAACAACAGAAATGCACACGAACACCACTGAACCCATCAAACACACAGACACACCATGCACATACAACATACCATCCATCCCATCCGTCAGCCCCAGTCTCATGAAAGGCATGTCATCCGCACAGCTGCCACACATACAGCAGTCACGCTAAGACACATGCCCATGACCAACCATGTGCCAGAAGTCAATTAAGCGCACGACACACTGTGAGCAACAACACACAACATGGGCCACACCCCCCGAGCACTGCAGTGATGCACATGGCACAGGGCAGCACGCACACCAAGGAGATGGGACAACTGCAATACGTTGGCTGGCACACAACTATCACTCACTCATAACGATGCGTCCAATGCCATGTCCAGTAACCACAACAGACAGCAAATATGCAGGGCATGTCAGGCATGCACACACCTCAGACCATGCACTGTCATGCTGCCACAACACATGTCACGTTCGGCACCCATGGCTCACAGCATGTACCCCAAAAGCATATACCCTCCCAAATGCGAATCTGGGGCATGGCCCCCATGTTGCCATATGCGTTCCTAAGCGTTCCATTTGAACTCCAAAAGCAAAGTACAAACCAGACCCAGGATGGGCCAGGAGCCCGCATACACCAGAGTCACAATGAGTAGGGGCAAAGCAACACACCCATCGGCATGGCCAATCCGTCCCATGCCACATGTGCACAGCACACAGTCCCATTGCCTAGCACACAGAGGAAAGATTTTACTTCCCCAAAGAAAAAGGAGTATAGGGAAACTATTAAGGTGTACAAGAGTGAGGTCAGAAAGGCTCAAGCCCACTATTTTGAAGAGAAAATTACATTGGCAGCAAACTCCCCCGCGAAACGTTTCGCATTGCAAAAAAACTCCTAAAAATTCCTGCCCCCTGATTTGTCTGAAGGAACACCCCATCGTTGTAACGAGCGGGCAGAATTTTTCTTCAATAAAGTCCAAACCATCAGTAGTACATTTCCCACGACTGATCCCGAAACTGATCTGCTTTGTAAGGACTGCATCGTTCAGAGTCATGAATGTGTGTTAGGAGTATTTCCTCCTCTAAATGAGGAACATTTTCGGACCATTTCTGCACTTGTCAGGAGTGGTTCACCCACTGATCCGGCCCCCCCTAAAATGCTGCAATCAGTGGTGGACTCAGTCGGTCCTGTGATGGTGGACCTGATTAACTCCTCACTTTCTCTCGGGGTGGTGCCATCTTTATGGAAGAATGCGATGGTGAAAACTCTATTGAAAAAGCCGAGTTTAGACCCCAGCTGCCTTGAGAACTTTCGACCCATCTCTCTTCTTCCATGGGCCAGTAAAGTGACAGATAAGTACGTGAATTCATTGTTATCTAGGCATTTGGAGGATGGCAACCTCCTCCACCCGTCTCAGACGGGTTTCCGCCCTCATCAAGGAACCGAGACAGCATTATTAGCTGTCGTCGAAGAATCTAGGAAAATCCTTGACGCAGGAGGATCGGTGGCCGTGATACTTTTAGATCTCAGTGCGGCCTTCGATACGGTGAATCACCGTATCTTGGTCCAGCGACTTTACAAAATGGGGGTATCCGGAGTGGCCTTGAAATGGCTAAGCTCGTTTCTAGAGGAAAGATCTTTCCAAATTTTTGAGGAGAAGACATCTCAGACCCCCGTCCTTTGCACTGTGGAGTGCCCCAGGGCTCGTCCCTGAGCCCCTCCCTTTTCAACGTGTACATGGCCCCTTTAGCTGATAGTGTCCTTCCCTTTGGAGTGCAACTCGTCACTTACGCTGACGATACGCAATTAGTGATTTCACTGAACCACGCAGACGGAGCCTCCTCCTGTCTGCTGTCGTGCCTCGAAGAAGTGGCCAGATGGATGACGTCGTCTCATCTTAAATTGAATGGCGACAAAACAGAGCTTATGCTCCTTGGCAATAAATCCCCCAAGGAAATAGATTCCTTTTGGCCAGCCTGTATGGGTCCTAAGCCCATTCCAAAAAGGAAATAAAGAGCTTAGGCTTCTGGCTCGATGAGGAGCTAAGCTTCAAAATTCAAGCCAGAAAAGTGGTCTCCATCTGTTTTGGCATTTTGAGGCTGCTTCGCAAGGTGCTACCACTGCTCCCCTTTCGAGCAAGAAAACTGATGGTTCAGGCTCTAGTATTGTCCCGATTGGACTATGGAAATGCCCTTTACTTGGCTGCTCCTAGCTCGGTTCTGGCAAAGCTCCAAGTCGTACAGAATTGTGCTGCTAGAACTTTGGTAGGGCTTTCTGGCCGTCAATCAGCCAGATCGGCTTTAAAAGCCCTCCATTGGCTTCCGATTAAGGAAAGGGTCCACTTCAAAGCCCTGTGCATTTTTCACAGGTTGTTGAAAGGGAGGGGACCAGCCATTATCTCTTCTTTAGCTCATCCTTATCGAGCCAATAGGTGTCTTCGTTCTGATGATCTTTATTTAGCTTCAGTCCCCAGAATCCGCAGGACCAGAAGTGGTGGCCGACTGTTCTCATACAGTGCGGCCAAACTCTGGAATGCCCTTCCTTTGCGGCTTCGTGTGCAATCCAGTCACAATACCTTTAGGAAGGACCTGAAGACCTGGCTTTTTCCCATCTAACCTGCTGTAAGCAATTTGGTGTCCGTCAGCGCTGGGATGCCTTCGGGTAGCTATGCGCTTTATAAATATTATTTCATTCATTCACACACACCTACAGATGCCACAGCCACACACTCGCCTCCGGGAAACCCATGTACGAGATTGCACGAACTGCCAATGTCAGACGACTAATACATACTTCGCCAGGTGCAACACAATAACAAATCTCATTCTCTCCACAGGTGACAAACTGCTGGACGCTGGGGATGGAGACAGCAGCCAGCACAGCCAGCCTACAAGCCCCCAACGAGGACACACGGATCTGGAGGATCTGTCCACCTCTTCGGACACGGACCACCAAGCTGGCCCATCTGGCGTGGCAGGGCCCAGCCGCTCCCCAGGACCCCTCCTACCCACCAACCCATCATCCAGGGATGCTGAACAGTCCCAGTCCCCTGCTGCCACTGTCGTTGCGGCCACACCCACGGTCATTGCAGCCACTACCACTGCCGCAACCGCCACCATCGCCGCACCGACCACCACCGCCTCCACCACCACCACGTCTTCGCTGGCACCAGCCCCAGCGCAGGTGGTGGCCCGGCCGACTGGATCCACCCTGGGAGCCACAGCGAGGACCGTGGTGAGCAATGTGGCTAGTGGGCAGGCCGGTGGCAGCAGGACTGGTAGGAGGAGCAGGGTCAGGGAAACGCCAGCCTCCCCTGGGAGCCATGCCCTGCCTCAAATGGACAGAGTCCTTGGGGCCTATGAAGAGGCCCAAGGACAATGGGCCAGGTCTGCTACTGACACGCGGGAGGTGCTGGGGGTGCTGAGGTCCATGGACGCCCATATGGGCCAATTCGTGTCCCGTATGGACCAACTCGTGGACCTCATGGGCCAGCTGGTGGTGGCGGTGGGGTCACAGGCAAGGCCAGCAACACCACCTCCGCCACCACCTGCTAGGGCGCAGGCTCGGGCAGCAGTGTCCACTTCCCCTGCGTCCACAGCCAGTGAGCACACCTCACCCACCACCAGCAGGTCGCCACCACACACCCCCCTCCCAAACGTGGAAGGGGCCGTCCGAAGAGGAAACAGATCTCCCGGGAGGACTTCGCACGCTCCAGTCGCAAGTGAGGCAGCCAGCCAGCCTTCCGCCAGCCTTCCTTGACCAGCCACTGCATTGACTTGCTCTACGATCCCACTCCACACAGCCATCTGGATGGCATGTGTGTGTTGGACTATGGACATAGAACCAGTGGGTACACCCTGATCATCACGCAGCCATGACCGACAGCTCATTGTCACTGCACGCACCACTTTTGTCATCACCTTACACACAATCACATGTCACAGTTTGTAATAAATGCACCTTTTTCACTAACTGCTGTTTGTGCCCTGTGTCTTTATTGTACGGAATACAACGGCCACCTTGGGCGGAAAGGCACCTGATGCGTGGCATGGAAATGGAATCCGGAGGGCCTGTAGGGACCTAGGGGTGGGAGACAGAACAGGAGCACATTCAATGAGTGTGTCACACACCCATCACACAGTACATGTCAACAACTACAAGCAATGTACACACATCGCACAGAGCAATAGGGCACAATGCCACAGCCACCAACAGTGGCATACTACCCTGGCCATGGAGCGTTGACACACTGCACGCAGTGAACATACGGCCACCCTGACACAGCACACACACACCTGCATAGATACAGACACATCATCCGTCGTACATGGACACTCACCGTCAAGTGAAGTAGCGGGCGATGAGCTGCTGGCGCACATTCCCAGCTTCCTCCTCTCCGCTGTCCACCTCACTCGAGCTGTCCTGGTCTGCGGGCTGGGGCCCTGGTTGATCTCCGTCATCCACAATGAGGGGGATCTGCTTCCGAATGGCCAGATTGTGCAGCATGCAGCACGCCACCACTATCTGGCACACCTTCTGTGGGGAGTACGCCAGTGCACCCCCGGTGCGGTCCAGGCACCTGAACCTGGACTTGAGGAGGCCAAAGGTACGCTCGACCACACGTCTGGTCCTCCCATGTGCCTCATTGTATCGATCGTCTGCTGGGGTGCGAGGATTCCTCAATGGACTGAGCAGCCATGCCCCATTCGGATACGCAGAGTCACCTGGGTGTGAGGGACACAGAGAACCGTTGCTATTCCAACTGGACAGGGGACAGCATCGCACAACCAGCACGCTACACCACTCCACATACTCACCGACAATACAGCCACGATCCTGTTGCAGATTGGCCATCAGTCGTGGCAAGATGCTGTTGCGCATTATGTGTGCGTCATGGGCCGAGCCTGGAAACTTTGCACACACGTGGGTGATCACCATGTCCGCAAGGCACACCACTTGCACATTCAGGGAGTGCGTGTGCTTCCTGTTGCGGTACAGGTGCTCAGTGGCCTGTGGTGGAACAAGGCCAACATGAGTGCAGTCAATGGCTCCCACGACGTGTGGGATTCTGCCAAGGGCATAGAATGCACCCTTCACTGCCGCCAATTCACGAGCCCTGGGGAATCTGATGTACCTGTTCCGGTACAGCATCATGGCTGCCAGTACATCCCTCAGCACCTTGCTGAACATGGGCTGGGACATCCCTCCTCCACTGCCCACTGTGTGCTGGAATGACCCAGTGGCGAAGAAATGCATGGCGGCCATCACCTTAGCCGTGGGGGTGACAGCAGTCGGATACACCCTGCGGGGACGGAGATGGGGCTCTAACATGGCACACAGTCGATGCAGAGTTGGCCTGTCCAGCCGAAACTTCCTGATTACCTCTGTATCGTCCATGTCCGCCAGCAATTGGTATGGGCGGTCAATGTTCGGTCTCCGCCTGGGTTAAATGGCAGAGGACACATGTCAAAGCAACACGGCACATAGCAATTTCGCATACACATCACTGACATGACTGAGCAAGCACATGAGCCACAGCCCAGCTGTCAAGCTGGGACGGCACGGCCACAATACACTTACACAGGTCTCCCAACAATGGCAATGGCAAGTGAGACATACCACTGCCATGTGCATGCACATGGGGATCTAGGCCCCAATGACTTGCGGGGCGTGCTGATGGGGACTGACTGCATATTCGTCAAGCGGCAACGCCACGGCAACATGAGTGTCTGCTGAGCATGGTACTGCTTCCGAGGCTGGATGAGTATGGCACACGGCGACGACGATGTGGGCACGGGCTGAGCGGCCAATACAAGTGGGACCTGTGGCACGAGGGGATATGAGACAGTAGTAGGTGTCAGCACTGCACCCTATGTACAGCACTGTACGGATCACAGCTCCCGAAACATTGACTGGTGTCCACATTGACAGCCCCATGCCAAGACGGCTGTGTGCTTGCAGTCACACGTCACAGGTGAGAGGTTACATTGCACGTGCCAGGTGGCAGACGTACATAGTGGGAGCTGGCATGTGTGTGCATGTGTCTCCTGTTCAGGATCCACCAGATGGGCGCTGACTCTGTACTGACCATTGGACACAGCATGTTCCGTGGAAGGCTTGTGTGTGTGGGATGGTGGCACTGGATGTGCCTCCGTTGGGTGGGGGGCCATGCACAGGGCGGGTACGTCGATGATTGCGCATTGTTGGTCACGGTGGGTGCACCAACTAAGATGTGTTGCCCTGTGTTCAATTCCTATGTCCGCATGATGATGGACTGTGGATGTGGGCAGACTACACATTGGTCGATGTGCTGTCTATATGCATGTGCCTTCACACCAGGCACAGCTGCCCCTGCACATGTGACCCCTGCTGGACTCGCTGCTGGGTCTGTGGAGCTGATGCACGTTCTGCGCGTGGGGCGGACAGCTCTCCTCACTTCCCTCATTGCGCATGTCATGTCTTTGCCGCAGGTGACATGGATCATGGAGGGCCCACATGTACGCGTGGGTAGGCTACACATGATTGTTCACTGGTCGCCACCCCCAGTCAGTGTTTCGAATGGGAAGGTTGTCGTGCTGGTGGTATGTTCGATGTGGCGGATGGGCGGGCCTAGGTGCGGGCTTACATTCCGGACATGGGGGGTAGTTGGATTGGCGACTAGTTGCAGTACACACGGGACACGTCTCTTCCTTTCCACATCTGGGTCATCCCTTGTACTAACTGACAGTGATACAGTCATCTTCGCCCCAGCCCTCATGTCCTCCCCTCGCCCCCCAATATGCATGCTCACCTGCGAGGCTAGCGCTTGCACAGGCAGCCCCAAGCTTGCACCAGAGAGGGCAAGGAGTGTATGTGTGGGTCCAGTTGCACGAGTGGGCTGTCTCAGGGTATGATGTGTGGCGGGACGCCGTCCACCTGCGTGGTGCCCCAAATGGAGACCCGGCCTGCATGGACTATGCATCACAGTCTTCGCCTTCCGGATCCGCCACCTGCGACACCCAGTGGCTGTGGCTGCCCTTGCGGCCATGCCGCGTCCGTCTGTGGCTGATGGCCCACACATTCACTCTTTGGCCTCTCTGGGGAGGGCTCAGGGGTGGTGGCGCACGCGCTTGCACTTAGTCGCAATGGCATGTGTCGTGGTTGGTATGATGGGCAATGGATGGGATGGTGCGAGCCACCTCCCGTGACGTCAGTGCTGCTCGTGCTGTGGTGCGTCCCCCTACACTTCCATTTGACTTTTTGCCATGCTGGACGTTGAGGTTCTATTGCCTGCGTGATATGACCAGGAGGAGCGCGAGGAGACCTCTCACACACCATGCTCCACTGCCATCCCGTGCCCTGTATCGCCTGTGCGGATTGACTATGTTGGGGTTACACCTGGTCGACTGGGGCTGTGTGTGCCTTGTCAAGGGGCATGGCGGGCGCACAACAGGATCCAGCTCGTCCACAGAGGGGGGCTGAGGTGCGCCTGGTACCGCTTTGTACGTGTGCCCGGCTGCTGTGCACACACGTGTTCACTCCCCCCGACAGGTGTCCTCTCACAATGCCCAGGGAAGCGGTGGTGTACTGTTCATGAGCCCTCCCAACACGGCGTGCTCCAACTTGGCATGTGCGCATCTACCCGTCGCACCCACCCACCTGAGCACTGCGTCCATACGACTTCACACGACACATGTGTGTCTTCCACAGTAGTGCTACTCATTTGCGTTGACATCCAATACCAGTGGACTACATGGTCATGTCACGACTGCCGTGTACTTCACATACTCTCATCCTCTCTCATTCGTACTTGTGAAATGAGTCAGCGGAGACAGTTCTGGTTTCAAACATTATATTGAGTCTTCTGTCCTCTGTGATGCAGTATAGTGGACACTACTGGCAGCGGAATACATATTGAGGATATACTGAGCATGATTACAAATGGGATAGGGTGTGGGGTTACATCTGCTTGGCCAAGGCTGTGCTAATGTACATTTACGTATAGCTGCGGAGCTGCGGACTTTGACACAGACGGTATACATGTAGCCTACCAGACCGCTCGGCATCATGGGCACAGTCCATCTCAGTTCCATGTGACAGGTTTGCTGCGGTTGTTCCTCATGCACGCGTGCATGTGAGATGACATCAGGGCATGTGCTTGCGTGCATGCAGCGGCGTGCCACTTGTTGTTGCACTGTGGTGGTTACTGGACATGTCACAGTCACTGGGGTCGTGTTGTTGTTGTATGCACTTGTCGTCCATGCAAAGGTCCTGGTATGGGATTCCCGGGGCGGGGGTGGGAGGGGTGCAGCACCCACAGACTCCAGGCGACCTATTCATGTCCACTGAGCGGTGTGTGTGTCCATGTGCGCTGGATCCATGTCGTGTCCTGGTTGTTCGTGCAGTTCCGTCCATGTGGGTGCGATGCACAGAGCCCATGCCACTGCCTCCCACGATGCATGCGGTGTTCCTGGATGTGATGGGGAACAGTGTGCATGTCCCGGTCATATCCGATGTCATGGCGATGTCGTTGATGGTGTGGTTACAGTTGCCGGTCGTTTGGTATGGCTGTTGTGGTGGTGACTGGCCAGTCCGTGCGGAAGCTGAGCATGGGTGCGGGGTTGGACTTCATAGGTCACTCGGGGAACCTGCGTTGTGGTCCGACGTATTTACAGGTTGTCAGGTATGCGATGCCGTCCAGCAGGGCTTCCATGTCATTGGTGGTGTACATGTTTGCCAGCCAATGAAGCGGATGGTGGCTGTCAAGGTGTTGTTCGTAGGTTGTCCCTTGGAGGACCATGATGGGGCATGCTGGGTGACATTCGATGTAGCTGTTCTCGATGATCCGTCGTGTGGAGGCACAGTGGTTCCATTTCAGTGCGCGTGCGATGTTGGCCACATACGCCATGCCCCCATAGGCAGAGCAGGCCCTGTCGTGTGCGTCCAGAGGGAGGAGTAGTGGTAGCAGGTCCGCCTTCAGACATGCCGGGTTGGAGAGGCATATCTCGACGGGATGCTGGTAGGGACACCTCCGACAGTAGAAGACGGGCATGACGCAGCTGAACAATGTGATGCGGTAAGTCAGTCGGTAACTTACGTTCAGCAGGGACAGGAGATCGCATCCCAATGTATGTATCGTGCTGGTTTGGTACAGCTTGAGCTCTTCGGCGTAGTTGGGTAGGTGTGTTGCGGTTGCCATTTCGCAGCGGTGCGTTGTGGTGGCGTGCTCCGGCTGTGTGTGCAGTCTGCAATGTGCACACTCCGGGGTTGCTGTGAGCTCTGTGTAGTCGTGGGGAGACAGGACTTGTGTTCTGTTGGCTTGTTTGGAGGACACGGGCCCTCTTCCCACATGCTTATCAGACAGTTCAAGGTCAGTGCTGTGTGACTCCTTCCAATTAACTTGCATGTGGCCGACATGGGGAGTGTTTTCTTCTTTCTTCCCCGTCCGTTGTGTGCTTCTGTGATATGCGCTATCTGCCCTGTGGTCGGTCTCCTCGGCATGCCTGTGTTGGTCTATTCTTGGACAATGGCTGTATTCACCGGCTTCTGTCGTAGGGCTGTGGTTTCGGTGTTGGAATGGAAGGTCATTCAGTGCTGTCTGCTCTCCCTTGTGTGGGCGGCAGGCTGCCTTTCCGCTCTGCGTTGGGCCTTGTGTGTGGATGTAATTCTTGGGCCACCTGTTGTCGGTCACCGGGCTCTTTGGTGTTCCGTTTCATGTGTCTTGTTCATATGTGCAGGGTGGTATGGGTTTTTCAGTGTGGTACTGGCGTTCCTCTTCCCGAAGGGGCCCTGCTTCTCCTAGTTGGTGTTGCCGCCGCTGTGTGCTTCGCCATGTTTGTTACACTGGGGTGTGTCCTGCTGTTGCGTGACTTCACTGACATGTGTGCGTCGGTTGTGTGGCGTTGGGTGTTGTCCGTGAATTGGGCGTTGGGGACATGTCTGTGGCAGGCCTGTCACGTGTCATGTGCGTTCGGGGTGGGGCTGGTGTGTGTGCTGCTTGGTTGTGTCCCTGTGTCTGTGTGCGACGCATGCATGGCGCTGCGGTTGGCCTCTGCGTTGTGCGCATGTGTGGCGGCGTCATCGGCGCTTTGGGGCCGTGACGGGGTGGTTGGTTCCTAGTCCCAGGTGGTGTGTACACATGTGTTCCGCGATGTTAGGATTTGGCCTGTGTGTCATATGTGGATGCAATGGTGGATGTGTAGTGTGCACGCGCTGGTGGGGGGTTGTCCGCTTTTCCGCCCTTGCACTGTGTGCGCTGTTTGCGTGCACTTGTTGTGTGTGTGCCTACCTGCGTCTCCGCGGTACGTTGCGTCCTTGGTGGTGCATCAGCAGAAGCATGGGAAGGGCCTGCAGTGCTGGATTCATGCCCGGGGTGCCGCTTCTTCGTTGTCCGTGCTCTGCGTCCGTGTTTCCGCCTCTCTTTCACGTGCGGTGTCTCTTTGCCGTGGGAGCCGTTTGTTTGCGGCATCGTAATTTATGCGCCGGGCGGGACGTGTTTCGTCGGACGGTGTGTGTCAGTTGTGCTGCGCCGCTACGTGTGCGGGCGCACTTTGATGGCGGACGGTGTTGCTGGCTTGCCGGCGGTGTTTGGCCTGCTTTTCGCATCGTAATTGGGCGGGCGTGTGGACTGCTGCGTGCCGGCGGTAACTGGTGGTTTTTGCATCCGCCAGCACGGCGGTAGTGCTTCCGCCCGCCATCGTAATGGGCCCCTAAGTTTCTTTATATGGTTATGGAACTTTGAAGTGACTTTCAATATTCTTATCATTTACGGCAGGGGGGACTCTATTCCATACGTTATATGGTCACACCATCACCTTTCCCACAAACCACTTAAATCTTTGGTACATAGTTCTTTCATATAAAAGAGAGATCGTGTTTGTAAACATGAAGAATAAAAATAGAACCTCTAATGCAAAATCAAACACACCAAAAAAGGTGTTAGATACTTGCTTCAAAAATATATTAGAATGAGTTTAAAACAAGTCAGTTTTTTTGTGTTTTTTTTAAAGGGCAAATTAGAAGCATAGAGAAAGAGTCTAACTTTTCTATAATTACCTAAAGAGTGCCAAAAAACACTTTCTACTTGTCACTTTACAGCTAGCAAAACAGAGCAGAACAAAGAAAAGCTAAATTTAGTTTTTGTTCTTTAAACAGCTGATTTAATTATGCACCTGTAACCTAAATTGCCTTTCCCCTCAGCTGCTGGCTCTGGCAGCAGGCACTGTGATGTCAGAGCTGAACTGAAATAAATTATTAAAGTTGAGTTTGGACGTAATGCCTTTATAATAGGCGAATGGGTGCATCACAAGTCGCTTATTAAGAAATAAGAGGTTTTTTACAGGAATTGCGGAATACCATGTATTAAAAGTCAATACATAAATAAATAAGTGTTTTACCTCCTCGATTTTCTCATGCTTCTTTCTATCACCCCACAAGGTCTATTCTCTTTCCTGGGATCATAGTTTTTCTCTTCTTGATTTCGTGTATTTTCCTTCCTCGCACCTGAACTGCTGAACGAGATACTTGTGCAAATCCATCTATCCGAAAACTGCAAATATCAATGGCATTTGTGCATCTCAGTAACACTTGGGTGCACAGAGATCTGTACTTATAAGTAGAAAGCAACTTTACTGATTATCAGAATCTGAATTTACACTCACAAATGGAGTCCCTTACTGAAAATACTGCCCCCGAGCTGGAATTTTCCATAGGTGTGAGGGGTTGGTGTTCTGTTCCAGGATGGCGACGCCTGCAAAAGATGATGAACGCTCACAAATGAACATGTTTATGAGTATTCAGAGACCTTCTGCAGGAGGTTTCCTAACCTGAAAACTCTAGTTTTCCAACATGTCAGATATGTACTCCTGGCAAGTACAGAATAAATAAGTTTCGGATGGATATAGAGAGAGAAAAGCCAAAGAGCCAGAGGGTGTAGCAATAGGGGATTCTTCGTGGGTCAAAGCACTTTCGCTGCAGCGAAACTAAAGAAAATAAAAAAGCACAAGCATTTCTGCATGGCATTGCCACATGTGAAACTGTACATTTTTTCATGAGAATATATTTACACATGTAAGGATTTTGTGGTGGCCAAAGTTTTAAAGAAGCAGACCCAAACTTCTTTTAAAATTTAAAAAAAAACTTTAGAAACGCACTCAAAACGTATGTTTCATAATAGTGAATACATGTCATACTTTTTTTTAGAACTTGTCCTGCCAAACTAAAGGGGTTATTTATGAGAGGCTTGAGCTGCCGGAGCGTCACTTTTTTGACGCCCCGGTAGCTCAATGGTTCCATGGGTGTTGCGGTGGGTTTTCCCACGTAACGCCTAAGGATTTTGACGCTGCCCCAGATTTACTTAATCCCGTGAACCTGGGGCAGCGCCAAAACCTTAAGCCTCCGCAGAGCAGGTGTAACGAGGAGAAATATTCCTATTTCTCCTTGTTTTTTCCTCTTTCCATGTGTGATTCATTCTGCTGCATTCTGCAGCACACATAGAAAGAGGAAAATGCCTCTTTGGATTGTTTTTGTGCAGGAAAGTGCCCCTTTCTGCACAAAAACAATCCTGCCTGCAACAGAGGCACTCTTGCACCATGGTGCAAGGGTGCCGACATTGACGCTAGACTGCCGGAAAGGACATGAATGCACTGCATTGCCCTAAATATGGTGCATTCCTTCCCTTTCAATGTGGCCTAGCGCAGCAAGGAGCCTTGCTGCACTGCCCTACGCCAAAATGCCATAAATGAGGCCCTAAATCTCTAGAGCCAAACATTCTTGCAATGACATGCCAAACTTAGGGCCTCATTTATGGCAGATGTGGGCCCCGTGTTCACTATGCCATTGGATTCAAGCTAGCCTGGCTGTTGAGGAGTGATACCCTGTAACCGGTCCCAGGATGCTTGTTTCTGGCCCAGGGAGGACCTGGCCTGGCAATTTGGGCTGGACTGTTCCAATGGGGAGCAGGGTGAAAACTGATTTGCATATAGCTGGGTCCAAACTGTTACGGCAGGGTGAGGGAAAAAAGGATGGATTTAGGCCCAGATCTCTGTACTGGGGGTGAATGTTTGACAATGTTCAACATTCCATCCACCATCTTTTTCTGTTGTTAGACTCACCCCAAGTGGGAACAGTATGCCCAGACATGGGTTTCGTGCTCACTATGCCATTGGATTCAAGCTAGCCTGGCTGATGAGGGGTGATATCCCGAAACCAGTCCCAGGATGCTTGTTTGCGGTCCAGGGAGGACCTGGCCTAGCAGTTAAGGCTGGATGGTTCCCATGGGGATCAGGGTCAAGATTGATTTGCATATGGCTACGTACAAACTGGAATGGCATGGTGAGCAAGGGAATGATGGATTTAGGTCCAGATCTCTGTACTGGGTGTGAATGTTTGACTATGTCAAGCATTCCGTCCATCATCTGTGCCTGTTGCAGAGCCTGAAGCGCTTCCTGGAGGTAAAAGAGTTGGTCCTTCCAGCTGCTACTGTAGACAGCTATGTCATCCAGATAGGCAGCTGAGAAGGCCTCCATATCAGCAAGGGCCTGGTTCACCAACCTCTGGAAAGTGGCAGGGGCATTGTTGAGTGCACAGGGCATATGAAATTGGTATTGGCCATCTGAAGTGGAGAAGGCTGATCTCTCCTTGGCACCTTCTGTTAGGGTGATCTGCCTGTACCTTGTTGTAAGATCAAAAGTACTTAAGTAATGGGTAGCCTCTAGCCCGTCAATAAGCTCATCAGTCCAGGGGATGGGATGAGTATCTGTCTTTGTCACTGAGTTTAGCCCGCTATACTCCACACAGAACCGCAGTTCATGTGTTGTGCCCGTTGGGGCAGCTTTGGGTCCAGAGCCAGAGGACTGGACCAGAGGCTACCGGAGGGTTCTTTCACCTCCAATTCCAGCATTTTAGAGACTTCACTCTTAATGATGGCCCTCACCTTATCCAACAACCTGTAAGATGAATTTTTGACAAGGAAGGTGTCTCCTGTGTCCACATCATAGGTACACAGGTGGGTAGTCCCAGGAATAAGGGAGAACAGAGAGGAGTACTGTCCCAACCCTTGGTGGCAGTCTCTCTGCTGTTCAGGAATTAGTCTGGGGAAAAGGATCACTTCCTCCACAGATCCATCTTTCTCCTTGGAGTCTAAGAGGGGAGGGAGAGGTTCACTCTCCTCCTTTTCTCCATCTGTCACCAACAGCATGGATAGCTTGGACCTCTCAAAGTGGGGTGTGAGGTGATTGATATGGAGCACCCTCTGGGGATGCCTGGGGATCCTAACTTCCTCTCAGTCACCTCATAGGGCCCAGAACAATGGTCTAGGAGGGCCCTAGGTTCCACAGGGTCCATAACCCACACTTTCTGCCCAAGCTGCAACTCCACAGTGGTAGAATCTTGGTCATACCACTCTTTCATCACATCCTGACTGACTGCCTGAAGCTTGCTTCCACAACTTACCCATTTGGCTCCTAAAGGCTAGCATTGGCTCACTACATCCTGGGGAATCTTCCTGGGAGCTTGCTCCATCCTTCCGTTACCAAACTCAGAAGTCCACTGACAGGATTCCCATACAGAAGCTCAAAGGGGCTGAAGCCCATTTCCTTTTGTGGTTCCTCCCTGCGGGCAAACAACAGGCATGGCAAGAAAATGTCCCCCTTATTCCTCAGTGCCTAAGGTAGGCCTCTAATCATGCC
Source organism: Calotriton arnoldi (assembly GCA_963921515.1). Lineage (NCBI taxonomy): Eukaryota > Metazoa > Chordata > Amphibia > Caudata > Salamandridae > Calotriton > Calotriton arnoldi. Next base: position 3,642,712 of record CAWUFW010000747.1, read on the forward strand.
CTTCAGGGTCTTTCTGAATCTCTTAAAAAGCCCAATTGTTTGTGGATGGTAAGGAGTGTAGAACGTGTAGACGTGGGACCCTTGCTCACTTTGCCACTGGATTCAAGCTAGCCTGGCTGATGAGGGGTGTTATCCCGAAACAGGTCCCAGGATGCTTGTTTCCGGTCCAGGGAAGACCTGGCTTGGCAGTTCGGGCTGGACGGTTCCCATGAGGCACAGGGTCAAGACTGATTTGCATATAGCTGGGTGTGAACTGGGGTGTGAAGTGAGCTAAAGAACGATGATGGATTCAACCAAGATCTGTGACAGGGGGTGGGTGTCTGAAAAGTTTCAGCGTTCCGTCCATCATCTCCTTGTGTGAACTTGTAAATTACCCCACACTCCTACCACTTTGACTGCATATATTCAGACATGAAGCTTGTGCCCCTGTCAGAAACAACTTCCTTGGGACACCCACCCACCCAGGTAAATGTAAATGTCCAGTATTTGTAAAGCGCACAGCTACCTCCGGAGAGGTGTCCCGGCGCTGGGGGCCGTCGGGAAGATTAAGCGAGCTATTGCCCAGAGTCACATGATGCTAGGCTGAACTGCCGCCGGGGATCGAACCGTGAGCCCAAGGATCCGGAGTCAGTCGCCCTGGCCGCTGCGCCACACCTCTTCCTTATCCTTATCAGGGCCTTTGCCACTGCAGCTGAAGTCATGGTCCTCAGAGGGATTGCCTTCGGTACCTAGTGGCATGATTTACCAGAACCAGGATATGCCTGTTGACTGATGCCTATCCATTGGCCCGACCATGTTGATGCTCACCCGCTCAAAGGGTGTGTCAATGATAGGCTAGGGATTAAGGGGGCTTTCAGCATCTGCCCTGTCTTCCTACTAGCCTGGCAGGTCACACAAGTCCTACAGACTCTTGATCCTAGGTCAATAAAGGTGTGTGACATGTCTTGCAAAGGTCTTATCTTGGCCCAGGTGTCCTGCCAGGGGACTTTCATGAGCCAGCTCTAGTAGGAAGGCCCTGTAGCATTGGGGGACTACCACAGCCCGTGTTGTCTAATACACAGGAGCCTTAGGCTCACTGTAAAGGAGGCTGTCCAAGAAGAGATGTGATAACTCCCAGAGGCATCACCTACTGTTAGGGCTTCAGCCTATTGCCTCATTCCCTTAAGGGTTGGACATTCCCTCTGTGCCCTACAGAACTCCTCCTTGGTGGGTCCTCCTTTTACATGCCATCCAGCAAGTGTAAGCAGGTCACCAAGGGAAGCAATGTCTTCCTCAGTGGACTCCGGGGCGGCCACCACAAGTGCCCATCCATCTCACTGGGAGTACATTTATGGACTGGTTTCCCACGCCCTATGGCTTTCCCCTTCTTAGCAGCTAGCTGGTCCATTATTCCAGGCTACAGCCCTTTTTGACTTCCATCATGGGCAGCCATGGACTGTGTGGTAGCACAGATCCAGTCAGGTAATCCCAACATCTCCACATGAGCCTTGAGCTCCACTTTCTTCCAGGTAGAGTGCTCAAGATCATTACCAAGCAAACAGTCCACAGGCATGGCAGGGCTCACAGCAACCTTAAGAAGTCCTGAAATCTCCCCCCCCCCCACTAAAATAAAATAAGGGCCACAGGATAGTGACCCTCTCTGTTGTTAGCCACCAAAACCTGTTGGGATGCATTGGGAACCACCTGCTCTGGGGACACCAGCTGACACCTTACCATAATCATGCTGGCACCTGCATCCCTCAGTGCCTCAACACCTTGCCCATTGATAGTGACCCATTGTCTTAGGAACCATCTGATTGTCACCCACGGACATTAGGGTAACCTCAGTAAACTCGCCCCCATTAACTGGGACAAACTCCTCCCCCAGCACTACACTAGCCACCCCCAGAATCTTTCCTCCAGTGGGAGATGGTGCTCTTTTTGAACACTTGGGAACCCCTTTGTAGTTATTTCGATATTCAAAGCACTCATAGCACTTGGGAGCCTTGGGCTGCTGACTTTTGTCAGGGTAGTTATTTTTTTGGTTGCCATATTGGGAATGAGAACCAGACTGTTAGAAATGGGATTCCTGGTTGGCTGAGGTATGCACCCAGGCCAGGCAGGAACCACCACTCTAGTCGGGGTAAGCTAGATACACACTAAAAGATAGCCTGCGCCCACCCTCTGGTAGCTTGGCAAACAGCAGTCAGGCTTATCTAAAGAGGCAATGTGTAAAGTATTTCTGCAACACACACACAATAACATAATCAATACACCACAAAAAGACTCCACAAAGATTTACAAAAATAGATTACTATATTCTGAACAAAACAAGACCACAACGACACAAATCCAATTATTAGAAGTTGAGACGTTGAATTTTAAAGGAACAAATGCAGCAAAGCCCTTAGAAGCAAGTAGTGCTAAAAAAGTTACTTTCGGTTGTGCTGGACCAGGGCATAGTCAAAGTTCAGACCGACCGTGATGGAGCGCTGGCTGGCTATAGGACCTTTGCAGGCCCCGGTAAACAAAGTACCATTCCTGGTCGCAAACAGCAAGATACATCAATCTTCTCCCCGCAGTGAAGGCGTTGCGTCAGTTCCGAAGACAGGTGCCACAGTCAAGAGGCGTCAAGCAATGCACCGGATTCTGCCACACAGTCGAAGGGATGCGTCGGTCTCACCAAGCTGCAGCGGTGGTGACACGGTGTACGATGCGTCAATCAATGGAGGCTAAGCCAGGTTCCGATGCAATGCGCAGATTTTACTCCCTCAACTGGGTCGATGCGCTGGTTCTGCTACACGCAGGCAAGCGATGTGTCAAAATCTGTGAGCAGGGGTAGAGACTTTGATATCTCTGAGTCTCAAGCAACAGGAGGTAAGCCAACAAGCCTTTGGCGATCCCTTGGAGTGAAGACAGAGCCCTGCTCTCCTTCAGCAGAGTCAGAAAGCAGCAGGCAGGAGGGCAACAAACAGAAGAGCAGGCCTTTCAGATCTGCAGTCCAGCTGAGTCCTTTGAGCAGCACAGCAGTTCTTCTGGCAGAGCCTCAGTTGCAAACCCAGTACTGTCTGATTTGATGAGGTCAGAGACCCAGTAATTATACCCCAAAGCGCCTTTGATGTGGGGGTGACTTCAAAGCAGCTCTCTGAAGTGCAAAAGTATCTATTTCAATCTAGTTCTGTCTGCCAGGCTATCTGTGAGGGGTAATCAGGCATTTGTGTGAGGACAGAACACTGCCTATTTAAGTGAAGTGTTAGCCCCTCCCTTTCATCTTGACCAGGCAAGGCCATCAGAATGTAAATGTATGTAGATGGGTACTCAGATACACTTATTTTCCTGTGTTGTGGCTGTCATGAGAATGCACAAAGTGTAGCTGTCACCCAACACAGACGTATATTGGAGACAGGCTGCAAGGCACACAGAGCTAAAAGCACAGAGAAATGTCCACTTTCTAAAAGTTCAAAACACAACATGAACACCTGGCTCCGTACTATTTATGAAGTAACGGGCAGACTATTCTTTTATCTGTCCAAGTAAAAATTTTATTAAATAGTCTTTAAATTGATTCAAAACAATTTCTTCAAAAGACTGAAAAAGAAACACATATTTATCAAATTGACACAGAAACCTTCACATATAAATAACACAATGCACAATCAAAAACAATTTGGACATACACCAAAGTAAGAATTATTTGCAACAAATTACAACAAAACTGAAGTTAAATCTAAATGTGTTGAGTGTCGGATGTATTAAAGATTAATTCATTATTTCCAACACTTTTGTGATATTCTTGCTGAAACAATAAGTTTAGTCCATGAAATTTGACATTTTTCGCAATCACCGTTTTGTTTTTCACAGATGATGCAAGCTTTAAATGTTTTTTGCAATTGATTTATGTTTGTTTTCATTTAGTGATCTTGTTGCTTGTTGTAATTTGTTGCAAATAATTCTTACTTTGGTGTATGTCCAAATTGTTTTTGATTGTGCATTGTGTTATTTATATGTGAAGGTTTCTGTGTCAATTTGAGAAATATGTGTTTCTTTTTCAGTCTTTTGAAAAAATTGTTTTGAATCAATTTAAAGACTATTTAATAAAAATTTTACTTGGACAGATAAAAGAATAGTCTGCCCGTTACTCCATAAATAGTAGGAGTGTAGGTTAGTACGGAGCCAGGTGTTCATGTTGTGTTTTGAATTTTGAATAGCCCTACCTGGCCCCGGTCCTTTGGGCTTAACCCCTATTGTTGTTTACACTTTCTAAAAGTGGCATTTCTAAAATAGTAATGGCAAATTCAACTTTACTAGTCAGGAGGATTTGTCATCACCATTCCAAACATATGAAACATGAAAAAGATACTCACGACCAGGAATTACAGCTTAAAAGTAAATTAAGGAATTCCCAATGCTAACCTATGAGAGGAGCAGGCCTCCCAGTAGTGAAAAACTAAATGGGCTGTTTGTCACTACCAGGACATGCAAAACATACTAGTACATGTCCTAACTTTCTTTTACACAGCACCCTGCTCTTAGGGCTACCTAGGGCCTACCTTAGTGGGGACTTATGTGTAATAAAAGGTGAGTTTCCAGCTTGGCAGGTAGTTTTAAATGTCAAGTCGAAGTGGCAGTAAACTGCACACATAGGCCCTGCAGTGGCAGGTCTGAGACAGGTTTGAACAGCTCCTTCTGTGGGTGGCACAACCAGTGCTGCAGGCTCACTAGTAGCATTCAATGTACAGGACCTGTGTATATGGTATACCACTTTACAGGGGACTTCCAAGTAAATCAAATATGCCAAACTGGTGTAAACTAACTATATCATGTTTTGAGAAGAGACCACATGCATTTTAGCACTGGTCAGCAGTAGTAATGTGCCCAGAGTCCTAAAGCCAACAAAAAGAAGGCCAGAAAAAGAGGAGGAGGAATGCAAAAAGTTTGGGGTGACCCTTCAGAGCGGGCCATTTTCCAACACAGACCTTTTCCCCTGTGAGTTGTTTTGGGGGCCTTTAGAGAACTCTGTCTTTTTATCCCCCCCCCTCCTTCTTCTGGTAGGAACTCTGACCACTCTTTTGGGAGTCCCCTCGGATGCCTACTTGGACTCTCTAGTGCTGACCCAGATGTCCAACTTCTCAGCATGTTTCCTATGGTCAGTTAACTTGCTATCAACTAAGTGTTGGTGCAGCATTGGAAATTAAATTTCAAACATGTGCTCCTTCAAAATTAAAATTAAGCTGTACAGTCCTGAGTAATCATCAACCATGCTGCCCCTCGCCCAGCCCTTCTGTGCATTGCTAGCATAATCCAAGAAATGCACCCATGTTTGTGATGAGATCTTGTGGCTGCCCCTGAATCTGAACCTATACCTCTCTGGGGTCAGTCCAAACTTACTGACTAGAATACCCTTCAGACCTTCAGAACAGTGCAGCATGTCTTGTCCTGTACCTCTAGTGTAAGGAGTGTATATGCCCCTGCTGTGGGATTTACCTCCATAAACTACCACCCCAGAATTCCTCTGAGACCTTGCACACTCTTAGAGCCACTTCATAGGCTGCAAATCATTTGTCTATGACATCCCTCACCACATAACTGGGCACCAAATCCTTGCATTTCCAGACTCTGAAATCATTAGTGGACACTGCAGGTATGCTGCCACCATTGCTGTCGCTGGCCCCTTCTTGTAGGGCACATATGTTCAGGTATCCCATGCTGAGCTCATGGGTCATTTTTCTCTCTTCCACGGCTAGCTTTTTCTGCTCTAAAGCTTGCTCTTTCTTCATTTTAGCAAGGGCCTTCTCCTTCTCCAATTTCAATTTTGCAAACTCTAGCTTCAGCTTTCTCTCCTCCCTCTCGTCCTCCAACTCCTCTGGGGAAAGGTACCTTGAAGACACACTGCTGTCTGGTCTTCTGCAGACTTCCAGTCCTGGGAGGATGTTACCCCCCACATCAGAAGGCTGCATGACAAGACCTCCAGACAGGGGCTGCTCAAAATCCTCCTCAGACTCTGATCCTTCCTCCTCATCCTCGGTATTGGTCTGGTGGGCTGGTGCCCATGTTCTCAAGGCTTTTAAAGCTCTGCCTTCTTGGCACTTCCCTTGGTGAACACCCTCCTTTCCTGGCAGAATCCCTTGAGCTGGGCCACTTTGTAGGTCTCTAGGTTGGCCAGCTTGTATTCCATATTGACAGATAAAGCCACAGACATTGCAGGAAAAATGAGTATCGGAAAAATACTTTAGGAAAAATCAAAGGTGCCAATTTAGGGAAAATTGAAAAAGGTTCGAATTGGTCTTAGTATAGAGTTGTGGTGACTAATGAGTTAGTATATGGTATTGCACAAACACAATTCCTATCCTCACAGCTTATCACCAATGTTAGAACTGGGGTTTCTCATTGTCAGAGGAACCACCACTCTAGTCAGGGTAAGCTAGATACACACTAAAAGATAACCTGTGCTCACCCTCTGGTAGTTTGGCACAGAGAAGTCAGGCTTATCTAAAAAGGCAATCTGTAAAGCTTTTGTGCAACACACACACACAATAGCACAATGAAAACACCAGAAAAATACTCCACACAGGGTTCGAGAAATAGATTATATTTTATGAGTAAAACAAGACTAAAAGGACAAGAATCCAATAAGTAGAACCAGAGTTATGAATTTTTAAAGAATAAATCAAAAAGTAGTGCTGAGAAACATATAGCGCTTGGGGTTAATTGAGGTTGCGCTGCAAGGGGGAAAATCTAAAGTTCAGGCCGACCGCGATGGAGGGCAGACTTGCTATAGGACTCACGGAGGTCCCGCTGAAAAAGTACCTTTGATGTAGCAAGCATCGACTTCGAAGACTCGATGCGTCGGTTCCTTTTCGCGGGGCGATAAAGGCCTTGTCAACGGATCCCTTTGCAATGGAGGCTCTGCATCATCATCAAGCCGCACTGTCCGTTGTCGGCCAGCTGCGCAGTCCGTCGAAGAAATGTCGATCTGCTCCTGCATAGGCATCAAAGGGCAATGTGTCGGTTCTGATCGCCCCAAAGTTGTCATTGCATTGATTTTAATGGTTCTGAACAGCAGAAGTCACCTTTCAAGGGCCTACAACTGGATTGACAGGGCAGGCGTCACAGATAGCAGAGTCCAGGTGCTGTTGCAGGGTTGAAGGAAGACTTTGATGGTCATGAGACTTCAGAAAAGGGGACATGCAGCAAGCCCTTGGAGTCACTCTGGGTTCAAGTGAGGTGGGTCCAGTCCTTGTCCTCAAAAGGGCAGAGATCAAAAATCAGCAGGGCCGCAAAGCAGAAAGGCAGTTCTTTCAGAGCACCAGTCAGTCAGTGTGGGTGCACAATCAGTGCTGCAAACCCACTAGTAGCATTTAGATTACAGGCCCTGGGTATATGGTATACCACTTTGCAATGAACTTATAAGTAAACTAAATATGTAAATTGTGTATACTCCAATGTCCCCTTGTTTGGGGGAGAAGCACATGCACTGTTACACTGGTCATCGGTGGTAAAGTGCTCAGAGTCCTAAGGCCAACAAAAAGATACTGCAACGAGAGGAGGTAAGCAGGCAAAAGGTTCGAGGGAAGACGACTCTAATGATGACAGGTCAAACACTAATAAACCGAAGATTATTAAATATTGGGCAAGAAAGCAAGTGAACCGTGCCCTAGTCTACTGCCTCAGGATGAGCCTTGAAAGCTTTGTTATTATATTTCTTCAATTTTTCCTGCCTTGCCACCAACACATACTACGTCAGCCACTACACATGATACAATTAATTATTTGTAATCTGTGTTCGTAAATTCATTTGTAATGTCATGTACTTGCTTTCTTTTTTCTCGGATACCTACAAGGTTGGACGCTTTATGTGTTTTTGTTATCTAAGATCTCATGCTAGCCAGGTAAAGAAAGAGACATTTTTGGAAAGCAGAAAGAGATTCAGGAGGTGTCAAAAATGAGCACGAGAGATGCTGTGTCTACGGGAAGAACCTACCATCCATTTTTTGTTCAATGTTTGGGAAAGTTCGATAATCGATGGATCATCCTGAACTTTCAGTGGGAACTTTAACCTCATAAATGTTAGTATACAAGCACACTCCAATACCAGTGGCAACATTGATCAGGTGCTGGAAAACTGTGAGCAATGAGGTACTGGTGAGCGGGTCGATTTATTATTTAATTCGTATGAGAATGAAAGAGTGAGTACAATTGAGATGAATAATAAAAAAAACTTCCATTCTACAGCCTTAAAATAAATGTGGCCCAATAACACAATATTTTGAGCAACTGTACTAATAAACGAAAATTCACATATATATTACTACAGTGCAAAGGTCAAATTGCAGTTTAATACACAGTAGAACAAACCCGACATTACCTCCATGTCAGTCTGCCTCTTCCAGTTCTAATAAAATGAGTAAATCCCCAGTTTCTCAGATATTGTTTGCCTACCCCAACCTAAAAATTAATATCAACAAATTCCCAATACCCAGCGATCCTCAAAAGAGGAACTCAGTTATGAGACTACCAGTTTTTTTTAATCTCTCTCAGAGCAGACGGTTTACCTTCCCAGCCCAAAGGTAAGATTGTCTGTACATGTTATGTGTATTTACTTGCATTAATTATTATAATTTTCACCAGTTGAGGCCCGCTCTAGTGGAATTGGAATTAAAAGCCCTCTTTAATGGTACTACAGATTTTAAGACACATGCCACTTTTAGAAAGTTGGCATTTTCTTGTCCCAACCATTTGGTGTCTGGTGCCTGTATCCTGGGTCATGTGGCTAGGTGTAACTGGCAGTTGTTCTTTGTGTTGAAATGGCAGTTTAAAACTGCACACATAGGCCGCAATGGCAGGCCTGGGACAAGTTTAAAGGGCTACTTAAGTGGATGGCACAATCAGTGCTGCAGGCCCACTAGCAGCATTTAATTTACAGGCCCTGGGTAGATGTAGCACCACTTTACTAGGGCCTTACAAGCAAATTAAATGTGGCAATTAGGTGTAAGCCAATTTTACCGTGTTTAAAGAAGAGAGCTTAAGCACTTTAGCACTGGTTAGCAGTGGTAAAGTGCACAGAGTCTGAAGGCCAACAAAAACAAGATCAGCAAAAATGGAGGAGGTAGGCAAAAGGTTTGGGGGAAGACCACCCTAAGGCTGTCAGATCTAATGCTATGAGACTGGGGATTCACTCCTCTTGTAAGGATTGTGACGAGGAAGACCTGGACTTTGAGAAATGAAAAATTCTGGTAAGTAACTGGGCCATGAGAAAGCACTGCCCACTGTATTACACAGTAAATATTACAATTACTTTACTCATGGAAACAGTTCTCCTGAAGGTCACAAGGCCTCTTCAATATGATATCTTCATACAGCACTCATTAACCCCTGGTTTTGGATAATTACCTTGTTTAAAAAAACAAACAAATAAACATGAAAAAATGCTATGGTTAAACCACACAGCAGATTCCAGAATGCAATACAGATTTATTACCATTGTTGAGAGAAGGACTCATGACCTACTTGAGACTTTGTGAGGAAAGTGGTTGCGCGACCTAGCCATGTAATAAAGTCACAATTCCGCAACAGGTCAAGTCAAGTTTGTTTGTAACCTCAGCTCAGTCCTGGGTAACTGTGGCTCCGATCAGTCAAGCTTTATCAAAGGAACAAATGCAAAGCATTTAGACGTACCAGAACAGTTGAATAATAGGAAAACGCAACATAAACAAAATCTGGCACCAATTTATAAAAATAGGTTGTATTTTTATCTTTAGAAAGAAACTTCATGACAAATATCCACTAGAGGGGGTCCAGGGATATACATTTTCAAAGAATCAAAAAATCACAGTTTTTCACTAAAAGCAATAAATAATTGTAATCTACAATGACTCGTAGTTTAGGGTTAGTCACAACAAGTGACTTGAAAATGGCTACAGGGGCACTCTTGTGGGGACCTACTCAGACAGGGTGCCAGTTAGAGGGGCACTCAGGTCCAGTCAATCAGTTACCTCACAGTTTAAGCAGTCTCCAGTCCCGTTCCAGGACCTATAGGTGAACAGCTATAGAAGTCAATGAGTGGTCCTGATGCAGGAAAAAAGGTTGCTGAAGATGCTCATGAATGCTGATCCAGTGTCAGGGGTCTTCCTGTTGCCAGCCCTTTGTCCACAAACACGAAGCGGTGACTTTGGCGTAAGGGGACGATGTGTTACAAAATCTGTGTGAGGTCCTGTGCAAAACCAGTTGTCACTGGTCTCCGGTTAAAGCAAAATCAGCAATTTCCTTTAACTTGCAGTGTTACTCTCCGGGGTGACCAAACTGCACTCCAATGGCACTCCCAGGTCCAGCAGATTCAGGTGCAACTTTTGAGGATTGGAACTCGATCTCCCAGGCAGTACATTGGTGTCCAGCAGAGATCAGGCTTCTTGGCAATGGACACTCCTTTGAGTGTCCATTGCCAAGAAGTCTTTTCATCTTATATGGCCCTGTGGATGTAACAGGGAGCCAGCCAACTGACTCTTGAAGTCATCTTCTCTGTCTGGGGTTCAGTGAGGACTTTTTCTTGCTCTGGACACAACAGTCAGAGTCCTTTCTTTGCTAGACCAAGATCCATCAGGTGAAGTCCAGCCTTTGGTGCAGCCACTCTTTGCTCGGTCCAGTGATCAGCAGGGCAGTTCTTCTTCGGTCTGCTGTCCAGTCCAGACGTGATCTTTGGTCTGGGTGCCACTCTTCTACTCACTGCGAGCCTAAGGGGATGTGGTGGCCAACCAGCCAATGGGCTACCAAGTTCTCTCCCACCTGATGATGACTTCATGTGGAGTGTACTAGAGAATACAGATATTCAAACAAGTAATGACAGAGGTTCAAAACAAAAATCTCGTAGTACATTGACTATGTTTGTTACAGTGTATTTCCAAATTTATTAACATATTTCAATGTACTTTGTGCCCACTTACTTACATACAACTAGAGACTGTTTTAAGAAGACACAAAACTCTCAATAGGTGTTATCAATTTTCAAAAGAAAGTTGGGTTATGCATTGACGTTTCGGTCTCAGTTGTTGCGCATCTACAAGATAATCTTCAGGACTGTATTTTTGAATGAAGATGAAGGACCCCACTCTAAATATTTAAAAGGCAACAGAACTATAATACAAATATTTCATAGATTTGTACCTTTAAAATATACACCTGCAGTGAACCGAGCAATCAAGTTGCTTGTAAGATAGTGAGGATTAGAACAATCACCATGTTTATAATCCATCTAGACTGATTTATCACCTATATAGGGTTATCATGATAGATTATAGTAAGGCCCAGCATGCAAAGGTTAGCAGAACAGGGTTTAAAAAGAAGTATATCATGCATAGAGCATCTGGTTGCATAGTAGCAGACAGAGGAGTGGATTAAAAACCATAGCCAGAAAATACTGACTAGAATATTTTGCGCATCATATTGTGTGCCATGCGTCATAGGAGTGCAGTTGTGCTTACTTTGAGGCCAACGAGTTGCTATTTGGCTAGGACTTATAAAGGACTGTAAAGCCACGCAGGTCTAGGAAACTGAAAATACAGTAATCCCTTTTAAATGTTGATAGGGGTGTCCTCTTGATCTCCAAGATTAAATAGTTAGTGCTAAAGTGGTCCATTGTTCTGCCAACTGCACCTGTCCCTCACAGATAGCTAATCCATGCTATGTGGTGAGCAATTTACAGCCTTTTGATCTATCTGTGCTCAGGGGCAGGCCATTATTCTCTGAGCCAGAGTTGTAAGCTCTCCCGGGCAAGGATCAGAATTCTAAATTTGGAGGAGCTGAGAGACAAAACTGTGTTTAGACCAGTTTTGGGTTAGACAGCACGAAGTACATTGTTACACAGTGACTTTTTCACTTACGTTTATAGAAATTTGATTTCAACATTAAATCTGATTGTGAAAATTAAGTAAGAAATATCTTTGAATCATTTTTCTAGCATTTTCCCCAGTGTTATGTTATGCAGATTTGTAAAGCGCACTATCACCTGGGAGTGTATCCTGGTGCTGAGCAGGCATGTGTCCAGCCTAACCCAGGGCCTTGGGGACTACTCGAAAAAGCCAGGTCTTCAGCTTCCTGCAGTATTCAAAAGGTGAGGAGAAGGCTCATATTATGTAGTGCCTTGAAAGTGTGGGTGAGGAGTTTGGATTGCGCTTGTTTGCCTACGGGGAGCAAGTGGAGCTTCTTCGTGTGTGGTGTGATGTGAGTGCTACGTGAGAGGCTGAGAGTTTTTCTGCCCACTGAGTTCTGAATGGTCTGCAGCTTTCTGGTGAGTTTTTTTACAAAGACAGAGCTCGTTCTAAGATGCTCTCTCCCTGAGGGCAAGGAAGAAGTGGCACACTATTCCTAAATTCAACAACAAGTTATCCGTAGATGCCATTCCCACAGTGCAGTGCAAGTGTACGCCATCTGCTCTGGGTTTAATCCTGAAGGTGACTTTCCAAGGACAACAGTGCACTTTCCTTGATACAATTTGTCCTTGGTTCCCACGCCTTCTCATACGTGACGCACAATGACCTTCCATTATCGACTCAAACCACATGATTGTAATTTCTTCTCTCCTGGCTTAACTAGTAAAACAAAGTAATTATTCTATCTAGTGAGAGCTCTTCTTTCACCTGCAACATAAAATGTTAGAAAGAACAAATTCCACAGCACACATGAAATTCAAACTGTTAATTCTAAAGCGAGAGTTTTCAGGGACTTGCATTTCAGGCCTACGAATTTCAGCTAACATAAGAAATCATCATATTAAACTTTTTGAATTCACATAACATTAATGTAATTCCAACTAATGCATTTACCCATGTATGAAATGACATAATTAATAAGCACATCTACTACACACATATTTGTAAGTTGCACAACACGGGTTCTTCACATTAATGTTTTCTGCTAGTTACATTCATCTTCTACCTTGATTCTCCATGTTACTTGCCAATGGCCTTAAATACACCAGGTTTTATGTTAATACATTTTACAATTCTAACACTTCACGTTAATACAACAAATGATTCTATGCGGGTGCGCTCTACGTGTGGTTATGATGCACCCCTACAATTGAAATGAAATTTCCGCTTCATCAGTTGAGTCATCATAAAACACTCCAAAATCCCTGCAGAGTAGACCGAGCAAAACAGATGTTGTTGCTAATCTCCTCTGTCTGAACTCCTCCAATCACTTCAAATTCTCGTAATGACTGTCCTGCAGTCTTTCCACCCTTCTTTCCCTTTACCTTAAGGAGCTATCCACCTGCCTCGCCTTGTGCCACTTGTAGCCCTTATCATCCCTCCCAAGGTAATAACACAGATCACAACAATTATTATTGGCTTCAAGATGTATCCAAAGATTCCGCTTCCTAAGTTTTCAAACCAACTTCCAACTGCACCAAATCCTTTTCCAATCTTATCCCAAACTCCTTCAGCTGCCAGATCTTGAATCTCATGATATATATCAGTGATGTTATTACTATATCCCCTCAGAGCTTTACTTCTATCAGGGATATAAGTACAGCACTGTTGGACCTTCAGCATCCGACAGACTCCACCTTCCTTTGCCAATAACACATCTAAAGCAAGATGGTTCTGCATCACCATCACCCTTAACGAAACCATCTCCCCATCTATGAGTAGCAAAGATTGAGCTGTGGTGACAGACAACTTATCCAAGTTAGTAGACTGCCTCTTAATCTTGATGTCATTCAATACCACTACTAAACTAGGTATCATCACACCAAATATATCTCCTACAACTTCCCCAGCACTTAGTCCACGTTTTTCTCTGTGGTTCGATTTTCCTTCCAAACCCTCCAAATCCTCCACATGGTAGATCTTTGGAAATACCACTGCCACATAACAAGTGCCATACCATTTGCTCAAAGGTCGAACATATGCATTCTTTTCACATACAAAATACACTCCTAGTATCATTCGAACTGACTCTAGCAGAATTATTTTCCATGGGCCATTCACTAGAAAGATATGGTCACACACACTCTGTCCCACAAATACTGTATCATAACGGCTCTGAACTTGACGAATGCAAAGCCTGCCTCATTTTTCCCAATCTAAAGCTATAGGACCAGAACTTCCTTTAGCCTTGTGAGCTAACTCCTCCTTGGTCCACTCAGAATTTTTATCCTTGTTTTCAGATTAACGACTAACCCTCTACATCTATCTTCTACTTGATCTATGGATTTCTTTTCTATGTCTGTTTATATGCAAGTTATGTTATGTCTATGTGCGTAAGCATTGTCTAATGTTAATGTGGGTGCAAAATAATTCTCCATTCTCTCTATTTGCTTATAATAATCGTATTTGTTCAAATGTTTATAGACTGGTATTTCTGAAAGAACCACATCATAATTTGAGGAGTAGTACTCATAATTAACTTTCCCATAGAACACACTAAGGGGTCGATTCCGATTCGGGCCGGAAAAAGCACCGACCGACTCGGATCCGGAAAAAATACCGACCGACACGTACCCGTGGCGCCCGACACGCCAAGTACGATGCAAGGCGCGAAAAATCCGACCGACACGTAACGAAACCAAGTCGACCGACCGAGCCGCACGGAAAACAGCAATCCGGACGGAAAAACACGCGAATCCAACCGACCGACACGCACCCGGAACAAATCCGACCGAAACGTACACGCTAACTCCAAACCGCTAAGTACGATGCAAGGCGCGAAAACCACGAGCGAGTCGGACGGAGGACAAGCCGTACGACCGACACGCATACAAAACCGAGCCGAAGCAACACAATACACCGCGACCGACGCGTACGCAGCATAGAAAACTGCACAAACACAGCGTGAACGAAACGGAGAACACCGTACGAGACCAATGCAGGGTCCGACTCGGTCACAAGAACGTTTCCAACATACACAAACAGCACAAAGGAAAAATCACCCAAAAAAAGGCCAAACAAGCAATTACCAAGCCAATAAATACTGGGGGGTGGGGACAGAGAACAAAGACACACCCACAACTCCACCTATATAAAGGACACAAATCACTACCATGAGCCTTTGCAAATGCCATTCCACTGCCAGCACCCAAGAGAAAGCAACCACACACCCACAGCTCATCCCTCACACAAGCCACACACCATCAGCACACCAACAAATACCTACCTCACATACACCCAGCAAAACACACACTCACACACCCTCACCTGCACACCAACACACACATCACTCACCATCACCACCCATCACCATGCCCCCCAAGAAGAATCACAAGTTCCTAGATTGTGAATTGGAAGTCCTGGTAGACGAGATCCTCAGGGTAGAGCCACAGCTGTTTGGCACATTGGTCCAACAGACCCCCATGTCGCAGAAAACCAAGATGTGGGAGAGGATCATCAACAGGGTGAACGCACAATCACCATGTCGGCGCACAAAGACCGACATCCAGAACAGGTGGTATGACGTGCGCAGGAGGGTACGGAAACTGCTGAAGCAAGACTACATCAACAGCCAACACACCGGCAGTGGCCCTCCTGCCAAGCCAATATACCTCAGGCCCTGGGAGGAGAAGGTGCGGGCCATCCTACCGCCAGTGAGCATATATGGACTAGAGGACATCCCAGAGCCTGGTGAGTACACAACAAATGTACACAATATACTGCCACAAAACACACACACATCACTGTCAAGGGGAGAGTCAAACCATGCACTCATAGCAATCACACAGCAACCAGAACAGAATCATCCCAAAATGTGTATGTCAGTCAGAGAAACACAACACATGCCATCAAAAAAGTCACATCCAACTGTGCCAACACATGTACAAACACAACCACAACTACAGCTAGGCAGTGGCACAAATAGAACTAACAAACACATCCACACATGTAGCCACCACAACAACACCAACACACAGTGAAGACCACTCAAAGGAAGGAATTCTGTGTATGCTGGCCAAGTCAGTGTAGCCAATAGCATCATGGGAGTCGCAGTCACACATATTGCCCGCCCCAAAACTGTCCCATCAACACCACCATGAACCATGCGCACATCACAGGGAGTGGAGAAGGACTCACAAGATGGCTGACACTGGCTACTGCTGTGGGGAGCACAAGGCCCTGCTGCCAACTGTGCACCAACAAACAGCAGGACACCACTGACTGACATCCTGAGAGACAACTTCCACTCCCTGCAATGCAAGCACGTTCCATGGTGGGATATCTGGCTGGCTGGGTGGGAAGGGGGACTTGCAGCACTGACTATAGTCACCAGCACCTCCCCTCACACCCCCCAACACAAACTCCACAGTACCCACCTGGTAGAATGCAATGCCCTCCATCCTAACACAAGATCCCACAAAGCACCACCACCCTGGGTTATGTTGTGTGAAGCACAGGGACACTCTTGGGACTCTTAGCCAAACAACTGCCAGGACAACACTCCCAGCCATCCTGTCAGCACAGCCAGCCCACCCCACAGGGAAGCAGAGTCAAAAGGAAGGAAGCATGGGCATGCTGGGAAGGGGGTGGAGGCAATAGCATGATGGGAGTCGTAGTCACAGACATTGCTCAGCCTCACAACTGGCCCATCAACACCACCCTGAACCATGCTCACATCACAGGGAGTGGAGAAGGACTCACAAGATGGCTGACACTGGCTACTGCTGTGGGGAGCACAAGGCCCTGCTGCCAACTGTGCACCAACAAACAGCAGGACACCACTGACTGACATCCTGAGAGACAACTTACACTCCCTGCAATGCAAGCACGTTCCATGGTGGGATATCTGGCTGGCTGGGTGGGAAGGGGGACTTGCAGCACTGACTATAGTCACCAGCACCTCCCCTCACACACCCCCCAACACAAACTCCACAGTACCCACCTGGTAGAATGCAATGCCCTCCATCCTAACACAAGATCCCACAAAGCACCACCACCCTGGGTTATGTTGTGTGAAGCACAGGGACACTCTTGGGACTCTTAGCCAAACAACTGCCAGGACAACACTCCCAGCCATCCTGTCAGCACAGCCAGCCCAACCCACAGGGAAGCAGAGTCAAAAGGAAGGAAGCATGGGCATGCTGGGAAGGGGGAGGAGGCAATAGCATGATGGGAGTCGTAGTCACAGCCCTACATCCCCCACCACATGGCCCAGCAAGCTCACACTCACGCATGCACATCCCACAGAGAGTGGAAAGGCCCATCAAAGATGTCTGACACTGTTGCTGTGTCGTGGGGAGCACAAGGGCATGCTGGGTACTGCACACCAACCAACAGCAGGACACCACTGTCAGCCATCTTGCCATTGCCCTCACACCCACACCCACTGAACTCCACACAAAAGCAAGTAAGTATGGGAATGCTGGCAAGTGGGGTGGAGGCAATGGCATGATGGGAGTCGTAGTCACAGACATAGCTCACCCCCACAACTGTCCCATCAACACCACCCTGAACCATGCTCACATCACAGGGAGTGGAGAAGGACTCACAAGATGGCTGACACTGGCTACTGCTGTGGGGAGCACAAGGCCCTGCTGGCAACTGTGCACCAACAAACAGCAGGACACCACTGACTGACATCCTGAGAGACAACTTCCACTCCCTGCAATGCAAGCACGTTCCATGGTGGGATATCTGGCTGGCTGGGTGGGAAGGGGGACTTGCAGCACTGACTATAGTCACCAGCACCTCCCCTCACACCCCCCAACACAAACTCCACAGTACCCACCTGGTAGAATGCAATGCCCTCCATCCTAACACAAGATCCCACAAAGCACCACCACCCTGGGTTATGTTGTGTGAAGCACAGGGACACTCTTGGGACTCTTAGCCAAACAACTGCCAGGACAACACTCCCAGCCATCCTGTCAGCACAGCCAGCCCAACCCACAGGGAAGCAGAGTCAAAAGGAAGGAAGCATGGGCATGCTGGGAAGGGGGTGGAGGCAATAGCATGATGGGAGTCGTAGTCACAGACATTGCTCAGCCTCACAACTGGCCCATCAACACCACCCTGAACCATGCTCACATCACAGGGAGTGGAGAAGGACTCACAAGATGGCTGACACTGGCTACTGCTGTGGGGAGCACAAGGCCCTGCTGCCAACTGTGCACCAACAAACAGCAGGACACCACTGACTGACATCCTGAGAGACAACTTCCACTCCCTGCAATGCAAGCACGTTCCATGGTGGGATAACTGACTGGCTGGGTGGGTGGGAAGGAGGTCCGGCTGTCAACCAAACACAAGCAATGCAGACCATGTTCACACCCCAGAAAATACATAGAAATGCCCAAATAATGCAGGACAATGTGCCACACCAATATCAACCCCTGACTGTGACGACTTAGGACAATGCAATGTACAGGCCCGCACCCAGAGGCACAGTCACAACTGTCATGTGTGTCAACCATTGATGCCTGCAGAAACATGACATACATTGTTTGTGTCTCCCAAAAACAGGTGATGATGGGGACACAGCAGCAGACGCTGAGGAGTCCCAGTCCCAGGCTCAAGAGGATGCCGAGCTCACTGGCGTCGTACAGCCTCTGTCCTCCTCGGACGATGAAGAACAACCTGGCACATCCGGTGCAAGTCAACATGCAGCACCAGCAGGACCACCAGCTGCAGCACCAGCAGGACCACCAGCTGCACCCCCTGCACCCACCCCTACAACGACTGTCACCACGAATACCATCCCTGCCGACATGGACAGAATAAGGAGCAACACCAGCACAGTGACCCTGGACCAACCTGGGGCCATGGACACCACCACCACCACCAACCCCCAAGGTGGACCAGGGTTATCTGTGCGTGCCACTGCACACACTGCACATGTCAGCAGGGGTGGTGGGAGGGGTGGGAGACAGAGGTCGCTGCTTGCAGACGTTGCTGGTGTGCATGACGACCCACAACTGGTACGCATAGCTGATGCGTACCAGTCCAGCACCGGAGAGCTCAGCCAGGTAGTGGGGCTCCTCAGAGACATTAAACAGCAGCAGGCTGCCCATCATGCCCGCTTGGACTCCCACATGTCCCACGTGGAGTCACACATGTCCCGTGTGGACTCACACATGTCCCGCGTGGAGTCCAAGTGGGATGCACTGCATGAGATGACGGCGGTGCACAGGGACATTTTACAATGCCTCCGCCAGATGAACAGCAACCAGTCCACACCTCCCTGTGTGCCAACAACATCTGGTGCCGAACAAACTGCAACTGCCACAGGGAGGGAGGAGGACTCTGGCGGAGAGTCCCCTGCACCGCAGCAGCCTGCACTTGAGGGCCCCCCCCCAAGAAGAGGGGTCGTCCGAGGAGGGAAAAGTGAGAGGCCGATGGCCAAGCGCAACTCCCAGGAAGCCTGAACCTGTTCTGGATGTTCGCCTTTGTGCACAGACTGTTCACCCTGTTGACGGCAACACTACTCCCACACATTGCATGGGGAGTACAAGTTGGACCAATGTGTCAGACAACTGTGGCCCCGATACTGGGGATCCTGTCTACCCGGACTTTCAATTCACCTAGGAACTTGGGATTGCAAGATTCATGTACAGCACAACCCATCCTATGCACTATTAACACAAATGTATCACAATAAACACACTAATACACCATACTTGCCTCTGTCGTGATTCCAACGTGGGTGCTGTTATGGGGATGATGAACTGCAAAATTACACTGTGTATGCGAACTGCAACAGCAAGGACAACACAGGCATGTGAGTACAGGCAACGTGACACACATGAGGGAGACACACCACCAGGGCTACACGACACATACACACCTAGGCCATCTGACTCATTGCCTACACTGATGTTGCCAGGGAAGACGGTGCAATGCACAGACACCACACCCATTCCCAGTTGTAGTCAAGTAGCCCACAGGTGCAGTAAGCAAATGGCAGTCAAATGTGTGACCACAGACAACGCACATCACAAAGTGAAGCACAGGTTTATTACACAGTTGCAACATGCCGTAACCACTACAGATGCAAGGTAACCCCACCTGGTAGCGGGCACACAGTCAACAACTGTAGACGGAAGGAAGTCCATGGGTGTGGCGCACATCACCTGTAGGGACACAACAGCTACCAGCCTGGATGTGCAATCACGTCGTCGGTGGACACAGTTGACCAAACGAATCTGAAAGTACCCTGTGAAGGACAGAAATGACACACAGTCAAAAGCAATGGAGTACAGGACAGAACAGCAAAACTCATGCACAATACATGTTACAAGATACCCACCCAGAACCAAGTTAGCATGTCAACACTGTTGGGGAGTACAGCCCACCTGTCACCACACATCGCAACACACATCCAGTCAAGTAGCCCATGGACACACTCCAACAGCACCAGAGCACCACCCACACATCATGCCAACTCACATCATTGACATGACACCTCAGGATACTCACATTCAGCTAAAGAAGTTGGTGATGAGCTGTGTGCGGACATCACCATCACCATCATCATCATCATCATCGTCACTGGCATCGTGGTCCAGGCCAGGATCCTCCACAGGTGGCGGATGTTGGTCATTGTCATCCTGGATGAGAGGCAACTCCTTCCGCACTGCCAGGTTGTGGAGCATGCAGCAGACGATGATAATCTTGCACACTTTCGCAGGGGCATATGGGAGGGACCCTCCGGTCTTGTCCAGGCAGCGGAAGCGGCTCTTCAGGAGACCAAAGGTCCGCTCAATCACTCTCCTGGTCCGACCATGTGCCTCATTGTAGCGCATCTGGGCAGGTGTCACAGGGTTCCTGAGGGGTGTCAGCAACCACGGCATGTTGGGGTATCCCGAGTCACCTACGGACAGACAAGTGCACATTAGCTGACTTGGAAAAGTGGGCGGAATACTACAGATCAGATCACACACAATGGCACAAAGTCAGTACACACCGACAAGCCAGGCACGCTGGTTCTGCATCTGTGCCATCATCCTGGGGATGCGACTACTCCTCATCACAAAGGCATCGTGTGCTGAACCAGGGAAACGGGCACACACGTGTGTGATGGTCATGTCTGCAAGACACACCACCAGTGCATTGACCGAGTGGTAGTGCTTGCGGTTCCTGTAGGCCTGCTCCTGGGCCTGTGGTGGTACCAAAGCCACATGTGTCCCATCAATGGAGCCAATTACATGCGGCATCCTCCCCAGGGCATAAAAGTCACTCTTCACGTCAGTGAGTCGTCGCAGTCTAGGGAAATAGATGTACCGGTTCAGGAAGAGCAACATTGCCGCCAAAACATCGCGGAGCACACGGCTGAACATGGTCTGTGACATCCCACCAGCAGTCGCCACAGTATGTTGGAAGGTACCGGTGGCAAAGAAGTGTAGGGCTGCCATCACCTTCACCTTGGGGGTCAGCGCTGTAGGATACGGCCGGCCAGGCTGCAAATGTGGGGACAACTGCACTGCCAAATCCTCAATCAGCTGCCTGGTGAAGCGGTACCGTCGGATGCTGTCCCGTTCCACCATCGTTGCCAGGTCTGGGAATGGCCGATGGACAGCAGGAGCCCTGCAGTGCAGAGGAGAAGTAAGCAAGATTGTCAGTCACCCCACATATGCGGCATTGAACACACTCAAGATCCCAACATACATCATTATGAGGCACAACTACATGAAGTGTGCAGTACCGGAAGGACATGTATGGTACATACATGGCCAACATCTGTCAACACGGTCCTACAGGTGGCATCAATTTGTCCCAGGTTGGCCCATTGGATATCATGATGCCGTGTCACAGTTCCCATCTCCTGCTGCCGTGTCACAATCACCCCCCACAGTGACATGTGAGGACAGATGTGCCCCAGGCACCACAGCTCAACGACAGGTACATTCCCAGGGACCCTGTAATGCCACATGGACACTGGCATCACATGGAGTATCATGTGTACACCACAGCAAAACAAACATGACCCCCACAGGTAGTGGCCCCACTTGCCACGGCAGGACAGACATGGACGTCTGTGACACACACGCACAACATCAGAGTCCATGCACACACAACGTGGATGTGGAGACTGTCTCCCATTGTGCACATGAAATCAGAGACATTGTAAACACTACATGCACAAAGACTGTGGAGGTCCATCACTATTGTGCCACTGGGACACCCTGGCTCAAACATACCGTCCCACATGGGACTCACGGGGTATGTGACATGACATACACAAACACCACTGTGAAATGTGACCATGGCACATGCACAGATATGAACAGTTGCACATCACAGTGGTCACGTACACGTAACACCCAGGATCCTGTCCCCATGAACACGTGCACAGCCTGGGGGTGGCTGCCCACAGGTGACACCCACAGGACAACATGTACACCAACATACACACAATAGGAAATGCAGCCTTACATGCCTTATGATAAGGTTTGGACAGGCTGTCGTGATGTAGGTGTGCCCCTCACTCCCTGGGAGCTATCTGTGGCTGGCATATGTCCATCTGAGACAGGCATGCTGACATATGCCAGTCACATGTACAGTGATGCGTTGTACTGCAATGGACCGATCGGTGCCTCCGGCCGGCCCATTGCTTTCAATGTGTGGGGGTATGCGTTGTACCCCTGTGCGCGTTGAACTGCAATGGACCGATCGGTGCCTCCGGCCGGCCCATTGCTTTCAATGTGTGGGGTACGCGTTGTACCCCTGTGCGCGTTGAACTGCAATGGACCGATCGGTGCCTCCGGCCGGCCCATTGCTTTCAATGTGTGCGGGTACGCGTTGTACCCCTGTGCGCGTTGAACTGCAATGGACCGATCGGTGCCTCCGGCCGGCCCATTGCTTTCAATGTGTGCGGGTACGCGTTGTACCCCTGTGCGCGTTGAACTGCAATGGACCGATCGGTGCCTCCGGCCGGCCCATTGCTTTCAATGTGTGCGGGTACGCGTTGTACCCCTGTGCGCGTTGAACTGCAATGGACCGATCGGTGCCTCCGGCCGGCCCATTGCTTTCAATGTGTGCGGGTACGCGTTGTACCCCTGTGCGCGTTGAACTGCAATGGACCGATCGGTACGCACCCATTGACAATGGGCTTGCCTGGCAACGGATGCGTTTTCGAATTTCAAACGAGTCGGTTGCTGGAAAATCAGTTGGTCACCCACAACAATGTTGCAAAATCATGTATGTCATGAAGTTGAAGATTTGAAGGATGCTGTGGGCGTGTTTTGGTGCTGCTATTCCATGGATTGGCCAGATTCAGAAGATGCAAACGACTTGGACCTATCACTTTGGACACAAGGGACAGTATCTGCCTCTCCAGCACATATATATTGCTGGCTGTTCCCCTGAGAGCCCACTTGCCTGCACTACATGCTCCAAGACGACATCTGCCACTGCACTGCTGCTGTCTCTGCCCCTCTGGACCCTGCAATGGCACGTACTGTGGAGAGAGCCCCAGCCTTCAGCCTTGAAGAGAACCAGGCCCTGCTGGACAGCCTACTTCCACAGTACAGCAAGCTGTATGGGACACCAGGGGAGCAGGTGAGTGTCCTGTGCACTGCCTTTCTGAATGTGCATTTTGTCTGACTAGCAAGGCTGAGAGTCTGCACGCCACTGGCTAGCAGGCTCACTGAGTAGTTGTCACCCCCCATAGTGTGTAGTGACTTGCACTGGACAGGTATGGTGCAGTGACAGTGCTTCTGAACAGGGTTTTACTCCCCATGCAATGATACCATGTAGTGACTTCTGGAAAACTGTCCATGGGCAGCCGTGCACTGCCTGTGTACACCATGTGCCCCTGTGATTGCGACATGTATATGCAACTGTGTCATGCACGGATATGTTGCATGTGTAGTAATGGCCTTATCACTTTGTCATCCTGACAGGCTTCTGCCCATCGGAAGCAGGAGATCTGGAAGGACATCGTCCGGGCTGTCCGGTCCGTGGGGGTCTACAAGCGCCGGATCCGCAACTGCCAAAAGAGGTGGCAGGACCTTCGGGGCTGGACCCGGAGGATTGCACGGGTCCAGCTGAAGCTGTCGCCTCCTCGCAGGAGGGGCGGAACACGGACCCTGACCCCCCACATGCTCAGGATCCTGGCGGTGGTCTTTCCAGACCTGGATGGGCAGCTGAAGGCCAGAGAGCAGCAAGGAGGGGGTGAGTCAAAGACTGCACTGTGAACTCTGTCTAACATGCTATGTGCCCTCCTCGGGCCTGGTTAAACTGCCACAGTACAGCAGTCATGTTGTCCAGGAGCCATGTCCCTCTATTGTGCACTGCCCACTCCTCATCTGATACCCAGGTGTGGCCCTTACATGCAGGGAATTCTGTCACTTAGGACTGTGTCCTTGCAGTTTGCTTGACTCAAGGTGGGAGACAGCATCTGTTTCCCTGACTCTGTGGTGGGCATCATGGGTGGGTCCATTGCTTACACAATGACTGTATTCTGACATGTATTCAGCGTGTTACTTTGATCTGTGGTCCAATTGCTGAGCTGATCCACCACATGTGGCTGGGGTATCTGGCACACACCCATGCTGCGGGTGGGAACAATGTTTGGGCCCCAGGAGTATGTATATGACGTGTGTCACACATACTTAGCCAGCTGCCTACAGTCCAGGGCTCATCCCTCATTCATGTGGGGCTGGACAGTCATGCCTACTCCAGGCCATACAATACACTCTGTACTCCCACTCCCGTGTATCAGTTGACACATTGTGCGCAGTGATTTGACCCCTCAGGTGTCTGCCTCTGTGTCAGTGTGCTGTGGATTAGTCGCCAGGACTGCTGTGGAGTTTCTTGGTAGGGGCTCAGCATGCCACTGGAGATGTGACCATAGGAGACGATACTTGTGTGTCACATAGGTGTCTGATCAGCTGCCCATGCAGACTGGGGCATGTGAATGTGAAGTTCAGGCAGCTGTTCCCCATTCACAGCAGAGTGTGAGGGGCTCAGGTTCAGAGGGTAGTGTCACAGGTCTCCCATATGTCCAATAGGTATGACCTGGACAGATGAGGGTTGAGAGGATGTGTTGTGGGGGGGATGTACATGTGCACTTGTGCAGCTCCAGGACTTGCATTCCCCATGACCTACTATTGTGACACAGTGCAGAGTGTTGTTGTCTGGCTGCAAAGTCATACATCACTGAGACAGTGATGTATGACTTTGCAGTCATGCCTCCGCCATGGCATGTGTCTACTGATTGGTGAGCCTGCAGGGGAGTGACATGTGCTACATGCACACCATAGTGGCGCTGGCTATCAGGACATGGGTGCATCATGGTGTCTGTCGCTGGTATGCATCACATGCATTTCCTATTTGACTCTGGGCATCCCTTTCATCCGGAAACCTGTACTGACTCAGTGGCAAGAGCTGTGATGTGTGCATGTCCACATGCCACACCGTGTCCTCTGCACTGTCCAACTACTGTGTACTTGGTGCATGTGTCCACACTGGGGTGTTGCAATCCAACAGACACCAGACAGATGGGTGCAAGGCCATGTGGGATGTGAGTGCCATGCTTGGCATCAGACTGACAATTGGCTTCTCCTGTTCAGTTAGGGCACTTTTAGCAATGTACAACTAATGATGCCAGGGCTTGCTCTGTGATGTGCTGTGCTCACAGTGGTGTGTGCGTTTTGTGCAGGTGACTGATGTCTGTCTGTTTCCCCATTGTTTGCAGATACATCCACGGCCACGGAAGGGGACAGCTCCACGGACCAGGAGGAGCCAGAGAGCCAGACTGGGTCAGCAGCCGAGGAGTGGTCGGAGGGACCCAGTGGCACGGAGGGCGAGGGGAGCCACACCGAGGAGTCCTCAGCAGCATCCACCTCAGCTGAGGACCAGAGCAACTCGGAGGATGACTCCCTTGTGGAGGCGGGTGTCAGCAGCCACCACACCCCAGCTAGTGTTGCTGTCCCTGCCACCACCAGCACCACCACCGCCCTCCCATCGGCTCCCATTCCCCAGGTCCGTGGAGGCTCCCATGTCCGGGAGCATGTCTCCTTTGGGCCAGGCACCGCAGCCCCTGCCCCTGTGTCCCCTGCTGCCCTGAGTGAGGAGTCTGTGTACCTCCTTCGCCAGCTCCATGTAGGCCAGACAGCCATGCTGAGTGTCCTCCATGCGCACACCGCGCTGTTGACTCAGCTGGTGTCGTTCATGGAGGGCATCTCATCGGGCATGTCTGACCTACAGAGGGGCAATAGGTCCATGGACTCCTCCCTGACGGCAGCAGTGTCCCTCCTCAAACGGTCCCTCACCCCTCCTGCCTCTGCTCCATCCACACTCCCCAGCACCTTACCCATCCCAAGCACACACACACCGGCACAGGCACACACCAGCACACACACATCCAGCACACTGACACACACGCCAATGACAAATCGCACACGCACGCACATTCAGGGGACTGAAGCCAGACTCACAGGGGATGGGGCCCTGGAACACACACACGCATCCACATGCACTGCGCAGTCCTCAGTTCCCTCTCCCTCCAAAGCACCCTCCCTTGCCTCACCTGCAACCCCAAAGTCACAGCAGCTCTTCCTCTGTGACCTCGGCCTCTTCCCCACCGATGAAGCTGCTCCAGCATCCCGGGGGAAGAGGAAGCCCACCCACACGGAGCAGAGTGCCCCTCGCCCCCGGATACCCTCCCCCAGGCGCAGACGGACTGAGGCCCCCACCCGCAAGTCCCCCGGAGTCCTAAGAGCAAGACCCCGCCACCGCCCTGCAGCTCAGGCACAAGGTCTCCGTTCTCCATCCCTCAGGCCCCCACTGCACAGGTGCCCCCACCACACCCTGCCCCAGGTTCCCCCACCCACAGATATACCATCCCCAAGAGGATCAGGCCTTCTCCCCCTGCCACTTGCTCTCCCAGCACCACACCCCCGCTGCGCTTGTCTGTGCCACTGATGTGGTGAGGGTGTCCTCCCCTCTATCCAACCCACCTTGCCTGTTCCCCATTCTCCTCCCCTGGAGGTAGGCACTGCAGTGGAGTCCACTACCGCCCTGTCTGACTTGGGCACTGCAGTGGCGGACCTGTCCACTCCATCTGCAGGGTCCACTGCAGTTGTGCTGGCACCCACGACATCTGAGTCATGCCCCCCAGTTGTGCCGGCACACACCATGTCAGACACCTCCACTGCAGTTGTCAGTGGCTCTCCAGCACCCACCACCCCTTCCCTGACTCCCCCTGGTGAGCCCTGATCCTGTCCCTGCGGTGCCTGTCCTGCCCCCCCCGGTTGCCCCTCCTAGTGGATTGTCCCTGGTTTTGTGCAGGCATGCGTAGGGTGACATCTGCCAGTGTCACCCTGTTTGAACTTTGACAATGGACTGGCCATTGGCCTTTGCTCTTTTTTTCTGGACGTCGTTTTCATTCAACACATATGCTGAATAAAGCAACTTTCTTTTCTCTAGTGCTCATGCTTCAGATGTACATGTTGTTGGTGCTGCTAACCATGCCCTTGCTGCAGTGATGGTGATATCTGGTCTCATGATTATGAAGTGTTACTGTGCAGGAACCCATGTGGTCCAGGGGGAATGTGTCCTATCATGTGGTGTATCCATGTCATCCATAGCAGCATCTGAGGGTGTCATGTGTTCAGTATTTGGCAATGGGATTTCCTACTTACATTAGCAATTTCATATCTGTGGCTTCCACCCCTGCACATCTGTTGTGCCTGCCATTGTTGGATTTGTCTACTTCCCTGACCGTGTTGCCATCTCCACTGGACATGCAGGTTTGGGCATCAATGGGGAAGGACTCATCCGTGTAGTCAGTGCAACATTGCTATACAAGTGTGTTGGATCTGTGCTGATGATTCCGTTGGCACATCCATGACCAGGCTGATGTGACGGGAGCCCTCATTTGGTGCTAATTGTTGATTGTGTGACCAAGTGCTCAGCTGACATGATGGGGCCCTACTGAGGCAACATATGGCACAGCTTTCCTCACACAGGAGTGGAGTCCCCTCATGGCAGTGTGTACACGTGTGACATTGCCTGCGCCCAAGGTGTGTGTTGTATGTGCATGTCTGTGTGTTCACTTCCATTTATCTGCGCATGCTGTGATCCCTAGTGTTGTACCTGTTTGTGGTGCTTGCTGACTTGAGCTATGTTCCCCCAAAGTCTTCTCCCTGTGTTCTCTGTGATGTGGGTGCATGGCACATTACTGGTCATCAGGGTGTCACCCATAGGTGTGTTTGCTGTCAGGGCTGAGTTTGTGTGCAGACGCAGATGGGTCACAGTCAGGTTTCCCCTTGGCATTTGTTGTTTGCCCCTGTCATGTGATTTTCAGTTTGTGTTATCTTTAAGTTATTGTGACACGTTGTGTGTGTGACTGCTGGCACTCCTCAGGGTCCGGGCTGCGATGTTGGTTGTTGTCTATGTGTGTTCTTTGTGGGTGACCTTGGCTTCTTCATTGGTGTGTGACTGTGGCTGGGATCCCATTGGTTGGTGTGGTATCGCCGTCATGTCCATGTACAGCGTAGTGTGCAGTGTGTCAGACATTCAGGAGTCTTGTTGAGTGGCCATGTGTGATGTGTTTCTGCACCTTGGTTCCCACCCACCACCCTGGAATAGTCATGGGTGCATGTGCAATGTCACCAGTGCATGTGTACTTCACTGCTGCACATTGTTGGAGGTCGAGGGGTGTGGTCTTGAGTGTGTGCAGATGGGAGTTGTTGCCCAGCTAGACGCCTGCCTCCATGTTGGCCTTGGCTTACTGGCCATGCTGATTGATTTGTGCTTGTGTCGGTGTGATGGTAGTTTGTTGCTCAGGACACATGACTGTGGTTCACAGTGTGAACCACATTCAGCTTTGTCATCAGAGTGGGATTTTTATGCAGCCAAGGGTCACCACATTGTGGGGGCCCTGGGGGTGGTGCTGTGGTGTGTCTGTGTCTTGCTGTGTCAGTTGTTGTTCCTACGTGCCTGTGTGACATGTGTGTTTTGTGCTCCCTCTCATCTGACAATGCCTGCTTGCCCACATAGGGGATTTGGATCCATGAGTTACCTTAGTGTGGCAGTGTATGCACATCTGTATGATTGGTATTCAGCTCTCCTCATGTGTTGTGTGGTTACCTGGGGACACTGGCACCCCCCTCACCTGCTGTGTATGATGACAGTGTTGGTCTGCCTGTTTGTGTTTGTGCATCTGCACCACTGCATTGGCATATCTTGGGTGTGCCATTGGCTGTATGTTGTTTGGTGTGTTTCCCCTGCTGTCCCTGGGACTCCTAGGTCATCGGTCAGCACAGTGATCATGGTTTGTGTGTCCCATTGCTGCCATGGTATGGTATCTGTTCACCTCACATCTGCTGTCTCCACAGGATATCTGCATTTGTGTGCCCATTGGTGCAAATATGTGGTTCTGCATTCTGATGGTCACTTCTGTAATTGTGTCATTGATGAATGTTGACGGTGTCAGCCCCCATGGGTGTTGTTTGTCTGCACATGGCCAAAGGAATGTCTCATTTGCACTGCAGTATTTGGCTCACCCAATTTATGTTGCAATGGGACACATACACTACTTTGCCACAGATGAGTTTTTGGTTCTGTGACCAGGAATGATCCATGCAGTTTGGCAGTTGCAGCTCTTTCTTTGTCAACACTTACCTTTTGGTCACTGTGATGATGGGGGTGTAGACCCCATTGCCACAATGGTCAAAATGTGCTTCAGCTATGGACCCCACACTTCCCTTTTGGTCACTGTGATGATGGGGGTTTAGACCCCATTGCCACAATGGTCAAAATGTGCTTCAGCTATGGACCCCACACTTGCCTTTTGGTCACTGTGATGATGGGGGTTTAGACCCCATTGCCACAATGGTCAAAATGTGCTTCAGCTATGGACCCCACACTTACCTTTTGGTCACTGTGATGATGGGGGTTTAGGCCCCATTGCCACAATGGTCATGGGCTGCTTGTATTGTGGGTGCCACACACATATATGTGTGGCACATGTGCTAGGGGGTCACATTGTATGTTCAAAGTCATGTTCGGTGTTGTAGGCATTTGACACAGCCTACACACGCTTGTCATGGTGGTGGGGGGATGTCTTTATCTTGCATTCCCTAGGTTGTGGTGTGCTGGTTGTGTCATGCATTGTCCATCCTATGAGTGGGGGTGGTAGTAGTGGTAGGCATCCAGCCCCCCCTGGGTGAGGGTGGTAGTCGTGGTAGGCATCCAGCCCCCCCTGGGTGAGGGTGGTAGTTGTGGTAGGCATCCAGCCCCCCCTGGCTAAGGGTGGTAGTAGTGGTAGGCATCCAGCCCCCCCTGGCTAAGGGTGGTAGTAGTGGTAGGCATCCTGCCCCCCCTGGGTGAGGGTGGTAGTGGTGGTAGGCATCCAGCCCCCCCTGGGTGAGGGTGGTAGTAGTGGTAGGCATCCAGCCCCCCCTGGCTAAGGGTGGTAGTAGTGGTAGGCATCCAGCCCCCCCTGGCTAAGGGTGGTAGTAGTGGTAGGCATCCAGCCCCCCCTGGCTAAGGGTGGTAGTAGTGGTAGGCATCCAGCCCCCTCTGGCTAAGGGTGGTAGTAGTGGTAGGCATCCAGCCCCCCTGGGTGAGGGTGGTAGTAGTGGTAGGCATCCAGCCCCCTGGCTAAGGGTGGTAGTAGTGGTAGGCATCCAGCCCCCCTGGGTGAGGGTGGTAGTAGTGGTAGGCATCCAGCCCCCCTGGGTGAGGGTGGTAGTAGTGGTAGGCATCCTGCCCCCTGGGTGAGGGTGGTAGTGGTGGTAGGCATCCAGCCCCCCTGGGTGAGGGTGCTAGTAGTGGTAGGCATCCAGCCCCCTGGCTAAGGGTGGTAGTAGTGGTAGGCATCCAGCCCCCTGGCTAAGGGTGGTAGTAGTGGTAGGCATCCAGCCCCCCTGGCT
Source organism: Calotriton arnoldi (assembly GCA_963921515.1). Classification (NCBI taxonomy): domain Eukaryota; kingdom Metazoa; phylum Chordata; class Amphibia; order Caudata; family Salamandridae; genus Calotriton; species Calotriton arnoldi. Next base: position 3,673,493 of record CAWUFW010000747.1, read on the forward strand.
AAGGGTGGTAGTAGTGGTAGGCATCCAGCCCCCCTGGCTAAGGGTGGTAGTAGTGGTAGGCATCCAGCCCCCCTGGGTGAGGGTGGTAGTAGTGGTAGGCATCCAGCCCCCCTGGCTAAGGGTGGTAGTAGTGGTAGGCATCCAGCCCCCCTGGCTAAGGGTGGTAGTAGTGGTAGGCATCCTTCCCCCCTGGGTGAGGGTGGTAGTGGTGGTAGGCATCCAGCCCCCCTGGGTGAGGGTGGTAGTAGTGGTAGGCATCCAGCCCCCCTGGCTAAGGGTGGTAGTAGTGGTAGGCATCCAGCCCCCCTGGCTAAGGGTGGTAGTAGTGGTAGGCATCCAGCCCCCCTGGCTAAGGGTGGTAGTAGTGGTAGGCATCCAGCCCCCCTGGGTGAGGGTGGTAGTAGTGGTAGGCATCCAGCCCCCCTGGCTAAGGGTGGTAGTAGTGGTAGGCATCCAGCCCCCCTGGCTAAGGGTGGTAGTAGTGGTAGGCATCCAGCCCCCTGGCTAAGGGTGGTAGTAGTGGTAGGCATCCAGCCCCCTGGGTAGGGGTGGTGGTGCGCATTCAGGCCCCTGTGTGCATATGTGGCATTGGTGATGGGCATCCCGCCCCTATGGTGCTGCTGTTGCTGGTGTAAGTATATTCAGCATCCCCGTGTGTGTGTGTGATGTGTCGTGTACGTGTTGTATGTGTTTTGTGGTTGGTGTCTGGCTTACCTTCTGCGCCGTACGCGTCCGTGCCTGTTCCGGTAGTAAATGTAGAATATTGGTATGATCGGGACGAAGGGATTCATGGTTGGTTCGTGTCGTTCGTCCTTCTCGTTGCTTGGCGTCGTCCTCGTCGCTTCGCCTCGTCCTCGTCGCTTCGCGTCGTCCTCGTCGGTGCCGTGTTCGTCTCGGAGCCGTGGATCGTGTTGTGGCGCGAATCGGAGCTTATGTGCGCCTCTCCCGGATGCTTTGACGTGCCGTGCGTAGCGACGGGTTCGGAGCGTACGGAAAGCGCATCGTACTTGTCCGGCCGGACGGGGCTGCATTTTTCCTTCCGTGCGACTCGATTCGGCGTTTCCGGATTCGCCTCGGTCGGAGAACAGGACGTGGTTTGGGTGAGTACGGCTTGGCCGGATTTTTTGCTGTTGTGCGCATCGTACTTGCTCGTTCGGTGTAATGTACGGATCGGTCGGGAAACAGGCTTTCGCATGGCTTTTTTCCCGACCGAATGGTATTGGGTGCGCCTCCGACCGAGATCGGAATCGGCCCCTAAGGAGTAAACTACAACTAATGCCATACGTCAAGGGTAGGTGACGGTAGCGAATCCCCTCCTAAACCGAAGCAGATAATTGCATGCACACATAGTTATCTCTCACTTCCATGGTGTCAACGTACTCATACAGCAACTTAGCATAAGCATTCAGCGTAAAATCACCTTTTGGGCAAATTTACATGCAAAAAGTGACTAGTTTGTTCTATTAAGCCTTTTTCAGATACTAATGTACCCTCTTTTGAGGGGGCAGTGGTAGGTGTGGATGTCCCATGGACCCTCACTCATGTTCCTCACCCTTGTGTGCGCTTAAAATGGACTCAGTAATGACTACGGCTATTACTATGAATACTCCTATAATGAGTGTACCTATAATACACTGAGGGCCAGATGTACGACCTGCCAAATAGCGCCTCGCAAATTGCGAGGCGCTATTTGGCATGTACAACAGTGTGTTTAACACTGTTTGCGATTCCCAATGGGGTCGCACATTGCGAAGCTCATGAATATTAATGAGACTCTGGCAATTTGCGAGCCCATTGGGGATGACAGGCCCACCCAGGGATGGTGGCCTGCTGGGCTCAGCAGACCAGCATGTCTGGGACTGCTTTCAAATAAAGCAGCTCTTATGTTTTTAAATGCAGCCCATTTTCCTTAAAGGAAAAAGGGGTGCATTTAAAAAAAAAAAAAAATGAAACGTTTTTGTTTCATTTTTTAAAGGCAGGCAGTGGTCCCTGGGACCAATGCCTGCCCTTAAAAAATACTTTTGCATGCATTTGCAAAGGGTAAGGGGTCCCCTGGGGACCCCTTCCCATTTGTGAATGCATTACCACCTACTTGAAGTAGGTGGTAATTTGCGAGTGTTTTGCGACCGCAATTGCGGTCGCAAAACATTGGTACATAGCTTTGCGGTCGCTATCAGGAAGGGAATGCTCCTTCCTAATAGCGAGTCGCAAAACAGTATTTTACGAGTCGCAATTTATTTGCGAGTTGCAAAATACTGTTTGTACATGGGCCCATGCTTTTTAGCATGCGCAAACGGGTCTAAGACCCGTTTGCACACGCTAAAAAACGTCGTACATCTGGCCCTAAATTCTTCGAAAGGAAGGCGCACCAGGAAAAAAGTTCAATGTCGCAAGTTTAAGTCCATCATCTTCATTTATTATCCCATAGTGTTGCACACATTTTAAAAATCAGACAACGCGTTTCATTCCTGGTACACTAGAAACTTCATTAGGGCTTAAAGTATAGTATATCGTATTCACAGTACTTTAGAGTATTAGTTGTTGTACTATCATAAGGCAATCACCATATCACCGGGTTATATTCATCCCGTCCATAGATGGTACACAGGGACCATATCATGCCCCAGCTCGAGACCCGAGTCTTAGAAACTTCCACGCGTAACCTGCGGTCTGTAATACACTTGTGCCTACGATTCAAATTTCCAGAATCCATTTTCAAAGTGGCTCTAATTATAGCTCGTAAGAGGATCAACACACAGAGTCTCTTTTCTCCGCCTCTTATTCATGTGCAATAAAGTCTTTGAGCTACCATCTTCTGAAACCTTGGAAACTCTTTTCACAGTCTCTTGTACAATATTTACACAGCTTGGAAGCCATCCATAGCTCTCTTTCTTCTTCTAGGTAAAAGTCCCTAATTTGTATTCTTCTTCCACTCAGGCCTAGATTATCTTCTTTCAAGCAACTTATCTATAGTTCAAAGTTCATTTACATCCCTTATGAGGTCGGAGCCAATCTCCTCAGTGACTCGTTGTAACAGTTCAGCCCTCAATGCTGTAATCTCTTGAGAAGACTGTGGTGCTCCGAAGCTTGGGAATATGATGTCTTCCAGAATCAGAGTCGTAAACCACTCAACCTTGGCTAAAAAGGCACAGTCAATGACAGAAGTTCATTAGCCTCGATTCCAGGAACTCTCAAAAAGAACTCGACAATTTGGATTGAAATCTCGGACCACGCCCTCCCCGCCATCTGTAACCAGATAAGTCCACTCGGGAGAGGAATATCTCTGACACGACACTCAAGCTCTCCTGGACCTTCTCGCACCTTCTGTATTCTGCTAGGCTTCACTCAGATCAGACTCTGAAGATTCATCTATTGGTGCAAGTTCTCTTTCAGATGCAAGTCTGAGATTCCTTCTCCACTGCCTCACAGGCCAGGTTTCATATGCAGCATCTCTCTTCCTTGACTGCACATGACCACTTGTCACACCAATCTCTTCTGCTGAGTCAGACTCTATACCTCTGGCAATGTTACAATCTCCCTCAGAGTCTATACCAGGGTCTTGTGTAGCTTGAACCCCCTCAGGTCGACCTGGTGTGCTTCCAGACTTTTCAAGAACCTCCACAGCTTGGCTTGTCCTCTCCGTGACCCCTCAGTCACGGCTGGGAATACTTCTGGGAGAGGAGCTGTTTCACCGAAGGGACCTGTGACTCGTCAGATATGGGAAGCGTGGATCCAGTTCGGTATCCCACCACACTTCACAGCAGTGTTTGTCACCAGTATCACTTGGTATGGTACACGCCACCGAGAGTCAAGACAGTTTTTCCTCACATGTTTTCTGACGAGAACCCAATGCCATGGGTTCAGGTCGATGCAAAGGTCCTTCGAAGTCTGTGCAGGAGCTGCTCCAACCTGATGAGACACAGAATGAACCACATCAGCCAATCCTTTACAGTAGTCAAGGACCAAATCATATTTGATGTTCACTAATGCAGCAGTCTGCACAGCAGGCAAGCACATTGCTCTTCCCATCAAAATGTCATGGGGTGATAACCCAGTTCTCCTATCTGGACTACTGCACAAACTCATTAACACAAAAGGCAACGCATCAGGCCACTTCAGAGATGTCGAAGAACACGCTTTAGCCAGTCACGCCTTTAGAGTACCGTTGATCTGCTCCACCATGCCGGTCTGTAACTACAATGCAGCCTTTGATCCACACTCAAGGCAATGCACAACAGCTTCATGACTTCATTATGAAAGTGTGCTCCTCTATCCAATTCCAATGTAATTGGAAATCCAAATCTAGGAATGATTTCCCTCAATAACAGTTTCGCTACTGAGTGACTATCACACCTTCTAGTCGGATAGGCTTCAACTAATCGAGAAAAGATGCACACAACAACCAGGATGTATCTTAACCCATTACACACAGGCATCTCAACAAAGTCCATCTGGATCCTATTCTGCTAAATGTGACTCGAAGCAACAACAGTCTTCTTCCCAGCATTCATTTGTTGACAAGTGACACACCGATGACACACAGCTTCTGCAGTCACGCGAAACTTAGGATTGAACCAAGTCTATCTGAACAACCTCACCATTGCATCCATTCCTATCTGAGCTGCTCCATGTATCTGCCTTGCCATTGGATTTAACAGACAATCGGGTAGCACTTCATTGCCATTAGCTGACACCCAAATGCAATTTTCCCCTTTCTCACAACCTGCTCTGATCCAACCAGCTTGCTCCTTTCTGTGGCTTCCGTTTGCAACTGTCTCACTTCATTCCATGTGTCAGCAACAGCTAGCATCATGTTGAGTTCGGTCTTCTCTGTACTCTCACCAGTATATTCCCCATTGAAAACACATGCATGAATAGCTCAGAAAGAGCACCTTCATCAGCATACCTATTCCCTGTTATGTTATGTTAAAGAATCTTGTAAAGCGCACCTACACCAAACGGTTTCATGGCGCTGGGGTCCGTAGGGGACTACTGCTGCTTGAGTGGCTCAATCGTATGCCTGACGAAACAGCCAGGTCTTCAAGAGTTTCCTGAACTGGGCATAAGAGGTAGGTGATCTGATGTCCAGAGGGAGAGAATTCCAGAATCGGGAAGCCAGGATCGAAAACCTAAGGCCCCCAAATTTCTTGTGTTTGAAGAATGGAATGACAAGAAGATTCTGGTGGGAGGATCTAAGCTCCCGAGAAGGGGCGTAGTGCTGCACCCGAGAGAAAACAAACTCTGAACTGTTGCCAAGAAGAGCTTTAAATATGATGCAGCCCAGCTTAAAAGTGCTGCGTTCGGCTACCGGTAGCCAGTGTAATTTTTTCATTCCCTGTTGTAACAAAGTCATCTCCCCTTCCATGAGCTGCGCAATTAATGACAGCCACCTCTCTTGGCAGTTGCAAAGCTTCCAACCGTTGTCTCACATATTCCCCATTCCTGGTTGTAGAACCTGATGACATTAGGAACCATCTCTGCGACCATAGCTGTCCAAAGTCCTGAACCGCACTGAAACCGTACTGGCTATTGGTATAGATGGTGACTCCGATCTGCTCAGAAACTCAACATGCACGGGTCAAGGCAATGATTTCAGCCACATGTGCAGAGTGTACTCCCTTTAAACAAGCAGCTTCCGCCACTCCAGAAATGGTACAAACAGCAAACACTGCTCTCAAATTACCTTCATTGTCTCTTAAGCATGAACCATCAACAAAACTTTTTCAAAACTTGGTTGAATGTGGATGGACTTTCAGTATACCCTTGAGGGATACAACACCATGTTAAGACACGATTCTCCCGACGGAAAGCAAATAAAATGGACTTTCCTCATGCAACGGGATGGAGAAAAACGCTTGGCAGAGGTCAATCACTGTGAACCACTCAGCCTCACAAGGAATCTGAAATAGGATCACAGAACGATTTGATACCACGGGACAACATGGAATCACTATGTTATTGACCTTCCGCAGGTCCTGTACAATGCGATATTTCCCACTCAGCTTCTGCAATCCCATGATACGAGAGTTGCACGGACTTCCCAGTATCTCCTTTAGGGATGCCCTGCGCAATCATGAACTCAATTACATGTTTAATCCCTGCCACCATTTCTGGGGTCAGGTTGTACTGAGGCGTTCTTGGAAACTCTGCATTCGGCTTAATCTGTATACAGACTGGCTCGACTCTTGGAATCAGTCCGATTGCCTTCCCTGAGAAGTCCCATACCACTGGAGAGACTGTGTCTCTCAAATCCAGCGGCATGTCTTTCACTGTCAGTAAAGGGAGCAGCGTAGCAAAAAAGTTCTGATTTGCCAATTTAAAGGCAACGTCCTCATCATTAGTCTGCAATTCGAATCCCTTTGGTGTGCAGTAGATGGTACAATTCAATTTGCACAAAAGGTCATGCCCTAGCAAACAGACAGGACTCGAGTCACACACCACAAACTTATGGTGATCCTGAAAGGTTCCGATGTTCACCAATACCTCTACTGTCAAAGGGTTTGTCATTCATTTGTTAGACAATCCTAACACTTGGATCGATTATCCCAAGAGGGGTAGGTTTGGGACTACTGCAGATCTCACAGTAGAACGGGTAGCACCAGTATCAATCAAGAACATAATGGGATGATCATCTACATCTGCTTCTACGCATGGTCCACTCTGGTCTACCTCTAAGACAGCGGCAAGTGTACGGTCTTCCTCCCCCTTCAGGCACCGTCATAAGGATGGGTCCGAATCAAATCCATCCAAAGCTTCCATTAAGGGCATCTGAGGGTTAGTTTTATTGCCCTGCTAAATTCTCGAAGGTTGGGGCACTTGCACTAACTGGTTCTGATTCCCTCCAGTGTTAATCGATCTTGGCCTAGTCACTGTCGGTAAGTGGTTTACTCCATCTGCCACATGCACGAGTTCTCCTTCCTGTACTTGATTCATAGGATTGAGACTACACTCGTGCTTCCAATGACCGATTTTGTGACACAAATGACAGGCAGTGGTCTTCTTCAGGGTTGCAACATCTATTCCTGTCTTGGGATCTATAGGGACACCTCTTCCTCTTCCCTGTTCCGTCGACCCTGCGACTGGCGTTACTTGGACATCTCTTGCAACGTTCCCTTGACCACGATCTACGGTTCCCACTATTGCCAGCACCTGCTCTCCTTTCTGTGCATTTTGCATTTGGACCAGCATCAATTTCTCCTTATCCTCCTATGCTTAGAGTCTGCCTCATCACTGCAGTACCTGGCGTACCGTAGGATTTCATCCACAGACTTGTTTTGCCAGCAGATTAGGTGTTGTTGGATCATGAGGCTGATTTCCGGCCTCAGTCCTGTCACAAATCTGGATACAAATTGTCCTATGTCCCTGGGGTCGAGGGTGTCCGACCCACTATACTACTTAAAGGCTTGTAGCAGCCTCTCAAAGTAAGCATGTACTGACTCATCACATCCAAATATTTTACCTTCACTGCAGCCTTGATGTTACCCTGACTCGACGTACTACTCTGACTCTCTTTACTGTTATTGTGGTCTCTCAACCAGGACTCCAAGACGGCAACATCGAAGACATGAAGACTTCCACAAGCCCTCTGACTTGTGTTTGTTTCCAAAGTCGCACCACTTGGTCCTCTCCCCGGAGTTTCCCACATCCACACATCTGAACTAGTGCTTGCCATAGGTATAGACCGCATAGCACTAGACCCAATACGTACTCTGGAAGGGTCAGGGGTAGCTGCTAAAGGGGTACTAGATTCCATGGGCACCAAAGAGGGATAATTTCCACTTGTCCTTCCCAATCCAGTATCTTCTGCAGGTATGGGCTGTCTCTGGCTGAGGTTTCCCACTGAGCTTGGATCGTAGGCAGGAACAACAGGGCCAATGGTTACTGGTACTGTAAGAGCTTCCGGCAACTATGAAGCAGCATTAGCTCCATTCTGTTCCATACCTCCCAAGACAGACAATCCTGTCTCCCCTACTCCTGCTGATATCCTTCCCACAACTCCTGTAACAGGACCCACTTGAGCTACTACACTTCACATCTTCTCTGCACTTCCTGTGTCTCGCTCCCTTCACCTGATTGCGGACTGTAAGGTGGAGGACGCTCAGCTAACAACCCATCCAACAAGCTGTCTTCGTTGTCACTACTGTCCTTTTTATTTGGATCCTGGGATCCTCCATCTCCTACCAGCACTGGGTACAACCTTTCTCCCTCAATAGTATCCACTCTCCACCTTTTAAGTTGTGTATCCCACTGTGCGTCCTGATATGCCCTCACAGTTTTCCTCATGCTCCCTTGGTACCTCTCCCTCTGCTTAGCATGAGCTGCACACATCAATGTATCTAGCACTTCAAACTGTGTCTGTCTAGGCAAAGGTCACAGCACAAACATTGCTCTTCTGAGCTGATTCAATACATCCAGACGAAATTAACCAAAGCGTGGAAATGACAATTCACCCTCCTTTTCCATGATCTTATGCCAATTTTGAAGCCAAATTATAATGTTGAGCCCCACTTTGTGTCGCCATATAATGTGCTGGAGTATCCTCGGGTGGCGCCTCTTCGCCCACTTGAGTAACAACCCCTTCATCACCCCTGAAAAGATCCTGCAACACCCTAAAGCACCGCATGGTTCCAAAATTCAAATCTTCATTCAATTGATTAGGATGGATAAATCTTTCTCAGCCACAACTTTCCGATGATTACCAACCAATCCCAGTGCGGTGTTACACCAACCGACCTATCGCAGCGCTGCACACTCTGACGTCACTCTCGCTCCTCGTAGTGGCTCACCCTCCTTCACAATTTCTTTGTGTACATTCACTCGCACAGTCATTTTAAATCCATAATTGTCTGCCATCTAAAAGGATCGATAGAATTGAACTGCTCAAGAAAATTCACACACGGTGATCCTCGACTAGCGCGGATCACCTAAATCAGTATAGCTCACCTCTGTACACAAGGTCCACTAGACGATTCCCATGAGTTCCATTCACACAAAGTACCGTGTCTTAGGTGGAACTGCCGATGACGTCTCACAACAACTCCTCAATTCCTCGGTCAGGCAAGCACCATCTCTGTGTCTTCTACACCTTTTAATATCACGGGATCTTAGGCCACTTCAGAACCTGCAACTCAAATTCTAATCCTGGACCATGTCCGACCCAAAACCACATTCACTCGACTCTCACTCCATCTCCGCAAGACACCATACAATCAAATCATTCCCACAATCTAACACACCAGGTATGTTGACTTGTGAAGATGGGGTAGGTAGAGAGGAGAACTCAACAGACTAGGAATGTTTTCCACCTGAATGTTATGAGTGACACCTTTTGCAATCAAAACAAAGACAGATTAATACATAGCTTCTGCGAGGGAAGAAGAGAAGACTGAAATACTTTATTTAGTAAATTTAACAACAGTTCTAAAAAACTCCTCCAAGACATTGTCATCATGTCAAATCCAAGCACTCGAAAGAGTTTTTCTGACTTCTTTACTCCTGTTTATATGTTAATGATGCTTGAAGCATTCGCAGAGCCGGCTTCTGGTGAATACAATCTTCTCCAAGCTCTATTAGGACCACAGGCAAAAGCTGTAGAAGCTTAAAGTACAGCTGGCTCACTTGATAACCAAGGGGCATATTTACAAGTCCCTATCGCCACAGGAATGTCACTTTTAGTGACATTCCTGTGGCAATATGTGCTCCACCTTAACGTGGCTTAACGATGCCTTGTAAATAAGGCACCCTTTCACGCTATACTTAGCGTGAAAGGGGTGGGCAATGGGTGTTCCACCGCAACACCCATTGATTTTGACAGTGCCCCCTATTTATAAGGGCAGCTTAAATAGGAGGCAGCGCCAAAACCTGGTCTTAAACAGGCGAAACAAGGAGAAATGCTTTATTCTCCTTGTTTTTGCTGTTTCTATGTGTGCAGCACACATAGAAACACCAAAAGGCCATTTATTGTTTATATGCTGGAAGGTCTCCTTCCGGCACATAAACAATCTAAAAAAAAATGACATTTTGTAATTTCTTTGTGTGCTGCATTAAGCAGCATACGCAGAAGTGACAAAATGCCATTTAAAGATTGTTTATGTGCAGGAAGGGAGAACTTCCTCAACGCAGACACCCTTACACTATGGTGCAAGGGTGCCTGCGTTGGCGCAAGGCTGCTAAATTTAGCGCCAAGGCAGGGTGAAACACAGGGCTGCACCGTATTGTTGTAAATATGGTGCAGCCCTGCGTTTCAGAAGTGGCCGAGTGTGGCGTTAAGCCAAGGAGGCTAACGCCACGCTCCGCCACTTCTCCACTAAATATGCCCCCAACTGTTCTAAAAATGAACTATCTTTTTAGCCCCTTGGAAGGGACCCTAGCCTCTAATGTCTTGATTCGGCCTGGACATAACTTTCATTATGCTGACACCATCTTGCATAATTTTGGTAATTTCGTATTACACTTCTTAGGTGAAATGGTGCCGTTTGCAGTGAACATTTAGCATGAGCACACACAAACAATGTAGACAACCAGAAAGCAAGTGGTTGCTGTTTGTGGCGCTTGTGTTTTTACGGCAATTTTTAGGTCTGTAATGCAACACACTTCAGATAAAAATATCGCGCCAAATGCTCGTTTTGAGTTTCATATAATTAATTGAATTTATATGTAATTTTCCCAAAATTTCACTTAATTATGCAAATGCAATTTACGCAAAATTCGCACAGCACTAGTCTTGCTGGGGGCCTAGTTGAACAAGAGTAGTCTAACTGGCAGGTCATTCGTAAGAAGTTCTGCATTGCATATTTACAAACCATAAATTAACATGCATAACAGCGATGCAGGTTTCACTAGTGTAGGATTAGAGTGTGGCCCAGGGTTTGGAATGTAACAGAAAAATAGGCAGACCAGATCACTGGTAGAGGGGAGTCTGAAGGAGACCACTCATGGAAAAGATGGAGTCAATATTTGACGTGCACTATGGATCCCAATTTGCCATGGTTAAGCTCATCATTGTATTCCACAAAATTAGGCATCAATCAACCTCTCAGGGTAAACCTAAAAAATGTTGCTCCACGAATGGTCTATGAAATCAGCAATCACATGAAAAGAATGGAAGAGAAAAGGGGAGAGTCCTGAGAAGTTTTGGTAAACGGGCTTGAAGGGTGCATGATAGGCACAGATTGGCTTGTTCTGGACGACCCTTCAGTGTGCCACCTGAACGGCTGGGCGGTGACAGTGCTTCAGGTTCCATCAAGTGGGTCTTCAGGTGATTAGTACGGTAAAATCAGAGGAAAGTGGGACTGTAAAGATGGCTAACAGAAAGATCAAAAGTCCCAACACAAAACTACCACCAAGTAGTCTAAAAAGGAAAATAGGAACTGGACAAATAAATTATGCCTCCAGCATGTCACAATTTAAAAATATTTGTAAACCTATGAAATAGTCAATGCTAAGCTAAGTACCTTCACATGGTGGAATTAATTGTTAAAGATTTTTTTACCAAATGTCAGTGAGCTGTGTACCACATCTAAGGTTAAACAGCTGCTGCCAATCCCCAACCTTGGCCTTACACTAGATGTAAGACTATAAGGCTGCTGTGCCTTCACAAATTGTCCAAAGCCATAAAAGCACGTCAGTTTTATACTGTGCACATCTCAAATAAATGAATCAACACAAGCAAATAATGGTTTAACAAGTTTCTTTAAACTTTAAAAAGCTGTTTGTTGGCTACTAGAAGTCTGCATTCCTCAGGGATCACGCAGTTTCTTTATTTGATATTGAGCTTGTAAATAGAGATTTTTGTTTCCTTCATAATTCGTTTGCAGTGTCTGGTGGGAACCAGATGACAACTTCAAAGAGCGCTTCTTGTGCAGAAGAGACATTAAATCCTGAGTGTAGAAACGAAAAAGATGGCAGAGGTAAGCATCGGACCCCAGACGTTTAAGGGGGAGGGGCAGAGAACTGTGCAAAATAAAGAACGTGGCCAGTCAAAGAACGTGGCTCTCACAATAGTAAATTAAAAAATGATTGACCTTTAAGTGTAATTCAAATAAAATTGAGACTGGTACAATAATTTAGTCGTAGATAGGAAGTATGTGGCATCTCTCTGTCCTAGATGACGCTGCTCCTGAGACAAGCACAGCTTTCCCCTTTCGGAGTGTTTCTGTCTTCTGTAAAGACCCAGGGTGTCATTTACAAAAAAAATTATGCAGGGGAGCGCCACAAGCCATTTTGCTGCGCCAAGCTGCGTCATTTTAAAAGCACTGGGATGCGACGTATCAACAACAATACGACACATCGGTGTGCTTTCCGCTGCGTGGGCGCACAATTGGCTGCCTTGCGCAAGCGCAGGCACCCTTGCGTCATGTTGCAAAGGTGCCTGCATTGCAGGGATGATTGTTTTTGTGCAGGAAGGGACACCTTCCAGCACAATAACAATAATTGATGGCATTTTTCTCTTTCTATGCGTGCTGCAGGAAGAGGAAAAAACGAGGAGAAATAAAAATATTTCTCCTCGATGCGACACTCCTACACCTGAGGAGGCGTAGGATTCTGACGCATTCCCAGACACATTCCCAGCTTTACAAAAGTTTGTAAATCTGGGAATGTGTCAGGTTCCATGGAAATTGCATGGGAACACCCACAGCAACACCTATGGGTAAAAGGGGCCCATATTTACAAGGCCATGAAAAGTCACACAGGATGACTTTACGTGGCCTTGTAAATATGGGCAGGCACACTTAGCCAAAAGGTGCGTCAAAAAAAGTGACACACCAGCTGCGCAATGGTCTTGTAAATGAGGCCCCCAGACCTGAGAGTGACAGAGGCGGCCTTTCTGCCATTGTCTCCACCAGGTAGTGTGTCTACGCAGGGCCGTTTCTACCATTAGGCAAGACTAGGCGGCCGCCTAGGGCGGCAAAAGGGGGAGGGCGGCAAAATCCAAGTTCTTTTATATCTAATGCACAAAGCTGCCAAGGTTTCAGATTGCCATGTGGGCTAGGTAATTAACGAAAGAGTGAAGAAAGATTAAGAAATGAAGGGGCGGTCTATGAAAGAATGGTTAACGCAGCAGAGGAGGCGGGGGCAGGGAGGTCAGGAGCGGGAGGGGTAACGCAGAGAAGGAGGAGATACAGGGAAAGGGGGAGAATGATGGAGGAGGCAAAGATAGCAATAAAGGGTAAGGCAGCGTGCAGGAGGCCTCCGAAGAAGTAGTATGCAAGAGAGGTGAAGCTGCACACGAGACAACAGCGCGTGAGGCAGAGGGTGAGAATGGGTCCGGCGCGCCTGAAGAAGTAGGGGTTTGCATGAGAGGTGAAGCTCCACGAGACGGCGTCGGCGGTCTGCAGCGCGTGAGGCAGAGAGCGAGGCTGGAGTCCGGCGCACTCTGCGCGAGGCCAGGATCTGGCGCGAGGCTGGAGCCCTGGAGCGAGGGAGGGCGCTAGATGGCTGCGTGGAGAGGACAAGGCTCAGGGACGTGCAGGAGGCACTGCGAGAGATGGCACAGCGGAGCGGGGATAACGGGAGGGAAAGGAGGGCGGAGGAGCCAGCTGAGGTGTTGCGGTGATTTGGGCGAGAGAGAGAGGAGGGGGGTGAAGAGGGCACGGGAACTGTAGGGGGCAGAGGGGGGGTAAAAGAGGCGTAAAAGACAGTTGGGGGCACACAGCCTATTTGTATGTATATGAGGCTAGCGCCGAGAGGGGCACTGGGGCAGGGGAGGCGCTGGAAGGGTGGGCAGAGAGGATCAGAGGAGGAGGGCTCACGAAGGAGTCACGGAGAGGGACACACACCCGTGGGGGGCCACCCCTGTAATATAAATACTGAGGGAGAGTGGCTAGAGAGGAGGGAGAGCAAGAGAGGAGGCTGGAGAGAACGAGAGGGAAGGAGGTAGGGGCATACAGAGGAGGGGGAGGGGTGAAGGAGGCAGAGAGGCAGGACCTGGGAGAGGACAGGCCGTAGAAACATGGAGTAGGAAGAGCAGGGCAGTGTGGAAGACCTAGGGGCAGAGACCAGGGGAGGCGGGGGCTGAAGGTCTGTTGTGGATAGGACCGGCAGAGACATGTAGGCGGGTGGGAAGGAGGGTATGGGGCGTAGTGTGGCGGATGAAGGTTGCGGATGGGGTAGAAGGTAGGAGCAGTGGTGGCAAGGAGGAGGGCTGAAAGTTCAGGGGTAGAGTTCCGCCCCATTGAGCTAACCAACACAGTAGCTCTGTCTGTGAGACTCAGCAGCACATCTGGCCATGATGCTGCATGGCTCATCCGTACAGCGGAGGACTCATCAGCACACCCGGCCATCAGGACAGTAGGGATTCCCATAAAACCCTCCCACATACCTGGACATACCTTGGGGCTCATCATCATATCAGGGCTTCATGAAAGACGTATCCATACAGCATAGGAAACCCAAGAGTCATCAGCACGCCCAGGTATGCAGTTAGACTCGTCCAGTAGCACCGGTCGGGCTCTAAGAGGCATTAGTATAACAGTGGACTGAGTAAAACTCATCAGCACTTCCAAACTCATCAGCTGGTAAATCGGCTGCGCCACAGATTAACCAGCACAGCAGGGACACTGCGCGATATATCAGCAGAGCAGCCTGTGCTCCAAGACTTTTTAACATTGTTAACACAACCCAGCCTTCCAGGAGGACTCATCAGCACATATGGAGTTTCAGCTAGGTCCTTCAGTGGCAGGATATCGGATGTTGGCATGCGGTGCTGCCAATGCCATATTCATTGGCAGGCAGCAGGCCAGTGTGCGCCGTCAGTAGCATTAAGCCAGGTGGTTTGAGGTGGGTCGAGCCCATCACGGGAAACGCCAGTATTGGACCCTGATACCGCGGAGGGGCAAGGTGCGTTGCATTGCTCACTCTCGGCTTTGCAATCTAGGCACGCAGGTTATCGGTCCCGAGACCAAGCAGTGTGTGGCCTCCACCCTTATCCCTGCTGCTGTGCGGACTAGTTGCTTTGCCCCTTTGCCCCCTCACAGAGTTGGGGCAGCAGCACCTGCTCCAGTCCAGGCGCCCAAGGCAGGAGTCGATGAGCGGCTCAGCCAATCCCTGCAAGCGGTGCAATATAATCAGCCGCGGCCCTAGTCGCCACTACCCGGGGCTTCTCCCGTCTCACCTCCTATGCAGCGCATGGATGCACGCTGTGGGCCGCAGGCAGCAATATCATCAGCCCCCCTCCGAATATCAGTTCTGGGGTTGGACGGCCTTGGTTGGGAGCCTCTACGGTCTCGCGGCCTTTGTTCCGATCGTAGTGTGGGACAGGCTCTGGCTGGCCCTCTCCGTTTGAGAAGCCTGAGATCTGCCCCTGAGCTGCACTGCACAGCAGCAGCAGCCCAAACCTTTTGAAGAACTGCTGCGGCGACCCGCCTATTGTTTCAGAAACAACTCTGACTGTGATGTCTATTAATTACTTTGTACCACTTTGTAGGCCGAGCTCTAGCAGCTGAGCCAGAGCCCCCGAGCCTGTCAAGAGGACCACACTGCCACTGCAGCTGTAACTGGTGCATTATAGCAGCCCCCCCCGGCGCTTGACAGCTGAGGCACTATAAGGCGTGACATTGCATTTCAGTACGGTGATGCCGACCACCACACTGAAATGCGTTAGTCTAACGCCTGATGCGTGATTCTTGACAGGGCTGAATGCATTAATTCTTCTAGCCTGGATGACAGGAGGAGAGAGTGATGGTAGTAAAAGGGAGGGGGTGGCATTTTTCAATTCTCGCCTAGGGCGGCAAAACACCTAGAAACGGCCCTGTGTCCCCTTGTACCCTTGACCTTGCCAGGTAGGTCGCTCCCCCACCACACAGCTCCGCCTGTGTTGTCCGCCCGCTGCTGCTGCTGGT